>CM066046.1:50144246-51521879 GCA_033557465.1 Ichthyophis bannanicus
AAAACAGCCACATACATGTGCACAAACATTGAGCATATAAGAGCGAGGTTAGACACAAAGCAAAGCAAAGAAATGTGCAAAAAATGTTGTACAGGTATGTATGTAAGAATAGAAAACGCAAACCGCACCATTGCAATACATGAAGACAAACACCCGATGGTGTGAAAATAAAATTCTAATAAATGAGATCCGACACTGTGGTAATAACTAGCAAATTTTTATTTCAAAGTTTAGTAAAAACACGATATTTGTCAACACAGTTTAGATTTTAAAGTCATTCTTGGGTCAATCAATCTCCTGATGGGCCCGTTTCTTCTTCTTCCCCCGAATGCTTCTCTTGGTGCGCTGCTTGGCGTATTTTTCATCTGGGGTTTCCCGCAGCAGCAACCAGCAGAAATCAGCCATCATAGTGGTGTTCCATCTTCCTTGGTACCTTCTCTCTGCGTCCTTGATGTCCTGGTGAAACCTTTCACCTTGTTCTTCACTGTACGCCCCCAAGTTTTCGGGAAAGTAGTTCACATGGGAGTGCAAGAAATGGACTTTCAGGCTCATGTTACAGCCTTGTTCTTTGAAGGCATTGAGCATCCTGGCAACAATATCCTTATAGTTCTCATCCTACCTGTTCCCCAAGAATTTGAGAACAACATCCTTGAAGGAATCCCAGGCTTCTTTTTCCTTCTCAGACATCGTTTCAGCGAATGCTCCATCTGAAATGAGTTTCCTTATATCAGGGCCAACAAACACTCCTTCCTTTAGCTTTGCTTCAGAAAGTCGGGGGAACTTTGAGCAAAGGTACCGAAAGCACTCACCATCTTTTGGAAGGGACTTGATGAATTGCTTAATGAGACCCAACTTAATATGGAGAGGTGGTAATAGAATTTTATCACGAGGTACCAAGCTCTCATGAAGAACATTTTTCTCACCGGGTCTCAAATACTCCCGAATTGGCCAGTCTTTTTTCCCCCAGTGTAGGTCGCGGGCCCGGCTATCCCACAAGCAAAGGAAGCAGGGATATTTGGTGAAACCGGATTGCTGCCCTAATAGCATGGATAGAATTTTAAAGTCTCCACAAATCATCCACTTATGCTCATCATAACGAATCTTCTGAAGAATCAGGGCCAAATTCTCGTATTTTTCTTGGAGAATAACAGAGTGAGCAATAGGAACTGAAGCGAATGTGTTGCCATTATGAAGAAGAACAACTTTTATGCTGTCTTTTGACGAATCAATGAACAGCCGCCATTCAGCAGGATCATACTTGAGTTTAAACTTTTCCGTCACTCCGTATATATCGTTGCAAAATACCAAATCTTCCTCTTTGCTGAAATACTTCAAAAATTGTGTCTCGCGGTTGCGGTACCAATAAAAAGTTGTTCCTGGTGACAATAGATTTTTTTGTTTAAGCCGAGAACCTAGCAGTTGGGCAGCATCTTTTGGGAGTCCTAAATCCCGGACTAAATCATTCAATTCAGCTTGAGAGAAAAGTTCAGGTTTCGGATCTGGTTCAGTTTCAAACTCGGAAGTACTGGACTCATCGGGAAAAGCCATCTGATGAGTCTCATCATGATCAGAACCGTCCACACAAATATGATCCAAAGATTTTGGTGGTTCAGGCACAGGTACTTCGTTGCTATGAGGCATAGGCCTAATTGCTGAGGGAAGGTTGGGGTAACTTATTACGTTCTTATTTTTCTTAAGTTGTATCCCTTCACAATGCAAGAGCAAAAATAGCAGTCACTGCTGTGGTCTCTTTGTTCACGCCACATCATAGGTATTCCGAAACAAAATGCTTGTTTTTTATCTTTCATCCATAAGCGTAGATCTTCCTCACATGTCTTGCACACTTTGTGAGGAGCCCACGGTTTGTCTTGATCGCCTAACTTCAAACCGAAATAGGCGAAATATACTTTTTTAATAAATGCAGAAATGTTCCTCTGCCGCTTTTTCACGGTATATTCCCCACAAATAAAACAAAAACTGTCCGGAGAGTTGACGCAACCTCTGGCTCTGTGAGCCATCACAAATACACAGCACTGCAAACTACAACTGTAGTGAACCACTTCGGAATAAAGCTGGATTACGACTGAGCAAACAAAAGGTAATAATGAACTTGCAAGAAACTGAAATTTGACAGGAACGTTCATGTCGCAACCACGGTGTTTGAGCGAGCGAACGAGGCGAGGCGAACAGGAAAGAACATGCGCCAGCGCGAGTACTGGATTTAGCCCCCCGCCTCCCAATTGTCCTGTTAATGTATAAAATGAATACAAAACACTCTAAAATATCATGAGGGAGTGTTTCTAGTTAGTTAACCATTACAACCTCTATTTTGGGCCAAGAAAATAAACTGCAGTTGGCTAAAAAGAAATTATGTGAACATTCCTTATATGGGTAAGAAATCTAATTTTGCAAGAAAACGTGACGTGATGGAACATTTTGGCTATTTTTCCTGGATTCAGCACCCCAAAATCTATAGGAATCAGTTGCATAACTGGAGGCAGTTTTTTGGTAGTGTACCTGTGTTATTGGTACAAACATTTCTACTCATGGCAACACAATTATTTTGTTCCTGTGTTGCAGCGATAGTGTTATGCACCATGATGGATGTGGAATTTTCCTGGGACCCACATGCATCTGGAAATGAACAGGGAGTAAGTGGACTGTGGTGTTCGTTGGAATGATATATGCTTTATTCCTTTTGTAATATGTTAAGCTACCTACATATGTTGCTAAGATTACTGTTCCATTTAATAAAATGCGTAAAAAAGAAATTAGAACAAGTACTTTTCAAAATGTTACATTATTTTGATATTTGGCACATAATTTGATTTCTTTTTTTTTAACTTATTTCCTTGGGGTGTAATAAGAAGACTACTGCAGCAGAGACACACAGTCACTCTGTTTTGGAAACGCCAGAGCGAGAAATAACAGCACTCTACGCCTCTGTCTAAGGAAAGCTGCCAATTATTTCAGTCCAGAATTAGTAAAACATTTATAAAATAATTGGAGGATCCATTTTAATTGGGATTTTTATGCATTTTCTTTTTAGAATATTGCTCTCTGCAAGGTAAGCCCCTATTGGTCAGGCTGTGAGGAAGAGAGGAGGAGTCTGGTGACATCACAGAAGTAGAGAAAACAGCACGTGAGCTCCAGAGCAAAGCAGAACAGACCAAGAACCTAAATACGTCTGAGTGTATAAAATGGAAAATAGTTATTCGGAATAAACAAGCAAGCAGGTTAATGACTTCGGGGCCCTTTTTCTAAAAGTATGCACTGACTGCGCAATTAGCGGCAATACCAATGTACAGTAAGTGCACAGATCTTGGGCTGTTGGGAATGTGCCCACCAAGTTCCTGGCAGGCACCCATAGAGGCATTGTTATGCGCACTTGTGCAAATTGTCATGTTGCCATAGAGCATTTGGCCATTGCTCTTGCACCAGCAGCAATGTGCTCTACACTCTGCCCCAAACTGCCCGCCCTTTGTCCCAGCCCTGGCATGTGCGCACATGTTATCGCTCACCGCTGTCAGTTACCGGACACTAAAATGTGTGTCAGTCACTTAGCGGGTTCAGTAAAAAGGCCCCTTTCTTTGCTTTAGTTAATCGAATTACACTGACATCACAGATGGGGAGTAGATGCTGGCAGGCAAAAACAAGCACTGGTGGAGGAACTAAACATTAATGATGGTGGGGGGAAGGGGAACAGGCCCTTCCAAAGGTGCCAATGGGAAAGACCAGTGGGACTGGTGAGGAACCTGGTGCCAGAAGAAAAAGATGAGAGCTGCTGGCTGCCAAGAAACCCCCCCACCCCCAGAAGATAAGCACGGAAAAGGGGAGAAAGGGGTGGGAGGAGGTAGGAAAGAGTGAGAATGGGGAGAGTGAGCAAGGAGCAGGGGCACTCACTGCCACATTATCCCTAGACACACTACGTGCTGCCCCCAGTTACATGCAGACCCACACCTCCACTCCAGCCACATGCGCACTGTGAGGTTCCGCCTCGTCTGAAGGTGCATCGCAAGCCTAGAAGAACCTTACTCTAATGGACCTCTGACCTCCAGCCAGCCGGTAGGTTCCATCTGGCTGACTGGCACTTTAGCCTATTCTACACTTGTGGCTTCTTTTCAGGGACCATCTCGTTTCTGTCTAGAACCTGTATATAAATCCAACTTTGGCTAAGACCTATTTGTCAGAGCCCGGTCTCTTGTTTTCTTAGCCCAAGGCACTAGGCACCTGGCTTAAATAGAACCAGAGCCTGATCTGCATCATTCCAATGTCGCCTGGTACTTTGACTCCTCGCTGCTTTTCTGAGTCTTCTTCTCAGAGGCCTTCTTGATCTTGTTCCAAGTTCCTGTTATGTTCCAGCCTTGCTTCCTGTCAGATAAGTTCCTGTGGGCCAGGGTTTTCACCCTCGCTCTGGGTTTTCCTGCCTTCTGGCTTTTCACCCCAGCTGAGCAGCTCTATCTTGGCAGCCACCAGGGAAGGTGCTGATGCAGGCAGAAGACCCTGCCCAGCCTTATCCTGGCCTAGGGCGCTTCTGTTGTGGGAAGCTAATCTGAGGACCTTGCCTGCTTGCTGTTCCTTGCTCCTCTCCACCAACAAGAAACGTTGCACGCATACACACACATCTTTCTATCTGATTATTTTTACAATTGTAAACTGCTTTGATTACTTTGTTTTGAAAGGCAGTGTATCAAATAATAATAAACTATAAGCCATCTCCACCCCAGCGACATATCTGCCCAGCCATAGAGATCCCCACATACCCCACAGCTCCATGCAGCCAGAGCCCCATACTGACCCCTTCCGACATGCACACATACAGCCACAGCCGCTCTCCTAGGCACACGACATTTACCCACACACATACGCCCTTGGCCTCAGCCCCACTCCCCAGCCACACATACCTCCACACCTCCACCTAACCCCCTCAGCCCCCCCATACACACATGTACATGCACCTCAGCCATGCCAATTCTTCTCCCATTCACCTGTATTGCTTCACCCTCATAGAGCAATTACAAGACACAGAGACCTAGTAGGGTGATGCGTATTAAGCCATGGGTAAAAGAAGAGTTTGGCATCCTTTGCGGGACGCACTGGGTCGTACTCCACATACCCCGGCTTAGGAGTGAAGTTCATTACTGATTTGGAGACATTGCCCCCCCAGAAGAAACCTAATGTTTCCTTAAGAAAACAACAGGGCCAGCACAAGTCTTGTGTCATGCAATCACTATAATACCATCACCCTTAGAACAAACCTGCAAAAATGCATAATTAGACTTCATACTTTTAAATATTAAACGTAGGGGTCTGCTTACTAAGCGGCACAGCTCCAATTTCACACGGAAGCCACTAGCACCGCTTAGTAAACAGGCCCCTTAGTTTTGGATGTACATACATAAGGAAGGTAAAGCTATAATCTGTCATGTAGTTAATGTGCTAATTACACGTTTCACTAGTGTGAGTGGCTACTACCACATGTAAGTTTAAGCCACGGTGACTTACACAAATTCTACAGCTGTTATAAATGATTGCGTGTATCTTATGTGCATATGCCCGTATTCTATAAATTTTGCACACAAACTGCACTCATGTGCACACCCACAGTGAAAGTCCGTGTGATGGGCTCCACACTTGCATTTTAGAATAAGACCATTTTCTTTTGCTGTTTCAGATGGTATGAGCTCAGGTGTGCATGATCAGCTGGTATCTCAAGCAGCATGTCCATCCCCCAAAAAGTCAGCATTCTTGTGAAACACACTGGCGACAAAAGGTATGGGGGGTTATTTACTTAAGCCCCCTCTGCAGAGCCTCCATTGGGCAAGTTAAATGCTAAATAATGAAGTTTTGAATTTTACTCTTATTGCAGTTCACCCCTTTCCTTGCAATTTTGTTGGTTTTTGTAGTATTGTTTTGTTTTGTTTTGTTTTTTAGTAGGGTAAGAGGGACTTTTACATAGCGCCCTAAAATAGGGTGCTTTGCAGCAAATTAATTCCGAGCCTGGGGTTTCTGCAGGCAAGTCTGCAATAGACACCTGATTAAACATTGTTCTCAGTGAGCCCTTCTGCCTTTGATCATTCACTTCCCTCCAGGGTGACTCTGGATTCACAGGTTTCTGGCAGTCCTTCTGAAATAATGACTTTTATACTAATAAGCAGGAGTAAGTCACTAGACTTCGTATTCATTCTTTTATTTTCATTAGCTCGTTAAGCTTCCTAAGGGATGCCTTGCTGTCTGTCAATGATTCTGTCTATTCCTAGAACTGCCTAAGAGGGGCTCTATGAGTTTACTCAAGTGCCAGGGACTCTGATGAAGACCGGCTCTCCAATCCAGGCCTCCGCATTGTACAAAAGCTATCTTGAACTTTTGAGAAAAGGTTATGAGCTAAATCCAATTCCTTTCCTTATATGAAATTTAGCATATCTCAGGGTCCATCTGTCCTCTTTAACAGTCCCTTTCTCAAGGCGTGCAAACTTTTCAAAGGTAGGTAACATGCTAGTTTGCTGCATTGATAAGACTGCTCAACATTCATCAGGCTAGTTTAGTGAAATCCTCCATACCTCAATAAGAGAAGACAAAGTGAGTTCCTTGACATTTATTTTTTTTATTTAGCAACTTTTTTATACCGTTGTATCTACCAGTCACAGCGGTGTACAGGGAACAGATAGTACAAGTAACTTTACATAGAACATGGGTAACAATAAATAACACATAACAAGGTGAAGGAAATGGTAGATCTACATCTGAATTCTCATCAAATCCATCTAAATTGTCCCCTGATTCATTGGAAAACATTTCAACAAACATCTGTAGTGAATCTGAGGAACATCAGTCTATTAGCAGTCTTCAATCTGATAGACATGACCTAATGCTATCTAAACTAAGTAGTATAAGGATTTCAGGCCTGGTTTTAAATGGTTCCAGTTGTCAACTAATAAAATGTGCATGCTGAAGTGGGGTGCGGTGTTATCTGAAAGATGGAAATTATGTTGCAGGGTGCCTCAAGGCTCTGCACTTCTATTTTATTTCACGTTTTCTTTTGTACATTTGCGGAGGATTTATGGGGGCTTGAACGGTTGTTTCTCATACACTGATGACATTCTTCTAGTACCTTTCCTGGAAAATCTGGAGAAAACTTATTAGTTGCTTAATATTGATTATAAGAGTCAATAATTGGATAATCAGCAGACCAGATAAACTATTTTATCTTCCTTGCTATATATGACAAATAAGAAATGTACTATCCAAGGAACAAATGACTATAATTACATTATGCGATTATTTTAACTGAGTTTCACTATTGTGATATCCTTTACCTGGTTATTAGAGACAGACTTTTGATTACGCTGCAGGACTCACAGAACACAGCAGTCAAGTTACTACTGAAGGATAAAAGATGGGAGCAGGCTGTCCTGTTTCTGAGAGAGCTTCATTGGCTGCCAATCTGTGCCAGGATTATTTTTAAACTATTATGCATAACTTTTGAATCATACATGGTCAGGCAGCGGCCCATCTATCACCATTAGTGCCATTTACTAATTCAGGATGGGGCTCTAGTTCTACTGGATCAAATGTCCTGCAGTTTCCATTTCCTAAAACCTTTTGTCAGAAAAAATACTTATGATTAAGTTTTGAATTACTGCTCTGCTTACTATTGGAACTCTCTTCACAATTACGTGATCAGATCTTCTATTAAAACATATTTATTTGCACAGTATTGATCTGATGAGTTGCATGACAAAAAGTAAATATATTGAATATTGGATTTTATCTTTACAGTTCAGGTAGCATTTTAGGGTCCTGTATTCAAACACACCTGGGCTCCAAAATTTAGGGGCATGTTTATTAAACCATGCTAACTGTTAATGCAGGGTTTGCCGTGCA
Source organism: Ichthyophis bannanicus (assembly GCA_033557465.1). NCBI lineage: Eukaryota > Metazoa > Chordata > Amphibia > Gymnophiona > Ichthyophiidae > Ichthyophis > Ichthyophis bannanicus. The sequence goes on from CM066046.1 coordinate 50,152,131, forward strand.
CCGAGGCTATCACACTGACAGTCCGTATGGGGCCCCATACTGCCTGATTAGCGTGCAATTGGGCAGGGACTCGGCAGGTTTGTGGCAGAATGTGGCACATTATTGGCACACACTAACTGTGAATGTTGCTATTAGCAGGGCTGCTCTTCATGCCACCTCAATAGTTTTTTTTGAAAAAGCCCAACCTTGATCCATCCCTACCGGCACATTACCACCCAATCTCTAATCTCCTTTTCATCTCCAGACTTGTAGAGAAGATGGTCTGATCATCTGACCACCTTTGTGAAAAACTCTAACGTATTGCATCCTAAGTAATCAGGTTTTTGCTTGGGACATAGTATAGAAACCGCTCTAAATGCTGTGCGTAGCACCATCTACACTTTCCTTGACAGGGGTCAGGCAGCACTAGCTGTCTCCCTCAACCAGTCCGCTGCTTTGGATCTGGTGGATCACACCATTCTTTTCACTCGGCTATCTGACATTGGCATCCAGGACACTGTCTTACTTCTCTCCTCTTGCATTTTGCTGGTTCTATCCTTTCAGTCCTTCAGTCTCTGTCCTGCGGGGTACCTCAGGGATCTATCCTTGCACTGCTTCTTTTCATAGTGTTCTTTAGTCCATTAGCCACCCTGATCCAAGAAACCGGTATCAGTTGTTTTATCTAGGCTGATGATACTTTCCTCATCTCATTTATAGATAGTAGATTTCCCGACCTGTCCAACCTCAATAACTGTCTGAAGAAAGTCTCTGTCTGGCTTCATTCCAATCACCTGAAGCTGAATGCTGAAAAGACCACAGCTCCCTGGATTTCCGGCCATCTCTCTGGGATAATCATTGACTCTGAGCTCTACTTCCACCGACAAATCTCTGCTTTAACTAAATCTACTTTTCTTGCTCTTTGCCAGTTACGGTTGTACACTCTCTTCTTTACCCACAGGCACAACATACCCTCATCCATGCAATTCCGTCTATTGTGGCACCTCTTCTTTTCAAACCAAGAGACCTCAAACACTTCAGAACATGGCCATTCATCTCCTTGCACACACTTCTAAATTTGACCATGTTTCCCTTCTGTTTATGCATTATTGCTGGCTTCCTTTCTCCTACTGTATTCATTTCAAGATCCTAGGCCTCACAAAATGGTGTTCCTCTCTCTCTCTCGCCTGCCTCATCCACTGTTCCTTTCTGTTCCTTACGTCTGACCATGTGCATTACGTTCAGCCCAAGGAAACAGGCTTTGCAACTCCCCCTGTGCCCTCTGCCAGACTTGAATCTATGCAGGCAACTGTCTTTTTCTTCATGATACCTGCCCTCTAGAACTCTCCTTCCTCCTCATCTTCGTACTGAACTTTCTTAAAGGCTTTTCATGTAAACCTGAAGACCCACCCCTTCTGACTTGCCTTCGGGGGGCCAAGCTAAGACCAGTGGGCTGAAACCCTTGTCTCTTGCCTCTATACTTTCCTAACTTTTGTCCTGTCCACCAAATGGAGTCCTTTTCTTTTTTTTTTCCAAATAGCTGCTGTATATTGTAAACTACCTTTATGGCCCTTCTAGAGGTGGTATATGAAGACATGAATAAAGATAATTGTACGCACGTGCCAGTTAGTACAATTTTGCATGTTAGCATCGTGCTATTGGCAGGGGAATGGACACACATGCCTCCAAATATTAACCTGGGTCTCTTACTAATTTGGCAGCACAAACATGTGCTACCGATGTGCCTGTTAGTAAACATGCCCCTTAGGCTTTTAGGATTCTAAATGTGTATCCTATTTTCATCCAAACATAGGAGCCTTAGGGGCATGTTTACTAAAAACCGCTAATTAGCGCGCCGCAAAATAGCGCACTAAAAGCGGTACTTAAGAGCGCTTAAACGCCCCGCAAACGTGCAATGAAGCCCCGCACACTTGCGCGTCACAGTAACGGGTGCCGCACAAGTACGTGCCCGCAAATGTCCGATAGAGGCGTGGAAAGGCTAACGGAGGGCGGAGGAAGGCCCCGGAGGGGCGGAGAGAAGGGGTTAATGGGCGGGGAAGGGGAGGGGAGAGGCGCTCCGCACATTATCGGGGCTGAATTTCCAAAAAAAAATAGCGCGAGTGAATCACTCGCGTTAGAATGCATTTAAAGGAAAGAGAAACCATTTCCGTCAGCAATGTACAGCAAAACCGGGGAAACCTGCAAAACGTGAGCAGTGTGATACATGTGCACAGCACAAAAGTGCAATTATAAATAGAAAATGACCACCACAAAAATATGAAAAATAGTAATTCAGTTGGGGAACAGTTATAGTGATGGGCAAAACTAGATAACACACCCAGGAAAGCTAAAAAAAAAGAAATGATTTATGGAAAGGTGTACGGAGCGGAGACTCTTCCAAAAAACATTTCCCTTTTTCTGGAGCTGTCCTGGGAGTGTTATCTAGGGTTGCCCATTAATATCACTGTTGCCCAGCTTGGGTATATGTTTTCCCCCTTTGTTCCGTGGTCATTCCCGGGTTTTATTTGCACGTTTGTCACCACACAGGGTGAAGGAGCCCACAGTAAAAATGCATACAGCAGGGTTTGTGACTCCATCCTGCCAGGTTTACTACCTCCAGGGGCTGCACTGTCTCTGTGGCCATAGTGTGGTGCAGAGGACATAGCCATGACCTCTAGGACTAGACGGCCAGAGGTTCAAATCCCAGCTAGGGCACTTGCCAGCCCAGTCCATATATTTTACCCACCACTAAACAAAGATAGAGCAGACACCCCTGTATTGCAGGGAACATAAGCATGGGGGAAACACCCATATGTTACCCAACACCACACACACACCACAACAATGGGCATACCTACAGCCAAGTCCCCCAAATGCAGTCCCGTACTGCCACATTGCAATCAGGTCATCTGCTTTTTCTGAGAGAAGCTAATGCCAGCATGTTGGCGCATGAGTACATGTGGTGCAGGGGGCAGTGGCAGCTAGCCACAGAGGACAGAGGCCAAGCCATGTGCAGGCTGGCACAGTCCACTGCAACACACAGGCCCTGCCGGATCCACAGGCATGGACGTTCCAGGGAATCCAGCCAATCTGTGACTACAAGGTGGTGCCTAGAGCAGAATCTCCCAAATGCAGTCCTGGTGGGCCACACAACAGTCAGGGTCCATGCTGCCACTCATACAAATGCCTGTGCTGTATATCTATGCACCACCCCCATGGCATGTAGATATAGCTCATGCATATTCATGAGGAACAGCAGGTAAACCCGATCAGTGTGATGCAAACCTGGACTGGAGTTGGGAATCTCTGCCGTAAAGCAGCAGCCAACAGGGGCAGACACACCCATACCCACACCCGCAGGCCCCATTGGCCAATGTCTCCTGGAGAGGCAGAACATTGGACCCTGCGTGCATCTCCCAATACTAGCACCTGCATACCCTAGCAATGTAACCCTACACCTGAGGTATACAGTACACAGCTCTGAGACGCTTGCTAGGAGTACTGGCAGATAGATATCCATACGTTACGCACATACTGCTAGTTGACCCCATCCGAACAATCTGTTTGGTGTTTGCGGTGCGTGCTCCAGCCCTTGCCTCTGACGGTGTTTACCACCCTGGGGAGTGACCCCCAGCAGTACTGCGTAGCATATCCATGCCTTGCCGTGCCCAGCACCGGTTTGGTGGGCAAGGCTAATTACCTCCTCAATAGTAGCACCATGATGGCATAGGTGTGGAATTGTGTGTCTGTCTATACAGTGGGTGTTGGCTGCATGCCCCTTCCACAGCCCACACTGCCAACACTGTTGCCATTATTGGCCTGCCAATGTGCATAATGAGTAGCAAGGGACCATGGGTATATCTCAGACAGAGTGGACTGACCAGGATGCAGCTGCACAGGGCATAGGGCACTGGCAGGGGCATGGTAGTGCCCGGCCACCACCTACACAAACAGGGTGACCTCTGTATGTGCTGCTGGGGGATCACTCTCACCCTGAGTGTGCAGTGACGGCAGCATGGCTAGGCACCCCCATAGTGCTATATTGTGATTCTCCCATGTGATATGTATGGGTGTCCTGTGGGGGCCTCTTCATGGACTTATCTGTCTGTGTGTACTGCCACCCAAGTTGTGGGTGCATGCATGTCCATCAGGACCAGCCAGCAGACTGTTCACAGCTGATATCTGTTGTGATGGAGTGCCTTGCAGGGTGCCGTGGCTGATGGCTTGCTGCAGGTGAATATCAGATAGTGGTGGGGTGCATCTTTGAATATCCAGGCCTAATGTCTGTCTGATATTGTGTTATGGATGTGTGTGGAGCTGCTTGGACTGCCCTGTAGGGTGTCTGTTCTCTAGCAGGACTGGGGTTGATGGTCCACTCTACTGCCATTGGGGTGGGGATCTGTTGAGGGGAAGCCCTGTTTTATCCACCTGGGGGTCCCCACTAACTGAGCCAGACAGAGATCTCCAAAATGTTTATGCAGCACCTACCTATTCCACAGGTTATTGCTGCTTTGGAGCTCTGACATGGCTGCATTCAGCCATGCCTGGTGTTGTGGACCTGGTCCTGGGCGCAACATCTCACACTCAGCGTGAGCACAGTAACCGCACAATGTGATGGTGTTTAGCTACTCTTTGCCGTTTGTCCACCCACTCAGGACACCCTACCAGGCCGAGGTGCTGTGTGGGTGCACACGGACACTTCCCCCTACCAGGCCGGGGAGCTTTAGGGGTGCATTTCCCATCCTGTGTTCAATCGTGGACAGCTGATTTGCATGTGCAGTGCATCATGGGTACGGGTGGTTCACAACAGCAGACTGTCAGTGAGGTGACGTACAGGCTATCTGCAGCCAGCCAGAGGCTGCTTACAGCTGTAGCCCAATGGTTACGTCACTGCCTGTGCAGCCAGATGTCATGGGTTCAAACCCACAGTGGGGTTATGTGATAGGGGTGTCCACAGATTTATTTTAATTTACTGTACATATGTTGCTGCCAGCAATACCACCCTCAGCGTACTGTACCCATAAGGTGCCTCTGAGGGTGCTTTATGGGGCGCCCTATAGGGCACGTTACGGTTGCCAGCCATATTTATTTTATTTATTTTATTTTATTTATTTATACATCTTTTCTATACCGCCACTTCCAGAGATCAGTGGCGGTTTACAGGTAACATAAACTTTAATAATAGAGTACTATTATTTTACATAGAACAGATTTAGAACAATGAACATTGTCGCAACATACATGCTGCCCTATAGGGGACATTCTAGGGTGCCTTGGCGGACGGTGCACTGTAACATGTGCCTTATGGGCCGCCTTATATTAATATGCTGTGAGAGTGCGTTTGCTAGTAGTTATCACAAAATAAAATTACAAAGCCTCCTACAGCACTCCACAACATATAACATACTTCCTCAGCTAGCCTTTTTCACTGGGCATTGTGAGGGATCAAACCCCTGGTCCCTGCACCATTGGTCAGTGTCTTAACCATTGTGCTGTGGCTGTGTTCCTTTGCTTTGGCATCAGCGCGCTGCCTTATGCCCATCAGCGCGCCACCTCCTGCTGCCCACAATTAGTGCGCCGCCTTGTGCCGCCCAAAATGAACAGTGCGCCGCCTTGTGCCGCCCAGATAGTACAGTGCGCCGCCTTATGCCGTACAAAACGAACAGTGTGCCGCCTTATGCCGTCCAAAAGTACTTTGCCTCCTGAACCACTTTTACACATTCAAGGTGTTGCCTCAGTTGGCCTTTGTTGTTGCACACAATGGGGGATTGAACCTGTGGCCCCTGCACCATTGGTTAGTGTGTTCACCGTTGTGCTACAGCTCTGTTCTGATACGTGCTCAGCAGCGCCCCGCTTTGCCTTCCCACGCGCTAATGTGGGCCCCGCAAATTAGCGCGACGCGCACACGTACGGTCGGGTGTTTTTCTTCTTTCTGCCTGAACCGCCCACTCCTTATATGGCACACGCACACTACCGCGGCCCCGCACGTTTGGAATGTTTAGTAAACATGCCCCTTAGTTTTTAGCTGAAAATGCATCTAAATTTAGGAGCTTAAAAGTTATGCTTATAAATTCAGGCCTGCCATCTTTTGCATAGATTTATCAGCATAAATATGAGCGTAGTGTTTATAATTAGTGCTAAGCTCCTAACTTTTTTTCCCTGCTCTAAATCTGCCCCTATTGCCACCCACTCTTTGTACTCCTAAATTTAGGAATTTAATGAAATATTGAGTATAAATTTAGGCACCCAGCCCTAGTAAATTTTCGAAGAGGCCAAGTTAGGAGCATAAATCCTTTGAATATTGGGTTCTTAATTGTTAATTTATTGAGTTTATTTTGTTTTGATAGCATAGTGGTCTCTATGTTGATGATTTTATTTTTTTTATATTCCTTTGTGTAATTGATCTTCCTACTGGTTTTAACAGTTTTTATTATTTTCTTCTGATCAGTCTAAGGGGTATGTTTACTAAACCGTCTTAATGTGCGCCCGGCGATAGTGTGCAGGCTGCCATATAAGGAGTGGGCGTTTCAGTGTAAAGTAGCAAAACGGGATTAGCGCGCGATAACGTGCGCTGCTGCGCACATTATCGTGCAAAGCGCCGCTAAGCACGTTACCACGTGCTAATCTTATGTAAAAGTGTAGAAGCAGAAGTGTAGCACAGTGGTTAATACATTGACTGATGATACAGGGGTCATGAGTTTGATCCCTCAGTGTGCCTAATGCATAAGGCTGGCTGAGATATCAGCTTTGACATGTAAGTATTGTTTCCTGAGGCATTTTATGTGTATTTTAATTATTTCTGCCAGCAAACACACCCTCACGTGCCGTAACCTAAGGTGCTGCAGAAGGCACCCTATAAGGCACTCCATAGGGCACATTATAAAGTGCACTGTCCGCCACGGCACCCTATAATGTCCCCTATAGGGCACCCTATAAGGCTCTCCATAGGACACCTTATAAGGCACCTTATACGGACTGTAACCATAAGGTGCCTCAGAAGGCGCTTTATAGGGTGCCCTATAAAGCGCCTTATAGGGCGCCTTCTGAGGCACCTTATGGTTACAGTACCCTGAGGGTGTTTTGCTGGCAGCACTAATGTACATTAAAAAAAGACAATGCTTTGGACAGCCCTATCAAATAACCCCACTGTGGGTTTGAACCCATGACCTCTGGCTCCACAAGCAGTGAAGTAACCAGTGGGCTACAGCTCCATAGCTGCTAGCAAACCCCTGGCTGGCTGCAGAAGGACTGCACGTCACCACACAAACAGTCTGCTGTGGTCACCATGATAGGGTTAACCCACCCATACCCATGATGCACTGCACATGCAAATCAGCAGTCTACAGATAATCACAAGATGGGGTATGCACCCCCACAGCACCTCGGCCTGGTAGGGGGAACTGACCGTGTGTGGTACTGGCACAGAGTAGCTACACACCGTCACATTGTGCAGGTACTGAACTCACCCTGAGGGTGCGGTGGGGCGCCCAGCACCAGGTCCACAGCAGAGATAGGCCATGCTGCAGGTCCACAGCAGTGCTAATGTGTGAGATAGGTAGTTTCTGCAGACACACCTTGGATATGACTGTATTTCTCAGTCAGGTTTAGCCCTTATGGACCCATAGGAGGATTATGTACCACCACCCTCCTCCCCCTCCCCCTCTGGGGCTGAGGGTGGTTAACAGGGTCTCCCACCAACAGATCCACATTCTACCTCCCTGCAATGGTGGCAGTAGAGAGGACCATCAACCCCAGTCCTGCTGAGGAACAGACACCCTACAGGGCAGTCAATGCAGCTCTGTACACATCCATAAAGCAATAGCAGACAGACATTAGGCCTGGATATGCTAAGCTGCACCCCACCACTATCTGATATTCTCCTGCAGCAAGCCTTCAGCCGCTGCACCCTGCAAGGTGTTCCATCAAGACACATACCAGCTGCAGACAGTCTGCTAGCTAGTCCATAGTGCATGTTTCTGGTGGAAATGCATGCACCCAGAACTGGGATGTCAGCATACACACCAAGCAGATGTTAGTGACTGGGCCCCAAAAGGAAACCCATAAATATCACATGAGAGAAATACTATATAGCACTATGGAGGAACCTAGCCATGCCGTGGTCACTGCTCAGTCAGGATGAGAGTGATCTCCCAGCATAACATGCTGTGGCCACCCTGTCTGTGCAGGTGGTGGCCGGGCACTACAATGTCCCAGCCAGTGCCCTATGCCCTGTGCAGATGCATCCTGGCCAGGCCACCCTGTCCGGGCTATACCCATGGCACCTTGCTCCTCATTATGCACATTGGCAGGCCAATACTGGCAACAGTGCTGGCAGTGTGGGCTGTGGAGGGTGTTTGCAGCCACCACACACTGGATAGACAGACGCACACTCCCACACCTATGCCAGCATTGTGCTACTACAGAGGTGTTTAGCAGCCCTGGCCACCACACCAGTCCTGGGCACAGTGCTGGCATGGATATGGTACGCAATACTGTTGGGGGTCACTCCCCAGGGTGGTAAACACTGTCAGACACCAGACCTGAAGCACACTCCATAGACATCAGAAAGGTTGCTATGATGGAGCTCAATCAACAAACTGTGCTTAACATAGGAATTGCTATCTGCCAGTAATCATAGCAACCTTTTGATAGCTGTGTACCGTATTCCCAGGTTTAGGGTGGCATTGCTAAGGTATGCAAGTGCTAGTATTGGGAGATGCACGCAGGGCCCAATGTCCTGCCTCTCCAGGAGGCATTGGCTAATGGAGCCTGTGGGTGTGGGTGTGTCTGCCCCTGTTGGCTGCTGCTTTACGGCAGAGGTTCCCAACTCCAGTCCTGGTGTGCCAAACACTGTTCGGGTTTTCATGCTGTCCCTCATGAATATGCATGAGATACATCTGCATACCATGGGGGTGGTGCATAGATATGCAGCACAGGCATCTTTATTAGAGGCAGCATGGAACCTGAATGGTGTTTGGCCCTCCAGGACTGCATTTGCGAGACTCTGCTCTAGGTAATGCGCCTGTTTATGGTGTCTGTGCTCTGTAGGGTAAAATGTAGGTGTTTTGGGCATGTTTACATCATCTGCAATAAAGGTTCTGTCTGTATTAACACGTTTTAGTAGTGGGTAAAATGGGGCTGGGTTGGCAGGAACCACAGCTGGGACTTGAACCTGTGTCCTTCTGCTCCTGAACACACTGGCTGTGTGCACTGCACCACCGTGTTGCCACAGAGACAGTACATTCCCTGGGGATACCATGACTGTTCATCAGACGGGGCCTGTCTGTTACAGTGCATAGCACCCACCTACACAGGGCTAGGCCACAGTCTGCTCTGGGCAGCTGCCACTGCCCCCTCCACCACCAGTGCCCCTCTGCCACCCTGCTGACATGCCCTTCTGCTGGTGGTGCTGGTGGAGTGCAGTCTCAGGCCATCCAGTGTGTGGTTAGGCGGCTGCCTATGGTGCGGGTTCTGGGGTAGGGATGCCTGCATAGGTGTCCACGCTTCCCCCCAGCACCGCCTGCCACTGTTTTAGGGACTATCCCCTGTGACACTGTGGGAAGCACACTCGTGCCCATGCTGGGCCCTCATCAGTTGCTGTTTGGCTGCTCTGCTGTTTCAGCATTCCTATGGGCCACCAAGGCATCACCCTAGTCCGCACTGTGGCCCAGCTGCAGTACAGCATGTGCCGTGTGCAGCCCTCTGTGTCCCCTTTCCCAGCATCTGTCCAGTTGCCCATTCTGATATTCCCGCCCTGCTGTTGTGGAACATGTGCATGCCATAGGAAACCTGTCCAATGGAGAGGGAAACCCTGATGAGCGCAATTCCACTGTGGGATCATTCACCTTGTATGGGGACGGAGCGCAGACCCTTCCACAATTCATATCTTTTTTTTTGGAACTTTCTCGGGAGTACTTTTTGATGTTTCCCATTAATATCACTATTGCCCAGCTTGGTTATGTTTTTTTTTATATTTTGTTGGGGTCATTTTCAATGTTTATTTGCACTTTTGTTCCGTGCACATGTATCACACTTATCACTTTTTTGCTGGTTTCGCTGATTTTGCTGTACATTGCTGACAGAAATGGTTTCTCTTCCCTTTAAATCAGCTCTAATGTCAGGGTTTCACTGGCGTTAGTTTTGAGTCTCGAATTTCACATCGTTAGTGTGCGGGGAGCCTCTCCCCTCCCACTCTCCACCCACTGACCCCTTCTCTCCGCCCCTGGGGAGCCTTCCTCTGCCCTCAGGGAGCCTTTACTCCACCTTCAGCGCTCGTTTGTGCCGCTGAGCGCAGCTGCGCACATTAGCGCGTGATAAGGCGCCTTATCGCACGGTAATGCACCATTATCACGCGATAAGGTGCCTTATCGTGCGATAACGTGTCAAAGCGCACATTAAGACGGTTTAGTAAACATGCCCCTAAGTATTTTGTTTTATTAATTTTCAGTGTATTAGATCGTAATGTTATAATAATGATTTTAAGATTGTAAATTATATTTATTGACTCTAAATTGTATTCAATTTTATTATGTTGCCATCCATGTTGGTTAAGCAGTCAATTAGTACCTGAACTAAAGTAAATTAAAATAAAATTGCATCAGAGGTGACCCAGAATGAAACAAGTTTGACTTGTTTTTATGGCTATGTCTGCCTAGATATGTTATGAGAGGCAGGCTAGCAAATTTGAAAATAAAAAAAACCCTTTAGCCCTCTACCAATGCAAATGAGTGAAGTCTTTTAGCAATATGTACTGTGTATTTTAAACATTTTTACACCTTCTTGCATTTTTCACACTCTGTTCTCTAAAGATACAATGCAAAATGCATTAAAGTAGGAGTTTGTTTCACTGATCGAGACAACATTGTCTGCACTTTCAACATGAAAGAACAATTGCAGAAATATTAAAAAAATATTAAGAATAGTATAGTCTAAGGCTACTTCACTTCCTCGACAGGCAGGAGGCAGAAGAGAGCCATATCAGCAGTGGCAGAAGAGAGTAGCAGTGGTTGGGACAGGTTACCTCAGGCCGGAGGGCCAGGGGTTCAATTGCCACACAGGGACAGGTTACCTCAGGCTGGAGAGCCAGGGGTTCAATTCTCAAACAGGGACAAGTAACCTCATGCTGGAGGGGCTGGGATCTCTAGTCTCATGGCCACTCCTCGTGGCCTTGGGCAAGCCACTTAACCCTCCATTGCCTCAGGTATGCTTAGATTGTGAGCCCTTTGGGGACGAGGGAATAAAAGTGCCTGTTAGCATATATCTGTAAACTGCTCTGATACACATAGTAAAGGGTGGTCTATCAAGTGCCTAAGCCATAAACCATGTAAAGAGAAGAGGGGCAGCCATGGGGCAGTGTTAAAGGCACTGACTGCAGAGCAGCATGTCAAGAGAGAGTCGTGTGATCTGCAGCCACAGCACAGAAATAGAAGGCAATAGAAGCCCCGAGTGGCTGCAGCAAGGAGCAAGGTTGGTGGCAAGAGCTACACCTGTAAGGAGGGAGCAGAAAATTTAGTAAAAAGCAAAACAGAACCATGGCACTGAGCAACAACAAGAACTGCTGAAGAAAAGTTGCAGCCGTGGCTGAAGAAGAGGCTTGTTGGGTTGTTGACCGCAGCAGGTAAAGTGCCAGAACAACAGGAGAAGGCTGCAATTGCTCCCAGGAAACTGCAAGCAAGAAATGGAACCAGACAGTCTAAAGGGGTGAAGACATTTGCAAGGCACCATATGTTTCAGCTATTCTTGGAGACCCCCAGGGAGCTCCCTTGAACAATTGCCATTGCTTTGCATCCATTCTACTGCCTACAATGCCTCCATTGTCTTTTACAGTGGAAGGAATGTTGGTCTAATCCAGTCATCGGATTGGCTAGAAAGACCATGAGACCTTGTCACAAGTATTCCCACTAACCTGCATGCAGAACCTCCAGCTTTTCTGGCGTAACTACTACCATCTCAAGGCACCCAAACATAAACTAGCAATGATTTTTTATTTATTTATTTTATTTATTTTACATTTCTTATATACCGCACTATTTACGATCAGCGCGGTTTACATAAAACAAAACAGAATCCGACAATGAACAAGAGTCAGGTCATTACAATGATGGACTCTTCTTGCATTTCTGTTTGTTTAGTACAGCTCCTATGAATGGACTAATTAGAGAGTTAGTGGCCCTTTTACTAAAGTGTGCTAAGCAGTTAATGCATGAGTTAGTGCACATTAAGAACTGCCATGGAGCAGATCCACTTGTTGTTAAGTGCCGTCGAGTCGGTGTTGACTCACTTACTGTGAAATGAAGTGGAGTCTAGGCAGGTTGTATGCTGAGAATGAGTATGGACTGCACTTTGCGCTTAGTGTACACTTATTACCATACGCTATCAATGTTGCAATTAGCAAGGATGCAATTAATGGCACCTCAAGAAGAGGTGTTAAAATGCAGTGCAGGCTTTAGCATACAGGCTATATCAATGGAGGGGGGGGGGGCGGTTTACAAGAGGTTGGACTCTTCGGCTGCTATTGAGCCACAGTCCCCTTCTCAGGCCCCTCCAACACACATATGAGCATGAAATCTCATATCGCAAAACCGCAAACAAGGCCTATCAACGTTTGAGGACCATAAGAAAGATAAAACCACTACTCCGCCAGGACCACTTCCACACAGTATGCCAAGCACTCATCACACCACTGCTTGATTACAGAAATTCTTTATATCAAGGCCTCCACCAGCAGACCTTACACCCACTCCAAATGGTGCAAAACACTACAGCACGCATCATCACTGACACCCCAAGATCAGAACACATCACCCCTATCTTACAGCAACTACACTGGCTCCCAATGGTAGCCAGAGCAAAATTTAAAATAATCTTGATCATCTTCAAGATCATCCACCATCTTTCAGCAGAAGTACTACAAGAAATTGTAACAAGGAACATCAATAATAGACCAAGAAGGAACAATTATGACAACATGATCAGCACACCTTCAGGATATCACAAGACTAAACAAAATACGTCAAGAAGAGCTCCATCACTAATGGCATCCACACTATGGAACTCCCTCCCAACGAGCCTAGGGGTATTAGAAGACATCATAGACTTCCGCAAGGCCCTTAAAACCCTGCTCTTCACAGAAACCTATGAGCAGATAGATAACAGTCCCCACCAGATACACAACAGTCCCCCACCCGAGCGGGATTGCAACGTAAACTCCACTGCAAACTCAATACTTAACCAACCCAGCTAGACTCACAACACCTTCATGATAAATGTAACCCTCATTGTCTTAATGTTGTTAAATACCCTCATGTTAAATGTTGTAAAGCACCCACATGTTAAATGTAACCCAAATGTGATGTGATGCAACCACTTTGATTGTAGGATAAGGTGGTATACAAATATGTCTACATAAATAAATAAATAAATAAATATGCTCTCATATATGGCATTAAATCCAAACATATATTCTGCATCCACCAAACTCCGCCCCCTGGCCCCTTCCCCAACAATCTGTGCAGAGCAGAGCAGAGCTGGAATCTTCCCCATAAAACTTACTATATGAGAAAAAAATCCCTCTCAGTACCAAGCATATTGTGAATTAATGAGAGTGAGCCCCAGAGTTGGTGGCTCAAAGTGTTGGCACCCTAAGCAAATCTTAACCTGTATTATACCCCTTGACTTTCAAAATTTATTGTTTAGCTTTGAATGCACTACTATCTGCCAACCCCTAGAAGTGATCGGCTAGTTGGCTTGATGGTTGGGCTGGCTCTGGAATTAATACAGAAACGTTATTCAGGACCAAGAGTAAATCTACCATGCCAGCACTAACTTCCAAAACTCACATAAGGACCCTACCTAGAAAAAGGCACCATCGTAAATATTGCAGTGGGTCCTAAAACATCGATAAACCTATTAGAAAAGCTGAACAAGCCAGATTACTACACATTCTTAAACAGATATTCCATGCTAACAGAATACCCAGTCTTGGGCACACACATATTACAGATAGGTCTTTGCCAATAAGTGACCACAAAGTGAAATAGAAATATGTAGACAAAAATTAAACTAAAACCTCAGAAAGCCAGACTCTGCATGCAGTGCAACACCAGAGAAACGGAAAGAAATGCATTTCCCTCTGTATAATATAAAACAAAAGACATCAGGTGTCAGGATTGACATTAAGAGGGAAGCAGCCAGGGCAATTGCCCTGGCCCCCAAGCCAGAGAGGGTCTTAGATCTGTCTGAGACTGAAAAAGGCACAGCTTGCTAGTGGGCTTTAGGGTCACTTCTCAGATTTTTTCCTTGGGCTAGGTTCCAGCCATGTTAGACACCAACCCTGACTCCCGACAGATGTACTTTACAAATACTGACATTTTCCAGTTACAAAATAGAAAATAAAATTCTTAGGGGTGTGTTTACTAAACTGCGCTAATATGCGCTACTGTGCGCTAATGTGCGCTGCGCGATGTTAGCGTGCGCTAAGGTACCTTAGTGCACGCTAATGTCGCGTATGGGGCACAAATATGCACGCTCATGTGCGCGGCGCCCATGTGCGCGGCGTGCTAATGTGTGATGAAGGTGGGGAAAGGCTCCCGGAGGGCGGAGGAAGGCTCCCCAGAGGCGGAGAGAAGGGGTCAATGGGTGGAGAGTGGGAGGGGAGAGACACCCCGCACATTTGCGAGGCTGAAATCCGAGGCAAAAAATACCGCGAGTGAAAACCTTGCGTTAGAGCCGATTTAAAGGGAAGAGAAACCATTTCTGTCAGCAATGTACAGCAAAACCAGGGAAACCTACAAAAAGTGATAAGTGTTATACATGTGCATGGTACAAAAGTACAAATAAACATTGAAAAGGACCCCAACAAAATTTAAAAAAATTATAATCAAGCTGGGCAATAGTGATAGTAATGGGAAACATCAAAAAACACTCCCAAGAAAGCCCCAAAAAATAAATATGAATTTTGGAAGACTCTACACTCCGTCCCCATACAAGGTGAATGATCCCACAGTGAAATAGCACTAATCAGGGTTTCCCTCTCCATTGGACAGGTTTCCTATGGCATGCACATGTTCCACAACAGCAGGGCGGGCATGTCAGAATGGGCAACTGGAGAGATGCTGGGAAAGGGGATACAGAGGGCTGCAGGCGGCACATGCTGTGGTGCAGCTGGGGCACAGTGCGGACTAGGCAGATGCCTAGATGGCACTTAGGTATGCTGAAACTGAACAGCAGCCAGACAGCAACTGATGAGGCCCAACATGGGCACGAGAGTGTTTATCACAGTGTCACAGAGGATAGTACCCAGCAGGTATCCCCAAGGGCACAGAACATTGGCAGGCGGTGTTGGGGGGAAGCGTGGATGCCTATGCAGGCACCCCTACCCCAGAACACGCACCACAGGCAGCCGCCTACCTGCACACTGGATGGCTTGAGACTGCACACCACCAGCACCACCAGCAGAAGGGCATGTCAGCATGATGGCAGAGGGGTACTGGTGGTGGAGGGGGGCAGTGGCAGCTGCCCAGAGCCGACCATGGCCTAGCCCTGTGTAGGTGGGTGCCATGCACTGCAACAGACAGGCTGTGTCTGACAAACAACCATGGTATCTCCAGGGACTGCACTGTCTCTGTGAGCACAGTGTGGTGTGGTAAGCACAGCCAGTGTGTTCATGAGCAGAAGGTCACAAGTTCAACTCCCAGCTGGGGCTACTGCCAATCCAGTCCCCATATTTTACCCGCCACCAAACCGTGATAGTAAGGACACACCTTTATTGCAGAGAACATACGCATGGTTCAAACGCCTATATTTTACCCCACCGAGCACAGACACCAGAAACATGCGCATTACCTGGAGCAGAGTCCCCCAAATTCAGTCCTGGAGGCCCACAAATCATTCAGGTTTTATGCTGTCTCCAATATAAGGCCATGTCAGCATGGTGGCGGAGGGGTACTGTTGGTGGAGGGGGCAGTGGCAGCTGCCCAGAGCAGACTATGGCCTAGCCCTGTGTAGGTGGGTGCCATGCACTGCAACAGACAGGCCCTGCCGGACAAACAGTCATGGTATCACCAGGGAATGCACTGTCTCTGTGGCAACACGGTGGTGCAGTGCACACAACCAGCGTGTATGGAGGCAGAAGGTCACAGGTTCAAGTCCCAGCTATGGTGCCTGCCAACCCAGTCCCCATATTTTACCCACTACTACAACGTGCTAATACAGACAGAACCTTTCTCCATGGACAAGCAGGATAAGTCAGCCACACCTGGTGTCATCCTCCGGGCGGTGCCAAGTACGGAAGTGCTCTCTAGAGCTCAGAAAGGTGAGACTTTCTGAGCCCGCCCAGGTAGCCCACCCTACCGCTCCGCCCCCTAGCCACCAGTATCCTTCCTTCCGCCTTGCCAGCAAGACGGACCCTGCTCTCTCTCCCATACCTTTGTTATTTTGTTAAGTTTTCAAACATGACTAAACCGGGATTCAAGAAATGCCTCCTCTGCAAGAGGAAAATGAGCATCACCGACACACATGGCAGCTGCTTGCGCTGCCTGGGGCCGGACCACAAGATAGAGGACTGCGAGCACTGCGGGAGAATGTCCCCTAGAGCCCTGAAAATCTGGGGTCATAATTTAAAGGAGTTCCTCTCTGAAAATGCAAGTACTGTTGTCCTCCCGGTACCTGCTCCTGCTTCTGCCAGCTCACTGCATGCCCCGGCTCTGGATGCACCCGGTGCGGCCTCTTTCCATGACCGCGGTGCTGAGAGTCTCCCATCGGGCCCCCCACCACCGTGCCTGTCGCCCGCAGTGGTCTCCAGTGGTGTAACTCCAGTTACAGGTAAGTAACCCTGTTTTATTGCAGATGACGTAAACATGCCCAAAACACCTACATTTTACCCTACAGAGCAAAGACACCATAAACAGGCTCATTACCTAGAGTAGAGTCTCCCAAATGCAGTCCTGGAGGGCCAAACACCATTCAGGTTCCATGCTGCCTCTAATAAAGATGCCTGTGCTGCATATCTATGCACCACCCCCATGGTATGCAGATGTATCTCATGCATATTCATGAGGGACAGCATGAAAACCCGAACAGTGTTTGGCACACCAGGACTGGAGTTGGGAACCTCTGCCGTAAAGCAGCAGCCAACAGGGGCAGACACACCCACACCCACACCCACAGGCTCCATTAGCCAATGCCTCCTGGAGAGGCAGGACATTGGGCCCTGCGTGCATCTTCCAATACTAGCCCTTGCATACCTTAGCAATGCCACCCTACACCTGGGAATATGGTACACAGCTATCAAACGTTTGCTATGATTACTGGCTTAGGCACGAACTTGTATGTGACTTTAAAGTAGGCATGATGATGGCAGGAGTGCAAAGCCAAAAGACAGCAAAACTCTAATAAAATAGTCACAATCAGCCAATATTCAAAGGCAGACAGACCTGTAAACAGTGTAAATGCCTCTAAGTGGGATACTTAGCAGCACTAACACTGGGACCGCCGCTTTATGCCCCAATGCTAACCACTTAGCTTCGGTGTGTTTCGGGGGCATTCCAGGGAAATATCCATCACTAACAAGTCAGCTGCAATATTGAGCCGTTGCCTGGTTAGCGACTCGTGGGTAAAGGAAGGTGCTGCAAAGGTTGGCCTAGCTTTACCTGCAGGAGTTAACTGGGCAGCAGCTCAATATCGTCACTGACCAGGCTGTGTGGCTGACCTGGATATTCAATGCCCATGGTCAGATATGGCCCTGGTATTGAATATCTGGATTTTGTGTTCAGCGGGAGCAGCTAGGTGCTGTAATTGTCCTAGCCACCTCTGCCGAATATCAGGTCCAATATATCTTTAATAAATAAAATTGTAAGGCCCCAACATAGCCATGTTTCGGCATTGTTTGCATCAGGGGTACAATAATCTGTTAATAAAAGCAAGCATTATTTATAATCATTAAAAAGTATACAAGGGCCGTTTATAAGGTGGAAGAGAGGTGGGAGTCGAAATGTCTGCGTATCTATATCAATTTCTGAAGAGAGGGTGTGCAGGTAAAATTGACATATCTCTGTCCCTCAATGTGGTCTTGTCTTGCAGTTCATAGGAGGGAGTGCAGGAACGCACGGGAATGGACATCCATGTGTAGCAGGATGTACCATTTCACAGAGGTACATGTGGGGAAAATCGACAGAGAAAGTCCAGTAACTTATTTGTCTAAAGGTGAACCCTTGCATGCTTAGCTGTGCTGTTTTGCAAACCTAGTCATACAGATATTCTGGATGAATTGCAGAAGACTTGCTCTTTAACTCATTTCAATTTGGAGGGGGGGGGGGGAATAAAAACATTGGGGGATATCCCCCTTCATCCCTCCTGTAAAGGGATGGCCAAAAGGAGCACTTTTCAAATATCTATTTGTGCCATAGAGTAGGTGTAAATCGAAACTATCCCTTGAAATAAATGATATTAAATAGTGATCAAAGGATGAACTAGACCTTCTTCAAACATCTGATATATTAAAAAGGTTTAATAACGAGAAAGCCAAGCCAGCTTAATGAATAAATAAATGTCACCTTAAAAAATTCATCAAAACCTAGAAGACACTTCAAACAGTTTTACTAAAAATAGGTTGGATTCTAGAAAAAAACCAAAGAATATTGCCTTGAAACATAAGAAAAGGTATATCATAAATCATTACTAATAATATGCCACTAAAGATCTTTTAAAATGCAATGATCAATTCTTAATAGATAATTTTCCTAAAACAAACCTGCATCTTTTAATATTTGAGATTATAAAGGAATGTAGCCAGACATTTAAAAACACTGCTAACAGAATTGTCAGACCAATAAATTACAGTCTATAAAATAGAAGATGAGTTAATACGAAAATAGCTGAAAATAACAGCAAATAAAAATGCATGACTGATGCTGCTGCGCGACACTAAGGGGCGTGCTTACAACGGGGCAGTACATTTTTGCACCTACCGCGTGGCATGTGCAAAAATAATGGCAAGACAGATGCACACGCTGTGAAGTAAATGCAGGGCGTGTTCCCAGTGTCTGCCCAGTATTCAGTGCCTCATATGGGCCTGCATTCCTTGCCTTTGCCGGGAGCACCCCTGCTACATATCACGGCAGGCAACATGGGCTCAGAGGTGAACTAAAGGGAAGGGAAAAGCGGCCTGCAGCCACAATGTCTCCATATAAACACCCAATACCCCCGTTTCAAGTCCCCCCCGTGAAGCCCCCCACTGCCAATCCCTTCCCCCCAGTCAAGCTCCCTCAGCTGATCACCATCCCCCACCAGCATCACTCACACCCCGGCTGATCACCATCCCCCACCAGCATCACCCATACCCCGGACAATATGACAACATGGCTGCCGTTCCCCAAGAGCCATAGAGGAGATGTTGGGTGAACTCGTGCTATGTGTTGCAGTGACTGTACTCATGTTCTACTGTGCTTTCCATGCCCACGTTCTGTCCCTAACCCACCCATTCTGTACAGTAGCACTCTGTTACCAGTTAATATATGTTTTAGTGGACATAGGCTGGCATGGATGTGCTTTAGTGCTACCACATGCTAAACCGTGCATTAATTGGTTTCTGGTCTTTAGTAAAAAGGTGCCTGTATGTCTTTTTATAAAATAGGCGAGAAACAGGTGCCCAATTTGACACATAGGGGGACTGTTTTAAAATTACCTCCATAAAGGGAGAAGGGCGTTAGTAGTTCACTTCTGAGGAGGAGAGAGAGGAAATTGATTCCCTTTTCTCCTCATTAGAGAGACACAGATGACTTAAATGAGAGAATTAACATTTGCCATCTTCCATAATTTGTCATGTCTGGAGGTGATGATAGGATGTCTGGAAAATTGTACCAGAGAGTGACAGAAGGGTTCCGGCAAAGCATATCACCCAAAGAGGCTCTGAATAACCCCTTACCTGGGACTCTAGAGAAAGAGAGAGGAGTAGGGAGAGAGCCCAAAAAACTGTCCAACAGTTGCTCTAGGGCATGCTAAGTACTTGGAAATATTTCTCAAAATTTGGTGGACTGACTATGAAAGCCCTGGAATTGTTCAACTTGATGAATCTTTCTATGGGATCGTACTTCTCCATGCTTGAATTTTTATTCTCACTAAAGCCACTTGTGATTTGGGAGCCACACCTCAGCTGTTCAGTGTATCGATTTCATAGAGGACCCATTAGTCACTGGAAGACCTTGAAGAGCAATCCATCTCTTTGGGGAGGGACCCAGCTTGAATTGCAAATGCTTTCTATTACTATGTGAGCCAGGTGGTTATAAAGAAAAATATATAGACAAAACTGAACTCTTGTCTACTCCAGCCTCCCTGCAGGACAGGAGGAAAGGGATAAAGAAAAAGGGGGGGGGGGGGGAAGCGCTGGATTGAGTAACAGAGTGGCTCTTCCTTGCTCTCCTGTTTCCTGCATACTACCTGAGAGGAGAAAGGTGCTGAAATAGAAAGCCAGGGGATGATTTCCGCTGCCTGAATGGAAACTAGAAGCACTAGGGCAGAGCCCTCGGTTTTGTCTCGAAATTGCTGCACTCTAGGGGCTTGCCTAGTGTGCCCAATGAAAGAGCTGGCCATTCTTAGAACCTGGAAATCAGGTTAAAGCCTTTATGCTGAAAAACCCAGTTAGCACAGTGAAACAGGAGCTGCCTTTGTGCGTTCCTCCAGCAGTTGTGGTCACAGTGAAAATATTAGGAATGTGCCTGTTGGAAAAGTTTTCATAAGAACAAAAGAAAAGCTATTCTGAGTCAGACCAAAGATCATCAAACCCAGTAGCGGCCAACTAAGGTCACAAGTATCTGGCAGATTCAAAAAAAGTGGATCTGTTTCTCAGAGCTTATTCTCAGGGATGAGCGATGGCCTTCCAAAGTCTACCTGTTAATACGTTTTTATCCAACTTATCCAAACCTCTTTTAAATTCCACTATGTTAGTTGCTTTGACACATTTCTGGCAACAGATTCCACAGCTTAATTATGTGCTGCATGAAAACAAAACTTTCTACGATTTGATTTCAGTCTACTGGTAATTAGTTTCTTGGACTGTCTCTTGTTTAAGTGTTTGCAAGATTAAACAAACATCCGATATTTAAGCATTCTGCTCCACTCATGATTTTATAAACCTGCATCATATTGCCTCTCGGTCATCTTTTCTCCAAGCCGAAGAGTCCTAACCTGTTTCGCCTCCATAACGTTGCTGTCTATTCCCTTTATCATTTTAGTTACCTTTCTTTGAACCTTTTTGAGCTCTGCTACATCCTTTTTGAGATAGGGGGATCACAACTGAAAACTAGAGGCATCTTGCTGCATCACTAACACAGTGAGGGACAAAGGTTATATAGATTAGGTCTGAAATCTTAAAGGTGGAACAGACGGCAGACACCTCAAGGCTATGCCTTCAGCCTTTTCGGAATTTAGACTCTATAATCATTATCATTCTTTCACTTGGTACTTCAGACTCAAACAGAGACACACTAAAATATGTCCAGAGGTCTTGCAATAATTCCTAAGCCACTAAGAACATCTTCCAGTTCCGATGGAAATTATATAAGTTCACACAAAAAGAAAGAGCCATTGGCAGGAGACCCTCTCTCGCAACAAGAAAACACACTGAAAAACAGATGCTATAAAATAAAGGTGTTGCTGTTAGCCTCCACTAAATTATGATAATGTATGAACTTTCAGATGCTGAATTACTTTACATTTGCACGAGCAAAAAGTGAATTATGTGACTGGGTTCAGCAGGGCACGTCTAACCTTATAATAAGAAGCAATTACTTATGTGGTAACTGTCTTGCTTTCCTTGGGCCCTGCTCCCCCATCATCAGACAGTTCAGTTGGCGTTTTGCTCCTGACTACTGGGTGCTTTTTCAGTTTGTTCACACATTTATTTCAGAACTTTTTAAAACACGTTAAAACATTTTACACACACAAATCAATTGTACACGTATTAATTCATAGGATAATGTATTTGTAGGTTTATAAAGCGCCAAAACAAACCAAACGTGCAATAAGGAATGCACATCCCTAGAAATCTTATTACCCAACATTCTTTAGACCTTTTCTTTTTAACGGAAACATGGCTGAAGGAGGGCGAAGAGTCCTTTCTCAACCGCTGTTTACCACCAGGGTATTCTTTCTTATCTACTTCTCGCCGGGGGAGGGCTGGTGGAGGGGTAGCCGCTATATACCGCTTCTCCCTTCCTCTCTCTGAGCTCCCTACCTCTTCCTCTTTAGCTTACTCGGAATCTTTGCTTCTCCGGTTAGAATCCCCTTCTCTTCCTTGTTACTTTCTCCTTATCTACGCCCCTCCATCTCTTACTGCAGCCGCATGGGATTCCCTTTTAGCCACCATTCTGGAAGCCTCATTGCAGTACCCTTCCCTTCTGATATTAGGCGACTTTAATATACATGTGGATTCCCCTTCCTTGGCTAGGGATCTCTCCTTTCTTACCTTTCTGTCTGATTTGTCCCTTCGGCAGTTCGTTTCTTTTCCAACCCATACTGCAGGACATTCCCTTGACCTTATTATTACTTCTGTTTTCTCCCCCGCTCTTCCTTCTTCCCTTTCCTCCCTCCCTCTTCCTTGGTCCGACCACTTCTGCCTCCTTTTTTCCCTTCCTGCCCCCTCTCCCCCATTGGCCCCTCCCCCGCACTCCCCTGGTAGCACTTCAGCTCAACCGCTACTTACTCGTGCAATTTCATCTGACACCCTATCTCAATTTCCCCCCTCCACCTCTCTATTCCCAGTGGATTTTGGATCTCTTCCTCTCGACATCCAGGCACATCTCTGGTACTCCTCCCTCTCTTCTGCCTTGGACAGTGTTGCTCCCTTTCGTCCCCGCCCGCCTTTCCGACGTCACCCGCACCATCCATGGTACCATCCTGGTCTTCTTTTACATCGAAAATACCTTCGACGGGCCGAACGTCACTGGCGTGCTCATCCATCTCCATCTTCCTTGCAGCCCTTCCATTTATGTCACAGACATTACCGTTTTCTCCTTCATTCCGCTAAACGCAACTACTATTCTAATCTTATTTCCTTCAACTCCTCTCGTCAATTGCATACTGTTCTCCGCACTCTCACTGCATCACACTCATCTGTTCCTTCTCCCTCTTCCTCCTCCTCTGCTCCCCCTGATCCCTCCGCACTTGCCTCCTTTTTTGTTTCTAAGGTTTACAATCTTCGACAGTCTTTTTCCTCATGCCCCCCACCTCTCTCCCCTCCCCCTACGTCTCCTCCCGTTTCCTCTCCCTCTCCTACCTTTCCCTCCCCTTCTTTGTCACACTCCTGGTCCTCTTTTGAGCCAATCTCCTCAGTCACCCTACATGAGACCTTTCTCTCCACCCGTAAAACTACTTGTTCTGCCGACCCCATCCCTTCACGTTGGCTGTTGGAGCCGTCATTGCTCCTGTCCCCCTTCATACTTGCTCTCTTCAATTCCAGTTTATCCTCTGGTTTCTTTCCCACACCCTGGAAGCATGCTGTCGTCCGCCCCATTCAGAAATCACACACTTCCGACCCTGCTACCCTCTCTAACTGGCGCCCTATTTCTAACCTCTGTTTTCTCTCTAAACTTCTTGAAAAACTTGTCTTTCACCAACTCTCCTCCCACCTCGAAACTTCTCTCACCCTTCACCCTCGGCAGTCTGGTTTTCGCTCTGGCCACAGCACTGAATCTATCCTTCTTTCCCTTCTTAATGAACTTCATTATGCGCACGACCACGGTCTTATTTCCCTTGTTGTTTCTCTCGATCTCTCTGCAGCTTTCGACTTGGTGGACCATCGCACCCTTCTTGCTCATCTTCACAACGCTGGTGTCTCAGGTACTGTTCTCCGGTGGTTTCACTCTTTTCTTTTCAACCGCTCCTTCACTGTTGTCTCTGGGTCCTCCTCTTCTGCCCCAACTCCTCTCTCTTGTGGTGTACCCCAGGGTTCTGTCCTTGCCCCACTTCTCTTCAACATCTTCCTGGCTCCCCTTGCACTTGTTGTCCAGCAATTTGGTATCTCCGCATACTACTACGCGGATGATATTCTTTTCTTACTCCACACTGACTCTCTTACTCTGGACATTTCACCCCTTAACAGTTGTCTTTCTGCTGTCGCTTCCTGGTTCTCCTCTAACTATCTTCACGTCAACCCTTCTAAATCGTTTGCCACTTGGTTTACACTAGGGAGCACCCCGCCCACATGTGCCCCGACCTTCTCCTCCCAGCCTATTCCCTTAGTTTCTTCCTTTCGTTACCTTGGTGTGGTTCTCGACTCTGCTCTTTCCTTTCGGGAACACATTTCTTCAGTTGTCCAACGGTCTTTTCTCTCTCTTAAACAGTTACGAGCTGTTCGCCCCTTTCTCTCTCCTTCTTCACTAGCCACACTTCTGCTTTCCTTAGTTATATCCAGGCTCGACTACTGCAATGTCGTCCTGGCGGGTCTCCCAAAGTCACAAATTGCTCGAATCCAGCGTATTCAGAATACCGCAGTTCGTCTCCTCACTCACGCTTCCCGGTACGATCACGTCACCCCTCTCCTCCTACAACAACATTGGTTACCGGTACCTTTTCGCATCCACTATAAGATTCTTGTCTTTGTTCACAGGGCCCTCTTCACAGGTATTCCTCTCTATCTTTCCGATCAGGTTCGCTTTCATACCCCCCATCGTTCCCTTCGTTCTATTCATCTTAATCGTATGTTTCTTCCCCCTCCCTCACATGCCCATTTGGAATCCACTCGTTCTTCCGCTTTTTACTTTTTAGGTCCACGATTATGGAATTCACTCCCTCTTTCCCTCCGCTCTGAAACATCTCTCCAGCACTTTAAAATGAAGCTCAAAACCCATTTGTTCACTACAGCATTTAACCTCCCCCCATAAGCTCTGCCCTTTTGTTTGCTTTTCTTTCTTACTCTTTTTTCTGACCTGCCCTTATTGTCATGTCTTTTGTTTATTTGTCCTGTCATTTTCTTCTCTTCTTTACTGTTTTAATTTGATGGCGTTCTTTTCATATTTCTGCAGCCTGTAATTTTAATTGTGAACCACCCAGACGCCTAATTTGGTGTGGGTGGTATATCAAATTTTAATAAAACATAAATACATCGTCACCCGAAGAACAGAAGATTTGCCCTATTGGCTCAGATCAATGGTCTATCAAGCCCCAGTATCTTGTTTTCAACAGTAGCCAAGCCAAGCTGCAAGGACCTGGCAGGATCCTAAAAGGTAGACGTGTTCCTAGAGGTCTCATCACACAGGTACATACTTGAAGGTCTGTGGGTGCACATTCCGATAATTTTTTTAGGAGTATTAGGCAACAGGACACCAGTTTCACACTTGTCACCTCTGACAATGTCGTTTGTGCAATTTCGCTGTAGTCTATTGTGTGGGAACACTGGAAGGGCAGAATTGTGGGTTACTGGTTTTGCCTTTTAGAACCTCAAGCAGCAACAGATTTGGTATTTGGACATATTAAAATATGTAAATCAAACAAGATTTTAGATTAAATGCACGCAGCTATCTCCCGAATATTCATTGTAGATATCCTGAAAAGCAGTGGGGCTTCCCAAAGTCTGGAATTGGGAACCACAGCACTATGGGGCATTTTTATTAAACTGCGCTACCCGGTAGCGTGGGGTCGATGCATAGTTTGGACACTGTGCTAAAAAGTAGCATGGGGCCAGGCGCTAAACTCCCCATGCTATCCTGGCAGCGTATGTTGGAGTGGTGACTGGGTGGGACGAAGGTGTTCCCAGCATGGTGCTGTTAGTGCTGTGCCGCTTGCTCTTCGTGAAAGTAACACTGGCGCAACTAACCACACCTCAGTGGGTGGCGTTAGTTGCACTGGCAGTAGGTTTGCCACACTCCAGCATGGTAACTGCAGGGGGGTGTAGGCACACGCTCCCCTGCGGCTGGTAACATGGCCCACATGCGCATTACCACTGTGCAGCTAAGTATACATGCCTCTAGGTCCTGCAACCACCCCTAGCCAGTCAGTTTTTCAAGACATTGGTAATGAATATGCATGATATACTTGCATACAGAGTGCTTTGAAACAGGAATTTAAAAAAAAATTCTGGTTATCCTTGGGACTGCAAACAAATTATTTTGGCCTTGAGCAGATTGTTTAAGTCCCTTGTGCTCTGAGGAATGAGGGAGAGAGAGAGACGGTAATGGAAATTACCTTGGACAGCTCTGTACGTGCTGCAGATGGTGTTGTATAAATATAACCAGCAGGAAAGGCAAGAAGCCATGAGAACAGGTCATTAACTATCTCCAAGCGACATTGTGTCGCTGGAATCAAGTCTTTATTTTATGGTTCTTGCTATCACAGGGATCGGTGTCCATATTAGGGTGTGTACTCCCAGGAGGATGTTCTGGTTCCATCATGAGCCATGAGTCGGAAGTAGCAGGAAGGTCCACATATAACGACCAGATAAACAGAGGCAAGAGTCCATGACATGAGATAGGTAAGTCCATCTTGCATTCTGGTTTATATCATTATGAGTCTTCCAAAAGTGAAACTGCACAGTGATAAGCGACACACTGTAAGACACAAGATCATTTGATTAGATGCATATTTCTGCTTCCTATTTTGCTTTTTCTATTTAGTGCGTATCAATCACTGCACCTAAGCATCTAGAACATGATATTCAAAGAAAACTGAGCACCGAAATTTAGTTTTATAAACTCATTCCCTCTTTTCAGTCAAATTCAAGAACTTAAGTCATCGGCTGAAAATTTGCCTAAAACTTATGCTCTTGAATTTAAGATTGCTTTTCATTTGCCTACATTTAGGAGCTTAACTTAGGTGCCTAGTCCTAAAAATCTCTGCTAAGCACTTAATGTTTCTCCCTGCCCTAAATCTGCTCCTGTTACTGGTCACATTTTAGGTTACTATGCTTAGGATAGTGAAATGAGGAGCATAAATTTAAGCACTAAGCTCCAGTAAATTTTCAAGGATGCTAGTTTAGGAGGCTATAAAGGTCATTTTAGAAGGTTTGCATGGAAATTCTCTTTGTAAACATCAGCATTCACATGTGTGTATTGAATATATGTGTAAATGCTGGTTTTAAAATGTGGTGATTTACACGTAGAATCGCTGCTGGATGCACAGATTCAAAGACGTCGTGTTCTGGGCAGTTCAGAACTTATGGGTATAATTTTAGAAGCTCTATTCGGTTTGGTAACATTTAATCACGCGGCAGTTAATCACGCGACAGTTAATCACCGACATTTAATCACGCAGACACTTAATCACGCGATACATAAACACACGGACACTTTATCACCAGACGGTTAATCACACACCAGGCATTTGAAGGCTACAGTCAAAGAAACAGAAGTGATAGGTTTATACTGTACGTGTGTGTATCGAACAGTATTGTTTAATATAGTGATTTTAGGCGTATGGCTGACAATAAAATAACGTTTGGTGTTACATCAAAAGGCAAGGCGTCTGTCTTACACAAGCAATACGAATTTCTCAAACATCGTGAATATGGGAACGGAAATATTCAATGGCGTTGCAAACGTTACCAGAACAGCAAATGTCAGGCACGTCTAACAACGAAAAACGAAGAAGTAGTGGGCGACTGCGACCCTCAACACAATCATGACGGTAACAAGGAGAATATTTTGGCTCGACAAGCTATTACTGAAATGAAAGAAAAAATGGGTGAAGTATCTGCTACAACAACTGCCGTCATAGGCTCTATTAGCGTGCAGCTTCAGCCAAGAGTACTGATGGCATTGCCCAAGAAAATTTCTCTGAAAAGGACCTTGCAGCGAAAACGTCGTAAGTTAGAGACTGAATGGAACTCATCATCCTTACCACCACCGCCAACAGATACGTCATTTGACATTCCAGCTGAATTCCAGCATATGATTTTATATGATTCTGGATCTGGCAACGATCAGCTGGTTATGATGGGCAGTAACGAGCTTCTGGATGGACTGGCCAGAGCAAAACTGTGGTTAGCAGACGGAACATTCAAGGTAGTGCCATCAATATTCTTCCAGTTGTACACAATACATTTTGAACTCGTGCCTGGTATCAACCCTGTAGCCATTTACTGCCTGGTACAAAGCAAAACGCGAGCTCAATATGATCGCATCATGGCAGCAGTCAAGGAGATGATTCCACTGGCTGCACCCGAAAGAATACTGATCGACTTTGAAAGTGCAGCAATAAGTGCTTTTAGCACAGCATTCCCAAGTGCTACTGTCATGGGTTGCTATTTTCATCTTACCCAGAGTCTTATTCGTAAGGTAAACGAAATTGGTATGAAGGTCGACTATGAAAGTAATGATACCTTACGATCAGCTGTTCGTTGCTTACCGGCTTTGGCTATGGTTCCTTCAGCAGATGTCACTGATGCATTTCTGACATTAGCTGACAACATGCCAGACCATGATAAGATGCCAGAGCTTCTGTCGTATTTTGAACACACTTATGTACGAGGAAGACGACGACCAGGACGAGCTGAACATTACGGTCCAGCAATCTTTCCAATAGAAGTTTGGAACCATTATCAAACTGCGTCTGAAGGATTGGCAAGAACTACCAACTCAGTTGAAGGATGGCATTTTGGACTACAAGCACTTTTTCAATGCCATCATCCTACATTATGGACTTTCATGAAGGGAATTGCAAAGGATATGCAGATGCAAAGAACGGCATTTCTACAAGGTATATCGGGTATGCAACCAGCCGCACCCAAGAGATACACGACACTGAAACGGCGAGTGGCAAATGCAGTGGATCGATACTCCTCAAGTGAAATATTAGTTTATTTGCGTGCTATTGCACACTTGTCATATAATTAATAACGGCGAGTGGCAAATGCAGTGGATCGATACTCCTCAAGTGAATATTAGTTTATTTGCGTGCTATTGCACACTTGTCATATAATTAATATAGTGATTCTTCAATAAAAACAATTTAACTTAAATAGATGTACGTGATTCTTTGCCTGTGATTCTGTGCACGTGATTAAAAGGCGCGTGATTAACTTCGCGTGATTAAAAGGCTAGGGTGATTCTTTGCCTGTGATTCTGTGCACGTGATTAAAAGGCGCGTGATTAACTGTCGCGTGATTAAAAGGCGCGTGATTAAAAGGCGCGTGATTAAAAGGCGCGTGATTAACTGTCGCGTGATTAAAAGGCGCGTGATTAACTGTCGCGTGATTAAAAGGCTAGGTGATTAAACGTCGGGTGATTAAATGTCGTGATTAACTGTCGCGTGATTAACTGTCACGTGATTAAATGTCCGTACACCGCTCTATTCATGCTTTGGATGACTGAAAACAGGCACAGAGACGTCCAAAGCACAGAGGCATTTTAGAAGCCAGCTCTGTGGATGTCCGAATCTGAATGGGGGCATGGAAGAGGCATGGCTGAGGTGTTCCCAGGCCCTTGGAGGCATGGTTAGGGCATTTCTAGGGACCAGGATGTCTCCACCTGATTACAGAAACTTCATGGACGTCTGACATCATGTCTCACTTTAGATCAGTTCCAAAGTCTGCACAGCAATGAACAAGCATCAGAAAAGTGCTCGTTTTAGCTGAAAAACATCCAGAGCGGAAAGCACTCTATCATCACCAGTAATCAGCACAATGTCAACTATGGCAGCAGTAGGATTTGAATCCTGGTTGCTCTGTTCTCACCTACTGGGCTAACCACTATGGTATCCATGATGTCTAGGTTTTGCACTATGGTTCCGGAGATGTCTAAGTAGATGCCCTTATTGGGTACGTCCAGTTTGTGAAATCACATTGACACCTGGACTTGCCTGGATTCTTTTCAGATGTTCTGGCTTAGACATCCCAGATTGCACTTGGATGGATCTTCTAAACTTGCCCTCTATATGCATTTTTTCCATTTTGCTGGTTTGAACCTTGGGTCTCCAGCAGTGACTGTGATGTCTAACATGTCAAAAAAAAAAAAAAAAGCCCATCAGTGGGGGTAAAATTGTGCCTCCAGCGGTCAGCTGTTTTTAAACACCAGCTGTTGCATGAATAAAAAAACAATCCAGATAGTGCTGTGACAGTCAGAGGAAACATTCAGCAGCCCTATCGAAACAGAGCCGCTTGCATATTGGACTCACTGGGAAATAGCCGGCTGGCAGGTTCTGTAAACCAGATACGCCCTTTTGAATATTGGCCCCAATTAGTTTACTTGGCTTCTCGATTGATTTCTCTTGTAAATCTGTCGCTTACACATGGACGTACCTGCAAAGACATGTGCATGATACAAAATCAGTACTTAATAATTACCGGTGTTTACTCATGGAAAGCCCCAAGTGAGGCCGCTCTTGTTTTTTTTAAGATGTTCCTTTGTGAAATCAACGTGCTCCCTATAGGTGCTGGCTTACTCATGCACATGTATTTGCTGGTGTCCTTGTAAATATTTTACAAAAGGCAATTCCTGCCTAGACTTCCTATGAAAACTGGGGCTTTAACTCCCAAATGAAAGAGTCTAAAGCCTTTGAGTATCAGCCTCTTAGTTAATGTGCAGCTCAGCAGGACTGACCCAAGGATTTCTGCCACCCCAGGCAAGCACCCCAGCCGTGCTATCCCATCAGTGCCAATCCGTGTCATGCGACCACCCCCCACTGCCACCACCACTGGTGCCATCTTCTGGGGGGCCGGCAACGGTGGCAGCAGTTTAAAAGCAGTAGCTTTGTGTCACCGCTTTGGTGTCCGGGGCAGGCCATGTGCTTTGGCACACATGGCCTGTCGCTTCTGACCCCCCTCCAAAAGGAAGTTGCATTGGAGAGGGGTCAGAAGTGGCAGACCATGTGTACTGAATCACATGGCCTGCCTCAGGTGCCAACAGAGCAGCATAAAGACGCCTTGCCAGCTGCCATGATCTGCCACCCTAGCTGTCTGCCTAGCCTGCCTAGTGGACGGGATGGCCCTCAGCTCAGAAACCTAAAGTTTTCATTCCGAATTGTCAGACAATGACCATTCTATCATGAGAAGAGGACTGCTCCTGATCCTTCCTCACGCTACAGGGATATAGCACCAGAGAGCCCCTTCACATGGATGTTTTAGTTTCTCGTGGCATGGACACTTTCCTTATGGGCTCTCTACATTCATCTTGGGCATATGGAATGACCTAGAATAGGCTTAAGAGTCTGGGGGAAGCTAAGCATAGAGCTGAATTTGAAACCCAAATAACTCAACCTTCAGTGCCTAAATGTGCCCTTCCATATGACACACACGCGCTAGGATGGAAAGGTCACAGTTCCCCCGACATCAGCAGAATGACACATGAATGTTTTTCTTTATCTCCTTTACAGCCCTCCCCCCCCCCCCCAGGACTCAAGAAATAGAGTATAAGTTAGCATTGGTGAATAGTTCTTCAATTTTTATATGCTTATTAAAACTGTTCTGGAACAATGGTTAATCTTTTCTTGATTTGTTTTAGGAATTCATATTGTGAAATTGCAAGCAAAACATATACATGAATATTTAGTGATCGTCTTTGTTAATAAAATGTTACAATAAAATTGTAGAGCCCATCAGGAATGGATTGAGCTTTATCTCCACATCTCGTATGAAGCACAAATAACCATGCGCGCTGACGACGCAAAGGCGTTAATGGTGGGGCAGCACAGTGGCGGGTTGCTGCTCTGCAGTTATGATTACTTAAGATACTGTTGTCATCTCTTCTGGAGATTGATGCAGGCTTTCACAGAATGCTTTGGATTTAAGTGGCACCTTTAGTAGGGAAAGAAACTTGCAGACAGCAGCTCTTAAGAAGGGAAGGGGCAGAGAGAAGGAGAGAAAGAAATTAATTGTTCTGACACTTTCAGGCTGGTTTATGATGCGAAGTGCAGCAAGGACAGTGGGCGGCTGAACAGTATCCAAGGTGAGAAGGCGTGTCTGCAGGGAGACAGGCAAGAGAGAATGAGAGCGCGCCAAATGCGAGGAAGAGAGAAAAGAAAGAAAAAAAATCCAAACTGGGGCTGAATGAAATAAAGATTATTTGTTCAGGAGCAGGAACATGAATCTTATGGAAATTTATAGTGAATTTCACAAGTCAATCATAACTCACTTATATAGCGCAACCTTTCTTGGACGTACAAGGAGTTGCCAGCTGTTTTATAATTTTATTTTTATACTTTTTATTGTTGTTTATTGCATGTGTTCTCACATTCCTTTTTCCCATCCAGCTCAATTTTGGGCCCTCATTCCCAATCTGGGGCATAAGAACATAAGATATATCATACCATGTCAGACCAAAGGTCCATCAAGCCCAGTATCCTTTTTCCAACAGTGGCCAATCCAGGTCACAATTACCTGTCAGACTTCCAAAAGGTAGATGGATTTCATGCTACTTATCCCAGGAGTAAGCAAGGGATTGCCCCAGCCACTTAAATAATGGACTTGAGTGAAAAACGATTTTCTCTGATTAGCTTACTCAATGAAGCTACAATGAAGCTACGATTTTGCTCCACTCATTGTAGCTTTATTGTGTGTCTCCCTAGTCTTTCTACTTTCTGATGGACCTTTTGAAGGAGTAAACAACCGATCTACATTTACCCATTTCATTTCATTCATTATTTTATAGACCTTTATCTCATCTCCCCTCAGCCATCTCTTTTCCTAGCAGGAGAGCCCTAACCTTGTATGCCTTTCCTCTTAGGGGGGTATGCTTCCATCTCCTTTATCATTTTGGTAGCTTTTCTCTGTACCTTTCCTAATTCCACTATATAATTTTTTAAATATGGCAACCAGAACTGCGTGCAATATTCAAGGTGCAGGTGTACGGTGGAGCGATATAGAGGCATTATAATACCCTTGGTTTTATTCTCCATTCCTTTCCTTATGGTTTCTAGAATCTATTTGCTTTCTTTGCTGCCACTGCACACTGAGCAGAGGGTTTCAACGTATTATCCATAATGGCGCCTATATTATTATGCTGGGTGGTGATTCCTAATCTGGAACCGCGCATTGTGTAACTGTAATTTGGGTTGTTCTTCCCTATGGGGTCTATTCTGTCCTGCGAATAGGGGGGATGGACATCCCATTGGGACATGCATCCCCACTCTTCATCCCCCTTGCCGACCCCAACTAAGCCTCAGGGAAGCTTAGATGGGGGTGGGAGGGGGTGGTTCAGAGGTGGAGTTAGGGTGGGCAGTGGGTGGTCCATAGCCCTGGATGTACAAGGCCGATTCTTAAGTCAGCCCTGTATGTCTGGGGTCGGCAGACTGGAGGGGGGACTTATTCCACCTCGGAGGTGGAATATGTTCCCCTAGACATTGGAGGATGGGAGGCCCGGCCAGCATCAAACAGGTGAGGGGGTGCAGGAGATTCCTCGCAGCACAACCATGGCCATGGGATGCCAGATCAGGAGTCTGGTTGCGGGGAAAGGACAGAGTGGTTGGCACCGGGGATTGTGGCTCCTGAATGGAGCCACTGTGCCATGGCAACCGGACGCCATGGCACCGCAGCTCCATTCAGGAGCTTGACTGAGTTAGCCGGGCTTGACATAGTACATGCAGGTCGATCAGAATAGGGACCAGCTTGCACATACAGACCCTAGACCCAATTCTGATCCCGCGGCACATCTAGCCCCTGCACGATCAGAATCAGATCTACCTCTGTTCGTCCCGTTCCGCCTGCACTCCCTGAAGCATGGGCTGTGTCTCCACATGCAGAACTTTGCACTTGTCCACATTAACATTTCATCTGCCATTTGGATTCTCATTTTCTCAATTTCTCAAGGTCCTCTTGCAATTTTTCACAGTCATCTTGTCATTTAACAACTTTGAATAATTTGACGTCATCTGCAAATTTGATCACCTCATTCATTGTTCCCATTGCCAAGTGATTTATGAATATATTAAAAAGAAGCAGGCCCAGCACAGATCCACTATTCATCTTTCTCCATTGAGAAAACTGTCCATTTAGCTGTATTCTCTGTTTTCTCTTTTAACCAGTTCCCAATCCACAGTAGTACACTGCCTCCCATCCCATGACTTTATAATTTCCTCATGAGGGACCTTGTCAAAGGCTTTCTGAAAATCCAGATACACTATATCAACTGGACACCTTTCAAAAATATAGTAAATTAGTGAGACAAGACTTTCCTTCGCTAAATCCATATTAATTTTATCACTTTCAACCATGACCATCTATATGTTCAGAAATCACCCCTGGAACCCATTTTAAAAATTGGCATCCTGTTGAACACTCTCTAGTCTTCAGGTACTACAGGTGATTTTAATGATAGTTCACAGATCACTTGCAAAATTATTTTAGATTTTTTTTCAGCACTCTGTATTTCATGTTCCGGGTTTATCAAGATTTGTTTCAATTCTTTTGATACATCACTTTTAAATATCACTTCTGGTACGGGTAAATTTCCTACATCTTCTTCTGTATAGACCATAGCAAAGAATTCATGCGGTCACTCCGCTATGGCCTTGTCCTCCTTTAGCGCCCCTTTTACCCCTCTATAATCTAATGGTCCAGCTGACTCTCTCACAGGTTTTTTGCTATGACTGTATTTGGAAAAAGTTGTTGCTTCCATGGTAAGCTTCTTTTCATGTTCTCTCTGTGCTTGCTTTATGATGGGCCCTATATTGAAAGTGATTAATGTGTTTAGCAGACCTGCTAATCGTATTAATCATGGTGACCAGGCTGGGCAGCGCTATTGACACAGTTAGTGCCCCTGAATATCGCCAGGTGCTGCTACTGAACACCCAGAGCCAGAGTTGACGTAGTGCCCAGTGATAACTGGACAAAAGCGATATTCAGTCGCTGCCCAGTTAGCACTAAGCGGTGTAAGTTAGCACTAAGCGGTGTAAACCACTTTAAAGGGTGGCCTAACTTTCACCGCCGAAGCTAACTGGGCAGAGGCTGAATAAATATCATCACTGTCAGGTTAGCTTTGCCACACCATCCATCCAACTCAGATATTTCATGCTGGTGGCCAGATATGGTCCTGGCATTGAATATCGAATTCTTCAGTTCAGCGTCGACTGCTAGACACTTTACAATGGCTAGCCACCACCGTCAAATGTCAGACAAATTGATCTAGTTGAAGGCTGTGCAATTTCAAGGTTATGACCCAAATCTCTGTAGATCCAAACCATTTCCAGTATTAAGCACCCATGCTTTTGCTTAATGTATTCATAGTCCTGTTTTTCTTTGAAAAAGTGAATTTGTGTCTAATGTTGTAATGTTCATTCAGTCTGATTTCCTGGAACAATCTGTTGACACAAGTTAAGTTTCCTGACTTGACAAATGGAACATTACCAAAGAGTACAACATAGCTCTGCTCTTAATGGAGACAATGAGAGGGTGAGATTGCTTGGAGAAGAACTACCAAAATGATGCAAAGGCTGAAACATGAACCCTACGCAGGAAGGTTTCAGGAACTCCATCTTACTAGGCTTCTTTGCCATGTATTCAGCACGTCCATTAATGCATTCATTGACATTCACTATGTCTAAAAATTTACATTTTATAAACATTTAAAAATGAAAGATCTGTCTAGATATGAAAAAATAGGTAAATAATCATATTGAACATAGTTTTCTGAATATGGTCAGACTCATTTTGGTTTCATATTTTATTATCTGTCTATCTTACCAAACGTCATTGAAGCCTGACATGGTATGCATGTGGGTACACCTGGGTAGATGGAGAAGCAGGTGGACACCACTACTGAAACTGATGTTACTTTCATAATGAAGGAAATGAGCTGGAAGAAAGAACACCGGAGGTATATCTGAATATTTGAGTCCATATCTAACGTACCCTGATGAAGGAAAGATCCATTTGGAGATAGTAATAGAGTAACAGGAGTAGAGTGTATCTGAGGCTGCGGCATAAATTCCACCCAAATAGTCCGTGCAGCACATGAGGTCCCAAGGAAGAAGAGGATTTACTTGCAGTTCCTGAATTTTCTGAAGGTAACCCCCCCTCCCTCCACCATGCCCACGCTAGGAGCTTTTTCCAAAATAATTCAAACTTGAGTTCTCTGTCACACGAAAGCATAGGCACGGCGTTCTGGGAACTACGTGTGGCTGCACATCAAGGTGAAGTAACTCCCTGATGGAGGAAGAGGAGTGTATTTTGCTGATTTTTGCTGACCCTTGGAGTGATGATGAGAGCGGAGTTGGGGATACTGGTTTTTAAAGAGAAACTGGCTAATGAGCTCCAGTCAGCTAAAGGGAATCTACTTTGAAAAACTATTCACATATCCACAGAAAGACTGACAGTGGAATCCAGTTGTTTTTTGAATTCCTTTTTGAATTGTTCTTTTATTGGAATATTAAGTTGCAAATATAGGGGTATGTTTACTAAACCATCTTAATGTGTGCTCTGACACATTAGCATGCGATAAGGCACCTTATCACGCGATAAGGTACCTTAACGCGCTCAGCGGCGCTCAGCAGCACAAACGAGCGCTGAAGGCAGAGTAAAGGCTCCCAGAGGGCGGAGGAAGGCTCCCCAGGGGCGGAGAGAAGGGGTCAATGGGTGGAGAGTGGGAGGGAAGAGGCTCCCTGCACACTAACGCTGTGGATTTTGGGGCTGAAAACTAACGCCAGTGAAACCCTGGCGTTAGAGTAGATTTAAAGTGAAGAGAAACCATTTCCGTCAGCAATGTACAGCAAAGCCAGGGAAACCTACAAAAGGTGATAAGTGTGATACATGTGCACAGAACAAAAGGGCAGATAAACATTGAAAATGACCTGAACAAACTGGAAAAAAAACATAACCTAGCTGGGCAATAGTGATATCAATGGGAAACATCAAAACACACTACTTTGGGAGTTTCCCCTGAATTGGTACCCCCCTTGGTAAAAATTTATTATCTACCTGTAGCGAAGCGCGCTTCTGCTTCAGGGGTTACAGGGGGTGATCAAATTCAGGAGGACGTTCTAAATGTTACTGATGTGTTAGAAAACTCTGGTCTTGGGTCACAGGTGCCTGCTACGCTTTTCATAACTTTTGCGTTGATATCTGAGTGGCTATTGAAACTATTTTTTCAGAAGGGTAATATCTTGTTTCGTGGTTTAGTAGTACGTATTTACCCCGATCTCTCAAGAGAAACTCAAAGGCGGCGTAGGGAGTTTTTACTGCTCCTCCCGGGGGTTTTGCAATTGGGAGGGCTTTTTTTTCTTAAACACTCCTGTAAATGTCTGGTGAAATACCAGGCGGTTCTTATATTTTTTGGGAGCCCTCTCAATTGCTTGCTTTTATTAGCGCTAAGCGGTCGGAATCCACTATTGGCTCATAGAATGGATATTTCGTTATTGGATTGTTTGCATTTTCTTTGTGTATTTGGTTAAGAATTATGATGTTAAACTCACCCTGTTTGTGGGCTAGGGAGACCAGGCAATTGGATTATTTTCCTGTTTGTATTTCCTCTTATTATGTCTGAGTTTTTACTGTGGATGTATTTCTATATGCCTGTTCTATTTCTTCAAGATTGGCTTCTGTGGCCTTTCTTGTTGTTTTTGTTTAAAAATTGCATAAAAAAAACAAAACAAAACACTACCGAGAAAGCTCCAAAAAAAAAAAAATCAATTTTGGAAGGGGCTATGCTCTGTCCCCATACAAGGTGAATGATCCCACAGTGAAATAACGCTGATCAGGGCTTTCCCTTGTTACTGGACAGGTTTCCTATGGCATGCAACAGCTGGGTGGGCATGTCGGAACGGGCAACTGGACAGATGCTGGAAAAGGGGACACAGAGGGCTAGGTGGCCCATACGAATGCTGAAACAGTAGAGCAGCCAGACAGCAACTGATGAGGGCCCAACACGGGCACGAGTGTGTTTCCCACAGTGTCACAGGGGATAGTACCCAGCAGGTACCCCCAAGGGTACAGAACATTTGCAAGCGGTGCTGGGGGGAAGTGTGGACATCTATGCAGGCACCCCTACCCCATAACCCGCACCATAGGCAGCCACCTACCCGCACACTGGATGGCCCGAGACTGCATACCACCAGCACCACCAGCAGAAGGGCATGTCAGCATGGGGACAGAGGGGTACTGGTGGTGGAGGGGGCAGTGGCTGCTGCCCACAGCAGACCATGGCCCAGTCCTGTTTAGGTGGGTGCCGTGCACTGCAACAGACAGGCTCTGTCTGACAAACAGTCATGGTACCTCCAGTGAATACACTGTCTCTGTGGCAACAAGGTGGTGCAGGGCACACAGCCAGTGTGTTCAGGAGCAGAAGGTCACAGGTTCAAGTCCCCATTTTTTACCCACTACTTAAACATGCTAATACAGACAGAACCTTTATTGCAGATGATGTAAGCATGCCCAAAACACCTACATTTTACCCTACAGAGCACAGACACCATAAACAGGCGCATTACCTAGAGCAGAGTCTCCCAAATGCAGTCCTGGAGGGCCAAACACCATTCAGGTTCCATGCTGCCTCTAATAAAGATGCCTGTGCTGCATATCTATGCACCACCCCCATGGTATGCAGATGTATCTCATGCATATTCATGAGGGACAGCATGAAAACCCGAACAGTGCTTGGCACACCAGGACTGGAGTTGGGAACCTTTCCGTAAAGCAGCAGCCAACAGGGGCAGACACACCCACACCCACAGGCTCCATTAGCCAATGCCTCCTGGAGAGGCAGGACATTGGGCCCTGCGTGCATCTCCCAATAATAGCACTTGCATGCCACCCTAAACCTGGGAATACGGTACACAGCTATCAAAAGGTTGCTATGATTACTGGCAGATAGCAATTCCTACGTTAAGCACAGTTTGATGATTGAGCTCCATCATAGCAACCTTTCTGATGTCTGTGGAGTGTGCTTCAGGTCTGGTGTCTGACAGTGTTTACCACCCTGGGGAGTGACCCCCAACAGTATTGCGTACCATATCCATGCCTGCACTGTGCCCAGGACTGGTGTGGTGGCCAGGGCTGCTAAACACCTCTATAGTAGCACAATGCTGGCATAGGTGTGGGAGTGTGTGTCTGTCTATCCAGTGTGTGGTGGCTGCAAACACCCTCCACAGCCCACACTGCCAGCACTGTTGCCAGTATTGGCCTGCCAATGTGCATAATGAGGAGCAAGGTACCATGGGTATAGCCCGGACAGGGTGGCCTGGCCAGGATGCATCTGCACAGGGCATAGGGCACTGGCTGGGACATTGTAGTGCCCGGCCACCACCTGCACAGACAGGGTGGCCACAGCATGTTCTGCTGGGAGATCACTCTCACCCTGACTGAGCAGTGACCAGGGCATGGCTAGGTTCCCCCATAGTGCTATATAGTATTTCTTTTATGTGATATTTATGGGTTTTCTTTTGGGGCCCAGTCACTGACTTATCTGCTTGGTGTGTATGCTGACATCCCAGTTCTGGGTGCACGCATTTCCACCAGGAACATGCACTGTGGACTAGCTAGCAGACTGTCTGCAGCTGGTATGTGTCTTGATGGAACACCTTGCAGGGTGCAGCTGCTGAAGGCTTGCTGCAGGAGAATATCAGATAGTGGTGGGGTGCAGCTTAGCATATCCAGGACTAATGTCTGTCTACTATTGCTTTATGGATGTGTACAGAGCTGCATTGACTGCCCTGTAGGGTGTCTGTTCCCCAGCAGGACTGGGGTTGATGGTCCTCTCTTCTGCCACCATTGCAGGGAGGTAGAATGTGGATCTGTTGGTGGGAGACCCTATTTACCACCCTCAGCCCCAGAGGAGGATGGTGGTACATAATCCTCCTATGGGTCCATAAGGGCTAAACCTGACTGAGAAATACAGATATATCCAAGCTGTGTCTTCAGAAACTACCTATCTCACACAAGAGCACTGCTGGAGACCTGCAGCATGGCCTTTCTCTGCTGTGGACCTGGTGCTGGGCGCCCCACCTCACCCTCAGGGTGAGTGCAGTACCTGCACAATGTGACGGTGTGTAGCTACTCTGTGCCAGTACCACACACGGTCAGTTCCCCCTACCAGGCCGAGGTGCTGTGGGGGTGCATACCCCATCTTGTGATCATCTGTAGACTGCTGATTTGCATGTGCAGTGCATCATGGGTATGGGTGAGTTAACCCTATCCTGGTGACCACAGCAGACTGTTTGTGTGGTGACGTGCAGTCCTTCTGCAGCCAGCCAGGGGTTTGCTAGCAGCTATGGAGCTGTGGCCCACTGGTTACTTCAGTGCTTGTGGAGCCAGAGGTCATGGGTTCAAACCCACAGTGGGGTTATTTGATAGGGCTGTCCAAAGCATTGTCTTTTTTTAATGTACATTAGTGCTGCCAGCAAAACACCCTCAGGGTACTGTAACCATAAGGTGCCTCAGAAGGCGCCCTATAAGGCGCCTTATAGGGCACCCTATAAAGCGCCTTCTGAGGCACCTTATGGTTACAGTCCATATAAGATGCCTTATAAGGTGTCCTATGGAGCGCCTTATAGAGTGCCCTATAGGGGACATTATAGGGTGCCATGGCGGACAGTGCACTTTATATTGTGCCCTATGGAGTGCCTTATAGGGTGCCTTCTGCGGCACCTTAGATTACGGCACGTGAGGGTGTGTTTGCTGGCAGTAATAATTAAAATACACATGAAATGCCTCAGGAAACAATACTTACATGTCAAAGCTGATGTCTCAGCCAGCCTTATGCATTAGGCACACTGGGGGATCGAGCTCATGACCCTTGTATTATCAGTCAGTGTATTAACCATTTTACTACACCTCTGTTTCTGTGTTTGCATGTCTGGGCGCCTACTTAAGATTACCGCGCATTAACGCGCTTAGTGGCGCTTAGCCCGTTAATGTGCGCAGCAGCGCGCATTATCGCGCGATAATCCCGTTTTGCTTCTTTAAGACTGAAACGCCCACTCCTTTTATGGCAACCTGCACACTATCGCCGGGCGCACATTAAGACGGTTTAGTAAACATACCCCATAGTGTGAGCTTTGAAGTTAAAAGAGGAGAAATGAAATGTGTGCCTTTGAGTCAAGGCAACCCAGCAGCTTCTGGGTTTTCTGGGCAGTGTGACCAGAAGTAGATTGTAAATTTATAGCCATAGTGAATGTCAATGAATGCATTAATGGACGTGCTGAATACATGGCAAAGAAGCCTAGTAAGATGGAGTTCCTGAAACCTTCCTGCGTAGGGTTCATGTTTCAGCCTTTGCATCATTTTGGTAGTTCTTCTCCAAGCAATCTCACCCTCTCATTGTCTCCATTAAGAGCAGAGCTATGTTGTACTCTTTGGTAATGTTCCATTTGTCAAGTCAGGAAACTTAACTTGTGTCAACAGATTGTTCCAGGAAATCAGACTGAATGAACATTATAACATGAGACACAAATTCACTTTTTCAAAGAAAAACAGGACTATGAATACATTAAGCAAAAGCATGGGTGCTTAATACTGGAAATGGTTTGGATCTACAGAGAATTGGGTCATAACCTTGAAATTGCACAGCCTTCAACTAGATCAATTTGTCTGACATTTGACGGTGGTGGCTAGCCATTGTAAAGTGTCTAGCAGTCGATGCTGAACTGAAGAATTCAATATTCAATGCCAGGACCATATCTGGCCACCGGCATGAAATATCTGGGTTGGATGGATGGTGGCAAAGCTAACCTGACAGTGATGATATTTATTCAGCCTCTGCCCAGT
Organism: Ichthyophis bannanicus; assembly: GCA_033557465.1. Classification (NCBI taxonomy): domain Eukaryota; kingdom Metazoa; phylum Chordata; class Amphibia; order Gymnophiona; family Ichthyophiidae; genus Ichthyophis; species Ichthyophis bannanicus. Next base: position 50,193,721 of record CM066046.1, read on the forward strand.
TAGCTTCGGCGGTGAAAGTTAGGCCACCCTTTAAAGTGGCTTACACCGCTTAGTGCTAACTTACACCGCTTAGTGCTAACTGGGCAGCGATTGAATATCGCTTTTGTCCAGTTATCAGTAGATTGCAGCACACCTGTACTTCTTCTGAGCCAATGGAGAGTTAAATAACTTGCCCATGGCCACAATGAGTGCTAGTAGGAATTGAGCATTGGTCTCATGGTTATGAAGCCAGTGCTCTAACCATTGGGCTACTCCTCCACTCCATGGAAGCTCCAATGGAAGACAATTTGCTGAATAATTGAAACATAATAGTTTTTTGTGTCTGCAATCAATTGAGTAATCATTTATAAAATAGGCATCTTTTTGCAATTTTGGCATGTTTCTTTTTATAAAATTGCCCCCTCCTCCTTTAACAATGTGCATCAACCAAACAGGCAAACACACTGGAAAACATAAGGGGATATACCATACTGTTTCACTCTTCCACACAGTCAGTGATGTCCTGATAGCTTCTTATTACGGATCTCTCACCCACTTTCTACCACTTGATGAGGTACTCTTTGTTCTTAATTTTTTTATTAGATTTTTAAAGATTTAACTCGTGCAACCAGCCAGTCATGGTCTGCCTCAGTTGCTTTTTATGAACCTGAAAGTTCAGTATCTCTTAAAATAAGACTGAGAATGTGCATTCAGTCAAGAACAAAGTTTCAGTCATTGTAGACGTAATTAATTCTAAATATTTAGAGATCATAGGTATTACTGAAACACAGCTCTTAGACTCAGACATTGTTTTTCTTCATCAATGATGTCTTTATAGTTGTGTCATTTTATATCATTCTAGAGTTAATACTAGGGTTGTGGTTGGTGGTGTTATAAACCTAGAATCATGATGTCAGAAAAAGACCACATGGCCTATCTAGTCTGTCCTTCCATATCAACTATTACAATAGTCCCCTTTTTCCCTTTAGAGATACTCTGTGTTTGTCCCATGCTTTTTTGAATTCAGATACTGTCCTCATCTCTACCACGTTTACTGGAAGACTATTCCACACATCTACTACTCTTTCTGTAAAGAAACATTTCCACATATTACTCCTGAGTCCTTTCACCCTCATTCTATGTCCCTTCGTAGCAGAGCTTGTTTTCAATCAAAAGAGGCTCTCTCCCTGAACATTTATGCCATTGAGGTATTTAAATGTCTCTGTCATATCACTTTCTATCCCGCCTTTCCTCTAAAGCATACATATTAAGATCCTTAAGTCTGTCCTCATATGCTTTATAATGAAGACCACTAACCATTTTAGTAGCCACTCTCTGCACCGACTCCAACCTGTTTATATCCTTTTGAAGGTGCGGTCTCCAGAATTGCTCATAAAACTCCAAATGAGGTCACACCAGAGACTTATACAGGGGCACTATCTCCTCCTTTTTTTCTGCTGCCCATTCCTCTCTCTATGCACCCAAGCATCCTTCTAGCTTTTGCTGTCACCTTTTCTATCTGTGTTGCAACTTTAAGATCATCAGACACAATCACGCCTAGATCCCACTCTTGTGGACAGAAGTACATCACCCCCTATACTGTACCACTCCCTTGGATTATTGCAGCCCAAATGCATGACCCTGCATTTTTTAGCATTAAATCTCATCTGTCAAATTTTCGACCATTCTTGAAGCTTAGCTAGATCCCTCCTCATGTTATCTACTCCTTCCTGGGTGTCTACTCTTTTGAAGATTTTGGTATTATTTAGTGTTATTTCCTGTGTTGCATTCAAATTCTGATGCACTGATATATCTTACTCTCAGCTTTCTGAGGTGGTTGCACTCCATAATGGGCAATGGAGTATTTGCGTAGTGTATATTCTACCTGATTATACTTCTATTGGTCTATTGATGGTGAATTTGAATCTCTGTAGGTGTATTGTTAAGAGAGTTTTCAATTTTCATGAAGAAGAGGTCACTGTGCCTAAACATAAGAACTTAAGAACATAAGATATGCCATACTGGGTCAGACCAAGGTCCATCAAGCCCAGTATTCTGTTTCCAACAGTGGCCAATCTAGGTCATACATACCTAGCAGTTTCCCCAAGGGACACAGGTTTCACAATGCTTGTACTGGGTCAAGCATTGATATCCTGGGTCCCTTCTTAATAATGGTTTATGGACCTTTCCTCCAGGAACTTGTCCAAACCTTTTTTAAACCCAGCTACACTAATAGCCTTTACTACATCCTCCGGTAACAAATTCCAGAGTTTGATTACACGTTGAGTGAAAAAATATTTTCTTTTATTAGTCTTAAGTAGTTTACCCTGTAGCTTCATTGCATGTCCCCTAGTCTTTCTATATTCTGATAAGGTAAACAATCGATCTACGTTTACCCGTTCCACTCCGTTCATTAATTTATAGACTCCTATCATATCTCCCCTCAGCCGTCTCTTTTCCAGGTTAAAGAGCCCTAACCTTTTTAGCCTTCCTTCATAGCCTTTCTTTTATGGCATCACTTGAGTATGTTTGAATCAATTTTGTAAGACACATATTTGGATGATACTTTGGACTGAATATTTCTTCCTATTATGTCTTTGTCTTCTAATATTCCTGTTTCCTATTTAGATAAACACTTATGTTCTCAGTTAGGGTAAATAAGATGAAAGGGTCTGCCACAATTCCATTAAACACCCCACTATTGTCCACTTTGAACCTGGAGACTATTGGCAGACTGACCTTATAAGTAGGGAGGCACCTAAAGATCTTAAGGTTACTGAGCTGCCATCTTCATGGGACTCCACTTTGCAACAGTTTATTTATCAGCCCTCTCCTCAAACAATTCATAAGCCAAATTGTCACTTAATTAGAGCCCAATGGTTTACAAAGGGGGTCATTTTTAGAAGCTCTTTTTGTGATTGGCACATCTGAAAATGCCCTTTCAGACAGGCCTATCACATCCATGTCCCAAGGGCCATTTTAGAAAGACCTGAATTTACACATATCCAATGTGTTTACATCTATGTTGCACAGGGACATAGTAGAGGTGTGTCTAGGTTGGTCTGTAAAAGATACACATACACAGTTGATTTTAGAACAACACCACATGTCTCTGCCCCCTGGCAGATATGTCCATGTCTATACCTGCTTCTAGGCATGAAAAGTGCTAATTTTGGCTAGCAGTGAGAAGAGGGGAATGCCATCTGACCTTCAAAAAATAATGTCTCCGTTTGCAAAATGGTAAGCAGGGGATGTATATGTGGTGCATTCTGGAATACCGTCATGGGCATGTCTATGTTGCCAATTTCAAGAATGTGTAGGTTTCGTGTGTCCACATTTCTGAAATTGCCTGTCGACCTGCATGTTTCTGGTGTGTTATACAGCACATCCCTGTCCCCTTTCATTTTGGCAGAAATGTTTGTCTTTTGGAGAAAGATCAATTTTACTTCTGCCCACCTTCTCTGCTGCCCCTCCAATGGCATTTTGGGCATTTTGACTTGGACATGCCAGTTGACTTATGAATAGCCTTTCCAAAATGTTGTTTCACATTTCTGGCAAATGAAAAGAGATCCTTAGTGCAGTGGAAAGAAAATGGTGGAAGAAGAAATCACACAAAGCCTATACAAAGGGGGTGAGTGTTTCTGATGTTATAGTGGGTGATTATCTGCATCCAGTGATCATCGGATGGTGTGGCTCAGTATCAGGACAAGGGTTGATATAATCCATTCAAAAGTGAGGGCCCTAGACTTTAGGAAAGCTAACTTGGCCAAGATGGGAAATAAGAGGTGTAATCCAAAGATATCGAGACTTGTTGTGTAGCTATATAACAATATGTCACACCATGATACTATTAAGCATGCAGTGACCTTGTTACGTGCTCTGCATTGATTACTAGTTGAGTGAAAAATTATTTTCTCTTATTAATCTTAAATGGGCTACATTGTAGCTTCATTGGGTGTCCCCTAGTCTTTCTGCTTTTTGAAGGAGTAAAAACTATGTTTACCCATTCCACTCCATTCATTATTTTATAGACCTCTATCATATCTACCCTCAGCCATCTCTTTTCCAAGTTTAAGAGCCCTAAACATTAAGTTTTTCCTCATAAGGGTATCCTTCTATCCCCTTTACCATTTTGGTGGCTGCATACAATATTCAAGCTGCAGTCGCACCATGGAATGATACAGAGGCATTATAATATCCTTGGTTTAATCTCCATTACTTTCCTTATGATTCCTAGCATTCTATTTGCTTTCTTGGCCATTGCTGTACACTGAGGAGAGGGTTCCTTAGTCCGATTCTTTTTAACATCTTTGTTAGCGATATTGCGGAAGGGCTGTCAGGTAAGGTTTGCCTCTTTGCGGATGATACCAAAATCTGCAATAGAGTAGACACCCAGGAAGGAGTAGATAACATGAGGAGGGATCTAGCTAAGCTTGAAGAATGGTCTAGAATTTGGCAGCTAAGATTTAATGCTAAAAAAATGCAGGGTCATGCATTTGGACTGCAAAAATCCAAGGGAGGGATACAGTGTAGGAGGCAAAGTACTTCTGTCCATGAAAGAAGAGCGGGACCTGGATGTGGTTGTGTCTGATGATCTTAATGTGGCTAAACAGGCAGAAAAGGCAACAGCAAAAGCCAGACAGATGCTTGGGTGCATAGGGAGAGGAATGGCCAGCAGAATAAAGGAGGTGATTGTGCCTTTATATAAGTCTCTGGTGCGACCTCATTTAGAGTATTGTGTGCAATTCTGGAGACCGCACCTTCAAAAGGTTATAAACAGGATGGTGTCGGTGCAGAGGGTGGCTACTAAAATGGTCAGTGGTTTTTGTTATAAAACATATGGGGACAGACTAAAAAGATCTTAATATGTATACGTTTGAGGAAAGGTGAGATAGAGGTGATATTATAGAGAGGTTTGAATAGCTCTGTGTCATAAATGCACAAGAGAGCTTGTTTCGGTTGAAAGCAAGTTCTGCTACGAGGGGACATAAGATGAAGGTAAAAGGGGATAGACTCAGGAGTAATATGCGGAAATATTTCTTTACGGAAAGAGTGGTAGATGCATGGAATAGTCTCCCAGTGGAGGTGGTAGAGATGAGGACAGTGTCTGAATTCAAGAAAGCATGGGACCAACACAGAGGATCTCTAAAGGAAAAAAGGGGCCTGTTGTAGTTGATATAGAAGGACGGACTAGATATGACATTTGCTTTTTTCACTGCTGTCATGTTTCTATGTTTCTATCCACAATGACGCCTAAATCCTTTTCCTGGGTGGTTGTTCTTAATGTGGAACTTTGCATCGTTTAAGTGTAGTTTGGATTGTTCTTTCCTAAGTGCACAACTTTGCACTTGCCCACATTAAATTTCATCTGACATTTGCATACACAGTTTATCAAGGCCCTCTTGCAATTTTTCACAGTCATCTTGTGATTTAACAACTTTGAATAATTTTGTGTCATCTGAAAATTTGATCACTTCATTCATTGTTCCCATTGCCAATTGATTTATGAATATGCTAAAAAGCAGCAGGCCCAGCACAGATTCATTATTCACCTTTCTCCATTCAGCTGTACTCTCTGTTTTGTCACTTTTAACCATTTCCCAATCCAGAATAGCACACTTCCTCTTACCCATAACTTTATAATTTTGCGAAGAGCCACTCATGAGGGATCTTGTCAAAGACTTTCTGAAAATCCACTTACACTATATCAACCGGTTCCCCTTTATCTTCTTGTTTATTCACAATGTCAAAAAAATATAACAGATTAATAAGGCAAAACTTTCCCTGGTTAAATCCATGTTGGCTTTCTCCCATTAAAGCATGACTAGCTACATGTTCAGTAATCTTTTTGTTTATAATGGTTTCTACCACTTTGCCTGGTACTGATGTCAGGCTCATCAGTCTGTAGTTTTCCAGATCACTCCTGGAGCCCTTTTCAGTCAAGATGAGGGGCCATCTGCCCCACCCCCCAGAACACGGCCCCTAGCTGCAGCATGGGTCTCTGGTGCATGTATGTACTTCAGCATGACTCCCCCTTCCCGTCCCCAAGCAGGAGAGGCGGAGGTCGGACGGTTCGTCACAGAGCAGAGATCCTATCCCTGGACACCTCCAAAGCATAGAGCAACACGAGCACTCTAACATCGATTTGTTGCATACACAGAAGTGAACAGTGGTCCAGCAGGGCAGCTGTCGATATGTCTGTGGACGTTTCCCATTGTCCCAGCAGGTGCACTCATGACCTGTCAGGCTATTGTGGTCCGCTGCCATGTCAGCTGCAGCATGCCTCCCACCAAACCAGTGCCCTCGTTATTCTGCTTATGTGTTTGCCCTGCTTCTGCCCTTCATATTTCCTGACGCACCCGTCCGAACCGTGGGATGGAGTGCATGAGCATGGCGACCACAGTTAGCACCCGGTCAGAGGCCGGCCTTAGCTGCACCTGTGTTGCCACTGCATCTGGGCATTTATTTCTTTATGTAACAGGTTTTTTATTCCATCTTTCTACAAGTCAAAACGGTTTACAAGTAACTCAGGGTGATAACAGGAAACACATATTGAACACATTGTAACAAAAGCTATTCATAAATTCTCATAAAAGTTGACGTACTATGCACGTATTATGATGAGATGATATAAACCACATAATGCCGAAGTGTGTATTAAGTGTGTGGAGTTGCTGTGCTGGCTATTTGTCTTTTGTTGCAGGGCCATAGTATTCTGTGAATAGGAGGGTTTTGAAGCATTTTCTGAAGTCTTGCAGGAGTTGAATGTCTCTTATTTGTGGAGGAAGTGAGCTCCATAGCGCAGCGGCATATAAAGACAAGGTCCTAATAGTGGTTCTTTGGCTACATTTTGTTCTTTCTGTTGATATACTTAGGGGTATGTTTACTAAGCAGTCTTAATGTGCAGCCGGCGTTAGTGTGCAGGATGCCATATGAGGAGTGGGCGTGTCAGTCTTAACGTAGCATTTCTGGTTACCGTGCGATAAAGGGAGCCATGGCACATCAATGCACGTTAGCCTGAAGTAGGCGTGCTGACCAGCAAACACAGCAAGAGAGGGGTAGCACAATAGTTAATACATTGACTACTGAACCAGGGGTCATGAGTTTGATCCCCCAGTGGGGTTAATGAATAAGGCTGTCTGAGGCATTACACTTTACTATAAAGCAGTGCTGCTAGAGGCATTTTCCTTTTTACTTTAAAGCAGTGCTGCCAGCAAAAACACCCTCACTGTGCTGTAATCTTCATGTGCAGTGCATCATGGGTACGAGTGGATTAACCCTATCCTGGTAACCACAACAGACAGTTCATGTGGTGACCTGCAGTCCTTCTGTAGCCAGCCAGGGGTTTGTTCAGAGCTGTAGCCCACTGGTTACTTCACTGCCTGTAGAGCCAAAGGTTGAAGGTTTGATCCCACAGTGGGGTTATTTATTGGAGCTGTCTGGGGCAGTTCCTTTTTTTAATTTAAATTAGTACTGCCAGCAAAAACACTCTCACAGTGCTGTAATCCTCAGGTGCCCCATAAGGCGCCTTATAAGGCACCTTAAGGTTATAGCACTGTGAGGGTGTTTTTGCTGGCAGTACTAATTTAGATTAAAAAAAGAAACTGCCCCAATAAATAACCCCACTGTGGGATCAAACCCATATCCACTGGCTTCACAGGCAGTGAAGTAACCAGTAGGCTACAGCTACAAACAAACCTCTGGCTGGCCACAGAAGGACTGCAGGTCACCACACAAACTGTCTGCTGTTGCTACCAGGATAGAGTTAAGCCACTCGTACCCATGATGCACTGCACATGCAAAGCAGCAGTCTACAGATGAGCACAAGATGGGGTATGCACCCCCACAGTACCTAGGCCTGGTAGGGGGTACTGACCGTGCGCGTTACTGGCACAGAGTAGCTACAGACCATCACATTATGCGGGTACTGTGCTCACCCTGAGGGTGAGGTGGGGTGCCCAGCACCAGGTCCACAGCACCTGCTGTCCCTGAGATAGGCTATGCTGCAGGTCCCCATTAGTGTCAGTGTGTGATAGGTAGTTCTTTCAGACACACGTATGATACACCTGTGCCCATATGTATATCCCAGTCACGTCTAGCCCTTGTAGACTATGATGCACCACAATAGTGCATATCCTCTGTGGGTGCCATGGCCACATGATTCAAGGGGGAGGGGGGTGCTTGGACCCATAGGTCTGGGGATCAGGGTGGGGGACAGGATCTTCCCCCCAACAGATCCACATTCTACAGCCCTGCCATGGTGGCAGTAGAGAGGACCAACAACCCCAGTCCTGCTGGGAAACAGATGCGCTACAGGGCAGTCAGTGCAGATCTGTAGCATTCCATAAGACAATAGCAGACAGACAGTAGGCCTGGAAATGCTCAGCTGCCCCCCACCACTGTCTGACATTCTCCAGCCGCTGCACCCTGCACGGTGTTACAGCCATACACATACTAACTGCAGACAGTCTGCTAGCTAGTCCACAGTGAATGTTCCTGGAGGAAACGTGTGCACCCAAAACTGGGATGTGAGCACACCCACCAAGCAGATAAATCAGTGATTGGGCCCTCAAAAGAAAAACCCATATACATCACCTGAGAAAAATACTACGTAGCACTATGGGGGAACCTAGCCATGCCATGGTCACTGCTCAGTCAGGGTGAGAGTGACCTACCAGCAGGGCATGCTGTAGCCACCCTGTCTGTGCAGGTGGTGGCCGGGCACTACAATGTCCCAGCCAGTGCCCTATGCCCTGTGCAGATGCATCCTGGCCAGGCCGCCCTGTCCAGGCTATACCCACAGTACCTTGCTCCTCATTATGCACATTGGCAGGCCAATACTGGCAACAGTGCTAGCAGTGTGGGCTGAGGAGGGTGTTGGCAGCCACCACACACTGGATAGACAGACACACACTCCCCACACCTATGCCAGCATTGTGCAACTATAGAGGTGTTTTGCAGCCCTGGCCACCGCACCAGTCCTGGGCACAGTGCAGGCATGGCTATGGTGCGCAATACTGTAGGAGTCACTCCCCAGGGTGGTAAACACTGTCAGACACAAGACATGTAGCACACTCCACAGACATCAGAAAGGTTGCTATGATGCAGCTCAATCAGCAAATTGTGCTTAACTTAGGAATTGCTATCTGCCAGTAATCATAGCAACCTTTTGATAGATGTGTACCATATTCCCAGGTTTAGGGTGGCATTGCTAAGGTATGCAAGTGCTAGTATTGGGAGATGCACACAGGGCCCAAAATCCTGCCTCTCCAGGTGGCTTTGGATGATGGAGCCTGTGGGTGCGGGTGAGTCTGCCCCTGTTGGCCACTGCTCTAGGGCAGAGGTTCCCAACTACGGTCCTGGTGGGCCAAACCCTGTTCGGGTTTTCATGCTGTCCCTAATGAATATGCATGAGATACATCTGCATACCATGGGGGCGGTGCATAGAAATGCAGCACAGCCATAGTTATTGGAGACAGCATGGGACCTGAATGGTGTTTGGCCCTCCAGGACTGCTTTTGGGAGACTCTGCTCTAGGTAATGTGCATGTTTATGGTGTTTGTGCTCTGTAGGGTAAAATGTAGGCGTTTTGGGCATGTTTACGTTATCTGCACTAAAGGTTCTGTCTGTATTACCGCATTTTAGAAGTGGGTAAAATATGGGGCCTGGGTTGGCAGGAACCACAACTGGGACTTGAATCTGTGACCTTCTGCTCCTGAACACACTGGCTGTGTGCCCTGCACCACCGTGTTGCCACAGAGACAGTGCATTCCCTGGAGATACCATGACTGTTTGTCAGACAGAGCCTGTCTGTTGCAGTGCATGGCACCCACCTAAACAGGGCTGGGCCATGGTCTGCTGTGGGCAGCAGCCTCTGCCCCCTCCACCACCAGTACCCCTCTGTCACCATGCTGACATGCCCTTCTGCTGATGGTGCTGGTGGTGCGCAGTCTCAGGCCATCCAGTGTGCGGGTAGGCGGCTGCCTATGGTGCGGGTTCTGGGGTAGGGGTGCCTGCATATATGTCCACGCTTCCAACCAGCACCGCCTGCAAATGTTCTGTACCCTTGGGGGTACCTGCTGGGTACTATCCCCTGTGACACTGTGGGAAACACACTCGTGCCCGTGTTGGGCCCTCATCAGTTGCTGTCTGGCTGCTCTACTGTTTCAGTATTCCTATGGGCCACCTAGGTATCACCCTAGTCTGCACTGTGGCCCAGCTGCACCACAGCATGTGCTGCCTGCAGCCCTCTGTGTTCCCTTTTCCAGCATCTGTCCAGTTGCCCGTTCCGACATGCCCACCCTGCTGTTGCGGGACATGTGCATGCCATAGGAAACCTGTCCAGTAACAAGGGAAAGCCCTGATCAGCGTTATTTCACTGTGGGATCGTTCACCTTGTATGGGGACAGAGCATAGCCCCTTCCAAAATTGATATCTTTTTTTTGGAGCTTTCTTGGTAGTGTTTTTTGATGTTTCCCATTGATATCACTATTTCCCAGCTAGGTTATGTTTTTTTTCCAGTTTGTTCAGGTCATTTTCAATGTTCATCTGCCCTTTTGTTCTGTGCACATGTATCACACGTATCACCTTTTGTAGGTTTCCCTGGCTTTGCTGTACATTGCTGACGGAAATGGTTTCTCTTCCCTTTAAATCTACTCTAACGCCAGGGTTTCACTGGCGTTAGTTTTCAGCCCCAAAATCCACAGCGTTAGTGTGCAGGGAGCCTCTTCCCTCCCACTCTCCACCCATTGACCCCTTCTCTCCGCCCCTTGGGAGCCTTCCTCTGCCCTCAGGGAGCCTTTACTCCGCCTTCAGTGCTCGTTTGCGCCGCTGAGTGCGTTAGCGCGCGATAAGGTACCTTATCGCATGGTAAAGCGCCATTATTGCGCGATAAGGTGCCTTATCGCATGCTAACGTGTCAGAGCGCACATTAATATGGTTTAGTAAACATACCCCTTAGTGTTAGACGTGCTCTGTCTTGTGGATCTATCGCTGCTGCATATTGAGATTAAGGCATGCCGATTCAGAGCTGAGATGTTGTGAATGATTTTGTGTGTGTTTCCTTGGCTCGCAACCTTGGGGTTGTCTTTGACTCCTCTCTCTCCTTCTCCATACACATACATCTGATAGCTAAGACCTGGTGTTTCTTTCTCTATAACATCAACAAAATCCACCCATTCCTTTCTGAACACACTACTAAGACATTTATCCACTCCTTAATCACCTCCCATCTTAACTTTTGTAACCTACTCCTTGCTGGTCTCCCTTTGAATCATCTCTCTCGCCTTCAATCTGTTGAACACTCTGCTGCACAGCTAAACTTTCGTCAGTCTCATCATGCCCATATTACCCCTCTTCTCAAGTCACTTCATTGGCTCCCTATCCGTTTCTGCATCCATTTCAAACTTCTCCTGCTGACCTATAAGTGCATTCACTCTGCAGCTCCTCACTACCTTTCTTCTCTTATCTCTCCTTACACCCCCCTCGGGAACTCCACTCTTCTGGCAAATCGCTTCTATCTGTGCCCTTCTCTTCTATTGCTAACGCCAGACTTCGCTCCTTTCTCCTCTCTACACCTTACACCTGGAACAAACTACCTGAGTCTGTACATCAGGCAACTTCTCTGACCCTTTTCAAATCCAGGCTGAAAACTCACCTCTTCGCTGTCGCTTTTGGATCTTGATTCACCTGATCTCCTTGTGTTTCTTTACCATTCCCCCTAGATGTATCCCTGTCTAATGTATCCCTGTCTACACCTACTATGTTGTCTGTCTTGACTAGATTGTAAGCTCTGATGAGCAGGGACCGTCTCTTACATGTCTGTGCAGGGCTGTGTACATCTTGTAGCGCTATACAAATGCTCAATAGTAGTAGTGGTAGTGCGTTGATAAGGACCTTATAAATTTGATTGAATCATAAGGAATGGAATGGAGAATAAGATCAAGGATATTATAATGCCTCTGTATTGTTCCATGGTGCGACCGCACTTTGAATATTGTTTGCAGTTCTGATCGCAATATCTTAAAAAGGATATAGCAGACTTAGAAAAGGTACAGAGAAGAGCCACCAAAATGGTAAAGAGGATGGAAGGAAACCCTATGAGGACAGGTCTAAAAAGTTAGGGCTCTTCAACTTGAAAACAGATAGCTGAGGAGGGATATGATAGAGGTCTATAAATTAATGAATGGAGGGGAACGGGTAAGCGTAGATTGATTGTTTACTCCATCACAAAGTAGAAAGACTAGAGGACACACAATAAAGCTACAATGTTATCCGTTTAAAAGTAATAAGATAAAATATTTTTTCACTCAACAAGTAATCAAACTCTGGAATTCCTCACTGGAGGATGAAGTAAAAGCTGTTAATGTAGTTTGATTTAAAAAAGGGTTGGACAAGTTCCTGGAGGAAAAGTCCATAATTTGGTGATGTATCTGTCTAGCCCATTTGTGCAATTTCAATATGGATATTTGAAGAAGGACTTGCATGTTGGATACTGAGTTTCATGCACTTTAAAAAACTAAAAGCTTTCAAAATATTGTGCTACTTGTGTGGAGCAGTTACTTTTTTTTCATTTTTTGATCCCAGCGTTGTTTCTTTGTTTTTCTGGAAAAGTCCATAAACCATTATTGAAGAGGACCAGGGAAATGCACTGCTTACCTTGGGATAAGCAACGTGGAATCCGTGTATCTTTTTGCAAACCTGACAGGTACTTGTGACCTGGCCACTGTTGGAAACAGGACTTGATGGACCGCACCAGCCCCACTGCGCGCTCAGACTCTGCCCTGTCTCACCTCGTCTCTACCTTAATCCCACCCATTCACTTGCTGTTCGGCTAGTGCGGAAATCTTAACACGGTTGGCTTTTGGCCATGGGCTCCTTGCTACCGCATGGTCCACATGCACACCAACTGTGTGCTACACCCCAAGCTACTGGCTAACGCACTTTAGTAAACATGCCTCTTAGATTGTAAACCCTCTGACGGCAGGGAAATACCTACAGTACCTGACTGTAACTGACCTTGAACTACTACTGGAAAAGTGTGAGTTAAATATTAAATACATGAACTCAAAGAGCCATTAGCACAATCTTGTATCTGCACTGAGAGTGGACACACACATATATCTAAAGCAAAGTTTAATATTTAAAAGTATTATGTCCAATTATGCATTTTTTTATAATTGTTGTTGGGATGATGTGATTGTTGAGTTTGATTATTAAACTTTCGGACAGAGGGCGTAAGGCTGAAGGTTCACTGAGGATGCTCAAACCCCTTCTACCAGCCCTGTCAGCGATTACTAGTTCAGCAAGAGACGTGAAAGTACAAATAGAGGCACTGTGCAGTGAGTAATTGTGCCTGCACCACTGAGGAGAGCATGTTGGATATAGCAGCAGGACTGGCTAGGAATGTCCCTCTGGCTTGCTGGGAGTTTAGAACAACACACACTCACTCTTTTATATATATTCCTGCTTTCTGGTTCAATTGCCATCAGGCCTCCTAGAGACCCCCTGGCTGAGGTTTGCAGCTGCACGCTCCATGCGGTGACTCAATTAAGTTTCACAGCAATGGGACAGAGATGGAGAAGAGAGAATGAAGACATCTCATCTTAATGAGGAGACGCAAAGAGAGGGGGGGGGGGGGGTGACATCAGGGACTCAGTGGGATGGGAGCTTTGTTATTTATAATTAATATGGAAGAAATATTTCCACCACTGATTTGCACATTTTGATTAATCCAGGGGGGTTCTTGCTATTAGAGAGCTCAGCCCTTCACTGCAACACACAGTGCAGCTTACAAACAGATCTGCGTCTCGGCTTTAGTCCATTAATCGCTACCTCCTAAGGATCTGTACAGTGCAGAAATTCTTGCAGGTATGAAGGCAATCTAGGGTATGCAATGTATAAGAGAGCTTAGCCTCCTGATAATAGGGAGGTGACGATTTGGCCTTTCTTTGCTCCCCTCCCCTCGGCCTGACATTACGTTTGGTCACATTTATTGCCTACTCCTTGAAGGAGCCCTGCCTTCAACACTGGGGTGGTGCCTCCGTAAAGTGTTATCAAACATAGGAAATGATTTCAGAAGACTTATGCGCCATTTACACGTGTACAAAGCTGATTTACATATGCAAATGAGCATACACATAAGTAGCAATTTTATAGGAGACACTGCATCTAAATGCTGGCAGGATGCACAGATATCGAGCAGGCATGTTGTAGGAAAGATGGGGGTGGGCCTTCAAAGCATATATGTATTGTGTAATTTAGAAAGGCACTACATGTGCACGTCAGAGAATTTCTACATTGGCATTTACGCCTTTTCTATCTCAGCGAACTTCTCTTTTGTACTTGAACTTGAGAGAGCAGCTGGAGCGGGAAAACGGATGACCTCTCAGGTATTCAAAGCCACCTGAAAGTGGCAAACACTTGTGATTCAGAGGTGGGCTCCTTTATCAGCTCCCCTTGGATATGTAATTTTGCAAAATCAGTTGCTTAGACATATAAGTAGCAAAACCACCATGTAAATATATAAATAATTATTTATTTAGTTTTGTTTGATATGCCGCAGTTCTACAAAAGAATTGACATCAAGGCGGGTTGCATTCAAATTATGTAAGCAGAAACGTAGAAATAAAGGAATTAACATAAAACAATAAGAACAACACAATAAAAATAATACTAAGAGCATACATGGGACGAGAATTGCATAAGCACAACAATTTTCCCAATATAAAATTATGAGACAGCAGCACACCTAGGGAATTTTACATTAAATCCTTAGATATATTTATTTGCATGTGCTTGATATCCTGCTTAGGCTCAATAAAAAGCTGAAAATGGCTTACAATAAAATTATAAAACATAGCATAAAAACACAACTGACTTTATCCTCTCATTCACCTTACCCCTTACACCTCATCCCTCCATCCCAAACACTTCCTGATACAACCATGTCTTGACCATCTTTTGAAACCACAGGATACTTTATTTGACTTTGATGTCCTCTAGGGCTATTCCATAACTCAGAGGCAAAGCAATGAAAAGGGCTATCCTGATTCATAATCAATGTAATCTGCTGAAAATATGGCACTATTAATAAGCCCTTCTGGGATGATCGGAAGCAATGACTGAGCTAGGGAGTCACAACAACTTAGCAGATATTCAGGCTTTTTTTCCATGTGCAGACACTTAAATACCACTCACAGAAATTGAGAGCCCGATTCAGAGAAGGTGACATCCTTGAGGAAGATGTGCCCTTTAGGACCCGATTCTGGACCATGGGAACAAAATGATCCCGTGGTACACAGAATCGGGCCTATGGACGGCCTGGCGTGCCCCTGCTGCCCGCAGGCACCCCCAACTCCCGCGGCTTAGGCCTCCCTCTTTCCCGCAGCCCGACCCACAGCTGGCCAGTCGCGGCCTGGATCGGGTGGCAGGGACACCCCACACCCGGCCCCGACTGAGGGAGGATCCACAGGCCCAATCGCCAGATTAATGCTGCTTATTCCACCTTCAAAGAATCAGCCCTGTACATCCTGCTGGCTATGCCTCCCCCACTCTGCCCACATCCTGCCCCTCCCGTCCCCATCCTACTGCTCAGGACATGCGGGGAGAGCAGGAGGGGGGAATAGGGTCCTGACCGCTTGTGCAACCTGTGTCTCTGAATCGGGACCTTAGGGGGCATATTCAATACGATTAACATGGTTAGCAGACATGCTAATCATGGTCACCAGGATATTCATCGTCACAGCTGTGGGGGCCATTGCTGAATGCCCTGATGCCAGCTGGTGAGCAATGGGGCATTCCAGAGGTGGCACCCAGCTATAATCGGGTAACAGCAATATTAAGCCACTGCCCAGCTATCGCTAAGTGCCTAAAAGTCGGCACCTGACAGGGTGGCTTAACCTTTGCCGCAGAAGCTAAGTGGGGAGTGGCTGAATATCGCCGCTGCCCGCTTAGCTTCTCTGCTAACCAGCCAACCCGTGTATTCAATGCCAGTGGCTGGATATGGCCCCTGCATTGAATATCTGGCTATTTAGTTTAGCGGCGATGACTAGCCACTTTAGCAGAGCTAGCTGCTTCCGCTGAATATCGGGCCCTTAAACGTCATCCTCTACTTGACTGGCAATGCAGCTGCTTTTATGAAGGGGGCGAGAGGCTCATACACTCCCGGAGCATGAATCATCCTAGCCACAGAGTTCTGCACATACCGAGGTCTGTGTAACTAATCCTGGTGCACCGTGTTACAGCAGTCAATGTACGACATAGTCATGGCATGGGAACAGTCTAACGTTCCTTCCTACTAAGCTAAGGGTACGATATCCTGCAATGACGTATTGTACCAAATGTCCCCTTCACGACTCCGGCACGTTTTCCCAACATAAAATTATAAGAGAACAGCACACATAGGGGGATCTTTACATTAAATCCTTCATTTCAACTGATAAACCTCTGATTGTTAATTGTCACGAAGATAATGAGCATATGAACATCGGTATAACCATGTCTTGAGGGCCTTTTTACATTTTTTATGTGAGCTTTCCATGCAAATTTCTGATAATAGTGAATTCCATACATAAGGGGCTGAACAGCCAAAAACTGAACTTTTGAGTCCATTCAAATTTAAAATGGTGATGAGAGGAGATCTGAGGACATAGTGGGGGCAGAAAGGAATAATCAATGAGTCGTGGTAGAGAGAGTAGCCTGTGTGAAAAGCCTGATGGACGAGCAGCAAGTGGGTAGCTGGTGATGCTCCATCAGATTGAGCCTTGTCAATTAGTTTTTGGATTAATTGAAGTCTTTTTATACTATATTGAGTCACACCAGCTAGGAGAGAATTGCAGTACCCCAAATGATTTAGAATTAAAGCATGAATCAGTGTTTTCCATGCTTTAAGATCTAAATAGAGTTCTGTGGATCTTATTATTCTAAGGGAATAAAAAGATTTTTAACAAGCATTAAAATGTGTGATGTAAATTATTCCTTTGCAGCGAGAGCATTCCCTGCCATGCTATGATGCTAGGATTCTTTAGGAACCACAGAGCTGACAACTTGTTGGTAATCAGAATCAGCTTATGTGAAGTGACCCCCTGAGCAATATTATCTAGCTGTGTGAAGACCATTCTTTGAAAGCATGTCTCAACTATCATTACCAATAACGGTTTAGATGTCGCCCATGTAAATGTATACATTTAGACCAAAACTCTGTATCAGTATCACGAGGAGGAAATGGAAAAAGATTTAAAAGTGCGAGGAACACTGCATTCCAGAGTAAAGTCAGAGGAAAAGAGATTTCCTGTCTTCACCGTAAATGTCTTGGAAAAGAAGTAGGAGTGGGACCAATTTAAAACAGAATCTGTGACTCCCACCTCTTCCAGCCCTGTTAGAAGTATATTGTGGTCCTCTAAATCAAATGCCGCAGTCATATCTAATGGAAGTAATCAGATGTTTTTCTCTTTGTCAAGGTGCCATCAGATCTCATTCTGTGTGCCCGGAAGTAAAGTCTCGGTGCTATGAGCAGTTCTAAAGCCCGATGGTTTAGGGTGGAAAGAGTTGTTGACTTCTAGAAAAGTCACAATTGCTGTTTTCTCAGTGATTTTGACCAGGAATGAGAAGTTAGAAAGAGGCCTATAATGAGCAGAGATGGAAGGATCACGCTTTGAATCTTTCAAACAGGGATGGATTACTGATTATTTCCAAAAGTCAGGGACATCTTGAGTAAGACTGGAGTTCATTCAATTTGAGAATAATGTTTGAGAAATATGGCAGTAATTTCTTGAGCAATGTAAGTGAAAAAAAGGATCTAGAGCAGAGCCTCAAAGATTCATTGAGAGGAATAATTTTTCTAATCCTACTCCCAGGGGCGGCCCAAGGGGGGTGCAGGGCCATGTGCGGAGACTCGGTGCGGGGCCTCATTTGCATAAGGGACCTCATTTGCATAAATATTTGCATAATGTTACCATACACTAACTTTTAGTAAACATGCCTCTTAATGAGTGTATGGATAAAGAAAGACTAAAAGATTTCTACATTACTATAATCTAGTGCCAACTGCCAGGCACATTAGAAACTACTACAAACACTGCCCATTTAGAACCCATAGCAAACCCGCTGTATCATAACAGCACTACCAGGACTCACAAAGCACCATACCCTACCTATCAAAAGGCAACACTGCAAATATTAAACCAATACATTTCAGAGAACAACAATACATGACCTACTGGGGAAAGAGAACAAGTGGCAATGTCAAATAGGAATTACATAAACAGAATACCTCAGCTCAGTTACACGTGCAGAACATAGACCGTCACCAAACAAGAAATCACAATGTAGAAACAGGAAGACAATAATTAAGCTGGGAACCCCAAAAGCCCAACAACACTGTAGAAATAAAACTATAAATTAGTTTTCTCTTGTACTAAACAAAGCGCAGACGTTAATGATGCACATTTCCCAGAGCTGACATATTCCAGTTAATAAATTCAATAAAGAGATATTTTTCTACCTTTTGTGCATTTTTTTTCAGTTGCAATTGCTCCAGCCACTTTCTTCTGGTTTCTTCGTGTCTTCTGCTAACTCTCCATCGTCTGCTGTTCATTTGTCCTTTCTTCACTCTTCTAGATTTTTTCCATTCTCTCTCTACATCTGCTTTAACATACTAATCTTTCTCCTTTTGCTCTTTCCTCATTCCTATTTCATCCACTCAAATTTTACCCCGCCATCCTCAATCCCCACTTACTTTCCCAATATCCGGCCAATTGTAGATTTGTCTTCCCTCCCACACAAAATATTTTTTCCCTCTCCATTTCACTCTCCCAGCTCTATCCCATTCTAATCCTCCCCCAACATCAGCTCCCTTCTAGTTCCAGCCCCACCCAGCATCCACTCCCTTCTAGTCCCTGCATCAGCCCATTTCCAGTCCTAGCTCCCCCATCCGAGTCCCTCCATCAGCTCATTTCCAATCCCAGCCCCCCATAAGCCCATTTCTAGTCCTATCCTAGCCCCACCATCAGCCCATTTCCAGTCCTAGCTCCCCCATCTGAGTCCCTCCATCAGCTCATTTCCAATCCCAGCTCCCCATCAGCCCATTTCTAGTCCTTTCCTAGCCCCACCATCAACCCATGTCAAATCCTAGCTCCCCTCCACTCAGCCCATTTCCAATCCAAGCCCCCCATGAGCCTACTTCCAGTTCTAGCCCCTCCATGAGTCCATTTCAATCCAAGCCCCCCCAACAGCCCATTTCCAGTCCTATCCTAGCCCTCCATCAGCCCATTTCCTGTCCTAGCCCCACCTCACTCAGCCCATTTCCAGTCCTAGCTCCCTCCCCTCACAGCCCATTTCCATTCCAAGACCCCTCCCCACCAGCTATTTGTAGTTCAAGCCTTCCTTCCACTCAGCCCATTTCCATTCCAAGCCCATGTCCCCATCAGCTATTTGCAGTTCAAGTCCTCCTTCCACTCAGCCCATTTCCAGTCCTAGCCACCCCCCAGCCCATTACCAGTCCTAAGCCCCCATAACCCATTACCAGTTGTAAGCCCCCCAGCCCACTTCCAGTCCTAAGCCCCCCCCATCACCCCATTTTCAGTCTTAGCCCCCCATAGCCCATTACCAGTCCTAACCCCCATCAGCCCATTTCAAGTCCTAGCTCCCCCATCCGAGTCCCTCCATCAGCTCATTTCCAATCCCAGCCCCCCATAAGCCCATTTTTAGTCCTATCCTAGCCCCACCATCAGCCAATGTCAAATCCTAGCTCCCCTCCACTCAGCCCATTTCCAATCCAAGCCCCCCAACAGCCCATTTCCAGTCCTATCCTAGCCCTCCATCAGCCCATTTCCTGTCCTAGCCCCCCCCTCAATCAGCCCATTTCCAGACCTAGCTCCCTCCCCTTACAGCCCATTTCCATTCCAAGCCCCCCTCCCCAGCAGCTATTTGTAGTTCAAGCCCTTCTTCCACACAGCCCATTTCCATTCCAAGCCCCCACCC
Organism: Ichthyophis bannanicus; assembly: GCA_033557465.1. Taxonomy (NCBI): domain Eukaryota; kingdom Metazoa; phylum Chordata; class Amphibia; order Gymnophiona; family Ichthyophiidae; genus Ichthyophis; species Ichthyophis bannanicus. Next base: position 50,213,680 of record CM066046.1, read on the forward strand.
CATCAGCTATTTGCAGTTCAAGCCCTCCTTCCACTCAACCCATTTCCAGTCCTAGCCACTCCCCCAGCCCATTACCAGTCCTAGCCCCCCCATAGCCCATTACCAATCCTAAGCCCCCGATCAGCCCACTTCCAGTCCTAAGCCCCCCATCACCCCATTTTCAGTCTTAGCCTCCCCATAGCCCATTACCAGTCCTAACCCGCATCAGCCCATTTCCAGTCTTAGCCTCCCCACAGCCCATTCCTGTCCTAACCCCCATTAGCCCATTTCCACTCCTAGCCCCCCATAGCCCATTTCCATTTCTAGCCCCCCATAGCCCATTACTAGTCCTAACCCCCCATTAGCCCATTTCCACTCCTAGCCCCCCATAGCCCATTTTCAGTCTTAGCCCCCCCATAGCCCATTACCAGTCCTAACCCCCATCAGCCCATTTCCAGTCTTAGCCTCCCCACAGCCCATTCCTGTCCTAACCCCCCATTAGCCCATTTCCACTCCTAGCCCCCCATAGCCCATTTCCAGTCTTAGCACCCCCATAGCCCATTACCAGTCCTAACCCCCCATCAACACATTTCCAGTCCTAGCCCCCCCATAGCCCATTACATCCTAACCCCCCTCCATAGCCCATTTTCAGTCTTAGCCCCCCCATAGCCCATTACATCCTAGCCCCACATCAGCCCATTTCCAGTCCTAACCCCCATCAGCCCACTTCCAGTCTTAGCCCCCCCATAGCCCATTACCAGTCCTAACCCCCCTCCCCATCATCCCACTTCCAGTCTTAGCCCCCCCATAGCCCATTAGTAGTCCTAACCCCCCCATAGCCCATTACCAGTCCTAACCCCCCTCCCCCACCTACCCACTTCCCGTCTAAGCCCCCCAATGCCCATTACCAGTCCTAACCCCCCCATAGCCCATTACCAGTCCTAACCCCCCTCCCCCCATCAGCCCTGATAGATTTAAAAAAACAAACCGGCTGCTGCTGCCGCTGCTGTTGTGGCAGCGGCAGAATCAAATGTCCCGCCGTGGGGCCCCGCCTGCCCGGCAGAGCCTCCCTGCAGCATCAGCTCCCGAGTCCCTCCCAATGCGCGGGCTTTCAGAGCCGCGAGAGTTTCCCTTTCTTCTCGCGGCTCTGTTAATCTCACCGGGGCTGATGGGATTTCAAACACCTTCTTCCAGCAACACAAGCGGCAACTGTACACATGGACTTCACCCAATGGATTGTATAAAAATCAAATTGACTACATCTGTGGAAGTCAACGATGGAAAAGCTCTATAATATCAACAAAGACAAAATCTGGAGCTGACTGTGGTACAGATCATCAACTACTAATATGCAAACTCAAGCAAAAGTTGAAAAAGAGCAAACCACTCATGAATGCAGCAAAATATGACCTTGAGAATATACCACTGGAATTTAAAGACTGCCTGCAAAATCGATTTGCTGCTTTAGATACAAATGACAGAGCTCCGGAAGAGTTATGGAATGACATCAAGAAGGTTGTGTTGGAAGAAAGTGAGAAGTCTCTACAAAAGGTGAAAAAGCAAAAACGGCCAAAATGGATGACGGAAGAAACTCTGAAAATTGCCCAGAAACGCAGAGAAGCTAAAGCCAGAGGAGAAAGAGAGTTTTCTTTGGAAAAATCTGTAACTAATTAAGTAAATAGCCTTGAACGTATTGGAGGAGTTGAATACATTTATAGCAATAGCTAAATCCTCTATGAAATAGACCTATAATTTTTAGAGGAGAAAGAGAGACAATCGCAGAACTCAACAGAGATTTCCAATGTGCAGCAAGACAGGACAAGGAAAAGTACTACAACGACGCATGCAAGGAAATAGAAGCAGAAACTATTAGAGGAAGAACAAGATCAGCTTTCCTAAAGTTACGAGAGTTAAAGAAAAAGTTCCAGCCTCGAATTGGAATGTTACAAGATGCTCAAGGTTTTATGTTGAATGATGCTGAGAAGATCAAGAAAAGATGGAAGGAATATACAGAGTTTTTATATGATAAAGATCAAGTGGACCAACAGCCGTTTCAACCTGTACCTTATGATCGGGAACCATTGGTGATGAAAGAAGAAGTTGAAGCAGCATTGAAAGCCTTATCAAAGAACAAAGCACCAGGCATTGATGGCATTCCTATAGAAGTATTGCAGCAATCTGATGCAGCTGTTACCATACTTACAAGGCTCTGCCAAGAAATATGGAAGACAACATCATGGCCAACTGACTGTGGAAATTATCGAACAATCGCTCTGATCCCACATGCCAGCAAGATTCTACTGAAGATTATTCAAAAGAGACTACAACCATACCTGGAACAAGAACTACCTGAAGTGCAAGCAGGGTTCAGGAAAGGGCGAGTAACGAGAGACATCATTGCGGATGTGAGATGGATCCTTGAAAAGACTAAAGAATACCAAAAGGATATCTATTTGTGCTTTATCGACTATAGCAAGGCTTTTGACTGTGTAAACCATGAGAAACTCTGGGCCACATTAAGAAGCATGGGTATACCAGAACACCTGATCGTTCTTTTGTGCAATCTGTACATTGATCAAGAAGCAACAGTTCGAACGGAACAAGGAAAAACAGAATGGTTTAAAATAAGCAAAGGTGTAAGACAAGGCTGCATACTTTCCCCCTACCTGTTTAATTTATATGCAGAACAAATCATCAGAGAAGCAGGATTGTATGAAGACAACAGAGGTGTGAAGATTGGTGGAAGACTCATCAACAACCTTTGCTATGCTGATGATACTACATTACTGACTGAAAGTGAAGATGATCTGAAACATTTACTTCTCACAATCAAAGAGCATAGTCTCAAAATGGGCCTGCACCTTAATGTAAAGAAGACAAAGATCATGACAACTGGCATAATCAACAGGTTCATCGTTGAAGGAGAAGAAATTGAAATTGTGAACAACTTTAACCTACTTGGATCAACTATCAATAAAGAAGCAACAAGCAGTCAAGAAATCAAATGACGCATTGCTCTTGGCAGAATGGCTATGAAAGACCTAGATAAGATTCTCAAGAGCAGAGATGTCTCTCTCCATACAAAGATTCGACTTGTTCAAGCTATGGTATTTTCAATAACATCATATGGATGTGAAAGCTGGACAGTGAAAAAGACAGACAGGAAGAAAATTGATGCCTTTGAATTATGGTGCTGGCGGCGAATACTGTGTATATCATGGACTGCCTGAAGAACAAACCAGTCGGTACTAGAGGAGATCAAACCTAAGCTTTCTTTAGAAGCTCAGATGACAAGACTTCGACTTTCATACTTTGGACACATCATGCGAAGAGAGAGATCATTAGAGAAAGACATCATGCTTGGCAAGATAGAAGGTCAACACAAAAGAGGAAGGCCAGCAATGAGATGGATCGCTACAATAACAGCAGCTACGGGTACCAGTCTGTCAACAATGAGCCGCCTGACTGAAGACCGAACACAATTTAGGATAGCTATCCAGAGGGTCGCCATGAGTCGACTCCGACTCGATGGCACTTAACAACAACAAAGAAACAGATTTTACTCCATCTTCAAGAAACAAATTTCAGAGTTTGATTACTTGTTGAGTGAAAAAACATTTTCTCCAGGAACAAGCAGGAAGTCAGTCCTCACATATGGGTGACGTTGGCACCGATGGAGCCCGCGAGGAGCATTTCCCCAGCTTTCAAAGAAAGCCTTTGGGAATGCCACCATGCATGTGTGGTCCCCTTCCTGCCCAAGGGTGCCGTCTTGATCAGTCTCCCTTTTTCCATGAAGCCCTTCGCACGACGTCCTGTACTTTGGAAAAAGTCTCTAATTTTTTCTCCCTATTCTGGTTTCCCGGTCCTCTTCCTGCTGTCCCCAGTGCACTTGCTTTGGCAGCGGGCCCCGCGACCTCGTTGTTTTTCATCTTTTCTTAGTTTGGACACCAGCACGGTCTCGTGCCTTTTTCAACCCCTGGCCAAGTTGAAGGTCTTTGACCTTACAGGGATTCTTTTTGCCCCCATGGCCTCCAGTTTCAAAAAGTGTGACAGATGCTCCAAAAATATGTAGCTCACAGACACCCATGTCTGTTGTCTTAGGTGCCTAGCAGCTGACCACAACCCAGAGCTGTGCTTCCTTTGTAAAAAGATGTCCTCCTGAGATCCCACGTGATGCGTGAGTGAGCAGGTCGCAACTCTGCTCGCTCCGGGGCCGCACTGAGCAAATTGGCAGATTAAGCGATATATACCCTCTCCCGCCCGAACTACCGGCACCAGGAGGAGGACAGACGTTGACAGACATGAAACGGAGCGCCAGAGTGGAAGGCTCGATGGCGGCGGCCCCGAGAAAAGATAAGGAAAAGTCTGCTAGGCTTGGGGCCTGTGCAACCACGCCGTCACAGCCGGCGTCGCCTGGGGTGGAGAGTATAGAGAGCGCAGACTCCCATGCCGAGGACCTGGCCAGAGATGTTGCAAAGTTTTTGGAGCCAAAATTTTATTTGATGCTGCAGAAACTAGAGACCTTGGGTGAAACTCTGGCCGACATGGGCAAGAGGATCGATGTGCTGGAGCAATGTGTGTCGGCCATTGAAGATGAGGAGGGACGGCGAGACTGAGAATGGAAAGCACAGCGCACACAGATTGCAACTCTTCAGGCCAAAGTGGATGACCTGGAGAATAGGTCCAGGCGGAACAATTTGAGAGTGGTGGGAGTCCCTGAGTCATACTCAGACAGTGGCCTTATGAAGCTGCTCACTGAATGGCTGCCTAAAGCATTGGGCCTCGCCGCGCTGGAGGGGAAGTTGGATATTGAGCGTGCACATCGGATTGGACCGCGGAATGCAGAACAGCAGAAACCTCGAGTGGTCATTATGAAACTCTTGAATTTCCAACATAAAGTACAGATTGTGCAGGCCTTCCGTAACCATAGAGATCTACAGTTGGAGAATCACAAATTACTGATTTTCCAGGATTATTCGACGGCTGTTGCTCAAAAACGGAAAGAGTTTTCCCTTATATGTACGGCTCTCTTCAAGAAGCATGTGCGCTTTACTTTGGCGTTCCCAGCGATGTTAAGAGTAACGTCCCGAGGAAAAAACGTTGCTTTTGACTCTGTGGCTGCGGCGCAGCATTTCCTGGAGGGACTCTCGGGGGATGGTTTAGCAGAAGAACGGCTAACCTGAGCAACTGGGCCAGCACAATGCACAGCTTGCAAATATGAGTGATTGCTGAGCTCATTACGCAGCGATGCGGATGGCATGACATTGCTGGATGTGAGCTATGTGGACGATGGTAAGGAAGGAAATGTCTTGGTCGTTGAAGGGTCCATAGCTTTGTTAACTTTCTGTCGAATGTTGAATGCTCTTATGTTGTTTGTTTTGATAAGAGTTCATGTTGCAGATTATTTGTGGGCGGCTGGGGGGGGGGGTTCAGACTATTATTGCAAAGCTCGGGGCGGCCCTGTGGCACCTGGTGGGATATACCTCAGCGGTTAAAGCTGGGGCATGGAATTAGGTTTTTTATTCTGTTGGGACTGGGGATGGATAAGGTTGGGGAGGGAGCGGGGTGGGGGGAGGAGGACGGGGGGGAGGGAGAGGGAGGAGAGAGAGTAAAGGTGGACAGCTAGAACCATGGAGCGGGGGGACCACCTGGAAATGACAGCAGAGTGCAAGCCTAATAGTTCGTCCTTTGGGAAGTGCAGAGGGAACCCATATGAATAAAAAATGATGGCCCACTGTGGATGTTAAGCTCGGGGTCGAGGCTGGGCGACCCAGAGCTCCAGATGTGGATGCAGAAATGTTTGTGAGTAAAATGCCTGTACCCTGTGAGAATGCGAGCTGACCTTAGGATAGTCTCCTGGAATGTGGGGGGTGTGAACACTCCTGTTAAGAGGACCAAGATATTACAGGCCTTAAAGAGGGGGAATACGCAGATAGCATTACTACAGGAAACTAATTTGAGCGCACTGGAGCATGGCAAACTCAAGAAAGATTGGGTGGGCAGGGTTTTCTCGGCCTCCTCTGGTAGTAAGAAACGAGGAGTAGCGATCTTAGTGAAGAAGGGCCTAGCGGTAGAGGTTTGGAATGAAGACGCTGACCCACAGGGTAGATTCTTATTTGTGCATTTAAAAGTTCAAGGGGAAGAGCTCTTTATGGGAACTATCTATGCACCTAATACATATGACCACCAATTTTTCCAGCTTCTGTTGCGTAAGATACTGGGGGCGCCGAAGATACCACTGATACTGGCGGGAGATTATAATTGCCCACACGACCCTTTTTTGGACAAATCTCAGGCACGACTTTCTCGTGGTGGGTGGTCTAAAAAAGGTGTAGGATATCTGTGTACTATGGGGGGTTTAATTGATTCGTGGAGAGTTTTACATGGCATAGAACGAGATTACACGCATCTGTCGAGAGCACACCAAACCTGGTCCAGGATTGATTATATTTTGGTCTCCAAAGAGAGTTTTGGAAAAGTGCTTGGAGTAGAGATTGAACCAGTAGTAGTGTCGGACCATGCTAAAGTGGTCCTCGACTGGAAGGGGCGGGCTACAACTTGAGCCCGATGGACTTTTCCTTCCCATCTTGGCAAAAGTGAGGAATTTCGGGACTATTTGGTGCATCATTGGAATGAATATTTCGAGCATAATGATACGAGTGATGTCCCGGTGGCGACCCTATGGGAAGCCGGGAAGGCAGTTCTTCGAGGTCACATCATAGCGTACACTGCGAAAGAACGGAAGCGTATAGATCACCAGATTTTGGAATTGGCGAACCAATTACAAGAGGCTAAACGGGCCGTTATGTTGCGGTCGGCCGCGCTCCCTGTATATCTCGAGGTGCAGAAGGCTTTAAATGCGGTATTACATGAGAGAGCCATTCAGTCGATGCACTATTATCGTCATCAGTTGTTCCGCTTCGGTGACCGGTCCGGACGCCTATTAGCGCGTTTGGTGAGGGGGAGGGGGGGATCCAGGGTGTGACCAGGATTAGAGATAGGCAGGGCGTGCAACACTCTGAGTTGAGTCAGATTGTACAGGTGTTTCGCCAATACTACCAGGATTTATACACCCCTGAAGTTGAGGATAGGGAGCGTGAGCGAGAGTTCTTGGCATCGTCGCAGCTCCCCCGGCTGTCTGAGGCTGACTTGCATGAGCTTAATGGGAATATTACTGCGGCGGAAATACAGAAAGTGATTAAGGCAGGGAAAACACATAAGGCCCCAGGTCCCGACGGCTATGGCTCTGAATTTTATAAGATGTTGATAGCTCAAGTGACACCCACTCTGATGGTCCTTTACCAGGAGGCGCGGAACGTGGGCTCATATCCGCGGGACATGCGGACTGCCGCGATCACTGTCATACCAAAATGGCCGGGATCCGGAGGATCCGGCCTCGTATCGCCCTATCTCCTTAATTAATTACGATATGAAGCTGGTGGCGTCGGTGCTCGCTGCCCGGTTGCAACAGATTCTGCCCTGGCTGATAGGTAGTCACCAATCGGGGTTTGTTAAGGGGAGGGGAGCCTTCTCCAACATTAGTAAGGTGTTGCTGGGGATGGAGAGGTGTCTTGCTTCAGAGACAGCCCTGATCTTGGTCAGCCTAGACGCGGAAAAGGCTTTTGATAGAGTGTCTTGGCCGTATATGTTTGAGGTCTTAATGAAGTTTGGATTCAAGGGGGCATTTTTGGACTGGATTCAGGCACTGTATGCACAAACTTTGGCTTGTGTAGCGAGTGGAGGGACTTGTTCTCAACCTTTTGAATTACAGCGGGGCACTCGTCAAGGGTGCCCGCTCCCGCCTCTGCTATTTGTCCTCCAACTAGAACCCTTGCTACTCTCGCTTATTAGAACGGAAGCGGTGCGAGGCATTGAATGGCAGGGAGGGGAAGTTAAGGTTAGTGCTTTTGCGGACGACATGTTATTGTGTCTATGCAACCCACAGGGGTCATTGGAACAGGCACTGGCGATTGTTGAGCAGTTTGGATCCTTCTCGGGACTTCGCATAAACATAGCCAAGTCAGTGGCTTTAGATGTCAGGGGTAGAGCGCGACAAGAATGGCAGGGGCAGTTCCCTTTACTTTGGGCGCAGGGGGAGTTTCGGTACCTTGGGATTCAGATTCCCGATTGCATTTCCAAGCTTTATGATGCAAATATAAAGCCTATGTTGAATAAAACCATAGCCACTTTGCAGAAGTGGAAAGATCTTCCTCTCTCGCTCATGGGGCGCATAGCTTTGGTTCAGATGATAGAGATACCCCGTTGGATGTACCTTCTATGACATCTTCCAATATGGCTATTACGCCGTGATGTCTTGTCCTTGCAGAAGCATATTGCGTGCTTTTTGTGGAGGGGTAGGAAGTCCCGGATCCCGGTGTCGGTGTTGGTGAGACGTAGAGAGGAGGGAGGGCTGGGCTTCTTTTCTGTGCGTGACTACAATTTCCTCTGTTTGCTTGGCCCTCTGCGGGATTTAATTCTGGGAAGTGAGGAGATACTTCCAAAGGCCTTGATCGCCTGGATGTCGACACCGTTCCATGCGGCTTATTTATTGCATGCTAAGAGCGTCGATCTCCCACAAATGTGGAAAAGGTCGGTATATATTGGGGCACTTAGAAAGGCGTGGAGATTCTTATGCCAGAAGAAAGGTCTCTGTTGGTCCGCTACGGAGTGTCTTCCACTGATCGATAATGGGACCTTTGCGCCCGGGAGACAGGGAGGCTTACCTAAAACCTGGGCGGACAGTGGTCTGTGTTATCTTGGCCAATTGCGCATGCAGACGCAGGGGGAAGTCGACTCGTTCCAGTCATTGATGCAAAGGTATTTGGTAGCACCGAAGTCCTTTTACTTTTATTTGCAAGTTCGACATTATGTTAGGGAGCTCCAACTTAACCAGAGGTTGCGGTTCTGCATTGGTGGTATCTGGGACTTTATTGTGAAGCCCGATAGACGTTCATCTCTGAAGGCCTTGCGAGCAGAGTGGTACCCAGGGGGGGAGCTGGGCGCTTTAGAAACCTTAGCTCAAAAATGGAACCATGAGGGGATGCTACAAGTTTCGGCACTCGAGTTGCAGGAGGCTTTCCAGTATGCTAAGGTCGCCTCAGAAACGGTTAGATTGCAAGAACTCCAATATAAATTGATATGGAGAGCCTATGTGCCGAATACCTGGGCGGCTAGGATGGGGTTGCTTCCGACGGATGTGTGTCAACTTTGTGGTTCCGAGAGGGGGTCATTGATACATCGATTTTGGGCTTGTGCACGCATACAAGAGTTTTGGCACGCAGTCCAGGATGCGTTAAAGGTTTGGAGGCCCATGGGGGGGGGCACTATCCCCGGAGTGGTGTTTAATCGGCGTCCCCACCTGCAGCAACGCTAGTAGCAACAGAGGAGCGGGGTTGGGAGGCTCCAGTGGCGTTCTGGGGCCGGGGGTGGGGGGAGGTAGACCTGGGCCCGGCCATGAGTCTGAGTCTGAACCTCTAGGCACTTATGATGTCAAATTGTATGAGAGAGGTTTTCTTATAGCGAAGCAATGTATTCTTAAGCATTGGGTAGAGGACAAAGCCCCGCGGATTGCTGAATGGTGCCGAGGTATGCTTGAGCTGAAGAGCCTAGAACAGCGTACGGCTCAGCTTCTGGGGGGCAAAAAACAGGTGGAATTTGGCAAAATCTGGCGAGGAGTGCACGGGGGTTCCACTTTAGGGGCAGTGGGGACCGATGAGAAGGACCAAGTGGAACAGGCTGACTGAGTCTTGTCGGGGACAGGAGGGGCGGATGATTGGCGAGCTGTCTGTTTGAATGGGATGTCAGATCAGATGTATGACTGCGTGGATGAGTGTTATTGGTTGTCAGGTTGTAGTTGTGTGGCAAAGAGGGAGGGGGGAGAGATGAGGTATATCTGTAGAAGAGGGAGGGGAGGGGGTGGAGGGGAGGGGAGGGGTAGGGGTGCGAGGGCGGATGGGGAGGGAAGGGGAGGTGTGTTGGGACACAGCATTGCCAATGTGAACGTATTTGTTATCTACTCTTTAGCAGCAGAGAAAGGACACCTTGCTTGTACTAGCCAGCCAGGGGGTTGTCAGACACTGTTTCAGTAGGTGGATGGGCTCTTGATTGTGTTCTTGATTGTGGTCTTGATTGTGTTCCTGAATATGATCTTCATTATGCTATGTATTTCTGTTGCTGCCCACCATACTAAGCTCTGCTATGTTTTGCTCTGCTCTGTTGCGTTATGAGCTGTTGTATTATGTTCTGTTGTATTGTATTGGTTATATTTGTGAAACCAATAAAAATGATTTACGTAAAAAGATGTCCTCCAAGGCCACCCAGAGCTGTAAGCAGAAGCTGGATGATATTTTCTGCAAGATGGCCCCAGTGTCCCTGAGCTTCCTGCTCCATCGACCTACAGCCTTTTAGGGTCTCCCGCAGCTGCTCTGCAGCCCCGGTGTCACTCTGAGCAGGGATCACCGGAAAGGGAGCAAAAGAAGAAGAAGAAGGCCTCGAGGACCCTGTCGGGGGCTCCGGACAAGCATGAGCATTCTTGCGCTCGGTCCATCAGCCCCCATCATCAGTCCCAGGAGTCAGATAAGGAGCGGCCTCAAAAAGTACCTCGCTCAGATATGGAGGCCTCCAGCGATGGCACCTGGTCTCCTGAGGGTCATCCCGGTGAGGACCCCCTCTCCTCCTCGACGCCAGACCCAGTCACCGGCGTGGGCATCGTAGAACCTTACTCCTGAGTGGGAGGCCCAAATGCTGGCACTGGAGCACAGCGTTTCTGTCTTCCTTGCTGCCCAGCAGGCGCTGGTGCCAGGCTCCATTGGCACATGCCCTGAGACCTCGAGGGCGACACCTATGATGGCTCCCCAGACCGATGTGGCAACCCCCAAGAGCCAGGGGCTTCATGAGGGAACCCGGCAGAGGTCTCGATATCATCCCGGTCATCGGGTGCGAGATCCTCTCAAGCTAGCGCCTCCAGCTCCAGGCCGGCTTTGGCCTCGGGAGCCCAGCATGAGGCACAGACTCTGCTCAAGCAGCCTAGCTCTGTCTTCCTTGGAATACTTGGGCTGGGAGTCCTAAGGGGCCACCTTCCCCAAATCTCGGGCTTATCGGGACCTTCCCTCAGACCCTTCCCCGCCTGTTCAGAAACGGCAGTTTCCCCCCAAAGACACCTCCTTTCTGGAGTTTGTACAGGATATGGCTCAATCCCCGTGCAGAGGAACTTGATATTTTACAATATGAGGCCCCGCTGAGGGAATCCCTCATGGTCCCGGTTCTGCCCATCCTAGCCTGGCTGCTCCCCCATATGTGGGAGACGCCTGCATCTATCCCCTTATCCTCCAGCGCTGGTTCTGTCACAAAGCGGACAGAGCAAGATCGGGCCCCAAGGCCTGCGTGAGTCCAAGGGACCCAAGAGCCAGACCCCGGTGCCAGCCAAGATGCATAGCCACTCACCCCCCGACTACCCAGCTACCGGTGGGAGGGCGCCTGGTCCACTTCGCTCCCTGATTGGAGTCTGTGAACTCAGACACCTGGGTCTTCCAGGTCATCTGGGAGGGCTACCTCCTTCACCTGGACTGGCTTCCTCCGCCTTTCTGCCCCCATAGAGCCCCCTCAGCCACCGGCATACCAGGCCTTCTTGGAGCAGGAGCTTGCCAACCTCCTCGAGGAACAAGTGGTAGAAGTGGTTCCACCGCACCTCAGAGGTCGTAGGTTCTACTCTCGTTACCTCCTTGTGCCAAAGTGGACGGGTGGTTTCCGACCCATCCTTGATTTAAGAAATCTCAACAAATACCTGGAGAGGTTCAAAATACTCTCCCTTGGCGCCTTGCTGCACTTCCTCCAGCAGGGTGACTGGCTATGCTCCTTTTTGGGTCTCCAATAAAGGTTTCTTCAGATATCCCTTGTGTTGGCCATGGTTTTTGTCCTCCGCTACCTTTCACCAAACATTTTGCAGAAGGCCTCCTTCACCCGGTTTTTGGTCATAACAACATAAGAACATAAGATATGCCATACTGGGTCAGACCAAGATCCATCAAGCCCAGTATCCTGTTTCCAACAGTGGCCAATCAGTTTCCCCAAAAGACACAGGTTCCACAATGCTTATATTGGGTCAAGCATTGATATCCTGGGTCCCTTTTTAATAATGTTTTATAGACCTTTCCTCCAGGAACTTGTCCAAACCTTTTTTAAACCCAGCTACACTAACAGCCTTTACTACATCCTCCGGTAACAAATTCCAGAGTTTGATTATACGTTGAGGGAAAAATATTTCTCTCTTATTTGTCTTAAATAGTTTACCCTGTAGCTTCATTGCATGTCCCCTAGTCTTTCTATATTCTGATAACGTAAACAATCGATCTACGTTTACCCGTTCCACTCCATTCATTAATTTATAGACCTCTATCATATCTCCCCTCAGCCGTCTCTTTTCCAGGTTGAAGAGCCCTAACCTTTTTAGCCTCTCCATATAGGAGTAGCCTTCCATCCCCTTTATCATTTTGGTGGCTCTTCTCTGTACCTTTTCTAATAACGTTATATCCTTTTTAAGATATGGTGACCAGAATTGCACACAATATTCAAGGTGCAGTCGCACCATGGAATGATACAGAGGCATTATAATATCCTTTGTTTTGTTTTCCATTCCTTTCCTTATGATACCTAGCATTCTATTTACTCTCTTGGCCGCCGCTGCACACTGGGCAGAGGGTTTTTAACATGTTATCCACGATGACACCTAAATCTTTTTCCTGGGTGGTGCTTCCCAATGTGGAACCTTGCATCGTGTAACCATAGTTTGGATTGTTCTTTCCTAGGTGCATAACTTTGCACTTGTCCACATTAAATTTTATCTGCCATTTGGATGCTCAGTCTTCCAATTTATCAAGATCCTCTTGCAATTTTCCACAATCTTCTTGGGTTTTAACAACTTTAAATAGTTTTGTGTCATCTGCAAATTTGATAACCTTACTTGTTATTCCCTTTTCCAGGTTATTTATGAATATGTCAAAAAGCAGTGGACCCAGCACAGATCCCATTCAGAAAATTGGCCATTTAGCCCTACCCTCTGCTTTCGATCTTTTAACCAGTTCCTGATCCACAATAGTACACTGCCTCCTATCCCATGACTTTTTAGTTTTTCCAAAAGTCTCTAATGAGGGACCTTGTCAAAGGCTTTCTGAAGGTCCAGATACACTATATCAATCGACTCACCTTTGTCTACCTGTTTATTCACACCTTCAAAAAAACATAACAGATTAGTAAGACAAGATCTTCCTTGTCTAAAGCCATGTTGGCTGTCTCCCATTAGGCCATGACTATCTACATGCTGAGTAATTTTGTTCTTTATGATGGTTTTTACCATTTTTACTGGTACTGACATCAAGCTCTCCGGTCTGTAGTTTCCTGGATCACCCCTGGAACCCTTTTAAAAAATTGGAGTTACATTGGCAATTCTCCAGTCTTCAGATATTACTGATGATTTTAATGAAAGTTCACAGATTACTAATAGCAGGTTTGCAATCTCATATTTCATTTCTTTCAACACCCTTGGATGTATACCATCCGGTCCAGGTGATTTCCTACTCTTCAGTTTATCAAATAGTTGTAATACATCTTCCTGGTGTAGCGATATTTCTTTCAATTCCTTTGCAGTATCACCTTTAAATGCCACTTCAGTCATGGGTAACATCCCTACATCTTCCTCAGTAAAAACCAAAGCAAAGAATTCATTCAGTCTCTCTGCTATAGCCTTGTCCCCTCTTACTGCCCATTTTACCCCTCTGTCATCTAATGGTCTAATTGACTCTCTGACAGGTTTTTTACTACTACTACTACTATTAAGCATTTATAAAGCACTACCAGGTGCACACAGCGCTGTACAATGAAAACACAAAAAGGACAGTCCCTGTTCAAAAGAGCTTACAATCTAAAAAGACAAAGCAAGAAAAGTAGTAGAAAAAGATAAGAACAAGGGCAAAGAGACAAGAGCAGGAGAGACAGGACAAAGGAAAGAAGTAAGAACAAGTGTAAGAGGAAGAAATAAAGGTGAAATAAAAGAGGGGAAGGAAGGAGAACAGCAAAATCAAGAGACAAAGGCAGAGGTGAAAAGATGAGCTTTTAACTTGAGTTTGAAGAGGGGCACAGAAGATGCCTGATGTATAGAAGGAAGTTTATTCCAAGCATAAGGAGCAGCAAGGTGAAAAAAGCGGAATCTGGAGTTGGCAATAGAGAAGAAGGGCATAGCAAGAAGCAACTGGGAAGAAGAATGGAATACATGAGAGGGGAAATAGGGAGAAATGAGAGAAGAAAGGTACTGAGGAGCCACAGAGTGAATGCACTTATAGGTCAGAAGGAGAAGCTTAAAGTGAATACGGAAATGGATAGGGTGCCAGTGAAGATCTGAGGACAGGAGTGATGTGGGCAAAACAAGGCTGACGGAAAATCAAACGGGCAGCGTAGTGCTGAATAGACTGAAGAGGGAAGAGATGAGACTGAGGGAGACCAGCAAGAAGGAGGTTACAATAATCAAGGCGGGAGGTGATTATTTTATTTATTTATTTATTTTATTTTATTTATTTATTTATTTAACTGCATTTATATACCGCTTTTCACCGGGTCAAAGCGGTGTAAGACTAGATTAGGGAATGAATGAGGGTTTTAGTAGTGAGCTCAGAGAGAAAGGGGTGGATTTTGCCAATGTTGAAGAGAAAGAAGCGACAGGTCTTAGCGATGAATTGGATATGAGAGGAGAAAGAGAGCGAAGAGTCAAAAATAACACCCAAATTGCGAGCAGATGAAACAGGTTGGAGAACAGAGCCATCAACAGAGACTGAAAAAGAAGAAGGAGAAAGGGAAATTTTAGGAGAAAAAAACGAGAAGTTCAGTCTTGGCCATGTTGAATTTCAGGCGACGATGGAACATCCAGGCAGCAATCGCAGAGAGACAGCAAGAGATCCGGGACTGGAAAGCAGAAGAAAGATCAGGAGTAGAGATAGATTTGGGAGTCATCAGCATAGAGATGGTACTGAAAACCATGAGAGGAAATAAGCGCACCAAGGGATTGAGTATAGAGAGAAAAAAGAAGGGGACCCAAGACAGAACCCTGGGGGACACCAACCGAGAGCGGGGTAACAGAGGAGGAGGAGCCACCAGAACATACACCAAAGGAGCGATGGGAGAGATATGAGGAGAACCAGGAGAGTCCCTAAAGCCAAGCGAGGACAAAGTGTCAAGGAGAAGATCATGGTCAACAGTGTCAAAGGCAGCAGAAAGGTCAAGGAGGATAAGGACAGAGTAAAGGCCTTTAGATTTAGCCAGGAACAAGTCACTAGAGACTTTGACCAGAGCAGTTTCAGTAGAGTGCAAAGGACGAAAACCGTATTGTAAGGGATCGAGAAGAGCATGGGAAGAGAGGACGTCAAGACAACGGCGGTAAACCGCACGTTCGAGCAGTTTAGAAATGAAAGGAAGGAGAGAGATGGGGCGATAATTAGAAGGACAAGAGGGATCAAGTGAGGGTTTCTTAAGGAGAGACGTGACCACAGCATGTTTAAAGTCAGCCGGGACAGTAGCAGTGGAGAGCGAAAGGTTGAGAATATGAGAAATGGAGGGGACAACGGTAGAGGAAATAGAGGAGAGGATATGGTAGGAGATAGGATGAGAGGAGCAAGTGGTGAGCTTGGAGGAGGAGAGAAGAAGAGCAGTTTCATCAATAGAAATCGTGGGGAAGGAAGAGAGGGTAGGATGAGAAGAAGGGAGAGAATGAAAGCAGGAAGGGGAAATTGGGGATTTAGAGGGAAACTGGAAAGTGATCTTATGGATTTTATCATGGAAGTAATCAGCCAGAGCCTAGGCAGAAAGGGAAGGAGGGATCAGAGGCAGAGGCACTTTGAGGAGAGAATTGAGAGCAATGAAGAGATGGCGAGGATCAGAGGCATAAGAATTAGTCAGGCGAACAAAGTAATCTTGTTTGGCAAGAGCTAAAGCAGATTTGAAAGAGCAGAGCATAAATTTGAAATGAAGGAAATCTTCAGGGGAGCAGGATTCGAGCCAGGTACGCTCAGCAGAATTCAAATGTACTACGAATGTACTTGAAAAAAATCTTTATTATGCTTTTTTGCTTCTGTAGTACTGTAAGTTTCTTCTCAAATTCTCATTTGCCTGCCTTATCAATGCCTTGCATTTAACTTGCCAGTGCTTGTGCTGTTTCCAGTTTTTGTCATTTGGCTCTTTTTTACATTTTATTTATTTTTATTTTTTATTTATTTATTTAGCGTACATTTGTATCCCGCTGCTTCCAGTGATCAGCAGCGGTTTTACACTTGGTGATGTTGGCTGTACCGGCCAGAATTACGAATGCATACAATGTGATTAGGGATGGGAGGAAGAGCACAGCAAAAACATGGGGTTACAGTTTACAATTGATTGTTATTAAGGGTTCACACAGTGTACTTGCATACATATTTACAAGTGACTGGTTGTTAGGACTTTACATAGGATCGTTATATACATATTTACACACAGCAGAGTGGAGTTCATGAGGTTAAGTTGTAGTGCGATTGAAAGAGGTGAGTCTTAAGATTTTTTCTGAAGTCTTTCAGATCACAGATTTCATGTAGGTCACTTGGCAACCGGTTCCAGAGTGTAGGAGCTATAAATGAGAAGGCTCTGTTACTGGTACATGCGTTAACCTTTGTGAAGGACTTCGGGAGGCAGAGGGTATTGAGGTTCGTTGTTCTTCTACTCCTGTTCTTCTACTCCTGTCCTTCTACTCCATTTACTGAAAGATGCTTTTTTGGCAACAACAGCCTCTCTGACCTCACCTTTAAACCATGCTGGCAGTTTTTTGGACTTCCTTCCACTTTTCTTAATGCGTGGAATACAGCTGGTCTGGGCTTCCAAGATAGTATTTTTAAACAACACTCAAGCTTGATGTAAGTCTTTAACCTTTGCAACTGCTCCTTTTAGTTTTTTCTTAACTATTTTCCTCATTTTATCATAGTCTCCCTTTCGAAAGTTAAAAGGTAGTACTGTGGATTTCCTTACCATCCCTCCTCTACTAATTAAATCAAACGCGATCATGCTATGATCACTATTGCCAAGTGGCCCCAACATGCACCAGTTCTGGTGTTCCACTAAGGACTAAGTCCAAAATGGCTTCCCCTCTGGTTGGTTCATGAAACAGCTGCTCCAAGAAGCATTCATTTATTTCATCTAGGAACTTTATCTCCCTAGCATGTCCTGCCGTGACACTGACCCAGTCGATACCGGGGTAATTGAAATCACCCATTATTATTACTGTGCTGTAACGTTTGTTAGCTTCCTTGATTTCTTTGAGCATTTCATCATCCATTTGTTCATTCTGGCCAGGCGGTCGATAGTACACCCCCACTGCCATCAACTTCCCCTTCTTACATGGAATTTCAATCCATAGAGATTCTACAGCAAATTTTGTTTCCTGCAAAACTTTAATCCTTTCTGACTCAATGCCCTCTCTAACATAGAGTTCAACCCCTCTACAAAGTTGATCAGTTCTATCATTACGATATAGTTTGTACCCAGGTATCACAGTGTCCCACTGGTTGTCCTCCTTCCATCATGTCTCTGAGATTCCAATCATATCTAACCTCTCATTTAGTGCTATATATTTTAACTCTTCCATCTTATTTCTTAGACTTCTAGCATTTGCATACAAGCATTTTAGAGACTGTATTTTATTCATATTAATCTGGCTATTGGTAGGCATGGGTAATTTGGAATCTTTAAACTCTGCACCATACTCAAGGGCATTTGGGCTACTTTACTCTTTTTTGGAACCTTTCTGCTTTTGATAGTATCCTTCAAGGATACCTTCTTCTGAACCATGCGCTCTTGGGCGACTGTCGGCTTTCCCCTATTATCTAGTTTAAAAACTGCTCTATCTCCTTTTTAAAGGTTAATGCCAGCAGCCTGGTTCCATCTCGTTTAAGGTGAAACCCATCCCTTCGGAAGAGCCCCTCCTTTCCCCAGAATGTTCCCCAGTTCCTAACAAATCCAAACCCCTCATCCTTGCACCATCGTCTCATCCACGCATTGAGACTCTGGAGCTCTGCCTGCCTTTTGGGTCTTGCGCGTGGAACGGGAAGCATTTCGGAGAACACTACCCTGGAAGTTCTGGATTTCAACTTCCTACCTAAAAGCCTAAATTTAGCCTCCAGAACCTCCCTACCACATTTTCCTATGTCATTGGTACCATCATGTATCAAGACAGCAGACTCCTCCCCAGCACTATCTAAGACCTTATCTAGGTGGCGCGTGAGGTCTGCTAACTTTGCACCAGGCAGGCATCTTACCAAATGCCTAGTGGTATCCGCAGCCCACTTTTGACTGCAGGGCACCTTCGTCTACCCTTATCTAGATGACTGACTTGTTACAGGGGGGATGGCCAATGTGGCACAGTGGGCCATGGCCTGCACCATCCACCTCCTCGGGCACCTTGGCTTTGTGGTCAATTACCCGAAGTCTCATCTCACTCCAGTCCAATCCTTGGAATTCATCGGCGCGTGCCTCAACAGCAGATGACTGCCTTCCTTTCCTAGGATAGGGCAGACCGCCTCATTGCCCTGGCATCCAAGGTCCAATGCCGTGACACAGTATCGGCCCATACGATGCTCCGTCTCCTCATCCATATGGCCTTGACGGTTCAGGTTCTCCCCGATGCCCGACTACACATGCGGGCGGTGCAGTGGTGCCTTTGAGCTCAGTTGTCTCAAGCAATGGGTTGTCTCTGAGACACCGTCTTGGTCACTCCTCAACTGACTGAGTCCCTCAATTGGTGGTGGGACACCCGAAACCTGCTTCGAGGTATGCTGTTCCAGGCTCCACAACATGATGTGGTCTTGACCACGGATGCCTCCTTCATGGGCTGGGGAGTCCTCCTCACCCTCTAGGCATTCAGGCACCGTGTTCACCACTGGGCAGTGCTCATCCAGACGGCGAACCAGGTGGTAATGTTCTATATGAACAAACAAGGGGGCACCGGCTCTTACAGACTCTGCCTGGAGGCGGTAGCCCTGTGGTCCTTTGCGGTTCACCAGGGCATAGCTCTACGGGACACCTATTTCCCGGGCCAGGACAATATCCTGGCAGACAGACTAAGCCAGCTATTCCAGCTGCATGAGTGGCACCTCTGCCTGCAGACGACGCAACGGCTGTTCCAGCTTTGAGAGACTCCGGTCCTAGACCTCTTCGCCAGCCTGGCAAATTTGCAGCTCTGACGGTACTGTGGCCCAGTTCCCCACCTGAACAAGGAAGCATCCAATGCTTTCCTCCTGTCGTGGATGCATGTATGTGGATGCATGTATGTATGTGTTTCCCCCCACCCCGTTCATAGCGTGAACTCTTCTCAAAATACATCGGGATGGGGCCTCAGTAATTTTCATGCCCCCTCGGTGGCCTCAGCAGCCATGGCTCCCACTGTTGCTCCGCCTCTCATCGGAGCCTCCAGTTCCCCTCAGCACCACCCCAGGCTTGTTGACGCAGGAGGAGGGTCTACTACTCCACCCGAACTTGAGGTCCTTATCCCTCATGGCCTGGCGGCTGAGTGGATTGCTCTAGCCCTCCTTCACCCCCTAGTGGAGGTTGAGGACATACTGCTGGTCTCGCGCAAGGACTCGACTAGGTGGGCTTATGCCTTTAAATGGCATTGGTTCTCAGTTTGGTGCTCGGGAATATGGGTTGACTCGTTCTCTTGCCCCACCCACTTGGTCCTGCAGTACCTGCTCCGTCTATCGCAGGTGGGCTTGAAGTCCAACTCAGTCAGGGTCCACCTGAGCGCCATCTTGGTTAACCACCACAATGTTGGGGGCAGATTCCTTTCGGGTAAACCGCTAGTTTCCCGCTTCATGCGTGGGCTGATTTTTTCCAAGCCCCCCATCTGGAAACCTCCGGTGGATTGGGACCTCAGTGTCATCCTCACGCAGCTAACTCAGCCGCCCTTAAAGCCAATGGCGTCTTGCTCGCTTCTGCATCTTTCCTGGAAGGTGGTTTTTCTGGTGGCCCTCATCTCGGCCTGGAGGGTCAGTGAGCTTCAGGCCTTGATGGCTGATGCCCCCTACATGAGATTCTACAGGAACCGGGTGGTTCTCTGAATGCACCCAATGTTTCTCCTGAAGATTGTCTCGGATTTCCACCTCAACCAGGAGATAGTGCTGCTGATCTTCTTCCCGAAGCCCCATGCCGACCTGATCAGCAGTCCTCCATACCCTTGACTGCAGGAGGGCTCTTTCCATCTACCTACAGCATATGCAGGCTCACCACAGATCCGAGCAGCTTTTCGTTTCCTACAAACCTACCCGCATGTGGCTCGCGGTCACTAAGTGGACCCTTTCCATCTGGCTGGCAGACTGCATCGCCTTTGCCCATGCTCAGGCCGGGCTACCCCTGGACTGCTGAGTCATGGTGCACAGTGTTCATGCGAGGGGGCGTCGGTGGCCTCCATGCACTTTTTCCCACTGACAGACATCTGCTGAGCCACATCCTGGTCCTTGGCTAACACCTTTGCGATGCATTACTGCATGGAGAGGGAGTCCTGTTGGGACAGCGCCTTCAGCCAGGCCGTAGTCTGTAATTTGTTCATGGTTTAAGCAACGCCTGCCCTCCAATCCTTCTTCTGTGGCTACTGGGAGCGTGATCTTCCAGGGACCCAGGGTCCTCGGGCTGTCTTTGGTTACCAGTTACTGCTCACGGCTCGCCATGGCACTTTTCTACAGGTCCTCAGTAGCCTGTAGCTGGGGATTCCCATATGTGAGGACTGACCTCTTGCTTGTTCCTGGAGAAAGCATAGTTACTCACTTGTAACAGGTGTTCTCCAGGAACAGCAGGAATCGTCATTTAACTGATTAAGTTGGCACCCTTGGGCGGGAAGAGGACCACGCATGCATGGTGGCATTCCCAAAGGCTTTCTTTGAAAGCTGGGGAAATGCTCTGCACGGGCTCTATTGGTGCCGACATCACCCATATGTGAGTACTGATTCCTGCTGTCCCTGGAGAACACCTGTTACAGGTGTTACGCTTTCCATGATTAGTTTTAAATGTGCTACATTGTAGCTTCATTGCAAGATGGTTTCTTATCATATTCAGTGACGCTATCCATTTAGGTGCTGCTGAATATCAACGTACAACTCAAAACGTGTACATTAGAAATTTCCAGTTCATGCTGTTCATGTGGGCTGCTTGCATATTCAATTAAACAGTCCAATAGTGAGCCAGGAGCAGTCAGTGTCTTTTTGAATTGCTGGGGGAAAAGTGAAATGAATATACAGATAGTAGCTTCTGCTGGATATCCAGTTTCAGCAGTGACCACCACAGACTATCTAGCTAGCGTTGATAATTGGCTACTCTCTAACCTCATAAAGTAAGGTCTGCCATTTTTGTGGCTTAGCTTTCTACAGTATGTTATCTGTGGTTAGTGGACTGAAAATGGCCACTAACCAGATAACACCTGGGACCTCCTCCACCTGCCCACGGACTGCCCTAGCACTCTCCAGACAGTGCCGTGATGGTCTGAGGCACTATGCAACAGCCCTATCAGGATAGTGTCACTCACTATCCCTCTCACTGCGGATTATCTGGATAGCAAGTGTCCCTGCCCAGATAAACCCTTTTGAATATTGGACCCTATGGGGGCCATTTTAGAAGTTCTATTCTGAAAACGGGCACATAAATATGCAAATCATGGAGACATACCTGGACCCATTTTAGAAAGCCGGATATATAGAAACATAGAAACACGATGACAGAAAAAGACCACATGGCCTATCTAGTCTGTCCTTCCATAACAACAACTACAACAGTCCACTTTTTACCTTTAGAGATCCTCTGTGTTGGTCCCATGCTTTTTTGAATTCAGTTACTGTCCTCATCTCTACCACCTCCACTGGGAGACTATTCCATGGATCCACTACTCTTTCTGTAAAGAAATATTTCTGCATATCACTCCTGAATCTATCTCCCTTCACCCTCATCCCATGTCCCCTTGTAGCAGAACTTGCTTTCAATTGAAAGAGGCTCTCTCCCTGAATATTTAGGCCACGGAGGTATTTAAACATCTCAATCATATCACCTCTATCCCGCCTTTCCTCTAAGGTGTACATATTAAGATCCTTAAGTCTGTCCTCAAATGCTTTATAATGAAGCCCATTAATCATTTTAGTAGCAACCCTCTGCACCGACTCCATCCTGTTCACATCCTTTTGAAGGTGCGGTCTCCAGAATTGCACACCATACTCCAAATGAGGTCACACCAAAGACTTATACAGAGGCATTATCACCTCCTTTTTTCTGCTAGCCATTCCTCTCCGTATGCACCCAAGCATCCTTCTAGCTTTTGCCGTCGCCTTTTCTACCTGTTTAGCTACTTTAAGATCATCAGACACAACCACGCCTAGGTCCCGCTCTTCTTTATTGGACAAAAGTACTTCACCTCCTATACTGTATTGCTCCCTTGGATTGCTGCAGCCCAAATGCATGACCTTACATTTTTTAACATTAAATCCCAGCTGCCAAATTCTAGACCATTCTCCAAGCTTAGCTAGATCCCTCCTCATGTTTTCTACACCTTCCTGGGTGTCTACTCTATTGCAGATTTTGGTATCATCTGCAAAGAGGCAAACCTTACCCGACAGCTCTTCCGCTATATCACTAACAAAAATGTTAAAAAGAATCGGACCAAGGACAGATCCCTGGGGCACACCACTGGTAACATCCTTCTCCTCAGAGTGAGCTCCATTTACTTGTACTCTTTGTCACCTCCCACCCAACCAATTTCTAACCCAAGCAGTAACTTTAGGGTCCATCCCTAGGGTGCTCTGTTTATAAGTCGCCTGTGAGGAACAGTGTCAAAGGCTTTACTGAAATCTAAATACACCACATCTAGAGCTCTCCCTTGGTCCATCTCCCTGGTCACCCAGTCAAAGAAATCAATCAGATTTGTCTGACAAGACCTGCCTCTGGTGAATCCATGCTGCCTCGGATCCTGTATTCCGCTGGACTCCAGAAACTTCACTATTTTCTCTTTCAGCAGCGTTTCCAATAATTTACTCACCACCGAAGTTAAACTAACCGGCCTGTAGTTTTCAACCACATCCTTACTTCCGCTTTTGTGTAAAGGCACCACATGAGCCTCTCTCCAGTCCTTTGGCACCACTCCCGACTCCAATGAGGCATTGAAAAGGTCAGTCAGTGGAGTTGCTAGAACGTCCCCAAGTTCCCTCAGTATTCTAGGGTGTATCCCATCCGGTCCCATCGCTTTGTCTACTTTAAGTTGAGCTAGTTTCTCACGAACACAGTCTTCTGAAAATTGTGCAAGATGTCCCTCGCTTCTGTTCTTATTTGTGGGTGTTTTCTGAGGTCCTGCTCCTGGTTCTTCATCTGTGAACACAGAACAAAAATATTTGTTAAGCAATTCCGCTTTATCCTTATCAGCTTCTACATATTCCCCCCCTTGCACCCTTGAGTCTGACAATACCACTTTTGCCCTTCCTCTTCTCACTAATATACCTGAAAAATGTCTTATCCCCCCATTTTATTGCATTGGCTATTTCCTCCTCCTTTTGAATCTTTGCCTTCTTGACTACTTTGCTAGCTTCTCTAAGTTTTTCCAAATACAGATGCCTGTCTTCCTCTCTCTGTTATTTCTTGTATTTCATGAAGGCCTCCCTCTTTTTCTTCACTTTTTCAGCTACTTCCTTCGAAAACCATAGCGGTCTCCTGTTCCGTTTGCCTTTATTTACCATTTTAACAAAAAGGTTGGTTGCCTTTAAAATACCCCCTTTCAGTTTTGCCCACTGTTTTTCTACATCCCCCAGCTGTTCCCATCCCACTAACGACTCCCTGAGGTATTGGCCCATCTTCGCAAAGTTAGTCTTCCTAGTCTAAGATCCTCACCTTGGAATGGATTCTAACAGCCCTAGTCCTAATACTGAACCACACCATCTGGTGATCACTGGATGCAAAATGATCTCCCACTACAACATCAGAAACACTTTCACCATTGGTAAGCACCAAGTCCAGTATGGCCCCTTCACGTGTGGGGTCTGTTACCAATTGCCTGAATAGTTCTCCCTGTAGAGAATCCAGGATCTCCTTACTTCTAGATGATACTGCAGCAGGAATGTGCCAATCAACATCTGGTATATTGAAATCTCCTATCAGTAGCACTTCCCCTTTCCTAGCAATGCTGCATATGTCTTCAATTAACTCTCTGTCCACCTCTTCCTCTTGTGAGGGAAGTCTGTATATCACACCAATGCAAATAGATTTCTCTTTCCCTCTTTCTAGTTTAACCCACAATGCCTCCTCTCTCCCTTTTAAGCTCTGTAATTCCAAAGCTTTAATAGTAGTTTTTACATATAGTGCCACTCCTCCTCCCCTTCTTCCTACCCTGTCCTTTCTGAATAAAGTATAGCCAGGTATAGTTACATCCCAGTCATAGTTTTCTGTGAACCATGTTTCTGTAACTGCCACTAAATCCAAGTCAGCCACTCCCACCAAAGCTTCAACTTCAGGGATCTTATTTCCCATGCTACGGGCATTAATACACACTGCTTTCCATATGTTACCCCTGTTACCCATTTCCATAAAGGTATTTAATGTATCACCTACCTGGGGGCTTTCACTTACCTGGGGGCTTTCTTCACCCATCCCCAACGAATCTAGTTTAAAGCCCTCTTCAGTAGATTAGCCAGTCTACTACCAAAGATGCGTTGACCTTTCTTGGACAGATGGATGCCATCTCTGCTCTGCAACCCTTGGAACAGCATCCCATGGTCTAGGAAACCAAAACGCTCTCGATGACACCATCCACGCAGCCATGCATTCATCTCCAGGATGCGAGCCTCTCTGCCTTGGCCTTTACCCTCAACAGGGAGGATTGAAGAGAACACCACCTGTGCACCTAACTGCTTCACCCTCTGTCCCAGAGCCATGAAGTCACTTTTGATATGTTCCGAAGTATACCTGGCAGTATCATTTGTTCCAACATGGATTAGCAACATTGGGTAATAGTCAGTGGGCTTGATGAGTCTCGGCAAACTCTCAGTAACATCTTGGATTTAGGCACCAGGCAGACAGCATACCTCTCTGGACATCAAGTCTGGTCGGCAGATGGACGCCTCAGTACCCTTCAGAAGAGAGTCTCCAACCACCACTACCCTTCGTTTCCTTCTGGTCACTGATTCCACAACTTTGGGGTACTTGAACTCTGATTCTTCCCTTTCCAGGGATGCTTTCACCTCCTCCACTTCCAGGGCTGCATAATGGTTCTTCAATTCAAGGGCTGGAGAAGTTGGATTGGTGATTTTGCAGGCCCTGGTGACTTGTGTCCAACCATCGACATTCTGTTGGCACCCATTTTCTCCTGTGCTGGAGAGCCTGGTTGCTGCAAGAAGCATCTCATCAATGTACTTCTCACTGTCTTGAATGCTCCTCAGCCTCACCACCTCCTCTCTGAGTTCCTCCACTTGTTTCCTCAGAGCTTCAGCATGCAGGCACCCTGCACATGGAACCGGTCCTTCAACTGGCATTAGGACCTCTGTCTGGACCGAGGCAGAAGCTGTAATGGGGGTAACAGCTTTAGCAATACGATTTTTCCCAGCCATTGTTCTGTAAGTGGAGCTTAGGTATTGTTTGTTTGATCTGTGGAGCCCTGGTTAGGAAAGCCAGCGCGAGAATGTCCACAATGCATGGGAGTGTTGTGGAGGCGTGCTCTGAGTGGCTCAAGGGAGGTGCGTACCATGTTGCAAATTCAGAACAGCACACCCATGTCTGGCCCTGGTTGTTGAGACGCCCACAAAGTTGCAAAAATATGATTGTTTCGTGGCTGAATAGATCTCCGTGTAAATACCTACTCCAAACATATTACTTGCCCACCACCACATGTCTGAGTATCTGAAATGGCAATCCAGGACATGCTATCTCAGAACATTGTTGCCCCCTTCTGAAATCCCCTGGCTGGGATGTCCAAGTGCCCGGTTCTGTGGGCATGCAATTTAGGGACGTCCACATTTTTGAAATGGCCTACACTTCTACACATACCTGACCATGTTATCTGCTTGGGGCCCATCGCCCAAACTGATTATAGGGACGTTCATTCTTCAGGTGGAGACAGACCGAGTTCAGAGGGCACAGCTGTCTGTCCCCCAGGTTTTGGATGCTCTGTTTCAGACATCCCAGATTCTTCCTAAAGATCACTTCTAAAATGCCACTTCACATGTTTAGCAGTTGAATATTGCCACTTATGTACCTAAATTAGGCAGTTAAGTGTCCAATATGGGTACATTCCTCACTTTGTCAGTAGTTAAACCACATGCATTCTTAGGAACAAACAATAAATCATTAATGTGCCCCCTATTATGGGTAGCTGTTTTAATGAGCTGTTCAACTCTTATTGCTAACATAAAGTTCCAGAATTTCCATACTGACCCATCTTTGTCTATTTCATCAAAGTGTATATTAGCATCTCCAGTTAATGCAAAAGAAGATAAGATGCGGCTTAGCACTAACAACCAGTCAGTAAACAGAGGAATATCCTCCTGGACTCTTTGAGGGGTTATATAAACCACACAGGACAAAAATCTCTCATGCTGTAACAATATTGATTCAGTTTGATCTGTGTGGAATGAATCTCAAACACCGTCAATGTGATGGAAGAGCATTTAACTACAATGACCCCCATCCCCTCCCCTTCCCTTCCCACAAATAGTTTGATGCATCACCAGGAAGGCACATTTCTTGAATACTCCCATTATCAGCAGTGGTAAGTCAAAATGTTGCAATCCGGGTGGGAGGAAGTGACGTCACCCGGGAGATGGCGGCCTGATTTTGGAGCTCCCGTTGGGACGCAGCTTTAAAGGAGAAAAGTAGCGGCCAGCCTTCCCCCCAGTCTGCTACAGCAGTGTGAAGGGTTTGGGAAGTTGTAGTGATGTCGGTCAGCAAAAAATTAGCCAGATTTCAGTCCTCTTATGCTACGAAGACGGAGCGTACGGGCCGGGAGGGCCCAGAGCACATGGCGTCCGATGAAGAGATGGAGGAGGAGTTGGAGCGTGCTGATGAAAGTTGTACTTGAGGTGACATATGGGGCTGATGTGCTCACTTAAACGAGATATCGGAGCCATGCGGAGTGAGCTGAAGGAAACTCTGGTAACTATAAAAGACAACATCAGAGATCTCGGCAATAGGGTTGAAACCCTTGAGGAGCAGACGGAGAGGCATGCTGAGAAGGAAACAGAGATGGAGGCCCTAATGCAGCAATACCAACTTGCTGACAATATAATACGTTCCTCCAAACTACCGTCTTGAACTAGTTATCTCTTGAGATGTGTAATTCTTCCAACTGTTTTATAACTCATAAGTGTATTTTAATTAGAACCGGGTCTCAGACTATTATCAGTACATATTATGGGATAAAATCCCCTCTGTACTTACTTTGCATCAATGACCACAGTTCATTAATTGGTTCCTGAACTCTAGCATTCGAATCTGCTGATTAGCATGGTCTTTAAACTTCCAAGTTTACATTGATATAGTATTATATATCAATACTATATCAATGTAAACTTGGAAGTTTAAAGACCATGCTAATCAGCAGATTCGAATGCTAGAGTTCAGGAACCAATTAATGAACTGTGGTCATTGATGCAAAGTAAGTACAGAGGGGATTTTATCCCATAATATGTACTGATAATAGTCTGAGACCCGGTTCTAATTAAAATACACTTATGAGTTATAAAACAGTTGGAAGAATTACACATCTCAAGAGATAACTAGTTCAAGACGGTAGTTTGGAGGAACGTATTATATTGTCAGCAAGTGGCTATATCCTCTATAAAATAGACCTAAATTATTGAAGTGTTGCAATACCAACTTGAGCAAGGGCTGTTGAAAGATAAAATCGAGGACCTTGAGAATCACTCCAGACGAAGCAATCTGAGAGTGCGGGGCCTACCAGAGACGGCGGAGTTTGGCGATGCTTCAGTGGCGGTGAAGAGTGTGCCGTTTCCTGTTGCACCGCGGGGACGAAGCAGAAGAGTGCGAGGTAGCAGTGGAGCGGGTGCATCGGGCCCTGGGTCCAGCGCGACGGGGCCAGCCGCGGGACATCGTGGCCTGTTTAGGCTCCTACGGGGTGAAAGAAAAGGTGATGAAGGTAGCAGCGGCCCGAAGGAGCTTCCAGTGGGAGGGCCAGAAAGTAGAGTTGTTCCACGACCTTTCCGCGGCAACATTACAGAGGCGGAGGGAGTTGAAACCAGTAACAGCATACTTGCAGACCGAGCAGAAGCGGTACCTGTGGCTGTTCCCCTTTGCTTTACTAATGGACATTAACGGCCGGGGATTTTGGGTGCGGACTGTAGATGAGGCCTGGACCATCTTGAAAAGGGAGGGGGCACCTCGGCTCCCGGAGTTGAGCGCGGCTCCCGACCCCGGAGCGAGCAAGGAGAAGAGATCTGTTTGGGAGAGAGTCCCGGTGTGGGGGCAGTGACTGCGGAGGAGGACCGGCGTAGCGGAGCACGAGGAGCAGCTTGCTGGACAATCTGGAGGGGTCCATAAGTGGGACTGTGTGAATAATTATGTCTGAGATAGAGGACTTTTCATTTTCGGGTACTGTTTTCTGCATGGGTTAAGTGGTGATTGTGGAAGCAGGGGCAGTGATGGGAGGTGGGGAGGTGGGGGATTGGAGGGAGGTGTGGGAGAGATATGTATTATCATTTACAAATGCTAGTGTAACACGTTATAGCTTTTGGGGATAATGTATAAAACCCTTCGGAGGTGGGAGGGGGTTGAAGGCTGGGGAGGAGGGGGGCTGGGGAGGGAGAGAGTGGGGCGTGTCCAAGGGGGTACCACTTCCTCTGTGGAGGTCGGAACGGAGGTCCGTAGAAATGGGGGGGAGGGGGAGAGGGGTTGGGGGGAGGGGGTCGAGGAGCAGGGCTTGGATAGGCTGTATGGAGAGTGGGGGGCGGGGTGAGCAATGGCCATGGTGGCGGGACTGATAGTAGGGAGCCTTAATGTGCGGGGCCTGAACTCTCCGCAAAAGAGAAGGTTGCTGTGGAAAGAGCTCAGGTCCCGGAATTGGGGTGTGGCATTTTTACAGGAGACCCACCTACGTAAGGTGGACGAGCGTTTGATGCGCTCTGGTGTTTACCAGGGATACTTTGCAGCTGAGGGGGGGGGGAGGAAAAAGATGGGAGTTGCAATCCTTGTTGGGCATGGGGTTCCCCTCATCGTTGACTAAATACATCAGAAGGCGGATGGGAGGGCTGTGGTGGGGGGGGGGAGTTGGGGGGCAAAAGAGTGTCTTTGATTTCGGTGTATGGACCTAACTCGGGGCAGAGGGAGGGAGTTGGGTTCCTGGCTGGTAGGGCGCATTCAGGGGAGGGTGTTGGTGGGAGGAGATTGCAATATCGAGTTGGAAGATAGGCAAGGGGGGGTCGGGAGGAGGGGGGGTAGAAAGGAGCTGAGGCAGTGGATGAAGGAGTTGGGGGTGGAGGACCTTTGGAGGATAGCGAATCCATCTACTAGGGATTTCACCTTTTTCTCGGTCGTTCACGGAACCTATAGCCGCATAGACTACGTGATGGGAGATAGCTATTGGTGGGAGAGTCTGGAGAAGGCCAGCATTGGTCTGGTGACATGGTCTGATCACGCTCCAGTGCAAGTGGGCTTTGGGGGATTTGGGGATAGGGGGAAGAGAACTTTTTGGAGGTTGAATGAATATTTGTTGTGGGAGGGGGGAGTAAAACAGATGATCAAGCAGGTGATTGAGGACTATATGGCCACAAATGATAATGCTGAAGTTTCGACGGGCATTCTTTGGGATGGGCTGAAGGCGGTAGTGAGGGGACATCTGGTCCAGCTGGGGGCTTGGCGGAAGAGGAGAAGGGAGGAGGAGGAACGCCTCCTTTTGGGGCAATTGGCGGAGTTGGAGTGGGCACATAAGATGAGGGGGGCGGACGATGCAGAGCAACGTGGAGGAGGTGCGTAAGAAATTGAATGCCCTCCAGATGGAAAGGATATCTGGACAGATGGATAGGGTGGGGCAATGGTACTATGAATTCGATAATAAATCGGGACGGCTGTTGGCTAATAAGCTACGAGCCCAGAGGCAGAAGCATACAGTTGTCAAACTTAAAGGTGCCAGAGATAAAATGCTTTACAAAGCGGGGGACATTCGTGAACGTTTTAAGGAGTACTACCAGCATTTGTACGCAGCGGACCCCCGGGGCGATGGGGCGGATATTCAGCGATATTTGTACAATAAGGCAGGGGCGGCCCAAGGGGGGTGCGGGGCCATGTGCGGAGACTCGGTGCGGGGCCTCATTTGCATAAGTGGTCTTATTTGCATAAATATTTGCATAATGTTACCATTCACTAACTTTTAGTAAACATGTCTCTTAATGAGTGTATGGATAAAGAAAGACTAAAAGATTTCTACATTACTATAATCCAGTGCCAACCGCCAGGCACATTAGGAACTACTACAAACGCTGCCCATTTAGAACCCATAGCAAACCCGCTGTATCCTGACAGCATTACCAGGACTCACAAAGCACCAGACCCTACCTATCAAAAGGAAACACTGCAAATATTAAACCAGTACATTTCAGAGAATACTGGGGAAAGAGAACAAGTGGCAATGTCAAATAGGAATTACATAAACAGAATACCTCAGCTCAGTTACACATGCAGAACATAGACCATCACCAAACAAGGAATCACAATTTAGAAATAGGAAGGCAATAATTAAACTGGGAACCCCAAAAGCCAAACTTGGAATGTACAACAACACTGTAGAAATAAAACTATAAATCAATTTCCTCTTGTACCAAACAAAGCGCAGACGTTAATGATGCACATTTCCCAGAGCTTTCATATTCCAGTTAATAAATTCAAAATAAAGAGATATCTTTCTACCTTTTGTGCATTTTTTTTCAGTTGCAATTGCTCCAGCCACTTTCTTCTGGTTTCTTCATGTTTTCTGCTAACTCTCCATCGTCTGCTGTCCATTTGTCCTTTCTTCTCTCTTCTAGTTTTCTTTCCATCCTCTCTCTCTCTACATCTGCTTTAACATACTAATCTTTCTCCTTTTGCTCTTTCCTCATTCTTATTTCATCCACAGAAATTTTACCCCTCCATCCTCAATCCCCACTTACTCTCCCAATACCCGGCCAATTGTAGATTTTTCATCCCTCCCACACAAAATATTTTTCCCCTCTCCATTTTACTCTCCCAGCCCCATCCCATTCTAATCCTCCCCCAACATCAGCTCCCTTCTAGTTCCAGTCTCACCCAGCATCCATTCCCTTCTAGTCCCTGCATCAGCCCATTTCCAGTCCTAGCCCCCCATCAACCCATTTCCAGTCCTAGCTCCCCCATCCATTTTCAGTCTGAGTCCCTTCATCAGCTCATTTCCAATCCTAGCCCCCCATCAGCCCATTTCTAGTCATTTCCTAGCCCCACCATCAGCCCAAGTCAAATCCTAGCTCCCCTCCACTCAGCCCAATTCCAGTCCAAGCCCCCCCATGAGCCTACTTCAAGTTCTAGCCCCTCCATGAGTCCATTTCAATTCAAGCCCCCACCACAGCCCATTTCCAATCTTAGCTCCCCCCCAACAGCCCATTTCCAGTCCTATCCTAGCTGCTCCATCAGCCCATTTTCAGTCCTAGCTCCCTTCCCTCACAGCCCATTTCCATTCCAAGCTCCCTCCCTATCAGCTATTTGCAGTTCAAGCCTCCCCGTCCACTCAGTCCATTTCCAGTCATAGCAATCCCCCAACCCATTACCAGTCCTAGCCCCC
This sequence comes from Ichthyophis bannanicus, assembly GCA_033557465.1. Classification (NCBI taxonomy): domain Eukaryota; kingdom Metazoa; phylum Chordata; class Amphibia; order Gymnophiona; family Ichthyophiidae; genus Ichthyophis; species Ichthyophis bannanicus. Next base: position 50,245,472 of record CM066046.1, read on the forward strand.
CATCAACCCATTTTCAGTTTAAGCCCCCCCTATAACCCATTACCAGTCCTAACCCCCCCATCAGCCCACTTCCAGTCTTAACCCCATCAGCCCATTTCCAGTCAGCCCCCCATAGCCCATTGCCTGTCCTAACCCCCCCATCAGCCCACAGCCCATTACCAGTCCTAACCACATCAGCCCACCTCAAGTCCTAACCCCTCCCCATCAGCCCATTTCCTGTCCTAGCGCCCCCATAGCCCATTAGCAGTCCTAACCCCCCCATAGCCCATTAGCAATCCTAACCCCCCATCACCCTATTTCCAGACAGCCCCTATCAGCCCACAGCCCATTACCAGTCTTAACCAGCCCCCCCCAGCCCATTTCCAGTCCTAACCCCCCATCACCCCATTTCCAGTCAGCCTCCATCAACCCCCAGCCCATTACCAGTCTTAACCCCCCCAGCCCATTTCCAGTCCTAACCCCCCCCCCCACCCCATTTCCAGTCAGCCTCCATCAGCCCCAGCCCATTAGCAGTCTTAACCCCCCCTAGCCCATTTCCAGTCCTAACCCCCCCACCCCATTTCCAGTCAGCCTCCATCAGCCCCAGCCCATTAGCATTCCTAACACCACCACCCACCACATTTCCATTTCTAACCCCCCCTAGCACATTTCCAGTCCTAACCCCCCCCAGCACATTTCCAGTCCTAACCCCCACCAGCACATTTCCAGTCCTAACCCCCCCCAGCACATTTCCAGTCCTAACCCCCCCCAGCACATTTCCTGACCTAACCCCCCCCAGCACATTTCCAGACCTAACCCCCCCCCCCCAGCCCATTACCAGTCTTAACCCCCCCCCTCCCTTCCCTTCCCTTCCCTTCTGGCAAATTTAAAAAAAAAAAAAAAACTGGCTCTAGCTGCTGCCGCTGCCGCGTCCGTCGCAGCAGCGGCAGAATGAAGTGTCCCGCGGGGCCCCCTCTCCTCGTTGAGCCCTCTGCAAGGGCTTTCAGATTCGCGAAGGGAGAGTGCTCCCTCGCGTCTCTGTAAAGCCCGCAGGGGCTAATGGGAAATTTCCCATCTGCCCCTTTAGACGCGAGGGGCTGATGGGAAATTTCCCATTAGCCCCTGCGGGCTTTACAGAGACGCGAGGGAGCACTCTCCCTTCGCGAATCTGAAAGCCCTTGCAGAGGGCTCAACGAGGAGAGGGGCCCCGCGGGACACTCCATTCTGCCGCTGCTGCGACGGACGCGGCAGCGGCAGCAGCCAGAGACAGGTTTTTTTTTTAATGTAATTTAAAAAAAAAAAAAAGCAGAATGTTCTTTGCGCGGGGCCCCCTGAAACGCGGGGCCCTGTGCAAAAAACATTCTTGCTCAATGGACGGGCCGGCCCTGCAATAAGGGGAGTGGTAGTGCCAAGTTGAGAGACCGGGAGGGGGAGGTCGACATTACTCTTGAAGAAGTGCAGGGGGGTGATCAGGGCCTTGGTTCCTGGGAAGGCCCCGGGCCTTGATGGGTTCACGGGGTCGTTCTACAAGGTCATGTTAGAGACGGTGGCCCCTTTATTGGTGCGAGTGTTTAATGCGGTGTTGAGTGGGGAAGCCTTGCCGCCTTCTATGAGCCAAGCCGCCATTGCGGTGCCTGGCCAGGATCCGGCGGTGTGCGGGTCCTATTGCCCCATCTCATTGCTAAATATTGATGTAAAGATTTTGGCCAAAGTTTTGGCCTTACGATTGGGCCCGCTCATGCCAGATTTGGTTCACCCGGACCAGTCGGGATTTATCACAGGCAGGCAACCGGCCGACGGGATCCAGAGGGTGATCCAGCTTGGGTGGCTAGTGAGACAGGAGAAGCAATCAGCCATGTTCCTCTCTATAGACGCTGAAAAGGCCTTTGATAGGGTCAGTTTTGATTTCTTGCAGGAGGTGTTGACTTATGTTGGTTTGGGTCCCCGCTTTCGTGCGTGGATACGGGCACTGTACGCTGCCCCGGTAGCAGCGGTGAACGTCAATGGAGGTTTTTCTGACTTCTTTCCACTGGGAAGAGGGACCCGTCAGGGGTGCCCGCTTTCCCCATTGCTGTTTGCACTGGTTGTGGAACCTTTGGCAGCCAAGATACGGTCGAATTCTGATATAAAGGGCATAGCGGTCGGGACTGAGCAACATAAAATGGCTCTCTTCGCTGACGATGTGCTGTTTGCTCTGACCCAGCCAATTGTCTCGCTTCCAATACTGATGAAAGAGCTTCAGGAGTATGGTGGTCTTTCGGGGTTCAAGGTTAATTGGGACAAGATGGAGGCTATGTCTATCTCATTGGAATCGCGAGTGGTTGACAGTTTGAAGGGTTCATTTCCCTTTAGGTGGGCCACTAGGTACATAAAGTATTTGGGGGTACAAGTTACGGCACATCTGCTGGGATTATACCGAGCTAACTATCCGCTGCTGCTCGGGCAGCTGAGGAAGGACCTGTCCAAATGGCAAACGGTGGAGCTCTCCTGGCTGGGACGGGTGGCAGTCTTGAAGATGAATCTCTTGCCGCAGGTGTTATATTTGTTCCAGATGCTACCCGTTGGAATTCCCTCCAGGGAGTTATGGACCTTACAAAATCAGATTTTTGCCTTTGTGTGTGTGTGTGGGCGGGGGGGGGAGTCGACCTCGAGTGAGTAGGCGGGTATTGTACACGGCCCGGGAGGCGGGGGGTTGGGGGTCCCTGATATTGCACGGTACTATAAGGCTGCTCAGTTGCGGCAGGTGTTTGAGTGGCGAAATGTAGGAGGGGTAGTGAAGAGGTTTCGGGAGATTGAACAGTATTGGGCTGAGGGGCTTCAGTTGAGGCATTTGCCTTGGATACTAGGCAAATTGCCACCGGGCAGATGGAAGGCCAACCCCTTCCTGTGGCATTTAACTATGCAGTGGCATAAGGCAAGGCGGTGATGGGTGCCTGAAGGGGGGGTTCTCGCTGTTGGCACCGGTGCGGGGGACTGGTGAGTTTACACCGGGCAGAGAGGGGGTGTTCTGTAGGTGAGGGGTGGGTTGGATACCTTTGGGAAACTTATTAGGGATGGGAGGTTGATTCCCTTTCCGGACCTTAGAGTGCAATACCAGTTGAGGGGGGGGTGATTCTTCCCCTACCTCCAGGTGAAGCACTTTCTGATGCAATGCCCAATTCGGGAAGCTTGGGAGGGGGTTCAGGACTCTAGTGCGGAGTTGTGGCAGCGTTGGGAGGGTTCTAGGGGTTTGATTTCCCAATTGTATCGGGAGTTGGGGGTGTTGGAGGAGGGGAAGTTCCCACATCAGGTGGAATGGGAAAAGGATCTGGGTAGGGAGCTAGGGCTTCAGGAATGGAGGAAGGTGCATGTGAATATTGGTCAACAGGCACTTTCGGTGGCTATCCGGGAGACATCGTATAAGCTTCTCTACCGTTGGTATTATACTCTGGAGCGACTGCACCGGATGTTCCCTGGATCTTCCGACCAGTGTTGGAGGGGGTGTGGTGAACGGGGGACCTTTGTGCATGTGTGGTGGACCTGCTCTATGGTAAGAGCTTATTGGGATATGGTGGGGGGACAGCTTCAGATCCTTATGGGGCAGACGGTGGTATTAGATATGGGCTTGGAGTTGCTGGGGATATGGCCGAGTGCTCTGCCCCGTAGCTTCGAACGTCCTGTACGAGCTTGTATTCAGGAGGCCTGGAGCGAAATAGCTAGGGCATGGAAACAAACTCAGCTCCCGGGGGTGGAGGTCTGGAAAAATTGGCTTAGATGGATTACTCTGATGGAGCACCTGACAGCAATTCGGCGCCAGGCAGAGGAAAGATTTCGGGAACAGTGGCTGCCGATATTGTCTTATTTGGAGGGGTGATTGCCCATAATGAGTCAGCTAGGGAGGGGTGGTGGTGGGGCGGTTGGGTGGGAGAGGGTAGTTAGAGGGAGGGGTGGGGGGTGGGGTTTGCGGGGGGAGGGAGGGGTGGGATTCGGGGGGGGGGAGGGGAGGAATAGGGGAAGGTTTAGTGGGAAGGCTGGAGTGAGGGGGAGGGTGCGGGCAGGGTTCAGGGGAGGCGGAGCGACCATGGGGGCCTGGGCCCGGGGGTAAGGGGGGCTTGGAGATAGCGGGGTCATCGGGGGTGGTCTTCGGGAGGCTGAATTATTAGGTGGGGAGGACATTTGCTATGGGGGACCCACCCTGGGCTTGCATGGTTGTTTTGTTCTTTTTTGTTGTGTTTACTTGAGTGTTTTGGTTGCGCACTTGCAGGCGTGCTCTCTGGTTCTGATTTTATGTGTGGAAAGCTGTTTTTTACTGTAACCTCTAATAAAAAGAAATATACAAAAAAAAAAAAAGTTGCAATCCCAAGAAACATAGAAACATAGGCCATGTGGTCTTTTTCTGCCATCATGTATGTATGTTTCTATCTAATCTGCCTTTCCATATCAACCACTAAAACAGTCCTCTTTTTTCCTCTAGAGATCCTCTGTGTTTGTCCCATGATTTTTTGAATTCAGATACTGTCCTCATCTCTACCACCTCCACTGGGAAATTATTCCACGGATCCACCACTCTTTCCGTAAATAAATATTTCCGCATATTACTCCTGAGTCTATCCCCTTTCACCCTCATCCTATATCCCCTCATAGCAAAGCTTGGTTTCAATCAAAAGAGGCTCTCCTGTGCATTTATGCCATGGAGGTATTGAAACGCCTCAATCATATCATCTCTATCCCGCCTTTCCTCTAAGGTGTACATATTAAGATCCTTAAGTCTGTCCTCATATGCTTTATAACGAAGACCACTAACCATTTTAGTAGCCACCCTCTGCACGGACCCCAACCTATTTATATCCTTTTGAAGGTGTGGTCTCCAGAATTACATACAATACTCCAAATGAGGTCACACCAAAGACTTATACAGAAGCACTATCACCTCCTTTCTTCTGCTGGCCATTCCTCTCCCTATACACCCAAGCATCCTTCTAGCTTTTGCTGTCACCTTTTCTACCTGTTTATCTACTTTAAGATAATCAGACACAATCACGCCTAGGTCCCGCTCTTCTTTAGTGGACAAAAGTACTTCACCCCCTATACTATATCGCTCCTTTGGATTGCTGCAGCCCAAATGCATGACCTTACATTTTTTAACATTAAATCTCAGCTAACAAATTCTAGACCATTCTTCAAGGTTAGCTAGATCCCTCCTCATGTCATCTACACCTTCCTGGGTGTCTACTCTATTGCAAATTTTGGTATCATCCGCAAAGAGGCAAACCTTACCCAACAGCCCTTCCGCTATATCACTAACAAAGATGTTAAAAAGAATTGGACCAAGGACAGATCCCTGGGGCATACCACTGGTAACCTCCTTCTCCTCAGAGTGAGCTCCATTTACCTGTACCCTTTGTTGTCTCCCACTCAACCAATTTCCAACCCAAGCAGTAACTTTAGGATCCATCCCTAGGGTACCCAGTTTGTTTATAGGTTGCTTGTGCGGAACAATGTCAAAGGCTTTACTGAAATTTAAATACTGTCGCAACCCCAGCCCCGAGCCACGTGCTTAAAGGGTCACGGTGGACATTATTGTTTTCATCCAAGGGTGAAACTTTTCTTAGCCCAGATGCATGCTGGTACTAGTAGTCCCTTTCTTGAAATAATTAGTTGTGAAAGCCATGTGTAAAGTAAAGGGTAAGGTTTATTCCCATAATGCACAAACAAAGGTTCAACGAAGGAAAACAGGATTCTCACCTCATTCAGGATTTTCAAAAAGGTATTTACAGAATTCAAAAGTTAGACATGCTTCACAGTCTTATTAGCTATGCAGGTGTTAGAACAAACCAGTTCATGGAAACCAAAGCAAGCTTCTTCTTTTAGCTTATCAAAACTGTATTTTAACGTATACCCTGTGAGCTATACTTCTGCCAAGGATTCCAAACTCCCGGCTAGACAAAGTGTACAATCCATGAGACAGTCAGGTAGCAGGGAATCGGGTTCATCAGGGTCTATTTGCATCTCCTCCTGTTCTGACGATATATCTGCTGGCCCTGAGCTTTCCTCATGTAATTCTGGCTTCACTTCAGAGTTTCTCTCTAAAAGTCTCCAGCCTTGCTCTACCTGGTCTGGAAAACAGGTAACATGACTTTAAGTTAGCACTTTTTATACAGGTTCCCAAACCTCTCTCCAGCTGTGTTTACTGCACCTACGGCTCTCTGGCTTCCGTGCCTTTCTAGGGCTTGGCCACAGTTCCTGGTTCAGTGTTGTGTTTCTCAGACTCCTGGGCTGAGTCTTGTGCACCCACCTCTGAACTCCTTGTAGCTCACGGTCAGGAAAGGAAGTATGCAGGTACCTCTGCTCTCTGAGCTGTGCTTCTCTGGTACTTTCTTTACCAGGCACTTTCCAGGTCCCTCTCCTTTCTCTGTCTTCCTTGAAGACTTCTCCCTGGAGCTTTCCCCCGTGGAACTGTTTCTCTTGGAACTTGTTCCTTCTCTGTAAGGACCGCAAATCCAACTGCCTCTCCTTCTCTCCTCGGAGCCGTCTCTTTCCTCTCTCTTCTGCGTCGTCTGCTGCTGCTGCTGCTGCCCTTGCTGTCCTGTCTAAGCCATGCTTATAAAGCTGCTTCTCAGTTAGGGTTTCTCTCACCCTGACCAGGTGTGTCTGATTATCCCCTGAGTTAGTTATTGCATCATCCAAGCTTGGGTGTGTCAGCCTACCCTCTGATTCTTCGTGCTTACTCCCTCTGGCTGCGCTTTGCAGTAACTGCACTTTAGGTCTGTCACTTTCTTTAAAGGGATCAGTGATTTTTCCTATCTCCATAGGTTCACTGGCTTCTGCTTCATCCAATATGCCACATCTAGGTTTTCCCTCAGTCTAACTCTCTGGTCACCCAGTCTAAGAAATCAATCAGATTTGTCTGACAAGAACTGCCTCTGGTGTATCCATGCTGCCTTGGATCCTGTAATTCACTGGACTCCAGAAACCTCACTTTTTTCTCTTTCAGCAGCGCTTCCAATAATTTACTCACCACAGAGGTTAAACTAACCGACCTGTAATTTTCAACCACATTCTAACTTCTGCTTTTGTGTAAAGGGACCACATGTGCCTCTCTCCAGTCCTCTGGCACCACTCCTGACTCCAAAGAGGCATTGAAAAGACCAGTCAGTGGAACTGCTAGAATTACCCCAAGTTCCCTCAGTATTGTCCCATTGCTTTGTCTACTTTAAGTTTAGCTAGTTCCTCATGAACAGCCTTCTGAAAATCGGTCAAGATGTCCCTCGCTTCTGTTCCTGTTTGTGGGTGTTTTCTGAGGTCCTGCTCTTGGTTTTTCATCTGTGATCACAGAACAGAAACATTTGTTAAGCAATCCCGCTTTATCCTCATCAGTTTCTATATATTCCTTCCCTTCACCCTTGAGTCTGACAATACCACTTTTGCCCTTCCTCTTCTCTCTAACATATCTGAAATATGTCTTACCTTCCAATTTTATTACATTGGCTATTTCTTCCTCTTTTTGAATCTTTCTTTTCCTGACTATTTTGTTAGTTTCTCTAAGCTTCTCCAAATATAAATGCCTGTCTTTCCCTTTGTGTGATCTCTTGTATTTTATGAAGGCCTCCCTCTTTTTCTTCACCTTTTCAGCTACTTTTTTCGAAAACCATAGCGGTCTCCTTTTCCTTTACCTTTATTTACCATTTTAACAAAAAGGTTGGTTGCCCTTAAAATATCCCCTTTCAGTTTTGCCCACTGTTTTTCTACATCCCCCAGCTGTTCTCATCCCGCTAATGACTCCTTGAGGTATTGGCCCATCTTAGCAAAGTTAGTTTTCCTAAAGTCTAATACCCTCACCTTTGAATGGATTCTAACAGCCCTAGTCCTAATACTGAACCACACCATCTGTTGATCACTGGATGCAAAATGATCTCCCACTATAACATCAGAAACACTTTCGCCATTGGTAAGCACCAAGTCCAGTATGGCCCCTTCATGTGTGGGTTCTGTTACCAGTTGCCTGAAGAGTTCTCCCTGTAGAGAATCCAGGATCTCCTTACTTTTAGATGATACTGCAGCAAGAATGTTCCAGTCAACATCTGGCATATTGAAATCCCCTATGAGTAGCACTTCCCCTTTCCTAGCAATGCTGCGTATGTCTTCAATTAACTCTCCGTCCACCTCTTCCTCCTGTCATATCATGCCAATGCAAATAAATTTCTCTATTCCTCTTTCTAGTTTAACCCACAGTGCCTCCTCTCTTCCTTTTAAGCCCTGTATTTCCATAGCTTTAATATATTTTACATATAGTGCCATGCCTCCTCACCTTCTTCCTACCCTGTCCTTTCTGAATAAAGTTTAGCTTGGTACAGTTACATCCCAAGATCAAGAGAATTAACAATTATCAATCCAGTTTTATTCCTCACTGAATGAGCACTAATAAAAGCTACAGACAGCTGACCTAATACGTTCTGATACTGACATCTATCTCCAGAAACAGTTAAAACTCCATGAAAAACTGGAGGACCATGTTCATTTCTCCTTCAGTTATGATGTTAATCGCCATCCACTTCCTGTCAAGTGTACATGAATAGGATGTGAAAACACTTCACTAAGTTCCAGTCCATTCATACCAAAAAGGAACTGAATGTCAATGAAATGCAAACTAGAAACATATAAAGTCAAATTTATAATGATTAAGTTTAAAAAAGACATAAATACCAGAAGGAAGGAGTGAAGAAAGACCATAGCCACGTGAGATGACCATCTATTCATACACTTTATTGAAGACCCAACTTGAACAAGTTTTGGAAAATATGAGGATCATTTTAAAAGATTTAGTTGTGATTTGGATGTTTGAAGACATGCAGGTGGACTTTGAAATCATGGACACTTCTCTGTAGCTATTCTACAGATGAGGTCCTTGGACATCTCTAGTGCAGGGATGTCTAAGTAGGCATGGGGCTGCGGCAGAGCCATGTCTAGGAAGGAGCAATGGACCTACACAACCCTATTCTATCTCAGAAACATCTGTAGGCACATATATTTATTTCTCCAGTTTTGTCTACTACCTTATCCATCAATCAAAGTAGTTTATATTATGTAATCACTGCAAACAGGAACTGGATACATTCCCTTGTCCCCAAAGGGCTCTCAATCTATGTGTACTGTCGTGCCCTTCCCCCGCCTAGGCGGCTGCCTGACGAGGTGAAAGGGGAGCGAATGTTACTTTCAAGTAACTTCCAAAGCAAAGGCTTCTGGGAGTTGTAGTGTTCAGAGCATGTGTAGTTGTAAAGCAAAAGCTGAGCCGAGGTTTGAAAGCAAACGCAGGAATATTTTTATTAGCCTCCCTTAGTAGCGGGAACTTCACAATGAAGCTTGGTATAACACGGGTACACTTATTCACAGGAAACTCAGGTAAGAAAAAAACTAATTGCTTACTTCAGCAAACAAAACTTTCCATTCACTTATAAGGCTTCACTTCACAGTGCTTCAAACAAAAACTGTTCATTGAATTCTTCAATGCAAATAAGTTCAGCAGTTAAACTTTTCTCCTTTTGTTTCAGAGCTTTTACTGGTTTTAATCAGTGATTCTGAGACTTCTAGCAGCACTCCTGATCAAGTCTCATTCATGGCAGCAAGCATACTAATTAAAACTTGGTAGCTCTGTAACACATTAGGCATGACAAAGAAATGGAGTTTTTCTTCAACACATATATTCTCACACTATTATTTTACTATCTGGGATAACTCACATTCCATTGGCTCCTCCAGCTCACTTAAAAGAATGTTTTCCCCGATATCCATAGATTCGCAGTCTGAGCAAGAGTGTTCTGTGACGTCGTCAACAAGCAGCTGTGCTTTCCCTCGGTACACAGAATTCTTCTCTCTGTTAATTACTTCCTGGTCTCTCAGCATACGCTGAACCAGTTTCAAAACATTTAACCCTTCTTTACTGAGAGGCTTTCTGTAACCTTGCTTCTGGTTAAACTTTGGGAGCTGGCAGTCTGGGAACTCCTCCTGAGACCTCTGGCTAAAAGCTTTATCAGCATTAACTTTTGGGAGTTTCCTTAGCAGGGGTTCCTTGCTCTTTCCCTGGCCATGCTGTCTCTGGGTCAAAGCAGCCTTCTCGTCTCTCTTTTTCCTGGAGACATGAACCTCGTGTCCTGAGTATGGCTCCCTTGAAAACTCCTCCTCTGAAACAGAGTCAGCTCTCTTCCTCTCGTCTCTTGGCAATCTCCTTGCCTCTCTTTGGATCCTTGCAAATCTCCCTTCCTCTCTCGGGAAGCTTGAGAATCTTTCTGATCCTGTGAGCCTGAGCCTGAGCCTGAGACTTTCTCTCTCTGTTCTCTGGGGCTTATAAACATGTGACTGGCCGGTATCTTTCCACCCCGCCCCCAGCTGTGCTGCATCACCACCCTCAGTTGCTATGGAGCTGGGGCGTGGCTTTTGGTCAACAACTTTTGACAGGTTCTTTTTTTCAAGCTTAGCTGCACTTTTAAACTGAGCATTTTTTTCTCTTTTGCTCTGCCTAGGGGAAATTGCCTGTACTTTTTCCACTTCCATAGGGCTTTGGCTGTCTTCGCCATCACAGTACTAGAGGCAACACAGGGTTAAGTGGCTTGCCCAAGGCCACAAGGGGTGCCTATAGGACTAGAAACCCCAGTCCCTCAAGTCTGAGACTGCTCTCCCCAGGTGGGAATTGAACCCCTGGCTCTCCAACCTGAGGTACTGTGTCCTAACCACTAGGCCACTCCTCCCCCTCAGGCATGTTCATGTTTATCCTGCTGCAGGCATGAATACGCATTAGGAAAGTGCTTATTTTCATCTTAAAACATCCAGAGAGTGTAGAGAAGATGAAGAATTAAGTGACTAACTTTAGATCACAAGGGCCCATCCTAGGATTTGAGCTCTAGCCACCCTGCTCTTAAGCCACTACTCGAACCATTATGCTATTAGATGTCTTGGTTCTGAAATGCTGTCCTACGGATAGAAACATAGAAATGTGACGACAGAAGAAGACCACATGGCCTATCTAGTCTGTCCTTCCATATCAACAACTACAACAGTCCCCTTTTTTCCTTTAGAGATCCTCTGTGTTTGTCCCATGCTTCTTTGAATTCAGATACTGTCCTCATCTCTACCACCTCCACTGGGAGACTATTCCATGGATCCACCACTCTTTCCATAAAGAAACATTTCCGCATATCACTACATAGATGTCCGATATGAGTGCATATTGGCACGTCCACATTTCTGGTTTCTGAAATCATGCCTGAACTTGCACATGCCTGCTTTTTTTTCAGACATTCAGTCATTGACGTTCCTGATTGCATCTTGGACGTCCCATTATGAAATGTGCCTTTTGCCTGCATCATGGGTCAACAAGTGTACATTTGTGTGTTCCCAACTTTTCATTTTGATGTTTTATTCCTTTATATTGGCCTTTAGTTTCCTGGATCACCCCAGGAGCTCTTTTTAAAAATTGGCATTACATTGGCCATTTTCTAATCCTCAGGTATCATGTCAATTTTGAATGGTAGATTACAGATTGCTAGTAACAGGCTAACAATATCATGGTTGAGCTCTTTCAGGACTCTGGGGTGAATGCTGTCTAGTCCTGGAAATATGTTACTCTTGAGTTTGTTAATTTGATCTATTACATCTATGTTTTAGTTGCTCCAAATCACCACCATCAAAGAATGTTTCTGGTGTCGGTATGATCCGTAATATCCTCCTGATTAAAGACTGAGGCAAAGAAATAATTTCATTGTTCTGCTTTATCTTATATTTCCTGAGCACTCCTTTTACTATTTGGTCATTCGCCAATCCAATCAACTCCTTTATAGGCTTTTTGCTTTGGATGTAGTTGAAAAGGTTTTTAGCATTAGTTCTTGCATGTACAGTGTAATGGGGTAGATCCGTCCCTTGCTATGCAGTCAGAGGAAACTGAGGAAAGTACGTCAGATTCTGACAGCCAAGTAAAGCACATGGCTACAGGTTGCCAGGGGAGATATAAACAAACCCAGCCACGAGTCCTGCAGCCCCGCCCAAGCTGCAAACAATCCCCGTGCCCTGAGTGTAATAGGATCCACCTGGGTGGGGGAGGAACGAAGCTAAGCCCTAAGGCTGATAAAAAGCACTCATTAGAAAGTAGTGAGAGGTCTGGAAAGAGAATTGGAAGCAGTTCTGGAAGGAGAGCTGAAAGGGGAACTGAAACGGGAACTGGAAGGAGAGCCGTTAGAAGGACTGATAGCAGAGAGGCTGAGAGTGATTTAAGCAGCCCTGAGAACCGACCAGGGAAAGCTTCAGCTGAAAAGGTACAGAGAACTCAAACCCAAAGACTACAGGAAAGCTACTCTCAGTTAAAGCCTGGTGTTGAAGGTAACTGGAGAGAAAAGCCATGCAGAAAGTCAGTTTGGGTGTGCCCAGAAGCTCCGGTGAGAGGAAGGTACAAATCTCTAGACTCTGCTGATATTGAAGAAACACTGCCAAGTAAACTTTACAGGCAAAAGCCAGACAGTGGTCTCTGTAAAAGGAACAGGGAGAAAACAAAGAATACTAGTTTTCTCTGGGATAGTAAAGCTCTCCGGGACTCTCTTAAAGGTAAAGAGAATTGTTTTAAATCCCTGTGTGAATGTGTTCCCATGTATCCAGCAGGGTAAGGACTGGAAGATATGCAAGTTGAATCCATAGAAGAATGTATAATTGATGAGCCCATGGATTGTACACTGACTATAGCAGATAACGTAGAATCACTTTGCTGAGTTGGATGTATAAAGCTTTAGGAACAGCATTGAGAAGCAAAGTGAGCATTGTTGCCTTTGAAAAGAAACGTTTATTGATTCCTGTGTTAAAGGACTGTATAGTGAAAGCTGGAAGAAAAAGGAGTTATTTTTCTTCAGTTCCTGATTTACTTTTCTTTGTACCAGACGCATGGTTATTTTGTCCTAAGTTCTTTGTGCTTACCAAACCCCAGGATGGGGAAATAAAACCTCATTTTTGACCTTACCACTTTTTGTTACTTCTATTCCTCTGCTTGGGGAGTGTTTGGGACTTCATTACCCAGAGTGTGTGTACTACTACGCCTGCACTACCACCACTTCCTGGCTCAGGATATTCACCAGCCTGACCCTCTCTGCGTGCCCTAGGACCCAGGGTAGGCCACTGGTAACAAGATTGGCGTAGTTGTTGCGGATTTTTGCACAAGATAAGGACATTTAAAAAGAAAGGAAAACCTCAGGAGGTACCAGCTTTGAAAGAGGAAGAAGTTCTGCTATCCTGAAAAGAAGGAAAAGATGGACTGGATTCGTCAGCAGGCTGACCTGGAGGACAAAGAAACCTTTCTCAGTGCTGGAATCTACACTGTGCTCAGGTAATAGTAGGTGGGCACGAGAGTAGAAGGATTCAGTGAGAAAGGGGGAACATCTGTACTGCAGATAGGAGGCAGAAATAAAAAAAGGTTTTGTGTGCCGCACTTGGTGGGCCTGTTTTTTTTTCTCTGTCCCTGCAGGAAAACCCGAGATGGATCCACGAGACGTCCTGAGCTGGATGAACACCCGGTGGGAAAAACAAAGCGAGTTGGCGAGGCTGACCCAAGAGCGGACTGCTGCAGCAATGGCGGCGCAACAGCAGCCACTCCTGGAACTATTGGAGGCTTTGGTGAAAAAGTCTAAGGACCCAGAGGAGACTATTCCCTCAGTGCGGAAGGGAGTAGGACTACCTGAATGTAGTGTGCTTGCACTAGAACAGCTGACTGACCATGATAATTTTGATGACTTTGCGGATGCGTTTGAACGCATTGCTAGGGCAGCTAAATGGCCGGTAGACCAGTGGGCCATAAGGTTTGCCATATCCCTGACAGGGGAGGCTTTGGCAGCCTACAAAACGATGCCTGCTGATCTAGCGTCAAATTTTCTGGAGGTGAAAAATGCTGTAAGGGATAGGTTGGGGTTAACACCCACACATTACAGGCGTATGTTTAGAGAAGCTAGGCTAATGCCTAGAGAGACGCCTAAAGTTCTGTTTCAGAGGTTAAAAGGACTGGCTATAAAGTGGCTTGCTCTGGAGAGGAGGACGGTTGATTCCATAATGGACACCATCATCCTGGAGCAATACCTAGAAGCCGTGCCTCCTGAAGCAAAGGCTTTTCTGATGTTCCAAAAATTCCATTCCACGGAGGAAGCGGCCGACCTCACTGAGCGCTACTTTGAGGCGGAGTTGGCCGGGACCTCGAGAGGAAGTGTTTTGAAGGTGGCTGACATTAACAACCTTTGGAGATTAGAAAAGACCCCGAAGGTTAAAGTATCTGATGGATATACTGCAAAGTCTTTTTCTAAAGGCAAATGTTATAATTGTGGCCAGGTTGGACATTTCCGTAGGGATTGCAAGTTACGAACTGCCCTAGTGTCAGGAGGTGAGAATCATATTGGGGAAGGCTTCCTACTGAAAGTCAAGGTAGAGGGCATAGAGGCTCTGGCGCTGCTGGACTCGGGGGCAGACCAGAGCATGGGCTCGCAAAAGCTGTGGCAGACCATTAATGCCCATGCCCAGTCTACCCCGAGTCAAGCAGAAGGACGTGTGAAAGTGAGGTGTGTGCATGGGGCATCCTCATATTACCCTTTATACAAAGTATTCGTGAAAGGGCTAGGCACTAATGAGAAGGTGCAGGTGGCCGTAATCCCACGGCTCCCGCGTGACATTGTCCTTGGGAGGGATTGGCCTCCCTTTCACAAGGGGTTAAAAAGGGGCTTGAGTGAGAAAACAGGCCTGATTTCTACCCGATCTCAGGTCAAGGCTTCGGGAACAGGGATTAGTTCAGTAGGCAAGGCAGAGGAAGCATCTGAAGATAGGGAAGAGCCCCTGGAGGGTGAAAGTGGAATAGAAGAGGAAGTACCTGATATACTTCCCTCCCATGAAGATTTGATTAATGTTCCCTCTAAAGATAGGAAAGGAAAAGCCCAGAGGCGCCAGGAGAGGCGATGTAGGTCCCAAGGAAGGGTGGAGTTAGAAGCCGGAGAGGGGTTACCCTGGGTTCCTGCGGAACTCGTCCAGAAATTCCCTTCCTTCCCAAAAGAACAAAGAAGTGATCCTGCTTTAAAACGAGCATTCGAATATGCTCAGGAAGATAGGACTATCCTTCCCAGGTTCTTCTTAGAGGGGGAGTTATTGTACAGGGAGAACACTGACCCGCGTACAGGAGCTGTAAGAAAACAGTTGGTGGTGCCAACTACTTTTAAAGCAGTAGTTATGCGGTTGGCCCACGACCACCCTGTAGGTAGTCACAAGGGTATTCAAGGGACGTTGGACCAGATCCTGACCCGCTTTTACTGGCCAGGAATGTTTAAGGAAACGGCCCGTTATTGTGAGTCCTGTCCCGCTTGTCAAAGGGTCACTGCCACGAGGCCCAAACCTGTGCCAATGATACCCACGCCCACTATTTCTACACCAGTGCGTCGCCTGGCCATGGACATAGTAGGACCCCTGGTTAGGACGCCAAGGGGCTTCCAGTACATTTTAGTAATCATAGACCAGACTACTCGATTTCCCTGGGCTATCCCATTGCGTAATATTTTAGCAAGGACGATAGCCCTTGAACTTATCAAGTTATTTTGCGAGATTGGATTTCCCCGGGAAATTCTCCCGGATCAGGGGAGCAATTTCACATCTAAGCATTTAGGTATGGTATGGGACGCTTTTGGAATACGTCATATCCGGACCTCTGCTTATCATCCTCAGTCCAATGGACTGGTAGAGAGGATGAACCAGTCTATCAAACAAATGTTGAGACGTGGCCTAGAGGGAAAAATGTCTGAATGGGACAATCTACTCCCATTCGTCCTGTATGCATGCCGAGAACGCGTGCAAGCGTCCTTGGGGGCATCTCCCTATGAACTCTTATTTGGCCGGGCCCCGAGGGGGATTTTAGACATCCTACGTGAGCAATGGGTGGAGCCAGAAACAGAGGAGGTAGGGGTACCCCCGTTTCTGAGGGATCTTAGGAACCGCCTAGAGAGGACATCCCAGGTCTCTATGGAGAATTTGCAGGCCAGCCAGCGCCGGCAAAAACACTACTATGACCGAGGGACAAAAAGACGGCAATTAGCTGTAGGAGATAAAGTGATAATCTTAGTTGCAGATGCCGGGCCAAAATTCGAATCTAGGTGGAAAGGACCCTGTACAGTGGTGGAACAGGTAGGTCCTGTTTCCTGTAGAGTGGAGAATGAGAAGGGACGTCGCCAAGTATACCACCTAAACGTATTGAAACTTTGGCAAGACAGATCAGCAACGGTGAGGCTAGTTAAGGTAGAAGAACGTCTGTGCAACCAGTCTAGGATTACGTGCTGTCAGACTAAAAAGTCAGCAGCCCATAATATCTTAAGGGGGGGGGGGGAATATGTAATGGGGTAGATCCGTCCCTTGCTATGCAGTCAGAGGAAACTGAGGAAAGTATGTCAGATTCTGACAGCCAACTAAAGCACATGGCTACAGGTTGCCAGGGGAGATATAAACAAACCCAGCCACGAGTGCAGCAGCCCCGCCCAAGCTGCAAACAATCCCCATGCCCTGAGTGTAATAGGATTCACCTGGGTGGGGGAGGAACGAAGCTAAGCCCTAAGGCTGATAAAAAGCACTCATTAGAAAGCAGTGAGAGGTCTGGAAAGAGAATTGGAAGCAGTTCTGGAAGGAGAGCTGAAAGGGGAACTGAAACGGGAACTGGAAGGAGAGTCGTTAGAAGGACTGATAGCAGAGAGGCTGAGAGTGATTTAAGCAGCCCTGAGAACTGACCAGGGAAAGCTTCAGCTGAAAAGGTACAGAGAACTCAAACCCAAAGACTACAGGAAAGCTACTCTCAGTTAAAGCCTGGTGTTGAAGGTAACCAGAGAGAAAAGCCATGCAGAAAGTCAGTTTGGGTGTGCCCAGAAGCTCCGGTGAGAGGAAGGTACAAATCTCTAGACTCTGCTGATATTGAAGAAACACTGCCAAGTAAACTTTACAGGCAAAAGCCAGACAGTGGTCTCTGTAAAAGGAACAGGGAGAAAACAAAGAATACTAGTTTTCTCTGGGATAGTAAAGCTCTCCGGGACTCTCTTAAAGGTAAAGAGAATTGTTTTAAATCCCTGTGTGAATGTGTTCCCATGTATCCAGCGGGGGAAGGGCTGGAAGATATGCAAGTTGAATCCATAGAGGAATGTATAATTGATGAGCCCATGGATTGTACACTGACTATAGCAGATAACGTAGAATCACTTTGCTGAGTTGGATGTATAAAGCTGTAGGAACAGCATTGAGAAGCAAAGTGAGCATTGTTGCCTTTGAAAAGAAACGTTTATTGATTCCTGTGTTAAAGGACTGTATAAGTGAAAGCTGGAAGAAAAAGGAGTTATTTTTCTTCAGTTCCTGATTTACTTTTCTTTGTACCAGACGCATGGTTATTTTGTCCTAAGTTCTTTGTGCTTACCAAACCCCGGGACGGGGAAATAAAACCTCATTTTTGACCTTACCACTTTTTGTTACTTCTATTCCTCTGCTTGGGGAGTGTTTGGGACTTCATTACCCAGAGGGTGTGTACTACTATGCCTGCACTATCCCCACTTCCTGGCTCAGGATATTCACCAGCCTGACCCTCTGTGTGCCCTAGGACCCAGGGTAGGCCACTGGTGACAAGAGCAAACCATTTTTCAAAGTCTTTCTTAGTCTGCCTTTTACATTTTTTTTAACATCTTACTTGCCAGTTCTTGTGCTCATCTCTGTTTTCATCATTATGATCTGCTTTCCATTTTCTGAAAGCTGCTATTTTGGCTTTCACTGCCTTTTACACTTCACTATTAAACCACTCCTGCTATTGTTTGGTCTTCTTTTGACCTCTTTTGATGCATGGAATATATTTTATCTGTGTTTTCAAAATGTCTCTTTTTACAGTATGTGTTTATTTCTTTATAATAAATTTCAAATATACAGCTAAAAGAAAGAAACTCCAAAGAGAACATAATGCATTTTAAATAATGTCCACCCCTCATGCAAACATTTGACCTTGGAATTGCTCCTTTTAGTTTTTTTCTAACAAATGTCCTCATTTTATCAAAGGGACAAGTTGAATAAAGCATGGTAACGGAGTACAGGGTAAATTTTAGTGTGTGAATAGCACATGTCTTGGCCCCACAAAGCCAGGAGCATGTGGCAACAATGCATCCATGCTAAAAATCTTGTGCTACCCGAGTACCGCACAAAAAAGTGGAGTTAGGGTGGATCTTGGGCACAGATTAGACATGATCAGTCATGTACAGCTAGTGTGGCATGTCTGACCATGAAATGGCACGTCTGACCATGAAAGATGTGCAGAAAATACCTGACTCTGACCAGGTGCTAGTTGCACCTGTCAGCATACATCAGCATGACATTATGCCTAGCATAGGTGTCATGGCTTTTCCCAGACCTTGGATTGCAAGCAGCTTTTGTTACTCTGGTGACATCAGTCTTCAAACTTAATGAGCGTAGTTTACAGGATGAGATTAGCTCTGACCCCCTGGTGATGTCTGTCTTCAGATTTAATGAACATAGTTTAAACAGCCCCTCCTTGCTAATCAAGTGATAGCAGACCTCAAACAAACCAAATTATGACAGTGGGAGGTGCTAAAGAATTTCACTATAAAATACAGAGAAACACACTACTCCTTACACCCCTCCCTCCTTCTCTCTCCTCTCTTTCTTACTCATCGGACATGAGGGACATGAGGCTCTAACACCCACTTCTCTCTCTCTCTCCTCCCCCTTGTTCTCTCTTTCTCTCTATATTCTTCTTACTATGAGACTCTGACACACACTCCCCTCCCCCCCCCTCTCTCTCTCAAACACACATGCACACACACACAGACGCAGCTCTGTAACAACCTTATAACTCTGTTCTGTACCTATGTAATAAGCTTATTTCTATATAAAACTCTTTTTCCAAGCCACACCAGTTGTGGTTGTCTTATTTGTGCTGCTTACCCTACTGTCTCTGTGAAACGAACCCAGGACCAAACGGAGGGTAGATACTAGAAGATTACAGCACCCACATGTTCCAAACGCAAAGTACAGGCACGCTTCTTATGCAGTTAACAGCCCTGAGCCATTGCACACATTTATCATCCTAGACAACCATGACCGGCACTGTCCATAGATGAACAGGCAGTAGCCTAGGGCATTGGCATCCGAGGGGCAGCAATGTGCAGCAGCCTTGACAGCAAGCAAAACAATAGATGCTGACAGCCACAATAACTAGAGCCAGCAGCATATGACTGTACCTGCTGGGAGAGCAGGCAAACACATACATATATGGCAACATTAGTCTCAAGAACATGCTGTGCATGTATGTATATACACTGGATACTTGTGGGAGGGCTGCTGGTATGATGAGCTGGGGAGGGGGCATAGGCGGGACGTTTGCCTAGGGTTTCCATTACCATTGCACTGGCCTTGCAGACCACAGAGGCAGGACAGCACTCATGAGCCCTGCCCCCATGCCTTGATCTGCAGCAGAGAAAATGATTGCACAAGCCTGCATGGCAAACAGATAGCAGGGGGGAGGGCCCCTACAACACCAGCAGCAGCAGCAGCAGTGGAGGACGGGGGTACATTACCCCCTCCCACCCTAGGGATTGCATGGTATGACTGTAGTTAGGGGAGAGCATGTTCAGGATAGTCACAGCTGGATGGACAGCCAGCACTGGTGAGGAATGAGGAGACAGGCTATGTACTCAGTGAAACAACCAGAGCCAGGTCACAGTCAGGGTGGAGATGGATGAACACAGTTGGGGTGGAGTATGTATGCAAATGGCTGTTGCAACTACAGGCAAATTGTAGCTCCCTGGTCAGCATCCTTTCACCTGGCATGTTCCTTCGGGGGTGAGGAGTTCTTCCCTCCTGGAAAGCATTTGCAAGCTCTCTAGGGCTTACAGGGCCCTCAGTTTCCCGAAGGCAGGTGTGCTTGAGCTGTAGACTGTTTGGGGTGCCCTTCTCTGTGGTGGGCGGGATGTGCTGTGGTGTGATCCCAGAGTCCTCGCTATGTTAGGAGCACGTGTAGCTTTTGTGAATAGCCACCCATCCCCTGGCAGTTGTTTGGCACGGGGGTGGATGTCCTTTATGTCTGACCAAAGGACTGTGCCTGGACAACCCAGACCCCAGTTAGTGGAAGGGGTGGATGGCAGAGAACCACTAGGCAGCCGCCTATGGTGGAAGCTTCTGGGTGCAACAAGGAGCAAGGCATTCAAAGCTAAACAATAGATTCTGATAGCTTGGGAAGGGTGTGTGTGTGGGGGGGGGGGGGGAAGTGGGGGGGGGGGGGCGGCATAAGACTTAAAGTTTGCCTAGGGAGCCAACGCCTTGAACCAGAGCTAATACATTGAACCAACTCTGGGTCTGGCCCTGGCACAGAGGTTTGCACAACTTCTGCCCAACATTTTCTGTGCTTGCATGACTGCTGTATATAAAAAGGGGGCTTAGCATATGGGAAAGTTGTGCACAAAGAACTATGCAGAAAACAGCACACTGTCCATTAAGACTGGATGGCAAGGAAGTCATTAGGTATTTGACCCATATGCAGAGAAATGCACAGAAGGCCCAAGGGCTGAGCGCATGACACTGTAATGCTGTGGCTTTAGCTTGTGGTCCAAGGAGGAATAAAAAGTGCTCATTCTCTAGCGGTTAGCTATTTTTTGTGCCAGATTAAAATGTTTTGTACAGACATGAACTACCCACAGCTTTTATTGGAATTTTCCAAACTGTATCTGCTGAAGCTAAAAGGAGAGCAGGAGAAGAAGAGGCCAGAGAGGGGGAGAAAAAACAAGGTAGATGAAAAGAGAGAGGACCATAGTGCAGCACTGTATTGAACCATCATCAGGAGGTAATGGGTTGTCTTTGACAACCCGCTACCTATATTCCTGTGCAGGCTCAGCTGAGCGCCTTTGGCTTAAATCACACACCCTTCAAATTCATGCTAATCTTTTTCCAGTCAGCCAAGAGTACTATGTCCATCTGACTAACTCTCTTGCCTCTAACCCTCGCCGTCTCTTTGCTATGCTGCACTCGCTCGTCATTTATTTATTTATTTTATTTATTTAACCGGTTTTGTTATACTGTTTTTCTACCAGTCAAAACAGTGTACAATAAACATGGTGCAAAAGGTGGGTAGGCAGGGGTAGTTTAGGCGGTTACATAATAACATCAGCATAGCTAATTCTCACTTTAAAAGGCAGGGTGCAGTTGGGTAGTGTCGCACCTTATGGTGGAGTGATGATGTTTGTTGGGTGGAGGTTATCTTGGTGTAGGTCCTTTGGTTGGTCTGCACCAAAATGTTTGAGAAAGAGGTATGTCTTCAGGTTCTTTCTGAAGGCTTTAGGGGATTGGATGCACCGCAGTGGTGGGAGTAGGGAGTTCCAGAGGGAGGAAGCGTAAAGTATGAAGGCTCTTTGATGAGCGTATTGGGTACTCTTGCAAGTCTGTGCTGGCAGGCTGATCAGGTTATGTGTGCTGGTTCTACATGGTCTATTGGTCTTTGGGCTGTAGATAAGGGTTTGGAGGTGAGCGGCAGTGAGGTGGTGGTGGGCCTTATGTATAATGGTGAGCGCTTCATGTTTGACTCAAGAGGCAATTGGTAGCCAGTGGAGCTTTTCTAGTTTAGGTGTGGTGTGGGTGTGTCTTGACTCTCCGAGTATGGTGTGTTCGGCGGTGTTTTCTGCTAGTTGGAGTGGGTGGATGATAGTTTTGGGGAGCCCCTGGTATATCATCATGGTCCCTCCTCCCCCCAATCCCTTCTTCATTGTCTGCCCAGACCTTGGCTGACTACTTCCATCACAAAGTCCAGAAGATTAGCCTTGAATTCTCTGCAGGGTCACCTCCACCTCATCTTTGCCTTCTTCAATCCCAAATCCTTCCCTCACCTTTGGTCACTCCTTCTTCCTCTTCTGAAATCACCGAGGAGGGAACTGCAAATCATCTCTCCTCCTCCAAACTGACTACCTTCTCCTCTGATCCCATGCACACCTGTCGACTAAGCCCTATTTCTTCTGTCGTCATCCCTACCATCTATCATATCCTTAACCTATCGCTGTTGCAGCCAAGCAGCTGAAAATGCTCTCATTCTCTCTCTCACCCACAGAAGGAAACACACAGACAGGCTGGAATGCAAACAGGATCTTTTAATGTGCACACAGGCCTGTGATAGGCGATGGCCTAGTATGTAGCAGAGCTAGGTCTGAAGCCCTTTTTCCTGCTTTAAAATGTTATTGCTGATTTTGGAAAATTACAGAATGCTGTTAGCTAGCTGTTAGAAAGAAATACCGTTCTATTCTAGTTTGATAACATGTTCTGTTCTCCTGGAGATAAGAGAATTAAATACCTTCTTACTGTTTATTGTTTAGATGTCTGATATCTGTTTTAGTAGAATGCCGCGCCACTGTATCTTTGCTGATTGTGCACTGACCTCATAATTAGGATGAAAATATAGCAGAGAAACTGAACAGTGTAAGAATATTTTGTCTAGCATTATGAAGATTGTTTAGTGTTTTGAGCCAGGGCTAGAGATACATCTTAGCCTTGCTATGTTTGGCCTCGCTTTGTTTTGCTTTTGTTAAGAATGCTTCTGATATGCCTTCCACTATCTTTGTGGCTAACTGACCTTGCAAGAATAGCAAAATATACTGTATACTTTAGTAAAAGTATTATGTTTAGTGTTATGTCTAATTGCTGACCCGTGGCTAGTAAGACCCAAGCAGGGGGAGCGAGTCCTGGGCCTGGTCAGAGATGTCTATTGGATGAGAGTAAGTGGGCCACTGTGGCCAATGAGGAGTTTTGCCTGTATTAGACTGGAGAAGAAAAGTATATAAACTGTCATTTTTCTGAGCTCTGTGCTCAGACCATTTTGAATGCTACTGCAATCTGAGTCTGTGCATATTAAACCGGCTTGAATCTTTGCCTGACTCCGGGTATTATTTATTGCATTCTTATCAGCTACTACATATTTCTGGTGCGTTGGCCGGGAATGTGCGAGTGGGGGATGGTATGCAAGTGAATATGCCCCGACATCTCGCCTCACAGGTTTGGTCCGGCTGGAGCTGAGCCTGACTGACCGCAGGAGGGTCTCTGGCACCCCTGGTCCTTTTGTATCAGAGGAGACTCCTCCTTGCCTCCGCAGGTTGCTGCTTCTGGCCGGCCAACACCTCGAACCCGAGGGGAGTCCAGGATTCAACCCAAGGAGGGATTGGTTGCGCAGCGCATTAGCTACCGGATCCAGTGAATATTGATTTTTCTGGTTCTTAGTCAGATAGCTCTGGGAAAGTCTTGAGACATCTCTGGTACAGTAACAGGTAAAGGAAGTCTGATCAACTTCCACGGGCGATCCTAGTACCCCTGCAAGTAGTGCGCGGGGCGAAACCATCAGCCCTTTCGGTTTCAGTAATTCTGGTTTGTCAGTCAGCCTGGGAATTTGGAATTTGGAAAATGCTAGCATGTTTGTCTGTGTGAAGAGTGCTTGTGAAAAGGAGGAAGTGTTGGGAGTTTGTCTTTGTTATCTGTTGAAACCACGAGTTTCCCTTCTAGTATAAGGGTAGGATTATATTCCGTTGGGTAATTTGTGACACTTTACCGCATATGAAATAGTAAAAGTATAGTTAAGAAGAGTCACTGTAAAAGCAAGAAGTTGTCTCTCTCATTCAGCTGCAGCACAAGAGGCGTGTTTGTGCAGAGGAATGTTTTAACCCTATGAAGACATGTTTTCAACGTTCTGCTGCTGGGCTGATGGGTGCTTATTTTAAGGAATTATACCTGTTTTTATTCAATATTTTGTAATAGTGATGTGCCTTCTGCTATGGTCATGTATTATATATCATTTAATAAGAATGTTTAGTCAGGATTGTGGATCTCGATAGTATTGTACTTAGCCTGGAAAGGGTTACATTCCTACTCGAATTCCTGTGCAGATCAAGTGAGCAGAAATCATGTAGGGCTCAGGTTTCAATAGGAAAGGATGCTTGTATTTTCCCTTTGCCCTACGAAGCCGAGGTTACGAACACTGACAGGACTCTGCAGCATTTGAGCCAGCGGTACTAGATCGCAACTTGAAAGTGCTTTGAATCCTGAGTGAATGAGGGGTTAATCTTATTGTTAATAAAATAAACTAGGAAGGAATATGTGTATTCTAGATGTCCACCCGCTTTATGGAAAATGTACCCAGAATGAATGTCTTTGTGAATCTCTGCTTCCTAAAAACTGTAAAATTGAAAGTAATTTCTTTTGTAAAGCCAAGCTGATTACGGCTGGCAGTTAGTTTTTGCCAAGTAATTTTATTCCAGTTATACGTAACAGCTATGTAGTCGTCATGTTATGAACTATAGTTCTTTCTGTTAGGATTTGTTATTATAACATGTTGCAGAAGTGTAGTTTTCTATTGTAAGGACTCTATCTAGATTGTTCCTCTGTCTGTTGACAAGCACATGTGGGGGCTACAGTCCACTGCTGACACTGCAGGCAGGGATTCATTTTACCAGTTCAGAGTCACCCACAGTCAGCGCCCGAGAACATGAAGTGGAATCCAAATAGTGCAGGCAGCCCTCACTATATGCCCCATGAAATCCAGCAGCCCGGGAGAATTTGCGCCTGGTAAATGCAGTTTTTGTCAAGTCAGTCCCAGGGAGATATAAAACAGAACTTGCAGAAACGGGATGGATTTGTGGGCATGAATACAGCACGATTGAGTTGTTTAGAATGTCTGTGAATTGTGGAGATAATATGACAGAGAAAGTGAATGTAAGATGGCGAAGAAAGCAGTTCTTCTTGCTGATACTATAGTTGAATGATGTGGAGGAAGTTTTCCTAATCGAAGGAGCTGGATTGATAGTGCTGACTGTTCCCCGAGAAGAAGAATGGCGGTTCTATATACCTGCATCCAAAACAGCAAGTTCCTGTACACTTACCAGCATTGCAGCCCCACCTGGAGTATGGGCAGAGAATAATCCATCTGGCCTAGCAAAGAATATAGCTCCTGTGCTTGTTACCTTGAAACCGGGAGCAGAACCAGTGCATGTGCGTCAGTATCCCCTCCCGAGACCAGCAATTGAAGGCATTCATCGCCATTTGAAGAAATTATTGCAGTATGGACTTCTCAGAGAATGCCAGTCACCCTGGAACACCCCCCTTCTCCCAATCAAGAAGCCTGGGACAGGTGATTACCACCCAGTGCAGGATCTACGTTGAGTGAACAGTGCAGTTGAAACCATACATCCAGTAGTACCAAATCCTTACACCCTCCTAGGACTGATTCCAGCAGAAGCCACTCACTTTACTGTTTTGGACTTAAAAGATGCCTTTTTCTGTATACCCCTGACAGAGGCCAGTCAGCTTTTGTTTGCATTTGAATGGGAAAACCCTACCACAGGACGACGAGGGCAACTTACTTGGACTCGATTGCCACAAGGATTTAAGAACTCACCCACTATCTTCAGTGCAGCCCTCAGTCAAGATTTGTCAAGCTACTCTGTGATTCCGGGAAAAAGAATTTTGCTCCAATATGTAGCCACCAACAGCAAATCTGATTCTATACAAGCTACAAGTGATCTCTTGCACCTTTTGAATGAAGCTGGATACAAGGTTTCCAGAGCCAAGGCGCAGCTGTGCCGGACAGAAGTGAAATATTTAGGGTTCCACCTGTCCAAAGGAACCCGGAAATTAGGACTTGAGCGAAAAGAAGCAGTATGCCGCATCCCAACCCCCACTACTAGGAAACAGGTGCGAGCTTTCTTGGGAGCTGCAGGCTACTGCCGAATATGGATACCAAATTGTGCGCTCATGGCAAAACCCTTGTACCAAGTCACACAGGGAATGGAACGATCTCCCCTGGAATGGGGCTTAGAACAAGATAAAGCATTCAAATCACTGAAAACAGCATTGATGTCATCCCCAGCCTTGGGCCTACCGGATGTGCAGAAACCATTTCGTCTGTATGTCCATGAATCAAGTGGAAACGCATTGGGAGTCTTGACCCAGCCTCTTGGGTCTTGGCAGCGACCTGTGGCCTACCTGTCGAAACAATTGGATCCTGTTGCCAAAGGCTGGCCACCTTGCCTGAGAGCTGTAGCAACCACAGCCCTCTTAGTGAGCGAAGCTGACAAGCTCACCTTAGGACAAAATCTCCAAGTTACTGTACCACACTCTGTTTTAACCCTGCTGGAGCACAAAGGAAGCCATTGGCTCACCAACGCTCGAATGTTAAAATATCAAAGTATGCTATGTGAGAATCCTAACTTGCAATTAAGTGTCAGCCAAACTCGAAACCCAGCCACCCTATTGCCCGTCGGTCCAGGCCCTCCTGACCATGATTGCTTGGAAGTAATGGACATTGTGTACTCAAGTTGTCCAAACTGCCCAGAGGTTTACCTGAAGTGGCCCCAGGTTCTTCCTATAGCCCTTCATAGGATATACTTAGCCCCTGCCCCTAAGTCTTTAGGAATTTCCCCTTTTGAGATTCTGAGATTCTGTAGCCTATTGTATAGAGAGTATAAGGAGATGTGTGACAGATAGGATCTGAAATTACTAGATAAGCACTATTGGTTTTAAGTTCTGTTTTGCAGGGTCTTCATGTGTGAGTACGAGACCGAGTACGAGACCGGCCCATCCAAGCCCCTGCATCCTTTCCAGCCTGGAGCCTCGGTGTGGGTGACAGAGTGGAAGAAGACACCGCTGGCGCCCCATTGGAAAGGGCCATATATCGTTTTGCTATCAACCCCAACAGCAGTTAAAGTGGCCGAGATCGACTCCTGGATCCACCACAGTCGAGTGAAACCAGCCACAGTACCTGAGAGTCATCCCTGGACTTCGATCGCCAATCCTGCAGCACCATTGCGACTCACGCTGCGAAGAAAAGATCCATCATCGTAAGAACTTTACCAACCTGCTCCTGGACGTCAAGGGAACAGACGTCCTCCAGTTTTGCATTCCAGCAGCCGCTTCTGAACTTGGTCGTGGACTTCCATAAATGATCCTGAGACTCCATTGCGCCTCACCCTACGACAACAGCCACGGACCTAAGACTTATTGGTCCCTCGGAAACTGCACTATTTCAAGACTGTTTGTTTATCCGAAGGTAAGCCTCGCATCTGGAGAAAGCTGAAGTCATCAGAAATAGACTGTGTTGTGTTAAGAAATTGAGTCTTCTACGAGACTGTGTTCAAATGCTCCGAAACAAAAATAAAGAAAAAGAAAAAAACTGTTTTGATCTCCTAAAAAGTGAACTGCTCTAAGGAGGCAATAATAGCCTGAGAGACTGTACTATGATATTTTAAGAACCTGAGACATCCCAGAGGACAGTGATACTTTGGAATCTACAGCCCTACTCCTGCCACAGAGCTGGTAGGTCTACGTACGGCAGAAGCTTGAGGACCTACAATCAACTCTACGTCTGCTACCTGTTGTGGATGCCGACAGTTCCCCCAATTTTCCAGAGACTATGCCCATTATGAATTCTTATTATTGCTTCGTTCTGGCAGCAGCCTTGGGGTGCTTTGAATTGACTCTTGCCCTACTTCCCTGTGCAGCCTGCAAACCTAGTATTTGCACAACAGGGGATACTTGGACTTGTCTCAACCCCCGCCAGAATCTTTCCTCTCCTGTTATGGGAACTGCGATGGAACAATGAGAATGGAGCCCTTTTGATTGCTACTCGCCAGCTCTCAGAACCCAGATTTTTTGGACTTTAGTACATGTGTTGCTAATTTTCATACATGTGCTGCCTACCTTTTTTGACATGTACTGCTACCGACCGCTAATACAGGTGCTGCTATTAATAGGAATGGTTCTTATTTTTGTGGGTCATGAGAACGGGCCTATTGCTATGATGAACAGTATATATGTCATTTGTTCCTCCTATGTCTCCTGCCCCTCCGCTTATACACTAGGCATGCTATATATGATTTGACAAAGATACTTGTGTGATTATGTGTGATTTGATTCTCACCCTTTCTCACTTGCAGGTGAGAATAATCAAAAGGAGGGAATGTGATAGGCGATGGCCTGGTATGTAGCAGAGCTAGGTCTGAAGCCCTTTTTCCTGCTTTAAAATGTTATTGCTGATTTTGGAAAATTACAGAATGCTGTTATCTAGCTGTTAGAAAGAAATACCGTTCTATTCTAGTTTGATAACATGTTCTGTTCTCCTGGAGATAAGAGAATTAAATACCTTCTTACTGTTTATTGTTTAGATGTCTGATGTCTGTTTCAGTAGAATGCCGCGCCACTGTATCTTTGCTGATTGTGCACTGACCTCGTAATTAGGATGAAAATATAGCAGAGAAACTGAACAGTGTAAGAATATTTTGTCTAGCATTATGAAGATTGTTTAGTGTTTTGAGCCAGGGCTAGAGATACATCTTAGCCTTGCTATGTTTGGCCTCGCTTTGTTTTGCTTTAGTTAAGAATGCTTCTGATATGCCTTCCACTATCTTTGTGGCTAACTGACCTTGCAAGAATAGCGAAATATACTGTATACTTTAGTAAAAGTATTATGTTTAGTGTTATGTCTAATTGCTGACCCGTGGCTAGTAAGACCCAAGCAGGGGGAGCGAGTCCTGGGCCCGGTCAGAGATGTCTATTGGATGAGAGTAAGTGGGCCACTGTGGCCAATGAGGAGTTTTGCCTGTATTAGACTGGAGAAGAAAAGTATATAAACTGTCATTTTTCTGAGCTCTGTGCTCAGACCATTTTGAATGCTACTGCAATCTGAGTCTGTGCACATTAAACCGGCTTGAATCTTTGCCTGACTCCGGGTATTATTTATTGCATTCTTATCAGCTACTACAGGCCCAGACAGAGAGCCGGCACCCTCCACAAAAACTCTGAGCCCCGAAGGACGTCCTACATTGTCTTATATACAGTACATTTTCAAACTCATTCTACAATCTCATTCATCTCAGGTATTTCCTGTCCACCAATCAGCAGCCCCTGGGGGAAGGTGCCTGGGTGACCTGTCCAAACTGGTATGCTCTGGTTTGCTGATTTCTGGGCAAGGGGGTATTGTGCTCAGGCCTGGAGGGGGGGGGGAAGGGTGCCTACTGAAACCTTTATGTCTTCTCTTAGCAAGCTGATCACTATGTAAAACCTCATGGCTTGGGGGAAGGGTTACCCACAGCTAAACCTCATGGCTGCCTCATTGCTTTCCACTGCAACTGTTCCTGTAGCTTTCAAACATGCTGTGGCTATACCCAGTGGTGGGATCTGAACCAACTAGGAACCGGTTCGGTCCCAGCCCTCCCATGTGCATGAAGCCCGGGTTGATGCACTTCGCGTGCAGGTGTGCCAGGGACAATACGCTTGGGCTGCTGCCCTCCACCAAGGTGCAGCAACCCAGCCATTGACCTGTGGCCTGATCCCCCGCCTGCCAATGTTTTGATGGCATTAGGGGCTTCTCATGATGCAGTGACTGCGTTTCAATGCTGTGTTCGGCCTGGTTCAGTGAACGCAGGCTGTGGCAGGAACCGGTTTGCCCAAACTGGGTCAAACCGGCCTAATCCCACCACTAGTTACACCTCTCCTCAAAAAGCTTTCATTAGATCCTACCTGTCCTTCCAGTTATCGTCCTATCTCTATCCTCCACTTCGCTTCAAAACTACTTGAATGAGTGGTTCACTGCCACTGACTTGACGTTCTTTCCTCTCAAGACTTTCAGGATGCACTGCAATCTGGCGTTCGTTCTCTACCTTCCACAGAAACGGCTCTTGCCACAGTCTCTAATGACTTGTTCCTCACCATATCCAAAGGCCTCTATTCAGTTCTCATCCTTCTTGACCTTTCTGCTGCTTTTTAAGACTGTTGATCACCACTTTCTCCTCAATACCCTGTCTTCACTTGGATTTAGGGGCTCTGTTCTGTCCTGGTTTTCTTCTTATCTCTCCCATTGCACTTTTAGTGTATTTTCTGGTGGTTCCTCCTCTACCACCATCCCGCTTTCAGTTGATGTACCTCAAAGCTCTGACTTGGGACCTCTCCTTTTCTCTCTCTACAGTACACTCAGCCCCTTGGTGCACTTATTTCCTCCCATGATTTTCAGTACTATCTTTATGCTGACAACTCTCAGATCTACTTTTCTGTGCCTGAAATCTCTCCAGGAATCTGGGCCACGATCTCTGCTTGCTTATACGACATTGTTGCCTGGATATCTCACTGCCATATGAAACTGAACATGGTCAAAATTGAGCTCCTTATCTTTCCCCCTAAATCCATATCCCTCCTTCCTCGTTTCTCTACACTACACTCCTTTCTGTTTCCTCAGCTTGCAATCTTGGGGTCATCTTTGACGCTACTCTCTCTTTCTCTGCACACATCCAACAGATAGCTAAAACCTGCCACTTCTTTCTCTATAATATTGGCAAAATTTGTCCCTTCCTTTCTACATACACTACTAAGACACTTATTCACTCTTTAGTCACCTCTTGTATAGACTATTGCAACCTCCTCCTTGCTGGTATCCCTCTGAATCATCTCTCTCAACTTCAATCTGTTCAAAACTAAGCTGTGCGGCTAATCTTCCACCAGCCTTGATATGCTCATATAGCCCTTCTCCTCAAGTCACTTCACTGACTCCCTATCCGTTTCCATATCCGGTTCAAACTTCTCCTCCTGACCTATAAGAGCACTCATTCTGCTGCTCCTCACTACCTTTTCTCTCTTATCTCTCCCTACGCTCCTCCTCGTTGAACTCCACTCTTCTGGCAGATCGCTTCTATCTGTCCCCTTCTCCTCTACTGTCAACTTCAGACTTCGATCCTTCCATATTGCTGCTCCTTATGCCTGGAACAAATACTTGAGTCTGTGCATCAGGCTTCATCTCTGGCCATTTTCAAATCCAGGCTGAAAATTCACCTCTTTGAGGTCGCTTTTGGATCCTGATCCGCTTAGTCTCCTATGTGTTTCCTTACCATTCCCCTAGATATATCCTTGTCCTCAACTGTTGTGTTGTCTGTCTTAACTAGATTGTAAGCTCTGATTATCGGGGACTGTCTTTTACATGTGTCTGTACAGGACTGTGTACGCCTTGTAGCACTATGCAAATGATCAGTAGTAGCAGAGTAGTAGAGGTCCTGCAGGCAGCACATAATTCGACCAAGGACAACACTGCTGGGGCTTTTGGAGCAATGTGGCGTGGGCCTTCCGTTTATGCACAAGGCAATTTTGACCCTGTATAAAGAAATGAGGTATCATATATATCTTGTCACAGCTGATGGGCATGAAATTGTTCTGTGCCTTATATTTCCTGGACACTGGATCATTCCAGAATGCTGTACATTTTGCCCATGGAATAGACCAATTGTCCTTTTCTAGGCATTTTAACCAGGCACTGCAAGCAATGAAAAAACTTGTCTGGGACAGTATCTAGTGTCCTGAAACACAGGAGCAATGGCAGGAAATGTAATTGGATTTTTCAATATTTCTGGTATGTCAAATGTGATGGGTGTGATAAATTGTACTTAAACAAAAACCCCAGCATCACCTTACCAATCAATATACTCCATAAATCTACCTTAACACTATACTTCTGAGAGAACACTCTCAGGAAGGAGAAAAGACCTCAATGATCCTCTCTCCTTCTACTCGATATAATCAATGCTTTCCAGAAGGGGAACCACTCTGGAATACCATCACAGGTCTAAAAAATCTCCTTCTCCCCAAAACATTTAATTAATCTTTAACTTTTTATAATCAAAATCTCATAAGGAGACTGAAATGCTACAAATATGTTACTTAACAGCTCAAAGCAGCAAAGTAGAGGAAATTCACAGCTTGCCAGCTCAATACTCCACAGTCCACAGCATTCTCATTGACCCTATGGAAAAAGGCAAACCTAAAAGCCAGAACACTTCACCAAACCTTTAAAGTAGTCTCAATCAATTACTTATCTCTTGGAGTGTCTTCAAGAAGACATCCCACAAACGCCCCACGAAGATCTCCATTTCGTGAACAAATCGCTTCATTGGGGGCTTAACCTCACCACTTCAAACCGTTAATCTTTCTGGCTATAGCATCTAACGTCAACACTCAATTTAAATACCTTTCTGAACCAATCAAAGGGGCGGAGAGGAGAGATGATGTAACCATACCCTTTAAACTCACAGGAATATTCTCCAATCAAAAGAAGAATTTAATTCATCAGATACAACAGTCTCAAAATCAAAAATCCATCGCTGTTCACATTGCAACAGGATCATCCTGAATATTCTTGGGAATATGAACAATAACATAACAATGAAATTCAAAAACATCATGCTGTAATGCCTGACAGTGAGCCACCATAGGGCATCTTTCTTCTTCTTAAGCAAACAATACTTATGTTCTGACAATTGTATTTTTAATTGATGTGTGGTCTTCCCAATGTAAAATTTATTGCATGGACACCTTAAGGCATACACTACATAATCCTTAGAACAGTTGTTATATGCAATAATTTGATCTTACGAGCTCCAATTTCCACTGTTTCAAAATCTTCCATTAATGCACAACACTGACAATGACCACAAGAACTGTGGCTGGGTGTCACAAAGATGCTCTCCTGACATACAGCTGGACACAAATGGTCTCTCAAATTCTTACCGTGCTGATAGGCCACATGGACATACCAGCTCTTAAAACAAGGATGTACTTGAAGAATAGGCCATCTCCTTTTAATACTCATAACAATCTTTGAAGACAGCACAGAATATTGCAGGACTCAGGTCACACTTGAATCAGTTACTGATTCTGATTGCTGCTGCAAATTTGGATCTAATCGAACGAAAAAGCCCCCAAATTAGTGATATCCAAATGATCTCTCCAAACACAATTATATCTCCAAACCCCCTGTGAAACAAACTCAACTTTTTTTGTTGGATAATACCGGAAAGGGACATGGACTGAAAACCATGTTCTCCACACGGCTATATCCTATTTAATCATTATAGCCATTCATATAAGTTCTGTCCTCTTAAGAAACAGCTGTTTCACAGCGTTCCATTAAGGATTTTTACATGACATGTTAGCACTTGAAACAGGGTGTTCAACCCGAAACGTGCACGTCGTGCTCCAGTTCTCGAATCAGCTAAGTAACAAAAGACTACTTTTGAGATGATTTATTGAGTTTTTTAAAATAATGATTAAATAGGATATAGCCGTGTGGAGAACATGGTTTTCAGTCCATGTCCCTTTCCGGTATTATCCAACAAAAAAAGTTGAGTTTGTTTCACAGGGGGTTTGGCAAATTTGGATCTAGCAGCCATTCTTGATGTTTATATGTGGAACTAACAACCCCTACTGGGTACCTCGAGTTACAAATTTATTATAAAGTGATTGTGCTTGTACACAGAATTCAGGTAACGTAGAGCAGATTCTTCAAAATTGCAAAAATTGAGAGTAAGGCAAACTATTTCTTAATGCAATTGGGTGATAAGAACATAAGAACAACAGTGGCCAATCTAGGTCATATGTACCTAGCAGTTTCCCCAAAAGACACAGGTTCCACAATGCTTGTACTGGGTCAAGCATTGATATCCTGGGTCCCTTCTTAATGGTTTATGGACCTTTCCTCCAGGAACTTGTCCAAACCTTTTTAAAACCCAGCTACACTAACAGACTTTACTACATCCTCCGATAACAAATTCCAGAGTTTGATTACACGTTGAGTGAAAAAATATTTTCTCTTATTTGTCTTAAATAGTTTACTGTGTAGCTTCATCGCATGTCCCCTAGTCTTTTTATATTCTGATAACGTAAACAATCGATCTACGTTTACCCGTTCCACTCCATTCATTAATTTATAGACCTCTATCTTATCTCCCCTCAGCTGTCTCTTTTCCAGGTTGCAGAGCCCTAACCTTTTTAGCCTCTCTTCATAGGAGTAGCCTTCCATCCTCTTTACTATTTTGGTGGTTCTTCTCTGTATCTTTTCTAATAAAGCTATATCCTTTTTAAGATATGGCGACCAGAATTGCACACAATATTCAAGATGCAGTCGCACCATGGAACGATACAGAGGCATTATAATATCCTTTGTTTTATTTTCCATTCCTTTCCTTATGATACCTAGCATTCTATTTGCTCTCTTGGCCGTTGCTGCACACTGGGCGGAGAGTTTTAACATTTTATTCATGATGACGCCTAAAACATTTTCCTGGGTGGTGGTTCCCAATGTGGAACCTTGCATCGTGTAACCATAGTTTGGGTTGTTCTTCCCTAGGTGCATAACTTTGCACTTGTCCACATTAAATTTCATCTGCCATTTGGATGGCCAGTCTTCCAATTTATCAAGCTCCTCTTGCAATTTTCCACAATCCTCTTGGGTTTTAACAGCTTTAAAAAGTTTTGTGTCAGGTTCAGTTCCAAGATGGCGGAGGAGTAGACGCCGTTCGTGGGTGCGGAGTGGCTGAGAGGTGGACGCTGACCCGATGGGGAAAAAAGGAAGCAAAGGACAGCGAAGCCCCCGGCTTCCTCGACACCCTTAGGAAGTTCAGCGTAGGCCTCTATTGTTCCCTTCTGTACACCTCGTTTGGCGGGTATGGCTTCAGCGGATCCCTCTGTTGGAGTGGGGGATCTGAGCAGTGACGGAGTTGATTTCTGTCCCATTCAGCTGTTGCCGTCGCAACCCGGTAGAGGTCGAGAGGAGGAGGTAGGAGCTGAAGTGTCTCCGGGTCAGGAGGTCGGCTCCGTGGGTGGGGGCTCCTCTTCTCTATTGGTCCTGAGTCCTGGTGAGTGGTCTGGAGGAGCCGTGGAGGTGGTTTGCTTCACTGAGGAAAGTTCGGGAGGTGCCCGAAGGAAAACCGGCTCGTCAGAGTCTGCAGAGTGCCGGGTAACATGCGGCTTAAAGAAACCAGCAAAAGTTACATTAGATAGCTTATGGGAGGCTATCTCTTCTCTCCAGAGTTCCCTTGCTCCTGTTGTGGGTGCTTTATCTCAGGAATTTCTGTTGGTTAAAGGCTGGTGTGTGGCGGTGGAAACGAAATGTGCGGAGCAGGCTGATAAAGTTGCGCTGCTAGAGACAGAGGTAGAAGATTTGCAAGCTATGGGTGAGACTTTCTCCAAGGAACGTTTGATTTCTTTGAGGCGTTTTGCATATATGGACAACTCCTTGAGGAGGAATAACTTATGCTTTTTTAATTTTCCAAGATCACCCCTGTTGGAACCCCTGGTTCTTGTTCGAAGATACCTCATGGAGGTTCTTTTGATGCCCCAAGACAATTTGCCACCTATTGTTAAGGTTCAATATGTCGCTGTTTCTTCCGGGACTGGGGATGCGGTGGGATCTGGGGGTATTGCTGGGGTTGATCAAATGGGATTGTCTGATTTCCTGGAGAATTCCCTGGAGGTGGTGACCAGTAGGGCAACTATGGTGGTCAGCTTTGCCTTCGAGTCTGACCGCAATGCTGTCCTTAGGTTATATTTCTTTTTCCCAGTTTTTGGGATCAAAAATCTTGATATTTCCTGATTTGTCAAGGGACACCCAAAAGAGGCGGAAGGAGTTTCTGGCTTTATTCCAGAGAGCCACCACCTTGGGTACCCAATTTAAATTGAGGTATCCTTGTAAATGTGATTTATTATATCAGACTAAGCATTTTCTGTTTTTTGAGCCTGTGCAACTGATTAATTTTCTTCAGGTGAGGGAGGCGGGGGGGGGGGAGGGGTAACTCCTGTACTGGCTGCCATTTGTGTTATCTTTGCTCATATGATGTTGGGGAGTTTCTCCTCTTTTTCTTTCTTTTGATGTTTCTTGTTCGGAACCGCATTGGGGTTGTATTATTGGGGTCTACTTACTGGGGTAAAATTGTATTATGTTGTTAGTATTTGTTTCTTCCTGGATTGTTTTTGTGGTATGTAACCCACTTATTTCCTTTGCATGTTTCAATTGTTTTATTGAAATTTGTTAAATATAAAATAAAATAAAAAAAGGTTTTGTGTCAACTGCAAATTTGATAACCTCACTCGTTATTCCCTTTTCCAGGTCATTTATGAATATGTCAAAAAGCAGCAGACCCAGCACAGATCCCTGGGGTACACCACTATTAACCTTTCTCCATTGGGAAAATTGGCCATTTAGCCCAACCCTCTGCTTTCTATCTTTTAACCAGTTCCTGATCCACAATAGTACACTGCCTCCTATCCCATGACTTTTTAGTTTTGCGAAAAGTCTCTGATGAGGGACCTTGTCAAAGGCTTTCTGAAAGTCCAGATACACTATATAAACTGACTCACCTTTGTCTACCTGTTTATTCACACCTTCAAGCTGCTATACTCCAAGAAAGTATTATAATCCATAGGTTTTGAGTATAATGAAATCTGAAAGCCTTTCAAAATCTTAGTAACTTGCACATCCAGAAAATGAGTGGTTTGCCGATCACACTGCATTTCAAACTTGATGGCAGAATTACATTCATTCATGTAAATCAAAAATTGATCCAAAAACTCCTTAGAGCCCATCAATGATAAAAAAATATCACTATATAACGATGCCAACTCTGCTAACCACATCAAGTGTGTTGGAACGCGATGAGGTTTGCTTCTATGTGACCAAAGATCATGAAGAACATTCAATGCTTCAGTATGTGGAATTGAAGTATACAATGCACAACCATCCAAGGTTACCAACCATTATATACACTGAGCATCTTCTATAGTCTGTAAGATTTGAAAAAAAAAAAGACCGTTATCTCTAATTTGAAATGGAAGTATTAGAAAGGTCCTCTCTGTTGCTGTTAAATATCCTGACTCATAAACTGTAGTTATAAGTTGTTTCAACTCCAGCTGTAAACGAGCAATCGGATTAGTTGACAGAGGTAAATAACAATGTGGATCTGATAACTGCCGACGAATCTAGCCATCATAATCCACCAAATTCAGGACTACAATGGCACCTTCTTTATCAGCCCTTTTAATAACTATTGAATCATCATCCTTGAACTCATATAGCCACTTTTTCATCCTTAGTCAAATTAGGAATGAACCGATGACTATTCTGTTCTGCCTCTTCCATATCTCTTAAAAGCAAGGACTTAAAGGTGTAAAGCACCGGCTCCATCGGTCCCGGCGGAATTCAGTGTGATTTGACTTTCATCACTGAAGATTAAGCACGTATGGTTTATCATGAAAAAATACCCGCAGTTGTAAAGAGCGGATAAACCATTCAATCGCTACCCTATTATCGAAAGCATTACAAATGGGCCAGGGACATAGAACAGATCTTTACTAAGAAGTGAATATTGAGCTCTTGACAGTTGTTTAGAAGACAAATTAACTACTGATGATAATGTAGATATTAATCTTGATGTTGATACTTGTGCTGATGTTTCTACCCCTTTGATTGGTACAGAAAGATATTTAAATTGAGTGTTGATGTCAGACTCTATAACCAGAAAGATTAACAGTTTGGAGTAGTCACGTTAAGACCACTCCAAACTGTTAATCTGCTTGCTCAGATTGCCTTTCTGTTCCTTGAGAAGAGCAGTGCTCTCCAGAGCTCTCCCAAAAGGTGATTTTTGCTGAATTTGCTGCTGAACTGTGAGTTCTATCTGTCTGTCTGTTTGTCTCCACATATTTATTTATCTACTTGTCCTTATTGGTGGGTTCCCTTACCTACTCCATTGTGTGCCCACAGTTCAGGAAAAGCCTACTGACCAGAGACACTTAGGTTCCCGCCCACCCTACCCCTCACCCCACCCACCCCAGGGGCTACATTGCCTATATAGTGGTCACATATGTGCCATCTATCCCTCCTAACTTGGGTTAAAGCCCACATCTTCATCTTTTCTTCTTCTTCTTCCTCTCCTGGGACTGCTTAATCAACATGTCGTGTATTCAGTGCAATAACTGTGGTACTTTCATTCCAAGATGAATCATTTGGAGCCTAAGAGCTTGTCCTATGTGCCTCAAATCAGCTGCCATGCATGAAGAACTGACTCTACTAAGGAAAGACCTAGCTGCCATGCATAAAGAAGTGACTCTACTGAGGGAGGAACTGGATGCAATGAAGCACACCTCTTCTGGGATGCAAACTGAACAAAGTCCACCACCGCTCCCACAAAGAATCAAACACCCCAGGAACAAATGGATCACAGTGGGTTCTGGTAGATTGCGACCTGTAATGCAGAGACATCCTATACATCAAGAGATATCCCTGCACAATGCCTTCTCTGCTTTGGCTAATAGAGATGCCCAATCCAAAGAAACTGAAGGGCCCTTAAATGAGTCAGACAATGTCCAATCTCCTGCTAAAGGACCAAATATGAAGAAAACCTCACCAAACAGAAAACTACTACTACTTGGAGATTCCATCATCAGAGGCACCAACTTGGGAACACAGTTCAAAGGAGAGAAGATAGTCATGTGCCTACCAGGCTATTCAGCCAGCAGGAATACAAGCCAAGTTGTTGAAATACTTAGCGCAAAAAGTGAACACTCCAAACTTGATGTTGTTATCCACTTGGGCACAAATGACCTGGCTAGAAACAGTGCCTTTACAGTCCAAAAGGACTTCCAATCTCTGGGAGAGAAACTCAAGCCCATTGTTAACACTGTATGCTCAGAAGTTCTACCTGTTCTTGGTAAGGAGACAAAAAGGCTGCATCACATTAACAGCTTTAATACATGGCTCCAGACCTGGTGCAAACAAGAAGGATTCAGAGTTATTGGCGGCTGGGGCAACAGCTGGATCAACAAGAGACTATACTGTGCTGATGGACTACATCTCTCCGTTGCAGGGAAAAGAATCCTAAGTGAAAAATTCAGGCAGTATGTGGATATGCATTTCAAATAGGAAAAGGGGGTGACGGATATGGAAAGTCAAGATCTGCATGCCACCCCCTGCAAAAGCAGAATAACATCAGAAACAGCCACACTTTTAAACCACACATCAAAAACAAGTGGGAAGAAGTGGTCAGAACAAAATCAATGCAAAATACACACAAGCCAGGTAAATGCTAGAAAGCAATGAGCACAAATGCTTGAAGCTTAGCCAACAAAATTCCAGACCTGGAAGCCCTAATGGTGGAAATGGATTTGGACATTGTGGCCATTACAGAAACATGGTTTAATGAATTGCATGATTGGGATATAGCCATAGCTGGCTATAATCTATTCAGAAGAGACAGAGAAAATGGAAAAGAGGAGGAGTAGCCTTGTATGTTAAAAGCAATATTAAAGCTACTGAAATGCAGGGGACATGGGGAAAAGAAGAAGCACTCTGGATTGCATTGGAAAGAGGAGATGGCACTGTCATCCATATTGCTGTAGTCTACAGACCTCCGACTCATATTGAAGAGAAAGATAACGAATTGATTATAGATATTGCCAAGATAGCAAAAAAGGGGGAAGCGATCATATTGGGTGACTTTAATTTACCTGATGTGGATTGGATTACCCCTTCTGCACATCTTGAAAGAAGCAAAAAAATTATGGATGCTCTCCAAGATGCATTACTTAGACAAATGGTGATGGAACCAACCAGGGAAAGCTCATCGCTGGATTTAGTGCTCACCAACGATGATAGCATGTCAAATGTCTGCGTGAGTGCCCCTGTGAGCAACAGCGATCATTACACAGTGTGGTTTGAGATAAAAGCTATGGTACAGGCCAATCATAGCAAGCTCAAAGTCCTAAACTTCAAAAACACTGACTTCAATAAAATGGCCAAATACTTAAAGGAGGAGATGACGGGGTAAGGGATAAGGGAAGTGGAATTGCAATGGGCTAAACTAAAGGTGTCAATAAAAGGGGCAACAGATAAATATGTAAGAAAAGTAAATAAAAACAAGAGGAGAAGGAAACCTATTTGGTTTTCCAAAGAAGTGGCTGCTCAAATAAAGGCAAAAAACACAGCTTTTGCAAAATTCAAAAGCTTGCAAACAGAAGAACATAGAAATGATTACAGGACCAAACTCAAAGAGTCAAAAAGAGAAATAAGGATAGCAAAATCAAAGGCAGAGGAAAAGATGGCTAAATTTGTTAAGGGTGGCGACAAAGCTTTCTTCAGGTATATTCGGGTAAGGAAGAATATCAGAGTTGGAATTGCAGGACTCAGAAGTGCTGGGAAAGGACTCATGGAAAGTGACATTGAAAAAGCGAAATTGCTAAACAAATACTTCTGCTCTGTTTTTACTAAATAAAATCCTGGAGATGGACCAGCTGTGACTTCTAAATATAAAAATGGGAATGAAGTAGATACCACACCATTCACAGAAGATGAGGTGTTAGAACAACTTGCTAAACTGAAAGTGGACAAAGCCATGGGACCGGATGGGATACATCCCAGGATACTGAAAGAGCTCAGAGAGGTTCTTGAAGGACCATTAAAGGATGTCTTCAACAGATCCTTGGAAACAGGAGAGGTTCCTCAGGACTGGAGAATGCCTGATGTCGTACCTGTACACAAAAGTGGTGACAGGGAAGAAGTGTCAAACTACAGGCCCGTGAGCCTTACCTCGATGGCAGGAAAAGTAATGGAGGCACTCCTGAAAGAGCGAATAGTGAACTTTCTCAAAACCAACAGGTTGCAAGATCTGAGGCAACATGGTTTTACTGAAGGACAGTCTTGCCAAACAAATCTGACTGAGTTCTTTGACTGAATGACCAAGGAACTAGATCAGGGGCATGCAATGGATGTCATCTACCTGGATTTCAGCAAAGCCTTTGATACTGTTCCTCATAGGAGGCTTGTCAATAAACTCAGTAGCTTGAGGATGGGTCACAAGATAGTAAACTGGATTAGAAATTGGTTGACTGACAGACAACAGAAGGTGATGGTACATGGAGCTCAATCGGATGAAAGGAAGGTGATTAGTGGGGTGCCCCAGGGTTCGGTCCTGGGCCCGGCACTGTTCAATGTATTTGTGAATGATATTGCTGAAGGACTGAATGGAAAAGTCTTTTTGCAGATGACACAAAAATTTGCAACAGAGTGGACTCCCCTGAGGGAGTGGTTAACATGAGGAAAGATCTACGAAAGCTGGAAGAATGGTCTAATGCTTGGCAACTACGATTTACTGCGAAAAAGTGCAGTGTCATGCACTTGGGTAGCAGAAATCCTAGGGAAATGTACGTGATAGGTGGCGAGAGGTTGGTGTGCACGGTTCAGGAGAAAGACCTTGGTGTGATTATCTCTGATGATCTCAAGTTGGCAAAACAGTGCAACAAGGCGGTGACAAAAGCCAGGAGGATGTTAGGCTGCATACAAAGAGGGATTACCAGCAGAAATAAGAGGTACTTATGCCACTGTACAAGTCACTGGTGAGGCCTCACTTGGAATACTGTGTTCAGTTTTGGAGACCATATCTTGCAAAAGATGTAAAAAGACTGGAAACTGTTCATAGGAAGGCGACCAAAATGATTTGGAGCCTGCGTCAGAAGCCTTATGAGAAGAGACTTGAAGACCTAAATATGTACACTGTGGAGGAGAGGAGGGACAGGGGAGATATGATTCAGACCTTTAAATACTTAAAGAGAAATGATGGACAAATAAACCTCTTCCAAAGACGGAGAAGCTGTAAAACTAGAGGGCATAACATGAAGCAGCAAACTGGTAAATTGAAAGGCAATGTAGGAAATATTTTTTCACTGAAAGGGTGGCGGATGCTTGGAATGCCCTCCCGATGGAAGTGGTGGGGGTAAACATGGTGACGGAATTCAAAACGGCATGGGACAAATACAGTGGATCCCTTTACAGCAACAGAATAAAAACAAAATAAACGGTACCATCTAACTTCGGAACCATCTAACATCTCAACAAATAGGGGTGTCCTACATGGAGTGGTGGGTTCACCACTAAACAAAGACATGGGGAGGGGAGGCCTGCACAGAGCGACAGGTGCACCTACTCTTGCCATCTTGCTGAGCAGACTAGATGTACTATGCTGGTCTTTATCTGCCGTCATTTACTATGTTACTATATTTATTTATTTTATTTATTTATATTTCTTATATACCGCGCTATTATAATCAGTGCGGTGTACAGTTGAACAAAATATACTACAATGCAACAGGAACATTGAGTTTACAATGAACAGGGGAAGTAAAACATGGAAGTAACGGGGGGAACTAATTACAAATATAGTACATATGTATATGTATAGTTATATATATACATATAGTATATGTTACTATGTTACTATGACCCCGATGAAGCAATTTGTTTGCGAAATGCAGCTCTTCATAGGGCGCTTGTGAAAAGAAGTATATTCTTCTGGAAGACACTCCAAGAGATAAATAATTGATTGAGACTACTTTAAAAGTTTGGTGAAATGTTCTGGCATTTTTCCATGCCTTTTTCCGTACGGTCAATGAGAATGCTGTGGATCCTGGAGTATTGAGCTGGCAAGGGATTTCCTCTACTTTGATGCATCCAGCTGTTAAGTATTGTAGCATGTCAGTCTCTTTGACTGTGAGATTTTGATGATAAAAAATAAAAAATTCATGAAGGGCCTGATTCTGAGCACAAATAGCAGGGATGGACGTCCCAATGAGACGTCCATCTTCATTATTCATGGCAACTCCTGCCCCCGGCTAACTTCCCCTGGTTGTGCGGAGAGGTTAGTCGGGGGCAGGGAAGAGGTGGTCCAGGGGAGGAGAATGGATGGGCAGTGGGTGGTCTCTGGCCATGGATGTACAGGGCTGATTCTAATGTCGGCCCTGTACATCCAGGACTGGCGAAATAGCTGGGGAAGTTATTCCACCTCTGAGATGGAATAACTTCCCTGGACATTTTTTTCTGTGCACTCCAGGACACAGAAGGGGTTTGGGGGG
The DNA here is from genome assembly GCA_033557465.1 of Ichthyophis bannanicus. Taxonomy (NCBI): domain Eukaryota; kingdom Metazoa; phylum Chordata; class Amphibia; order Gymnophiona; family Ichthyophiidae; genus Ichthyophis; species Ichthyophis bannanicus. The sequence goes on from CM066046.1 coordinate 50,288,186, forward strand.
CTAGGGTTTATTCCCCGCAGCCTGACCCTGGCATTAGGAGGTTGGATTGGGGGTCAGGCTGTGGGGAATAAACCTTAATTTCTGGTGGCCGGCCATCGCAGCTTTTAGATGGAGCTGCGGTGCCATGGTAGCAAGACACCATGGTGCCGTGGCTCCATTTAAAAGCCTGACTGAGCTATCTGGGCAGTGCCTGTATGTGCAGGCAGAGATTAGAATCACTCAAACTGGAGGTATAAAGGGGATGTACGTGCTGGACAGAATGTAAATGTTTTGGGGAGAAGGAGTTTTTTAGACCTGTGATGGTATTCCAGAGCGGTTCCCCTTCAGGCAAGCATTGATTGCCATGTGGAGGGACAGCTGGATCACTGAGGTCTTTTTTTCCTTTCTGTTAGAGTATTCTTCTAGAAGTATAGTATTAAGGTTCATTTATGGAGTATATTGAGTGGTAAGGTGATACTAAGGTTTTTGTTTAAGTGGATTATTGTACCCTTAGTTAATGTTTCATTGTATTAGGTATTAGTGTGATCATTTGCAACCATGTTGCTCTAACAAATGGCATTCCACAAGAAGCACCTCTATTCTTTGAATATTCGCGTTGCGTGTGATGCATGTACCAAAATATTAAATGTGGTCTTCAAGTTTCCAGGGAGCTGGCATGAAATGAGTTCAAATGAGGGACCTCTCCAATAACTCCTCCTTCTTCCCAAATCCCTGAATACCCCCAAAACGTAGAAGCTTTCTGCCTCACCTCCCACTGCTAGCATGAAGTCTGAAGACTCCCACTGGTTCTTGCTGCCGCCGCTCCACCTCGACAGCTGACAGGATCTGGTGACTCCTGCTGGCCCTTTGACACTGCCAGTGGAACATAGGGTATTCCCATCGGCTTTTGCCACTGCCACGCCACCTCTTCGGATGCTAGGACTCCCACTGGCTTCTATCTTTTTACCATTGCTCTGCTTTACTCTGTTCTACTGAAGCCTTATGTATCTGTTTGTTGGTACTCGCACAAGCAGATGTGTATAGAGGAACATATACACAGACAGATAGAGAGAAGGCTGGAGCCTCCCCAAAAGATGCTATCATGTACACAAAATACACCAATCTAGCAGTGTTAAAGTTGTTTTTGAATTGATCATCTCACTAAGGGGGATGTTTACTAAACTGCGGTAATGGTACATAATGCGCGTTATGTAATGTTAACGATCGTTAACTTGCGTTAACGCATGTTATGATGTGTTAACGATCGTTAACATCTCATAATGCGCGTTAACGTAAGTTAACGATCGTAAAGTTCCGCGGCGCGGTAAAACACTGCAGAAGGTGGAGAGAGGGCGGAGAGAAGGGGTCAATGGGCGGAGTGTGGGTGGGGAGAGGCTCCTTTCACACTAACACACTGATCTGAAGAGCTGAATCCTAACGCGATTTATGTGCACATTTCAGGGGAGAGAAACCAATTAAGTGTCAGCAATGTACAGCATAGGCAGGGAAACCTAAAGAAAGTGATAAGTGTGATACATGTGCACAGAACAAAAGGGCACATAAACATTGAAAATGACCTCAACAACTGGAAAAAAACCATAACCAAGCTGGCCAATAGTGGTATTAATGGGAAACATCAACACGCTCCCCCCGAGAAAGCTCCATAGAAAAGATATAAATCGTGGAAGGGTCTATGCGCCGTCCCCATACAAGGTGAATGAGCCATAGCGAAATTGCGCTGTGCAGGGTTTTCCTTTCCATCGGACAGGTGTCCTATGGCATGCACATGAGCAGCAACAGCAGGGCGGACATGTCGGAATGGCAACTGGACAGATGCCGGAAAAGGGGATACAGAGGGCCGTAGGTGGCACATGCTGTGGTGCAGCTGGGCCACAGTGCGGACTAGGGTGATGCCTAGCTGGCCAATACGAATGCTGAAACAGCAGAGCAGCCTGACAGCAACTGCTGAAGGCCCAACATGGGCATGACTGTGCTTCCCACAGTATCACAGGGGATAGTACCCAGCAGCTACCCCCAAGGGCACGGAACATTGGCAGGCGGTGCTGGGGGGGTAGCGTGGACACCTATGCAGGCACCCCTACCCCAGAACCCGCACCATAGGCAGCCGCCTACCCGCACATTGGATGGCCTGAGACAGCGCTCCACCAGCACCACCAGCAGAAGGGACTGTCAGCATGGTGGCAGAGGGTCACTGGTGGTGAAGGGGGCAGTGGCAGCTGCCCAGAACAGACCATGGCCTAGCCCTGTGTAGGTGGGTGCCATGCACTGAAACAGACAGGCCATGTCTGACGAAAAGTCATGGTATCACCAGGGAATGTGCTGACTCTGTGAGAACATGGTGGTGCAATACACACAGCCAGTGTGTTCAGGAGCAGAAGGTCACAGGTTCAAGTCCCAGCTGTGGTTCCTGCCAACCCAGTCCCCTTATTTTACCCACTACTAAAACATGCTAATACAGACAGAACCTTTATTGCAGATGACGTAAACATGCCCAAAACACCTACATATTACCCTACAGAGCACAGACACCATAAACATGCGCATTACCTAGAGCAGAGTCTCCCAAAAGCAGTCCTGGAGGGCCAAACACCATTCCGGTTCCATGCTGCCTCTAATAAAGATGCCTGTGCTGCATTTCTATGCGCCGCCCCCATGGTATGCAGATGTATTCATGCATATTCATGAGGGACAACATGAAAATCCAAACAGGGTATGGCACACCAGGACTGGAGTTGGGAACCTCTGCCGTAAAGCAGCAGCCAACAGGGACAGACACACCCTCATCCACAGGCCCCATTATCCAAAGCCTCCTGGAGAGGCAGGACTTTGGGCCCTGCGTGCATCTCCCAATACTAGCACTTGCATACCTTAGCAATGCCAACCTAAACCTGGGAATACGGTACACATCTATCAAAAGGTTGCTATGATTACTGGCAGATAGCAATTCCTAAGTTAAGCACAATTTGCTGATTGAGCTGCATCATAGCAACCTTTCTGATTTCTGTGGAGTGTGCTTCAGGTCTGGTGTCTGACAGTGTATACTACCCTGGGAAGTGACCCCCAACATTATTGCTTACCATAGCCATGCCTGCACTCTGCCCAGGACTGGTGTGGTGGCCAGGGCTGCCAAACACCTCTATAGTTGCACAATGCTGGCATAGGTGTGGGGAGTGTGTGTCTGTCTATCCAGTGTGTGGTGGCTGCAAACACCCTCCACAGCCCACACTGCTTGCACTGTTGCCAGTATTGGCCTGCCAATGTGCATAATGAGGAGCAAGGTACTGTGGGAATAGCCAGGATAGGATGGCCTGGCCTGGATCCATCTGTACATAGCATAGGGCAATGGCTCGGACATTGTATTGGCCGGCCACCACCTGCAATGACAGGGTGGCCACAGCATGTCCTGCTGGGAGGTCACTCTCACCCTGACTGAGCAGTGACCACGACATGGTTAGGTTCCCCCATAGTGCTATATAGCATTTTTTGTATGTGATATTTATGGGTTCTCTTTTGGGGCCTACTCACTAACTTAACTGCTTGGTGTGTATGCTAACATCCCAGTTCTGGATACACACATCTTCTCCAGGAACATGCACTATTGACTAGCTAGCAGACTGCCTGCAGCTGGTATGTGTCTGGCTGGAACACCTTGCAGGGTGCAGCGACTGGAGGCTTGCTGCAGGAGAATGTCAGATAGTGGTGGGGGGCAGCTAGCCATTTCCAGGCCTACTGTCTGTCTGCTATTGCTTTATGGATGGGTACAGATCTGCATTGCCTGCCCTGTAGGGTGTCTGTTCCCCAGCAGGGCTGGGGTGGATGGTCCCCTCTACTGCTACTATTTCAGGGAGGTGGAATGTGGATCTCTTGGTGGATGATCCTGTTTACCACCCTGAGCCCCAGAGGGTGGGTTGTGTGGTGGTACATAATCTGCCGGAACTACCTATCACACACTGATGGGGACCTGCATCATGGCGTATTTCCGCCATGAAAGGTGCTGTGGACCTGGTGCTGGGCGCCTTACTTCACCCTCAGGGTGAGCACAGTACCCGCACAATGTGACGGTCTGTGGCTACTCTGTGCCAGTACCACACACGGTCAGTTCCCCCTACCAGGCCGAGGTGCTGTGGGGGTGCATACCCCATCCTGTGCCCATCTGTGGACTGCTGGTTTGCATGTGCAGTGCATCATGGGTACGGGTGGGTTAACCGTATCCTGGTAGCCACAGCAGACAGTTTGTGTGGTGGCGTGCAGTCTTTCTGCAGCCAGCCAGGGGTTTGTTAGCAGCTGTAGCCCACTGGTTACTTCACTGCCTGTGCGGCCAGAGGTCATGGGTTCATACCCATGGTGGGGTTATTTGATAGGGCTGTCTGAGGCATTGTCTATTTTTGATGTACATTAGTGCTGCCAGCAAAAATACCCTCAGAGTACTGTAACCTTACGGTGCCTCATAAGGCACCCCATAAGGCACCTTATAGGGCGCCCTATAAGGTGCCTTATAAGGTGTTCTATAGGGGACATTATGGGGTGCCTTTGCGGTGCCTTTGCGGACAGTGCACTTTATAATGTACCCTATGGAGTGCATTATGGGGTGCCTTATGCGGCACCTTAGGTTACGCCACTGTGAGGGTGTGTTTGCTGGCAGCACTAATGAAACTAAACGTAAAATGCCTCAACAATCACTACTTAAATGTAAAGAGTGATGTCTCAGCCAGCCTTATGCATTGGGCACACTGGGGAATTGAACCCATGACCCCTGTATCATCAGTCAGTGTAGTAACCATTGTGCTACAGCTCTGTTTCTGTGTTTCATGTCTCTGCGCCTTCTTAAGATTAACGCGCGGTAACGTGCCATGTAACGCTTGTTAATTTATGGCGCCTTGTAACGCGCGTTATTGGTAACGATGTACCGCCCATGTCCTTATTTGGGATTTCTGCCTGTACCAAGGATCCTAACGCGAATCACATTAACACAGTTTAGTAAGCATACCCCTAAGACTAGAATATAGGACTTCAGCATCCACTGACACTCTTGTCAGGAGAGGGAGCCCCCATCTGGGTTTTCCTCTTCTACATCCCTTCTTCCCTTGTCCTCTTCACCCCTCTGCTCACAACTTGTCCCCTGAATTATCTGCAGCAGCAATTGAAAGAGGATAGTATGGGACTCGTGAGTCAATGCATGTGTCCCCACCACTTCCTCCACATGGACTTCCTGTTACCAGGGGCGGCGCAAGGGGGGTGCGGGGCCATGTGCGGAGACTCGGTGCGGGGCCTCATTTGCATAAGGGGCCTCATTTGCATAAATATTTGCATAATGTTACCATATACTAACTTTTAGTAAACATGCCTCTTAATGAGTGTATGGATAAAGAAAGACTAAAAGATTTCTACATTACTATTATCCAGTGCCAACCACCAGACACATTAGGAACTACTACAAACACTGCCCATTTAGAACCCATAGCAAACCCGCCGTATCCTAAAAGCACTACCAGGACTCACAAAGCACCATACCCTACCTATCAAAAGGAAACATGCAAATATTAAACCAATACATTTCAGAGAACAACAATACATGACCTACTGGGGAAAGAGAACAAGTGGCAATGTCAAATAGGAATTACATAAACAGAATACCTCAGCTCAGTTACACATGCAGAACATAGACCATCACCAAACAAGGAATCACAATTTAGAAACAGGAAGACAATAATTAAACTGGGAATCCCAAAAGCCAAACTTGGAATGTACAACACTGTAGAAATAAAACTATACATTAATTTGCTCTTGTACTAAACAAAGCGCAGACGTTAATGATGCACATTTACCAGAGCTGACATATTCCAATTAATAAATTCAAAATAAAGAGATATTTTTCTACCTTTTGTGCCTTTTTTTTCAGCTGCAATTGCTCTAGCCACTTTCTTCTGGTTTCTTCTTCTTCGTGTCTTCCTCTAACTATCAATCGTCTGCTGTCCATTTGTCCTTTCTTCTCTCTTCTAGTTTTTTTTTCCATTCTCTCTCTACATCTGCTTTAACATACTAATCTTTCTCCTTTTGCTCTTTCCTCATTCCTATTTCATCCACTCAAATTTTACCCCTCCATCCTCAATCCCCACTTACTCTCCCAATACACGGCCAATTGTAGATTTTTTATCCCTCCCACACAAAATATTTTTCCCCTCTCCATTTTACTCTCCCAGCCCCATCCCATTCTAATCCTCCCCCAACATCAGCTCCCTTCTAGTTCCAGCCTCAACCAGCATCCATTCCTTTCTAGTCCCTGCATCAGCCCATTTCCAGTCCTAGCCCCCCATCAGCCCATTTCCAGTCCTAGCAACCCCCCAACCCAATACCTGTCCTAGCCCCCCCCATCAACCCACTTCGTCCTAACCCACCATCACCCCATTTTCAGTTTAAGCCCCCCTATAACCCATTACCAGTCCTAACCCCCCATCAGCCCACTTCCAGTCCTAACCCCCATCAACCCATTTCCAGTCAGCCCCCCATAGCCCATTGCCAGTCCTAACCCCCCCATCAGCTCACAGCCCATTACCAGTCCTAACCCTATCAGCCCACCTCCAGTCTTAATCCCCCCAGCCCATTTCCAGTCCTAGCAACCCTCCCAACCCATTACCAGTCCTAGCCCCCCATAGCCCACTCCCAGTCCTAATCCCACCAGCCCATTTCCAATCCTAATCCCCCATCACCCAATTTTCAGTTTAAGCCCCCCCCAGACCCCATTACCAGTCCTAACCTCCCCATCAGCCCACTCCCAGTCCTAATCCCACCAGCCCATTTCCATAAGAACATAAGAACATAAGATATGCCATACTGGGTCAGACCAAGGTCCATCAAGCCCAGTATTCTGTTTCCAACAGTGGCCAATCTAGGTCATATGTACCTAGCAGTTTCCCCAAAAGACACAGGTTCTGCAATGCTTGTACTGGGTCAAGCATTGATATCTTCGGTCACTTCTTAATAATGGTTTATGGACCTTTCCTCCAGGAACTTGTCCAAACCTTTTTTAAACCCAGCTACACTAACAGCCTTTACTACATCCTCCGGTAACAAATTCCAGAGTTTGATTACACGTTGAGTGAAAAAATATTTTCTTTTATTAGTCTTAAATAGTTTACCCTGTAGCTTCATTGCATGTTCCCTAGTCTTTCTATGTTCTGATAACGTAAACAATCAATCTACGTTTACCCGTTCCACTCCATTCATTAATTTATAGACTTCTATCATATCTCCCCTCAGCCGTCTCTTTTCCAGGTTAAAGAGCCCTAACCTTTTTAGCCTTTCTTCATAGGAGTATCCTTCCATCCCCTTTACCATTTTGGTGGCTCTTCTCTGAACCTTCTCTAAAATCGCTATATCCTTTTTAAGATACGGCGACCAGAATTGCACACAATATTCAAGGTGCGGTCTCACCATGGAACGATATAGAGGCATTACAATATCCCCTGTTTTATCCTCCATTCCTTTCCTTATCATACCCAGCATTCTATTTACTCTCTTGGCCACCGCTGCACACTGGGCCGAGGGTTTTAACATGGCATCCACAATGACGCCCAAATCATTGTATCCACAAAGACGCCTAAATCATGGTATCCACAAAGACCAGTTGCGAAGAGGAAGCTGCGGCAGTTGCCGCATACTGCACATAAGGCCCTTTCAGTGTTGGCCATGTGCACGAGGCGTAGGCCCCCTCCCCTCCTCCTATTCACTGCAATCCCGGCATTCCACGGTAGGTTCTGGGCCCCAAAATGCAGCCCAGCACTAAGATAAACAGTTAACACAGGTTTATGCTCATCCTCCTTCAGGAGACTGAGAAATACTGGCTCTGCAGGGGTGCACAGGCTACTTAAGAAGAGTTCTTTGGTTGGTTTGTTTTCAGTTTTCATCTGCTGGTAGATGAGCATAACCCAAGTGTCTGGACTGGAATGGATGGACAAACTGGAATTTTGCATTATTCAGACTTCTTAACACCAAATTTTGAATTGTATATGCAGAATTCCAGCAGGAGTAGAAGTTTCTCACTCTAACATGCATTCCTCTATAAGGAGAAAGGAAACCCAGAGGCTCAGTAACAGTTTTGTTTCCCACTCACATTGGGCTGACAGTGGCTGAGTGTACCAAATAAGCCAGCAATGCTGCAAAAAAAGCATTCACAAGCCCTTTGAGAAGGAAACCCCAGTCTCTGCACAAAATATATAGTAGCCTGGCTAAGGATAGTCACTGTGAAAACCAGATATAAAATAAAGGGGGAGGGGGGAATCGTGGGTAGCTGTAATTGAAGTTTCTGAACTGTGGCCGAGATCCAGTGCCATAACCAAGCTGAAGGTCCTAAAGGAGCAGTATAAAACTAATAGCAACTCCTCAAAACTCCTCAACTCCTCCAGTCCTAATCCCCCATCACCCAATTTTTAGTTTAAGCCCCCCCATAGCCCATTACCAGTCCTAACCCCCCATCAACCCCACTTCCAGTCCTAATCCCTTCAGCCCATATACAGACTTAGCTCCCCCATAGCCCATCACCACTCCTACCCCCCCATAGCCCATCACCACTCCTAAACCCCCCCCAGCCCATCACCACTCCTAACCCCCCCAGCCCAGCCCAGCCCAGCCTAGCCTAGGGAAAATTTAAAAAAAAAAGCTGTCTGCTGCCGCTGCCGGGGCCGCCGCAGCAGAATCGAGTGTGCCGCGGGGCACCCCCTGCCCAGCAGAGCCTGCCCTCCCCTGTATCACCTCTCTCTTTCAGCTGCAGTCACACGTGCCGGCTTTCAGAGCGCGAAGGAACTAGTTTCCCTTTCGCGGCTCTGTTAAGCCCGCGGGGGCTGATGGGAACTTCCCATCAACCCCCGCGGGCTTAACAGAGCAGCGAGGGAGAAACTCTCCCCTCGCGCTCTGAAAGCCGGCGCGTGTGACTGCAGCTGAAAGAGAGAGGTGATACAGGGGAGGGCAGGCTCTGCTGGGCATGGGGGGCCCCGCGGCACACTCGATTCTGCCGCGGCGGCCCCGGCAGCAGCAGCAGACAGCTTTTTAAAAAAAAATTTTACTTTTCGATCAGAATGATTTTTGCGCGGGGCCCCCTGAAACGTGGGGCCCTGTGCAAAAAACATTCTCGCTCAATGGACGGGCCGGCCCTGCCTGTTACTAAGGAATGTCCTGCAAGGGGTGGGACTATCGCAGGACACGTGAACATGTGCAGGCTTACAGGCTTCCTGCTAATCTCATTCCATTGCTGAAATGATTTTACAATTTATAAAAATGGTTTATAAATTAAAAAATGAAATGAGAAGGAGGCGGTGAGGCGATAGGCATGGACCCTCTGGATCCCCACTGATGGTGGATGGTGTCCTCAAAATTTGGCACCAGGAGAAACAACTTACATTGCTTATAGACAGCATCAGATTTAAGCTTTTGGAGCTTATAGGCAGGATTGGAGAGTGATAGCAGAGATCATCTGTGAAGCTTGGAGAGTGGGGGAAATGAGACACCCCCAGAGACTGGAAAGCAGATTTGACAACCCCATTCTTTGTCTGTGAGAAAAGACCTAGATGAATTAAACTTTTAGGATCAGATGTAGAGGTGCACAAGAGAACCCTTCCTGTAGCTGTAACCTTTGCAAAGAAATGTAAGCACTACCAGAGGCAGAATTTTGCCATTAAGCAAACTCTTACATGGAAAACTGTAGAACTCAAAGACTGTGTAAAACTCTTGCAGAATTAGAGCTCAACTCTGAAATCTGCCCTTAGGGGCATGTTTACTAAACCGTCTTAACATGCGCTCTGCGACATTATCGCGCGATAAGGTACCTTATCACGCAATAATGGTGCTTTACCAGGCGATAAGGTACCTTAGCGTGCATTAACGCGCGTAGCGGCGCAAATGAGCGCTGAGGGCGGAGAAAGGCTCCCAGAGGGCGGAGGAAGGCTCCCCAGGGGCGGAGAGAGGGGGTCAATGGGCGGGGAGTGGGAGGGGAGAGGCTCCCTGCACACTAACGCTATGAAATCTGAGGCTGAAAACTAACGCCAGTGAAACCCTGGCGTTAGAGCTGATTTAAAGGGAAGAGAAACCATTTCCGTCAGCAATGTACAGCAAAACCAAGGAAACCTACAGAACGTGATAAGTGTGATACATGTGCACGGAACAAAAGGGCAAATAAACATTGAAAATGACCCCAACAAAATATAAAAAAAACATAACCAAGCTGGGCAATAGTGATATTAATGGGAAACATCAAAAACCACTCCCAAGAGAGCTCCAAAAAAAAAGATATGAATTTTGGAAGGGCCTACGCTCCGTCCCTATACAAGGTGAATGATCCCACAGTGAAATAGCGCTGATCAGGGTTTTCCTCTCCTTTGGACAGGTTTCCTATGGCATGCACATGTTCCACAACAGCAGGGCGGGCATGTTGGAATGGGCAACTGGACAGATGCTGGGAAAGGGGACACAGAGGGCCGCAGACGGCACATGCTGTGCTGCAGCTGGGCCACAGTGCGGACAAGGGTTATGCTTAGGTGGCCCATAGGAATGCTGAAACAGTACAGCAGTCAGACAGCAACTGATGAGGGCCCAACATGGGCATGAGTGTGTCTCCCACAGTGTCACAGGGGATGGTATCCAGCAGGTACACCCAAGGGCACAGAACAGTGGCAGGCGGTGCTGGGGGAACGCGTGGACAGCTATGCAGGCACCCCTACCCCAGAAACCACACCATAGGCAGCCGCCTACCTGCACACTGGATGGCCTGAGACTGTGCACCACCAGCACCACCAGCAGAAGGGCATGTCAGCATGGTGGCAGAGGGGTAGTGGTGGTGGAGGAGGCAGTAGACCATGGCCTAGCCCTGTGTAGTTGGGTGCCGTGCACTGCAACAGACAGGCCCTGTCTGACAAACAGTCATGGAATCCCCAGGGAATGCACCATTTCTATGACAACAAGGTGGTGCAGTGCACACAGCCAGTGTGTTCAGGAGCAGAAGGTCACAGGTTCAAGTCCCAGCTGTGGTACCTGCCAACCCAGTCCCCATATTTTACCCAATACTAAAACATGGTAATACAGACAGAACCGTTACTGCAGATAAGGGAAACATGCCCAAAACACCTACATTTTACCCTACAGAGCACAGACACCATAAACATGTGCATTACCTAGAGCAGAGTCTCCCAAAAAAGGTCCTGGAGAGCCAAACACCATTCAGGTTCCATGCTGCCTCTAATAAATATGGCTGTGCTGCATTTCTATGCACCGCCCCCATGGTATGCAGATGTACCTCATGCATATTCATTAGGGACAGCATGAAAACCCGCACAGTGTTTGGCCCACCAGGACCGGAGTTGGGAACCTCTGCCCTAGAGCAGCGGCCAACAGGGGCAGACACACCCGCACCCACAGGCTCCATTATCCAAAGCCACCTGGAGAGGCAGGACATTGGGCCCTGTGTGCATATCCCAATACTAGCACTTGTATACCTTAGCAATGCCACCCTAAACCTGGGAACAAGGTACACAGCTATCAAAAGGTTGCTATGATTAATGCAGATAGCAATTCCTAAGTTAAGTACAATGTTCTGATTGAGCTGCATCATAGCAACCTTTCTGATGTCTGTGGAGTGTGCTACAGGTCTTGTGTCTGACAGTGTTTACCACCCTGGGGAGTGACTCCAACAGTATTGCGTACCATAGCCATGCCTGCACTGTGCCCAGGACTGGTGCGGTGGCCAGGGCTGCCAAACACCTCTATAGTTGCACAATGCTGGCATAGGTGTGGGGAGTGTGTGTCTGTCTATCCAGTGTATGGTGGCTGCCAACACCCTCCTCAGCCCACACTGCTAGCACTGTTGCCAGTATTGGCCTGCCAATGTGCATAATGAGGAGCAAGGTACCATGGGAATAGCCTGGACTGGGTGGCCTGGCCTGGATGCATCAGCACAGGGCATAGGGCAATGGCTTGGACATTGTAGTGCCTGGCTACAACCTGCACTGACAGGGTGGTCACAGCATGTCCTGCTGGGAGGTCACTCTCACCCTGACTGAGCAGTGACCACGGCATGGCTAGGCTCTCCCATAGTGCTATATTGTATTTTTGTTAAGTGAAATATATAGGTTCTTCTCTCTGGGGGTTAATCACTGACTTATCTGCTTGGTGGGTGTGCTCACATCTCTTCCAGGACCATGCACTGTGGACTAACTAGAAGACTGTCTGCAGTTATATGTGTATAGCTGGAACACCTTGCAGGGTGCAGTGGTTGGTGACTCACTGTGCTTGCTGCTGGCAAATGTCAGATGGTGGTGGGGGGGCAGCTGAGCATTTCAAGGCCTACTGTCTTCCTGCCATTGCCTTAGGGATGTGTACAGCTCTGCATTGGCTGCCCTGTAGTGTATCTGTTCCCCAGCATGACTGGTGTTGTTGGCCCCCCTCTATTGCCATTTTTGCAGGGAGGTAAAATGTGGATCTGTTGGTGGGGGGAATCCTCTCTCCTAGCCTGAGCCACAGAGGGTGGGTTGGGTGGTGGTACATAATCTGCCTATGGGTCCAAACACCCCCCTTTTCTTGCATCATGTTGCCATAGCACCAATGCAGAATATACACAATTCTGGGTGCATCATAGCCCATTAGGGCTAAACCTGATTGATAACCACAGATGGACACTAATGTATCCTAGATGGGTCTGCAGGAACTAACTATCACACACACTGGCACTGATGGGTACTTATGACATGGTCTCTTTCAGCTATGGAAGGTGCTGCAGACCTGGTGCTGGCCGCCCCACCTCACCATCAGGGTGAACACAATACCCACACAATGTGACGGTCTGTAGCTACTCTGTTGCCACTAACACACACCGTCGGCACACCCTACCAGGCTGAGGTGCTGTGTGGGTGCACTCGGTCAGTTCCCCCTACCAGGCTGAGGTGCTGTGGGGTGCATACCCCATCTTGTGATCATCTGTAGACTGCTGATTTGCATGTGCTGTCCATCATGGGTACGGGTGGGTTGTCCCTATCCTGGTAACCACAGCAGACTAGTTGTGTGGTGACGTGCACTTCTTCTGTAGGCTGCCAGGTGTTTGTTAGGAGTTGTAGCCCACTGGTTACTTCTACTGCTTGTGGAGCCAGAGGTCATGGGTTCAAAGCCCCAGTGGAAGTAAGTGATAGGGCTGTCTGAGGTATTGTCTATTTTTTAAAGTATATTAGTGCTGCCAGCAAAAACACCCTCAGAGTACTGTAACCTTAGGGCGCCCTATAAGGTGTCCTATAGGGGACATTATAGGGTGTCTTGGCGGACAGTGCACATTATAATATGCCCTATGGATTGCCTTATAGGGTGCCTTATGTGGCACCTTAGGTTACGCCACTGTGAGGTTGTGTTTGCTGGCAGCACTAATTAAAATAAAATTAAAATTCCTCAAAAAGCAACACGTAACCGTAAAAGGTAATGCCTCAGCTAGCCTTATTCATTAGGCACACTGGGGGATCAAACTCAGGACTCTGTACTATCAGTCACTGCATTAACCATTGTGCTGCAGCTCTGTTTCTGTTTGCTGCTGTGCGCGCCTACTTAAGATTACTGCGCGTTAACGTAGCAAAACGGGATTATTGTGCGATAATCCCGTTTTGCTACGTTAAGACTGAAACGCCCACTCCTTTTATGGCAGCCTGCACACTAGCGCCGGGCGCACGTTAAGATGGTTTAGTAAACATGCCCCTTAGTCTCCTGATAAAGGCCCTGGCTGCTCTAGTTCATAACGACTCTCATCAGGAATATTGCAATCTCGTTAATATACTCACTGCTTTTCAGTATTTTTCTCCTAAATGCATATCTCCAACCAAGAACTTGCATTGCCTCCTGGCAATGGCTGCAAGTAGAACCGCAGGATGGCAAGAAAACAAGGAAAAACGTGTTTTTTTGTAAAATTCAATGCTGTTAACCCCTCCTCCCCCTTGCTTCGATCTGCTTCTGAAAAAGGTGTCACCTCAAACGTCAGTAACCAGGAACCAGAACCCTTCCAGTACTCACAAATAAATGTTTGAGTATTCTCGGCGCATGGGAGCAGAGAAACAGACCAATTTGTATTTCCACTCTTCAGTGATGTGAAAGTAGACCTTTATAGCCAGAAAACACCTGTGGTGTACTGGGAAATCTGCTGCTGTATACTCTGCTTGAAAGAAAGCTATACTGTGAATCATTTCTCCTGGGCTTCTGGTACAGTCATACCTAGTTTTGCCCTTCATCCTTGCTGGATAGGATTGGTCCATATTAACCATGCAGAGCTTCTCGGCTTCTTTTTTTGGTGAAGATCAAAAGTAAGGTTTGAGCTATGAACTGGAAAAAGCCCCTTCTTTGTCTTTAGGTTGAGATTGAGAAACTGGACCACACTGGGTAGGGGCAGGCGACATGAAACAATTTTGGCCACGGACAAACTGGGAGGATTAAACCTTCCATAAAAAGAAATAAAATACAAATTAGGCCACTGATAACATAGAAGAATCTGCATGAACCTTACAGATTATATTCCATGGGCCTTATTAAACACTTATCCCTACTGTGCCTGTCGAAGACCCCATGTGAGGAGCTTGTGACACTGCTCAATGGGATTCGGGGAGGCTACGGGGAGGGGAAAGAAAGGGGTAGCTTAAGGGATTTCAATAAAAATGATATGGCTAATTGTGACAGTGCCTGTACTTGCTGGATATGGTACCTTTGAGCATTTTTCACAGAATAACGATTGCAGAGCTCTCATGCAGTTAATACCGATGGTAAGTTATTGAGTCGGTTTCTTTGGCGACCCACATCACTCAGTGTGTTTAAACACAATAGAAAGTCCTTCATTACTGGACACATACCAGGAGAAGGTCCATACAAGCACAGTGGCAAAGAAAAGGATCCTGAGCCGGTTATGAAATGTAAGCAATCTTAGGAAGGAAAGGAAAGTCTTTATATTTTTCACATTGACAAACACAAATGATCAATTCTTTCCCTGGAAGTTTATAGTATTTGAGAGCTCTGAATTTTTAGCATTTGATTGAAGGAGTAGCCTAATGCTTAGGGGTATGTTTACTAAGGACGTTAAGGGCTCCAACGTGCGTTAAAGGATGGGGCGGGGAGTAGGTATTCCAGCAGTAAACGTGCTAGTGACTGGTTATCAGGCAGTAGCAGGATATCAGGTGTTAAGGGTGCCAAGCATGCACCTTAACGCTCAATAAGGCCAGTTGCCTTAACACAGGATAAGGGAGCCTATCTGCCAGTCACATATGAGCTGCTGGAGGGAGCAAAGGTAATAACTGATAGACATGTCACATCCATATGTCCCTTATGTTTTAGACGGTGAGTGTGGGGATAATGTGGGAGGCAGTTTGTATCAGTGAGGGGTGCTCTGTGATATCAGTGGGTAGCACCAGGGCCGTATCAAGCTATAACTGCGCCCTGTGCAACTTGTGAAACCGGTGCCCTCCCCATGACATCAGACTTTTATCAGTTACATATTTTATTTATTTAAAAGCATTTCTATGCCGCTTATCAAAATCTAAGAGGCTTACAAAATAACATTCATAACAATAAATTTGACAATAACAAACTGAAAACATAAAACAAAAAAAAAATGGTCGTATTAGACAATAGGCCTGTATAAAGTTAACTAAGGTTATGAGTCTATGCAACCCACAGTCAACTTCAGGCTTCCAAAGGAGCTCTTTTTTGTCCCAGCAATGAATTAGGGACATATTTACTAAATATTAATGTGTATTAAATGCCACTACGCCTATAGAAATAAATGGGTGCTGCTGCACTTAGTGTGTGTTAACAATTGTGAATACGCATTAACCTTTAGAAAACATGTCTCAATGAGTGAGTGTCTTAATACCATTTTCATGGGCAGTAAGGATAAAGAAAGGTTACCTTATTACTACAAAACCCTGCTCACTTAGAACCCATACTAAACCTGCTATATCATAACAGCACTACAAGGACTCACTCAGCACCAGACTCTACATATAAAAAGGCAGCATTGCAAAATAAATCCAATATACCTCAGAAAATCAATACATCTTCTGGGAAAAGAGAACAAGTAGGACTCCTACACAGAAATTACAGAAACAGAATACCGCAGCTCGGTGATATGTGCAAAACATAGACAGACCATCATCAAATACAGAACAAGAGATCGCAGTTTAGAAATATGAAGGCCATGATTGAACTGGGAACCCCCAAAAGCCAAACTTGGAAAGCACCACAACACTGGAGAAATAAAACTATAAATTCATTTCCTCTTGTAGTGAACAAACAGAAAGACAATAGTGATGAACATTTCCCAGAGCTGACATATTCCAGTTAGTAATTCAAAATAAAATATTTTTTCTCTACCTTTTGTTGTTTGGGCAATTTATTTTTCTGTCACAATTGCCTCAGTCTCTCTCTTTTGCTTTCTGAAATCATATATTCTGCTAACTCTCCATTGTCTGCTGTCCATTTATCCTTTCTTCTCTTGTCTCTAATATTTTTCCACTCTCTCTCTCTCTCTCTACATCCACCTTGTTTCTTCCTTCTTACACAAAATATCTGGGTTTCTTCCATCTTACCCAAAATATATGTCCTCCTCCCCAACCTTTTTCTCTACTCTGATCGCTGCATCTGCCCCCTTTCAGCTCCCCAGCATCACCCCCTTCCAGGTCTCACCAGCATCCTTTCCCTTTCAGTCCCTGTCCCTCCCAGCATCTGCTCCCTTCCAGTCCCTGTCCCTCCCAGCATCAATTCCCTTCTAGGCCCTATCCCTCCTAGCATGAATTCGCTTCCAGTCCTTCCATGCTTTCTCCCCCCCCGCCAAGAGCAGCAGTCCTTCCCATGCCTTCCCCTCCCCCAGAACAGCAGTCCTCCCAATGCCATCTCTCCCCCTTGTCCAAGAGCAGCAGTCCTTCCCATGCCTTCTCTTCCCCCCCCCCCCGCCCCAGAACAGCAGTCCTTCCCCCCGCACTCACCGTTTATCAGAGTACAGGTAGACTGGTCTGGACCGTGACCCCATTCTCCACACAGCCGCTGGACGTTTCTCTTTCATTTCGGCGGCTCTACTAAACTGCAGCCGCCCGCCGGCACGATCACAAAGCCCGCACTGTTAAAAGTGAAACGGGGAATTTCCTGTGTCTTGCGCAAGAGACTGGAAGTTCCCCGTATCACTTTTAACAGAGTGGGCTCTGCGATTGTGCCGGTGGGTGGCTGCAGCTTGGTACAGCCGCGGAACTGAAAGAGAAACGTCCCGCGACTGTAGTTGTAATAACGAGTGTAGACTCCAGTTCACTGGGAGGCAGGAGAGGATCCAGATGCCAAATATAACCAGTCTGCAGAGGTGTAGTTAATTATTGAACCCCTCCCCCGCCCTCACCAATTTCGGGTCCCTTCTGACTGCACCCCCCAGATGTTTGCACCCTGTGCAGCTGCACCACTCGCACCGGGCTAGGTACGGTCCTGGGTAGCACCACCTCTTAATGGGAGTTCTTATACTATGATTACGCCCGGATTCTCCCTGATCCCCTTGATCCTCCCCTACCTAATTATTTCTTCTGTCCTCTCCATCTTTTCTTATGGCTCCATGTCACTTTTACTTCCTTCTATTGACAATCTCTAGTCTTCTCCCCTCATACCTTCAAAAACTCCTCCATCACCCGCTCTTTACCACCCTCATTTCTTCCCCCATCTTTTCATCAGCTCTTGAGCATCACCTTTTTCTTCCTCTCATTCATCCCTCTCCGCTCTCTCTTAAAGAACCTCACCCTCGTTTCTGCTGTGCCTTCTCCTCTCTACCCTGCTCCTTCTTCTTCTTTCTTCTGGTGATATTAATCCTAATCCTGCCCCCCCCCCCTAGATTTTTCTCTCACTCCCATGACAGTTTCCCCACACAGCTACTCCAATCTCATTCATATCCTGCTCCTTTCCTCCTTCTCACGTGCCTTATGGAACGCACACTCCATTTCTAATAAACTTGCATTCACTGATGATCTCTTTATCTCTAATGCTCTTCATCATCTGGCCTTAGCTGACACCTGACTCCTCCCTGATGACTCAGCTTGAGTTGCTGCCCTCTGTCATGGCAGTTACCAGTTTTCCCACACGCCTCGTCCCAGTGGCCATGGTGGTGGTGTTGGGTTTCTACTCTCATCTTCCTGGCAGTTTCAACCCCTCCTTCTGCATCAATCCCACTCCTTTCCCTCCTTTGAAGTCCACTCCATCCGCCTTTTTAATCCATTAATCCATTACCTCTCTGGATAGCTACTATTTATTGACCCCCAGATAAGTCCACCTCTATCTTTCTCACTGATTTTGGCTTTTGTTCTTTTTCGATTCATCTTCCCCCTCCCTTATTCTCGATGATTTTAACCCTTCTGATCCTTATGCTTTAAAGCTTCTTTCCCTTACCTCCTCATTCAACCTCCAACTTAGCTCTACCGTAGCCACTCACCAGCTTGGTCACTGCCTTGACCTTGTTTTCTTCTCTAATTGTTTACCTTCTAATTTCTGTACCTCAGTTCTTCCCTTATCTGACCATCACCTTTTCAGCTTCATTCGTCATCACTCCCCACCTCAATCTCACCCAGTTTCCTCCAGACCTTTTAGAAATCTTAATGCTATAGACTCTTTGGCTCTCTCCACTTTTGTCTCACCTCCTCTTTCCTCTGTTATTTCATCTAAGTATGTTGATGAGACTGTAGTTTCCTATAACTCTGCACTCTCCTCTGATCTAGATGCTCTTGCCCTGCCTATAACATGTCCTGTAAGGTGCATTATTCCTCAGCCTTGGCTATCTTTGACTACCCGTTATCTTCATTCCTGTGCCTGCTCAGCTGAGCATATTTGGCTCAAATCCCGCACCTTTGCTGACTTTCTTCACTTCAAATTCATGCTTGCCTCCTTCCAGCCAGCTTTAGCACTCACCAAGCAAAACTACTATGTCCATCTGACTGTCTTGCTTCTGACCCTCACCGTCTTTTTTCAACTCTCAACTCTCTCCTCAAAGTGCCTCTGCCTCTGACCCCTCCTTCCTTTTCTGCCCAGACCTTGGCCAACTACTTCCGTAACAAAATCCATAAGATTGCACTCCAATTCCCCATGAGTTCTGATTTATCCCCTCTTCTCTTCTCCTCAACCTCAGCTACCCTCTCTTCTTTCTGTAATATCTCGGATCTCTGTCTTGAAGGACTAGAAAAAGGGACTGTTACTTCTGGAGAGAGATCTGCAACTGTGAGTATATACTTATGGTAATTTTCTAAAAGGAATTCTTTGTATTAAAGCTAATTAATCTGTGAACCCACTATTTTTTGTTAAATCAGTCAGGGCCTAGTAGCAGCAGTTTAAGTTTAAATTTAAAACATAGAGGAGAACTTTCTGGTTACATTTCATACCCAGCAGAGAGCTTGTAGTTTAAATTTAATAGTCACTCAGGGCCTAGCAACAGCAAAGTACTTTTAGTTTAAATTTAAAACACAGAAGAGAGCTTTCTGGTTACATTTGGAACCCAGCAGAGAGCTTGTAGTCTAAATTTAATAGTCACTCAGGGCCTAGCATCAGCAAAGTACTTTTAGCTTAAATTTAAAACACAGAAGAGAGCTTTCTGGTTAAATTTAGAACCCAGCAAAGAGCTTGTAGTTTAAATTTCATAAGAAGTTAGAGCCTAGCAGCAGCTAAGAGCTATAATTTAAATCAAATCAGAATATAGCTTACCTCAGCAGCACAAGACAGGGTACTGTGTAGCAGCCCTCTTTTAATAAGTAGTTCCCTCCCTCCGTCCCCTGGGATAATCATAGCTTTATAGGTACTTACACATCTTAAAAGACAGGAGGTGCTTTCAGGTGAAGCTCATTACCCAAATCAGTCATATACTCAGGACCTGAGATTACTTAAGCTTCAGGTGAACAAGGTATATTACACGTATTAGGTACAGTTTTATTGTATAAATATCCATAGCAACCCTTAGTAAGTAAAGAACTTAGATCTAAACACAAACTTAAAACTAAGATGCAGACAGCAGTCCAGCAGCAGGATGGGGGCTTTCCAGTCTTTTGCATTGAGTGTCACATGTATGATTTTCTCCCAGTTGGTGAGAGGTCTTACGTGTGCACTAGGTGCAAGGAGCTCTTTGCTCTCAGGGAACGAGTCCGTTCTCTAGAGGCTAGAGTAGCGGAAAGCATAAGACAGACAGAGAGGTACATAGACGAGACCTACAGGGATATAGTCCTGAAGTCCCACCTCCAGTCTGGCAGCATCCCTGTTGCCATGGAGGAGAGAGGTCATGTGACAGGAGAGCATCACCCTGGTGTGGCAGGAAGTGATCCTGTAACTAGGACCTGTCCTCCAGGTGATGTAAAACCCTCTCGCACCGAGGAAGATTCTCCAGGGCCATGTGCCCATGAGGGAAGGGTTAGGACAGCCGTTATAGTTGGTGATTTGATCATTAGGCATGTAGATAGCTGGGTGGCTGGTGGATGTGAGGATCGCCTGGTAACATGCCTGCCTGGTGCGAAGGTAGCGGACCTCATGCGCCACCAAGATAAGGTCTTAGATAGTGCTGGGGAGGAGTCTGCTGTCTTGGTACATGTCGGTACCAATGACATAGGAAAATGTGGTAGGGAGGTTCTGGAGGCAAAATTTAGGCTTTTAGGTAGGAAATTGAAATCCAGAACTTCCAGGGTAGCATTCTCCGAAATGCTTCCTGTTCCACGCGCAGGACCCAAAAGGCAGGCAGAGCTCCGGAGTCGCAATGCGTGGATGAGACAATGGTGCAGAGATGAGGGTTTTGGATTTGTTAGGAACTGGGGAACATTCTGGGGAAAGGAGGAGCTCTTTCGAAGGTATGGGCTTCACCTTAACCGGGATGGAACCAGGCTGCTGGCATTAACCTTTAAAAAGGAGATAGAGCAGCTTTTAAACTAGATATTAGGGGAAAGCCGACAGTCGCCCAAGAGCAGATGGTTCGGAAGAATGTATCTTTGAAGGATACTACCAAAAGCAGAGAGGTTCCACAAAAGAGTAAAGTAGCCCAAATGCCCTCGAGTATGGAGCAGACAGAGCTTAAAGGTCCAAAATTACCCATGTGTACCAATAGCCAAATTAATATGAATAAAATACATTCTCTAAAATGCTTGTATGCAAATGCTAGAAGTCTAAAAAATAAGATGGGCGAGTTAGAATATACAGCACTAAATGAAAGGTTAGATAATATGATTGGAATATCAGAGACATGGTGGAGGGAGGACAATCAGTGGGACACTGTAATACCTGGGTACAAACTATATTGTAATGATAGAGCTGATCAAATTGGTGGAGGGGTTGCTCTCTATGTTAGAGAGGGCATTGAGTCAGAAAGGATTAAAGTTTTGCAGGAAACAAAATCTGCTGTAGAATCTATATGGATTAAAATTCCATGTAAAAGGGGGAAGGCAATGGCAGTGGGGGTGTACTATCGAGCGCCTGGCCAGAATGACCAAATGGATGATGAAATGCTCAAAGAAATCAAGGAAGCTAACAAAAGTTACAGCACAGTAATAATAATTGGTGATTTCAATTACCCCGGTATCGACTGGGTCAGTGTCACGTCAGGACATGCTAGGGAGATAAAGTTCCTAGATGAAATAAATGACTGCTTCTTGGAGCAGCTGGTTCATGAACCGACCAGAGGGGAAGCCATATTAGACCTAGTCCTTAGTGGAACACCAGATCTGGTGCAAGAGATAAGGTTGTTGGGGCCACTTGGCAATAGTGATCATAGCATGATCGCCTTTGATTTAATTAGTGGAGGAGGGATAGTAAGGAAATCCACAGTACTACCTTTTAACTTTTGAAAGGGAGACTATGATAAAATGAGGAAAACAGTTAAGAAAAAACTAAAAGGAGCAGTTGCAAAGGTTAAAGACGTACATCAAGCTTGGGTGTTGTTGAAAAATACTATCTTGGAAGCCCAGAACAGCTGTATTCCACGCTTAAGAAAAGTGAAAAGAAGTACAAAAAACTGCCAGCATGGTTTAAAGGTGAGGTCAGAGAGGCTGTTGTTGTCAAAAAAGCATCTTTCAGGAAATGGAAAAAAGAGCCAAACGACGAAACCTGGAAACAGCACAAGCACTGGCAAGTCAAATGCAAGGCATTGATAAGGCAGGCAAAGGGAGAATTTGAGAAGAAGCTTGCTGCGGAAGCAAAAACGCGAAATAAAGACCTTTTCAAGTATATTCGTAGCAAAAAACCTGTGAGAGAGTCAGTTGGTCCATTAGATGATAAAGGGGTTAAAGGAGCACTAAGAGGCAATAAGGCGATAGCGGAGAGACTGAATGAATTCTTTGCTTCGGTCTTTACTGAGGAAGATGTAGGGATGTTACCCATGACTGAAGTGGTATTTAAAGGTGCGGAAGAATTGAAGGAAATATCGATACATCTGGAAGATGTATTACAACTATTAGATAAACTGAAGAGTAGCAAATCACCTGGGCTGGATGGTATACATCCAAGGGTGTTGAAAGAACTGAAATATGAGATTGCAGACCTGCTATTAGTAATCTGTAAACTATCATTAAAATCATTTCTAATACCTGAAGATTGGAGGATCGCCAATGTAACGCCAATTTTTAAAAAGGATTCCAGGGGTGATCCGGGAAACTACAGACCGGTGAGCCTGACATCAGTACCGAGAAAAATGGTAGAAACCATCATAAAGAATAAAATTACTCAGCATGTAGATAATCATGACCTCATGGGAGACAGCCAACATGACTTTAGACAAGGAAGATCTTGTCTTACTAATCTGTTATGTTTTTTTGAAGGAGTGAATAAGCAGGTAGACAAAGGTGAGTCGGTTGATATTGTGTATCTGGACTTTCAGAAAGCCTTTGACAAGGTCCCTCATCAGAGACCTTTGGCAAAACTAAAGAGTCATGGGATAGGAGGCAGTGTACTATTGTGGATCAGGAACTGGTTAAAAGATAGAAAGCAGAGGATAGGGCTAAATGGCCAATTTTCCCAATGGAGAAAGGTGAATAGTGGTGTACCCCAGGGATCTGTGCTGGGTCCGCTGCTTTTTGACATATTCATAAATGACCTGGAAAGTGGAATAACTATGGTTACACGATGCAAGGTTCCACATTAGGAACCACCACCCAGGAAAAAGATTTAGGCTTCATTGTGGATACCATGTTAAAACCCTCGGCCCAGTGTGCAGCGGCGGCCAAGAGAGCAAATAGAATGCTAGGTATGATAAGGAAAGGAATGGAAAATAAAACAAAAGATATTATAATGCCTCTATATCGTTCCATGGTGAGACCGCACCTTGAATATTGTGTGCAATTCTGGTCGCCCTATCTTAAAAGGATATAGCGTTATTAGAAAAGGTTCAGAGAAGAGCCACTTTGGCAGTAATCCAGGAAGCTATAGGAAATTTGCCAGCTCAAAAAGGGATCGTGAGTAAATCTGTGACTAAAAGTAATTTGTCAGTTAGAAGCACTGTGCCACGTAATGAAAGAGAAGAGGCTTCACGTGCCTGCTGAAAAGCCTGTGTGCAAAGAGAAGTCTTATTGGAGGAAAGTACTAGAGCTGCTAGAAGAGGTTAAACCTGAGTTTGTACAGGGAGAATTAAAGCAGGATACCGAAAGCATTGATGCTGAAGAAATGCAAACTAAATGTTATGAATCTGACCAGGAGTCTGAGTCTTCTATAATGGACTGTTCTTTATGTCATAGGACTTTGTAATGATCTTAACTGAAAGGAGAAAGGCCTAGAATCTTACTGTCTGGTAAAGCAGAAAACAAAATAGGCTGGACATTGTTTAAATCAGTATTACTCAAGAATCCTGTTTGCTTTATGCTGAGTGAAACAGCTAAAACCTTATGCTGAAGGCTGGAACTTTAAAATGAAACAGCTACATGTCTTTAATGCTGAAGGAAGCAAATAAAGCTTTGTTATGAATGCAGGAAGTTGTAAGAAAAGTAACTACAAACATTTTAACCGGACAGAAACAGTTACTGTGTGCTGCTGTATGTAAAAGTCTTTTCTTTTGTGGAAAACATGGTTTGGGAGAAAGAATCCTATATTAATTTGTGTACCATGCGTTGAGCTTTTAAAGGCTCTTTTCTGGAAGGTGGAAAACGAAAAAAATAAATATTCCTGTGTTTGCCTTAAACTCTCGGGCCTCAATATTATTTGAACCCACAACTACAATTCCCAGAAGCCCCGGCTCTGGACTATATTAAGGCACGTCCCCTCCTCTAGGCAGCCGCCTGGACAGAAGGGGGCGCGACACCTGGAAAAGAGACGGCTGAGGGGAGATATGCTAGAAGTCTATAAATTAATGAATGGAGTGGAACGAATAAACGTAGATCGATTGTTTATGTTATCAGAATATAGGAAGACTAGGGGACATGCAATGAAGCTACAGGGTAAACTAAGATAAATAAGAGAAAATATTTTTTCACTCAACCTGTAATCAAACTCTGGAATTTGTTACCGGAGGATGTAGTTAAAGCTGTTAGTGTAGCTGGGTTTAAAAAGGGTTTGGACAAGTTCCTGGAGGAAAGGTCCATAAACCATTATTAAAAAGGGACCCAGGATATCACTGCTTGACCCAGTACAAGCATTGTGGAACCTGTGTCTTTTGGGGGAACTGCTAGGTACGTGTGACCTAGATTGGCCACTGTTGGAAACAGGATACTGGGCTCGATGTACCTTGGTCTGACCCAGTATGGCATATCTTATGTTCTTATGTTCTTAAGCCAAACAAATTTGCACACAGAGGTCTGCTGGGCTGCAGTGTGGCACTAATACCTGAGGCAGCATATCTGCAGGGCCTGCATTCCTTTGTGACCTTCTGTACACTACAAGATAAGTACCTTGCACATGCACCAAACTCAAATCTCAGTCATGACCCATGAGGTCCATCCCAGACCATCCTGCCCTTTCCAGGGGGCCCATGCATACTTTCTCCTTTGTCTTACAAGATGTGCAGGTACTGGGCAATGCTCCAGTGATCAGGGTCACCACTATGGCTGCAGTGTGGGCCATGTGTGATGGTATTGGTTAGCCCCTTTATTTCCCAGGATGTACCTCACAATCTGAGCACCTACAGTATATGCTACTTTTGCCCCTATGGAGAATGCAGCGATCCATAACATGAGCTCTGTAATGTGCAGGCACATTGTGTGCTTCATGGGCATAACACTTATTGCAAAAAACTTGAATCGCTGAAAACTATGTGGATACACAGCCGTGACATGGTCCCAGCTTGGTCAGTGTGAGCGTGGCCTCTCAGCATGAACATATGTGTGCACTCAGGCAATGCTCATGCAAGACCACATTAAGATGGCTCAGTCATTTACCTAACCTCTGACTCATATACATCCTGTGCAAACTGCTCTATTTTGGACAATATCCGGAATCCTCTGCTCTTCATTTGTGTACCCTTTTAGTTTAAACTTGGGGGCAACTAATGCAATGGAAAGAGCACTGGAAAGTGGCCCAGAGATAGGCTGTGAGTGCATGTTGGCTCACAGTGGCCTATGTCTGTCATATACCAGAAGACTGTGTCCCTGTACACAGCTTGTGACAGTGAGCACTGAACATAGTGCTATGCTCATACTACCATATTACGAGTATGTCATATTCCTGGCCATGGACACTGCAAAAATGGTCAGTGGAGCACATGCGCTCTCCCACGCTTTGCATGCAGTTCCCCACCTAAGAGCATGTGGAAGCATGACAGGTTGGACATGGGGTTAGATATTGGTATAGTTGCTGGCTACACATACACCACCATCCCCAGCCTCTTTGTACTCCAACAATATCTTTGTGATTGTCACACTTGATACCCGTAGAGAGTGGGTGAAGCTGTCATGCAGGGTCTCTGATGAGAAACATGCAGACTGAGTAGGCCCTCAGAGCTTCTGTGCATCTGAACAGAGCCTCTGGTCGGCTATGCCACCTACCAGGGGCACATTCAAAACATGTATGGAAGTGCTGTCTCCCACCTCCACCCCAACATTTACCTCCAGGCACTGCCTTCCCATATGGTGGCAGGCGATGCAGAGACTAACTTGAGATCCTTTGCACATTCCTCCTGCTGGAATTGTGCATGCACCATTCAGAGGTCATTGTACCACTGTCACAGTCAAACCAAAACATATTGGGCCAGATTTTCGAAGGCATTTACACAGGTAACTTCCTTAGTTACCCATATAAATGCCTTAGCTTGGATTTTCAAAGGGCAACTACATGGGTAGTACCCTTCGAAAATCCTGGATATGTCTCTAACGTACCTAGATGTTATCCACTTAGCATCAGGGTATGTTGGGAGCATAATGGGGCACAGCAGAGGAGGGCCATGGTGCTACCTGTGTAGCACTGATTTTCGATGCTACATGGTTAGCGCTCTGCGCTTTAAAGGTAGGCATGGGAAAACCTCACTTATCTTTAAGGTGCTGGGGCTAACCATGTAGCTTTGAAAATCGGTGCTACATGGGTAGCTCCTCTGGCTTCCTGGCTCTGCAGCAACACCCGGAATTTTGATGCCGGGGTCATTCGAAAATCCAGGTTAGGCGGGGGGGGGGGGGGGGGGAGGGCTATGCGCCGACGTGGTGCATAGTATCACCCAGCTCAAAATCGGGCCCATCGTCTGTGTAAACTTAAGACTGGTTGCTGTTATGGAGCAATACATAATGCCGTGCTAACTGCTGTGGTCAATGATCAGTAGACAGTGCTGAGATAGTACATATTGTGTGCAGAGGTGCCTGAGATGGACATGCCTATATGTGCATACTGTGCATGGAATTAAAAGACCCCCCAGAGTTCACTGTGTGACTGCAGCTTAGGACAAGAACACAGATCCTTTCCTGTTTCAGCAACTCAGTGACTTCATTGGACATTCACATAGGCCAGCCCTCCACATGAGCCTAGCTCCCAATAGGCTGCAGCTGCACCAAGGGGGCTGACAGTGCTGCTGCGGATACAGCTATTATAGCAGTTGGCATTAATCAGGCCTCTCACCTTGCAGCCAGGAGTGTCCTGAGGCCTGGAGGCTCAGTCAGAGATGAGGTTGCTGCGCACACACATGTGATGGAGCTCTCCCTGGTGAGACTGTGTCTCCCCAACTCACTCCACTCAAACCAGCAGGTGATATGGGAGCTGTACAGCACTGTCATGTTGGGAGGTAAGGTAGGAGCATGCTGTGGGGATGGGGCTTGAGGATGGGTAACTGAGAATGTATTTGAGTGTCGCAGCCAGTGACTCCCACAGGTTGCAACAACTTACTAAAAAATCATCTTCTGCCCATAAATGGTGTCTCAACCATAAGAACATAAGATATGCCATACTGGGTCAGACCAAGGTCCATCAAGCTCAATAACCTGTTTCCAACAGTGGCCAATCTAGGTCATACCTACCTAGCAGTTTCCCCAAAAGACACAGGTTCCACAATGCTTGTACTGGGTCAAGCATTGATATCCTGGGTCCCTTATTAATAATGGTTTATGGACCTTTCCTCCAGGAACTTGTCCAAGCCTTTTTTAAACCCAGCTACACTAACAGCCTTTACTACATCCTCCGGTAACAAATTCCAGAGTTTGATTACACGTCGAGAGAAAAAATATTTTCTTTCATTAGTCTTAGCTTACCCTGTAGCTTCGTTGCATGTCCCCTAGTCTTTCTATATTCTGATAATGTAAACAATCGATCTACATTTACCCGTTCCATTTCGTTCATTAATTTATAGACTTCTATCATATCTCCCCTCAACCGTCTCTTTTCCAGGTTAAAGAGCCCTAACCTTTTTAGCCTTTCTTCATAGGAATATCCTTCCATCCCCTTTACCATTTTGGTGGCTCTTCTCTGAACCTTTTCTAATAATGCTATATCCTTGTTAAGATACGGTGACCAGAATTGCACACAATATTCAAGGTGCAGTCTCACCATGGAACGATATAGAGGCATTATAATATCTTTTGTTTTATTTTCCATTCCTTTCCTTATGATACCTAGCATTCTATTTGCTCTCTTGGCCGCCATTGCACACTGGGCCGAGGGTTTTAACATGTTATCCACAATGACGCCTAAATCTTTTTCCTGGGTGGTGGTTCCTAATGTGGAACCTTGCATCGTGTAACCATAGTTTGGGTTGTTTTTTCCTAGGTGCATAACTTTGCACTTGTCCACATTAAATTTCATCTGCCATTTTGATGCCCAGTCTTCCAATTTATCAAGATCCTCTTGCAATTTTCCACAATCCTCTTGGGTTTTAACAACTTTAAATAGTTTTGTGTCATCTGAAAATTTGATAACCTCACTCGTTACTCCGTTTTCCAGGTCATTTATGAATATGTCAAAAAGCAGCGGACCCAGCACAGATCGCTGGGGTACACCACTATTCACCTTTCTCCATTGGGAAAATTGGCCATTTAGCCCTATCCTCTGCTTTCTATCTTTTAATCAGTTCCTGATCCAGCATGATCAGCATCGATGCGCCCGATGGAGCATGCTGTTAAAGGGCCGACTGCCCTTGTGCTCAGATGGTGGCGTCCGGCGCCACAACAGTACACTGCCTCCTATCCCATGACTCTCTGGTTTTGCCAAAAGTCTCTGATGAGGGACCTTGTCAAAGGCTTTCTGAAAGTCCAGATATACTATATCAACCGACTCAACTTTGTCCACCTGTTTATTCACTCCTTCAAAAAAACATAACAGATTAGTAAGACAAGATCTTCCTTGCCTAAAGCCATGTTGGCTGTCTCCCATTAGGCCATGACTATCTACATGCTGAGTAATTTTGTTCTTTATGATGGTTTCCAGCATTTTTCCCAGTACTGACGTCAGGCTCACCGGTCTGTAGTTTCCTGGATCACCCCTGGAACCCTTTTTAAAAATTGGCGTTACAGTGGCGATCCTCCAATCTTCAGGTATTACAGATGATTTTAATGAAAGTTCACAGATTACTAATAGCAGGTCTGCAATCTCATATTTCAGTTCTTTCAACACCCTTGGATGTATACCATCCAGCCCAGGTGATTTGCTACTCTTTAGTTTATCTAATAGTTGTAATACATCTTCCCGATGTATCGATATTTCCTTCAATTCTTCCGCACCTTTAAATACCACTTCAGTCATGGGTAACATCCCTACATCTTCCTCAGTAAAGACCGAAGCAAAGAATTCATTCAGTCTCTCCGCTATCGCCTTGTCACCTCTTAGTGCCCCTTTAACCCCTCTATCATCTAATGGACCAACTGACTCACAGGTATTTTGCTACGAATGTACTTGAAAAGTCTTTATTTCGTGTTTTTGCTTCCGCAGTTTGTGAAGTTGCTGGCTAACTGACTGTGCAGCATGTTGTATGTAGAGCCATAAAGCCTGCACATTATGTGCATGCATAGTGCATTGCTGCAGCTCACACACGACCCCACTGTCCAAAATAGGTGTCAATTGGCATTCTTACTCTGCCCTTAGGCCTCCTTTAACGCTTGGACATTCTCAATGCTTGCAAATGTGAATAGCGCGGGCCCACATCCCTCATAATGCCCACACAGTGTGTGGGTGCTAGTAGTGTGCTCTGCCATCCAGCTGGTGTTGGTGCAAAAGGTGACTCATGCTGGACCAGATAGGGAGGGTTGCACATGCTGATACAGCTCTGGAAATGTGGGATGAAGTTAACACATCTGGATTTATCATTCCTATTACACAGGTTGGTGTTGAACCCATGACCCTTCTCCCTCACACACAGTGGCCATGTGCTTGCCATGTGGGAATGTGGGTGCATCAGTTCATCTGTATCTAAGTGGCCATTGTCAGGCTGCATAAGGACATGAGCTGGGGTAAGCTTATATCTGTGTAGCTCTTTGCAGGCTCTTTGCCATACTAATCTGACAAGCTCTGTGAGGCTGCTGTGGGAGAGGGACATCTTGTTAGGTTTGTATGTAGAACTGCATTGATTATGCTGCTGATAAAACGGACGTTCATGTCTTACATGTGCAGACACCACTTAACTGTGTGACCCTGGTCTGGACAATGGGGTACTTTTGCTTCTAAACAGAGTACTATGCTGTGGTGTCTATGAATTCAATGATCATGTTTTTCAACCGGTGGATATTGAATGTTATGCATGAGTGTCTTATCCCCTCTCTTTGAATTATGCTTTTAACTTACACTGTTTTGCATGTATAATTTATTATATCATATCATTCCTGGTTTCTGATTTTCTTTAGATTGATATTTTTTTCTTACTTCTTTTTTAAATTGAAGGAGAAAACTATGTTTGTCTTCATAACTTGATTCCATCTTCAGGAATTTGTTTATCTAAACTAATCTTGCTTTTCTTAGGGTAATCAAAATAATGTGATAAAGTGCAGGGGATGCATTTGGGGTGCAGAAACCCCAGGGAGCAGTTTGCAAAAGAAGGGTAGAGGCTGAGGTGCACAGACTAGGAAAGAGACCTTGGGGTTAGTGTCTGAGAATCTCAAGGTGGTGAAACCATGTGACAAGGTGGCGGCCAAAGCCGGAAGGATGCTAGGCTGCATAGAGAGGGATACAAGCAGCAGGAAGGAGGAGGCGATGATGCCCCTGTACAGGACATTGGTAAGACCTCACTTGGAATACTGTGTTCAGTTTTGGAGGTTTTATCTCACTGAAGACATGAAGAGGTTGGAGTCGGCCCAGAGGAAAGTAACCAAAATGAGAAGAGGCTGATGGCCCTAACTATGTACACCCTAGAGGAGATGAGGGACAGAAGAGATATGATACAGACCTTTAATACTTGAAAGGCATTACAGAGCAAACAAGCTCCTTTTGAAATGAAGGGAAACTGTAGAACCAAACGACATGAAATGAGGCTACAAGGAGCTAGAACCAAAAGCAATATTAGGAAATATGTCTTCACAGAAAGAACGGTGGATACCTGGAATGCCCTCCCGAAAGAGGGGATGGGAGTAAAAATGGTGATGGAATTCAAAAAGGAGTGGGATAACCATAGTGGATTCCTAAAGAGCAAGAGGATGGTAACCAACAATGGAGCACCTCAACTCAAAACAGACATGAAATTACTATTTCTCTTCTTGTAGAAAGCCACAGGGAAAGTAACCTACATGGCAGGTGGGGAGAGGGGGGGGGGGGGGGAGGCGGGGGTTAGTGCTGTCTCCTGGCAACCCAGTTACCTCTGGGTTTTCTTAGCAATATGTCACCAGAAGTAGACAGCCAGGGCTTTTCTTCTGAGGCAATTGAAGGTGAAGTGACTTGCCCAAGGTTACAAGGAGTACCAGCGGGAATCAAGCCTTTGAGCTATAAGGCAGTAGGCAGTTGCTCTAACCACTAAGCTACTCCTCCACTATAACCCCCCCTTCCCCCCAAAAAAGAAAGATATGTGAAAAGTAATCTGTGCTGCATATCAGGTACAACACCCTCCCCACTGATGGTGTCATGAGTATTCCTTGCCCAGGGATGGCTCCCTACACCCTATCCAGTAGGGAGGATGGCCTGGGCTGAGGGAGTGGGGGATGGGATGTGGGGTCACGGCTGCCTGTGCTAGAACTGGGTAGAGTGATGAATGCATGGAAGCTCCCCTTACTGTGGCACCATGCCCCAGGCCCTCTGCCCCTCAACCTACTTACTGTGATTCATGGCATGAGTTGTGGCATGTGAGTTTCCATCTGTGGCTCAGGCACTCCACTGTGTTTGAGATTTAAATGTCCAGCACATCCTGGTGCTGCCATCTGTTCTGCTTGGGGTGGACATCAGTAGTCCTGCCTTCCAACCCATCCATGTATCCTCTGTTGTGTTCCTGATATCTGTAATGTCACAGTTGAGGTACCTGAGCCAGGAGCCATGTTGATGGACTTTTGGAGTTCGTATGATAGTGGCAGGGAAGCCTCCCACAGCCACTATAAAATAATGAGCGGAGTAGGATGAGTAAATGAGAATCAGTTGTTCACTCTTTCAAAAAGTTTAAAGACTAGGGGACATGCAATGAAGCTACAAAATAATACATTCAAGAATAATTATAGAAAATAGTTTATCACTCAATGTTCTGGAATTTGTTGCCAGAGGATATAGTAAAAGCTGTTAGTGTAGCTGGATTTAAAAAAAGGATAGACAAGTTCCTGGATGAAAAGTCCATAAACAATTATTAAAATGGACTGGGGGAAATTCACTAGTTTTTCCTAGGATAAGCAGCATGGAATTTGTCGACCTTTTGGGATCCTGCCAGGAATTTGTGATCTGGATTGCCTACTATATGGTGAGGGGCCCTGGATTAGTTGCAGAAAGAATGACAGCCTTGCTGGCCCCATGGTGAGCTGGGGATTTAATTAAATGCAGTATTATGTATTTATTTATTTCACATTCTTATATACCGCCTTATCTGGCAAACAAGGTGGTTTACAATAAACAGAACTTGAACATTACATCGAACAGAGTTAACTATGTACAATAACAGTAGTAACTATTTACATTTAACTGATATGAGCGGCATACAAATTCAAGTTTATGTTCCGTAGGTGATGCTGGTTTACTGACAGGGCTAGTTGGGTGGCCGCTTAGATTAACAGGAATGATTAAAGGCAGTAAAGGATATAGTGAGGTATAACGATCTTATGTTAGGCAGTAAGGGATTCTGGTTGGGGCTGACCATAGTGTTCATCTTTTTCTGAAGTCGGTAAGATCTTTTATCTCTCTTAACGTTGGAGGTAGGGAGTTCCAAAGAGTTAGGGCATAATGGGAGAATGCTTTTTTGTTTGTTATTTTGCTTGTCTTTGGGAAGTCAGGTGGAATGCATAGCGAGTTTTGTGAACAACTCCTTCTTTGTCTGATATCTGGGGTTCTGGATATTAGTGTGGTGATGTGTGATGGAGCTGTATCATGTAACAGTTTAAAATATAATCACCAGGTTCTTGTATTTAATTCGACTGACTGTTGGGAGCCACTGAAGGTTTTGTAAAATTGGTGTGATATGATCCGCATTAGATGTTTGCATTATTACCCATGCTACCGTGTTTTATGCAAACTGGAGGTGTGCTAGAGTTTGCTTTGGTAGACCGTGTAGAATGCTATTACAATAGTCTATATGAGGACTGACCATTGCTTGGATGATTGTTCTAAAGTCTGATGGGTCAAGGAGTGGTCTTAGTCGTTGAATCATTTTAATTTTTGTATATATGGCATTAGTGGAGTTGTTTATGTGAGTTGTGAGATTGAGGGCTTTATCAAAGACGATTCCCAGGTATTTTATCTCATCTTTTACTGTGATTGCTGCTTCTCCAAGGGGGTGGTGAGAAATCTTTGTCCCTGGTTATGAATATGGCTTCTGTTTTATTGATGTTTATTTTTAGGTTATGTGTTGTAAGCCACTGTGAGACTTCTTGATAGCACGCTGTGATTTGGTCTAGGTTTGGTTTTAAAGTACTGATTGGGAGGTACATCGTAATATTGTCTGTGTAAATATGAAACTGAACTTTATGTTTTTGAAAGATTTTGCATATCGGTTGCAGGTATATGTTAAATAAGAGGGCAGATAGTGCTGACCCCTGGAGGATTCCTTGGCTTTGGCTAAAGGGAATTGATGAAGTTTGATCTATTTTTACCTTTTGGGTGTGGTCCTCTAGGTATGAGATGAACCAGGTTAGGGCTAGTCCGCAGATTCCAATTTGTTGAAGTCTTGCTAGGAGCATATTATTGTTAATGGAATCAAAAGCTGACACAGTATCTAGGAAAATCATTATCACAGCCTCTTTGGGTTTTTCAGTACTTTAGATGAGTGTATCAAATAGGGCTATGAGTAGAGTCTCAACTCTGTGATGAGGTTTGAAGCCATATTGTTGTGGATCAAGAGGGTAATTTGAGTCTAAGTGGTCCTGTAGTTTGTATGTACTGCTTTTTCTATTATCTTTGTTAGGTATGGTAGGCTTGATATTGGCCTGTATGAGCTTTGCTGCAATCTGTCCAGGTTGTTCGATTTTAGTATAGGGCGTATGGTTGCCTGTTTAAGAGATTTTGGCATGTGTCCTTGTGTTAAGGATAAGTTGACAATATTTAGAATTATTGGTGCTAGGGAATCATGCGCCATCTTTTCCAGGCCACAGGGCATGGGTCTCCCGGGCTGTGGTCGTGTTTATCATAGAGAAACTTTCTCCAATTGCATTAGTGAGACTGTTGAGAATGAGTTTAGTGTTGAGGAGACATGGGTGGGTTTTGTTAAGGAGAGTGTGGGGTCAAGTAAGGTAATACATAATTTGTCACTGTAGTATTTTGCCAGTGTGTGCAGACTAATTTGTGTAGAGTGGTTTTCATTGTCTGGTGATTTGGTTAAGGATTTAACTATCTGAAATAGTTCCCTTGGTATGTTGAGAGATTTCATTAATAACTTAGTATGGTTTTCCTTCTTGACATTGTTTATGCCCTCTTTGTATTTGGGAAGGGTATTCATGTATTCATGTTTTTCATCTGTGTTTTTGGTTTTCCTCCATTTTCTTTCTAGTTTATTCTTAGGGGCATGTTTACTAAAGTCCGCAAATTTGCGCGCCGCAAAATAGCGCACGGCAACGTGCCACTGAAACGCTAATAAACGCGTTTAAACGCCCCGCACACGTGCGTGTCACTCCCGCACAGGTACGCAGCACACTAACGGGCCCCGTACAAGTGCCGGGCCGCAAATGTCCGATAGAGGCGTGGAACGGCTAAAGGAGGGCGGAGGAAGGCTCTGGAGGGGCGGAGGGACGGGGTCAATGGGTGGAGAGTGGGAGGGGAGAGGCTCCCCGCACAATATCGGGCCCGAATTTGCATGTAAAAATAGCGCGAGTGAAACACTCGCGGTAGAAAGCATTTAAAGGGAAGAGAAACCATTTCCGTCAGCAATGTACAGCAAAACTGGTGAAACCAGAAAAACGTCAGCAGTGTGATACATGTGCACAGCACAAAAGTGCAATTAAAAGTTGAAAATGATCACAGGAAAAACATTTAAAATAGTAACCCAGCTCCGGAACTGTTGTAGTAATGGCCTAAATGTAAAAACACACCCAGGAAAGTGCCAAAAAAAAGGAATGAACCATGGAAAGGTGTATGGAGCGGAGACTCTTCCAAAACAAAAATCCCCTCTTATGTAGCTTTCCTGGGAATGTCTCCCATGTTTGTTCATGAAAAGCACTGTAGCCCATGTTGGATATATTTTATCGTCCCTTTCCGTGCTCATGTCTGGGTATTATGTGCACGTTTGTCACCGGACAGGGTGAAGGAGCCCACAGTAAAAATGTGCAGAGCAGGGTGTGTGACCCCATCCTGCCAGGTTTATCATCTCCAGGTACTGCACCATCTCTGTGGCCACAGTGTAGTGCAGTGGACTGAGCCAGTACCTGCAAGACCATAGGGTCACAGGTTTAAATCCCATCTGGGGCTCATGCCAGCCTACTCCCAAAATCTTACCCACCACCAAACAGAGATATGAAAGACACCCCTTTATTGCAGAGAACATAAGCATGTTTCAAACATCCTTCTTTTACCCTACACCGCACACACAGTAGAACAATGGGCATCACCCACATCCAAGTCCCCCAAATGCAGTCCTTGAGTGACTCCACTCAATCAGGCCATATGCTTATGCTAAGATAAGGACATGCTAGCATGTTGGTGGAACTGTACAGATGGTGGAGGGGGAAGTGCCTGCTAGCCACAGAAGACAGTGGCCTAGCCATGTGCAGGCTGGTCCCGTCCACTGCAACAGACAGGCCCTGATGGATGTACAGTCATGGACCATCCAGGGAACACAGCCAATCTGTGGCTACACAGTGGTGCAGTGCACACAGACACTGTATGCAAGTGTAGTAGGTCACAGGTTCAAAGCTCTGCTTGGGCTATTGCCAATCATGACCACATATTTTTCACACAAATAAACCGTGGTAGTAAGCACAAACCTTTAAGGCAGAGGACAGTGGCATTGGTAAAACCCCTAACATTTACCATCCCAAGCATGTGTGAGTTGTGGGGAAGTGTGGAGGACTAGGTAGTCACCCCAGACCCATAATGCACAGTATATGTAGTTGCGTACATGCACAGTGGATGTTCAAAAACTGAGTGGCCCCAGCACCAGCAGGGCCTGCAGCATGTTTGCAGAGGTGTACTGTTATCAGAGGGGGGCAGTGGCAGGTGGCCAGAGAAGATGGAGCCAGAGCCCCTGACACGTGGGTGCAGTGGACCACAACAGAAAGGCCCGCTAGGACAACCAGACATGCTATTTGCAGGGTCTACATTGACTCTGTGTCTGCAGTGTGGTGCAGGGGACACAGCCAGTGTATTGGGGAGGCAAAGATAACAAGTTCAACTCCCAGCTGGGGCCACCGGCAACACAGTGCACATATTTTATCCACCAGTAAACCGTTATAGGGAATAAAAACACCACTTGCAGAGAACAAAAGCATGTTCCGAGGATCTCTATTTTACCATAAGTAGCTCATACCCCTCAGAAATGTACAACACCTACAGCAGAGTACACACAATGTAGTACTGGAGGGCCACATGTCAGTTAGCTGTGATGCTGTCCCCAATATAAGCCCATTTAATCATGGTGGTGTACGCCTACTGCTGGCAGAGAGGGCAGTGGCTGCTGCACCACAGCAGATGCTCGCCTAGCCACCCTCATGTGGCTGCAGTCCAATCGAACAGACAGGCACCGTGTGACAAACAGCCATGGACTCCCCCGGGAATGTACTGCTGCTGTGCTAAGACGGTGGTGCAGTACACATAGCAAGTGCCTCCAAGAGCAGAAGGCCCCAGGTTCAAATCTCAGCTGGGGCACCTGCCATCCTACTTCCCATGCATGAAACCTGTTAGTAAAGACTGGGATTCCCCTGCTGAGGACATAAGCGTTGGTACAGATAACATATTTTACATTAAACAGCCCACACCACATAAACATATGCCTCACCCACAGCACAGTCCCCCTAATGCAGCCATGCAGGCTAAAAAAACACTCAGGGTCGCTGATGTATCCAATAAAGATGCGTGTGCTGCAAGTTAAGTGACCACCACCATGGTATGCATCTGTATCAGAGGCATATTCATCACGGACATCATGAAAACCTGACCAGTGTTTGCACCACATTGACTGGAGTTGTGAAAATCTGCCCTAGAGCAGTGGCCAACAGGGGCAGAAACACCTGCACCTGCAGGCCCCATTATCCGAAGACCAATGCAGCGGCAGGATATCGGGTCCTGTGTGCCCCTGCCAAAAACTAGCATGTGCAGAAATCACCAATCACACACTACACATGGGGATACATCACACACATATCAGAAGCATGGTATGAGCAGTGAGTGTTAGAAATGATGATGCCAAGCACAAGCAGATCATCAAACTGTAACATAACAACGTCTCTGATGTATGTACAATGTGAGTTAGGTCATGTGCCCTGCAGAGACTAGCAGCCTGGAACATTTCTCCAAAAGTGTACCCCAAAGTTGCCATGCCCGCAGTGTGCCCATTACTGTTGCGTTGGTCACTGCTCCCAAATAACACTACATCTGCTCAATGCTGTCCTAGGTGTAGGGAGTGTGTGTCTGTCTATCCAGTGTGTGCTGGCTGCCAACACCTCCCACAGCCCACACTGATAGCACCGTTGCCAGTATTTGCCTGCAAATGTGCATAATGAGGAGCAAAGTACTCTGGGTATAGAACAGACAGGGCGGCAGGAGCAGGATGCAGCTACACAGGGCAAATGTGCATGCCTAGGACCATGTTGTGCCTTGCCATCACCTCCACAGACATGGTGTTCATAGCATGCACTGTGTGGAGGTCACCCTCACCCCGAACGATCAGTGACCACGCCATGGCTAGGTTCCAACATATTGCCATACAGTAGTTCTCTCATGTGATGTTTATGGGTCCTGTATATATGGGGCCCAATCACTGAGTCAACTGCATGGTGGTTGTGCTCACATCCTAGTTATGGGTGGCCAGAGCTTCCCTGGTAGCATGCACCATGGACTGGCAAGTGGCCTGTCTGCAGTTACCATGTGTCTGGCTGGAACACCTTGCAGGGCCAGTAGCTTGGCACACACTGTGCCTTCAGCTGCAACATGTCAGATGGTGTTGGTTGAGCTGGGTGTCTCTGACTCTACTGTCTGTCTGATCTAGAAATATGGATATGTTCTAAATAGCAGAGAGTGACCTGTAGGTTTTCTGTATGACAGCTGGAATGAGTCTGCTGTTGTTGGCAACTGCTAGCACCATCGTTGTCCGATAGAATGTGCATATCATAATATTGTGCAAATTGTGCTCCACAGGCAAGGTTAGGTGTTCAGGCACAATTTGCCTATGTGGCTGGAAATCTCCCTTACCCCCACCACATATATCATGAAGGGTAGGGCACCCACAAAGGATATGCACCCCTTGGGTGAGCATTGTAGCCCACAAGGCCCAAATGGGTCAGGGAGATACAGATGCTTTAAGGATGACTGTATGTGTGTCCAATGTATCAACCTATCAGACATCATCTGACAAGCTCACCTGATGTATAGGCCTTCTCAGCCAGGACAGGTGCTGTGTGTCTCCCCTCACACTCAGGGTGAGTACAAGCCACACACACACTGTGATGTCCTGTACCCACTCTGTACCTGCAACACAGAAGGTCCGTGGCCAAAACTAGGCCTAGGTGCTGTGGGGTTGCACACCCTCTCGTTGGACCATTATTAGACTGCTGCTTGGCATGTGCAGTGCATCATGGGTGTGAGTGGACCTACCCTACCCTGTTAACTGCAGCACAAAGTCTGCATAGGTTCTATTGCAGACAGCCAGATGTTACATCACAGCCACAGAGCTGTAGTCTAGTGGTAACTGCAATGCCTCAGAAGCAAAAGGTTGGTGGTTCAAATCCAAAGTGTGGTTGTACAAGCAAAGTATTTTATCTATCTTGACATTGGCCCATAGACTCTGCCAGTCAGCAGCAGTGCGGGTCAAATGTCAGAAAATCAACATACATTGAACATGGCAGTGTCACATTAGGCAAATGTTTTTTCAAGGTTCATGGGGGCTGTCAGGCCTGGAACGTGTGTAATGTCCTTTAGTACTGGCAACTTAAACACCATCACAGTGGATTAACCCAAGTACACCCTATAAGGTGGTCTGTGGAGCACCTGCTGCTGACAGCACTGTGAGGATCTGCGAACAACCACCAGTAGTGTACAGTCATGGACCTGTCATTGGCTGCAGTCACCAATAACCCCACTGTGTATGGAAGTACGCACCTCTGGCTCCCCATGCAGCAAGGTTAGGTGTGGGCCACAGCTCGATTGCTAAGAACA
Source organism: Ichthyophis bannanicus (assembly GCA_033557465.1). Taxonomy (NCBI): domain Eukaryota; kingdom Metazoa; phylum Chordata; class Amphibia; order Gymnophiona; family Ichthyophiidae; genus Ichthyophis; species Ichthyophis bannanicus. The sequence continues at coordinate 50,327,474 of CM066046.1, forward strand.
GATGCCTGGCTGGCTAAAGAGGCAATCATGCAGATTGTGTGTTGTTGTTACCAGGGTTGCGGTGCCCCATTAGTGACAATGGTGTATGACACATGATGTATGCAGCAGTGTGCGTGTCTTGCCACCAGCAGCACCTCTGTAATGCAGAAAGGGCTCTGGGCCAAGTAATAATGTTGCAAAGTATGAAAATATATGCCGTGCACAGCATAGATGTACATGGAAAGCACCATGGCCAATGGTGTAACAAAGTATGATCATGTGAGCTGCCTGAGACAGGCACTCCAGAGCGCAAATGGAAGATGTAACCCATGATGCCTGGTTAAGCAGTCAATGGATCAACCATTGCGCTATATCTCAGCCCCCAGGACTGTATGCCAGCACACATACCATAGGTTAATGTGCAGTGTGGTGACATACTGACCACATTGCCCTCTACTGTCCAACACACAACCTAATTTGCATGTGTAATGCTCATATATTAACCCCCGCCAAACACCTATGGCAACCACCACATCATTGCTGTCTGTACATGGTGAATCACCACAGAACATAGCCCACCAACACACATAACCCCATATCACCAGGTTGCCTGACCCCTGACGCTGATGGTCTGTCTGCACCCATTGCTATCAGTGTCAGAGCACTACCTGCTATGTGACACACATAGCACACTTCATCTGACAATGGCCCAGGAATCAGTGCATATGTGTCCAGAGGTTCAAGACCACACTGTGTGAACAAGTGAAATCCACAATAATTAAAGTTTGTTATAGGGACATGAGAGACACCTTTTAGCTATGTGAGTATGCTCAGAACACGAAAGATATTCATATATTAAAAGGAAAAAATGTGTATGAATGCTGCGTGCCGGTAATAATTGCACCTTTCTGCCGCGTAGCAATGCGGAACGCAAGGGCAAGCATTGATTAGTGGTGCAGCCATGCGGCGCGCACGTGCGTGATCCGATACACGCAAATGCGGAAGTTGCGTCGTTAGCGTTCGCGCGCGTCTACACGCCCACCAAAAAAAATGGCGTCCAGAACCAGGAAGCCCGCCATCAGCCAACGTGAGTTGTGCCTGCTAGCCTCCCTTATTGGGACCAAGCAAAACTAGGCTTTTCCCAGGGCCCTCCAGGAGGAGAAACATGGGAAAGGTCCTGAGGGCCTGGGAGAGGGTGACCAGGCGCTTCAACCGTGAGGCAGACCACCCACGTGAGGTAAGTGAATGGCCACAGGTCACAAAAAACATATACACAGACAGGGTTGATGTCAGCTGTTCATGCTGTTGCGTGTAAGTAGTCTATATAAGTTACGTGTAGCAGGGTAAACACATGCCATCTGCATTGTGTATCACATCTGAGTGGTTGCCCATGTAGCCAGGTGGTGATGGATGTGGCCACAGAGGGCATGATGACCCCCTGGCATCATGACAGCTGCTGGTATTGATGTACTACAGACCACTGTAACACAGCTAGGCCAAGCATCTGCTCAAGGAGTGTCTAGAACCATCATGTGCTGATGGCGGTATCTGCATCTGAAGGGTAACGCATAGGGGCAACCATCAGGGGTCCTGGAACCTTCAGCACAAGGGCACTCAGGCACAGGTGCTCAGGGGTAGTTTCCAAATGTTGTATAATACATCCCCCTCCCCTCAGGGGTCCAGAGAGCCCATCCAAGTGGGCTCTCTATCACCCTGGAGATATGGATCTGTGTCCTAATGTAGTTTGAAACCTCCTCCCTACCTCCAGGAGGTCAGAGAGCCAATCCAAGTGGTTTCTCTGTCATCCTGGAGATATGGTTGTGTGCCCTAATGTAGTTTGAAACATCCTCCTTACCTCCAGGAGTGCAGAGAGTCCATCCAAGTGCTTTCTCTGTCACCCTGGAGATATGGTTGTGTGTCCTAATGTAGTTTGAAACATCCTCCTTACCTCCAGGAGTGCAGAGAGCCCATCCAAGTGGTTTCTCTGTCACCCTGGAGATATGGTTGTGTGCCCTAATGTAGTTAGAAACATCCTCCTTACCTCCAGGAGTGCAGAGAGACCATCCAAGTGGTTTCTCTGTCACCCTGGAGATATGGTTGTGTGTCCTAATGTAGTTTGAAACATCCTCCTTACCTCCAGGAGTGCAGAGAGTCCATCCAAGTGCTTTCTCTGTCACCCTGGAGATATGGTTGTGTGTCCTAATGTAGTTTGAAACATCCTCCTTACCTCCAGGAGTGCAGAGAGCCCATCCAAGTGGTTTCTCTGTCACCCTGGAGATATGGTTGTGTGCCCTAATGTAGTTTGAAACATCCTCCTTACCTCCAGGAGTGCAGAGAGCACATCCAAGTGGGCTAGGTGTCACCCTGGAGATATGGTTGTGTGTCCTAATGTAGTTTGAAACATCCTCCTTACCTCCAGGAGTGCAGAGAGTCCATCCAAGTGGTTTCTCTGTCACCCTGGAGATATGGTTGTGTGCCCTAATGTAGTTTGAAACATCCTCCTCACCTCCAGGAGTGCAGAGAGCACATCCAAGTGGGCTAGGTGTCACCCTGGAGATATGGTTGTGTGCCCTAATGTAGTTTGAAACATCCTCCTTACCTCCAGGAGTGCAGAGAGCCCATCCAAGTGGTTTCTCTGTCACCCTGGAGATATGGTTGTGTGTCCTAATGTAGTTTGAAACATCCTCCTTACCTCCAGGAGTGCAGAGAGACCATCCAAGTGCGTTCTCTGTCACCCTGGAGATATGGTTGTGTGTCCTAATGTAGTTTGAAACATCCTCCTTACCTCCAGGAGTGCAGAGAGCCAATCCAAGTGGTTTCTCTGTCACCCTGGAGATATGGTTGTGTGCCCTAATGTAGTTTGAAACATCCTCCTTACCTCCAGGAGTGCAGAGAGCCAATCCAAGTGGTTTCTCTGTCACCCTGGAGATATGGTTGTGTGCCCTAATGTAGTTTGAAACATCCTCCTTACCTCCAGGAGTGCAGAGAGCACATCCAAGTGGGCTAGGTGTCACCCTGGAGATATGGTTGTGTGCCCTAATGTAGTTTGAAACATCCTCCTTACCTCCAGGAGTGCAGAGAGCCCATCCAAGTGGTTTCTCTGTCACCCTGGAGATATGGTTGTGTGCCCTAATGTAGTTTGAAACATCCTCCTTACCTCCAGGAGTGCAGAGAGCCAATCCAAGTGGTTTCTCTGTCACCCTGGAGATATGGTTGTGTGTCCTAATGTAGTTTGAAACATCCTCCTTACCTCCAGGAGTGCAGAGAGCCCATCCAAGTGCTTTCTCTGTCACCCTGGAGATATGCTTGTGTGCCCTAATGTAGTTTGAAACATCCTCCTTACCTCCAGGAGTGCAGAGAGCCCATCCAAGTGGTTTCTCTGTCACCCTGGAGATATGGTTGTGTGCCCTAATGTAGTTTGAAACATCCTCCTTACCTCCAGGAGTGCAGAGAGTCCATCCAAGTGCTTTCTCTGTCACCCTGGAGATATGGTTGTGTGTCCTAATGTAGTTTGAAACATCCTCCTTACCTCCAGGAGTGCAGAGAGCCCATCCAAGTGGTTTCTCTGTCACCCTGGAGATATGGTTGTGTGTCCTAATGTAGTTTGAAACATCCTCCTTACCTCCAGGAGTGCAGAGAGCACATCCAAGTGGGTTCTCTATCACCCTGGAGATAAGGTTGTGTGTCCTATTGCAGTTTCAAGCCTTCCCCTTACCTCCAGGAGGTCAGAGAGCCCATCCAAGTGGGTCATCTGGCACCCTGGAGATATGTGCGGTTGTGCCAGTGTAGGCTAATACATCCACCAATCCCCATTTGTCTGCCAAGCCCATCAGAGTGTGCCACAGTCACCCTGGTGATATAGTGCACTGTGAGGATGGCGTTCAGACAATCATCTGAACCTCATGCAGTCCTGATACATGGATATGGCGTCCAGTGTGTCACCATGTTGCAATGCTGTATCTTGCCGATGACGTGCCCTAGGACACCCAAGACCCTGGTGGCTGAGAGCTGATTGTAACGGAGGGTATGTTAGTTAGATCTGACACATAGGGTATAGTGGTCTGTTTGCAATGCACACTCGCTCTATGTGGCACATAGTCCAGCACACACACTGTAGATGTATGGAGATGTTATGGTAGATGCAGATATGGATGTGCGTCAGCAAAAACTATGACACAGTAGCCGCGAGATGGAGGTGCAAACCCTTGCGAGAGGGACATGTCCAAAGCTATTTATGCAGAATCATGTCGCACATCCCCACAGCCCCCAGGCACAATGGCCCTTTCTGTACATGTACCTCACACATGCCCTTGAGGGGTTGCATACACCCATTCAGGTTGCACACAGCAGCCTAAAATTCACACATGTACAGGGGCAGGAAAAGCACATATCCGTGTGATGTGTCATTGCCCGTACTGTGTGCAGTCACATCTCATATAACCATCAAGGACACAGGTCAGAGGAAGTTAACAACACACGATAGGCTGGAAGGTGACAGATGCATGTCCACCATCACCAGTATGCTGTGTCTAACAGTCGCCAAGGTAGGTCTGACGTAGCTATCAGTAGCCCTACGACATACAGGACACACAAATCATGTAGTGGTGAAAGTCATGACATCCATGGCCATGTAGATATCCACGTGGGGCAAACCACTCAATGTCACATGTATGGTAAAACTAACATGTTCGCTGGTATATCCGGGTGCCATTGCGTTTGGATTCCATGACATGTTTAGATAATGTGACCACACATTTATCTAAAGTAATACCCACTGGGTTAACGGGCTCAGCATGGACATCCACATTGCCCAAACAAATGTGGCATGGCAATGCCATGTCTGACAAGGGTGGCAAAGGGAAACGTTCCCATGTGCTCAGGGAGACACGGACAATGCACATAGGTGTCACTGCACACATGTCCACACCCACATTGAGGCATGTATGTGGCACTGGGGACAGATAATCACCTGGAACAAGCATGAATGACTTGACCCATGTCTGTCTGAGATGCAGTGTTTAAGACAGGATGTGACTGCCCCCCACCATCCACTAGAAAAGCATATGGGAGTACCCCACAGCTCATGTGTTATGCCCTGATGCAAACCCCAACTGCTGCTCCCTAGTTCAACATTTCCCACAAAACTGTCATCTCTGTGTCCGTGTAAGTGCACTACACCTGCATGTTAGAGACACCCCTGTGTGTGTCTCTGCCGAGATCCCCACTAACGGCGACAATGGCGGATATGAACCCCCATCACTAGTAGCTGTGTGGACATGATCCAAACACAATACCAGGGGAACATTGAGAATGACCATATCACGTCACTCCACTATGTATGCATAGGCCCAAACCACTCCATCAGCACGGAAAACATACCATGTGCGGGAGGACATGAGCCAAGAGTGCCAATCACTCTCTGGTCACTGTCAGCCATGCCTAGTGTGCTGAATGGCAAGGGCCCACATGTGACCTGTCACCATGATTGGCCAGTGGGATGGCAGCCAGGGGTGGTGGCTGACCGAGCACCCCAGCCCTGCGTCCCCCCAACCTCACAATGTGGCTGTGGTGGTAGGCATTTCCCCCGTGGAGCGCCATGTGTCCTGTGGATCACATCTAGACCAACATAATGTGGCATGATCCCAAAGGGCCACAAACGCCACAACATCGGGATGTCCCGGAAGTGGCACTGACAAATGCACTCATTCCAAGCAGCTCTGGTGTTACCACCAGGCCCAAAAAAGCGAGTCAGTAACCACAAAACCAGTGGGGAGTCGGGACATGCGTCATAACACCACGTGCCGCGCAGTGTGGCATGGGATGTGTCCATTACAACTGCAAAGGCATAGCAGGTGTCACTAGCACACAGATTGGTGTGCCAAAGATGCGGGCCTGCAGCCATCCCTGATACACCAGGGTACCTGACACCACCCCAGGCCACACTTATCGTGTCATTGGCACACACAAAGGTTTGGGGCACAGCATGGGCATATGGACCATCACTGCAGATGTATATTGTGTGGGACACATTGGTTCCATGTCACCTCTGGTACAACGCACCTGTGTTCCAGAACCGCACTCTCCAAAAAACCACAGGAACAGTATATGTCCAATCCACCTAGGGGCCTAGTGAATGGGACAGCTCCGAGTATAGCAATGTAAATTGCAAAGGGGTGCCTGTATGTGCCAAAAGGTAAATCTTCTCATCCGAGGATCAGACCCACTAGGGGCTGCCATGACCTGTGTCCATGCTCCAGTCAGTTGCAGTCACAACTGAGGTACAACACAGGAGACATGAGGCAGACAATCATCAATATCCACAGATGCCAAGGGAGGGTGCCACCCTGCCAGGACATCAAAACATACAGGATAACCCCCTGAACAGGAGGGGATATACCTCCCAAACCCTCCCCACATGGCACATACCGAGATAATAACTATGCAGGGTTAGACGTTGCCTGCGTTGCCAAATGGAAAGCCCCCTGAGCACCCCATTGTGGTGTAGTCAGTTATGCTCAGGACACAATGTCACATATGACATGTCGTCAGACACTCTGTTAGGGGCGTATGAACCTTGCTGCCTCGGCTGCCGTGTGTGCCATGCATCCCTGCTGTCACCCAGGATACTGTTCCAAACAATGTCGCACGGGATGTAGTGGATGGAGTCAGAGGAACATGTAGAGCACCTAGATGCGGCCCTCCCATATGACATGGGAAAGGTATAGGTACCGCCTGTCAGGCATGCTTGTTGTGAGAGGAAATGATGGCAACAGGGTATCCTTGGACTGGTGTGGGCACATAGGCTGAGCCCCTGCCCTTGCCATTGTGTCATGGACATGTGTGCGGCACATGCCGCCTACATGGACATGTTTGTCACACGATCCTGATTGTTACACCCACTGTATGTGTGTCGAAATGTCACGGACAAGGTGCCAGCAAGGATCCATAAGGTGGATGCTGACAGGTCTGTCCTGGCCAGGGGGTCCAAAAAGTACTACCCAGCAACTGGACGGCCACAAATGACTACACACTGTGCAGCACAAACGTAGGCCATCAGTCATATGCCCATCATGGACCACACCCAGCTCAACCTGATAGAACTGTACATGTCCCACACAATAACACATCTGGGAAACACACAGCCGTAGCTTGTACAGTAGCAAAAGCACCCAGAGGACATCAAAACACCTGGTGAGGTACATCCCCACCCCCTGCAAACCACGGAAACATATATGGAACAGCTCATTAACAGCATGTCCCCGCATGCATGTGTGTTGTGACAAACCATAGGGGGCCTGGACACTGTCAACCATGGGATGTGGCCCATGCAAACCACCCAAACATCCCCACCCTTCACAACACAACGTGGGGACAATTCCCAGAATATGACCCCAGCAGGCCTTCAGGGACATCTGCAAACTAGCTCACGAGGGGTACAGGTGGGGCCACCTCATCAGGTGGGTTGTGTATCACACAGCCCCTATATGCGCCTAACTGAGACTACATGAGGGCACAGACACATCTGGGACTGTCCATGACTGGGCAGGGCTATCCCCCTGAGAGATGTACATATGTCACCACATGGCAATGTCATCGCAATACCCCCACAGGCCTCACTAACCCCCCTCCACAGACCAGATGGATGCCTACAACCATCTGCACAACCACCAATCAGCCCGTATGTGCACAGTGTATCTTCTATCAGGGGGAGGCCATCGCAACCCAAATCTCACACCCTGGGTCCAGGCACAGCACACACAGTATGCAAAGGGTGCATGGCTGTGGGAGCTGCCTATCTGGGTGGCAGGGGGATGTCAGTATGTCCACTCCTGGACGTGGAGGCCATCTGTACAGGGCCATCCACAGAGGTCCTGTCTTCTCCCCCTCACACAAACCAGTTGCATGACACGATGTATGTTGTCACAGAGATAATCTGGGAGATCCCCCCCCCCGACCTCCTGGTCACACGAGCAAGACAACGTCGCAGACTGGCGACAACACATCAGGTGCAGCCTTGCCATCCTTGCATTGTGCAAATGTGAACATGGGCAATGCAAGTAACGCACCTGTCTGACCAATACATGCACCAGCAGGTGAGGACCATGGATGCCTCCCGTGCCCCATGATATTTTGTCTGTGTGAATGGCATCTGACGAGCAGCTATATGGTGGCCTGCGGTAACCTCAAGAGCCAGTAACGCTCTGCTGGAGGCCCACATAGGGATGCTATGTGTCATGATGATGCTGTGAAAAAACAGGTACACACATGGCCATCCCTGAGGCAACACCCATAGGGGGTGAACCCGAGGCCTACCTTGTAGGTGAGCTGCCCCACAGGGGACACCCACCATGGGGATCACACAGTGGCAATGTGTCCGAGTGGGTCACCTCCATTGGTTAACCTGTCCCACCTGTTCCAGGAAACATCAGACACACACCTTGGACAGCTGCTGTCATTGCACAGCAGGGATCTGTCCTGCAATGCACAACATGTCCCCTAGGTGATCTGTACCCCCCCATCCCCTCTGTCTCTGTGATGCCCCACCTGTCCGCATTCGTGCTCACCTCTGTATGTCACTGTCACTCCCACCATTCCACCGTTGTGGTGTGGTGTTGTGGGGATATGGGTGGGGGGCAGCATGCACACTCCTTGTGATGCTGTTGAGTGCTGCCCTACATGACAGTGCAGGTGGATGTAAGCTACGCTCAGGTGACACCGCTGTGACACCTATCTGCTAACCTATTCGCACATATGGAAGGGACTGACTGCTGGAGGTGTGTTACTATGCTCTATATGCCACAAACAGCAGGGGTGGGGGAGAAACAAGATGCGGGCCACACAGGGCATAGTCTGTTTTCCCATAGCCCCAGTGACAGGTGGTATGTGGTGACACCAGACAACATTTGCATATCCACAGGTGGAGGATCTGAGGAAGAAGGGGCGTGAACTCCGCAAGTACCACCCCCAGTTCCTGGCATGTGCCTGCAGGGAGCGGGAGCACAACCATGATGGTGAGTTGTGAAAGGGCCAAGCCACAGGTTCAGGTGGGCCATAGGACCACCAGCATGTGTATTGCCTGTATCTTCACATTCTGGATGTGTCACACATGGATGTGCCCTGATGTATGTCATCCTTCACAGACAGTGATGCCAGCGACGACTCGCCACACACCTCATCATACTGCCTACGCAGGCCCACCACCCGGCGCACAACGGATGAGGAGGAGGAGGACTCCACAGAGATGTGCCAGCCGGAGCAGCATGATGGGGGTCAAGAGAGGCCGGAGGTGGTGGTGGTGGGGTCCTCCAGTGATGCGGGGGAGGAGGAGGATGATGTCATCACCACCCATACCCCTAACCAGGGGCATCATGATGATGGGACAATGGGGGGTGCAGGGGAGAGGGGCAACGGGGGCAGGGGTGTGGGCAGGGAGGGGGGAGTTGGGGTGATTGTTTGGGCACGGAGGGCGGAGGGTGGGTGTGGAAGGAGGGGGGAGGGGTGGGAGGTGGGTGGAGGGGAACACAGCCCAGCAGAGGGCCACCGGGGCACCAGTCCGACACTGCAGGCATGGTCACGGCACGGCCGTGAGCACGATCGTGCGGCATCCAGGGCCACTGGCACACATCATGCAGATGCCAGCACACAGACCACAGCCCCTGTGTGTCTGTGTGCTGGCAGGTGTATGCACAATGTGTTTGTGGCCCTGGATGACGTACGACGCGACATCCATGTTGTGTACCACGCACTGCAGTGCCTGACTGGGGCTGTTCGGCAGGTGGCCACTGATGTGGTGTATCTGGCATCCCGATGGCCACCTGCCGAAGAGCGTGACAGGTACCACGGCTGGCACCTGTGACGCCCCTATGTGCCCCCTGTTGCGCTGTGTTCCCCCCGCCCCACCACATGTGGTGGTGTATGTTGGGCATATTGCCCAGTGTATGTTTGAATGTTAAATAAATGTTTTGGTTATGACCTTGCCTCAATGGTGACGTGTTTACCTCACACACACAACATGTACGCAGGCATGGAATACGGCTATACACCTGGTTGGACATGTAACCTAGCCATGGCCATCATAATGGTACCAGCGCCACATGCGTAGCTGTGTGATAAACATGTGTGCATGGGAATGGGACATGGGTAGCCACAGATTATGTTGGTCATAATATTTCCCACCTAATCAGGCATGTCACAGGGATGGGTGTGTGGCAACACAAATCACTGGTGCACACCAGCATAGTACATACGCATGACACCCATGTGTGCCTCTGACACATGTGTGCCATGAGGGGTGCGGGACACGTATGTCACCCCTGCCAAAGACAGGGTCAATGGCCACACATAGTCCCCCAATGTGCACAGTAGAAGGGGATGGGAACGGGGACTGGTCACGATACTGTTGCCGGTACCTAGGAGATGGGCGACATGTGCTATTGGGCCTATGTGTACATCGCTGTTTTGAAGCCAAGGGGCAATGAACAGATCGTATGCATGTGCAGAACGCCAGGTAATGGCATGTGTGCAGTAATACCTGACAGTCTGAACACGCCGGCAACAACGGGCCTGGTCTCAGCTCATCTGGGCATGGCCAAAGCATGCATGTGCACACAAACCTAAGGTATAAATGGGAACCACATTGGACTGAGACGTATGATGTCTCCAATGTCAACATGATATGTAATGCTCTACTGACGACGGTGTGGCCTCCCACGTCTGCCATGCCGCAAGATATGTCCCCCTTCAGCTGGGCCCACCCAGCCATCTGGTGCCTGTGACGGAGGTGGTGGTGTCGGTGGTGGTGGTGTGTGCGGGAGCGGTGGTGCCATTCTCTCCAGCGCAGCTTGGATGCCCTCCATGGCCACACACATCCTCCCAAACGGCATCTCCTGTATGTTGTGCCGCAGATGGACCACCTCCTGAATGAGGCACTCACCAGTCTGCTGTAGAGCTGCCAGTTGCTGACGAATGCCTGTGTGGGGAGGAGATGGTGGTCTGTGAGATACCTGTGCTGGGTACAATTGTCAAGCAAAACAAGGCAACACATCTAACACCTTAATCCCCTTTGCATGTTCCAAACTGCATTGGTCAAATACATATTGTGATGTAAGGAAGCTGGGCAAAAGGGTTTACATTGGGGCCACACACAGGACATGCGCCATGTACATGATGTGAGGCACAGACACAGGGATACCCCGTCTGCGCAAAAACAACAACGTCCAGCAGATGTACCAGTACTCCCAGAGACAGATAGCAAATAAGTGTACTTCTCCTAGGACAAGCAGGATGAGTCAGCCACAATAGGTGACGTCATCCGACGGCGCGGAGACGACAGATAGCAACGAAATGTACATTGTGTGGGTGGCTGGAGGTTCTGCAACTGACTGCAACAACACCAGGGGATACACAATGAGTAAGAGAGTTGGGATGCATACAGGCAGACCATGTTGGGGTAGAGGTGAGGGATACACACACCATGGCCATGTGACCAGTGCAGTGCTCATGGCAATGGGGGTTGGGGTGTGAGCGGAAGATCCCAAACCATCGCCTGGCCTGGACCACAACTCTCACATGTGTCTGACAGCTAAGGTGTTCTCCCCCCCACCCCCCACCCCCCGGGGTGACCCTAGTGGGCAGATAACTGTGCATGTACACCTTCGGGCCCATGTTGCGTGCTCACAAGGGCCATGGTGATGATGGAATGCTGCAGCACAGGGACCCAGACTACAGACATACATACACAGGGGTATGCTAAGCATGCAAATGCTAGTGGCAGGCCTCAGAGATGAGTGGTGCGCCCCAGATATAGGGGTGTGGGGCATCCCTGATTGTGCCTGGCAGCAGGCGTGCCAGCAGTGAGGTGTGCATTGTGTCACAACACATCACGGGCCCTATTGATAAGTGTTATTAAACGGTGCAATAGTAGCAGACATGCAAATGTACACCTCAGTGTTGCTTAATGTGGTGCTGCGGGTGGCACACAGCCCTGGGAAGGGAAGGGGAGAAAGGGTGTACCCATACATGGGGGATGGCCTCACCTAAGCATAGATCCCAAAGGGAACATGGATCATAAACACACACTTCCAAGGCTAGCCTGCAGTCACCCCCATTCCCCACGACAACTGTAGGGAGAGAGAAGGTGTGCCCAGTGAGGGCGGCGACATGGCAGGCATTTACACAGCGTCAATCTACAGGTGAGGGTAGCCCAGGGGTTAGACCAACTAGGAGACAAGGTATTGTGGAGGCAAGAGCCAGGTGAGCCCGGTGAGACAGGGACTCCATGTAGTCCAGTAGTGGAGACAGCACTGCAGGGCTCAGACATGTTGGAATCCCAAGGGGGATAACTGGAACCTACAAGACCAGTAGCAGGGTCAGAGGGGTGAAGGGAACCTGTGAGGATCTCAACAACTACAGCTGTCACTTGGAGACCAACAGTCCAAAACACAAGCAGGGGCAAAGCATTTCACACGGCCTAGGAATGGAATGCCGTCAGCAAGCATGTTACAAACCACGTCACCTCTGTATGATCCCTCAGGGGGAGGAAGGGCAGGTGTCCGTGACACAGTTCCAAAGGGCGGTGGAAATCCCCAGTGGGCGTATTAGCAGTTTGGTCCTATCAACCGTCAGGCACAATATCCCTGGATGTGTCCCACCCCCTGTGTCCCACAGCACACAGGGGGAGCTAGCAGTTGCATTTGGCACACATACATCAGTACCCCCTGGTGATATGATGGAACATGCCTTGACTATGAGCAATGTATATAATCTGTAGTGGGTGCTGTGAGTCAAAATATAAGAGGTGTCGCTGCCTTGTATATTCCATTGTGAAAGCCAGGGGAAAGGGAGCACAACCTCATCTGTCCATGCAGCCATTAGTCACATGCTGGACGTGTATGAGACTGCTGGTCACCCTCCTGACTATCATGCCGCATGGCATCACAAGCTGTTACCGAGCGGCTGAGAGCAACTGTACATACGTGCTTGATTGAGCATGTTACAGTGAGTGGTAATTGCTTTGTTCCAGTGAACGGACTGGAACTGCAAGGACAAGAGGGTCAGGAATAGGCTTTTGCTGTAGCAGTTTCCCGTTTGCATTGGGAAATGTGTTTCTGGGATGAGAGGTCCTTTGTCTGTTCGGGGTTAGGGTAACCGATAGCAGGCCTGCCTGTGGACCTGCCAACGCCAAAACACACCTTTTGTTCAGCACATGTTACCTGTGTGATGGCTGACCGTTTTGACTGCATCTTGTGTCCCCCACAACCACATCACCTGATGGCCTCAGCCACCACGCTGATTCATGAGCACGTACTAGGGCATTCCGCCCCTAATGGCCACCCGCCTCAGACGGCTGTGCCGCAGGAATATACATGTGCAGAACAGCGTGACCACTCTGTATGTCACACAACCAACCCTTGGTGTGGGCAGACACGTGACCACAGGGTCCTGTATCCCCCCCAACCAGGGGAACCGTACATCTGAACCTGTCCTGTCTGCAAATAGTGATCTCTGTGTGTAATAGGCACTGTGAACGGTAATGTCATATATGATGCTGTGTGGACACCTGGTGATAAAGGCTGTGTGAGATGTGGCCATTAGGACGTTGCATATCAAACGTAGGTTAGGCCTGTGTATGTCACCCTGATTCCCCCTGCCCCAGGGGACAGGTGACACAATGAATAAATGGCACATGGCTGTGCTACAGCCATTAGGCTTTCGTTGTCCTGTGATATGTTAATCATTTGTTTTCCCATTACAAAATGAGGCACCTCACACATCTGTACTGTTACGTCTGCATCTGTAGGTGTGAACACCCTCTGGCCTGTCAGGGTGTGTGTACCAGTGTCATTAGGGTAAAAAGGGACAAACATTGTACTGTGTAATGTAGACACACATATCACAGCTGTAGCGGGTATGTTGTCACATACACCACAGACACACCCCTGAGATGGACTAGTGGTGTGTGTGTTGTGGCTGTGACGGTCACGTCCCTCCACATATTCCTCTCAGCTGTGCACATGTGTGTGGGCAAACACAGTACACAGCAAACATAGGGGATGTATAACCGGGGACAGAGGAATAGCTTGGTGATTCAGTTCAAACACAACAATTGTGTGTCATGATATATAGGCTGTCGTGCATGTGTGGCTCACACTTTGTTTTCACTGCCAGCAATGTGTTGCACATACTGCACGCTGACGTGTCTGACACTGCTAGCTTGTGTAACCACGAGTGTCTGTGTGTGGCATTTTGTGCACACCTGATAGCCTATGTACACACAGCATAGTGATGTGTCATGGAAAGATTGTTTATCACCCACCTTCAGTGTCGCGTTGGGATGCGGCACCATGGGCCCGCAGCTCTGCTAATAGCACATCGTCCCCTGCTTCATTCCGCCCTTGTGCTGGTGCTGCAGCTCCTCCTGCAGACAACATTGGTGGGGTGGGTCGATGTGGAGGCCCCATGTGGCCCTCCCGGGGACCAGGGCTCTCCCCCTGGGGCAGCAACTCCACATCAGCCACAGTATCAGCTGCCTGGCACACCTCCTCTTCCCCCTCCTCCTCCTGCTCCTGCTCCTCCTCCTCCTCTTCCTCCTCCTCCTCCGCATGTGGCGGCAATGTGCTATAGTCACCTGTATTGTGTGCAAACACAAATGAGGAACATATGTGTAAGCTGTACATCAACATCTACGTGTGTGATGCAGACCACACATATGTGAAATTGTGGGGACTCTGTATGTGTGCTGCATACAGAGACCCCTACATACATTCCTATCGCTCAACACCATGTACCTATGTCAGGGAAACTGTTCTGTGATTCAGCCCTGCACGCCCTGTGTGTCCTCCATGATTCACTATATGCTCATATGTGCATTTATCCAGCAGTCCATCCCACACCCCATCTGGCTAACGTGTGTGCAGACAGGGCTACACAGCAACAACAGGTACACCTTCCTTGATAGTCTCTGTTTGAGTGTGCATGCCATTGCACAGGGCATATTCCCATGGGACATACTGTCATCACAGTGCTACATGTGTTTGCCACATACCTACAATGTAGGGAGCTACTACTGGAGATGATCAGGTGACAATTGACAGGCACATGCAGCAGTGTGTGTAGAGTACGTCAGATACAAAGGAAACCCTCACAGACAAATGCGCAATTACAGATGAGGTGACATGGGCCAGTGATGGTGGTGTTGGTCAGGGGCTGCTACACCATGACATGTCTGGAACTGGTTCAGGCACTGCTCGGATGTGTGACACATGTTGTAGGTGTCCCTGTATCCTAACAGGGGGCCATGGGGAAACACGCCACTACAGGGATATCTGCAGCTGTGAGTGTCCACAACATACCTCAGTGATGACATATGTCATCGTCACAGCACAGGTCATGTTTTACTGCAGCCACAGGGTCAGGGGAATGGTGACACATCTGCCGTTCGGCCGTGTGAATACGTGTATTGACACACCTGGCCAAAACATTTTCTAAAACATGTGTCAGGGAATATCTATTCACGCACTGCTGTTGTGGCTGCCTGCTGAGCTGGCAGGTGTAGATACAAGGCTACCCATGACGCACCACCACCCATACACTGTACTGTCCCCGTCCCCCACAACAGTCATATTTTTCCACATGTGACTGACTGTGTCCATGTGTGACTGTGAGGTTGGGGAGGTTGATAGCACAGGCACAGATTGCACGTGTTTGGGTATGTGCATGACCTCTGCACATGGCAAAGATACATTGCCCAAATGATGCAGAGTCCTGGGGAGACTACCCTCTCACACGCTGATCGGCATGTGTGTGAAAGGTGTCTTGTCTCTGAATCGTTGGGGGTGGGGGAGCAACGTCAGGGTCCGTTCATTGGCCATGCGGCTGACAGCAAATCCTAGCCTATGTAGGCTTTGTGACATCTTTGTATCACACAACTACATATTTGTCCCTCTGTGTATTGCATCTCGTGGGGTTTTTGTGCTGGGGCCTTGGGGGGGGGTTGTAACGTGCTTGCACACACAAATACCATGTGGACAAATGGCGTCCAGGTGTAAGGTGTTGTTAATGCAGGTGGATGCAGCCATGTATCTAGTTACAACACGTAACACATGGCCAATCAGCTAACACACCTCACCTCGGGAGAAGGGGACGGCTGGGACACTGATGGACCACGGCACATCAGGGGGCAGACTGCCCAATGCAGAGGCAGCTTGCTAAACAGAGAGAGACAGAGAGACAGACGGAGAGTGGCAGGGAGGCAGGGGAGCAGAGGACGGGGGAGGGAAACCACGTGAAGGCCAGGGGCTTGCCTTTTTTCCCGAGACATTTGACTTTGTGGGGGAAACACTGCCCAGCAGCATTCGTAGGGCAGGGTATTCCCAACGACACCTGCATTTTCTAGGGTTATTCATTGACTGACATGACCATCTGGGACAACGTGAGGTGTGTGTACTGAGAGACACAGGAATGACACCTAGGCCTCTGGGGGGAACAGCTGACCCGTGGGAAGGTGGGCAGGGTGGCCACAAATATGCGTAGAATCCACACGGCAAGGTACATGGTGTCCCTAATCTCAGTGACAGTATTTAGTAGCAGCCAGGTTGGCTGGCCACTGCCTCTCAAAACACACACGATCAGGCATTATGAGGGCACGTGGCTGCAGGCTAACGTGGGTTGGAACATCCCCAGCTATTCTGAAAGGACAGCTGGGAGATGTACCATGCAGTCTAGTGTGGCTGACACAACATATCTATATGGGGGCGATATCATCCAGGAGGAATCTGAGTGTCGTACGTGTGAGCCATGGTTTAGGGACACCCCTCATACAAATGACCTGTGTCATACACCACTTGCATACCCACACAGGTGGGGGAGGGGTACCAACAGTGCATGTCATAGATGTTCACACAGAGATGACATCATGTATCTTTCTGATCTGACATCTGCAAGCAATAACCTTCCCAACAGGAAATGGGACCTGCAAACAGTCCAGCTGTACTGAAGACATATTTACCCCTTAATGAGCTCACAGATCCCATAGATGCGGGAGCAATACATGACCAGAGTTTGGTGCAATCATGGGAGACTCCTGGGGTTGATATACCCTTGGCTTCCCATTGGCCAATGATTGTGTTGCAGGACCAAAGGTTTGCGGAACCTGTCTGACTGACAGAGATTGGTAAGGCACGGCCTGACTGTTCATCCTATATCCTGATACGTATGCTGTGTAGTTACCTGCCTGCAGGGCCTATAACATAGGACACATAAAGCTGCTGGGTAACTGGGTTACAGTACAGGTACATTATAGTCTTTTCCCCATGTTTACAATGCTGTATACAAAACAAACACATGACGTAATGTGAAATACACTGTGGAGGGACATTTCCGTATACTGCATTTGGGGTGACCGTTTCCCTTTGTCCCTACTCTGACAAATATATATTCCTTTACACCTGTTCCATGCCACCATGCGGTGGGAGACATGACTCAGCATGTACATATTATTACCTGGACTGCCTTATCATTCAACCTTCAGGGATACAACCGCACACACAGTGCACAACACATCTCAGACCCTCACCGTTACGGAGATAGTGGTGGCACTGTGTGTATGTGTTGGACACCATAGGGTATGATGGGGTTGTGCACACACCCTCAGACACCAGCCTAGGGACATTCTGGGACTGGGGAGATAGTTATGTGTGTGCATTTGCACATGTAAGCTGTATACACATTGGTCCTATCAGGGAGGTAATGGGATGTGATGGATATGCGTGACATACATACCTGCATGTGGATGTGCAGTATCCAGCAGCACAGGCAGCCCATAGGTGTACACCGGTCCCAGGCGTTCGGCCAGCTGCTGCTCCAGGGGCGTCAGCATGGCTGGTAGGGGGCCCCCGCCCCCTGTACCCCTGGCATGGTGTTCCTGTGCACACAGGTGCTGCCGTACACCTCTTTTGATATCTGAATATCTTTTCTTCAGACTATCTATGTCCCGTAGGGGGCCCCCTGCCTCAGCAACCCCTCGCTGGACCTCCTCCCACACCACCTGACGTCCTGCTGTGCCTGTCCGTGTGCTTTCCCGGCCAAACAAAACCTCATAGTTTTCAAGAACCATGGAGAGGAGGTTGTGGTTCTCTGCGTCGGTGAATCTGGTTGCCCTCCTCCTCAGGGCCTCAGGCACAGGGACACGCTTCCTCTTCCCAGTGTGGCTGCTGGGAGCAGGCTGGGCAGGTGCTGATGGCCCTGGCACTGCCCCCACCTCCACACGTCCCTCAGTCCACGCAGGCCCTGCCACCAGTGGCACTGTAGGCACCACCTCACCCTCGTGCAACCCAGACTCACACTCCCCCACCCTCAGCCTCCCTCTCTCCCTCTCTATCCCTCTCTGTCTGTGTCCCTCCCTCCCTATCACTGTCCCTCTCTGTCTCTGTCCCTCCCTCCCTCTCCCTATCCCTCTCTGTCTCTGTCCCTCCCTCCCTCTCCCTATCCCTCTCTCTATCCCTCTGTGTGTCCCTCTCTCTCCCCCTCTCCCTCTGGCTCCGTCTCTGTCTCTCCATCGCCCTCCTCCCACCTCTCTGCTCCCCACTCGCCTCACCACCACACTCACCCCCTCTGCCCCTCCCACAACAAGCACAGGACAGACACAGCAACCATGACCCCAGCACAGGGCACACAACACAGGCACGTAACAGTAAACAACACAATACACATATCAATTACCACACGAAACAATGGACTGCAGATATGAGTACCTATAGGACAACAAGGGAAATATGGCTACACAAATAACACAGACACACCTCTAAATACACCACCTCTCAGAAACACCACCTCTCTCTAAACTCTCTCCTACTCCTCAACCAACCCTCAACGTTTTGCTGGGGTTTGGGTGCATTTGTAGTTTTTTGCCGGAGCATATGTTGCGCATGCGCCACTGTGCGACGGCGCTGCTTGTGCGCCGTGCCTGTGGCGATTTGCGCATGGGCATGCGTTTTGCTGTAAGGTTGTTTGTGCGATGCGCATGCGCAACTCTTAGCGCATGCGCGTTTGTCTGTGCATCATGACGTCGCGGCAACGCATACGCCCATGCGTAACGGGGTGCACACGGGCTCCGCGCACACACAAACGCACATGCGCCTCAATTGGCACATGCGCGTCGCACTCATACACACGCACACGTGCCAACAGTTGCACATGCGCGGCACGCACACACAGACGCCAATGCGTCACGTCCTGCGCATGTGCACGGCGCACAAGCGGCGCTTTAACGCAGAACGGAAATACCATTAACCTGTATAAAATAAGGCTGCTGATTGGTCAACATTGCGGGTGTTTTTGTAGGCGCGGCGTGAGTTTGTTTGGAGGACGTGAGAGCAGCTGTTGTGACCCATATTGTGCGAGTGTTGTGTTGTCTTTGTGGTTTGTTGTGGTTTGCAAGTTGTCCAGTGTTTAGGGAAGTGTGTGTGTGTGTGTGTGTGTGTGTCTCTGTGTGTGTGTGTGTGTGTGTCTGTGTGTGTGTGTGTGTGTGTCTCTGTGTGTGTGTCTCTGTGTGTGTGTGTGTCTGTGTGTGTGTGTGTGTGTCTGTGTGTGTGTGTCTGTGTGTAGCCACAGAGGAGTTTACATGGAGGAGATAATATTTGTTGCATGTGCCCGAAGACGTGGGCAGATGCAGCGGTTGCTGGACAGGGGTGATGATGTCCATGGGGCTGCGGCACAGGGCATGGGTGTCGAGCCGCAGCAACTCAGACCTGCTGCTGTGGAGGCTGCGCAGAGAGGTGCTGTGCGGGGACGGCGCAGACGGCGTGCTGAGGTGCAGGCTCGGCAGCTGCGGCTCTACAGGCCCAGGGCCCAGCTCCAGGGCATGCGTGAGGACCAGGTAGTCTCCCTGTACCGACTGAGCACAAGGGCTATTAGGGGGCTGTATGAGGATCTGAGCCCTGACCTTGAGCCCCTGACTGACCGGTCCCATGCCATACCAGGTTTAGTCAAGCTCCTTGCTGCCTTACATTTCTTTGCCTCTGGCTGTTTCCAGTCATCTGTGGCCGCAGTGGGTGGCATGAGCCGCCCCTCCTTCTCACGTTGTCTCCACCAAGTACTGCGTGCTATGGTCAGCCGGGTGGGGAATTACATCGCCCTTCCCCACAGTAGGCAACAATGGGGGACCCTGAACCAGGCCTTTGAGGCTTTAGCCAGGATACCACACGTGATGGGAACTATTGATTGCACACATGTTGCCCTGGTCCCGCCCAGAGACAGGGAGGTGGTGTTCCGCAACCGCAAACACTACCATTCCCTGAATGTTCAGGTTGTATGTGATGCTAATCTGCATATTCTGAATGTGGTCCCAAGGTTTCCAGGGTCCACCCATGACTCCTATATCCTGCATCGCTCAGCACTATTTAGGGAATTTGAGGATGGACAGTACGGTGACTGTATATTGCTGGGTGAGTATCTCCAAATGAATTGTATGATTAGTCATATATGTATGTGTTTCCATAACATCTCCCATGTGGTGCAGCGTTTGCCCACTGCGCATTAGCAACATGAACTCACATTCAGCAGACCGACACATGTTGTGAGTTTACATTATTACAGTCATGTAGACGTTGTTTAACAGGGGACATGATTAGCCATGTCAAATCCGTTTCAGGGCCATATGTGACGTACAGATGCTGGTGGTGTTAGAGGACGTATGCACTTGTTCTGATGTGTGTCCTGGCTGTGTATTGGTACTTGTGTCTGTATCCCATCTGGTCTCAGGGATTGGGGGGGGGGGGCATTCTCACCCACCTGTGCATGCATGGGTTTAGATTGTACCTGTGATAGGTCATGTCAGATGTGTGTGATTTACAATCCATGCTCCTACTGCTTGTCATGTGCGTGTGGGGCCACACACTCACTCAGTCCGGTGTTTGTCAGGCTTTGCTTGCTCGACAGGAGGGGGGGGGGGTTGACAACATATGAAGCATGTTCCTTGCCTTTGCAATTGGGTGTAAATTTTTGCATAGCTGTGGTAATGCTTTCGGCCTCTGCCATTACAGGGGTGGGAACAAGTCTGGGGTTAGCATTTCCTTTGTCCACTGCACATGTGCAGTGCCTAGGCGTCATTGTCCGTGATTCTCCTGATGTGACTCATCATTTGGGAGAGGTGACAGCAAGGGCATGGGCCCATGTTGTGCCCAGACATGGAGGTATTGGTGGGACATACACAGGAACGTTGTCATACTCAGTAGTTGTGAGGTTTTACAACTCCTGTGGTCTACAATGTTAAATTCAGTGGAGCGCAGCTTAACAAGGATGGAACGATGATGGTACAGTGGCCATGGTGTCTAATGAGATGGTTAGTGGACAGCAGTCAACAGCATCTGGCGTCAGACTGCTATATGTAGATATGTAGACCTTTGAGGACACGGGGTGTCAGGGTGATATTGTGTTCATCCAGGCTGACATCACGGTCAAACATGTTCTCTGTGTGCGCTTACATTGGCTCAGCACACATTATTGTGCTGTTTAATTAGCAAACATATATTGTTTGTATGTTTCATGTGTGTTGGTCGCATAGTCTACCATTGGTGGTGATAGTGTCGGAGATGAGATCATGAGCCCCATAGCTACACATAGGGGATTTTTGGAAGACAGGGTGGGATTGTGTTATTCTTTGACATGTCTCTACAGACTAGACAGGGCATTTGTTGTATTTCTATCACCATAGGAGCTGTTTGTTCGGGTGGATATTTCTGATGTCACATATGTCTGTCCTGATGTGTTGTGGGTTGCTTCTCACGTCTATACGTGTGTCAATTGATGGTGTCATGCGCTCATTCATTCACATGGCACATTTTCTTCTGCAGGTGATGCAGGGTATGGGTGTCAGCTCTGGCTCCTGACACCTGTGCGTCAACCACGGACACGTGCAGAGCGGAGGTACAATGAGGCCCACGCCTCCAGCCACTCTGTCATAGAACGCACCTTTGGCGTTTTGAAAAGTCGCTTCAGGTGTCTGGATAGATCAGGTGGGGCCTTACAATATACGCCAATGACTGTTGCAGAGATTATCGTAGCCTGTTGCATCCTGCACAACATTGCTCTCAGGCATCATATTCCTGCAGATATTAATGAGGATGTGGAGGAGGATCCACCGTGCCCCCCTGTACGTGCCTGTGGTGACACACAGGCGGGCACAGCGGTCAGGCGGAGGTTGATTGCAGACAGATTCACTGGTATGTATTGCACATCTACCCACATATATGTGCTGTTGTGTGCGTGTGATGTTTATAAAGGCTGATGTATTTGACCATTTAGCATTCAGATCCAACACTGTATTGTCCTTTTTTGAAACATACATCATAACATGTAGTCATGGGTGTGTTATGGACAATGTGGACAGGGCACAGCAGCAGCTGTTGGTGTTTTGTGTGGGTGTGTGTTGCTACACCTTTCAGAGCTTTTGGGGGGCACAGTACCAGTTAGTGGTTGTTTGTGATAGCAAATGCTGGACAGACACAGTTATTTGGTGTTCCTGTGTGTGAGGAGCCCGGTGTCAGGCATATGGTAAGGGGTTTAGTGTGTTAGGGGGGCCCATGTAGGTGGTGAGCTCTCATGCAGTCTCTTTGTTTGTGTACTAAAATCTGTGGGTGTTTGTGTGTGTGTGTTCTGCTCCTCTGAGCTGGCTATGTCTGTATGTTTGTTATTTTCACTGCAACATGGCAGACATAACACAGTACACATGCGCCTGACAACGTTTCCATGGTGTTATTGATGACGTGTGACATGTGTTGCTGCAACAGCACAGTGTGTGTTAAGATATGCCTCATTCGGTGTCACAGACATGGATGTGGTGACTCATGTGGACATATGCAATGTGCAGCCAGGGGGCCAGATGATTGATACAGTTCATTTGAGGTGTATTCATTCATGGCATTATTTAACATGTACACACATACAGATGTGCAGTGGGTCAGATCATTAACGGGTGGATTTAATTAGCCATCTGTGACGCAGGATGTGTTGGACCATGTGGGGTTTAGGCGTTTTCCATTTTAAGAGTGGCATAGGTAGTTAAGAGTGTCTCTACATCTGCCTCATGGCTCAGGGACATGCTGTGTGTATGGCAGGATAGCACAGTACAGAGCCACAAATAGCTTGGGTACACTAGCAAGGGATGTTATATCCACATACACACACAGACCTATATGGAGGTTATTTGGGGCAGTGAAACATCTATGCTATCCATGGGTGGACATTCTCACAGTTACACAATGGGTTGACATGCAACCATCATGTTAAGGTGACATACAGACATGGGGGATATTTTGGACAGACATGGTGCTGACATTGCCATGTATTTTGTCACATGAGCAGCACACACCTGTCAGTATTCTGTGCTGTAGGAGATGTACACTGCATAATATGCATCTACACCAGGGGTCTCAAACACGCGGCCCGCGGGCCGCATGCGGCCCGCGAGAGCATCTTGTGCGGCCCGCGAAGCACTTACCGGTGTCTAAAAAAAAAAAATAAATCCAAACTTGCCGCCGCAGTATTAGGCGTCCCGCGGCCCCTCTGCCTGCTCTGAGTCCTCTCCTCCCTGCAGCATCAGCTCAAAAAGTGGCGGCTTTCAGAGCCGCGAAGAGAGAGAGTTTCTCTCGCGCGGTTCTGAAGACTCGCTGCTCTTCAGAACCGCGCGAGAGAAACTCTCTCTCTTCGCGGCTCTGAAAGCCGCCACTTTTTGAGCTGATGCTGCAGGGAGGAGAGGACTCAGAGCAGGCAGAGGGGCCGCGGGACGCTTAATACTGTTGGCATTGGGATCAGGGACTGACTGCTGCCAATAGTGGCTATGTTTTAAAAAAATAATAGTCCCGGGTGAAAAACTGACACTACTCAAATTTCTCTGTGGCTGACTATGTTGTCTGTGTGAGTTTGCCATTGGTTCATAGACCCATCTGTCTGTTCATGCAACTAATAGTGAGCTCATCATTTTGGAAAATAAAAGAAAAACACAGTTTTAAGAAAAAAGGTAGGAGAGTCTATAAACATCAAAATAAAAGGCTTGTGCAACAGCTGGTGTAAAAATGGCCAGAGTGCACATGAGCTCTTTGGTCATATCATCAGTGCAAGACTTGGGGATCCTCTCCCATTGCTCCTGAAGTAGAGAAAAAGCAAGCAACTAGCCAGAGATGTCATTCCCAAATCCCAGAAACAGAGAATGTAGTAACACAGGGCCAGGGATCCCTTCCCTGGGACCCAAAAAGAGACAGGATGAATGAAGGAACCAGAGATCCTCTCCTCACAGAAGAATAAAGCGAGCATAAAGCTGGATGCCACCCTTTGAACAGCATAAAAGGAAGATCGTGAGTATAGGATCAACATAAGCAGAGAAGGAACATGGGGCAGAAGAATCCTCCCCCCAGGACCTTGAAGGAGAGAAACTGCACAGAACCAAAAGATTTCTCTCTCCAGACATCAGGAACAGAGAGAACAGAGAGCTAGGAAATCCCCTCCTTAGGGTTTTCAAGCAGAGAATGAACACAGGGCCAGAGATTCGAGCCACAAAGGTGAGAGCATCCCCCTCCATGTGACCAGAAAAGATATGGGAGTGGACACAGGCCCAGGGGCCCATTCTCCATGATTGTTCCCTTACATACAAGAGGAAATCAATTTATAGTTTTATTTCTACAGTGTTGTACATTCTAAGTTTGGCTTTTGGGGTTCCCAGTTTAATTGTCTTCCTGTTTCTAAATTGTGATTCCTTGTTTGGTGATGGTGTATGTTCTGCATGTTTACTAAAAGTTAGTGTATATGCAAATATTTATGCAAATGATGCCCTTATGCAAATGATGCCATTATGCAAATGAGGCCTGCGTCTTGTGCGGCCCCCGGGTTACTCTACAAGTCCTCATTTGGCCCTCAAAGCAATTTGAGTTTGAGACCCCTGATCTACACAGTGGATACAGGTGGTATTTCGACATATTTTCAGGTGTCACAGGTATTTACACTGCGATACAGGACAAAATTAGGAGAGTAGTACACACAGAGAGGGGGTGTTGGTGTCAACATGGGAGACACAGAGTGATGGTGTGACCTTGGGATGCGTCACCAACATAGTATGTCCATCCACCTCTTTCGACACGTGTGTGGGACAACATGATTGATGTGGGGGGCCTTGGTATTAACATCACACATCTACATGGTTCCTCACCCATGTGCGAGATCTGTGCAGTGTGAGGGTGAACACCCCATTGCTGGGTCATGTTGTGCTGTATGACAGCTGGGGACAGTACGTTGCAGTGTGGCCCTCCCCGCTGGAACCTGACAGGGCTTTCTCTTTTTGTTTTCTCCACTACACAGGACATACATGATGACATTGCTGTGTGTGTATGTCATTGGCACATGACAGAACATCATCTGAGATGCTGGAGTCCAGGGTAGGTAGATCTACAGATGCATTGTATGTGTGTGATGTATTGGCAACAACATATTGCCTGTTATGTTTCATATTAGGCAGCTGGTGTTGTTAACGTATCTTCTGTAACCCTCCCTCACCCATATTTTGCTGTTGTCATACATCTCCCCATGTGTTTGAGTGCAGTATGTTTGTTGGAAAGGTTTTTCTGGGATATTTACACCAGATCCACATGTGAGTGTGGATTGGCTTCTTTGGAGGAACCTACACTTGCTGCCTCCACCATCTTATTTTGATATGCCATCAACAGGGTATCACTGCATGTGACTCGGCCATTATGTGCACAAATTAGCACTTGGTCACAGACAGGCCATGTACTAAAGCTGTCCCACTGTACTACGCATATTGTGTGGGTGGGTGTTTATGGGTGGACTATGTGGTGCTGCATTGTACAATCATGATACATTATCATGTGCTTTGATGGGTGTGGCCACCTGGGGGTCATTGTGGGGTTTGATACCTCTACGGTAGTGCTGTTTACCTTTTCATCATGGCCCACATTTGTGGTGAGCAGAGCTGCATCTTGTGTTTTGTGGGACTATTGTTGAGCAACATTTCTTTCTCGCTTACATAGGCATGATGTGGAGATCCCTCATGTGTGAATTTACATGGTGATTTGACTGGTTGGCCTGACATCGTCTCCGTTCGCTGTGACCTGGTGTGGCTATGCAGCAGCTGAGGAAATTGATGAGGGACACATGATGCACACATAGGTTAGCTTCCACCTTTGTTATTTTGTGATTAGATCTGGCTGAACCTGTTGTGTAGTATCAGTTCATGTAATGGACATGTAATGTTGCATCTCTGTAGACACAAACAGATGCATATAGTGTGTAGCTGTGAGATGCCCATGTGACATGGTATGTAACATAACCATATCCATGTGACACCCGTGTCTGCAGCAACATGTCATGTTGTTTCAAAAGTTGTTTTTATTTAATGTGCATATCCTCTGATGTTTGCATTTGCATCCCTTTAGTCTGTATTTTTTTCTTTGTGAAATATGGCAATTTGTGCTGTTGTTGCAAGGTTTCTAACATTGGCCATACGTATTCTTTTCTTACACAGGGCAATGGACATGATGAACCCATTTGCTACAGTGCATCTCGGCTCCCCATCCAACACCTGTTGTGTGACAGTCCACCATGTTATTGTTTCAGGAGATATTTGCCATTTGATGTTTCACGTATGGGAGTGGAACACAGGCCTGTGCAGGACATGATTGGTCTTGGACTGCTGGTTTTCCCATGACAGACCTGTAGAACACACATTTTGGGCCATGCTGTGGCTGAGAGTCCTGCTGATTGCAGGGACACAGATGAACCTCCAGGGACTGTGTCATATTGGAATCGTACACTTTACTATGCATGCCCATGTTTGCATGGGGTGTTTGTAAGTGATCTTTTGGATGTCAGGGACCCTTGGTTTTTGGGACATTGTACGCATCAGGGACTGACATTATCTGTGTATTTTGGACATTTCTCACCATTTCTTTAGTGTACAGCTTTGGGCCATGTGTGTGACATTGCACCCAGGATACGCTATTCTGTTTGTTTGAACTGTATCATACAGCCGTGATTGTGGCAGGGGGGAACAGTTACAGCGTTCCAATTGTCAATGTCCACTTGCCACACACCTGGACATGATACATGTTTTGCCAGTAACACACATTCATGCCCACCACCATCCTTGATTGATGTGTTGAGGGGCCAATGGGGTGTACATTCATGTGTGGCATCACTGTACCATGTTAGTGTCTGGCTGGTGCTTATGCTTTTAACTGACTATGTTTGTGAGCCACAACATGTGGAACAATGGCCTAGGTGTGGGTCACTGTGAGTTCATTTTCCATCCTTTCCATGTTAACATGCTGCTTATTGTGTTTGTTTGCTGTACAGACATGACACTCTGCATGTATGGTCCCACCTTGCATTGCACGTCTGCACAGTCCTGTGTTACCCCCTGCATTTACAACAGTCGCATTAGGACATTATATTTGAGGTGTGTTGGTGTGGGTCTCCATGTTCGTACTACTCATCTGCATTCTATGCACCATGCTATATGTGGCCAAAGACTGTCTAACCATCAAACAATGCAAGGGGACCTCCTGCATGGTGTTCTGTCTGCACATTTCAGCCGGTTGTGTGGTTTGTATTCACTCTTTGTTCATGTGTCCCTGCTACCTGTTAGCATATAGTCAGTAAGCTTGAGATGATATTTGGGGTGTACATTGACACATTGCTGATGTGGTGATCAGCCATTATGTGGGAGTTGGGACATTAATTTACAGATGTGTTTGTCACATTACAACATCTTGCCAGTAGATGGTTTTTCCATTTGGTAACCTTCTCTGTTGCATGAGGGCTATGTCTGGGGTGACATGTGATGTGTTTGGGTTTCTCATCCTGAAACACCTGTAGTCTACATGCACTTATATGTGGGTCACACATTGGGGGCATGCATCAGCTACTGTGGTGTGTGGCCCTGCTACCCAGTGCATATCATGCAGCTGATGCACATTTTCTGTTGTGCTATTCTGTTTTGCTCTGGAAGTGACCTTTACGTGGCATGTGCATTTTGACCTTGTTGAGTGCGTTCCCATCATTTGCCAGGGTGGAACCCACCTTGCAATTCAGGTTTCACTGTGTATCGTATGTATGAGCCGTGTCAAAAATAATTATGTGATTTTTACAGACATTTGTCTCATTGTCTGCTTTATCTTTGTGACATACATGCAGTACAATGTTAAACTTTCAGTCCCACATGACTCCTTGTGACCATGAGAATCCAGGGTTTCCTTGCACATGTCCCTCCAGTGACTTGCCCAGGGGCGCATGTTGTGCTGTTGTGATATGATGCGTGGTTGCCTTGTGTGCAAGACATTTTTTAGAACACTACACTGCTCCTCCACTCGTGGACCACATTTACACATGTGTCTACGGATTTGCTGGTAATGTCCATGGCCCCCTGTGCTCACATTGGTGTACGATGACAGCTATGTATGTGTCTGTAATTTGGCACATCACGGAGTAGTAGTACACATCCCCATACAGACCCTCCCTTTGGAATAAAATGTCTTGCTTTGCCTCTGTGTGTTGTTTGTGTGTATGTTTGGGGGCATGTTTGTTAACACAATGCTTAGCAGTTTGTCTCACAACATGTGTTTTTTTGGGGGTTACTATATATGCTACGTGGAACATTATTTAACAGCTGCTTCATCACCTCTACACACACCCTTGTCTGTCGTCAGTGTACAGCAAGGTGTTCACTCTGTGCTGCCTAGCCAGCACATATTAGCTGTTCCATAGGTCTCTGTCTTAATGGTGTTTGCACAGCAATGCACCTGGGTGTGTGGTAGTCTTGAGGTTGAGCAGGTGTGTGCTGCGCCGTGTTTCATGTTGCATTTGCTCCTGTCCTGGCCAAGATTGCTGTGCAGCTCCAGCACACATCAAGCACTTCCCTTGTTGGTTGGTTGTTTTCCTCTTGTTATGTATTTTTAATATGTATTCATTTATGTAGGTGTATGTTGATGCAACATTTCCACAGGTCATAGCAGCATTACATTACAAGGGGGAGAGGGGGGTTGTTTTACATGTAGAGCAGGGCCATCCCCAGGGAGGCTACATTGAGGATTTCCACAAGGCACATACTACATACCATGGACATTGGCAAATTGTGGACAGTGTCTGATTCGTATAGGGTTGGTTATGTGTAAGGTTTGCGGAATTCCTGGTACTGGATGGTTTTCAGCTGTTTTCTAGAAGATATTTGGTCTGTCTTGTTTCAAGGGCAGTTTGGTAGGGTGTTCCGTGAAGAGGAGGCATACAGTTCAGACGCTCAATGTCACGTCCATTGCAGGCATTAGTTTAATTTCAGAGGTACAGTGAGGGGGTTGGAGGCGTCTGGTCTGGTAGTTCTTCCGTGTGCTTTTCATAACTGTAGGGTTTGGATTTGGTGGTTCTGTGCTTGATGTATGGCTGTGTGGGTGGATAGGATGGCCTGGCATTTAGTCCGTGGTTCGAGTAGGAGTATGTGTGGGTCTTTCACAATTGGGGTGATGTGGTCTGTTCCTTTTGCATGCTGTATCCACTACATAACATATCATTGTGTGTGTGCATGTGTCCCTGGTACCAGATACAGACTGTGATGTGATGTGTACACAGCAGATCACCAGGTGCATTTGTTCATGCTTTCTCCTGTGGGTTTCCCTGTCCTTACATCCAGCATGCGTGTTGTGTGGGGGCCTGGACTATTTGTGAATGCAGCCTTTGCTATGACGTGGACGTAGTTGTTCTGTGCTAGCGTTGGTTACTTTTTGATTTGTGGGAGTGGTCATTGGTGTGATTCGTCTCTGTTTTCTTGGATGTGTATGCTTGTCCTGCAGATGTCGTTTCCATGTCTTTGACGGTCATATGTTGGCAGGTTTTGTGCTGTAAGCACATTGTACCCTCATCTGAGTTGTGACCCATGGTTCTGTCCATCTTCTGTCTGCCAGCTCTTGTGTGATCCTACCCTGATGTGCATGCTGCTACAACCCATCCTGCACTCCGACACCTTCCTGCATGTCATCTCTCCATGGTTGCCTCTTGTGTGTGTGCTCTGCATAGCACCGCTAGTCCACTATCATCATGAGCTTTCACCTGTCCTGCTATTTCAGTCTCATCTGCTGGACACATCTTCGCATCCTCTGTCGCACACTATTATGATAGCATGGTACATTACCATCACTCTGTACATAGCTACAGCTAGCCCCAATTTGTGTGTGCATTTCTGTAGATGCCACATGGCCTGGATGTCATTTTTGTGATACAGCACATGTGATGGGTGTGGTTCTTTTCGTTCTGCTTTACGTTTCCTTTCAGCTCTGTGCAGTGTTTGGTTTACATGTGCACTCGCCTTCACTGACATGGTTTTTATGATGTGCATTCTGTGACACCCTGAAAGGTGACATACTCCTGAGCACTGGGTTGGACTTGTGTTTAGCTGGCATCACAGATTTCTGTCTAATTGCATGCTGTACACAGATGTAGGTAAGCCAAGCTTAGTCACTGCTCATTTCGAAACATGACCCCTTCATGGTCAGTCAGTGCCATGACCATTCTGCTACACTGCTGTTCCATCTTGCATGTCTGCTCACCTACTTTGGATTTCCATGCGTTACAATACAGAATGGTGCCAGCACTGACTGTGTTTGTCCCATGCCCTGCCTCATACGGCAAACAATACGCACCCTATACACAACATTGTGGGTTTCGTTGGTGGACAGTGCACGTTACTATTTGACCTCTGAGGTACCTTGATGGGCGCCTTATGCATTAACTGCTATTACAGTGCTTCTATAGTTCATTTGCTACCAGTACTATAAATAATAACATATAACATGGCTCCTAGCTCACTATTCATCATGACAGGTGATGGCTCAACCAGCCTTATTCATTGGACACAGCGGGGGATTGAACCCATGATGCCAGCACCATTGGGGAGTGTGTTAACCCTTCTGCTGTGGCTCTGTTCGTTTCCTTAGATATCAGCGCGGCGCCTTTTGCCTCTAAAATATTATGTGGCCAATAACTTCATGTGCCTCCTCTGCCAATATTACCTAAGACAGATGATGCATCGCCCAGCCTTTTCTATCTCTGCACAGCCATGTATTCAGCCCCTGGTCGATGCACCATTGGTCAGTGTCTTCACCATTGTGCTGTGGCTCTGTTCCTGTGTGTGGACATCAGTGTGCCGCCTTATGCAGCGCAAAATAACTGTGCGCCGCCCAAAAGAACAGTGCGCCGCAGTAAATTAATCTAGCTCCTATTGCACATTTCTCCATTACGGTTCATGCCTGATCCAGCCTTTATCCTTGCGCAAACTGGGGGATTGACACCGTGGCCCTTGCACCATTGGTTAGTGTCTTCACCATTGTGCTACGTCTCGGTTCCTGTGTATGGACATTTGCGAAACGCCTTATGCCGTCCACAACTAACACAGCACCACCTAATGCCGGCCAAAACGCAAAAGATGTACCGCGCACAGCCTAATGCCGTGCAAAACGCAGGCAACGTACAGCGCGCCGCCTAATGCACCACAGATTTTACTACACACTGCATAATAACGCAAAATATTAATTTCTGCCGCACACACGTAACAGCGCAACACCTATAGTTGCCCGAATGTGGTATTGCCTCCTAAATATATTTCTAGACCATTACTATTCATGACTCAGCCAGCCTTTTTGGATTGCACACACTGGGGGATTGAACCCGTAGCCCCTTTATCTTTCTTTCTTTATCTTTATTGCACATTTTATATACCGCCCATTGTCGAAACATGAGGGCGGTTTACAATAAAATAAATGTAAATGCTGGCATTAAAAGAAAGGAACTCCATTAAAATAAAGAGAAAGAAGGACCAAAGGGGCCACCGGACAAAACAGTAAAATCAAACAATAACCCAACAGTAAATTCAATAAATAACAATAAATTCAAACAATAACCAGACAAATCCAATGTCAAAAGACCAATAAGGACAACAAAGTCAAACAATAATCAAACTGGGTGGTAAGACAATAAACATACAGACAGACAGAGAACTATACAGGACACTCAAGGGGGGAGGTCAAACGCCTGTTGAAATAAGTGGGTCTTCAATAATGTCTTGAAGTTCTGGTAAGAGGGTTCTAGCCG
Organism: Ichthyophis bannanicus; assembly: GCA_033557465.1. Taxonomy (NCBI): domain Eukaryota; kingdom Metazoa; phylum Chordata; class Amphibia; order Gymnophiona; family Ichthyophiidae; genus Ichthyophis; species Ichthyophis bannanicus. Next base: position 50,359,589 of record CM066046.1, read on the forward strand.
GAGGGAGGGAGGAAGTGAGTTCCATAGGGAAGGTCCTAGGAAAAAGAAAGCAGCGTGACGTGTTTGTTCCAGATGAGCTTGTGTAGGGGACGGAAGGGATAAACGATTGGCATGTAAGGTGCGAAGCTGTCGGTAAGGAGTATGGAGAGAAATCAAGTCAGCTAAGTATAGGGGATTGGAGGAATGAATGACTCTGTGGGTTAGTATAAGGAACTTATATCGAAATCGGAAGCGCAGAGGAAGCCAATGGAGGCGATACAGAAGAGGGGTGATATGATCAGATCTACGGGCAGAGGTAACCAGTCGGGCAGCTGTGTTTTGCAAAAGCTGCAGGCGTTGGAGCTGGTAAGCCGGAAGATTTGCATAGACTACATTGCAGTAGTCTAGTCTTGATATGACCAGCGCAAGTACGAGAGTGATAAAAGAGTCAGAGGGCAAAACAGAACGAACAGAGCGGAGCTGACGCAATATAAAGAAGGAGCGACGGGAAAGATTGGAAATGTGCTCATGGAAAGACATGGAGGAGTCCAGGGTAACTCCTAAGTACCGGAAAGAGGAGGTAAGTGGAATGTAGACAGAATTAATCTGGGGTGCAATGTCTGGACAAGATGTACCTAGCGAGACCCACATGGCTGTGGATTTGGAGGGGTTAAGGTGGAGAAAATTGGAGGAAAGCCAGTCTGCAATATGAGTGAGACAGGTATTAAGTGGGGAAATGTCAATACTGAGCGGAGAGGTGTGAAAGAGGAAAATGATATCATCTGCGTAGATATAAGTGGAGACCGGAAATTGTTGGGCTAAAAGGGGGAGAGGGGCGAGAAAGATGTTAAAAAGCAGAGGAGATAGGACTGAACCCTGGGGAACCCCACAGGGCAAAGAAGTAGATGGAGAAGACTGTTGATTGGAACGGACGACAAAAGAACGAGTAGTAAGAAAGGAGCGGAACCAACTTAATACAGTACCCCTTAAACCAATGTCAGATAGGCGTGAGAGAAGGATGTGATGGTCGATTAGATCAAAGGCGGCCGATAAATCTAATGAAACCAAGAGTGAGATATTTCCGCGATCGTGTGCGACATGAAGCTCATTGAGTAAAGCCAGGAGAACAGTCTCCGTACTGTGTCCCGCACGGAAACCTGCCTGACGAGGATGAAGGGAATTTGTGGCCTCAGCATGGGATGATAGTTGGAGGAAAACAAAACGTTCCAGCACCTTTGCTAAGAATGGTAGGTTGGACACTGGACGCCAATGGGAAAGCACTGCACCATTAGTTAATATTTTCACCATTGTGCTACGGCTCAGTTCCTGTGTATTGACATTTGCACACCGCCTTATGCCGTCCACAACTAACAGGGCACCACCTAATGACGCCCAACACGAAAGAGATGTACAGCGCACAGCCCAATACTGCACGAACCGCAGGCGACATACAGCGCGCCGCATAATGCAGCACAGATTTTACAGTGCTAGGCCTCATGCCACAAAATATTAATTGATGCCGCACAAACGTAACAGCGCAACACCTACAGCCGGCCATATGTGGTATGCCTCCTAAAAAGATGTTTTAACCATTACTATTCATGCCTCACCCTGCCTTTTTTGGTTATGCACACTGGGGGATTGAACCCATGACCCCTGCACCATTGGTTTTTTTCTTCACTGTTGTGCTACGGCTGTGTCCTTCTGTGTACCCAGCAGTGCCCCACTTAGCCTTCCCACGCGCTAATCTGGGCCCCGCACATTTGCGCGATGCGCACAAGTACGGTGCGTTTTTTTTCTTTTTTCTGCCTGACCCGCCCACTCCATATATGGCACCAGCACACTAACGGGAACCCGCACAGCAACGGTGTTTAGTAAACATGCCCCTTAGAGATCTTAATTCATCATTATACCAAACGTTTGAGCTTCTGTGGGTTTGGTCATTTGTGGATGATGGGAGGGCAATTGCTGCCCTTGATATGGTATTGTTCCATGTGGTCAATAGGGCTTTCAATGTCTGATGTGTCATGGTTTAATTGAGGGCAGATTTCCTGAAGGAATGATTCCTTGTCATATGATTTGAAGGGTGTTTTTTGGGTGGGAGTGAAGGTTTCATTTTATGTATTGGGACATTGTGTGGTAACTGGAACGAGATGCTGTAATGATCAGACCATGGAACAGGTTGTGTATTGAAGGGGATGGCATGGTCTTTAGCTAGTTTAGCTGGAATGAAATAAGATCCAATGTATTTCCTTTGCTGTGTTTTGCAGTATTTATAATTTGTGTAAGGTCCATTTCATTCATGGTTTTACTGAAGGAGAGGGCTTGGGAGCTTTGTAGTGAGGCAAGATTAAAGTCTCCAATGGCTCTTAACGGTTTGTTGGGATTATCGTGGGTGCATATGGTTTCTAGTATTGTGCTTGGAGAGTTATTGTCTTGAGAAGGTGCTCTGTATATGAGGTAGAATTTCACATTGCTTGTTTCAATTGGCAGGGTGTCAAGGCCTTCATAACATTTGTTATGAATTAAAGTGGTTTTAAGGTTCGATTATGCAAGAATTGATGCACCACCTCCACGTTTATTCTTTCTTGTGGCGTGAAAGGATTTGTATTCTGGATGTTTGATTTGGTTGAGTCTGTTTCTGCAAGTCACGTTTCAGTGATGAACACAATATCTGGTTTGTTATCATGGATGTAATCAATTAATATGGGAATTTTATTTTTTATTGATCTCACATTTATTAGGAGGCAGTTTACGCTAGCTAAGGTTTGGTGTTTTGGTTGGTTTGCATGGATTATATTGCTGCAATGAATTGTGTGGATGCGTCTTTGTGATGCATTTTGTGTTTTTCCTAGTGGCTTGTGGTTATATATTGTTTTTTTTTGTATGGTATGTGTATTGGATAATGGGTATGTTGTATGATAGGTGGTTCGCTAGGCATGTTTGGTGTATTGCAGGGGTAATCAAGTTTAGAAGGTTCATCATGCAAAATAGCACGAGGAGGAGCTTGTATTCAATTTCTGAGAATACTTAGTTGTAGAATTTTAAAGGAGGATACGCATTGTAGGCAGTGATAATGCTGGTGCTGCTGGGTGGGTAAACACACACCTGCTTAAGGATTATTTTATAAAGGCTGGTGTGTAGCCAGGGGCGATTCTATCATTAGGCCAACTGAGGTGGTGGCCTCAGGCGGCGGTTTCTCAAAGGGCGGCACTCCGGCTGTGCTTATTTCTCATTTTGCCACCTCTGGGCTGCCACTGTCTTCACGCTGTTCTTTTTCCCGATTAAGCTCATCCGAACGAGAAAAAAAGCAATGGGAAGCCAATGGCAGGCCAGAGGCGGCCAAATCAAAAATAAATACTGCCGGAGTGTGGCCCTCCCCCCCCCCCCCCCGAGAAACTGCTGCCTGGCCTTGAGAAAAGACCTAAATGCATGCCGGAAGTCACGGCTGTTACTGACAGCCCGTGGGGATTCCAAGCCCCACGGGAAGCTGCCATGAGAACGGGTGACTTTCTGTGTTTATATTTATGGAACTTACATGAGTTGTATGGTACAATCATTCTAGCTGTGGCCAAAATCATTTTTCTATTATTGATGTTTACCTTGGACATAGCTGTGCTACATTGTTCCACACGAAGAGTTGAGATGATTGACAGATGTAGCGCTTATGTCCCTTTACAACATTTATTCATTTTTTATTTATTTTTATTATTTTATCTTTTTAAAAATGTTTTCTAACTTTCTATATTGACACTTCTTTTGGAGGTTGAGCTTCTTCAGGTGTGTGGTGACTCTTCACTATATCCCTTTGTTGGTGTGTTTGTTTCAGGACTTTTAACCAGTGTGCATACAGCAGTTTTTAGATTGTAGTGAGACGACAATGGGTTTATCCAATATATACATATACATTTTTCCATATGATCGATGTTTACTTGATGATTATATATATATTTTTTGTTTGCCCTGGGAAGGTTTATGTTTTCCAATTGATAGTCCTTCACAATAATTTTTATATTCTCTTACTTTTTTGGCTTTGCATTGCCTCCTGGGTCTGCATAATAAGTGGTTCACGTCACTCAATTTGCGGCTTTCCTTTATCCTTCGTTACGATTTATGCTTCTTTCAAAGTATTCTACTCACATGCTATATATTGCTACACTTTGAATTATGATTTTTTGATTGTGTTGAGGGGTGGTTTTGATCTATCTTCATTCCTTCTCCTTTCCCCTTTTTTCCTGTATAAATTGGCGTTTCTTCTGGATCGTAGCTCATAGTGCTGATCAGTTTTCAAAGTTTGTAGTTATTTTTACCACCTTGAAATATAACTTTTAGATAGTGTTGTGGGCTGATTTTGATGTATCCTCATTCCCTCTCTCCTTCTTTTTCCCACTCTAAATTGGCGTTTTTCTGGATCACAGCTCAGAATGTGATCACCTTTTGGAATCTCCAATTACCTTTAGAATGATTTGGGACTAGTTTTCTGACCGTGTTAGATGCCTAAACAATGGATATAGATAGTTTTTTATATTTGATAAACCACTGATAGCCTTAGACCTCTCCAAAAACTGATTAATGTTTAACGTATGTATAATAACCTCACTAATTCTTTAGCTATTTCAAACAGTTTATTTTTTGTCGCAAAATTGGATGTGTCCCTCCAGTTGTGAGTTTAGCCCTCTAGCATTCATACATAATTCATATCACATTGTCCCCAGGTGGATGGTTTTCTTCTGTCCCGTTGTTATCCTTTCACACAATGTCCCCTTGTTCATCCTTATCTCATATCACTGGCTGTATGGTCTTTTAACAATTTTACTGTTTTTATTGTTGTCATTGATTACCTTTAATTTCATTTTCATTTTTACTGTAATGGTTTTATTGAATGTTTCCTTCTGTTTTTAATTATTATTTGTTATGGTTTATATTGGGCTCTTTTATATCTATTTATCTAAATTTTACTATCTTATGTTATTAATATTAATATTTTTATGATTCTCCTTGTATGTATTATGTATTATGTTTTAGATTTTATTTATTACTTTTTTGTATGTATGTTATGTCTTTTAAGGTCGCAGTCCCCTGGAGAAGGCTTTTGCCGAAACGCGTATAGGGCTGACCTTTGACACTCCAATAAAGTTCCATCTTCCAGTGGTGTGGCTCTCTTGCTCTCTCTGTTTGTGTTCTACTGTTGCAGGAGAGGTGTTTCTCTTGTGCCTACTTCTGGGATTATTCCAAGTCCTGGATTGGCCAATGTTGAAAACACGATACTGGGTTTGATTGAGCTTTGGTCTGACCCAATAGGACTATTCTTATGTCCTCATACTGTATGAAAACTGACTAATATTAATTTTGAATATTCTGAAAGCCTTGTAATATCTCCAGGATGGTTGGGAAGCCTTGGTGTAAACACTAATGCAAAACTGAGAAAAGCTATGATAAATCTTTTCCTACTTCCTGTGTGTGTGGAATGGGAATAAAATGCTGCAGGGCTTAAATAAACTTCTCTCCCACAGAGCAGACTTATAAAATGAAGAAAACACAACTGGCCCATGAGAGATTTAGTCAGTCAACCATGGTGATTAGTAGTAACCACAGTTCCCAGTTTTTTGCTGCAGCTCAAGGGGAGATTCCATGGCAAGAGTTAGAAACGTCAGCTGCAGTTTCTGAAATTCTGAAGTACATTTGTAAAAATCTCTGTATATTTGAACCCCAAATAATGTTGCATAGTGTGATGTTTCTTGTATTTCCTGTTAATTTATTTGATCCATTTTGGTGTTTAGGTGTTCTAGGGTCCACCATGGCAATATTTACCATGCTGTTCTTTTCTGGGTAGGCCCCTTGTTGTATGTGTTTAGGAAGTTTATGCTGGTATGGTAGAGTAGATTTGGCCTTGTAGATCTTCGGTGATGTTTGTAGGGTTTTATATTAGTTCTCAATATGCCTGCTACTGGAGAATGTTTGTTGTTGGTGAGATGACCAGAATCAGATGTTTTTTTAATATATTGAGTTCTGTGGGTGAATGTCGTACCTCTGTTCTGCACCCATTATTGAGGAGGGGGTTCTGTGAATGCAAAATATATGTTCAAAAAGAAAAAGCAAGCACCATAAAGCAATTTATAAATACAAAATACAAATTAATTATAATTTGTAGTTACAAACTGGTGTGGTTCTCGTTCTTTCTTTTAGTTCCTTGGTGTGCAAACATCTTGCATTTGCTCCACATTATCTAATCAGCTTTTTGATTTGGTTCAGTCCCTGACTGGAGTTTTGAGAAAGATCCTCCCCACCCTGCTCTGGGGGGGGGGGGCCATCTCATCCCTCGCCTCAGGCAGCAGATTGCCTTGAGTCGCCCCTGTGTGTAACAGACAATTATGTTTAGACAATTGCATTACACTTCATATAGGCGACGAGGGATACATTGTGGTGAAATTCTACAAAACATGAAGTCTTGATGATATTTGGAATTACAATTATAGTTAGGTCATTCAAAAACCCTTTGAGATAAACACGCTGGCCTTACTTAAATTAAATGGGCCCACTTGGTTTGTGTTGTCTGATCTGATCGGAAGTAGGGGGAGAAGAGGTCATTAAGAACACATTGGCATGAGGGAGCAAGGTACCCGATCAATAGAAACACAAGCAGAAGTACAGGCTAGTACAATGTATGGCTAATATAATGTATGGGAACTAGTCGATTAGGAAGTTATAGTAGGCAAGAGGTAATGGTAGCACTACCACATGGTGTCAAAGCGAAACAGTAAGGTAGATGCAAGGATTACAATAGCTGTATTGCACAAGGCATTACAAAGGGTGGAACAGTTGAAACTTAAGTTCTCCTTACAGTAAAGGTAACTTAGTACAGCCACGCAATATCAAGGTGCATTAACCATGTAACAATGTTTGATCATGAGTCTTTTATGATTGTGTTTATTCAGGACGGCGATTGCTCGGTGAGTTTATGGTTTAGCCATCTGTTAATCAGTGAGCATGCATGGACCAGTGCTAGGCGTGATCCATATGTTTCTGGTAAATGTGTATACTTGTAACTTACAGTGTTCGTTGTTTTCTGATCCGAGGACATGTTCCGATTAGGCTAGTTTCTTCTGCTTTAAGGTCCTCTCCTAAAGGCCTCACCCAAGAGCCCTCAATGTTGTGAGTGTTCTCCTGTTGGGCCCGATTGGCCTTGGCTGCAAGGGGTGGGGAGGGGCTTCCTTAGCCCGCTCCTCTCACCCTATGCTGATCAGAAGCATGCAATCTGATGGAAAAAATGAAACTAAGAAAACTTTCAATGATTTAGTTGAGGATGTAGGCCTCCGGCACCTAATGTCCATGCCAAAGGGCCCTCTGGTGAGGCCCTCAGGCGTGGGCATGCCTAAGCACACTGAAGTTTTTAAATTCTAAGTCCTGCAGCTATGCTGGTCTGATTGGGTGTTCCGGTGGAGAGCAGGGTGGAGCTTGTCACACCTTCAAAAAAAATAAACAAATTAGTAAGGCAAGACTTTCCTTGGCTAAATCCATGTTGGCTTTCTCCCATTAAACCATGTTCAATAATTTTATTCTTTATAATGGTTTTTACCATTTTGCCCAATACTGATATCAGGCTTTGTATTTCCTGGATCACCCCTGGAACCCTTTTTAAAAATTGGCATTACATTTGCCATTCTCCAATCTTCCTATACTACAGATGATTCTAATGATTTTGGAGGGGCAGAAGGACTAGACTCCCCTTCAGGGTTCTAAGGGGAATATATGAGATGTGTGTTAGTAATAGGGTTTTGTACATGATTCTGCTGGGAAGTGGTAGCCAGTGGAGTGATTTGAGTATAGGGTGATTCTGTCAAATTTGTATCTCCTTGTATGATGCCTGCAGCAATGTGGAGGGTAGTTTGTAATGGGAGGAGGGTGGACTGTGAGAGACCGTAGTATATTGTGCTACCGTAATCGGCATGAGGAAGGATTGGGGCTTGGAGGGCTGAGCGGAAATCCGATGAATCAAGGATGGGCCAGAGGCGTTGTAGAGTCTTGGATTTGTAGAATATAGCTTTGGCTGTAGCTTCTATTTGTGTCTTGAAGGAGAGGTTTTGGTCAATGATGACACCTAGGTATTTAAGTTCTTGATGTACGTTTATTTGAATGTTGTTCATTGGTATGGTGGGTGGGAGGGGGGATGAATGTGTTGTCTCTTATGATGAATAAGGCTTCTTTTTTTTATAATTGATTGAGAGATTGTTACCTGTCAGCCAGCGGGAGATGACTGCAAAGCATTCTTGAATCTTTGTGTATGATGGTTGCTTGGTATGGAGTGGACTGTACAACATGATATCATCAACATAGATGTGAAAATCAACATTGTGTGTTTTGATGATCTTGCAGAGGGGTTGGAGGTAATGGTTGAAGAGGAGTGCAGATAGAGTGGATCCTTGATGGACTCCCTGTGTTTGTTGATATGGGCTGGAGGTATTTGTTCCTTGTTTTATTTGTTGCTGTTAGTTAGGGAGGTAAGAGTGGAGCTATCTGTATACTGTTTCTTGGATTCCCATTGATTTCAAGTGCTAGAGGAGAGTTTTGTGGTCAATGGTGTCGAATGCTGCTGAGATGTCGAGAAAGATCAGTAGGAAGTCTTGGGTTGGGTCTTGTATGCCTTTGATTAGATTGCTGATGTGTGGTCATCAGGGTTTCCACTCCATGTAGAGGGTGGAATCTGTGCTGTTGTGGGTCCAGGAGGGAGCTGTTGTCAATATGGTGCTGTAGTTGCAGTTGTATGGTCTTCTCAATGACCTTTGCTAGGAAGGGGAGGCTGGCGATGGGTCTGTAGAGGCAGGGTCCGATGGGTCGAGGTTGGGTTTCTTCAGGGTGGGCAAGATGGAGGAGAGTTTTAGGGGCTCAGGCATTTATCCTTGTAATACTGCTTGGGTTATTCTGGTGAATAGAGGGCTGAGATCCGTCTTTGCTGCTTTGATCCAGCTGGCATGGCAGGGATCGAGTAGGGAAATGGTGGTGTTGATTGTAGTTAGGATGGATTCAATGTTATCTCTGGTGTTGGGGTGGAAAGTGGTCCAGCAGATGAGTGAAGATGTCTCCAGTGATAACATTGAAGATGGTCCATCGGGCAGGGTGGGGTGGTTGGTGGGGGTGGAATTGGGATTGGGATTGAGATGAGGGTGGAGTTGCTTGTAGTGTGCTGCCAGCTGTTGGTGGTTGAGAGTGGGGGCTGAGTGGTGGGTGGTGGGTGGGTATGTGAGCCATTTGACATGGTCGAAGAATTCTCTGGGGCAGTTGAGAGTAGTTGGGTCTTCTGAGTCAATTTCTAGGTTTGGTAGGATGTCTTCTAGGAAAGAGTCTTTGTTGAATTGTTTGAATCTGCAATGTGGCTTTTGGTGTGTGGCATGGGATATTTGGTGATTGAAGGGAAGGGAGAAAGTGACTAGCATGTGGTTTGACCAGGGTACCTTGTGTGTTTGTATTGTGTGCGGGGGATGGGAGTGGGTCGGGTGGGTAGGGGTGAATATCAGGTCAAGGATGTTTCTTTTTTCATGAGTGGGGGCTGTTATGTTCTGTATGAAACCCAAGTCAGTCATGGCTGTGAGGAATGATTCCTCTTGTTTGAGTTGCAATGAGGGGAGGTTGAGGTCCCCTAGGATGAGGAAGTCTTTGTTGGTTTCTGTATTGTTCAGAATTGTTTCAAGTATACTGGAGAGGTCAAATGATATGTTGGCAGAGGACCTGTAGATGAGGAGAAGGGTTAGTTTATTATTTGTTATGATGAGGGTATCTGTTTCCTCTGTGCTCTCCATTTGGAGAAGTCAGAAGTGAAGATGTGATCTGGTTATGAATAAGACTCCTCCGCCTTTACGGTGACTTCATGGGCAGTTGAAAATGGAGTAGCCCTCTGGTCTGAGTAGGTTGAGGAGTACGTTGTCAGTGTCAGCAATCCAGGTTTCCGTTATGCAGAGGATGTCTATTTTGTAGTCAGTGAGTAGGTCTCTGATGGTGGGGATTTTATTCCTAATGAACCTGGTGTTTGAGTGCACATGTGAGTGTGCGGGGGGAGGGGGGTTGATGATTGTGATGACAGGGTGATGATGGTTGGTTGTTTGAATCGGTATTATGTGTTTGTAGAAATGTTGCTTAGTGTGGTTGAGTCTGGTGAGCATTAGGTAGTGTTGGGGGGGGGTGATGATGGTGTAGCGAGCAGTGGTCAGGATAAGGATACACAGGGTGTACATGGCTTCATATATCGCAAGCATGGTTGGCATTCCAGTAATCAGTATGTACTTGGAGGTTGGCCTCTTCTTGTGGACTGTGGTGTTTCAATGTTTGTGTCTGGGGCAGTCTCAGGCCTCAGGCACGGGGTTTATGGCTGAGTGAGTCTGTGGTCAGAAGAGAAGTGTTGGAGCAGTGGGCGGAGCTTACCGGTCAGCTGACTCTGCTGTTCTGGTGCTCCCCTTCTGTTCAGGATGATTCTCAGATGTCCGGAGATGTGTGCTGGAGATTCAGATTGTGAATGTTCTGGGGTCCAGAGGTTCTTTTTATTTGATGATGCCGGTGTCGGTAGGGTCTTAATAGTGGCACTTGTTTGTATAGTGGTACTTGCTTGCTTTATTCGGAGTGCGCTTAATTGGTTAGTGGGGTTGCTTGATTGGCTTGTCGGCATTCTTCCATGCTGATAGGGTCCCCGCCTAAGGGCCATGCCAAAGGGGCCTCTGGAGCAGCTGCAATGTGGTGAGTTCATCCCAATTGGCATTGTAGTGGGGGGCAGGGAAGCTTTCTGGTTCCTGTCTCCTACCCCAATGTCAATCGGGAGGCTGGAGAGTATGGTGAAAAGCACCTGCACTGTAAGGCAGGTACAACCTCCCCAAAAAACAAAGGTATAGGGAAAGTAACCTGCACTGTATCACAGGTTCTGCACAAATTTAGATTTCAGTAAAGCCTTTGACACTGTTCCTCACAGGCGACTTATAAACAAACTGAGCACCCTAGGGATGGACCCTAAAGTTACTGCTTGGGTTAGAAATTGGTTGGGTGGGAGGCGACAAAGAGTACAGGTAAATGGGACTCACTCTGAGGACAAGGAAGTTACCAGTGGTGTGCCCCAGGGATCTGTCCTTGGTCCGATTCTTTTTAACATCTTAGTGATATAGCGGAAGGGCTGTCGGGTAAGGTTTGCCTTTTTGCGGATGATACTAAAATCTGCAATAGAGTAGACACCCAGAAAGGTGTAGATAACATGAGGAGGGATCTAGCTAAGTTTGAAGAATGGTCTAGAATCTGGCAGCTGGGATTTAATGTTAAAAAATGTAAGGTCATGCATTTGGGCTGCAGCAATCCAAGGGAGCAATATAGTATAGGGGGGTGAAGTACTTTTGTCCACTAAAGAAGAGCGGAACCTGGGCGTGGTTGTGTCTGATGATCTTAAAGTAGCTAAACAGGTAGAAAAGGTGACGGCAAAAGCTAGAAGGATGCTTGGGTGCATGGAGAGGAATGGCTAGCAGTAAAAAGGAGGTGATAGTGCCTCTATATAAGTCTTTGGTGCGACCTCATTTGGGGTATAGTGTGCAATTCTGGAGACCGCACCTTCAAAAGGATGTGAACAGGATGGAGTTGGTGCAGAGGGTGGCTACTAAAATGGTTAGTGGTCTTCATTATAAAGCATATGAGGACAGACTTAAGGATCTTAATATGTACACCTTAGAGGAAAGGCGGGATAGAGGTGATATGATTGAGATGTTTAAATACCTCCATGGCATAAATGCAGAAGGGGAGAGCCTCTTTCAGTGGAAAGCAAGTTCTTCTATGAGGGGACATGGGATGAGGGTGAAAGGGGATAGATTCAGGAGTGATATGCGGAAATATTTCTTTACGGAAAGAGTGCTGGATCCGTGGAATAGTGTCCCAATGGAGGTGGTAGAGATGAGGACAGTAGCTGAATTCAAAAAAGCATGGGACAAACACAGAGGATCTCTAAAGGAAAAAAGGGGACTGTTGTAGTTGTTGATATGGAAGGACAGACTAGATAGGCCAGTGAGAAGTACATTGATGAGATGCTTCTTGCAGCAACCAGGCTCTCCAGCACAGGAGAAGATGGGTGCCAACAGAATGTCGATGGTTGGACAACAGTCACCAGAGCCTGCAAAATCACCAATCCAACTTCTCCAGCCCTTGAATTGAAGAACCATTATGCAGCCCTGGAAGTGGAGGAGGTGTGTCCAGAGAGGTGTGCTGTCTGCCTGGTGCCAAGATCCAAGATGTTACGGAGAGTTTGCCGAGACTCATCAAGCCCACTGACTATTACCCAATGTTGCTAATCCATGTTGGAACAAATGATACTGCCAGGTATACCTCGGAACGCATCAAAAGTGACTTCATGGCTCTGGGACAGAGGGTGAAGCAGGTAGGTGCACAGGTGGTGTTCTCTTCAATCCTCCCTGTTGAGGGTAAAGGCCAAGGCAGAGAAGCTCGCATCCTGGAGATGAATGCATGGCTGCGTGGATGGTGTCTTCGAGAGCGTTTTGGTTTCCTAGACCATGGGATGCTGTTCCAAGGGTTGCAGAGCAGAGATGGCATCCATCTGTCCAAGAAAGGTCAACACATCTTTGGTAGTAGACTGGCTAATCTACTGAAGAGGGCTTTAAACTAGATTCGTTGGGGATGGGTGAAGAAAGCCCCCAGGTAAGTGAAAGCCCAAAGGTAAGTGATACATTAAATACCTTTATGGAAATGGGTAACAGGGGTAACACATGGAAAGCAGTGTGTATTAATGCCCGTAGCATGGGAAATAAGATCCCTGAAGTTGAAGCTTTGGTGGGAGTGGCTGACTTGGATTTAGTGGCAGTTACAGAAACATGGTTCACAGAAAACCATGACTGGGATGTAACTATACCTGGCTATACTTTATTCAGAAAGGACAGGGTAGGAAGAAGGGGAGGAGGAGTGGCACTATATGTAAAAACTACTATTAAAGCTTTGGAATTACAGAGCTTAAAAGGGAGAGAGGAGGCATTGTGGGTTAAACTAGAAAGAGGGAAAGAGAAATCTATTTGCATTGGTGTGATATACAGACCTCCCTCACAAGAGGAAGAGGTGGACAGAGAGTTAATTGAAGACATACGCAGCATTGCTAGGAAAGGGGAAGTGCTACTGCTAGGAGATTTCAATATGCCAGATGTTGATTGGCACATTCCTGCTGCAGTATCATCTAGAAGTAAGGAGATCCTGGATTCTCTACAGGGAGACCTATTCAGGCAATTGGTAACAGACCCCACACGTGAAGGGGCCATACTGGACTTGGTGCTTACCAATGGTGAGAGTGTTTCTGATGTTGTAGTGGGAGATCATTTTGCATCCAGTGACCACAAGATGGTGTGGTTCAGTATTAGGACTAGGGCTGTTAGAATCCATTCCAAGGTGAAGATCTTAGACTTTAGGAAGACTAACTTTGCGAAGATGGGACAATACCTCAGGGAATCGTTAGTGGGATGGGAACAGCTGGGGGATGTAGAAAAACAGTGGGCAAAACTGAAAGGGGGTATTTTAAAGGCAACCAACCTTTTTGTTAAAATGGTAAATAAAGGCAAAAGGAACAGGAGACCGCTATGGTTTTCGAAGGAAGTAGCTGAAAAAGTGAAGAAAAAGAGGGAGGCCTTCATGAAATACAAGAGATCACAGAGAGAGGAAGACAGGCATCTGTATTTGGAAAAACTTACAGAAGCTAGCAAAGTAGTCAAGAAGGCAAAGATTCAAAAGGAGGAGGAAATAGCCAATGCAATAAAATGGGGGGATAAGACATTTTTCAGATATATTAGTGAGAAGAGGAAGGGCAAAAGTGGTATTGTCAGACTCAAGGGTGCAGGGGGGGAATATGTAGAAGCTGATAAGGATAAAGCGGAATTGCTTAACAAATATTTTTGTTCTGTGTTCACAGATGAAGAACCAGGAGCAGGACCTCAGAAAACACCCACAAATAAGAACAGAAGCGAGGGACATCTTGAACAATTTTCAGAAGACTGTGTTCGTGAGAAACTAGCTCAACTTAAAGTAGACAAATCGATGGGACCGGATGGGATACACCCTAGAATACTGAGGGAACTTGGGGACGTTCTAGCACCTCCACTGACTGACCTTTTCAATGCCTCGTTGGAGTCGGGAGTGGTGCCAAAGGACTGGAGAGAGGCTCATGTGGTGCCTTTACACAAAAGCGGAAGTAAGGATGTGGTTGAAAACTACAGGCCGGTTAGTTTAACTTCAGTGGTGAGTAAATTATTGGAAACGCTGCTGAAAGAGAAAATAGTGAGGTTTCTGGAGTCCGGCGGATTACAGGATCCGAGGCAGCATGGATTCACCAGAGGCAGGTCTTGTCAGACAAATCTGATCGATTTCTTTGACTGGGTGACCAGGGAGTTGGACCGAGGGAGAGCTCTAGATGTGGTGTATTTAGATTTCAGTAAAGCCTTTGACACTGTTCCTCACAGGCGACTTATAAACAAACTGAGCACCCTAGGGATGGACCCTAAAGTTACTGCTTGGGTTAGAAATTGGTTGGGTGGGAGGCGACAAAGAGTACAAGTAAATGGAGCTCACTCTGAGGAGAAGGATGTTACCAGTGGTGTGCCCCAGGGATCTGTCCTTGGTCCGATTCTTTTTAACATCTTTGTTAGTGATATAGCGGAAGGGCTGTCGGGTAAGGTTTGCCTCTTTGCGGATGATACCAAAATCTGTAATAGAGTAGACACCCAGGAAGGTGTAGATAACATGAGGAGGGATCTAGCTAAGCTTGAAGAATGGTCTAGAATTTGGCAGCTGGGATTTAATGTTAAAAAATGTAAGGTCATGCATTTGGGCTGCAGCAATCCAAGGGAGCAATACAGTATAGGAGGTGAAGTACTTTTGTCCACTAAGGAAGAGCGGGACCTAGGCGTGGTTGTGTCTGATGATCTTAAAGTAGCTAAACAGGTAGAAAAGGCGACGGCAAAAGCTAGAAGGATGCTTGGGTGCATACGGAGAGGAATGGCTAGCAGAAAAAAGGAGGTGATAATACCTCTGTATAAGTCTTTGGTTCGACCTCATTTGGAGTATGGTGTGCAATTCTGGAGACCGCACCTTCAAAAGGATGTGAACAGGATGGAGTCGGTGCAGAGGGTTGCTACTAAAATGATTAATGGGCTTCATTATAAAGCATATGAGGACAGACTTAAGGATCTTAATATGTACACCTTAGAGGAAAGGCGGGATAGAGGTGATATGATTGAGATGTTTAAATACCTCCGTGGCATAAATGTTCAGGGAGAGAGCCTCTTTCAATTGAAGGCAAGTTCTGCTACGAGGGGACATGGGATGAGGGTGAAGGGAGATAGATTCAGGAGTGATATGCGGAAATATTTCTTTACGGAAAGAGTAGTGGATCCGTGGAATAGTCTCCCAGTGGAGGTGGCAGAGATGAGGACAGTAACTGAATTCAAAAAAGCATGGGACCAACACAGAGGATCTCTAAAGGTAGAAAGTGGACTGTTGTAGTTGTTGTTATGGAAGGACAGACTAGATGGGCCTTGTGGTCTTTTTCTGTCATCATGTTTCTATGTTTCTATGTTTCTAATATGTTCCAATAGTGACGTTCCCTCTGACATGGTCATGTATTATATACCATTTGATAAGAATATTTAGGCACTCCCTATAGGGCGAAGTGTAAGGCGCACCCTATAGGGCAAAGTGTAAGGCGCACCCTATAGGGTGACTTGTAAGGCGCGCCCTATAGGGCGACAGCCACCCTAAGGTGACAGTACCCTGAGGGTGGTTCTGCTGGCAGCACTAATATACAATAAAAATAGACAATGCCTAAGACAGCCCTATCAATGAACCCCACTGTGGGTTGTGAACCTATGACCTCTGGCTCCATGGGCAGTGAAGTAACCAGTGGGCTAGAGCTGCTAATAAACACCCGGCTGGCTACAGGAGGACTGCACGGCACCACACCCACATTCTGCTGTGGTTACCAGGGAGATTACATACCACCACCCAACGCACCCTCTGGGGCTCAGGGTGTGGGACAGGATCGCCCGCCAACAGACCCACTTTCAACCCCATGCAATGGTGGCAGTAGAGGGGACCATCACCCCAGTCCTGCTAGGGATCAAACACCCTATAGGGCAGGTAATGCAGAGCAGTACACATCCATAACGCAATAGCAGACAGACAGCAGGTCTGGAAATGCTCAGCTGCCCCCCACCATTATCTGACATTCCCCAGCAGCAAGCCTCCAGCCGCTGCACCCTGCATGGTGTTCCAGCAAGACACATACTAGCTGCAGACAGTCCGCCAGCTAGTCCATAGTGCATGGTCCTGGAGGAGATGCATATACCCAGAACGGGGATATCAGCATACACACCAAGCAGATAAGTCAATGATTGGGCCCCAAAAGGAAACCCATAAATATCACATAAAAGAAATACTATATAGCACTATGGGGGAACCTAGCCATGCCATGGTCACTGCTCAGTCAGGGTGAGCGTGACCTCACAGCAGGACATGCTATGGCCACCCTATCCGTGCAGGTGGTACCGGGCACTACAATGTCCGGCCATTGCCCTATGCCCTGTGCAGATGCGGACAGGCCAGGCCACCCT
This sequence comes from Ichthyophis bannanicus, assembly GCA_033557465.1. Lineage (NCBI taxonomy): Eukaryota > Metazoa > Chordata > Amphibia > Gymnophiona > Ichthyophiidae > Ichthyophis > Ichthyophis bannanicus. The sequence continues at coordinate 50,376,184 of CM066046.1, forward strand.
ATCCAGGCTATTCCCACAGTACCTTGCTCCTCGTTATGCACATTGGCAGGCCAATACTGGCAACAGTGCTAGCAGTGTGGGCTGTGGAAGGTGTTGGCAGCCACCACACACTGGATAGACAGACACACACTCCCCACACCTATGCCAGCATTGTGCAACTATAGAGGTGTTGGGCAGACCAGGCCACCACACCAGTCCTGGGCACAGTGCAGGCATGGCTATGGTACGCAATACTGTAGGAGTCACTCCCCAGATTGGTAAACACTGTCAGACACAAGACTTGTAGTACACTCCACAGACATCAGAAAGGTTGCTATGATGCAGCTCACTCCGAAAATTGTACTTAACCTAGGAATTGCTATCTGCCAGTACTCATAGCAACCTTTTGATATCTGTGTACCATATTCCCAGGTTTAGGGTGGCATTAATACGGTATGCATGTGCTAGTATTGGGAGATACACGCAGAGCCCAAAGTCCTGCCTCTCCAGGAGGCTTTGGATAATGGGGCCTGTGGGTGCGGGTGTGTCTGCCCCTGTTGGCTGCTGCTTTACGGCAGAGGTTCCCAACTCCAGTCCTGCGGTGCAAAACACTGTTCGGGTTTCATGCTGTCCCTCATGAATATGCATGAGATACATCTGCATACCATGGGGGTGGCGCATAGAAATGCAGCACAGGCATCTTTATCAGAGGCAGCATGGAACCTGAATGGTGTTTGGCCCTCCAGGACTGCATTTGGGAGGCTCTGCTCTAGGTAATGTGCATGTTTATGGTGTCTGTGCTCTGTAGGGCAAAATGTAGGTGTTTTGGGCATGTTCACATCATCTGCAAGAAAGGTTCTGTCTGTATTAGCACGTTATAGTAGTGGGTAAAATATGAGGACTGGGTTGGCAGAAACCATAGCTGGGACTTGAACCTGTGACCTTGTGCTTCTGAATACACTAGTTTCATGCACTGCACCACCATGTTATCACAGAGATGGTGCATTCCCTGGTGATACCATGACTGTTGGTCAGACAGGGCCTGTCTGTTGCAGTGCATGGCACCCACCTACACAGGGCTAGGCCACAGTCTGCTCTGGGCAGCTGCCACTGCCCCCTCCACCACCAGTATCCCTCAGCCACCATGCTGACATGCCCTTCTGCTGGTGGAGCTGGTGGTGCGCAGTCTCAGGCCATCCAGTGTGCAGGTAGGCGGCTGCCTATGGTGTGGGTTCTGGGGTAGGGGTGCCTGCATAGACGTCCACGCTCTACCCCAGCCCCGCCTGCAAATGTTCCGTGCCCTTGGGGGTAGCTGTTGGGTACTATCCCCTGTGACACTTTGGGTAACCCACTCGTGCCCATGTTGGGCCTTCAGCAGTTGCTGTCTGGCTGCTCCGCTGTTTCAGCATTCGTATGGGCCACCTAGGCATCACCCTAGTCCGCACTGTGGCCCAGCTCCACCACAGCATGTGCCGCCTGCTGCCCTCTGTATCCCCTTCTCCGGCATCTGTCCAGTTGCCGTTCTGACATGCCCGCCCTGCTGTTGCGGGACATGTGCATGCCATAGGAACCCTGTCTGATGGTGGAGAAAACCCTGAGCAACGCTATTTCACTGTGGGCCCATTCACTTTGTATGGGGACGGAGTATAGACCCTTCCACGATTTATATCTGTTCTATGGTGCTTACTTGGGGGGGGTGGGGAGGGGTTTGATGTTTCTCATTGATACCACTATTGGCCAGCTTGGTTATTGTTTTTTTCCAGTTTGTTGGGGTCATTTTCAGTGTTTCTGTGCCCTTTTGTTCTGTGCACATGTATCACACTTATCACTTTGTTTTGGTTTCCCTGTCTGGGCTGTACATTGCTGACATTTAAATGGTTTCTCTCCCCTTTAATATGCCTTTAACGGCAGGTTTTCATTCGCGTTGAAATTCAGCTCTGAAAATCAGCATGTTAGTGTGAAGGGAGCCTCTCCCCGCCCACTCTCCGCCCATTGACCCCTTCTCTCCGCCCTCTCTCCACCTTCTGCGGTGTTTTAACGTGCCGCGGGGCATTACGATCGTTAGCGTATCATAGCGTGTGTTATGATGCGCTAACGATCGTTAGCGCATCATAGCGCACATTATGATGCGCTAACGATCATTAACCTTACATAACGCGCGTTATTCACGATTACCGCAGTTTAGTAAACATACCCCCATGTGTGCAATGGAGTATAGCCAGCATTGGATAAGCCTATCTGAAGTGAAGAGGTCATTTGTTAACTTGACCTTACTGCATTCTGATGGTCACATACTAGCATGTGCATTTCAGGTTTGTTGGGACACCTAAAAATGAAGTATGCGCTTGTATTGCTTGCGTGTGCTATACCTATGAATTAACACATGTATTATCACTTTACATATGCAGAAGGCTGTAGTGCATACAGTAGGCATGCAATTATGATGAATAAGAAAGTATTTGGTTCATTTTTGTTCAAAATGAAGGTTTTTTTGGCCCTGCACATATGCTTGTCCACAAGGCGCACATGGATTTTCATCATAAAGGATACCACACAAAGATTTAATAATATAGATCACAAAGCTACTTAGATAAATGCCTCAGTGTATTTTCTTTTGCCTGTCAGGCTGACCAAAAAATTAATCTTTTATTAAAGCAATATTGTGTGGAAGGATAACAGAAGAAAATCTCTGGGCCATTGGTAAACTTGCAATTGCATTTTTTTTTCACCTCTTGAGATATCAGATGTTATTAACCTGATAATCCTTTCAGTTCCTATCTCAGTATTTGCCACGGTCAGTGCATCTGCTTATGGTTTTCAACACTGACCAGTTCTTCAGAGTTTTATATTTAAACTTGGATTCCGTTGAACTATATTAGATAGAATGAGCAAGATGGTTACTATTCCTGGACTGTGGGGTTTATAGAAGATCATGGTTGAGAGGTGGCCTAGTGGCTCCATGTCATATGGGCAAATTGGGTTTCATTTGCAAGTCCAACTACTGCTCTTTGGACTTTTCAGAGCTAGGGATAACATAGAGGTTTTACATTGGATTCCAGAAGGAGTTGCAATCCAAGGGATTGGCCCAAAAGCACTACTACTTTGTATAGCGCTACAAGGCATAGGCCACGCTGAAGACAAACATGTGAGGGACAGTCCCTGCTCAAAGTAGCTTACAGTTTGTCCAAGGCAGATACATACAACTAACAGTAGACTAGGGTAGAACCAGGACCGGCCCTAGAGTTGGTTCAAAGTAGTGGTGCTCTAGGCGAATCTTAAGCTTTACAAACCCTCTCACTGTCAAAATCTACTATTTAGCTTTGAATGCCCTGCTTTTGCTGGAAGTTGCTGCCCTAGACTACTGCTTAGTTTGCCTAGTGGTTGGGTCGGCCCTGGGTAGATCATAGGGGAAAGGTTGGGGCAAGTTGCCTCAGGCTGGAGGGCTGGGGGTTCAAATCCCACTGGAGTACAGCAACCTCAGGCCAGAGGGACTGGAGTTTCTAGTCCCACAAGCACCCTTTGTGTCCTTGATCAAGCCACTTAACCCTCTGTTGCCTCAGGTACAAATGTAGATTGTGAGCCCTTTGGGGACAAGGGAAATATATACCATACCTGAATGTACACTGCTTTGATCCAGTGAAAAGTGGTATATAAGCATTGCTAAATAAATAAAAAATCTGATGGTTATAACACACAAGGGTGGTAGGAAGTAAAATAAGGGGATTAGATCCTACTGCTACTAACCATATGTATAGTGTTACAAGGCATACACAGCACTGTACACAATATGTAAGAGACAGTCTCTGCTCATAGGAGCTCACAATCTATTAGGGCAGATGCATACAACTAACAGGGGACTAGGGTAGAACAAAAGGGAAATGGTTATGACACACAAGGGTGGTTAGCAGGAGAATAAGGGGCTAGGATCCAAAAGCAGCCTCAAAAAGGTGGGTTTTTTAGCCTGGATTTGAATAGAGCTAGGGATGGAGCCGAGTAAGGTAGTCTATGAGCAAAGAAGCGAGTTGGAAAGGGAAGAGAAGAGCACAGATAATAGGGATTTGCCTGATGAGTAGAGTTCCCGAAAAGGGGTGTAGGGAGAGATAACGAGGAGTCACAGATCAGTAGCAGAAGTTTGAACTGGATGTGGAAGTGATAGGAAGTCAGTGAAGTGATAAGAGAAGAGGGGTTACGTGAGCATAATGACACTGGCAGAAGATTAGCTGTGCAGCTGAATTTCGAATGGATTGAAGAGGAGAGAGATGATTTGGGAGGTGGGGGAGGTGGGGGAGGGGGGACAGAAAGGAGCAAGTTACAATAGCATAAATGGGAGGTGAATAGAGAGTGGATAAGGGTTTTGGGAAATGTGTTCAGAAAGGAAACGATGAATTTTGCTGATGTCATGGAAAACAGAAGCAACAGGTTTTAGTTGGATGAATGTAGAGAAAGAAAGAGATGAACTCAAGATGACCTCAAGGTTGTGAGCTGAGGACACTGGGAGAATGGTAGAGTTAAGCACAGGAAGAAATAAAGGAGGAAGGGAGAAGGTGGGTTTAGGGGAAAAGATAATGAGCTCCGTCTTGGCCATATTCAATTTTAAATGGCAATGAGACATCCAGGCAACAATGTCAATAAACAGGCTGAAATATTGTCCTGGGACTCTGGAGATCAGGGCATCAAGGAACTGAGTATAGAGAGAGAAAAGAAGAGGTCCCAAGACAGAACCCTGAGGGACACTGACTGAAAGGAGAATAGCAGTGGAGGAAGATCCTCCAGCACATTCACTGAAATTGTGATGGGAAAGACAGGAGGAAAACCAAGACAGAACAAAGTCTCTGAATCCAAGAGAGGACAGGTTGTCAAGGAGAAGATGGTGATCAACAGTGTCAGAAGCAGTGAATAGGTCAAGAAGGATGAGGATAGAGTAAAGGTCCTTGGATTTCACCAGGAATAAGTCACTGCATACTTTGGCAAGTGCTGTTTCAGTGGAATGTAAAGGATGAAAGCCAGATTGTAGCGGGTCTAGAATGGCTTGGAAGAAAGAAAATTGAGGCAGTGGCAGTGAACCATGTGTTCAAGTAGTTTAGATGCAAACAGCAGGAACGAGATGGGCCAGTAATTGGAAGGGCAGGTAGGAACTAGTGAAGGTTTTATTTAGGAGAGGTGTAACTACAGCATGTTTGAAGATTGCAGGAACAGATGTGGTGGAAAGGGATAGGCTGAGGATATGACAGAGGGAGGGGATGACAGCGGGAGAGATGAATCAGAGGAGCAGAGGGTGAGTTTGGAGGAAGAAAGATGTGCAATTAAGAACATAAGAACATAAGATATGGCTTACTGGGAAAGACGAAGATCCATCAAGCCCAGTATCTTGTTTTCAACAGTGGCTAATCAAGGCCACAAGTACCTGGCAATTTCCCAAAGAGGCACACAAGTTCCACAATGCTTGTCCCGGGTCAAGCAGTGGATTTTCCGGGTCCTCTTTAATAATGGTTTATGGACCTTCCTCTGGGAACTTGTCCAAACCTTTTTTAAACCCGGCTACACTAACAGCTTTTACTATATCCTCCGGTAACAAATTCCAGAGTTTGATTACTCATTGAGTAAAAAAATATTTTCTCTTATTAGTCTTAAATGGATTGTATAGTAGTTTCATTGTGTGTCCTCTAGTCTTTCTACTTCTTGATGGCATAAACAAACGATCTACGTTTACCAGTTCCACTCCATTAATTAATTTATAAACCTTTATCATATCCCCCCTCAGCCGTCTCTTTCCCAAGATGAAGAGCCCCAACCTTTTAAACTTCTCCTCATAGGGGTATCCTTCCATTCGCTTTACCATTTTTGTCGCTCTTCTTTATACCTTTTCTAATTCAACTATATCCTTTTTAAGATATGGTGACCAGAATTGCACACAATATTCAAGGTGCAATCGTACGATGGAATGATATAGAGGTATTATAATATCCTTTGCTTTATTCTTCATTCCTTTAGTTATGATTCCTAGCATTCTATTTGCTTTCTTGGCCACTGTTGCACACTGAAGACCAAGTCCAAATGTAGTATTGGGAAAGACAGACCTTTATTATCCATATACCAGGGACTACCCAACACAGGCCTTGTTTCGTTGCCTTTGTCAGGGGTTTTAAACTAACTTATCAAAGAGATAAAATACATCCATTCTTTGTGCCCTAGTAAAAAAGAAAACAATATAATTTTTTTTGGATCGTTTGCCTTGAGAGGGAACTATCCCTCTCTCGTAGCAAACCCTCCTTTTTTTCTTCAAATAAAAGAGTGCACTCACCCTTTTTGCGTTTCACCGAGGCAAAATTATAAAATTAAGCTCAGTCTCTGAAATGTCTAAACTAAGCATTACTTAGCTCCAAATCCGACATAACCCAGTCTCCAATCTATGAATCAGTTCTGCTATATTAGAACCGATGGATGGGATATGGAGTATGGACTTGTACCGGATACAAGCTAGCATTGCGCAAGGTCTCACAATTGTTATTTCATCGTGCTCTTGGCAGCTTGTCAACGAATCTTCTTCTGAAGATGTATATGAGAAAATTGTACACGATCGCGTTTCAAACCATGAATCTCCTGGTCCTTCGTCATGAAGAAGGACCAGGAGATTCATGTACATAAGTACAATTAAAGGTACGCAAGAGATAGGATTCTTAATAAGTGTGCCAGTTTAAAACCTCTGACGAAGGCAACGAAACACGGCCTGTGTTGGGTAGTCCCTGGTATACGGATAATAAAGGTCTGTCTTTCCCAATACTTCTGCATCCACATGGTATTTTACTTCCTGTAGTGTTGCTCCACTGCTGCACACTGGGCAGAGGGCTTCAATGTATTATCCACGATGACACCTAAATCTTTTTCCTGGGTGGTGGTTTCTAAGTTGGTACCTTGCATTGTGTAACTATAGCTTGGATTGTTCTTTCCTAGGTGCATAACTTTGCACTTGTCCACATTAAATTTCATCTGCCATTTGGATGTCCAATCTTCCAATTTTTCAAGGTTCTTTTGCAATTTTCCCAATTCCCTTGCATTTTAACAACTTTGAATAATTTTGTGTCATCTGCAAAACTGATCTCCTCACTCATTATTCCTATTTCCAGGTCATTTATGAATATGTTAAAAAGCAGCGGGCCCAACAGAGATCCCTCCAATAGTCACCTTTCTCCATTGAGAAAATTTGCCATTTGGCCCTACTCTCTGCTTTCTATCTTTTACCCAGTTCCTAATCCACAATACTACACTATCTCTAATCCCATGACTTTTTAATTTTGCCAAGAGTCTCTCATGAGGGACTTTGTCAAAGGCTTTCTGAAATTACAGATACACTGTATCAACTGGCTCACCTTTGTCTACGTGTTTATTCACATCTTCAAAAAATATTTCAGATTAGTAAAACAAGACTTTCCTTGGTTAAATCCATGTTGGTTTTCTCCCATTAAACCATGGCTATCTACATGTTCAGTAATATTATGCTTTATAATGATTTCTACTATTTTGCCCGGTGCTGAAGTCAGGCTCACTGGTTTGTAGTTTTCTGGATCACCTCTGGAACCCTTTTTAAAAATTATAACTACATTGGCCACTCTCCAGGCCTCCGGTACTAGAGATGATTTTAACGATAGTTCACAGATTGCTAATCTCATATTAAAGTTCTTTCAGCACCCTTGGATGTATACCATCATGGTCCAGGTGATTTGCTACTCTTCAGTTTATCAAACTGTTGTAATACATCCTCCCGGTTTATCAATATTTCTTTCAATTCTTCTGCTATATCACCTTTATATAACATTTCAGGCATGGGTAACCTCCCTGCATCTTCAGTAAAGACCGAAGCAAAGAATTCATTCAATCTCTCTGCTATGGTCTTAGTGCCCCTTTTACCTCTCTATCATTCAATGGTCCAACTGACTCTCTCACAGGCTTTGCTACGAATGTACTTGAAAACGTTTTTATTAGGAGTTTTTGTTTCCACAGCAAGCTTCTTTTCAAATTCTCTCTTTGCATGCCTTATCAATGCCTTGCATCTAACTTGCTAATGCTTATGTTGTTTCCGGTGTTTGTCATTAAACTCCTTTTTCCCTTTCCAGAAGGATGCTTTTTTTGGCAACAACAGCTTCTCTGACCTTGCCTTTAAACCATGCTGGCAGATTTTGTGGTTTCCTTCCACTTTTCTTAAAGCATGGAATGCATCTAGTCTGGACTTCCAAGATAGTACCTTTAAACAACACCAATGCTTGATGTAAATCTTTAAACTTTGCAGCTGCTCCTTTTAGTTTTTTCTTAACTATTTTCCTCATTTTATCATAGTCTCCATTTTTAAAGGTTAAAGGTAGTACTGTGAATCTCCTAGCCATCTTTCTTCCATTTATTAAATCAAATGCGATCATGCTATGATCACTATTGCCAAGTGGCCCCAAAACCCTTATCTCTTGTACCAGATTCTGTGTTCCACTAAGGACTAGGTCCAGAATAGTTTTCCCTCTTGTTGGTTCATGAACCAGCTGCTCCAAGAAGCAGTCATTTATTTCATCAAGAAACTTTCTCTCTCTAGCATGTTCTGTTGTGACATTGACCCAATTGATACCGGGGTAATTGAAATCACCCATTATTACTGTGTTGTAACTTTTGTTAACTTCCCTGATTTCTTTTAGCATTTCATTATTCATCTGTTCATTCTGGCCACCCCCACTGCAGTGACCTTCCGCTTCTTACATGGAAACTTCTATCAAGAGAAATTCTACAGTGTATTGTGCTTCCTGCAAAACTTTAATCCTTTGTGACTCAATGCCATATCTAACATAGAGCACAATCCCTCCACCATTTGATCTACTCTATCATTGCGATATAGTTTGTACCCAGGTATCAATGTCCCATTGGTTGTCCTCTTTCCACCGGGTCTCTGAGATGCCAATGGTATCTAATCTTTCTTTTAGTACTATATATTCTAGCTCTCCCATCTTATTTTTTAGACTTCTAGCATTTGCATACAGGCATTTTAGAAGTTGTATTTTATTCATATTAATCTGCTTATCAGTTGATAGGTGTAATTTGAAATCTTTCAGCTCTGTACTGAAGGACATCTGGGTTACTTTTATCTTTGTCGGAACCTCTCTATCAGGATGTCCTAACTTCCCTGTTTTGCTAGTATCCTTCAAGGATATATCCTTCTGAACCATGCTCTCCTGGGCGACTGTCGGCTTTCCCCTACTATCTAGTTTAAAAACTGCTCTATCTCCTTTTTAAAGGTTAATGCCAACAGCTTGGTTCCATCTCTGTTAAGATGGAGCCTATTTCTTTGGAAGAGGCCCAGCTCCCGTACCCAGAATGTTGCCCATTTCCTAACAAATCCCAAACCATTGTCTCATCGATGCATTGAGACTTTGGAACTCTACTGCCTTCTGAGTCCTGCGAATAGAACAGAAAGAATTTCAGAGAATGCTACCCTGGACGTTCTGGATTTCAACTTCCTACTTAAAAGTTTAAATTTGGCCTCCAGAACCTCCTTCCCACAGTTTCCTATGTAACTGGTGCCAGCATGTACCAAAACAGCAAACTCCTCCCCAGCATTATCTAAAACTTTGTCTAGGTGGCGCGTGAGGTCTGCTATCTTCACACCAGGCAGGCATGTTAGTGGGCAGTCCTCATGTCCACGAGCCACCCAGTTATCTACATGCCTAATGATCGAATCGCCAGTTATAACAGCTGTCCTAACCCTTCCCTCATGAGCACATGGCCCTGGAGAAACCTCCTCGGTGCGAGAGGGTTTTGCATCACCTGGCGGACAGGTCTTAGCTACAGGATCACTTCCTGCCACACCAAGGTGATGCTCTTTTGTCACATGACCTCTCTCCTCCATGGCAACTGAAAGACTGCTAGAATGGAAGTGCGACTTCAGTACTATGTCCCTGTAGGTCTCGTCTATGTAACTCTTTGTCTTCCTTATATCCTCCAAGTTTGCTACTCTAACCTCCAGAAATTGGACTCGTTCCCTGAGGGCAAAGAGTTCCTTGTAGTTAGTGCACACATAAAACCCCTCACCAACTGGGAGAAAATTGTACATGTGACACTCGGTGCAAAAGACTGGATAGCCCCCATCTCGCTGTCTGCATCTTAGTTTTAAGGTTTTGTTTAGCTATTTAAGTTGTTTATGTAAAGTTGCTAGGGATACTTGTACTGATACAACTATACGAATTACTTTTAAGGGACTTTGTTCACCTCAAGATTAATTAACTTCAGGGCCTTAATCTATTCCTGGTGATAACCAGCTGAACCTAAAAGTGACTTTGACCACCCTTCCCTCTTTAATAGATTTAAGAGCCTATAAAGCTAAAATTATGCCTGGGTGGGTGGAAGGGAACTAAGGGGTATGTTTACTAAACCGTCTTAATGTTACCGGTGTTAGTTGCAGTCTTACTGTGACGAATGCCATATAAGGTAGTGGGCGTTCCGGTCTTAGGGTAGCATTTCGGATTATCATGTGATAAAGTCTGTTATCGCGCGATAGAGGGAGCCGTGGCATGTTAACGCGCATTAGCCTTAATTAGGCACGCTGACCTGCAATCACAACAACAGAGGTGTAGCACACTGGTTAATACATTGACTGCTGATACAGTGGTCATGAGTTTGATCCCCCAGTGGGCTCAGTTAAAAGACTGTCTGAGGCAATCCCTTGTCCTACTTGTAACAGTCAGAAACATCCGAACAATTTGCACTGCCAGCCAAAAAAGCCTCACCCCAGTGCCACAACCTAATGCACCTTTTAGGGCACACAATAAGGCACATCATAAAGCACCACGTCATCCAAGGCAGGTCATAATGTGCCCCAGAGGGCGGCAGGAAAGGTTGGCACCCTCCAAGGCAGCATATAAGGTGCCCCATAAGCTGGCCAAACCTAAGGTGCCGCGAAAGATGCCCCAGGGATGTCAAGGTGACACAGGAGATGGTGCCCAGGGGCACAAAGGTGCCCCAAAGTCACAAGCATGAAATGTATGGCTCAAACACAGATGTAACCATAACACTGCACAGAGTACCAAGGAAAGGCAATGAACAAGTGATGGAAGGAAGTAGATGACGGAGCTCATGGACCAGCCAAATCTGTGTGCAGCCCATGTGGCAGCAGGTAAAGTGGACAAACATATCGGGGGCAGCTGTACCGATGTACAGGGTGATGGTAATGTACAGTGCAACAATGACAGTTTGTGGCAGAGGATGGGGATACGTGTCCACCAGAGGAGGTAGAGGTGGCAGGATAAGTGCATTGACAGGAGGACAGAGGAGAGCAGTGCCATGCAGAGCAGACACAGGAGAGGCAAGCATGAAGAGCCGCAATGCAGAAAAGTGTGCCAGTGCAGGACATGGGGTAGCAGCCTGCACATTAGGGCAGGACGCCACACAGCTGGCACACACACATAGATGGACAGAAGGATGGATGGCAACAGTGATGAGGGTATAATGTGGTGGCAGCACAGATATGACTGTTACACGAATGAAATGTAGTTGTGTAGGACAGCCATAAAAAAAAAAGGGGAACAGAGAGTAATCAAACCCATGACCTCTGCTATTGAAGTCATTGCATTAACCATTGTGCTACATCACTACAGGAGTTATCATAACAATGGCTGGCTACAGAAAGAGTGCACTTCACCATAAAACTGTCTGCTGTGGCTAACAGGATGGGATAGAACCAACAGTACCCATAATGCAATTCACATGGAGAACAGCAGTCTACATCTGCTCACCAGCTTGATTATAATTTTTTTATACTTTGTTGGGGTCATTTTTACTGTTTATTTGCCCTTTTGTTCCGTGCACATGTATCACACTGCTCACTTTTATGTAGGTTTCCCTGGTTTTGCTGTACATTGCTGACAGAAATGGTTTTTCTTCCCTTTAAATCGGCTCTACCACGAGGTTTTCACTCGTGGTATTTTTTTACCTGAATTTCAGCCCCGCTCCTGTGCGGGGAGCCTCTCCCCTCCCACTCTCCACCCATTGACCCCTTCCCTCCGCCCCTGGGGAGCCTTCCTCCCCCCTCCCGGAGCCTTTCCACGCCTCTATCGCACAGTAGCGTGCCGCGCACATGAGCGGGCCCGTTAGTGCGGCGCGCACGTGTGCAGGGCACAAAAACGCATCATTAGCATGCACTAAGGTACCTTAGCGCACACTATTGTGCGCCGTGCACTTGTGCGCCGTTTAGTAAACATACCCCTTAAGTTCCCTCATGAGAGACTCTTGAGGAAATCAAAAAGTCATGAAATAGGAGGCAGTGTTCTATTGTGGATTAAAAACTGGTTAAAAATTAGAAAAACAGAGAGTAGGGTTAAATGGTGAATTTTCCCAATGGAGAAAGAATAGTGGAGTACCCAGGCATTTGTCCCGAACCAACTGATTTTTTAATATATTTATAAATGACCTGGAAATGGGAACAACAACTAATGTGATAAAATTTGCGGATGACACAAACTTATTCAGTATAGATCACAAAAAGCATGTGAAAAAATTACCAGAGGACCTTGAGATATTGGGAGACTGGGCTTCCAAATGGCAGATGAAATTTAATGTGGCCAAGTGCAAAGTTATGCACTTAGCAAGAGCAATCCAAACTATAGCTACACAATGCAAGGTTCCACATTAGGAGTCACACCCAGGAAAAGGACTTAGGAGTCATCATGGATAATACATTGAAATCCTCTGTGCAGTGTGCAGCGACATCCAAGAAAGCAAATAGAATGCTAGGAATCATAAGGAAAGGAATAGAGAATAAAACAAAGGATGTGATAATGCCTCTGTATCGCTCCATGGTGCAACTACACCTTGAATATTGCGTGTAGTTCTGGATGCTGTATCTAAAAAAGGATATAGTGGAATTGGAAAACTTACAGAGAAAGGCAACCAAAATGATAAAGGGGCTGGAAGAATACCCCTATGAGAAAAGGCTTAATGAATTAGGGCTCTTCAGCTTTGAGGTAGAATAAGTAAATATTATTCTGTTTACTCCTTCAAAAAGTACAAAGACCAGGGGACATGCAATGAAGCTACAAAGTAGTACATTTAAGACTAATAAGAGAAAATAATTTTTTCACTCAACACATTAAGCTCTGGACTTTGTTGCTAGAGGATGTGGTAAAATCTGTTAGCGTAGCTGGGTATAAAAAAGGTTTGGACAAGTTCTTGGAGGAAAAGTTCATAAACCATTATTAAAATGGACTGGGGGAAATCCACTGCTTATCCCTGGGATAAACAGCATGGAATCTGTCTATCTTTTGGGATCCTTTGAGGTACTTGTGACTTGCATTGGCCAGTGTTGGAAACAGGATGCTAGGCGTGATAGATCTTTGGTCTGACCCAATATGACAGATCTTATGTTCTTATGGTTAAAGGGATGAAGCATGGTTTATAAACAGGGCTTCTGATTTTCGGCTACAACTGAAAAACCTTGATAAAACACCACTGATAGGGAATTTGAGGTTTTCAGTTTCAACCAAATGCCCCCTCCCTCAAAATTGCCTGCCACTTGGTGGTCCAATGTCATCCATCTGCTGCCTTGAGCTTCTGAAGACAGAGGCTGTGGATGAATGATGTCATTGCAGCACAGTGGTGGGGAGCCAATCGCAGGTGACCCCGCAAGTGCTGCTGGAGGGATGAACTCAGTCGGTCCTGTGCTCCTCTTCCCTCTCATCACTGCTAACGATCTCTGTTTACTAGGTTAAAGTCAACAGCTGCAACACCTGTCTTTTTCCTTCTCTTGTAGCGTGGAGCCAGTCATGCTTTTAACACTCTGGCGCTAGGCTGCGGGAGAAGAAACAGCCTGAGCTGCTGGAGCTGCTGGTTTTTAAGAACTAAATAGAGGTTAGCAGCGGTGAGAAGGAAGAGAAGCATGGGCTGACTCCACCTTTCTTCATTTGATCTTCTACGTCCAGCAGCGCTTATGGGTTCCCTGCCAATGCCTTGTATGGACCTCATCCAGCTGTTACAGAGGAGAGATTCATAGGAGGAGCTCAGACAGATTGAGGTTGGAAGGGAGGAGGGGGGCAAGACAGGAGCTGCAGAGCAAGGAGAGAGGCTGAAAGGGGGAGACAAAGAGAAGAGATAATCTGGAAGGGCAAGAGAGAGAGAGAAAGAAGAAAGTGTGGGAGAGGAAATTGAATGCACCTAAATGTTCCCCAAAATTTCATCTCACAATGCAAAAACACTGTTAAACGTCTATTTTTAGCTCCCTCCAAAATCACCTATCTGAAATATAAACACCTAAAATTAGAATTTATAAACACCTAAGATAAGGGGCCCTATTTATAGAGTAGACAAAATCCGATACACCTGCAAGCTTATGGAAGCAGAAGAAAACTGCCACATTAAAAATAAATGCTCAGGATTTATTTCAGGACACTATTAAAAGCTCTTAGAAACATAGAAAAATGACGACAGAAAAAGACCACATGGCCTATCTAGTCTGTCCTTCCATACCAACAACTACAACAGTCCCCTTTTTTCCTTTAGAGATCCTCTGTGTTTGTCCCATGCTTTTTTGAATTCAGATACTGTCCTTATCTCTACCACCTCCACTGGGAGACTATTCCACGGATCTACCACTCTTTCCGTAAAGAAATATTTCCACATATCACTCTTGAATCTATCCCCCTTCACCCTCATCCCATGTCCCCTCATAGCAGAACTTGCTTTCAATCGAAAGAGGCTCTCCCCCTCTGCATTTATGCCACAGAGGTATTTAAGATCTGAATCATATCACCTCTATTCCGCCTTTCCTCTAAGGTGTACATATTAACATCCTTAAGTCTGTCCTCATATGCTTTATAATGAAGATCACAACCATTTTAGTAGCCACCCTCTGTACTGATTCCGTCCTGTTTATATCATTTTGAAGGTATGGTCTCCAAAATTGCACACAATACTCCAAATGAGGTCGCACCAAAGACTTATACAGAAGTACTATTACCTCCTTTTTTTCTGTTAGCCATTCCTCTCCGTATGCACCCAAGCATCCTTCTAGCTCTTGCTGTCGCCTTTTCTACCTGTTTAGCTATTTTAAGACCACCAGAAACAACCACGCCTAGGTCCCGCTCTTCTTTAGTGGACAAAAGTACTTCACCCCCTATACTATATTGCTCCCTTGGATTGCTGCAGCCCAAATGCATGACCTTGCATTTTTTAACATTAAATCCCAGCTGCCAAATTCTAGACCATTCTTCAAGCTTAGCTTGATCCCTCCTCATGTTATCTACACCTTCCTGGGTATCTACTCTATTGCAGATTTTGGTATCATCCGCAAAGAGGCAAACCTTACCCAACAGCCCTTCCGCTATATCACTAACAAAGATGTTAAAAAGAATCAGACGAAGGACAGATCCCTGTGGCACACCACTGGTAACATCCTTCTCCTCAGAGTGAGCTCCATTTACCTGTACCCTTTGTCGCCTCCCACTCAACCAATTTCTAACCCAAGCAGTAACTTTAGGGTCCATCCCTAGGGTGCTCAGTTTGTTTATAAGTCGCCTGTGAAGAACGGTGTCAAAGGCTTTACTGAAATCTAAATACACCACATCTAGGGCTCTCCCTCGGTCCAACCCCCTGGTAACACAGTCAAAGAAACCAATCAGATTTGTCTGACAAGACCTGCCTGTGGTGAATCCATGCTGCCTCGGATCCTGTAATCCGCTGGACTCCAGAAACCTCACTATTTTCTCTTTCAGCAGCGTTTCCAATAATTTACTCACCACCGAAGTTAAACTAACCAGCCTGTAGTTTTCAACCACATCTTTACTTCCGCTATTGTGTAAAGGCACCACATGAGCCTCTCTCCAGTCCTTTGGCAACACTCCCGACTCCAATGAAGCATTGAAAAGGTCAGTCAGTGGAGTTGCTAGAACGTCCCTAAGTTCCCTCAGTATTCTAGGGTGCATCCAATCCGGTCCCATTGCTTTGTCTACTTTAAGCTGAGCTAGTTTCTCATGAACACAGTCTTCTGAAAATTGTTCAAGATGCTCCTCGCTTCTGTTCCTGTTTGTGGGTATTTTATTTCACACTTGCCCACAGTAGTCTGACATCTCCATAGCATCTCCTGGATATCTCATGAGATCATCTTTTAGAATTATCAATTGGATCCATGTCATATGAACAGGCTGAGTAATTCCTGGCTTTATCCTATTACATCTATGGATTTGCAATTCTATTTTATAAAGAAAAAGTGGAAGAACCAGTCTATAAATGCAATAAAGTAAATCAAGGCCTGCTTCAACCTATCCTGATGTCATGGAACCAGATAGTTACTCTATATTTCACAGGTCTTCTAGTGTGCAATATTTTGAATTACTTGCATTATTTCATCCCTATAACCCTCCTAATGTAAAAGAATAGCTCCTTGCTGCATTTTTGGCCAGTTGATAACATTGAGGAGCTGAAATGAAATTACCAGCTCTTGCCATATAAGTCACCTAAACATCCATAAGATGTTCTTGACTTTTTGTCATTGACTGAAGACTCAATCAGTTATGCTGAAGCAAGAGATTCTTTACCATGTTATCAATCCATTGAGCAATCAAGTCCCCTAACTGATTAGGATTAAAAGCTGTTTCTGGGAACTTGCCTGGTAGCTCGGTGGTGGTTAGTGCTGTGTTTTGCCATGATCTGGATTTAATTTCCAGGCCAGGACTCTTGTTTCTAGGATGGCTGGACATGCTACAGAGGCAATGGTCACAGCCCAGTGGAGGTTGTTTCTGATTAATCTGGCAGCTTAAAGGAGCAGGAAGGAACTGATAGATAAAAAATCAACATAAAAAAACAATTTGAAATACTTGTTAATGCTTAGATGTTAGTTTCAGTTCAACTGCTACAAAACCTAAGTAGCCGTGTGGGAGGCAGCCTGAGCTGGAATAGCTGGCTCTGAGGTTAAGTTTATTTATTTATTTATTTATTTAACAATTCTTTTATACCGCGCTATTAAAATCAGTGCGGTGTACATAGAACAAGAACATACTACAATGCATACAAGTAACATTGAGTTTTACATTGAACAGGGAACTTCAACAATAGGACAATCGGGGGAACTATGTACAGATAAACTTAATGGTATATACAGTTATATAAAAACTTGTTTGGATGTTGCAATGTGGTTCCTAATAGGACTAGAGAGAAGGTTGGCCAACTAGCCCTTTTCAGGTTGTATTGAGGTGGTAGTTTTGTTAATGTCTAGGTTGACTTCTGGGTAGCATTTTGTGAACAAGTGGTATTTCAGTGCTTTTCTGAATAGGATTAGGTTTTTGATAGCACGGATTTCGTGAGGTAGGGCATTCCAGTTTAGAGGTGCAAATAAGGAGAAGGCCCTGTTGGAGGTGGCCTTAGTGCATTTCATTATTATTTTTGGGACAATTAAGGTGTTCATTGATGTGGTTCTCCTTTTTCTATTTTCCAGGGTGCCATGGATAAGCTTGCTGATTGGCGTAGGGGGGCAGTTATTTAGTGCCTTGAAAGTAAGGACTAAAGACTTATACTGGATTCTGGCATGTAATGGTAACCAATGCAGTTCTTTCATGATGGGTGTTATATGGTCAGATCTTGATGAGCCGGAGAGTACTCTGGCGGCTGTATTCATGGCTAGGCGGAGCGGATTTAAAGTTGATTGAGGGAGGCCATGAAGGATGATGTTGGCAAAGTCCAGGTGTGGGAGGACTAATGCCTGGAAGGTTGTTCGGAAGTCTGTGGGATCTAGTAGGGAGCGGAGGTGACGTAGCGATCTGATCTTATAATATATTTTTTGTGATGTTCTTGACATGCGTTGTCATATCCAAGTGCTGATCCAATGTGATGCCAAGGTAACGGATGGTAGCTTTTGATTTCAACTCTATGTTGTTGACGAGTAGTGATGGAGGAGGTATAAACTTACGGTTCCTTGTGACAAAAAGAACGTCAGTTTTGTTGTGGTTAATCCGAAGGTTTTGTGATAGCAACCATTCGGCTACAGCTTCAAAACAGTTGATTATTGGGGAGAATACTGGATGTTCAATTGTGAACGGCATATATAGGAGGATGTCATCTGCGTAAGCGAGACATTGTACATTAAAGGATCTGATCAAGTCACATATCGGCTGCATGTAGATATTAAACATTAGTGCCGATAAGGACGATCCTTGTGGTACTCCCTGTGATTGCAGAAATGGTTCTGAGGATGCGTGGCCTGTTTTTACTTGTTGCCACCTGTTAGATAGGTAGGATTTACACCACTCGAGAGCTGTGCTTTGAATCCCCTTATCTTTCAAGCGTTGTAGGAGTATGTCATGACTCACAGAGTCGAAAGCAGCGGAGATGTCCAGGAAGATGAGGACGAAACCCTGTTGTATGTTATTTATTCCTGTTACCAGAACATTGAATAGGGTTGTAAGGACTGTGTCAACTCCATGTGCTTCCCTGAAGCCATGTTGAGATGGATCTAGTGGTGCTTCAGTGTCAATATGATGTTGGATTTGTTGTTGGGCGGCCTTCTCAATGATTTTTGCAAGCTGTGGGATGCTCGAGATAGGCCTGAAGGAATCAACCTTGGATGGGTCCAGTCTATTATTCTTCAGTAGGGGCTTGATGGAAGTGTGTTTTAGACTCTGCGGGAATGAACCTGTTGAGAAAGACTGGTTCAGTATTTTGCTCAGTATTTGACTGAGGTCATGTCGCATGTCTTTGATCCAGCTGGCTGGACACGGGTCATTAGGAGCTGTACTGGGGTTGATCGAGGCAATAATGTTCACAACCTCTCTGTTTGATACAGTGGAGAAGTTGTGTAGTGGCATTGCATGGGATGCTTTAGGTGAAGTGGAGGCGTTATTGACATTTATGTCTGTGTTGGTTTTAATCATCTTTGATTGCAGGTAGTTTGCGTAGTCCTGCGGCTGAGGCATAGGGGGTTGTGCTGAGACCGGTTCACCTGTTATGGACTTTACTATGCTGAACAATACATGTGGTTTGTTGATGGAGCGTTTTATTAGGCCTGTGTGATACGTTTTCCGGCTCTGTGATATCTTTGCTCGGTGGGTAGTTAGGTATGAGCTGTATGCTACCAACGCCTCAGGAGAGTGAGTTCGTCGCCACTGTCGCTCAAGTTTGCGTAGATGATGGAGAGATGTGCGAAGGTCGGTGGAGAACCATGGAGTATGTTCAGAGAAGGACCAAGTTACAGAGAAGGACCAGTTCTCAGATCTAGGACATAAGTTTCATGAGATAAAATAATGCTGAAATAAATAAAACTCTATACCTGGAAATACTACATGAGCAATAAATGCTCCAGTGTTGATTTTCAGGGCACTATTGAAGCATATTAGTTCACAGAAAGCTTACCCACAATAGTCTAACGAACCGCTTCCTGGCATGGAACAGCCTAGTGGTTAGATTAGAACAATAGGCTAAGAGCTAAGGAAACCAGGCTTCATAAGACGACTGCTGCTCCTTGTGACCTTGGGCAAGTCGCTTAACCTTCCATTGCCTCAAGTACAAACTTAGATGATAAGCCCTTAGGGAAATACCTACAAAGCTGAATGTAATTGACCTTGAGCTACTACTACAAAGCTGTGAGCTTAACAAATGATTTTGGGACAAACGTTGCTCCTTTTCAAGCAGACCACATGTGCAAAAATCATTTTTCTTTTTGTGGGACCTATGACTACACAGTTTTCTGATTGAACTGACTGGTTTTACTAATTTAAGCTGAGCAAGGGAGTGAGAGAGTACAAAAATAGGGGTAGGTTTACTAAAGTTCTGCAGCTAGCACAGGGCAAACACTCAGCATGTGAATTTACCACAGAGGGGACCATGGTACAAGCAGGGGACACAGCCACAGTAAAGAGGTATTGCCGCATTAGGCGCATCTCTAGTATGGTAGTAGAGAAACCATGTCCGTAGTGCATGTACACTGCAAAGGCGCTCACTCCATGCGCTTGCATGCTACTTATGGGATGTTATGGATGGGAGTAGGTTACCAAACCTCTGCAGAGATATCAGACCAGATACCTGAGCCCCTTACTCCACTAACGGGGCACATAGTAAGTGGCCAGTGAAGGATAGAGAGGGCTGATCTGGCAGTAGGAACATCCTGCTGCGCAACTCAGAACAAGGGGCTAAAGTTGAAGGGGCGGGGCATGCAAATTAAGGAAGCAAACAAATGCATAGAGACTATGCTGTGGTCCTTTCTGGCAGAGGTAAGAGAACAAATGCAGCATTGAATGAACAGGAGGCTCATATGGGTGCAGACAGAGTGTCAGCAATGGCCACATGTAGAACAGTCATATGAATCCCTCTTACCCTGAGGTACCCGGGGTGCCCGATTACTTAGGCTGCAGTGTACCTGTTAACTATAGATTCTGGTGCGAGAGGGGGTTGGGATGTTTCCTTGTCACTTCCCAAATGCTTCTGATATATTAGCCCATGCCAGTGAGATATGCTGGATCCCATGTGGGAGAAGAGGGGTACTGCAGACTAGTAGACCCAGCCTGGTGATTATGCCGATGCTCTCAGAGAAACATGGGTTCTTTGGGGCTTATTTTTAGTTCATTTGTAAATGTGTTAAAAAGTAGTGGACCTACTAAATAACCCTTGGATGCTCAACTATTCACCTTTCTCCATTGAGGAACTTGACCATTTAGCCTTTCTTTCTGTTTTCTATCTTTTAACCATTTCCCAGTCCACAATCAGAAACAGCCTTCTATCCAATGACTTTTTAATTTCCTCAGGAATCTCTTATGAGGGATATGCTATATCAACCAGCTCACTTTTATCTACCTGTTAATTCACATCTTCAAAAAAATGTAGCAGATTTTTGAGGCTAGACTTTTCTTGACTCATTCCATTTGGCTTTGTTCCTTTTTGGACCAGCGTATGTTTTACATACATAAGGTTTCCATACTTACTACTCAACTGTTTACTAATTAATGGTTATAAATTCAATGGAACTATGTTTAGCTATTATCGTTATGTCAAAAAGCGTTATATACAGATTTTTTATCTGAGATCTAGTTAGTTTAATGGGTATTCAAAGTTTGTTGATTTTGACGGTACTGGCGGCTCAACATAAAAAGATCACAAAAAATAGTAAGTAGCTTATAATGCTGTAATAGCTACTATTTTGCAAATAAAAGTATTTGTAGACTTTAGAAAATAGGTTTAGATAACTGTAAGTTACTTATTGTCAGAGTTATTGGTGCGTATATCGGCCTTGTATGTTTTTCATACGCTGGGCTAATATGTTGTCAAAACTAATTGCTGTCAAGCATTCTGTTTAGGTGTTTCAATGGTGCAATATCGATGCACTGCATCAGAAGTGTTTTCACGTGTATCATATTCCGCCATCAGAATGGACTGTTGACAAGCTATATTATATCATAATAAAGTGTTTTAAATGAAAACTGCAGTTTCAATAGTATTATACAGTATGTTTATGTCAATGAATATTGGAACCGAACCCTATCTTTTCTGAAGACAGACAATATATACTATATTGGACCAGTGTATGAAAAACATACACTATGTGAAACTTCTATTTTCTGCCATGTTTTAATATTTTTTTATTATTGCCGGTATTTCATAGTTGTTTGAGTGTAACAAATCTAATAAATCATCCAGAACAGAGAGAGAATATGCGAGCTATCCAGAACGGGTTAAAGCATAACTATCTATATGATCAATGATTTTGGTCTTTATAATGGTTTCTACCATTTTGCCTGGTACTGATGTAACACACGAAACTGTGGTCTTCTTTTGAGCGATTAATATTAAAACAATTCTCAAAACTCGCTCAATAATCTCAATACGGAACGGTAAGCTTCTTTTTTTCACCACATTCTTTCATAAATTTATTTAAGAACACTTTCTTAATACTAACAACGAAGGTCTCAGACTTTTCTGGCACACTTTTTCAAACTGGCTTCATGTCCAATCACGGTGCCCAATAGCATCAGTGACCTTCAGAGAATGATTAAGCAGAAGGAGCTGTTATACCAAAGTAATCGTGAGTGTCACTCGTAAGATTATCATCAAAGACTGATTACAATAACATCCTCTCCTGCAAACACTTAGCTCATAATCCGTTTGCTTCTCAACAAGCTCCTATCGTGCAAATGGATTATGAGCTAAGTGTTTGCAGGAGAGGATGTTATTGTAATCAGTCTTTGATGATAATCTTACAAGTGACACTCACGATTACTTTGGTATAACAGCTCCTTCTGCTTAATCATTCTCTGAAGGTCATTGATGCTGTTGGGCACCGTGATTGGACATGAAGCCAGTTTGAAAAAGTGTGCCAGAAAAGTCTGAGACCTTCGTTGTTAGTATTAAGAAAGTGTTCTTAAATAAATTTATGAAAGAATGTGGTGAAAAAAAGAAGCTTACCGTTCCGTATTGAGATTATTGAGCGAGTTTTGAGAATTGTTGTGGTACTGATGTAAGGCTCAGTAGTCTTTAGTTTCCGAGATCATCCCTGAAACTCTTTAAAAATTGGCATTACATTGGCTACTCTCCAATCTTCAATTACTATACAGTAGATGACTTTAATGATAGTTTACAAATTACTAATAACAGGTCTGCAATTTCATTTTTGAGGTCTTTCAGCATCCTAGGACACAGAAGATCTCTAAAGGAAAAAGGGGGACTATAGTAGTTAATATGGAAGGGAAGACTGGATAGGTCATATGGTCTTTTTCTGCTGTCATGTTTCTATGTATACCATCCAGTCCAGGTGATTTGCTATTCTTTAGTTTGACAAATTGCCCTATTACATCTTCCAGGTTCACTGAGATTTGTTTCAGTTCCTCCAACTCATCACCGTTACATATCAATTTTGGCAGCGGTATCTTCCCTACATATTCTTCAGTAAAGGCCAAAACAAAGAATTAATTTAGTTTCTCCACTATAGTCTTGTCCTCCCTTTACCCTTCTATCATCTAAGGGCCCGATTGACTCCCTCACAGGGTTTTTGCTTTGAATGTGCCTGAAAAACTTTTTATTATGTATTTATTTATTTATTTATTTATTTATTTATTTATTTATTTATTTATTTATTTAACACTTCTTTTATACCGCGCTATTACAATCAGTGCGGTGTACATTGAACAAGAACATACTACAATGTATACAAGTAACATTGAGTTTTACATTGAACAGGGAACTTCAACAATAGGACAACCGGGGAAACTATGTACAGAATAACTTAATGATATATACAGTAATATAAAACTCATTTGGATGTTGCAAAGTGGTTCACTAATAGGACTAGAGAGAAGGTTGACCAACTAGCCCTTTTCGGGTTGTATTGAGGTGTTAGTTTTGTTAATGTCTAGGTTGACTTCCGGGTAGCATTTTGTGAACAAGTGGTATTTCAATGCTTTTCTGAATAGGATTAGGTTTTTGATAGCATGGATTTCGTGAGGTATGTTTTTGTTTCCACAGCAAGCTTCATGCACATTCGTGCTTTGCATGCCTTATTAGTTCTTTGTGTCTGACTTGCCAGTACTTATGCTGTTTCCTATTTGCTTTATCCGGATCCTTTTTCTATTTTTTGAAAGATGTTTTTTTGGCCATAACAACCTCTCTCACCTGACCCTTAAACCATGCCGACAGTAATTTGGCTTTCCTTCAACCTTTTTAAAAGCATGGAATACATCTAATCTGGGCTTCTAAGATGGAATTTTTAAACAATGCCCAGGCCTGATGTAAACTCTTAACTTTTGCAGCAGCTCCATTTATTTTTTTCCTATAGTGGAGGCTATCCCTATGGGTCTGCATTCATTTTGTCAAATATAAATCTTAGATTTTCATAAATCAATATAGCCACCCCACCTTTTGGTCTCCAGAAGAGGCCAAATACCTTACTAACCAACCACCTACATAATTTATCATGTTCTTTCTCACTTTTCAGCAAAAAAATATGCCTTGCTTCTTGTCTCTAAAAGATTTTAATATTTTATAACATTTAATGGGAGAATCAATGCCACATATATTCCAAGAATAAAACTTTAATCCCTTCTTTCCCATCTGGATAATCTCTCCAACATTTCAGTTCTCCAAATCTGTATCAAAAGGAACCCCCCAAGCCAAAAAGTCCCCATCAGTTCTGGATAAAGCCATGCACATCGCCAGACATCTCCTTGTAATGCCCATCCCTAAATTTACCCATCCCCTTATCCCCCTCCTTTCTCAGACTTACCCCTCTCCTCATCAATTGGCATACGATGGTAAAATGCCCCCTTCATTGCCAAAAGCATCATTTCGACGTGATCAGGCTCACCTTATTTCCCCCCTTACAAAAGTGACCTAACCACATGATGAGATCACATCCTACCACCTTTTGTACAACATTCCTAAACAGATCTCTCAGTTCCACCCAACCACCCATCCTATCAGTTATTGGAAATTGTGCAACAATTATTGCCCCATAACACTGGTCAACAAATTTTTACAAAAGTCATGTTACTGAAATAAAAATAGTCATTTCTTATCAATTTTTATATGCTGAACATGAATATGACAGTGAAATTGCAAAGTTGGCTCTAGTTTTTTTGTAATCTACAAGAATTAATGTTTACATCACGAAATGCATGTCAATAGTAAATATAATAGGCCTTCGGTTAATACTTATAAAAAACCAAGTCATAGACTACTTCTTAGATTTTTTCGCCTGTCTCTTGTACAGCTGTTCGGGAGCTTCTCTGGGGAATGTCCAGCAGTAGTCAGCCAGCATTGTAGTGGACCATTTTCCATGGTATCTTTGCTCCATCGTTGCGATATCCTGGTGAAAACGTTCGCCCTGTTCATCGCTAACCATACCACAGTTGTCAGGAAAGAAATCGAGATGGGAATCAAGGAAATGCATC
This sequence comes from Ichthyophis bannanicus, assembly GCA_033557465.1. Classification (NCBI taxonomy): domain Eukaryota; kingdom Metazoa; phylum Chordata; class Amphibia; order Gymnophiona; family Ichthyophiidae; genus Ichthyophis; species Ichthyophis bannanicus. The sequence goes on from CM066046.1 coordinate 50,401,044, forward strand.
TTTAGAGACATATTGCAGCCAAGTTTCTGATACTGCATCAGCATGTCTTCTACTAGTTCCTTGTAGTTTTCTGCCCTAACATTCCCGAGAAAGTTTGTTGACACTAGGCGAAAAGCATTCCATGCTCGTTTCGCATCACCCTGCAGCAAGTTGTTGAACCGGTCATCTTTGAAGAGCTCTCGAATCTGAGGACCCACAAAAACTCCCTCTTTAATCTTTGCTTCGCTGAGTCGAGGGAATTTTTCATGCAGGTATCGGAAAGCTGGCGAAGTGCGGTCCATGGCTTTCACGAAGTTTTTCATTAAATCTAGTTTGATGTGAAGGGGTGGTAGCAGGATTTTGTGAGCCTCAACCAGAGCTGGGTGCTGGATATTCTTCTTTCCAACTGTTACATTTTGTCTGTGATTCCATTCCTTCCGCAAGTAGTGCCAATCCCTTGCTCGGCTATCCCACTCACATAAGAAACACATGTATTTTATATATCCCTGCTGCAGTCCTATTAAAAGGGCAACTACCTTCAAGTCACCACAGAGGTGCCAGCTGTACTTGTTATAGTTAATGGAAGTCAGTAGATGCTTTAAGTTATCGTATGTCTCTTTCAGATGGACGGCATGCGCTACTGGAATAGATGGAAGACGGTTTCCATTGTTCAAAAGCACAGCCTTCAGACTCAGTTTTGAAGAGTCTATAAATAGTCTCCAGTCTTGTGGGTCATGAGTGATTTATGCAATGTGATGCAATATTGCATCATTCAAGGCTTATTTGGGATGTTGTTGATGTCCTACTGGATAAATTTTACGCGGTGAAACGTCAAAAATGAACTACATGCAATATCTTCAAAACGAGAGCCAATAATTTTTTTTAATGTTATATTTGTGTTCAGCTCACCAAGATACTACAGATTAAGGCCTTTTAAAGTCAGTAACGATTTCCATGTTGACCAGTGTAATCTAAAGTCTTCTTCTCCTTGCTTGATATACCCTCTCATTGACTTGCATGTTATAGTTACTGTACGGTAGCAATTGGTCAACTCAGAAATCCAGAGTAGTGAAGTGCTCTCCATGCTTAATCCTTTAATATATCAAATACAATGAGAATATTGCATGGGGGCTACAGTTAAGAGTTCATAAACTGAAATGATATCCTCACAAGAGCCAGCTGTAATTAGGGATGTGCAGACCCAAAATTTTAATTTCGTTTTTTTTTCCATCTTCATATCACATGCGTGAACAGTGCTGTTATACTCTTATATTCACTCGCAGATCAAGGCTTAGCTCTTCCCCTCCCCTCCATTGACAAGGACCTATCCCATGCCTCAACCATCACCCACAACAATTCATGTTATCCATCATATATATGAAATGGAGGGAGAGGTGTTGCTCTGTGGCTGCCCCATGCAGTTTGAGGAAGGAAGAGAAACTTTTAGCATTTTAGAAAGCTGTGAAAACGTTTGTGTTTCCCCAGTTAGAGGCTGCAAAGAGGCATGGGTAATGTCTAGTTGGTTGACCATCCAGATGAGCAAGTTGGATGAGGAGGAGAGACAGTGTCTGCCGTGTCTGCATGTTAGGGTCTTAAGACCTTTTTACATTTTGTGAACTGCCTTAAATGCATTTTAGCATATGGCGGGATAAAAATGTTTTAAAATAACTAAATAATAAATTTCGTACAGAGCGGCAGGTAAGCTGTACACTCTTTCTCCCCCCTCTTTTTCACTTTCCCACATCCATCCTATATCATTCTTCATCAAAACCAATACAACATCTCACTGTTTTTCAAACTGTGATATGGCAATGATTCCTCCAGCCAACAACAATAACAACAAAAAGCATAAATGAATAAGATCTCAGTTCAAAAGCAAGGGAAGGCAGCACTCCACAAGGTCTAATGTGGAGGCAACATATGCGCTGACCCCAAACCTTCCTTTTCCTGAACTACAGGGAAGGTAGCAGAACAATGCTTCCCAGATGATCAAATAAATGCTGCAGTCCAGTTAATTAGTGCTCTTTGCCAGCAAATTCCCATGTTGATCACTAACAGAGAGGTATGCAACAAATATTGTAATCCAAATCGATGATTGTCCTGTCAGGTAGGATTAACGTGTGCCGATTAAGTTGTGAGTTACCCATCAGTCTAGGGTGCCTCAAACACATCTCTGACCATCCAGATGAGCAAGTAACTAAGAGAGTTTTGCCAATATGCGGGATACTGGGCAAAAGGCTAAACTGCTCCATGGGCTTTCTACCAAATCTTCTATTTCCTCAGCTATAGTAAGGATAGCCCAACAATTTATCGTAGTATCATCTGCGCTGTCAAGTATGAGTCATAGTCCAGTTAATGCTTTGTACTAACAAATTCCAGTGTCCATCAGTAGCAGAAAAACATGCAGCAATTATTTAATATACATTAGGGATGATCCCATCAGTTACATATTAGCATGTAGCCAAGTGGATTGTAAATAACTCATCAATCAAGGGTGCATCACAGGTACCATTGATCATTCGGAGAGTCAAAATGACTAAAGCAGATAACCAGAATGGGAGATACTGGGCCAAAAGGCCTGAATTTCTCCATAGGCCTTAAATCTCTGAATTCTCAGATTTCTACCACGGAAAGGATGATGCTGTCTAAAACAATAATCTCAAAACTCATGAGGGCTATGATGGTCTCAGTCAGTTTAATAAATATAAGCATCCATAGCTAAATAAAAAACAATCACTAGTGAGGCCATATATGACCAGGCAGCTGTCCTGCCAAGCCGCTGAAAGATTTAAGCAGGTTCCTGCTGATTCTTGAGATGCTGGTTGTAAAAGGCCTGCCACGCACTGGGGGCTTGAAACACAGGAATCCAAGCCACCTGGTTATTCCACTGCCATCTGAAAATGAACATGGCCAAAACTGAGCTCCTTATCTTTCCCCTAAAACCATTTCCCTTCATCCTTTTTCTCTCTCTGTGGATAACACTCTAGTCTTCCCCTTTTCCTCTGCTTTGACTCTTCACTCTGCACACATCCAACTGATAGCTAAAACCTGTTGTTTCTTCCTCTATAACATCAGCAAAATGTGTCCCTTGCCTTCTGAACATACTTCTAAGACCCTTTTCCACTTTCAAGTCATCTTCCATCTAGTCTATTGCAACCTGCAGCTTTCTGGTCTCCTTCAGAATCATCTCTCTCCCCTTCAATCTGTTCAAACCTCAACTGCACGGCTAATCTCCCTCCAGTCTTGCTATGCTCACATAAACCCTCTTCTCAAGTCACTTCATTGGCTCCCTATCTGTTTCCACATCCACATCCACTTCAAACTTCTCCTTTTTGTTAGTGCTGTCAAGTCTGTGCTAACTCCTGGCAACCCAGCTGCCTCTGGTTTTCTTGGCAATGTATCACTGGAAGTAGATTACCAGGCCTTTTCTTCCAAGGCAGCAGAGGGTAAAGAGACATGCCCAAGGTCACAAGGAGTGCTAGTGGGAATTGAACCTTGATCTTCTGGGTACTAGACACCTGATCTAACCACTAGGCTACTCATCCACTCTAAACTTGTCCTACTGGCCTATAAATGCATTCCTGCGGCTCCTCACAACCCTTCCTGTCTTATATCTCCTAACACCCCTATTCGGGAACTCTGCTCTCCTAGCTGATCCATTTTTGTCTGTGGCCTTCTCTGCCACTGCCTACTCCAAACATTCTTCGTTCCACCTTGCTGCTCCACATGCATGGAAGAAACTACCTGAGTCAGCATTACCAGACTTCATCTCTGGCCTTATTCAAATTCAGGCTAAAAAACCCACCTCTTCAAGGCTGCCTTTGAATCCCTATTCCCTTATTCTGTTCATCACCTTTGTCATTCCCCTAGATTTCCCCTAGTCTCCAGTTGCTGTATAGTCTGTCTTGATTAGATTGTAAGCTCTGATGAGCAGGGACTGTCTGTTACTTTTATATGTACAAATGATAAGTAATAGTAGTAATTTGTTTGGTTCTTATGTAACATTCTCAGGTGAGCTGGATAAAATATTGCAAAGAGGATTTGCCTATTAACGAAGTGTGTACATAACGCAGAGTATTCTTTGCATTTTTGTGCCAAGACGTTAGAATATTTATTTTATTTATTTATTTATTTAACAGCTTTTCTATACCATCTTTATCCAAGGCGGTTTACATCAAACAATATAATAATCCTGAAAAATGAACACACAGAGTCCCCTCATATTCAATCGAACAGGACGACCTCACTACCCAAAGAACTGCTTTCTTTTGAATGAAGCTTAAAAAATTCACAATGGTCACCTGAAGCCTTTGTGAGTCTCCTTGTTGGGGGCCCTGGTAGTGCACCTTACGTTGCCTTCGTGCTTCAGAGAAAGAGGTAACATGTTCCTAAAAACCCACATAGCTCCGATTTCTGTACAGATTCAGGGATCCCGATGATATGGACATTCTTCCGACAGCTCCTGTTTTCTAGTTTGTCTAATTTATTGGCTTGCTGCTTCACTAAGGGGTATGTTTACTAAACTGCGCAAGTGTGCGGGGCGCACTTGAGCGTGCGCTAAGGTACCTTAGCGCACGCTAATAGTGCTTTTTTGTGCCCCGCACACATGCGCGCTGCACTAACAGGCCCGCACAAGTGCGTGGCGCGCTGATGTGCGATAGAGGCGTGGAAAGGCATTCTGAGGGCGGAGGAAGGCTCCCGAGGGGCGGAGGGACGGGATCAATGGGTGGAGAGTGGGAGGGGAGAAGCTCCCCACACAGGAGCGGGGCTGAAATTCAACTAAAAAAATACTGCGAGTGAAAACCTCGCGGTAGAGCCGATTTAAAGGGAAGAGAAACCATTTCTGTCAGCAATGTACAGCAAAACCAGGGAAACCTACAAAACGTGAGCAGTGTGATACATGTGCACAGAACAAAATAGCAAATAAAAATAGAAAATGACCACACCAAAATTCTAAAAAATGATAATCCAGCTGGGCAACAGTGATATCATGGGCAACAATAAAAAACACTCCCAGGAATGCTCCAAAAAAAGGAAATGATTTTTGGAAGGGTCTACGCTCCGTAGACCCTTTCAAAAAGCTCCTTTTTTTGGAGCTTTCCTGGGAGTGTTTTTTACTGTTGCCCATTGATATCACTATTGCCCAGCTTGGTTATGTTTTATTTCCCTTTTTTTCGAGGCCATTTATAAGGTTTATTTGCCCTTTTGTCTACATACAAGGTGAATGAGCCCACAGTGAAATTGTGCAGAGCAGGGTTTCTGATTTCTTTGGCCAGGTTTCCTATCTCCAAGGACTGCACTGTCTCTGTGGCCACAGTGTGGTGCAGTGAACACAGACAGTGTGTTCAGGAGCCAAAGGTCAGCAGCTCAAGTCCCAGCTGGGGGCCCCTGCAAACCCAATCCCCATATTTTACCCACCACTAAACCGTGATAGTAACGACCAACCTTTTTTGCAGAGAACATAAGCATGGTCCAAACACCTGTATTTTACCCTACAGAGCACAGACACCAGAAACATGCGCATTACCTAGACCACAGTCCCCTAAATGCAGTCCTGGAGGGCCACATATCATTCAGCTGTGATGCTGTCTCCAATATAAGGCCATGTCAGCATGGTGGTGGAGGCGTACCGTTGGTGGAGGGGGCAGTGGCTGCTGCCCACAGCAGATGGTGAACTATAAAACACACACCCCGTCTATTGTCTAAACCAGGGGTCACCAACCTCCAGAGGGCCGCGGGCCGCACAGCCGACTACCGGCAGACTCGCGGGCTGCACCCCCCTCCCCCCCCGCGCGAAAAAAAACCTGCTCATACCTGACCTTGAATAATCCATGTCAGCTCCCTCCCTTCTTCTGCAACCGCGGCTCCCTGCCTCTTAGGGAACCGCGGCTGTGCTTGTAAAATCATCGCGGAGCCCTTCCTGTCTTGACGGGCTCCGTGCAGCATTGTCCCGCCTCTAAAGGAAGTTGTTTACCACTTCCTTTGGAGGCGGGACAATGCTGCACGGAGCCCGTCAAGACAGGAAGGGCTCCGCGATGATTTTACAAGCACAGCCGCGGTTCCCTAAGAGGCAGGGAGCCGCGGCTGCAGAAGAAGGAGTCGGTGAGTTTGCCTTGGTGGGCCGCACCGGGGTAGAGTCTCGCGGGCCGCACGGAGGGACCTCGCGGGCCGCAGGTTGGTGACCCCTGGTCTAAACCAAGCAACAAAAAGCTGTTAATGTCATTCACTAAGAGCTGGGTCTCAGAAAAAAATGGTGGCACTTTAATCATGGGCACAAAGCCCCTTAACGGTGCCAGTTTTTACATCAATGACCCCTTGAACTCGTATTGTTCTGAAGAAGTTCTTTTAATTCTTATAATAAAAAGTCTTATGGCAAATCAATGTATTCTTGATAAAAATACCAAATGTTGAACGAGAAAAAAATTTCAACTTAGCTTTGTAACATTAGCCAGATGAAAAGGCAATTCCAACGCCTCCTTCTAGGCTGCCCAAGCGTTTCACTACAGAAGTTTCTTCAGGGAATTGTCGATACAGACTTTTTTTGGCGCATAACAAGCGTAATCAGTGCAGATTTCCTTCAAATATTTCTGTCAAAGTTTCGTGCACAGAACGCCGCGCATCAGTTTGCTATACCCGTTTAATAACATTCAGACTACAGTTTATTGTTTATCACAGCAGATGGTGGCCTAGCCCCCTTCACGTGGGTGCAGTGCACTCCAACAGACAGGCCCTGTCTGACAAACAGCCATGGACTCCCCAGGGAATGCACTGTTGTCTTGCTAAGACAGTGGTGCAGCGAACACAGCCAGTGCCTTTAGGACCAGAAGGTCACAGGTTCAAATCCCAGCTGGGGCTCCTGCTAACCCAGTCCCTTTATTTTACCTATGCAGAAAACATGGTAGTAAAGACTGAACCTTTATTGCTGAAAACATAAGCATGGGTCAAACACCTATATTTTACCCCACACAGCACAAACATCATAGAAATGTGCATTACCTAGAGCAGAGTCTCCCAAATGCAGTCCTGGAGGGCCAAACACCATTCAGGTTCCATGCTGCCTCTAATAAAGATGCCTGTGCTGCATATCTATGCACCACCCCCATGGTATGCAGATGTATCTCATGCATATTCATGAGGGACAGCATGAAAACCCGAACAGTGTTTGTCACACCAGGACTGGAGTTGGGAACCTCTGCCGTAAAGCAGCAGCCAACAAGGGCAGACACACCCACACCCACACCCACAGGCCCCATTAGCCAATGCCTCCTGGAGAGGCAGGACATTGGGCCCTGCGTGCATCCCCCAATACTAGCACTTGCATACCTTAGCAATGCCACCCTACACCTGGGTATACGGTACACAGCTATCAAACGTTTTTTATGATTACTGCCAGATAGCGATTTCTACGTTAAGCACAGTTTGCTGTTTGAGCTCCATCATAACAATCTTTCGGATGTCTGTGGTGTGTGCTTCAGGTCTGGTCTCTGTCAGTGTTTACCACCCTGGGGAGTGCCCCCCAACAGTATTGCGTACCATATCCATGCCTGTACTGTGCCCAGGACTAGTGTGGTGGCCAGGGCTGATAGACTCCTCTATAGTAGCACAATGCTGGCATAGGTGTCGGAGTGTGTGTCTGTCTATACAGTGTGTGGTGGCTGCAAACACCTTCCACAGCCCACACTGCCAGCACTGTTGCCAGTATTGGCCTGCCAATGTACATAATGAGGAGCAAGGTACCATGGGTATAGCCCAGACAGGGTGGCCTGGCCAGGGTGCATCTGCACAGGGCATAGGGCACTGACTGGGACATTTTAATGCCTGGCCACCACCTACACAGACAGGGTGACCTCAGTATGTCCTGCTGGGAGATCACTCTCACCCTGACTGTGCAGTGATGACAGCATGGCTAGGCACCCCCATAGTGCTATATAGTATTTTTGTCATGTGATATTTATGGGTTTCCTTTTGGGGGCCAGTCACTGACTTATCTGCTTGTTGTGTGTGCTGCCATCCCAGTTCTGGGTGCATGCATTTCCACCAGGAACATGCACTATGGACTAACTAGCAGACTGTTTGCAGCTGGTATGTGTCTTGATGGAGTGCTGTGCAGTGGCTGAAGGCTTGCTGCAGGAGAATATCAGATAGTGGTGGGGTGCAGCTTAGCATATGCAGGCCTAATGTCTGTCTGCTATGGTATTATGGATATGCACAGAGCTGTATTGACTTCCCTGAAAGGTGTCTTTTCCACAGCAGGACTGGGGTTGATGGTCCTCTCTACTGCCACCATTGCAGGGAAGGTAGAATGTGGATCTGTTGATGGAAGACCCTGTTTGCCACCCTCAGCCCTGGAGGAGGAGGGTGATGGTACATAATCCTCCTGGGGGACCATGGGGGTTACACCTGACTGAGACAGACAGATATATCCAAGGTGTTTCTGCAGAAACTACCTATCTCACACATTAACACTGCTTTGAACCTGCATCATGGCCTATTTCTGCTATGGAAGGTGCTGTGGACCTAGTGCTGGGCGCCTCACTGCACCATCAGGGTGAGCACAGTACCCGCACAATGTGACGGTGTGTAGCTACTCTGTGCCAGTAAAACACACGGTCTGTACCCCCTACAAGGCCGAGATGCTGTGGGGGTGCACATGGTCAGTTCCCCCTACCAGGCCGAGGTGTTGTGGGGGTGCATACCCCATCTTGTGTTCATCTGTGGACAGCTGATTTGCATGTGCAGTGCATCATGGGTACGGGTGTGCTAACCCTATCCTGGTGACCACAACAGACTGTCTGTGTAGTGAGGTGCAGGCTCTCTGCAGCCAGCCAGGGGCTTGCTAGTAGCAATAGAGCTGTAGCCCAATGGTTACTTCCCTGCCTGTGAAGCCAGAAGTCATGGGTTCAAACTCACAGTGGGGTTATTTGATAGGGCTGCCCAAAGCTTTATCTCTTTTTAATGTACATTTTTGCTGCCAGCAAAAACACCCTCAGCGTACTGTACCCATAAGGTGCCTCTGAGGGCGCTTTATAGGGCGCCCTATAGGGCATCTTATGGTTCCCGTCCATGTAAGGTGCACTATACATTATCCTGTGATGCAACTTATAGGGTGCCCTGTAGGGGACATTTTAGGGTGCCGTGGCGGACAGTGCACTTTATAATGTGCCCTATGGAGTGCCTTATAGGGTGCCTTATACGGCACCTTCAATTACGGCACGTGAGGGCGTGTTTGCTGGCAGCAATTAATAAAATAAAAATAAAGTGCTGCAAGAAACAAAACGTACATTGCAAAGCTGATGCCTCAGCCAGCCTTACGTATTAGGCACACTGGGGAGCAGACTCATGACCCCTGTATCAGCAGTCAGTGCCTTAACCATTGTGCTCCACTGCTGCTCCTCCTTGCATGTCAGCGCACCTACTTATGCTTTTCATTCCTTAAATTGCACAGTGCTGCCATCAAAAACAGTACTCTGACCTTGCGGTACCTCATACGGCACCCTATAAAGCGCCCTATAAGCAACATTTTAGGGTGCCTTGGCGGACAGTGCACTTTAAAATGTGCCTTTTGGGGCGCCTTATGTTAACACGCTTTAAGAGTGCGTTTGCTAGTAGTGATAATTAAAATAAAAATAAAATGCCTCCTAAAGCAATCTTCCCCATAATACATAATGCCTCAGCCAGCCTTGTTCATGGGGCACTGTGGGAGATTGAACCCCTGATCCCTGCACCATTGGTCAGTGTTTTAACCATTGTGCTGTGGTTCTGTTCTTGTGCTTGCACATCAGCGCGCCCCCTTATGCCGCCCAATATTAAAATGCCTCCTAAAGGGGGGCGGAGCCTGATGTCCAGCGGGTAGGACGCTTTGCGTTGAAGCTCCCGAGAGGCCTACTTAGAATCCTGACTTAATACCTATACAAATTTACTATTTCGCTCCGAGCTGACCGGGGCACCTCGGTGGGGATGGCGGCCCATAAACCAGCGCGCTTGGACTTCGGGTCTCCTTCTTCTTCTCACGGAAAACGCTCCAAAACAGAGGTGTCTTCCCCACAGAAGATGGTTCCATTTCGTGAAAACCCCGAAATGCACCTGGAGATTTTGGAGGAAATACGCGGCGTGAAGGAATTGGTGCAGTCCAATGGAGAAGCGCTTCGAGCCATGCGAGAAGACTTTGGAGTGCTCCAGGACCGACTTGAAAGTCTTTCATTACGGCAGGACAACATGGCGGGGGTCCTCGACTCGCACGAGGTGCGCTTGGGCAAACTGGACAAGGCTGAGCGCCAGATACAGAATCTTCAAAAGGAGTTAGAAGATAGCAATAATCGAGCCCGTCGCAACAATGTGAGGCTCCTCGGAATGCCGGAGGGGGTGGAAGCAGGAGATATAAGAGAATTCTTGCTCAAAACTCTTCCCTCCTTGCTGAAGATCACTTTTCACAGAGAACTGGAAATCGATCGAGCACACCGTGTTCCTGCCCACATGGCGCTCAACCGCACGACCCCCCGGCCTATTATCTTTAGCTTGCTACGATATCAACAAGTGGAACAAATTTTACATGCTGCCCGAGCGAATCACCATTTGGAATTTGAAGGTCGTAAGGTCTCCTTCTTTCCTGATTTGGCAAAGCCTACCGTTGACCGTCGGAAGAAACTCCTTGCTTTTCGCCCTCGACTTCAACAGCTACAGGCTCGCTTTGGCCTGTTGTATCCAGCGAAGCTCCGAGTGACTCTCCACAACCAAACCAGGACGTTCGAAGATCCTGCTCTACTATCAACATTTTTAGACTCCAAAGAAGCAGAGCAGATGCGCTGATCCCAAATCTTGGACTCTTATCTGCCGGCTCTATCCGCCATTTTGAAGGGCCCGATGCGGCGGTCATTGCCAAGCACAGAAATAGCCTGGACTTTCTTTCTTTCTCTATATGACTTTTGTTTTTTGGTCTCCTATCCCTTCATGATGTGTGCCTCGGTCGGATTCGGAGCACGCACAGTCCTACAGGTTATGTGTTTTTCCAATTTCGGCCTTCTCTGGGGTTTCTCCCCGCAGACACATGGTCGCCAGTAATTTTGGGGGTTTTGCTTCTCCTCTACCGTACTGCGGTTTTCTTTGTTAATGTGGGGCGCTTCATTGTATTATATTAGCTTATTTTTCCTATGTCATGTGTACAGCCAGATACAGTCAGTTTGAGGGACATAGTGAAATTATGTGTGCTATCATGCTCAGAATTTTTAACTTTTCTGAATGGCCTTATGTAAAATCTTATCATTCACCGTCAAAGGCATTAATGGTCCACTCAAAGGAAAGAAAATCCTTAGCTATCTTAGCCATGAGCATGTTGATTTAGTGTTTCTTCAGGAAACGCATTTAAACTCTGCTGAAACACTGAAACTCAATGCTAAGCCTCACATGGTAGCTGCCTATTCTCCCACCGTTTCCAAATGGTACGGGATAGCCATTCTGGTTAGGAAGTCTTTGCACGCTACTGTACCTGATATTAGCGCTGACAAGGAGGGTAGATGGGCCCGTGTACACCTTGAGGTTGGAGATAGTGAATTCACGTGTATTTGCATTATGCCCCGAATGTGGACAACCCTGCTTACTATGCAAGTATTGCGCAGTTGGCCTTGGCCTCTGCCAATGCTCCATTAATACTTGGTGGCGATTTTACTCAAGTGTTCCCTCAATCTTTTCTTCTCAAACAAGGTGCTCGCTGGTTGGAAGGAACACTACTCAGGGCAATGGTTGCTGGACACGTCCTGCGGCCATTGGTTCATTGCCTCATGTTATGCATGAATATCCCGCACTACAGTATTACTGGCGTCGGGTCTGGGGTCGTATTTAGTCTATCTCGCACTCTCAGGAGCCTCTTTCTTGGAGGATAGTGGGACTTCGCCCAGTTGCGGGGATCCCCTCTCTCCCAAAAATGGCTTATCTCCTTTCGAACTTTATGCTTGGCATTGCTATTTCCCTAATTAAGTAATACTGGAAAATTAGCTCCCATCTGAGCCCCAATGAATGGTGGAATCATGCTTGTCTTTACAGTAAATATGAACAAATACCTCGTCTGTTCGCTTCCTCCGTTCAGACTCCTTCTCATTGGTCTCAATGGAAGATGCTCAATGACTATGTACATTTTGCTAAATGCTCTCATCTGACTGTCTAACTTTGTATATATCTCTGTCCCATGATCATGCTGTATTGTAGATACTCTTTTGATCGTTTGATGTATAATCACTGTTAATTGGAAGCGCTCACATGCTGATATAATCGGGTAGAGAAGAAGCATCGGGGTGGGGGGTAATGGGTTTACTTTTCCTTATTGTATACTTGTTTTGTCTCTTTTGGTGTGTTGTTTCTTTTGTTTGTTGCAAAATGAAAATAAAAGTTTAAAAAAAAAAAATGCCTCCTAAAGCAATAGCACGCTGCCTTATGCCCATCAGCGCGCCGCCTTCTGCCACCCAATATTAAACTGGCTCCTAAAGTAATGCCTCAGCCAGCTGTCTTCATTGGGCACTGTGGGGGATTGAACCCCTGATCCCTGCACCATTGGCAAGTGTCTTAACATTGTGCTGTGGCTCTGCTCTTCTGCTTGCACATCAGCGCGCCACTTATGCCTCCCATGCAGCTTTCTCATGCGCTAATGTGCGGGGTGCACATGGGCGCCGCGCACCTTAGCGCATGTTTAAATCCCGGTTTTGCTTTTTCAGAAAGAAACGCCCACTCCTTATATGGCACCCGCACACTAGCGCGGCCCGCACATTATCGGGGTTTTAGTAAACATACCCCTAAGCCTTTTAGCTGAGCCAATTGTGCCACCATGTGCTGTCTGTAATCCTTTAGACCCGAAATACTAGCTTCAGCTTTTGTCATGTGGCCCTGAAACTCTGCCAAAGATTGAGCAACCTTATAGTTTTTGGAGATAGGCCATCAAAATGACCCTCCAAGGCCCAAACTATCACTGCAGAGACTACTACTACTGCTATTACTAAAGAACATAAGAACATAAGACATGCCATACTAGGTCAGACCAAGGTCCATCAAGCCCAGTATCCTGTTTCAAAATACTACATATTTGTATAGCGCTCAAAGAGTTCACAGCCTACCCAAGACAGACACATCAAAAAACAAGGGACTAGGGTAGAACTAAGGGGGAATAGTTATAGCACACAAGGGTGGTAAATAGGAGAATAAGGGGGTCAGGATCCAAAAGCAGCCTTGAAGAGATCTGTTCCATGGTCCCCTCCCCCCTACCATCAATTCAGACTGAGGATTGTCTAGGCTCATTCCGCCATTATTGTCTCTCCAGTTTGGATCTTATTTTAGTCTTTTTTGTGATTTTAGATGCAAAACATTTAGGTTCAAAATTTGCTCTTCCAAATACTCCACTGGTAATGACATTAGATAAGGTTATCAGTGCAAATTGTCAATTTTCAAAAGGTAAATGGAGAAAAAATGAGATTGGGCCAGAAAGGCACATCTTCCCCTGCTCACCACTACATGTAATCCCTGTCTCACTTTAAAATGCATAACTTTGGCTATAGAGCAACTTACCCAACCAACAGTTATCCGTATAAGTGCTGGAAAGTTTTAAAACACTTCAATGTTCAACATCCTCTGCTAAGTGCTTTTAAATATTGTCCCTCTTTATAGCCATCCATTGTTTGTAGAGTAAAACTGAGACGCAAAATTTTCAGGTACCTTTATATCTTTCTAACCTGAAGTGGATTTTCAGTGCTGTGGTGGACAAGTCTGGAATCAGTAACCCCAGAAACAGTCATCTAGGACTCCAACAAGGGGGGTTGCCTAACCCTGAGAGATTATTGAATAAGTTGTGCTCTGGTTCTCAGAGAAGAAACTCCAGGCAGGGAAATCTTTCATGGGTTCAACAGAGCTACTTCGAATTGGCCATCATATACAAATGCCTCTAACTGCCAGCATAGAGCGGGCCCTTAGGCATAGGATCATGCGGGACTAAGGAAGCGGCTGCTCCATGGATGTGTTTTGTTTGCCGGTATGCCTATTAAATGTAATGTAATGTATTGTATGTACCGCATTTCCGTTTTTTTTCTCATTTGTCACTGCTTTGATGTAATGATAAAGTAGTGTATGTTTTCCTTGCCTTTGTAACCTCATAATGTATTGTAACCGCTTTGATTGAAGGATAAGGCAGGATATAAAACGAGTTAAATAAATCAATAAATAAATAAATAATTGTGGTCAATATTATAGGTACCCTTCCAATTCAAACTTTAGTGTAGGAAATAAATCCAAACTCAGAAGAAATAGACTATCAGAATGAGGAACCTAAAGCCATATTAAAGCAAACTTATTCAAAAGCAGCCACAAATCCACGGTTGTTACAGCTCAAAGGAAGTGCACTTAACTTTCCCAAGGAACTCCCCTCTCAATGATCCAATACGATGTTATGATTTCTCATGGTATCAAAGATAGGGAGAAGAAAACAACATTCGGCTGGAAGACAGGTCTCTTAATCTCTCCTTAGATGCAACGTTACATATTGTTGACCCAATGTTGTGTTTCGGGCTCCCAATACTCTCAGCCCTTCTTCAAAACTTCGTTGCAAGTATGAATTAACAAAGACGCCTTCCCCTTCTTATGTGTCTCAATGGAGTGACGTAACTAAGCGACAATCAATACAAACACAGCCCCTCGTTGTCGATTAGTTACGTCCATTTATTTTCTACACTAAATCGAGGCTACCCTTGGATTTGGATATCTTATGGGTATGGTTAGGGGTTGCGTCCCCATTTTACAAAAAGATAAAAGGAACGTTTATGCTACGAGAAGGGTATACACCTTCAAGGCATTAGTTCCGACAAAAATTAATTTAGGTTACATATCCCTTTGTATTTGAGAATATTATATTGTGGGGTATGGTGGTGTTTTTTTTTAGTTCAATAAGACATGATTATTGGCACCCTTATAAACAATTCAAATCCGTTTGAACAGAAGAACCACATTCCCATTGCAGTAAATTACATGTACTTGTGATCAATTGTCAAAATTCACATGACTTGAATAAACCAATGAATAATGGTTTTAATGTTTAAAATGGCCACATTCACTCCTTGTTTCATTTTCAAGAGTGCTGCTTGAGACCATCAAAAAAGCCATTATCACCAAACATCAAACTTCTGAGGGGTACAAGGCCATCTCCAAAGACCTTAGGATTTCTGTGTCTACAGTTTGCAATGTTATTAAGAATTTTTCTGCTCATGGAACTGTCAAGAACCTCCAGGATGTGGTGGGAAGAGGAAAATTAATCCAAGAAGTCTTCAAAGGTTAGTGCAAACTGTTGGAAAATGTCACATACAACATCCAAAGAGCTTAAGGCTGACCTGGAGCAATCTGAAATGGTGGTATCAACCCACAACATACATTTGCGCACCAAACAAAGAAGGACTTCATGGCCGAAGGCCGAGGAGGATCCCACTGCTCAAAGATAGACATAAAAAGGCACGCTTGAGAAACCACAATCTTCTGGGAAAATGTTCTGTGGACAGATGAAACTAAACTTGAGCGCTTTGGCAATGCTGACCAGTGATACATTCACAGGCAAAGAAATGAGGCTTATAAGGAAAAAACACTCTTCCTTCAGTTAAATATGGTGCAGGTTCCATAATGTTGTGGGGCTGTTTTGCTGCCTCAGGAACTGGAGGCCTGGAACATATTAGAGGACTCATGAAGTGAGAGAACTACGAAAGTATTTTGGAGTGAAATGTGTCTGAAAGCTAGCTCTGGGTCAAAGGTTATGGATCCTGCAGCAGGACAATGACCCAAAACATACACCCAAAAGTACAAAAGAATGGCCAGCAATGAGTCCTGATCTCAGTCCAATTGAGAACTTTTGGAAAGAATTCAAATCTGCCATTGGTAAAAGGAATCCTGGAAACATTCATGAACTGGAAAAAATCGCAGTTGAAGAGTGGGAGAAACTACCAGCAGACAGATGACTGAAACTTATAGATGGCTACAAGAAATGTTTGGAGGCTGTCATCACTGCCAAGGGTTGTGCAACCAAATATTAGCGAAGGGTGCCATTAATCCTGTCCAGGTCATATTTTGTTTTTTTTTCTCTCAATAATTATTAATATCTAAGTTGCACAGGTATCTTTTTTTTGTTGAATACCTTTGAACATACTATTAAAATATTATGATGACATACAGTTGGAATATTTCCAATTTATTTCTCAAGATATTGTACACAACAGGCCTAAAATGCAAGGCTGCCAGTAATGTTGACCACAACTCTATACACCCCCTGCTCGCAAGGGTTCATCACTGGGGCAAAGCAGGGTTGTACCAAGGGTTGTGCAAATGGTGCGGCTGCAGAGCGCGCTAGTACGGAAGGAGTGTTGATGTCATCACTGGATTTCCATGAAGCTTGACAAGGGCAAGTTGTTGCTCATGTCTAGGTAGGGGGGGGGGCACCAGGCTCACGAGTTGCACAGGGTGCATTTCTAGCTTGATACGGTCCTGGTGCAAAGGGTTTCTGAGACGTTCATCCTTGTGTTCTTTTCCTGTGCATGGCCCACCAGGACCTTGCTCCCATGTTTCCTAGCTCTTTTGCTTAGCCTTGCTCCAAGTTTTCTGTTCTTATGTTTGCTGGTTCCTTAGTGTCATCACTTTCTTCCCTGGCTCTGGACAAGAGGCTCCAGCCTGTGGATTCACTTGGATTCTGCATCTAATCTGGAGGGTCTTTGCCTGACTTATGTAAACAAATACTTTGACAGTTACACCCCAGTTCATCACCTATGGTCATAGCTACTTGACAAGAAACAACCCAGATAGTTTCTGTTTGAAAATTTGCTACTAGTTATGAGTACAAAGTACCTGCATATTGTGCATCTGCTATTTCTGCAGATGGACTACGTGATGGGAAATGTTGTATTTGTGTGTATTGCAAGACCGGTGATGGCCATAGTCAAGACCTGACAGCAGATTTTGTGAGATCAAGAGCGAAAAGGAACAGAGTAAGGCCGCAGTGCCACAGTGGTGTTCCCTTGAAGAAGAACATGAACCTGGCCCAAAAGTAAACAGAAGAAGGATTCCTTTTGGGCTGGATATTTAGTACCCTCAGAACTTAGCACCCTAGGCTGTTGCCTGTGTTACCTGTGCCAAAATCTGAGCCTAGTGTATTGAGATAATTTGACATCTGTGTCTGGAATCTACCTCAAGGACAAGCTTGACTTCCTTTGACTGTATGGTTGATGTATATGTGTGTGTCTAAGAGATTGAGTGAGTGAGGGAATTTTATTTTATTTATTTATTTAGCTGTATTTATATCCTGCTTTTCACCAGGTCAAAGCGGTCAATGGGGAGATACATTTAACACGAGGGGATATGACACACATACACTAATACTTACAGGGAACATGGGCAATGGAGGGTTAAGTGGCTTGCCCAAGACCACAAGGAGTGCCTATAGGACTAGAAATCCCAGTCCCTCCAGCCTGAGATTGCTGTCCCCAGGTGGGACTTGAACCCCCAGCCCTCCGGCCTGAAGTACCTTGTCCTAAGCACTAGGCCACTCCTCCCTATGGAATGGAATGGAGCAGTTAAGACTAGCATAGGGACTGAATGAATGAATGAATGGGAAGACTGAGTGAATAGATAGGGGTGTGATAGTGTGAGCGTGCTGTCAGGGTTTATAGGCCTGTGATAAGGCCCTTTACACAAATCCAGTTGAATCGAAGTTCTAATAAAAGCAAATCTTTTTTAACACAAAATAAGTACAGTACCTGTCTTACTGGCTGCTGTCTACCAACTGGTACAGACTTATACAGCAGAGCAATACTCCTGGAACCTTCCTGCTTCAGGATTTTTAGCTTCTTCCCCTGGGCCCCACCCCTCGCTATAGATTTCTCAGTTATATCTTTTTATGGTGGGCTGGACTTACGAAGGGTCAGGGATCTCTTCTATATGGGATTTTGCTCATGCCTTTCTAAAGGCAAGTTACATTCAGGAACAGTAGATATTTTCTTGTCCTCAGAGGGCTTACAACCTAAATTTGAACTTGAGGCAATAGAGGGCAAAGTGACTTGCCCAAGATCGCAAGGAGTGTCAACAGGATTCAAACCAGACCTTCCCTGGCTCTCTGTCCACTGCTCTCTTCCACAGGGTTTTATATGACTTCATGAGTAAAGGCTGGGCATTCTGACTGGCAGTGAGACCACTTGAATGCACATGTGGGTCATGAGTGGTGGGGCAAGGGGACTAAGTGAGTAAGTAGTGGGGGTATTATGAATAAGGGTGGTGGCTCTGTGAGTGAGTGTATGTGGGGCTATAGTGTTGGGGTAAGCTGAATGAATGGGTTATAACTGTCTGGGTGCTGAATAAGTGAATGGGGGTTATGAGTTTCAGGGGGCTGATTGTGTGCAAGAGAAACTCAAAGAGGAGTGCAGGAAAGTGTGAGAGGAGGAAAGGCTGGGATCTGAGACAGCTGGCCTTGCTCCCTTCTTCCCTGCTTCCTATATGTATCTCCAACTCTAGTATGGTAGGCAGGGCCCCTGCTCTTCACATGTCATGTGGCTCAGTCTTCACTGGCCTTCCTCTTGTGACCTTCACACTATGAGGTCAATGTTCAGCTTGGGAAGACCCCTGCTGGTTCGTTCTTCCCACTGCACTCTGGGATGTATCAGCCAACATGCTTGAATGACTACCACATTGCATCTCCCTATTCATTGCTTCAGGGCCATCCCAACCACTAGTCATCTAGGGCAACAACCTCTGGGGGAGGGGGTGGCAAAGAGCAAGGCATTCAAAGCTTAACAATAGATTCTGGCAGGCAGGGGAGGCATAAGACTTAAGGTTTTCCTAGGGCGCCAACACCTTGAACCAACTCTGGAGCCGGACCTGCATAACTTCATTTGCATACAGATGGACGAGCAGACAGACAGAAATTGCCTAATATGAAACACTCTTAAAAAGCTGTACTGCTCTTGTCAACAACAAGCTCTATTGCAGAGTGGAGGAAAAGCAAATGAGTCTCCCACTGTTCTGCTGAATCCTGGGCTATGCCTACTGGAACACTGGTATGATTAAAGTCGCTTGCAGGCCCTCCTCCTTGTTAGAGTAAGGGGGTTATTTTAGAAGAGCAGCAGTGCTAACATGCATTCTTCCTTCCCAGAGACCTCTCCAGCCTCTCCTTGGTGCCCACCCACACCTCCCCCTGACCTCCCACCACTTTCAATCCCTCCTACTGCCCCTTCAAAACATCCACTCCCTACCTTCCAGGCTATCTGATAGCCAAACAAAGCCCTTCCCAGGCACTAACATCCCCCCATCCCACCAGACACCCCTGGCAACACTGATCACCCCCAAGGTCCCATTCAGCACCTTCCACCCCAAGCTTACCAGGGGTCCCAGGTGCCCTGGTGGGAGCAGGACCAAGGTCCACTTGCTCCTACTCATGCCAGGTTCCAAAATGACAAAAGTGACCCCTAATGTTAATCTCAAGGTACTGCAGCAGAACTGCAGCAAGTGCTAACAGAGTCCAGTGGTGTTTTTCCTTCTCAGCCACTGCTGCAAAATATACATTTTGTTGCCCTCTTCGCCTCACAGCTCCCTGTGTTTTGTTGTGTTTTCCACCTTTGCCCTTATGAAACACAAAATCCAGGAGTAAAGATTGTGATTTGTTCCAGAAAGTGGTGTGCCACAAGGGCCCTGGCCCCACCAAAAATCGTGACATGGCAGGCAGCAGGATGCCCACGGGGATCTCATCCCCCATGGGCAGAATCAGAAGAGATGCCATGAACGCGGCAAAGACACTTCCTGTGTGCCCGCCAGAGATTGGATCCCTGCGGGCAGCCTCATTCCCCATGGGGAGCCTGCAGAACAGGAGGAGGGGTCTCTGCCCACTGGGCGGAGCTCAGGCAGAGCTTGGGTCAGTACTTGCCCCCCCCCAAGAAAAAGGCCTTTCGCTACCCCTGGTTTGTTCCAGTAATCCTTTGCAGCATATTTCCATGTCAGCCATATTAACATAAGTGGGCAAAATTCAATATTCGTCTCAGTTGTCAAAGTAAAGCCCGTTCACAGACATCCTTCTTTGTCACCCAATAAAATGTAGCTTGCCTGGAGTTGGGATTTGGAAAGGACAGTAATTAAATCCAGGGAAGGATAAACCCTTTGATGAATCCTAGGCAAACAAGTACATTGGGCCTCCCATCGTGAAATAAAACCATTGTAAAACTCCCGTAAACGGGACCCTGCATGTTTCTGAGTTCACAGGACAATTAGTAGAGGAGACAGCAACAGATAAGAAGCACTGTTCACCAACTTTTCTTGCCAGTCTTCTTGAGGATTTTTATCATTGGTCAAAGCTTTGAAAGGGGTGTAGCTAGTCCCATGAAGGCAGTGCAGTATAGGTCTGATGACACCACTACGTTGGGTAGATCTGTCATCATGTGTCAAGGTCTTCAAAAACTCCTACATTCATTGGATGGACAGCAGAGATACGTCCATCTAGCTCTGAAGCTGTGAATCCACTTTCTGAATGATCTGGGACCTGCAGAAAATGACTCCCCATATCCTCCAGCAGGGCAAACATATACCCAGAGAGTATGGTCAGTAGTCAAAAGGAAGCTATAAAACATTTTACAAAGGAAGACAAAAAAATGTCATAATTCAGCATCACAGGATGCAGCTGAAGAAACAATCTTCTTAGCATTCAAACAGGCAAAGCATCTTGACTACAGTGGAAGCAAAGTCATGGATGAAGGAGAGAGTCAAAAATAAAAGATACTGCTTCTTCAAGGATTCAGTGCATGCTCCCACTAACTCTTTTAATTAGCACTTTCTGAAGAAAGCATCAATTTTGTCAATTAGTGAAAGATCATTATATCCTAAAAAAGAAAACATTTCCAGGTCTTAGCTCCTTATTGGAAATGTATTTGCATTTTATAAGTTGTACACCACTGTGGGCAATCTCTGATCAACATGGTGACCTAAAAATGAAATAAGCTAGTATTAGGGAGGGGAAATATTCAGAGTCCTTGTGCAGTTTTCCGATCTACGCTTTGCATCCCCAGACCTGCAAATTCACTTTGAAAATGTGTTAGTACATGCACAAAAGCTACATAGGTAGTCACAGACTCTGCACCACATTGCAAAGGCTGCAAAATACCTGAGAAAAAGCAGGAGCTGTGATTTAAAAATGCAATCACCATATGTGCTTTTTCTCCGGTTACTTGTACTGTTAGTGCTGACTGCCCTCTTTTTTCAGTGTTAGATAGCAGCCCCAGGGTGATTGCTCAGTTTTGACTCTCTAGTGCTTAATTATTCTGCAGCTTTTATGAAATGTACTTCACCCAACTCATCCTTTCTTTTTCCACATCCAGTACTGTCACAACAATTAACAGTTTCCTAAGTCATTGAGCTTTTCAGTCTGAAATTTCAGTGATCTGTCAAGCTCATCAATTTTCTGTTTTCCAGCTGTTAAGGAATCGTCCACCCCACCTGCTTGTTGTGCTACTTCATCCAATGATAAGACAAGCTGAGCCATTTTCTCAATCATACTTTCAAGCTTAATCTTTAGGTTACAATGGATTTTAGTTCTCAATTGCTGCAGTAACTTGTCAATAGCTGTGATCATATCTAGAGAGACGGAAAAGGTACACAAAGTCTAGTGTGTCAACGACCATTTTGTTTTTAAGATCCGTTTTCTTTGAACTCATTTTCCTACTGATTCTTTTGGGTTTGCTGGCTTGGTCCATCCAAAGAGCAGTAATAGAACAACTCAGACAATCTTTATGTGTACTTCCGGACGTTTTAGTGTCCTGGTAAGTCGTTAAAAAATAAATGAAAGAGGGTCAAAGCAAGAGCATGAAATTCATGTGGTTTTGCCTACTGATGCTTTATGTTCCGTTTTTGAAGATAATCCCACTTGGTGCTGGTGGAAGCATGACTGGCCCATTCTAGCATAGTAAGATACAGGCTGTTCACACTGTACATCACTTAGAGAAGTTCAGGTCTTTACATAGAAATATAGAAACATGAGGACAGAAAAAGACCACATGGCCTATCTAGTCTGTCCTTCCATATCAACCACTACAACAGTCCCCTTTTTTCCTTTAGAGATCCTCTGTGTTTGTCCCATGCTTCTTTGAATTCAGATACTGTCCTCATCTCTACCACCTCCACTGGAAGACTATTCCATGGATCCACCACTCTTTCCGTAAAGAAATATTTTGGCATATCACTCCTGAATTTATCCCCTTTCACCCTCATCCCATGTCCCCTCGTAGCAGAACTTTCATTCAGTCGAATGAGGCTCTCTCCTGTGCATATATGCCACGTAGGTATTTAAACGTCTCAATCATATCACCTCTATCCTGCCTTTCCTCTTAGATGTACATATTAAGATATTTCAGTCTGTCCTCATATGCTTTATAACAAAGACCACTAACTATTTTAGTAGCCACCCTCTGTCCCGATTCCAGCCTGTTTATATCCTTTTGAAGGTGCGATCTCCAGAATTGCACACTATACTCCATATGAGGTTGCACCAAAGATTATAATAATACAATATTAAGAGGTCAAAGAGAACCTTTGGGCACTTCTACTGCCTCTATAAGCAGTGCATCAATTTTTTTTTTAATAAAGTTGTGTAGTTGTCATGTTAGTACATTTTACATGCTGTTTTCTCCAAGACATAAGATATGAGAAAATATGAGCAAATTCAAATACAGTCCTGACTTGAGGAAGGAGGTTTGCACCTTCAAAAGCTAGACCAAAAATCTATTGTTAGCCCAATAAAAAGGTATCACCTTATTTTCTTTTTTTGTTTTTCTTATTATGTTAGCTAAAAGAAAAAGAAAAGGAGCCCAAGTTACAGAGACTAGAGTGTTGCCAAGGAGCTACATGGCCCATCTCAAAGGCAGCAGCCTGTCAGCTAATGAAAAAGAAGAACTGTGACCTTGGCCTAAGACAAAGCACACGACCTTGACAGATCATCCCTGGAATTAAAAGGCATTCCATCCAGCCAAGCCTAATATTAATCCGATCTTTGCAATAAACCATCGGGAATGGATGGAAGAGCAAAACCCAGATATAAACAGAGGCAGAAAGGGAAGGGAAAGAAATAGGAGAGTGCGAGAGAAGGAGGAAGAAAGAGAAAGAAAAGATGGGAGAGCAGTTGCCTGAGCTGAATTTTATTACATTCTCCACAATTAGTTCAAGAATGCGCAGTGCATTGCAGTGTAATCCCCAGGGGCTACTTGCAGTTCAGGGTTTAAAAAGTTACAAGACATGTAGCCAGATAACATCCAAAGTATGTCTTGTTCTCAAGAAGGAGAATATGAAAATTTAATGCCAGTGCCGTGGAAGGAAACAGAGAGGGACGGCTCATTTCCACTGGAACTCTGCTTATTGATTCCTTGCATTCTATAGAGACATACACGGCACTACATATATCATAATTAGGGCTTCTGTTTTTAATTGTTTATAACTTGTAAATTTAGGTGTTGATTTTCCAGCTAATTAGGGGATTTTTGAGGGTACTGAAATATAGCATTGTCAGTGCACATGTCCCATGGCACTTTTCGGCTAGTGTTTCTGGGGGGAGGGGGAGAACAGTGAACATACTCGTATAGTCATGAATCCTGCAACTTAGCACAGAGTACAACCCTGTCCTGTAGGCACCCAATCAAGCTGTCTTTCAGGATATCCTTAATGAGTATGCATGAGGTATATTTGCATATCTTAGAGACCCATTGTATGCAAATATACCTCATGCATATTTACTGTGAATATTCTGAACACCTAACTGATAAGGTGTCAATAGGACTGGGTTGGGAAACTGCACCAAAGCATCACCATCCAAAAAGGATGAATAATATCTAAGGAGACAATGGATGTAGTTGCAAGAAAAGAATGATTAAAATGGAAGCAGGAGACGTTGTGATGGTGATGAGGAAATTAGAGCCTTATTTGGGACTGGTCCTTAAATATGTATTAATCTTTTGCTTTAATGCCGCTCTCGTCTCCCCAGAGACCATTATCCTTGATCAGTGGTTATTTTCAATGTTTCTTATATATTGCAAACTTGTGGGCTGGCACCTCCTGCCCACTGATCTCATGAGGCACACAATCAGGAAATGCTAGGCCAGCAGGTTTTGAACATGCTCTTGGGACACTATGAATGGTGCATAGCAGTTGGCAGAGGGAAAGGGGGGAAGACATTTGCGGGAGGGAGATGCAGGGGGCCAGATGCTGGGAAAGGGGTAGCGCACCAGATGTGCTGGAGGAGGAGAAGAAGTATAGGCAGCAGGAAGGAAGGAAGAGGTACAGCATCCCAGGCTCCTACCACACCCTAATAGATACCCCCCTCTCTCACATGCAATCACGCACTCCAGTGGTTCTATCACATCTCCCATAGCACCTCCACACACAGCACACACATCCCAGTCCTGAACCCACACACCTGTCTCCCACACATTCCAAACTCACACACTTTGAGCTCCCCACATACTCTACCTTCACCCCACCCACCCCAATATATTTCTTCCAACACACACACATTCTACCCCCTCCCTACTCCCCCCACTGGATTAACTGCAAGACACACACACACATTCCAGGAACTCCTGTAACACCCATGTGCAGGCCATGAATTCATAATTGAGGTCATCTTCTAAAGACAGGCGCCATTGGGCATATGGAAATGAATATGACGAGAAATGCATTAAGTGCTATTATATAAATGAGCAAAATAGAGGCGTATATAGGCTCTGGCATCTATGAGTATATGCCAACCAAGGGCATGCGTGTGACAGAGAATGAACATGTACTGGGTGGACAGGGAAGGTTTGCACGTGTGATGTATTTTATAAGCATTGTACCCATGTACATCATCAAATGTTGGCACCAACATTTACTCAGCTATATGTACCACCTGGAATGGAAGGATGCTGTCCTTTCTTGACCAGCAGCATGTTGGTGCTTGTTGCTCCTGTTTGGCAGTCCATCTTTCTTCTCAATCTTCTCTTCCGCCCTCCTTTACCTTCCTTTAACCTTTTGCAGACTCATTCCTGCCCTCTGCTATTTTCTGGACCTCCCTCTCTACCACCATCTCCTTTACACCCTCCCTCTCTCTCTCTCTCTCTCTAACTCTCTCTCTACAGCCCCCCCCCCCCATCCTTGCCCTTACTCTCTCTTACTCCAAAGCAGTGTGTGTGTGTGTCTCAGGGCGCTTCTATCAGTGCTTTTGTGTGCATGTGTGTTTGTGGCTGGGTCCCTGTGTTAGTGTTTGTTTTTGTCTCTGTCTGACTGTGCCTTGTGATAAGGAAGCTTATCATAGCTCATGGAGTAATGACAAGAGAGGAGAGTTTTCTCTGATCAAGGGACCTGTGCTGGCGGGTTATAGAAATAAGACAGCTTGTTTCCCTAAAAGACTACATGTTCCAGAATGCACCTGTATGCAGAAAGTCCCTAGGGGAGCTAGAGTGGAAAAACATGTGTCTAATCAGAGAAAGCAAAGTTACTTACCTGTAACGGGGGTTCTCCGTGGACAGCAGGATGAGTCAGCCACACTTGGTGACGTCCTCCGGGCGGCTCCAGGTTCGGAAGTGCTCTCAAGTTTCTCTGGTAGCCCACCTCCCGGTTCCGCCCCCTAGCCTGGCCAGTTCTTTTACCAAGCTTGACAACAAGGCTAGGGAGCGGATCATCAGGCGGACCTCCTCCAGGGGAGGTGGGAGGGAGCGTGTGGCTGACTCATCCTGCTGTCCACGGAGAACCCCCGTTACAGGTAAGTAACCTTGCTTTCTCCATGGACCACAGGATTTCGTCAGCCACACTTGGTGACTCCCTAGCTGCGTGCAGCGCGCTGAGGTGGAGGAGGGAGGCATGAATAGAGAACTACAGTAGTGGAGGTAGTCTTTATTGGAACAGTGCCAAGAAAAAACAGGTACATGACAAAAACGTGTGGGAACCGTGCATAAAGTGCAAGCAACACAATAACAGTGCAACAGGTGCCAAAAAAAATTAATGCAATCAGTGAAGGATCAGAACAGTGCAAGAATGTTAACAACATGCAACAATGCAAGTTAAAGGCCAGTGCCACATGGTTAGCATGAGCATTGAGGTGCATCAGAGTCCAGGTATATGCCCTAGGGCCAGTCATCATGGTGCAGACGGTGGGGTCCGTAGGGTGGTAGCCAGGACCGCGTTGCCAAACGCCGAGTCCTCCTGGGAGCGGAGGTCAAGGCATTAGTGCTTCTGGAACGTGTGGGGAGATGACCACGTGGCCGCTTTACAGATGTCGGGCAGGGGAATTGACCGCAGGTTGGCTAGAGATGTGGCCATTGCCCGTAGACAATGAGGACCTATTCTGTTATGCGGTTGACTCCCTTGCGGGTCGAGGCAGAAGGATACGCAGGAGGCAACCCAATGGAAAGAGTCCGTTTAGTGACCGGAAAGCCGGGTCTCAGAGGGTCGTAGGAAACGAACAGTTGTTCGCCCTTATGGGCGGATAAAGTCCTGGCCAGGTAGATCCGGAGTGCACGCAGACAGTCCAGAGTGTGCAGACATCGCTCCTCCTCAGAGTGGTGAGGTTCCGGAATGAAGGAGGGGAGCTCAATAGATTGATTGATATGGAAGGCCAATGGCACCTTGGGTACGAATCTGGGGTTCATACGCAGGGAAGCTCGGTCTTGGTGTAGCTGCGTGTAAGGCGGGTGCGCAACTAGAGCCTGGAGTTCGCTGATTCTCCTGGCTGAGGTGAATGCAACCAGGAATGTGGTTTTCCAGGAGACGTATTTCATATCCACGGTGAGCAGAGGTTCGAATGGGGCCAGGGTGAGGTTGTGGAGCACTATCCCAAGGTCCCAGGGAG
Source organism: Ichthyophis bannanicus (assembly GCA_033557465.1). Taxonomy (NCBI): domain Eukaryota; kingdom Metazoa; phylum Chordata; class Amphibia; order Gymnophiona; family Ichthyophiidae; genus Ichthyophis; species Ichthyophis bannanicus. The sequence continues at coordinate 50,427,868 of CM066046.1, forward strand.
GAACCGGGGCCCTCACCGGGGGCCAAAGGTTCGTTAGGCCTTTCATGAAGCAAGCCGTCAGGGGTAGCGCCGCTATGGAGTCGGCGCCCTCAATAGGGGCGTGTAGAGCCGCAATAGCTGACAGATGTACTCGGATAGATTGTGTCTTGAGGCCGAGGTCAGAGAGGGAACTGAGGTACTGTAAGATCTGGGTGACTGGGCAGGAAACAGGATCGAGCCCTCTAGCAGCACACCAGAGGCTGAACCTCTTCCACTTGAGGCCGTATGATTTTCGGGTTGAAGGCCTCCTGGCTGCCAGGACCACATCCTGCACCTCCGTGGGAAGTACGAGGGGGGCCAGGTTTACCCGCTCAATATCCAGGCAGTTAGCGACAGGGTCTTGAGGTTGGGGTGCCTCGTTAACCCCGAATTCCGCATCAGGAGGTCCTGACACAGGGGCAGGTGCCACGGGGCATCCTGTGCTAGGCGTCTCAGGAGTGCAAAGCACATTTGTCGTGGCCAGTGGGGAACTACAAGGATGACTCGTGCTTTGTCTTGAACAATGCGTTGCAGGGTCGCTGGGATGAGGGGGGTCGGGGGGAAGGCATACACCAGAGACCACCCCCTCCAGCACATGTCGAATGCATCCCCTGCCAGCCTCTTGGTCGATGGGTGCCTGGAGCAGAATTGGGGGTATTTGGAGTTCTCCTCGGTGGCAAAGAGGTCGACCTCTGGGACTCCCTACCACTGGAGGAGGGCTGAGGCCACCTTTGGAAGGAGAGCCCATTCGTGGGGTTGCAGTTGTCTGCTCAGTTTGTCCGCCAGGCTGTTCATGTTTCCGGGAATGTATGAGGCGTGCACTCAGCACTCGTTCTTCAGGGTTAGCGACCAGATTGCCAGCGCCTCCTTGCAAAGGGAGCGGGAGGTAGTACCCTCTTGCTTGTTGAGGTAAAACATGGCAACTTGGTTGTCCGTTTGGATGAGGATGGATGTGGCCCGTAGATGTGGCAGGAACGCTTTGAGAGCGTACTTGACCACTCTCAGCTCCAGGAAGTTGATGTGCAGCTGTCGTTCGTTCTGAGACCACGCTGCTTGAGTGCTGAATCGTTGGAAGTGGGCACCCCAGCCGGCGCAGGAGGCGTCCATGTTGAGGGTAGTCTGGTGTTGCGGCGGGTGTAGGGGTTTTCCCGCAGAGAGGTTTGCTGGTATGGTCCACCAGCGGAGCTGAGACCTGATAAAAGGGGTCATCGGGATTCTGGAGGTCAGCGACTGGGAGTGTTGGTTCCAGTGGGTTCGGAGATGCCATTGCAGCGGACGCATATGCATTCGCGCCACTGAGATGACCGCCGTCATGGCTGCCATGTGTCCCAGGAGGCGTAAAAATGACAGAGCCGAGGGGCTCTCTGCCGCTGCTGTCCTGGAGGCGAGCGAGATGATGGCTAGCAGTCTGGGATGCGGTAGGTAGGCTCTCAAAGACTGGGTGTCGATGATGGCTCCAATAAACTCCATCCGCGAGACGGGAGGAGTTGGGATTTCTTGTAGTTGATGATGAAGCCCAGGGCGGAGATCAAGGCGGTGGTGGTGCGCAGGGACGTAAGCAGCTCAGGGGCTGAGGGGGCCGAGATTAGCCAGTCGTCGAGGTATGGAAACACTGCAATGTTCTGCTTGCGGAGGTGAGCCGCTGCGACCTCCACACACTTCGTGAAGACCTGTGGGGCTGGGGAAAGTCCGAAAGGAAGTACCCGGTATTGATAGTGTTGTCCCAGTACAAGGAATCTGAGGAATTTCTTGTGTGCTTTGTGAATGCTGACATGTGTGTACGCCTCTTGCAGGTCCAGGGATGCGAGCCAGTTGCCCGCCTGGATCAGGGGAAGAATGGAGTTGAGGGAGTACATCCTGAACTTCTCCTTTACTATGAATCTTTTCAATTTGCCGAGGTCCAAGATGGGGCATACCCTCCCCCCCCCCCCCCCGACTTTTTCGGGATGAGGAAGTATTTGGAGTAAAACCCCGAATTGATCTCTGACTGAGGGACCAGTTTGATCGCCTTGAAGGACAGGAGATGTATCAGTTCCAGTGCCATGGCACGCTGCAGATGAGGAGGTGTGCTGCTGGTGGGCCTGCTGCGTTGGAAGGGAGGTGCAGAGAATCTGATGCGGTATCCCTTGCGGATGATTCGTAGCACCCAGGAGTCGGAGGTGATCCTCTCCCATTCTGGGAAGAAGGAGGAAAGGTGCCCCCCGATCTGGGAGGGGGATGGTCCATGGCCGTCAAAAGGAAGGGCCACCCTTGGCGGGTTGCGTGTTGGTGCCTTTCTTCTGTTTGCGGTCTCTCTGGAAGTGGCGCTGTTGCGAGGGTCCTTGGTAGGAGTTGGGCTTGTACCTGGGGTCTTGCCACTTTCTGTTGGATGAGTATCTCTTGTCGTAGTTGTAACGAGATTTTCGCTGGTAGTTTGATTTTTGGGGGTTACCGTAGCAGTCAAAGCCCTCCTCCGCTAGGGTCTGCAGGGTATTACAGTCTTCTTTCATGGTGTTTACTGTATCGGCCACCTTGTCCCCGAAGAGGGATTCGCCTGAGCAGGGGGCGTCAGCGATCTTGTCGTGGGAGTTATTCCTCAGTCCGGAAGCTCACAGCCATGCCCATCTCCTGGCCGAAATAGCTGTGCCCGCTGTGCGTATGGCCGTGTCGAAGGCGTCAAATGCCGTGCTAGCCAGGTGTCTGTTACACTCGATCAGGTCAGTCAGCATGGCTGAGAATGAGGAGAGAGACTCCTTAGGGAGGGAGGAAGCTGCATTTCTGATGTTGGAGACAGGTATCCTGGAACAGGATTTGTTGAAACTGATGGGCGGCAATCCATGCTCCGAGCATGGCCCCCTGAAATACCTTCTTTCCGATGTCATCGAGCAGTTTGTTGTCACGCCCGGGAGGGTGGTTGGTGTGTATCCACGAGGATTTTGCCTTCTTGAGGGCGGAAAAGACCACTATGGAGTGGTGAGGCAGCTGTGCTTTTTCAAACCCAGGTGTAGGTTGAAGTAGGTATTTTGAGTCAAGTCTCCTGGAGGTTGCGCGCCCCGATGCTGGCGTCTGCCAGAGTCTGGAGTGACTCTCCTTCAGCTTGCAGTGCAGGGGCAAGGCAAGAGGGGTTTTGGGGGCCGACAGGTATTTAAGTACCTCAGGCTCTGCCTCCTCTGCCGTGTAGGCTGGGGTTAGGCCCAGGGTGGAGGACAACTTGCTGATAAACTTGGGATAAGTCAGGTCCTCCGGAGGGGGTGGCGGTCCTTCCTTTTCCGGGGAAAGCTTCGTCCCGGAGGCGGACCGGTCCATGGTGGCGGATCCCACAACCACTGCCTCAGTCTCCTGGTCCTCTGCGGAGCTGTCCGGGGAGGAGATAGCTGAGGGTAGGGGAGGTAGAGGTTCAGGCAGTAGCTGATTACACACTGCAGCCGTTCCCTGAAGAGGAGGGGCTTCCAAGCATGGAATTGGAGGTGCAGTTGCAGCCGTTGAGGGGGTGGCTGTTTGCTGGATGAATTGTGTGAGCAGGTGGAGAATAGCAGCATTGGAGGAAGTAGATGAGCTTCTGTAGGAGCGGGATCAGTGTCTGGAGGAGCGTCTCCTAGATCTGTGGCTCCTACGGGAATGAGAACCATTGCTGGAGTCAAATGAGCTGTCCGAGGGTCTCTGGTGCGCTTGCTCCTTTTGCGGGCCCGGGAACCGGCATCGGAAGTAGGCTGATGGCTGCGCTTTTTGGAATGTTTCCCTTGGCTGGAGACTTGAGAAGACCGCGGCTCCCCCGCCGGATTTAAAGTGCCGTTCCGATTCCCAAGCGTCGAGGATTGATGACGTGTAGGATCCAGTGTCGGATTCTGATGACGTCGTTGAAGTGGGCTGGCAGGGATTTGCAGCAAGGAACCCGGTGTCAGAGAGGGGGCGGAGGCGGCGGCGGCGGCGGCGGGAACTTCTGAGTGTGGGAAGGAAGAGGGGCACTCACCCATGGCGCCATCTTCAGCTTGTGGAGTCGCCGCATGGCCAGGGGCCGCCGCCAGGCCGGGGGCCGCCACGTGCCCGAAGAAGTGGATATTGCAGCTGGGGCCTGGGACAGGCAGCGCTGCAAATCCAGTCATGGGGCCGGGGATGGAGGCCCAAAGGGGCACATCCTGGGCCTTGGAGGTTGCCGAATCAGTAGGAGGATGTTGTTGCAGGCCGGAGGGTTCCCCAACTTGGCACAAGGGCGCACAAATCCACATCGGAGGAATGCAGCTTTTTCCCATGGGGCATTTCCTTCCCGATTTGGGCATTCTTCTGAGTGAGTACCGTATAATTGTTGAGTTTTCAGGTCAAGGTCTTTATTTTGAAGAGAGGAGAGCAGATCCGACTTGCTGGCAAGGTGGAAGAACAAGAACTGGCCAGGCTAGGGGGTGGAACCGGGAGGTGGGCTACCAGAGAAACTTGAGAGCACTTCCGAACCTGGAGCCGCCCGGAGGACGTCACCAAGTGTGGCTGACGAAATCCTGCGGTTCATGGAGGAAGCATTATGTCATCCCTAATCAAACAGCCCCTAGAAGAATGCTTAATCCACAACACCTGAAGAATGCAAGGGTGGAGTTGCAATCTAAGCCCTTTAAAGCTAGAGGGGAGTGTTCAGGAAGAAAGAAGGAGACAGAGACAGAGAAGGGGAATCAGAAGAACAGAAGGAAGAACAACCGGAACCTGAAGGAACAAGGACAAGGAAGCAGACGGTCCAAGAGAGGAGCTCAGAAAAGTACCTATGCCTGGAGAGATACCTGGGGGAAAGGATCAGAGGACTGTAGAAAGCCAGAGGTCTGTAGATCCACAGCCAGGGACCCTCAAGCAACACCTAGGAAGAGGACTATTGCAGCTAAGGAAGAAAGGAGCCCTAATACCTCTTGGAGTGCATCTGGAGAAAAGATCCTGAGGTCCAAGGATACCAACTGGAGGACAGGACACAGAAGCTCTATTGCATACTGGCCAGAATACCAGAAGAAGCAGCCTGACACTTGCCTGGATTCAGGTAGGAACTGTGAACGTTTCTCTAGCTTTGAGCAGTGCAAACAACAGGGAAACAGTTTCTCTCCGTGCAGAGGTCAGTTCCTAAAACCCTCTGAGTCAGACGGAGAAACAGAATCTATGCAATTTCAAGAGCAAGGTTCAATATCTGATACAGAGGATAATTATATGGACTGTTCTTTAAATAAGTTGTTATTTTAGGAAAATCCTAAATATCAGAGCAAACATCAAAAGGAAACATTCTAAATATTAGCTTCCCATAAAGTTTTGTTGAATGAAAAAGCTTTTGGGAAGATTTTGTGCTGAAATCAAGCTACTGATTGCAGTTAATTGTCACCTGCTGGTAGAGGAGAGCCCAGCACAAGCCGTGCACACGTAGGATTAAAAAGTTCTTTTCTGTATGGAGAAAGTGAGCTATGTTTAGTATAAAGAAGTTTTCCTCCTTTAATTTGTTTTTCACCAGCACTGCTAAGGAGTTTATTAGCAGTGGCTGAAAGAAGCCTTTCTGTTCTATAAAGGACTTTGATTCTTATTTGCATAAGATATTTCAGTTGCCTTATTTTGTGTTGAATTAAACCCTGGAGAAGTTATCTGGAAGGTGTTACCAAGCATATCTGTGTGTGGGATAATCACCCCATAAATAACTCTAATTTTGTCTACACTCGACCAACTACAAGAGTCTTCATTATTTTAAAAAGGCAAGCTTTGTGTGTGAATGGACTTCAATAACCACAATCCTTTGCAAGACAGTTAATTTGCATACTTGCCAAGATGGTGGTACCTTCATAACAAGCACCCCCTTTTACAGTCTTTATGCCATTGCTGATGGTGGGTGTTGTTGATGCTGGTGGCTATCATGAGTGATAGTGAGGTGTAGCTCTTGTGTGCTCTGGCTCGCAGCAGTGAGAGTCATCAGAGCTACCCTATGCATAGGATATACCCGTCAGGAACACAATTCCTGAACTTGACAGAGAAACAATGAATGCACAGATCAGATTTGATAAGGAGACAATAGTTCACCTCTTAGGCATCGGAAAGGGGCCACACAGGCTCTGGCTCCACCAGAAATCATAGCATGGCATGGCAGCAGGTTGCCTGTTGGGATCCTATCTCCTATGGGCAGAAGAAGAAAAGTCTTTTCCTGTCTGCCCACAGAAGACTGGATCCACGCAGGCAGCTGACAGGAAGGGTCTTTGCAATGATCGCGGCTGGCAGGCAGCAGGCTGCCCATGGGGATCCTATCGCCATGGGCAGAAGAAAAACCATGATTGCGTTAAAGACCCTTCCTGTCTGCAAACAGGAAGGATCTCTGTCTGTGAGCTAGGGCTTGGGTGGAGTTAGGGCGGAGCTTGGGGAGGTGCCTGCCCCCCCCCCCCAAGAAAAAGCCCTTCCGCTGCCCCTGGTTCACCTATGCAAACAGCTTGAAGCAGACCTAGAACCCACAGCATGGTCACTGTTGGCTCCTTCCAGATGTCCCTTGGGGTTACAGCAGTCATTAACCAGGCAGCCACCTCATGCTGTATAGCTCGTTTTGCAGAAGCTTTTCTAAGGAGAGTCACTCAATATATTGTCTTTCCTGAGCAAGAGCAGCAGCGACATGAAACTTTGACAGAATTTTATGAGTTGGCACACTTCCCTTCTCTGTTTGGGGCAATGTAGTGCAGCTATCAGGCCACCTGTGGGTAAAGAGGCTGCATATTGGAATTAAAAGTCCTTTTTATTCTGTGAAAATGCAGGTTGTCTGCAACACCTCACACATAATAACTGATGTGTGTGCCTGCTACCCAGTCTCATACCATGATTGCAACATTCCATCACAACTGGATCTAAATGAATGATTTGAGTGGCCACTAACCACACACTCTATACTAACAAACTAACCCTTTTCTCCCCATAGAAGCCTCTCTGAATGTACACCAGCCATCTGTGGAAGTGTCTGGGACCATCTATATGCATAGAAGTGCTAACCTCCCACCATCAGGTCCACACTCAGGACCATACCAAGCTAAAAAAGCACCCTGTGCGACTAATGAATCTGGTGCCCACCTCCGCCCCAGCCATGTGCAGTAACTCACTCTTTTTGAGCTTCCTTGAAGCCCAGTGATGTTATTGGTGCCCCTTCTAAACTTGAGTCCCATGCGGCCACACCCCTCATACAGCCCTTGGTACAGTCCTGTGCACACTCTATAATAATTCCATTATTTTTACTCTTGCCGGTGATAGAGGCTATCCTCTGAACACCTGGCTTATAAGAACATAACCAAATATATGCCATACTGGGTCAGACCAAGGTCCATCAAGCCCAGTATCCTGTATCCAGCAGTGACCAATACAGGTCACAAGTACCTGGCAGGGTCCCAAAAAGGTACAAAGATTCCCCAGTGCTTGTCCTGGGGTAAGTAGTGGATTTCCCGGGTCGTCTTTGATAATGACTTATGAACCTTTCCTCCAGAAACTTGTCCAAACCTTTTTTAAATCCAGCTCCACTAACAGCTTTTACTACATCCTCTGGTAACGAATTCCAGAGTTTGATTATGTACTGAGTGAAAAAATATTTTCTCTTATTAGTCTTAAATGGGTTACATTGTAGCTTTATTGCGTGTCCCCTAGTTTTTCTACTTTTTGATGGAGTAAACAACCAATCTACTTTTACCCGTTCTACTTCAGTCATTAATTTATAGACCTCTATCATATCTACCCTCTGCTGTCACTATTCCAAGTTGAAGAGCTCATACCTTTTAATCCTTTCCTTATAGGATATCCTTCCATCCCCTTTTCTAATTCTGCTATATCCTTTTTAAGATATGACCAGAATTGCACACAATATTCAAGGTGCGGTCGCATCATGGAACGATACAGAGGCATTATGATGTCATCCTTAAAACTACTATCCTCGAAGCCCAGACCAGCTGTATTCCACGCATTAAGAAGAGTGGAAGAAAGTCAAAAAAACTGCCAGCATGGTTTAAAGGTGAGGTCAGAGAGGCTGTTGCTGCCAAAAAAGCAACCTTCAGGAAATGGAAAAAAGAGCCAAATGATGAAAACTGGAAACAGCACAAGCACTGGCAAGTTAAATGCAAAGCATTGATAAGGCAGGCAAAGCGGGAATTTGAGAAGAAACTTGCTACGGAAGCAAAAACACGAAATAAAGACTTTTTCAAGTACATTCGTAGCAAAAGGCCTGTGAGAGAGTCAATTGGACCGTTAGATGATAGAGGGGTAAAAGGGGCAGTAAGAGGAGACAAGGCTATAGCAGAGAGACTGAATGAATTCTTTGCTTCGGTCTTTACTGAGGAAGATAGCTCACTGGCTATCGATGACCACGAAGCCTACATTCTCCACCTCTCAACTCAACGAGAGGCAATCACAACCAGAAAGAAGCAATACCACTCAGATATGCTCAAGAGATCTTTGAACAAACCTCGTGACCTTTTCAACCTGGTTAAGTCACTATCAAAGGAACCATCCTCTGAACAAAATAATGATATCCACCTGCAAGAATTCGCTGATTACTTGCAATCAAAACTCCTACAGACAGATGAACTCTCAAAAAACAATATACAAGAAACAACCTGCCCAACACCCCTATCCGCACTTACCACGCCTTCTTCTAAACACATTGAAGACACAATCACCTCACTCAACACGACCACCGCGCAGACCGATCCCTGCCCAGCCTTTTGGATTAAGGATCTTCGGTGTGCATTTAGCCCCTTCATTGCAAGAATCATAAACCTCTCCTTCACTACTGGCTCCTTCCCATCTGCATTAAAGCTCACATCCATCAGGCCACTTCTAAAAAACGCTAAACTAGACCCAAAGAGGCCAGACTCCTACAGGCCTATAGCCAGTATCCCCCTCTTAGCAAAGATCTTTGAGAAAGAGGCACAGCGCCAAATCCAAGACCACATTGACTCCGCAGCCCCTCTAGACCATTCTCAACACGGCTTCAGAGAATTCCATAGCGTTGAGTCACTGCTTACCACTCTCTTCAATGATGTTCTCAATACCATAGACAACATCTGACAAGGCGTTGTGCTAATCTTCTTGGATATAGCAGCAGCGTTTGACTCGGTAAATCATGAGATTCTCCTCGGTCGACTGAAAGAAAAAGGCATCTGCAACTCAGCACTTGAATGGTGTAAATCATACCTCGATACCAGAATGCAATACATTAAATCTGCAACAGGAGAATCAAAACTCTTCCATCAAAGACAAAGCGTTCCGCAAGGGTCCTCACTCTCATCCCTCATGTTCAACATCTATATGCAGCCTATCTGCGATATCATCAGGTCTTTCAATGTGAAATGTATGATATACGCCGACGATATCCTACTCTACATGCCATTTTCCACAATGCAAATGGATTTATTGCCTATAACAAACTGCTTCGACGCAGTCTCACAATGGCTCCTGTCACAGAACCTCCGCATTCAGCATAAGAAAACTGAGGTTCTCTTTATCACAAGAGACCCCAACTTCACTCCACCACCACATATAAGTGTCAAGGGAGCTGACCTAGGCACCAAGGAAACAATAAAATACCTCGGAGTCACACTAGACCATAGGCTCGATATGAAATCACACATAAACAATATCATGAAATCTGTGTACTTCAAAATACGCACGCTCAGACACCTACGTCCCCTACTAGACCACAAAGACTTCAGAACCATCTACCAAGCTCTGATACTACCGCATTTCGACTTCGCCAACTCCATTCTACAAGGACTCCCACAATCCACCGTAAGCTCCTTACAGCTTGCCATGAACACCGCTGCCAGGGTTCTTCTAGGAGTGCCCAAAAATGAACACCACACCTATCCTCAAACAGCTCCATTGGCTCCCTATACACAGAAGACTTACATTCAAAACCCTTATTCTCACTTTTAAGGCCATAAATGGTTTATCGTCCACATCACTTTCTAAACTCATCCAAACCGTCCCATCAAACAGAAATAGGAGACAGGCAGCATTAAACTCACTAACAACCCCAAAGGCTATAACAACGTGCAGCTTATCAACGTCAAACAGAGCTTTCATGTTTAGCGCACCAAAATGCTGGAATTCTCTCACACCTGATCTCCGCGCCATAACCGACCTAACCCAGTTCAGAAAGGCCCTTAAACTGCACCTTTTCATCAAATACTACCCCACATGAAGCGTAACATAATAGCCCCACCCTAATACAATCCACATGAAGCGTAACATAATAGCCCCACCCTAATACAATCCACAGTCTCTCTCCTTGTTCCAAGCATTCCTGCTAATTTTATGTAAATAGTTCGAGCATGTTATCTAGTTAATAGATTATATACTCCATGTAAATAGTTCTCCCATGTTATCCAAGTTGATACTCCTGTTATATGTAATACCAAACAGCCTGTTGTTCTGGTTTCTTTATGTTATCTGTAAACCGCGCTGATGTCAAAGAGTGCGGTATATAAGAAGTTGAAATAAATAAATAAATAAGATGTAGGGATGTTACCCAAGACTGAAGTGGTATTTAAAGGTGATACTGCAGAGGAATTGAGAGAAATATCGCTACACCGGGAAGATATATTACAACTATTTGATAAACTGAATAGTAGCAAATCACTTGGACCGGATGGTATACATCCCAGAGTGTTGAAAGAACTGAAATATGAGATTGCAGACCTGCTATTGGTAATCTGTGAACTTTCATTAAAATCATCTGTAATACCTGAAGATTGGAGGGTCGCCAACGTAACACCAATTTTTAAAAAGGGTTCCAGGGGTGACCCGGGAAATTACAGACCGGTGAGCCTGACGTCAGTACCAGGGAAAATGGTAGAAACCATCATAAAGAACAAAATTACACAGCATGTAGATAGTCATGGCCTAATGGGAGACAGCCAACATGGCTTTAGACAAGGAAGATCTTGTCTTACTAATCTGATTTGTTTTTTGAAGGTGTGCATAAACAGGTAGACAAAGGTGAGTCGGTTGATATAGTGTATCTGGACTTTCAGAAAGCTTTTGACAAGGTCCCCCATCAGAGACTTTTGGCGAAGCTAAAAAGTCATGGGATAGGAGGCAGTGTACTATTGTGGATCGGGAACTGGTTAAAAGATAGAAAGCAGAGGGTAGGGCTAAATGGCCAATATTCCCAATGGAAAAAGGTGAATAGTGGAGTACCCCAGGGATCTGTACTGGGTCCGCTACTTTTTGACATATTCATAAATGACCTGGAAAAGGGAATAACTAGTGAGGTTATCAAATTTGCAGATGACACAAAACTGTTTAAAGCTGTTAAAACCCAAGAGGATTGTGGAAAACTGCAGGAGGATCTGGATAAATTGGAAGACTGGGCATCCAAATGGCAGATGAAATTTAATGTGGACAAGTGCAAAGTTATGCACCTAGGAAAGAACAACCCACACTATAGTTACACGATGCAAGGCTCCACATTAGAAACCACCACCCAGGAAAAAGATTTAGGAGTCATCGTGGAGAACATGTTAAAACCCTCCGCCCAGTGTGCAGCGGCGGCCAAGAAAGCAAATAGAATGCTAGGTATCATAAGGAAAGGGATGGAGAATAAAACAAAGGATATTATAATGCCTCTGTATCGCTCCATGGTACGACCGCACCTTGAATATTGTGTGCAATTCTGGTCACCGTATCTTAAAAAGGACATAGCGTTATTAGAAAAAGTACAGAGAAGAGCCACCAAATTGGTGAAGGGGATGGAAGGCTACTCCTATAAAGAGAGGCTAAAAAGGTTAGGGCTCTTTAACCTGGAAAAGAGACGGCTGAGGGGAGATATGATAGAGGTCTATAAATTAATGAATGGAGTGGAACGGATAAACGTGGATCAATTGTTTACGCTATCAGAATATAGAAAGACTAGGGGATATGCAATGAAGCTACAGGGTAAACTATTTAAGACTAATAAAAGAAAATATTTTTTCACTCAACGTGTAAACTCTGGAATTTGTTACCGGAGGATGTAGTAAAGGCTATTAGTGTAGCTGGGTTTAAAAAAGGTTTGGACAAGTTCCTGGAGGAAAGGTCCATAAACCATTATTAAGAAGGGACCCAGGATATCAATGCTTGACCTAGTACAAGCATTGCAGAACCTGTGTCTTTGGGGAAACTGCTAGGTACATATGACCTAGATTGGCCACTGTTGGAAACAGGATACTGGGCTTGATGGACCTTGGTCTGACCCAGTATGGCATATCTTATGTTCTTATGTACTCTATGGAGCATCAGGTACCTGAGTAAACTCTCATCAGAAAATATCCCTGTGGCATGGCAATTGCCACAAATTAAATGTCATATGCCATAACAGGGATGTGTAAAGTTTTAAGAAGAAATGGCAAAATATGCAGGGAAAGGAATGCAAAAAGATGTTCTAATAGGCTTCCGAAGCTAGTAAGTTTTCCACAGCTAGCTACAGTTTTCCAGGTCATGCCGAGTCTTAGTAAGTGGAACCAACACTTCAGCCATTATGCTGTGGCTTTCTTCAGGGTACAAAATTTATTTATTTATTTTATTTATTTAGCTGTATTTATATCCCACTTTTCACCGGGTCAAAGCGGTCAATTGGGAGATACATTTAACATAAGGGGATATGACACATACGCTAATACTTACAGGGAACATGGGCAATGGAGGGTTAAGTGGCTTGCCCAAGACCACAAGGAGTACCTATAGGACTAGAAATCCCAGTCCCTCCGGCCTGAGATTGCTGTCCCCAGAAGATGGAAGCTGCCACCTGTGAAGGCTCTGGAACCCAAATTGTGCTCACACTCATTAAGTATGAAGTCCCATCTACCTGTGATGATGCAACAATAAGAGGTCAGCCAATGCAACATCTATAGGAGGTCCAGTGAGTTTTGATCTAGGGTGCACCCTGCTTTGCCCTTAGGCTGATAGTGAAAGTAGTGTGAAATCACTATTACCCTTTTCCCTTGTCCCATTATAATCATTGATTTGGTACCTTCATATGATTATATATACATAACATCTCATTTAACATTGATCCTGCTACTGGACAACAAAAGTGGCATACATCCCCTATACAGAAACATCCCCTAAACTCCTAACAATTCCACCCTCCTTCCCCACAAACTTCTTAAAACTATGAATTCTTTTTACCTATAGACAAATTGTTTAAAATATGTGCATAGCTTTAGACCACCCAACTAATTACAACAAAGTCCCTTCTTATTGCTTTAAATGGTCCTGGATTATTCTCCAGGCACTAGCAGATGTTATTATGTTTATCCTTGTGGTGCCTCTAAGAAGTTGCATCACCTATAGTTATGATGTGCTAAGACTATTCAAAACACATGATGGAAGGATGTACTGTAGGAAGAAACAATGCTATATTTGAATTTTACAGAGTATCACCCCAAATTGCTATTCATGCCTCTCCATTCTCCCACTAGCCACAACACTGGGAGCACTGGGGTCATATTCCATAAGTTAGGGGCTTTAGTATGGCACATCCCACATAGCAGCATATATATTATGTTACATGTAGGTTACAGGCAGAGCTCGAGCACGTGCTTCTCAAGTGACCAGTCAGCAAAGCTTTACACTGTCCAAACTCAGTCATTAGACATCCATAGATGTTTTCTATCCAGCAGGTAATGCAGCTACACCCAGACAGGAAGTTGAGGCCAGGAGGGATGAAGAAGCAGATTCCTCCCATGCCAGTTTAGGACAAAGACCTGAGCCAATGTTATGCATCAGCCAACTGCATGCATCCGAAGAGCAAGAGGTTTCAGAAGTGGCTGTTGAAGAGGAGGTCCACGATCAGGAAACAGGCAAAGATGAGGAGGTGGAGGAAGAGGAGGCCAGGAATCAGGAGACAGAGGAAGAGGCACGCATTCCCATCAGCCAGAGGAAAAGAAGAAGGCAGCCATGTAGAGCATGATATCCAAAACATCACTTAGGGGGATGTTTACTAAAAACCGGAAATGTGCGCGCCGCAAAATAGCGCATGGAAACGCGGCACTGAAATGCTAATAAACGCATTTAAACGCCCCGCACACGTGCGTGTCACCCCCGCAAAGGTGCACGGCACACTAACGGGCCCCGTACAAGTGCGGGCCCGCAAATGTCCGATAGAGGCGTGGAATGGCTAAAGGAGGGCGGACGAAGGCTCCAGAGGGGCGGAGGGACGGGGTCAATGGGTGCAGAGTGGGAGGGGAGAGGCTCCCCGCACAGTATCGGGCCCGAATTTGCATGTAAAAACTACCGCGGTAGAAAGCATTTAAAGGGAAGAGAAACCATTTCCGTCAGCAATGTACAGGAAAACCGGAGAAACCAGCCAAACGTGAGCAGTGTGATACATGTGCACAGCACAAAAGTGCAAATAAAAATAGAAAATGACCACAACAGAACTATTAAAAATAGTAATTCAGCTGGGGAACAGTTATAGTGATGGGCAAATACAGAAAACACACCCAGCAAAGCTCCAGAAAAAAGAAATGAATTTTGGAAGGGTTTACGGAGCGGAGACTCTTCCAAAAAACATTTCCTTTTGTGGAGCTTTCCTGGGAGTGTTTGCTATGGTTGCCCATTAATATCACTGTTGCCCAGACACCCCTGTATTGTAGGGGACAAAAGCGTGGGGAAAACACCCATATTTTACCCAACAACGCACACACACCACAACAATGGGCATTACCCACAGCCAAGTACCCCAAATGCAGTCCCGTACTGCCACATTCCAATCAGGTCACCTGCCTTTTATGGGAGAAGCTCATGCCAGCTTGTTGGCGGACGAGTACATGTGGTGCAGGGGGCAGTGGCTGCTAGCGACAGAAGACAGAGGCCTAGCCATGTGCAGGCTGGCACAGTCCACAGCAACAGACAGGCCCTGCCGGATCCACAGTCATGGACTATCCAGGGAATTCAGCCAAGCTGTGGCTACACGGTGGTGCAGTGCACACAGACAATGCATGGAAGAACAGAAGGTCACAGGTTCAAAGACCAGCTGGGGCTACCAGCAATCCTGCCCACATATTTTCCCCACAAATAAACAGTGACAGTAAGGACACACCTTTCATGACGAGGACATATGCAATGGTAATACGTCTATCTTTTACCCCACTGAGCACAGACACCATGAACAGGGGCAGAACCTACAGCAGAATCCCCCAAATGCAGTCCTGGTGGGCCACACACCAGTCAGGTTCCATGCTGCCACTCATACAAATGCCTGTGCTGTATATCTATGCATGGTATGTAGATGTAGCTCATGCATATTCATGAGGGACAGCAGGAAGACCCGAACAGTGTGATGCAAAACTGGGCTGGAGTGGGGAAGCGCTGCCGTAAAGCAGCAGCCAACAGGGGCAGACACACCCACACCCACAGGCCCCATTGGCCAATGTTCCTGTAGAGGCAGAACATTGGACCCTGCGTGCATCTCCCAATACCAGCACCTGCATACCTTAGCAATGTCACCCTACACCTGAGGTACACAGCTCTGAAACGTTTGCTAAGAGTACAGGCTGATAGATATCCCTACGTTACGCACATACTGCTAGTTGACCCCATCCGAACAATCTGTTTGGTGTCTGCAGTGCGTGCTCCAGGCCTGGCCTCTGATGGTGTTCACCACCCTGGGGAGTGACCCCGAGAAGTACTGCGTACCATATCCATGCCTGTGCCGTGCCCAGGACCGGTGTGGTGGCCAAGGCTAATCACCCCCTCAATAGTAGCACAATGCTGGCATAGGTGTGGGAGTGTGTTTCTGTCTATACAGTGTGTTGGCTGCAAACACCTTCCCCAACCCACACTGCCAGCACTATTGCCAGTATTGGCCTGCCAATGTGCATAATGAGCAGCAAGGTACCATGGGTATAGGTCAGACATGGTGGGCTGGCCAGGATGCATCTGCACAGGGCATAGGGCACTGGCTGTGACATTGTAGTGCCAGGCCACCACCTACACAGACAGGGTGACCTCTGTATGTGCTGCTGGGGCAGCACTCTCACCCTGAGTGTGCAGTGATGACAGCATGGCTAGCAGGGGCGGCCCAAGGGGGGGTGCGGGGCCATGTGCGGAGACTCGGTGCGGGGCCTCATTTGCATAAGTGGCCTTATTTGCATAAATATTTGCATAATGTTACCATACACTAACTTTTAGTAAACATGTCTCTTAATGAGTGTATGGATAAAGAAAGACTAAAAGATTTCTACATTACTATAATCCAGTGCCAACCGCCAGGCACATTAGGAACTACTACAAACGCTGCCCATTTAGAACCCATAGCAAACCCGCTGTATCCTGACAGCATTACCAGGACTCACAAAGCACCAGTCCCTACCTATCAAAAGGAAACACTGCAAATATTAAACCAGTACATTTCAGAGAATACTGGGGAAAGAGAACAAGTGGCAATGTCAAATAGGAATTACATAAACAGAATACCTCAGCTCAGTTACACATGCAGAACATAGACCATCACCAAACAAGGAATCGCAATTTAGAAACAGGAAGGCAATAATTTAAACTGGGAACCCCAAAAGCCAAACTTGGAATGTACAACAACACTGTAGAAATAAAACTATAAATCAATTTCCTCTTGTACCAAACAAAGCGCAGACGTTAATGATGCACATTTCCCAGAACTTTCATATTCCAGTTAATAAATTCAAAATAAAGAGATATATTTCTACCTTTTGTGCATTTTTTTTCAGTTGCAATTGCTCCAGCCACTTTCTTCTGGTTTCTTCATGTTTTTTGCTAACTCTCCATCGTCTGCTGTCCATTTGTCCTTTCTTCTCTCTTCTAGTTTTCTTTCCATCCTCTCTCTCTACATCTGCTTTAACATACTAATCTTTATCCTTTTGCTCTTTCCTCATTCTTATTTCATCCACACAAATTTTACCCCTCCATCCTCAATCCCCACTTACTCTCCCAATACCCGGCCAATTGTAGATTTTTCATCCCTCCCACACAAAATATTTTTCCCCTCTCCATTTTACTCTCCCAGCCCCATCCCATTCTAATCCTCCCCCAACATCAGCTCCCTTCTAGTTCCAGTCTCACCCAGCATCCATTCCCTTCTAGTCCCTGCATCAGCCCATTTCCAGTCCTAGCCCCCCATCAACCCATTTCCAGTCCTAGCTCCCCCATCCATTTTCAGTCTGAGTCCCTTCATCAGCTCATTTCCAATCCTAGCCCCCCATCAGCCCAAGTCTAGTCATTTCCTAGCCCCACCATCAGCCCATGTCAAATCCTAGCTCCCCTCCACTCAGCCCAATTCCAGTCCAAGCCCCCCCATGAGCCTACTTCCAGTTCTAGCCCCTCCATGAGTCCATTTCAATTCAAGCCCCACCACAGCCCATTTCCAATCTTAGCTCCCCCAACAGCCCAATTCCAGTCCTATCCTAGCTGCTCCATCAGCCCATTTTCAGTTCTAGCTCCCTTCCCTCACAGCCCATTTCCATTCCAAGCTCCCTCCCCATCAGCTATTTGCAGTTCAAGCCTCCCCGTCCACTCAGTCCATTTCCAGTCATAGCGATCCCCAACCCATTACCAGTCCTAGCCCCCCATCAACCCATTTTCAGTTTAAGCCCCCCCTCTATAACCCATTACCAGTCCTAACCCCCCATCAGCCCACTTCCAGTCTTAACCCCATCAGCCCATTTCCAGTCAGCCCCCCATAGCCCATTGCCAGTCCTAACCCCCCCCATCAGCCCACAGCCCATTACTAGTCCTAACCACATCAGCCCACCTCAAGTCCTAACCCCTCCCCATCAGCCCTTTTCCTGTCCTAGCGCCCCCATAGCCCCTGAGCAGTCCTAACCCCCCATAGCCCATTAGCAATCCTAACCCCCATCACCCTATTTCCAGACAGCCCCATCAGCCCACAGCCCATTAACAGTCTTAACCCCCCCCCAGCCCATTACCAGTCCTAACCCCCCATCACCCCATTTCCAGTCAGCCTACATCAACCCCCAGCCCATTACCAGTCTTAACCCCCCCAGCCCATTTCCAGTCAGCCTCCATCAGCCCCAGCCCATTAGCAGTCATAACCCCCCCCCACCCCATGTCCCCCCCCTACCCCCCCCCAGCCCATTTCCAGTCAGCCTCCATCAGTCCCAGCCCATTTCCAGTCCTATCCCCCCCCCCAGCCCATTTCAAGTCAGCCTCCATCAGTCCCAGCCCATTTCCAGTCCTAACCCCCCCCCCTTGCACATTTCCAGTCCTAACCCCCCCTTGCACATTTCCAGTCCTAACCCCCCATCACCCCATTTCCAGACAGCCTCCATCAGCCCCCCCCCTTCCCTTCCCTTCCCTTCCGGCAAATTTAAAAACAAAAACCTGGCTCTAGCTGCTGCCGCGTCCGTCGCAGCAGTGGCAGAATGGCGTGTCCCGCGGGGCCCCCTCTCCACGTCGAGCCCTCTGCAAGGGCTTTCAGATTCGCGAAGGGAGAGTGCTCCCTCGCGTCTCTGTAAAGCCCGCAGGGGCTAATGGGAAATTTCCCATCAGCCCCTCGCGTCTAAAGGGGCTGATGGGTAATTTCCCATTAGCCCCTGCGGGCTTTACAGAGACGCGAGGGGAGCACAACTCTCCCTTCGCGAATCTGAAAGCCCTTGCAGAGGGCTCGAAGAGGAGAAGGGGCCCCGCGGGACACGCCATTCTGCCGCTGCTGCGACGGACGCGGCAGCGGCAGCAGCTAGAGCCAGGTTTTTGTTTTTAAATGTAATAAAAAAAAAAAAGCAGAATGTTCTTTGCGCGGGGCCCCCTGAAACGCGGGGCCCTGTGCAAAAAACATTCTTGCTCAATGGACGGGCCGGCCCTGATGGCTAGGCACCCCCATAGTGCTGTATTGTGTTTTTCTCTTGTGATATATATGGGTTTCCTGTTGGGGTTTCCTCACAGAACTCTCTGCTTGTGTGTGCTGTTGCCCCAGTTTTGGGTGCATGCATTTCCATCAGGGCTAACCAGCAGACTGTTCACTGCTGGTATGTGTCTTGATGGAGTGCCTTGCAGGGTGCAGTGATTGATGGCTTGCTGCAGGTGAATATCTGATAGTGGCTGGGGTGCATCTTTGGATATCCAGGCCTAAAGTCTGTCTGATATTGTGTTATGGATGTGTGTGGAGCTGCTTGGACTGCCCTGTAGGGTATCTGTTCCCCAGCAGGACTGGGGTTGATGGTTGACTCTACTGCTGTGGGGTGGGGTGGGGTGGGGAAGAGAATGGGATGGGGATCTGTTGGTGGGGGGCCCTATTTGCCACCCAGGGGGGGGGGGGGGTGTAGGTAGCTTTGGCCACCTAGGGGGGGTCCATGGGGGTTTCCACTAACTGAGACAGACAGAGATATACCAACATGTTTCTGCAGCACCTTCCTATCTCACAGGTTAGTACTGTTTTGGAGCTCTGTCATTGCCTCATCCAGCCATGGCTGGTGTTGTGGACCTGGTCCTGGCCGCCACATCACACCCTCAGGGTGAGCACAGTACCCGCACAATGTGACAGTGTGTAGCTACTCTTTGCTGGTAGTCCACCCGCTCAGGACCCCCTACCAGGCCGAGGTGCGTGCTGTGTGGGTGCACATGGAAAATTCCCCCTACCAGGCCGGGTAGCTGTTGGGGTGCATTCCCCATCTTGTGTGCATCTGTGGACAGCTGATTTGCATGTGCAGTGCATCATGGGTACGGGTGGCCTAACCATATCCTGTCTACAACAGCAGACTGTCTGTGGGGTGACGTGCAGGCTCTCTGCAGCCAGCCAGGGGCTTGCTATCAGCTATAGAGCTGTAGCCCAATGGTTACATCACTCCCTGTACAGCCAGAGGTCATGGGTTCAAACCCACAGTGGGGCCCCTTTGATAGGGCTGTCCACAGCTTTATTTTTATTTACTGTACATATGTCTATGCCGGCAAAACCACACACAGCTTACTATACCCATTAGGTGCCTCTGAGGGTGCTTTATAGGGCGCCCTATAGGCCACCTTATGGTTGCCATCCATATAGGGTGCACTATACATTATCCTGTGTCACAACATACATGGTGCCCTATAGGGGACATTCTAGGGTGCCTTGGTGGACAGTGCACTGTAACATGTGCCTTACGGGCATCTGTATATTAACACACTGTGAGAGCGGGTTTACTAGTGGTGGGAAATAAAATATAAAGGGAAGGCCTCCTACAGCACTCCTCACCATGATACATACTGCCCCAGCCAGCCTTGTTCACTGGGCACTGTGAGGGGTTGAACCCCTGGCCCTTGCACCATTGGTCAGTGTCTTAACCATTGTGCTGTGGCTCTGTTCCTGTGTTTGTGCATCCGCGCGCAGCCTTGTAGCCATCAGCACGCCATCTTGTGGCGCACTAAATTAACAGCGTGCCGCCTTATGCCGCACAACATGGAAATGCCCCTAAAATAATGCCTCAGCCAGCTGTCTTCAATGGGCACTGTGGGGAATTGAACCCATGATCCCTGCACAAGTGGTCAGTGTCTTAACCATTGTGCTATGGCTCTGTTCCTGTTATTTGCACATCAGCGTGCCACTTATCCCTCGTTTACCAGTTCCACTCCGTTCATTAATTTATATACTTCTATCATATCGCCCCTCAGCCGTCTCTTTTCCAGGTTAAAGAGCCCTAACCTTTTTAGCCTCTCTTCATAGGAGTATCCTTCCATCTCCTTTACCATTTTGGTGGCTCTTCTCTGAACCTTTTCTAATAACGCTATATCCTTTTTAAGATACAGCGACCAGAATTGCACACAATATTCAAGGTGCGGTCTCACCATGGAATAGTATAGATGCATTATAATATCTTTTGTTTTATTTTCCATACCTTTCCTTATGATACCTAGCATTATATTTGCTCTCTTGGCTGCCTCTGCACACTGGGCCGAGGGTTTTCACATGTTATCCACAATGACGCCTAAATCTTTTTCCTGGGTGGTGGTTCCTAATGTGGAACCTTGCATCGTGTAACCATAGTTTGGGTTGTTCTTCTCTAGGTGCATAACTTTGCACTTGTCCACATTACATTTCATCTGCCATTTTGGCCAGTCTTCCAATTTATCAAAATCATCTTGCAATTTTCCACAATCCTCTTGGGTTTTAACAACTTTAAATAGTTTTGTGCCATCTGCAAATTTGATAACCTCACTCGTTATTCCACTTTCCAGGTCATTTATGAATATGTCAAAAAGCAGCGGACCCAGCACAGATTCCTGGGGTACACCACTATTCACCTTTCTCCATTGGGAAAATTGGCCATTTAGGCCAACCCTCTGCTTTCTATCTTTTTTAACCAGTTCCTGATCCACAGTAATACACTGCCTCCTATCCCATGACTCTTTAGTTTTGCCAAATGTCTCTGATGAGGGACCTTGTCAAAGGCTTTCTGAAAGTCCAGATACACTATATCAACCGACTCACCTTTGTCCACCTGTTTATTCACACTTTCAAAAAACATAACAGATTAGGCCATGACTATCTACATGCCGAGTAATTTTATTCTTTATGATGGCTTCTTCCATTTTTCCTGGTACTGACGTGAGGCTCACCGGTCTGTAGCTTCCCGGAACACCCCTCGCACCCTTTTTAAAAATTGGTGTTACATTGGTGATCCGCCAATCTTCAGGTATTAGAGATGATTTTAATGATAGTTCACAGATTACTAATAGCAGGTCTGCAATCTCATATTTCAGTTCTTTCAACACCCTTGGATGTATACCATCCGGCCCAGGTGATTTGCTACTCTTCAGTTTATCTAATAGTTGTAATACATCTTCCCAATGTATCGATATTTCCTTCAATTCATCTGCACCTTTAAATACCACTTCAGTCATGGGTAACATTCCTACATCTTCCTCAGTAAAGACCGAAGCAGAGAGACTGAATGAATTCTTTGCTATCATCTTGTCGCCTCTTAGTGACCCTTTAACTCCTCTATCATCTAATGGTCCAACTGACTCTCTCACATGTTTTTTGCTACGAATGTACTTGAAAAAATCTTTATTTCGCGTTTTTGCTTCCGCAGCAAGCTTCTTCTCAAATTCTCTCTTTGCCTTCTTTATCAATGCCTTGCATTTGACCTGCCAGTGCTTGTGCTGTTTCCAGGTTTCATTGTTTGGCTCTTTTTTCCATTTCCTGAAAGATGCTTTCTTGGCAACAACAGCCTCTCTGACCTCACCTTTAAACCATGCTGGCAGTTTTTTGGACTTCCTTCCACTTTTCTTAAAGCGTGGAATACAGCTGGGCTGGGCTTCCAAGATAGTATTTTTCAACAATACCCAAGCTTGATGGAAGTCTTTAACCTTTGCAACTGCTCCTTTTAGTTTTTTCTTAAATATTTTCCTCATTTTATCATAGTCTCCCTTTCAAAAGTTAAAAGGTAGTACTGTGTATTTCCTTACTATCCCTCCTCCACTAATTAAATCAAAGGCGGTCATGCTATGATCACTATTGCCAAGTGGCCCCAACACCCTTATCTCTTGCACTAGATATGGTGTTCCACTAAGGACTAGGTCTAATATGGTTTCCTCTCTGGTTGGTTCATGAACCAGCTGCTCCAAGAAGCAGTCATTTATGTCATCTAGGAACTTTATCTCCCTAGCATGTACTGCCGTGACACTGACCCAGTCGATATCGGGGTAATTGAAATCACCCATTATTATTACCGCACTGTAACCTTTGTTAGCGTCCTTGATTTCTTTGAGCATTTCATCATCCATTTGTTCATTCTGGCCAGGCGGTCGATAGTACACCCCCACCACCATCGCCTTCCCCTTTTTACATGGAATTTCAATCCATAGAGATTCTACAGCAAATTTTGTTTCCTGCAAAACTTTAATCCTTTCTGACTCAATGCCCTCTCTAACATAGAGCGCAACCCCTCCACCAATTTGATCAGCTCTATCATTACGATATAGTTTGTACCCAGGTATCACAGTGTCCCACTGGTTGTCCTCTTCCACCATGTCTCTGATATTCCAATCACATCTAACCTCTCATTTAGTGCTATATATTCTAACTCTCCAATCTTATTTTTTAGACTTCTAGCATTTGCATACAAGCATTTTAGAGACTGTGTTTTATTCATATTAATTTGGCTATAGGTAGACATGGGTAATTTGGGATCTTTAAGCTCTGTCTGCTCCATACTTGAGGGCATTTGGGCTACTTTACTCTTTTTTGGAACCTCTCTGCTTTTGGTAGTATCCTTCAAGGATACATTCTTCCGAGCCATCTGCTCTTGGGAGACTGTCGGCTTTCCCCTATCTCCTTTTTAAAGGTTAATGCCAGCAGCCTGGTTCCATCCCGGTTAAGGTGAAGCCTATCCCTTCGGAAGAGCCCCTCCTTTCCCCAGAATCAGGGCCGGCCCGTCCATTGAGCGAGAATGTTTTTTGCACAGGGCCCCGCGTTTCAGGGGGCCCCGCGCAAAAAACATTCTTTTTGAAAAGTAAAATTGAAAAGAAAAAAAAAAACCTGTCTGCGGTCGGGGCCGCCGCGGCAGAATCGAGCGTGCCGCGGGGCCCCCCTGTGCACGGCAGAGCCTGCCCTCCTTGTAGCAGCTCTCTCTTTGGAGCTGAAGTCAGACGCGCCGGCTTGCAGAGCGCGAGGGAAGAGTTTCTCCCTCGCTGCTCTGTTAAGCCCGCGGGGCTGATGGGAAGTTCCCATCAGCCCCCGCGGGCTTAACAGAGCAGCGAGGGAGAAACTCTTCCCTCACGCTCTGCTCTGCAAGCCGGCGCGTCTGACTTTTCAGCTCCAAAGAGAGAGCTGCTACAAGGAGGGCAGGCTCTGCCGTGCACAGGGGGGCCCCGCGGCACGCTCGATTCTGCCGCGGCGGCCCCGACCGCGGCAGCAGACAGGTTTTCTTTTCTTTTAATTTTCGCTGGGCTGGGCTGGGCTGGGGGGGGGGTTTAGGAGTGTTGCTGGGCTGGGCTGGGCTGGGCTGGGGGGGGGGTTTAGGAGTGTTGATGGGCTGGGCTGGGCTGGGCTGGGGGGGGGTTAGGAGTGTTGATGGGCTGGGGGGGGTTTGGAGTTGTTATGGGGTGGGGGGGTTAGGAGAGGTGATGTGCTTGGGGGGGTTAGGAGAGGTTATGGGCTGGGGGGGTTAGGAGTGTTGATGGGCTTGGGGGGGTTTAGGAGTGGTGATGGGCTTGGGGGGGTTTAGGAGTGGTGATGGGCTATGGGGGAGCTAAATCTGTATATGGGCTGATGGGATTAGGACTGAAAGTGGGTTGATGGGGGGTTAGGACTGGTAATGGGCTATGGGGGGGCTTAAACTAAAAATTGGGTGATGGGGGATTAGGACTGGAAATGGGCTGGTGGGATTAGGACTGGGAGTGGGCTGATGGGGAGGTTAGGACTGGTAATGGGTTGGGGGGGTTGCTAGGACTGGAAATGGGCTGAGTGGAAGGGGGCTTGAACTGCAAATAGCTGATGGGGAGGGGGGCTTGGAATGGGCTCTTAGGGGAAGGAGCTAGGACAGGAAATGGGCTGATGGAGGGGCTAGGATAGGACTGGGAATTGGGTGTTGGGGGAGCTAAGATTGGAAATGGGCTGTGGTGGGGGCTTGGATTGAAATGGACTCATGGAGGGGCTAGAACTGGAAGTAGGTTCATGGGGGGCTTGGATTAGAAATGGGCTGAGTGGAGGGGAGCTAGGATTTAACATGGGCTGATGGTGGGGCTAGGAAAGGACTAGAAATGGGCTGATGGGAGGCTGGTATTGGAAATGAGCTGATGAAGGGACTCGGATAGGACTGGGAATGGATGGGGGAGCTAGGACTGGAAATGGGCTGATGTGGGGACTAGAAGGGAGCGGATACTGGGTGGGGCTGCAACTAAAAGGGAGCTGATGTTGGGGGAGATTAGAAGGGGATGGGGCTGGGAGAGTGAAATGGAGAGGGGAAGAATATTTTGTGTGGGAGGGAAGAAAAATCTACAATTGGCCGGGTATTGGGAGACTAAGGGGCTTGTTTACAAAGCCGCGGTAGTGGTTCGCGATCGCAGCCGCGGCCCCAATGAAAAAAAATGGGCCGCTGCGCCGATTACGATCGCAACCCGCTACCGCGGCATTGTAAACAAGCCCCTAAGTGGGGATTGAGGATGGAGGGGTAAAATTTGAGTGGATGAAATAGGAATGAGGAAAGAGCAAAAGGAGAAAGATTATTATGTTAAAGCAGATGTAGAGAGAGAATGGAAAAAAACTAGAGGAGAGAAGAAAGGACAAATGGACAGCAGACGATGGAGAGTTAGCAGAAGACACAAATAAACCAGAAGAAAGTGACTGGAACAATTGCAACTGAAAAAAAAATGCACAAAAGGTACAAAGATATCTCTTATTTTGAATTTATTAACTGGAATATGTCAGCTCTGGGAAATGTGCATCATTAATGTCGGTGCTTTGTTTAGTACAAGAGGAAATTAATTTATAGTTTTATTTCAACATTGTTGTACATTCCAAGTTTGGCTTTTAGGGTTCCCAGTTTAATTATTGTCTTCCTGTTTTTAAATTGTGATTCCTTGTTTGGTGATGGTCTATGTTCTGCATGTGTAACTGAGCTGAGGTATTCTGTTTATGTAATTCCTATTTGACATTGCCACTTGTTCTCTTTCCCCAGTAGGTCATGTATTGTTATTCTCTGAAATGTATTGGTTTAATATTTGCAGTGTTGCCTTTTGATAGGTAGGGTATGGTGCTTTATGAGTCTTGGTAGTGCTGTTAGGATACGGTGGGTTTGCTATGGGTTCTAAATGGGCAGTGTTTGTAGTAGTTCCTAATGTGCCTGGCGGTTGGCACTGGATTATAGTAATGTAGAAATCTTTGTCTTTCTTTATCCATACACTCATGAAGAGGCATGTTTACTAAAAGTTAGTGTATGGTAACATTATGCAAATATTTATGCAAATGAGGCCCCTTATGCAAATGAGGCCCCGCACCGAGTCTCCGCACATGGCCCCGCACCCCCCTTGGGCCGCCCCTGCCCAGAATGTACCCCAGTTCCTAACAAATCCAAACCCCTCATCTCTGCATCATTGTCTCATCCACGCATTGAGACTCCGGAGCTCTGCCTGCCTTTTGGGTCCTGCACGTGGAACGGGAAGCATTTCGGAGAACGCTACCCTGGAAGTTCTGGATTTCAACTTCCTATCTAAAAGCCTAAATTTAGCCTCCAGAACCTCCCTACCACATTTTCCTATGTCATTGGTACCGACATGTACCAAGATAGCAGACTCCTACCCAGCACTATCTAAGACCTTATCTAGGTGGCGCGTGAGGTCCGCTACCTTTGCACCAGGCAGGCATGTTACCAGGCGATCCTCACGTCCACCAGCCACCCAGCTATCTACATGCCTAATGATCGAATAACCAACTATAACGGCTGTCCTAACCCTTCCCTCATGGGCACATGGCCCTGGAGAAACTTCCTCGGTGCAAGAGGGTTTTACATCACCTGGAGGACAGGTCCTAGTTACAGGATCACTTCCTGCCACACCAGGGTGATGCTCTCCTGTCACGTGACCTCTCTCCTCCATGGCAACAGGGATGCTGCCAGACTCGAGGTGGGACTTCAGGACTATATCCCTGTAGGTCTCGTCTATGTACCTCTCTGTCTTTCTTATGTTTTCCAAGTCTGCTACTCTAGCCTCTAGAGAACGGACTCGTTCCCTGAGAGCAAAGAGCTCCTTGCACCTAGTGCACACGTAAGACCTCTCACCAACTGGGAGAAAATCATACATGTGACACTCTATGCAAAAGACTGGAAAGCCCCCATCCCGCTGCTGGACTGCTGTCTGCATCTTAGTTTTAAGTTTTTGTTTAGATGTTTAAGTTCTTTACTTACTAAGGGTTGCTTTGGATATTTATACCAATAAAACTGTACCTAATACGTTTAATATACCTTGTTCACCTGAAGCTTAATTAATCTCAGGTCCTTAGTGTATGTCTGATTTGGGTAACAAGCTTCACCTGAGAGCACCTCCTGTGTTTTAAGATGTGTAAGTACCTATAAAGCTACGATTATCCCAGGAGAGGGTGGGTGTGGGGAGGGAGGGAGGGAAATAACACTTATTAAAAGAGGGCTGCTACACAGTACCCTGTCCTGTGCTGCTGAGGTAAGCTATATTCTTATTTGATTTAAATTATAGCTCTTTGCTGCTGCTAGGCTCTAACTTATTATTAAATTTAAACTACAGCTCTCTGCTGGGTTCCAAATTTAACCAGAAAGCTCTCTTCTGTGTTTTAAATTTAAACTAAAAATACTTTGTTGATATTAGGCCCTGAGTGACTATTAAATTAAAACTATAAGCTCTCTGCTGGGTAGGAAATGTAACCAGAAAGTTCTCTTCTGTGTTTTAAATTTAAACTTAAACTGCTGCTACTAGGCCCTGACTGATTTAACAAAAAATAGTGGGTTCACAGATTAAATAGCTTTAATAGAAAGAATTCCTTTCAGTAAATTCCCAGACGTATATACTCACAATTGCAGATCTCTCTCCAGAAGTAACAGTCCATTTTTCTAGTCCTTCAAGACATGGTAGGGTTTTACTTACTTCACCAGGAGTTCAAGTTCACTTGGTGCAAAGTTAAGGTCTCCTTTGAGCCAATTTGAAGAGACCTGGGTCTGAGTATGTGCCTACATGCCTATTTTATAAGTAGACAGATATGTTACTAATGAGCAAGTGCCCATGTTTTTAGCTCCTAAATTTATAAAATTAGGTCAGATTTTGAGTGAGATTAGTGCTGGCACCTGCTTGACACTGCTGTTCATTGTTTCTAATTGTTTGGGTTGCTTCTATCCCTTTATTTAAGGCTGTAGCTCAGTTGCATGCCCCTACCAGGTTGCCGTCATAAAGAACCAGGCTTTGCTGTCCCTCCACATCCTTGGGGGCTATATGCATTTTCTCTTCTATGACAAAGGCATCTTCTGAGTTGGTGAGGTAAGAAACTTGTCTGAGTTGTGGCATGATAGCTCTGCCTTGCACATTCCACCCTACTCATTGACTCCATAAAGACTATCCTTGGTCACCTTGCTTACCTTTCATGTGTGTGACACACCAACTGTTAGCATACACTCCCTCCAGAGAGACTTGATATATAATGTTGCCTTTCTTTTTAGCCAAATGATGTGAGTGACTGGATACAAGACATCTCATACTGGATTCTAAGAGCTAATGGCTTTAAGAAGGTGCAATTTAGCTATGTTTTCTCTGGGGATAAGTGACTCTCTTAAACTACCATCCTTTTCTACATGTAGAATGGCTTGGAGTGGAGGAGTAGCTTAGTGGTTAGGGCAGCAGTCTGGGCCCAGAAAAAACAGCGTTCAAATCTCACTGATATATCTTGTGGCTTTGGGCAAGCCTCTTAGCCTCAGGTAAAGGGCCTGAAATTCATAGCCTGATCGCTAACCAAGCAGTGGTGAAAGTTGAGGCAGGATTTCCTGTGTCTGGCTTTCACCGGTTTGTGATTGGCTTGGT
Source organism: Ichthyophis bannanicus (assembly GCA_033557465.1). NCBI lineage: Eukaryota > Metazoa > Chordata > Amphibia > Gymnophiona > Ichthyophiidae > Ichthyophis > Ichthyophis bannanicus. The sequence continues at coordinate 50,456,317 of CM066046.1, forward strand.
CCTGGAACACCCCCAACACTCCCCGATGCTAAGCAGTTAACATCAGAGCATGTAGAGATGGCAGCCGTGAATATTCAGTGGCACTAACATGCTGAATATCCTACTTAGGGGCATTTACAGATCTATAAAACATATAAATGCCTTTCAATATCAGGCAGATTGTAAGCCCTCTGGGGACAGGGAAAAAACTACAGTCCCTGAATGTAACTCACCTTGATCTACTACTGGAAAGGCCTGAGCTAAATGTTAATTAATAAAAAAACATGTTACTTTCAATAGCCATCATATCCCCTGCTTGGAGCCTGCACAATTGGGAAGGATAGTTAATGAAAGCTGGGATAACAGAGTCAAAGCATCTCTGTGGGAGCAAGTTAAAGCCAAAGGAAAGCTTTGCTGCCTGACATGTGGTCCTTCACCTTTAGATGACGCTCTTATACACTCTGACTATTGCTCAGGGATTTCTTTTCCTATTTATTATTTAATTGTTTTTATTTAGCTGTGTTGATATACCGCTTTTCACCAGGACAAAGAGGTGTATATGGAACAAAGAACTGTTAATATATACAGTGAACTACTTAACTATATACAGTATGCTTTGGAGCATAGGGTAGAGAAATATATACAAATTTCCTATGGGTACTTCAGAACGGCCTTGGTCCCATGCTCATACCTGGTAGGCAGGTATGAGCCTCCATGCAAGTGTTTGTGTTTTTATATATTGTAGTTTTGATCTTGATTGTACAGATCATGAATGCAAGGGCTATGCCAGCATTGTAAGCATTATGGATTGGCGAACTGGGAACTCAAAGTGCAACTCCGCACTATGTTTGATAATGGACCAGTGGAAAGCATGTGATGAGATGACAGCCAAGGTAGAGCTCAGACTTGCATATCTGCCTTCTAGGATACTGTGCCCATTGAGATTCCAAATAGCTTTGATAACGTGTTCTATGTGCCAGTCCTACATCCCATGGGCTGCTTAAGGCTTGGACTACAATTCAGGGGTTGCTCTAGCTCACCAGGAACCAATCTCTTCTGACCGAACATTTGTATGCTGTGTACTGGAATGTGATTTGTATAGACGGAGGGCAAATGTGTGGGGCAGGTGAAATGTGTGCTGATTGTAATTGTGGCATTTTGTGCCAGATCTATGCATTCTGGAAACACTGTATTTCTTGAAAAAGAGATCTTTTCTGGAAGAGTCTTCATTTCTCTGGGTTCGTTGCTCATGAAGGGAGCTCCTTCTCCGAGACCGGCAGTGGTGACAGTTACTTTCAAACAGCCCCTCAGTGCTTATCTAAACCTCTGGCACTGCAAGGCTGTTGTGCTTCCGCCCCCTTCCAATGCATGATGCCAACTTCCTGTTGCATGGGGGCGAAAGCGACTGCTGCTTCCACCCCCATGCAAACGTGGACTGTGTTGTGATGGCACTGAGATGTACATTTTATGTTATAGCTTGTGTGATATTGATTGGATGGTGTCATTAGGCACAGCTGTAACCAGCACCATTTAGAAGGCAGTCACCAAAAAGTATGCACATGGGAAGGACAGCACTTGATGGATATGTCGGGCACTCAAGGGGCAGGACATATGGGAGCTTCAGCGTGCAGCAGAGTCTACAGACGTTTTCTTCTTTGTCACCCTCTCTCTGCACCGGTTGGAAAGGGCAGAGGTGAGCCAAGCTTGAGGGTTTGCCTGTAGGGTCAGAGTGGCAAAATCAAAGAGAGCTTGCAGAGACATATGGCCATTGCATCATGTCCCATAGGGCTATCTTCCTCTGATTTTCAATGGATTTCTGGTGGGAGGGTACCATCAAAAATCCATGCATGACTGCAGATATATCCAAAAATACAAATCAATATTTATTAACATTTGATTAAATAACTGGAAAGAGGGTGGGCAGACGAGGGAGGAGGGTGGCTCCTAGGAGAAGAGTAAGAGAAGTAGCATGGTTAGGAGGAAGGATGAGAGGGCTTGGAGAAGATGCCTGTGAGCTCTAGGAGAGCTGGCATTAATACTAGCATCTCTAGAAGCCTCCTCAAAGCCTGGGACTCCTCTGTCCTCTTATCCGCCCTCTCTAGCAGCTACTGGATCAGCTGCAGCTTTGTATCCACTGTCCCATCATTGCCAGGCCCTGTGAGGGGAGCAGAAACCCCTCCCATTGCTCCCAGAGGAGATGCTGTTGGGGCTGCATGTGCTTTTATTTTAAACTGCTTTGTTTTATTATGAATTGTGGTATATTAAGATTTCAATAAACACAAACCATAAATGGCAGCAGGTTGCTGTCTCTGGCCTTAAATCCATACAAATGGAGGACCACCTCCTGCTCCACATCCCTCTTTTCCAGGAGTGACCTTGGGAATAGGGGTGGAATGAAAAGGCAAGAAATCTAATCTTGACTGCGATGCTGTTGTGATTGCTAACAAGGGTGTATCCTTAGTCTCCAGAAGTGGTGGCAGGGCCAGTCCTAAGACCGTATCTGCTTGAGATTCTGGAGGAGGTCCTAACCGGGATGGAACCAGGCTGCTGGCATTAACCTTTAAAAAGGAGATAGAGCAGCTTTTAAACTAGATAATAGGGGAAAGCCGACAGTCGCCCAAAAGCGCATGGTTCGGAAGAATGTATCCTTGAAGGATACTACAAAAAGCAGAGAGGTTCCAAAAAAGAGTAAAGTAGCCCAAATGCCCTCGAGTATGGAGCAGACAGAGCTTAAAGATCCCAAATTACCCATGTCTACCAATAGCCAAATCAATATAAATAAAATACAGTCTCTAAAATGCTTGTATGCAAATGCTAGAAGTCTAAAAAACAAGATGGGAGAGTTAGAATATATAGCACTAAACGAGAAGTTAGATATGATTGGAATATCAGAGACATGGTGGAAGGAGGACAACCAGTGGGACACTGTGATACCTGGGTACAAACTATATCGTAATGATAGAGCTGATCAAATTGGTGGAGGGGTTGCGCTCTATGTTAGAGAGGGCATTGAGTCAGAAAGGATTAAAGTTTTGCAAGAAACAAAATTTGCTGTAGAATCTCTATGGATTGAAATTCCATGTAAAAAGGGGAAGGCGATGGCAGTGGGGGTGTACTATCGTCCGCCTGGCCAGAATGAACAAATGGATGATGAAATGCTCAAAGAAATCAAGGAAGCTAGCAAAAGTTACAGTACAGTAATAATAATGGGTGATTTCAATTACCCCGGTATCGACTGGGTCAGTGTCACGGCAGGACATGCTAGGGAGATAAAGTTCCTAGATGAAATAAATGACTGCTTCTTGGAGCAGCTGGTTCATGAACCGACCAGAGGGGAAGCAATATTAGACCTAGTCCTTAGTGGAACACCAGATGTAGTGCAAGAGATAAGGGTGTTGGGGCCACTTGGCAATAGTGATCATAGCATGATCGCCTTTGATTTAATTAGTGGAGGAGGGATAGTAAGAAAATCCACAGTACTACCTTTTAACTTTCGAAAAGGAGACTATGATAAAATGAGGAAAACAGTTAAGAAAAAACTAAAAGGAGCAGTTGCAAAGGTTAAAGACTTACATCAAGCTTGGGTGTTGTTTAAAAATACTATCTTGGAAGCCCAAGCCAGCTTTATTCCACGCTTTAAGAAAAGTGGAAGGAAGTCAAAAAAACTGCCAGCATGGTTTAAAGGTGAGGTCAGAGAGGCTGTTGTTGCCAAAAAAGCATCTTTCAGGAAATGGAAAAAAGAGCCAAACGACACAACCTGGAAACAGCACAAGCACTGGCAAGTCAAATGCAAGGCATTAATAAAGCAGGCAAAGGGAGAATTTGAGAAGAAGCTTGCTGCGGAAGCAAAAACATGAAATAAAGATTTTTTCAAGTACATTCGCAGCAAAAATCCTGTGAGAGAGTCAGTTGGTCCATTAGATGATAGAGGCGTTAAAGGGGCACTAAGAGGCGACAAGGCGATAGCAGAGAGACTGAATGAATTCTTTGCTTCGGTCTTTACTGAGGAAGATATAGGGATGTTACCCATGACTGAAGTAGTATTTAAAGGTGCGGAAGAATTGAAGGAAATATCGATACATCGGGAAGATGTATTACAACTATTAGATAAACTGAACAGTAGCAAATCACCTGGGCCGGATGGTATACATCCAAGGGTGTTGAAAGAACTGAAATATGAGATTGCAGACCTGCTATTAGTAATCTGTGAACTATCATTAAAATCATCTCTAATTCCTGAAGACTGGAGGATAGCCAATGTAACACCAATTTTTAAAAAGGGTTCCAGGGGTGATCCGGGAAACTACAGACCGGTGAGCTTGACGTCAGTACCGGGAAAAATGGTAGAAAGCATCATAAAGAATAAAATTATTCAACATTTAGATAGTCATGGCCTAATGGGAGACAGCCAATGGCTTTAGACAAGGAAGATCTTGCCTTACTAATCTGTTATGTTTTTTTGAAGGTGTGAATAAACAGGTGGACAAAGGTGACTCGGTTGATATAGTGTATCTGGACTTTCAGAAAGCCTTTGACAAGGTCCCTCAGCAGAGACTTTTGGCAAAACTAAAGAGTCATGGGATAGGAGGCAGTGTACTACTGTGGATCAGGAACTGGTTAAAAGATAGAAAGCAGAGGGTAGGGCTAAATGGCCAATTTTACCAATGGAGAAAGGTGAATAGTGGTGTACCCCAGGGATCTGTGCTGGGTCCTCTGCTTTTTGACATATTCATAAATGACCTTGAAATTGGAATAACGAGTGAGGTTATCAAATTTGCAGATGACACAAAACTATTTAAAGTTGTTAAAACCCAAGAGGATTGTGGAAAATTGCAAGAGGATCTTGATAAATTGGAAGACTGGGCATCAAAATGGCAGATGAAATTTAATGGGGACAAGTGCAAAGTTATGCACCTAGGGAAGAACAACCCAAACTATGGTTACACGATGCAAGGTTCCACTTTAGGAACCACCACACAGGAAAAAGATTTAGGCGTCATTGTGGATAACATGTTAAAACCCTCGGCCCAGTGTGCAGCGGCAGCCAAGAGAGCAAATAGAATGCTAGGTATCATAAGGAAAGGAATGGAAAATAAAACAAAAGATATTATAATGCCTCTATATCGTTCCATGGTGAGACCGCACCTTGAATATTGTGTGCAATTCTGTTCGCCGTATCTTAAAAAGGATATAGCGTTATTAGAAAAGGTTCAGAGAAGAGCCACCAAAATGATAAAGGGGATGGAAGGATACTCCTATGAAGAAAGGCTAAAAAGGTTAGGGCTCTTTAACCTGGTAAAGAGACGGCTGAGGGGAGATATGATAGAAGTCTATAAATTAATGAACGGAGTGGAACGGATAAACGTAGATCGATTGTTTATGTTATCAGAATATAGAAAGACTAGGGGACATGCAATGAAGCTACAGGGTAAACTATTTAAGACTAATAAAAGAAAATATTTTTTCACTCAACGTGTAATCAAACTCTGGAATTTGTTACCGGAGGATGTAGTAAAGGCTGTTAGTGTAGCTCGGTTTAAAAAAGGTTTGGACAAGTTCCTGGAGGAAAAGTCCATAAACCATTATTAAGAAGGGACCCAGGATATCAATGCTTGACTCATTACAAGCATTGTGGAACCTGTGTCCCTTGGGGAAACTGCTAGGTACATATGACCTAGATTGGCCACTGTTGGAAACAGAATACTGGGCTTGATGGACCTTGGTCTGACCCAGTATGGCATATCTTATGTTCTTATAAAGCATCTTGATGGGCTGTTGGCAAAAGAAAAAGATGGTTGACTACATGCACAATGGAAAACCACACAGGACTAGTTCCTTCATAAGAACATAAGAAATGCCATACTAGATCAGACCAAGGTTCATCAAGCCCAGTATCCTGTTTCCAACAGTGACTAATGCAAGTCAGAAGTACCTGGCAGGTTCCCATAAAAGTACAAAGATTCCACAGTGCTTGTCCTGGGGTAAGCAGGGGATTTTATGGGTCCTCTTTGATAATGGCTTAAGAATCTTTCCTCCAGGAACTTGTCCAAACCTTTTTTAAACCCAGCTACACTAACAGCTTTTACTACATCCTCTGGTAACGAATGCCAGAGTTTGATTACTCACTGAGTGATAAAATATTTTCTCTTATTAGTCTTAAATGGGTTACATTGTAGCTTCATTGCTTGACCCCTAGTCTTTCTACTTTTTGTTGGAGTAAACAATCAATCTACTTTTACCCGTTCTACTCCATTCATTAATTTATAGACCTCTATCATGTCTACTCTCAGCTGTCACTTTTCCAAGTTGAAGAGCCCTACTCTTTCAAGCCTTTCCTTATAGGGGTGTTCTTCCATCCCCTTTACCATTTTGGTGGTTCTTCTCTGTACCTTTCCTAATTCTGCTATATCCTTTTTAAGATATGACAACTAAAATGGCGCCATGGCATTATAATATCCTTGGTTTTATTCTCCATTCCTTTCTTTATGATTCCTAGCATTCTATTTGCTTTTTTTGCCGCCGCTGCACACTGAGTGTAGGGTTTCAACGTATTATCCATAATGATGTCTAAATCCTAATGTGGAACCTTGCATCGTGTAACCATAGTTTGGGTTGTTCTGTCCTTGGTGCATAACTTTGCACTTGTCCACATTAAATTTCATCTGCCATTTGGACTTCCAGTCCTCCAATTTGTCAAGGTCCTTTTGCAATTTTTCACAATCCTCTTTTGTTTTAATAACTTTGAATAATTTTTTGTCATCTGCAAATTTGATCACCATTGGGTCTAAAGGACAGGCTGAATGGGTAGTGACAAGGGCGTGGATATGGATGTTGTGAGATCTGACTTACAGAACTTGTGCACTGTCACATTGGGTGGTATGGGGAGGTCTACTGAAAGGTGTGTCTTTGAGGCTCTAATGCACAGAGTGTGAACATTCTACAGGAGAAAGGAGGACTTCCATAGAGGCAAGAATCCAATTGAAGGACTGTATCCACATCTGTGATGAATTGAGATTAATTTTGATATTATTCAATGCATTTCATTTCATGTGGGGAGCTCTGGACGGGGGTGGGAGGAGGACGGCTGGAGGAGGAGTCTGGGTGGAATGAGGGTGGTCTGCACAACCAGACATACAGAGCTGATTAAGGTCATGACCCTGAACATCTGAGGGCTCAGGGATGCATGTCTAATTTATTCCACCTCATAGGTGGAATAAGTCCGACCGATGCTGGTGATCGGGCCAGAGGCCCCCACCCCCCAAACTCATGGCGCAGCATACGGGAGGTGCCCGCTGCCTGAGACCAGCTCTGGTGTCTCCTGCTGAGGCTCGGCAGTGAGAGGGAGGGCTATTTCAGCTGTTGGGCCCTCCCAATGCTACCGCATGGCATCCTGGTACCATGGCAACGAGACAGCATGGCACTGAGACTCCATGCTGGAGCACTGGGAAGACTAGACGTGGTGATCACTGCACATCCAGGCCCACTGAATCAGGGCATGTCCAGCCTGTCTAAGGCTTGATTCTGCTCCTGCAGGGGCAGAATTGGGTGCAAATCCAGCACATCCAGATTTTGGATGTCTGGATGGGCCCTGGTCTGAATTGGCCTCTAATTGTCCAGGTCTTTTTCTTCCTTAATGTTCACATGCACTAACCTACTCTCACGCATTCTCCTATCCAAATAACAGTATCCTACACTTACATTAAATTGTATCTGCCACTTTGCTGCTAAACCTGAAATGTAGTACTATGTGACACAGTGTGGAATCAGCTGCAAAACTGGAAATACTGTTACTAATTCCTTCCTCCAGATCAAAAGATTACATATTAGAAATCCGAGCCGGGAGGGGATGCAGTTATAAACAAAGAGGGTGGCTCAGGCTCCTCACTGTGGAACTGAGCATTAGACAGGACTTGATGTCTCTCATTTGGCAGCACCATGCACAACCTGGGCAACCTCGTACGCCAGTTCTAAGCTCTTAGCATTCTGGGTCACACGCTTGTATCTTTCCAGGCATGAAAGCAGAAATGGAAAAGGACAGTCAACGAGACAGGGGTGTTAACCTCCAGTTCTTGAGGGCAACCTCTGACTTTCAGGATAACCAAAATATATAAGTTAACCACAAATTATAGTCACCAATTAGAAATAAATGCCATGAATGCTTCTGAAAGCAAAGGAGGCCTGTGAGGATTGGAGGTCCGCAGTAGGATATCTGCTGGTGCTGTTTCAGAGCAGGGGAGCAGTGCTGAAGCCTGGAAGCACAGACTTTTTCTCTTCTTCTTACATGGCCAGTTCTCATCACAATCAACAGCTGTAGTGGTTTGGAAGTGGGAGATCAAGTCCCGGAATACAATGAGAGAATTAAGAAGATGGCTGAGCCCCCAATTACATGTTTTTTCCCCCTCTTACACACCAGAGCTGTGTAGAAAGAGCACACAGAGATGCAAATAGGGGGAGGACACATGACTGCTCCCTGTCAAATTCTACACAATCAGAAGATAAAAGCAGGGCTCCAGATCGCTTGGTAAACTTCAAAGGACCAAACAGCAACAAAATAATGCCCCTGGCCAGGAATTGATTTCTCTTTTAGTATGTTGTTTCTTTGGTCTTCATTTTAGCAAAAACTAAAAAAACAAGATCTTTTGTATGTGGAAAGTAAGGGGAAAAATCAAATAACCAAGCACTCTGTCCCCCAATCTTAGTGCACTGGATTGGAATGAGTCTGAAAAGCCCAGTGTTATGTAGTGTTCATGTACTCTAATCTATCAGGTACCCCAGTTCACCTGAACTTGCTGTTTTGTTACAGGTACATGAGGAGGACTGAAGATTTGAAGAAATGATAGATATTAGAAGAAAAAAAATAAAATGAGAAAACTTTCAGCTGCTACTATAATACAGATTTGATATCCTGAAAGAGAACAATTCCTGTAGAAATGAAAAGAGTCTATTTTTATGTTCATCTGTTAAGACACACAGAGAAGTTTTAGAACTGGAGATGAAAAGATGAGAGAAAAAGTTACTCATTCAAAAAGTTCTCAGCAGATTTGGTTGTCTTTGTTAAGAAAAGAGAAAGCAAAGACACTTTATTCACTGCAGAGAATCTTCATGTTAGGAGTCGACATGGAAGGGAGGAAAAAGAGGAGAAAGACTAGTGTTACTTGAGGTAACTGGTTCCCCGTGGGGCATGTTTACTAAGGTGTGCTAACCGGCAGTGCAGGGTTTGGCACATGCCAAGGGTGCTGTGCTAACAGATAGCATGGGACCCTGTGCTAAAAATGCCACACTAACTGGTTAGCATGCAATTGGGCAGGGACTGAGTGGGTTGGGGTGTAGCATGGGTGTTGACAGTGTCTTGTGGTCAGAGCAGGTGTTTTGGGTATGTTCTAGCTGCGCCTGTTGCTGTTTCGCATGGGCGCACCTAATGCCACCTCAATGGGTGGGGTTAAGTGTAACCACGTGCTGGTTAGTATCATGCTATCAGCATGTATGTGCCCCAGATATTAGCGCGGGCCTCTGTGTTAATTTGGCAGCCTAATCGCATGCTACCAGTGTACACCTTTGTAAATGTGCCCCTGTATTAATGGTCTAAGGAGCATGTTTACTAAACCACACTAATGTGGGATTTACCAAGTGCTAAGCCCACTATGGTAACTGTTACTGCATGCCAACAGTGTGGCCATGCTAAAAATCCCACGCTAACCGCTTAGCAGAGCTTGGGGTGGAGAATGGGCAATGAAGGGACAGAGCGTGGGCGCTGACTGCGCAGTCTGGTTAGTGCAAGTGTTTTATTGAATGCTCACTGAAGCCATCTCAGTGAGTGGTGGTAAAGGCACCTGCATTAATTACAGTGAATGACTTAGCATGCCAGCGGCACTGTACCTGTGCTAACTGCCCGGGGATATGCCATGCATGCCCCCATTCCTTAGCATGGGTCCAGCGCCCACCCCCCCCCCCCCCCCATGCTATGTTATAGGGTTGAATGTGTGGTATTCCATCATGCTTCAGTAAACAAAGCCCTTACAGTCCAGCCCTGGATACTTGGCCTGAGGACTCCCATGGTATGTAAGTGGAATCATACTCTCACTTTCATAAGCATGGATACTCCACACGTGATGAAATCTTTCATTGGATCAATATAAGAATTATCCAAAAATGTGTTTGAGCTCTTGAGGCCACATAACTCCCTTCTCAATCTGCAAAGAGTCCAATTTTCTCCAGGACCAATACAGTATGTAGAGCTTGTCATCAGATTTGAGATCCTGCAAGAGAACAATTCTTATAAAAGTGAACATTTTAGAACAGAATACATATATGAGAGGGCTAAAAAGGTGTTTATTTTAAGCCTATTTCATCAAGGCAACATAAGCACTTATGTGCTTTTGTAAAATAGCTCCCAGAACCAGCTCCAATGGTGCACAATTGTCCACACACAAATTCACACCTGCTTTGAAAAAGGTACAACTAATAGACCGATGCACAAGACCTGCACTAGAGCTGAGTGCTTAAAGCAGTAACGTAGGGTTTCATAGCACAAGTTCAACACTGACTCGTTGTGCTGGGTTGCAATATGCACATTGCCCAGTGCATAAAAAGTCAGTGTTCAACTGGAAGAGCAAGCCAAGCAGATGCGCACAGACGTCGACGCAAGTTGAGTATGCTGTCCTGAGCAAACAGGGTTATCTGAGGTGAAGTTTCATTATTCACCTCAGATGATCCAGGCATTGTGGAAAACCCCCGATGCCACTGGCACAGTGTTGGGGTGCCAGTGCCCCCCCCTCCAAGACACCAACTCCTCGACAGAAACAAAAACCCTAATGACCCAGCAGCCCCGTTCCTCCCACCCAAACAAAAAGATCCCCTGGTGACCCAGCGGCCCTGAACTCCTCTACCTCCCCCACCCCCCAGTACCTTAAATGATTGGATGGAAACATTGCCCACATGCTCCCACCCCTGCGCCACCATGTTATAAGATGGTGATGTGGGAGTTGGAGCATGTGGGCAATGCTCCTGCCTCATCATTGAAGATGCTGGGGGTTCGAGGAGTTTGGAGCCGCTGGACAACTAGGGTATTTTGTCTTTGGGTGGGGGGATTAGGGCCACTGGGCCACTATGATTTTATGCATGCTGAAAGCTGGCGTGAAGATTCAGCATGAAAAATAGTGCTAAATTTCATTGGGCGCAATTAATTATGCAGTGACTTGCATGCCAAGTGCGCTGCAATTTAGCGCAGTTGTTTTATTGGCATTTTTCCAGCACTAGCTTGCTTTCTGCATCAGAAAAGAAACTTAGCATAGGAAAAGCACTGGAAAAATGCTGTGCTAAGCTTTTCTGATTTGACCCCTATGTGCATGTACCTGCACCTTGTATAAATGAGGTGAATACATGGGAAGGCTGCCCTGTGACTATTACAGCTGAGCAAGCCATAGCAATTACCAAACAGCACATATGCATTGGAGATGCAGTTTAGAAACTAGTCTGGGATTCAGTACATACTGTAAAGCAACAGGAAGCATTCAGTTAATCAAATTGCCTGACCGGTGACATATCCCTGCTGGTATTTCCGGTAGAGTGTCCATATGTGCAATGTACTATTTTTTTCACAGCACTTTTAATAATTAATAAGAATGGCCAATGAACATAAGATGGTCAGTATTCATAAGCATTTATGTGGTCAGTGGTAGTGCTGAACACATGAATGCTTTTTAAAAACGTCCATGGTGATTCTATTTATATCTCTGGCTATTTTATTTGCAAAATGGTCAAAGTTATATGTCTAGAAAAAGGGATTGCTTTGAGGTGGACAGAAGGTTGACAAAAGCTTACCCATTCAGTGGAAATATTCAGCTGTTGAACATGTAAGTTATGGGCCTGATTTTATAGCAGGACACTTCTAACAAAGGTGCCTATGTTAAGCCTATTTTACAAAGGCAATTTTGGCTACTATGTGCCTTTGTAAAATAGGAACTCAAAACCAACCCCAAGAGTGCACAAATGTTGACCCACAAATTTATACCTGCTCTGCAAAGGTGAAAATTTATGCATATTTTATGCCACAGGTAGAAATAAAGGGGGGCATATTTGAAAGGATTAGCACGGGTAGCAGACGTGCTGCCTGCCATTGAATAGTAGCCCAAAAATGCCTTCAAATGTCAAAATTTTTGAGGTGCACAAATATAAATTAGTTCACATAAAGAATGCACAAAGGTATGCATCTTCAGTCACCAAAAAAGACAGTACAGTTCAATATATAATAATCCTATGGGCTCAGTACTAAAAATAAAATGACAGACCTCTTCATGGTGTGTACCAATACTACCATCTTAAATTGTCATCATTGCTCTAAAAAAGCTTATTTTCAGCATGCATAATTCAACATTTATAATTCATAATACATAGTTTAGAACACCTTAAGTCAAGGTTCACATGTAGCAGATCAAACAAGAACTAATGCACTTTACTGCCAATGTTGGTAGCATATCAACAAGCACCCAATGCTTCCAACTGACCTGGCTGGTGGTTCCATCCCCTATACAGAGCTTCATCAGAGTTTACTCCACTCTGCAAATCATGTCTCCTCACCAAAGACAACTGGTGGTTGGGTATGTATTTATGGATTCTGGAGGGGAGAGGGAGGATTGTAAGTTTTAAGGAAGGTCAGAGGATATCACCTGTCAAGGGAGATGGTGAGGGGGGTTGATCACCTGTCAGGAGAGTTGGAAGAATGGAAACCTAGAAATATAATGGCAGATAAAGACCATATGGCCAGTCTGACCTTTCATATCAACTATTAAGCCCTATAGTCCATTTTTTTCCTTTAGAGATCTTCTGTGTTTGCCCCATGCTTTCTTGAATTCAGATATAGTCTTTGTCTCTACTACCTCCCCTGGGAATTTATTCCGCACATGTACCATTCTTTCCAAAAAGAAGTATTTCCACAAATACTTCTTTTTGAAAAGAAAATACTCCTGAGTCAATCTCCTTTCACCTTCATCGTATGCCCTCCTCCATTTATGCCATGGAGGTATTTAAATGTCTCTATCATATCTCTCCCATCCTGTCTTTCTTCCAAAGCATACATATTGAGTCTTTATGTCTGTCCCTATATGTCTTATGATGAAGCCCACTCACCATTTTGGTAGCCACCTTCTGTACCAACTCCATCCCATTTATATTTTTTGAAGGCATAGTCGCTTGAATTGCACACAATACTCTAAATTAGGTCTCACCAAAGACTTATACAGAGGCACGATCATCTCCTTCTTTCTTCTGGCCATTCCTCTTTCTATGGTTTATGGTTTATTTATTCTTAATATACCGCCTCTCAAAATTCCAGTGAGGCGGTTTACAATATAAGCAAAATACATAAATTATAAGAAACAAAACTACAATATTGATAGGAAAGAGAACAGGAACGAAGATAGTATATGCAGGCAATTCTCCCCATCCCCCACTGGTCCCAAAGATCTCACTGAACCCCTCACCTGTGTTCAAAAGCCAGATTAAATCAATAGGGTTTTAGGGCTGCTTTGAAAGTCTTGAGGAAGATTCATTATGCAAGCTTGGCAGACGTGCATTCCATAGAGTAGACAAAGCCAAGGAAAAGGCTTAACATCTTGTGCTTTGCACAAAGCATCTTTCTAGCTTGCACCGCTGCCTTTTCTACCTATTTGGCCACCTTAAGATCTTCAGAAAGGATGCCATTGGGGGGATTGGAAGGCATCAAAAGTTAAGGTGATCAGGGGGATTGGATAGCTAAAGGGTTTAGATTTGAGGGCTGTTGAAGGTATAATTTGACTTGGAGGAAGATCAGGGGAATCTGATGGCTTTGAGGGGGACTGAGGCGAGGGATAATATTGGGTGTATTGGGAGGCTTGACATCAGCATGTATACCTGCCCCTTCATGAAGGCACTTATTCATGCTTGGAGCCAGGTGTGAATGCCAACAAACTAGATTTTTTCTGATCAATGTGGACTCCCCTTGTAAGATAGAGAATTCACATTAATACTGTAGAATCACGACAGGGGCGGAGCCTGATGTCCAGCGGGTAGGACGCTTTGCGTTGAAGCTCCCGAGAGGCCTACTTAGAATCCTGACTTAATACCTATACAAATTTACTATTTCGCTCCGAGCTGACCGGGGCACCTCGGGGGGGATGGCGGCCCATAAACCAGCGCGCTTGGACTTCGGGTCTCCTTCTTCTTCTCACGGAAAACGCTCCAAAACAGAGGTGTCCTCCCCACAGAAGATGGTTCCATTTCGTGAAAACCCCGAAATGCACCTGGAGATTTTGGAGGAAATACGCGGCGTGAAGGAATTGGTGCAGTCCAATGGAGAAGCGCTTCGAGCCATGCGAGAAGACTTTGGAGTGCTCCAGGACCGACTTGAAAGTCTTTCATTACGGCAGGACAACATGGCGGGGGTCCTCGACTCGCACGAGGTGCGCTTGGGCAAACTGGACAAGGCTGAGCGCCAGATACAGAATCTTCAAAAGGAGTTAGAAGATAGCAATAATCGAGCCCGTCGCAACAATGCGAGGCTCCTCGGAATGCCGGAGGGGGTGGAAGCAGGAGATATAAGAGAATTCTTGCTCAAAACTCTTCCCTCCTTGCTGAAGATCACTTTTCACAGAGAACTGGAAATCGATCGAGCACACCGTGTTCCTGCCCACATGGCGCTCAACCGCACGACCCCCCGGCCTATTATCTTTAGCTTGCTACGATATCAACAAGTGGAACAAATTTTACATGCTGCCCGAGCGAATCATCATTTGGAATTTGAAGGTCGTAAGGTCTCCTTCTTTCCTGATTTGGCAAAGCCTACCGTTGACCGTCGGAAGAAACTCCTTGCTTTTCGCCCTCGACTTCAACAGCTACAGGCTCGCTTTGGCCTGTTGTATCCAGCGAAGCTCCGAGTGACTCTCCACAACCAAACCAGGACGTTCGAAGATCCTGATCTACTATCAACATTTTTAGACTCCAAAGAAGCAGAGCAGATGCGCTAATCCCAAATCTTGGACTCTTATCTGCCGGCTCTATCCGCCATTTTGAAGGGCCCGATGCGGCGGTCATAGCCAAGCACAGAAATAGCCTGGACTTTCTTTCTTTCTCTATATGACTTTTGTTTTTTGGTCTCCTATCCCTTCATGATGTGTGCCTCGGTCGGATTCGGAGCACGCACAGTCCTACAGGTTATGTGTTTTTTCAATTTCGGCCTTCTCTGGGGTTTCTCCCCGCAGACACATGGTCGCCAGTAATTTTGGGGTTTTGCTTCTCCTCTACCGCACTGCGGTTTTCTTTGTTAATGTGGGGCGCTTCATTGTATTATATTAGCTTATTTTTCCTATGTCATGTGTACAGCCAGATACAGTCAGTTTGAGGGACATAGGGACATTATGTGTGCTATCATGCTCAGAATTTTTAACTTCTCTGAATGGCCTTATGTAAAATCTTATCATTCACCGTCAAAGGCATTAATGGTCCACTCAAAGGAAAGAAAATCCTTAGCTATCTTAGCTATGAGCATGTTGATTTAGTGTTTCTTCAGGAAACGCATTTAAACTCTGCTGAAACACTGAAACTCAATGCTAAGCCTCACATGGTAGCTGCCTATTCTCCCACCGTTTCCAAATGGTACGGGATAGCCATTCTGGTTAAGAAGTCTTTGCACGCTACTGTACCTGATATTAGCGCTGACAAGGAGGGTAGATGGGCCCGTGTACACCTTGAGGTTGGAGATAGTGAATTCACGTGTATTTGCATTATGCCCCGAATGTGGACAACCCTGCTCTGGGGTCGTATTTAGTCTATCTCGCACTCTCAGGAGCCCCTTTCTTGGAGGATAGTGGGACTTCGCCCAGTTGCGGGGATCCCCTCTCTCCCAAAAATGGCTTATCTCCTTTCGAACTTTATGCTTGGCATTGCTATTTCCCTAATTAAGTAATACTGGAAAATTAGCTCCCATCTGAGCCCCAATGAATGGTGGAATCATGCCTGTCTTTACAGTAAATATGAACAAATACCTCGTCTGTTCGCTTCCTCCATTCAGACTCCTTCTCATTGGTCTCAATGGAAGATGCTCAATGACTATGTACATTTTGCTAAATGCTCTCATCTGACTGTCTAACTTTGTATATATCTCTGTCCCATGATCATGCTGTATTGTAGATACTCTTTTGATCGTTTGATGTATAATCACTGTTAATTGGAAGCGCTCACATGCTGATATAATCGGGCAGAGAAGAAGCATCGGGGTGGGGGGTAATGGGTTTACTTTTTCTTATTGTATACTTGTTTTGTCTCTTTTGGTGTGTTGTTTCTTTTGTTTGTTGCAAAATGAAAATAAAAGTTTAAAAAAAAAAAAATACTGTAGAATCACCCTTACCACTCCCTCTCCCTGCCCTTAGTACACTTCCTGACAAATTATATTATTTAACAGTTTTTTATACCGCTCTATCCTTCAATCAGAGCGGTTTACATGAAACTGTAACTTATGCAGACTACAAGTGAGATAATCACAATGTTGATTGCTACATTAAACAGAGTCAATAACGTAGTAAAATATTGTGAAATTCATGTATAAAGGTGAACTATATACAATGCAGGACAAGCATTGCTCCTTTTTGAAAATGACATTTATACCAAAATAGATGTGTAAATGCTGCGAATTATACATAGCAGTGCGTCTAAAATAACCCTCATAACTTTTAAACATATAACTGTCCATTTAAAATTCTACATATGTTTTCAGCAGCAGAAATCCATATAAGTGGCACATATAATGGCCAGTTCTGCATATAAATGATATACCACAGCTGTGCCCCTGAACACTGACCCCATGGGTTTTATTAAAGCATTTTTCACTGCAGTTCAACATTGTAGCTTGGACAGTTCCTGCAGTAGGCAGATGGACAGATGCTCACATCAAAATAAATACGTGGGGTTTTTTCAATTTTTGCAACAGACAATAGCTATAAAATTTGCATATGTTTTATGGAACGTATTGCTGATAGTGCTGTACAGCGGCATGGTTCACTGTAATCACTTATCTCAATACACTCACCTCGTTGTCATCACACTTAAATCAGCATATGTTAGCAGTTTAAAACATATGATATGCCAGAAGTAAACCGCTTGTAACCTATCGAATAAGCCTCTGCCTCTCCATTTAAGGCAATAGAAAGCAGAACAATGAATTAACTCGGGAAATAAAAATCTCTTGGTCAGTTCATAAGACTAATTAGTAGTCAGGGCAAACCCAACCACTAGGCAAACAAGGCAGTCACCTAGGGCAGCAGCTTCTGGGGGCGATAAAGAGCAGGGCGTTGAAAGCTAAACAATAGATTCTGACAACTAGGGGGGGAGGGGAATAAGGCCAGCCTTGTTGGACGTGTTTTCTGCATGTAATGCATGTTTTATGCACAGAAATAGGCTCTTAGAAAACTACATGGCCAAATATTCATGAATAAGTAATTATATGCATGCTATATGTGAATGTTCCAGGGGGCATAGTTTGGGTGGAGTGAGGCCAGAGTTACAATGTATGCACAGATTTTATAAAATATGTGAGTACATGCAGAGAGTACAACAAGGGTTCTCAACCCAGTCCTCAGGACACATCTAGCCAGCCAGGTTTTCAGGATACCACAATGAATATGCATGAGGGGGATTTGTATACAATGGAGGCAGCAGGTGCAGATCTATGTCATGCATACTCACTGTTGTTATCCTGAAAACCTGACTGGCTGAGTGTGACCCAAGGACTGGGTTGCGAACCACTGGAGTACAAGGATGTAGTCACACCTTCTTGGGCGCAGGTGTACATTCATGCATAGGCATCTATGTTGTCTTTAGAAAATAGTCTTAAAATCAGTGCTTTTTTCTTACACTGATAACATTCTCTTCTGTCCCTTCCCTCCCAGATGTATACATTTTGACAGGACAGCCCTTAGAAAGCTATTAATTCTTGTCCCGTTGGGGAAACACTTCCTCACATGCCATAAGGTAAATAAAAAGCTCAAGCTTGTTTAGGGAAAGATGGTGACATGACAAATTTCTGTATCCTTCACTGATTATGTTTAGACAATGTAACACATCTAAAAACAGAACTAATTAAGTGACCAGATGACCAAGCTCCAACAATATATGTGCTGCCGTGTAGAAATGTGAGCACAGATTAAATTCTTTAGATCCATGCCATATTCCTTCAATCAACATGGTCTGAAGATGCTGCATTCACAACCCGAAGAAGGCAAGACATTCAAGCTATTGCTAAATAATGACATCTGTTGGTTGGTTTGAATGTGCATAATGTCAGATTCCAGAGAAAAATATGGTACAAGCCATTCACCTGGATGCTTGTCATTTCAATGTCTAGACTAGACAGGAAAGAAGCTAAATTTAAAGGGGGAAGAAATTATGAATAGCCACAAATCAAGAGGTCATAGTATTTCAGCCTCAACCATTTCCTGTTATATGTAGAGTCTTAAGAGTTTTATAAATTTAATTAATTAAATTCAATACATGTTTTATATTCTGCAATACCTCGATAGTTTAGAGCAGATTACATAGAATAAAATCTGAAATCCAAAACAATACAATCAAATTACAATAAAAACAATATAAAATCAATTTCATTAAACATAATCAAAATACAATATACAAACTATTCCAAATAACCAAAGGAATTTTGGAACAACAAAAAAAATTTTTTACGAGCATGATGGAATGCAATCTAATTAACAATAGACCAAATTTCAGAACAAGCATGATACAAAAAAACAATTTATCTAAGGTTCTCTTATAATGAAA
The DNA here is from genome assembly GCA_033557465.1 of Ichthyophis bannanicus. NCBI lineage: Eukaryota > Metazoa > Chordata > Amphibia > Gymnophiona > Ichthyophiidae > Ichthyophis > Ichthyophis bannanicus. The sequence goes on from CM066046.1 coordinate 50,475,100, forward strand.
ATTCCAGTGCTTTGCCAAACACAAATTAGTTTGTTCAGTATCTAAAAGAAACTGAATAAACTACTATATGCATGCATAATGATTAATATTCATAAAAGCAGGCTGAGATCACATCATAGTGAACACTAGGAGTTGTTATTTTAAGTAAACATTTATTACACCGAACATAACCTAATTGACCTGATTTGTAACCTTTTTGTTCAGTTTGAAGGCAGCCCGTGAGATTTATGCACAAACCTGCCATGAACATCCCACACTTCAACTCCTACTCTACTTCTCCATCCCTGACTGCTGCCATCATTCTTCCTCTCCTCCCCACCTTGAGATGCCCCCATTACTTCTTCCACCCACTCCTGAGCTGTTGCCACCATCACTCATCCTCTCTTCTCCACTATCCCACCCCCTTTTCCCCTACTTAGCTTGCCATCTCCTTCTATCCCTCCTACTCCTTACCTGGTCTGTACTACCATCTTTTCAGTTCCATACTTGCCACTACAATCACCCCTTCTCCCTCTACTCCTCTGAAGTCACCACCATCACTTTCCTTTGCCCTCTCTTCTAGTCCCCTAGAATTGTCACCTTTACTCTTTTGTTTGCCTTCTTCTTCCCCATGATAACCGCCATTGCTAGTTGAATGGGAAAATGTTCTCAGCATTTTCTGGTCTTTGTAAACATTTTATTTAAAAAATTCAGCATTTTTGAGACTACAGATCATGACTTTTAAATTGATGTATCATTAGTGATGTCAGGATTAATCATAGCATGTTGTATTACAACTGCCTATTATAGTGCAGATAATATACTAATTTTGAGGTTCCTTGTACTTTGTAGCTATGCAAAAGTACACAGAGTTGTTATTGAAGAAGGGAGTAAACATACATCTGTAATCCTATTGCCTATAAATCTATATTGGAAATTGTTAGTTATCAGAGGAAGCCAAGGAGAAAGGGGCAATGTCCTACCCCCCACAAACATACTCTTATGACCCATGATTCATCTTCAAATCGGCCTGATTTTCAGTCTCTAGATTATAAGAGTAAAGTAGCATTTGCAATGGTCAAGCTTGCTGAGGGAGAGAACAAATAGCATAAAGTTAATTTGCTGACCAGAAAAGTCAGATTCAGTAAATGCTTTGTTTTCAGCTAGGTCCTGGAGGTACAGGAAGCTAAATTAACTTGCCCCCGGTCACTAAAAGTCCATGATAGAAGCCAGCCTTGAAATCATGACCCAGTGTTTCCGAATCAGAATCCAATGCATTAATTATTTCTATTTCCAGAATGAAACTATCCTTTCTGAGATCGTGCTGTAAGGGTGAGAGTTACTCAAAGAAAACATTTGGCTATTCTAGTGAGAGCAGGTAGTGAAGAAATCACTGCTGAGTATCCTTTCCTCTGTCTCTTTCAGTCAGATTGCTGAGATTCTCCATGGAACCTAATCCAGTACCAAGCAAGAAAAATCGCCGGACATGTAGCAACTCAAGGGAGTAATTCAGTTTTACACATGATCTGGCCGATCCTGTTTCGTATAGAATTAAATTCACCACACGCCTTAAATGTCATCCTAGCAGAAAAGAAATGTCTGTCCCCCGAATACAAGACGTCAACGTTTAAAATAAAACCTACCAAGTTAGGACCTGTCCTAAACTCTGATATTACATTATCTGTCACAGCAGGTTCAGTAAGTAGTATCTACACAATACCGGGACAGGGATTTCAGAAATCTCCTTCCTCATCAACACTTTCAACACGCGAGATAAATGTATAGATAATGAAGCCCTCCCTCTCTCCGCCTGCTCCAACTTAATGAAGTGATTGGGACGGAGATTAGAGAGACCGGTGCAAATTGAAAAGCCGTCTCAAACCTTACAGAATACTTGGGACTGTCTCCTACCTAGACATTGAGCACTGAATGGCCACAGCTAGGACGGGGCAGAAGAGCGTCGAACTTACAACTTACAGAAATCAGCTGATATTTATCCTTCAGAAAAAAAAAAAAAGACCTTTAACTTCGCCGTTCAATGAGTGAATGAGTGAGGGAGAGAGAGAGAGACAAGGGAAGGGGAAGAAAGTGGGGGCGGAGGACAGATAGAAAGACGGCAGCTGGACGGAGGAAGGGAGAGAGAACGAGGAAGTTCAGCGAAGTACGGGGATGATTGCTAAGCGGTTTCAGCACCACAGTGTGCGGACAGCTCCCAGCCGTGGAAACACCACCTCGTGCTTCAGACCCCGCGCCGGGCACCAGTTCAGCACCCCAGCAGTGATCAGCTCCTCTCCTGCTCCGCGGCATCGGCTCTACCGTTTCCAACCTAAACCAGGTATGTGAGAAGCCGGAATTACATAGGCTAAGAAAGAGAGTGGAACCAGAACCACCGCTGTAAACAAGACTAGAGAAGTAGACAGATCCCTTAGCTTGTGTCAGGCAGAATCTTCCCAGCAAGGGGCAAACTGAGCCTTCCTGCATAGCAAAGTAGGCATCTCCTTTACCTCTTGATGGAAAACCTACGAAGAAAGCAACATTTTAGGACACCGCTTTGTTCAAGCTAGATATCCCTGATTACAAGGTAAGCCATATTTAGTTGCACCGGCATCTCCCGAGTGAATGGAATCACTTTCAGAAATATATTTATAACCTTACCTTCTATGTGGTGAAAATGCAAATAGAAGGCTTGGCTTTTATTTGGGCGGTAGAAAGAGGGGCACGAGATGCACTGTTACTTTCATTAAACAATTCTGTTGCCTGGCTACCGTGATTTTATTTCCGAACATCAAATATTAAAAAGATCATGCCTCCCCCTTCTTTTATTCTGCCTAGTATTCGGTGTTACAGACACGTTGCTAGCTGGGGATTTCAAACCCTACTGATAGCGCTTCCTGCCTAATCCTGTTCTCCCTGACAGATTTAGAAGCTAATAAAGATTGCATTAGAGGACCCGCTGATCTCTGTCACTCAACCTATGCAATACCTTGTAATTAATTTTCCTTCAAAGTTTGAATTAGAATAGGGTCCTCCATTCTCTCACCCATTCCTCCTCTCTTTACATTTTTATTAGGCTAAGCTAACGGTAGCAACTGAGAAGCCTTCACAGTGCTCAGGGTTAACAAAATGATGAATTTTTTATGCTGACTCGAATAAAAAAAAATGGAAGGATTATTTTATGAGGTAATTTTAATTAAATGATCTCGCCTAGCTGAAAAGTATGAATATTTGAAAACAGACATAAATAGCAGACTTCTCGGAATATACTTTACTTTATTTTAAATGAAGATTGACGGCATGCATTCATTAGCTTGGAATAGGAGAAAGAAACCGAAAAGATATTAGTATTCCCCATATGTGAGTGTGCAGATACACACAGCAGCGACCCTTGGAAACCAATGAATTGATATTCATTATCCTAACCTATTACAACAGGCACTAAAAATCCGAGTTATCCATTTCTTGGGTCTCTCTAAGGAAAGCGGTATAGAAAACATCTCATAACCCAACATAACTATTTCTTTCCAGAGTGCAGTTTGCATGGAAAAAAAATATCTATGGAAACGACACGGTCAAGCATGTTGCTTTTCATTCCTCACATTTTCACTCCATCCTCCATACAAGAAAGTCATCGAACAATTACCAGATCAGCAAAGTGCCGGATGGACAATGGTACAAAGAAAACTCTAATCTTATTTCCTCGCTATTTGACCCCCCGCTGCTCCCGGAGACTGATGTCTCAATCTAAGGCAGCGCTGTTCACTGCAGAGCTGGAGAGAGATGGCCCCATTTATAATATTAATTCAGTAACATCCCAGGGATATACCTCTGAAAAAAACATCTCTTTGAAAGAAAGGGCATCCTTTGAACATCTTATCTGTAAAGGGGAAGAACGTCTGAAGTACTCAAGAAATTGTTTAACATGGATTCTTTAAAACTTTAGGCAGAAAAGTTCCTCAAGTAGATAAACTATGATGAAAAGAAGGTCTTAATGATTTTACTAGGGAGGAAATCTCTTTATTTGCAATAGTGAAAAATATAAAGAGCTCTTACAGTATAAAAGGATTCCCCCCCCCCCTCCCAAACTTCCCTCCCTCTCACACACACACAACCATAAGATTAAGATTAGAAAGCAATTAATCCGAATAGGGAATGCTTAAAAACGTGGCTTCGCTGAAACTTCAATGTTCGGTTTGATAAGACTTTAACTGAGAGCGATCATTGACCTAAAACTGACCTTAGGGAAGAGGGGCAGAGAGTTTATTGAATCGGTGCTTGTTTATCTAGCGAGGAATATGTGGATCTTTTGTTCCACTAAGAAAACTTGTCTGTTGTGTATCTCATAAGGCCAGGTCGAGATCAAAAAGTCATGACAGGCAGCTTTGTAACCTAGCATGACTTCCTCCCAGTGGAAAATACCGCGGCTCGCCTGCATTTTACACCGGCTTAAGCATTCAGTGCTGAACTTAACCGAAAGTACATGCTCCGACGCAAAGATCGACCTCCGCTCCTAGTACAGTATCCGCACAAAGATAAGAAGGCTCTCTTGCCCTTAAAAACGAACCGTTACTTGTAACCTCTACAGTCGGGATTATTAGGCAACGGGGAACAAGATCCAGGTGCTTCTTATGCAAATAGTACTAGTGAAACAAACATTAATGGCATATATTGCATCCTAACATTGAAAAGCATGTGGACTGGGTGAGCAGGTTATGCGCTTAATAGCTCTTTGGCAGACCCTCTTTGTCTGGGTACCCACAGAATGGTGTGATACTGTCATCCCAACCAGCAGTCAGGACTGACTTGAAGGCACACATTGCATTTTTGTAGCTGCCCAAAGGAATGTATATTGCAGGAAAATCAAGTTTCCTGGTCAATCCCAGCTAATCAGAAAATCTCAGGAGGGCGAGGGAAAGGCCTGCCTGGGGAGCGGATGGAGGACGATTCATTGAAAAGATGGATGGCGGCCGCTCACACCAGGGAGGCAATAAGCGGGGCCTCTTGCCCTCCTCTGTTGAGTGGCAGAAGGCTAACACCACTTAATTGGCACATCTGAAGACACTTGGTCAAGAGGGCAATCCGAGCTCCTCCGATTAATTAAACCTGGAAGGCAAGGTTTCCCGAAGAGCCCTCAGGAGAGTTCCGCTTCCTTCTTGGGGTTGAAAACATGAGTTTGAACTTAGACACTATTTTCTGTGAATGACAGGAGGATATTCTAAAATCTCCCAGAGGAGGGAGGAAGGGGGGGGGGGGGGTTGGATTCAGCATGTCCGCCTGTTATAAAATGCATGGCAGGAGAGAGAAAGAAGGTTTTAAGGGACTGGGGAGATGTGTAGTTTGAAGAGCCAGGAAGAGAAAGGAAATTGTGAAAACGACGCCGTGGACGCCACATCAAAGAACTTTTCAAGTCCCAATGTTCCTTCCTTTAAAAATAATTCCTTCTATATAGAAATCGTGTTAATTATAACATCTCCCATCCCTTCTCAGAGTATTTGTAAAAGAGGATTCCACCTTTCCAAATAAAAGAAGCGGGTTTCTCTTTCAACAGAGGCTTTTCGAAAACACAAGAAAACAGGAGGAGGTTAGGACTGAGAAATCTATAGAGCAAAGCAGTTTAGGAAAGAAATGAGAGCTAAGGTGCAGTCGGGTGAAAGAGAAAGCTGTAGTGGCCGGCCTGAAATTCCCTTTAAAAGCGAGTCTAGACTGGGTTCTAAAGATGGGCAAGATTAAGGATTCACTTGTACAGTGGTAGCTTCACTGTTGTCTTGTACAAGACTTTCTTATCTGACTTTGGGCTTGTGGAGCAGGAAAATACATTTAAAACTAATAGCGGCTCAGGATCTTCAGGGTCGCATAGGGTTTAAATAGAGTGGGCATGACAGGGCTACTATAAAATAGATACTTTATAGATATCTATATGTATGTATCTATGCTTCTAAAACCACCAAAGTCAACTTTGCAAATGTGTTTCACTAGAACTATGTGCCATTAATTATTCAGTGCAGAGTCCGTCCTAGAGAAAACCGGATTCTCTCAAGTCCTGGTGTAGTTCCTAGGAGTGGAAAGAATAATTAAAAAACGAGAATTCTTATTATACTCAAGAATGCCTCAACATTCATGGATATTTTGTTTTTGCCAAAGCTCTAGTATGTTCAAACTGTATAGAGCCTTTGGGATCCGGTGCATAAGTTCCTTGCCTGCAGGATTAAGGCAGGCGTGGATTTAAGGGGATGATTTGGTAGAAGGTAAAGTTACAGCCCGACCTCGAATTTAGCTTTTAGGGGGAGTTTTAGAAAGTTCCAGGCCACTTAGCACATAAATCACACATTTTCACTGCCTTACTTTCATGCTTACTCTAGGCAGCTGCTATCCTCTAAGTACGTGCATCAGACTAATTGTGTGTACTTTCGCTGTGGGCACACGCATGGGGGGAGGGTGGGCAGAACAGTAATGTATGTACATAAATTATAAAATACTATCATGTAAGTGTGTTACATAGAAACAGAGAAACGTGACCGTGCAAAAAGACCATAGGGCCTATCTAGTCTGTTAAAAAAATTAAGGCACTGGCATCTACACCAACTATAGATCTTACACATATTTTTGACCACCTATGCCTGTATTTTCTAAACGAAAGAATGTGTGTACTTGACTTTATAAATTAGGTACTAACATTGTAGCACTATATAAATGCTCAGTAGTAGTAGTAATAGTAGAAACATGCACAGTAACAATGCAGGAGTTTATAAAAGTGCCCTTTTAATCAGGGCCGGTCCAACCATTAGGCAAACTAGCTGGCTGCCTAGGGTGGCGTCATATGATGGGCAGCAATGAGCAGGGCACTGAAAGCTAAACAATAGATTCTGACAGGCAGGGGGGCCTTAAGACTTAAGAGTTGCCTAGGACGCCAACACCTTGAACCAACCCTGGGGCGGGCCCTGCTCAATGCAGGAGTGCTTCTCTAGAACCGTTGACTCAAACCATGGATCCATGGCTGTTCAGGAACCAAGAAAGGAAACCCCACTTTCCCAACACTACCCTGGTGGCCTTACAGCCAGTTGAGTTTGCAGGTTATTCACAATGAATATGTGTAGGGCTTCTGTTCTTAGATGTTTATAAAATGTAAATTTGGGTGTCTATTTTCTAGCTAATTAGGGGTTCTATCAGGACAGGACAGGACTAGCCAAGGAGATGAGGTACCCTAAGCAAACCTCATTCCCTGCGCCCCCTTTCTGGCACCCATTGGCACCGCTGTCATCCCTTTCTAGGATGTGAAGCAACAGCAATGGCTGCAGACAGCCTGTGGTGCTGGTTTTTAAACTTCGGCACCATGGGACCGTTTGCTTCCACCGCCATTCCAACGCCCGATGCCGACTTCCTGTTTGCAGCAGGAAATTGACATCATGCATTGGAGGAAAGAGCCCTGTGGTGTCAAAGTTTAAAGGTAAACACTATGGGGCTGTCTTCAGCCATTGCCTGTTCCAAAATTGGTGACAGCAGTCGCAATGGGTGCCCCTAGAGGGCCAGCACTCTAAGCGACCACCTACTTTGCCTAATGGTAGCACCAGCCCTGTATCAGGGTACAGACAAGCAGTGTTTATCTGTGCTTTCATCCACAGCTACTAATGTCGGACACCTTTTCCAGTGGAATCCAATATATATATTTCTGTCAGTGCAGAAAAGGCACAAAATCTGAATGGAGGATACAAAACAAGCCAGGGGAGGGGTGAGAGAGTGCTAATGAAACTGGTGCTTTTGGTTTATCCAATAAGCAGCTATTTTAATTTGTTTTGACTGGGACATTTTATCCATGTTTTGTTGATTAAAACCTAAAGTGAGCAGCTCTAAATATACATAAGATTAATTTGCATATGCTAGTTCTGCAATGTGTGCAAATTTATCTTGTGCATATTCATTTTGGATATCCTGAAAACTCGACTGACTGGGGGATCACCAAGACAGGTTGTGACCCCTACACCAGAGGAACGGCCATGTTACACTCCTTCCATGGCCTTTTGAAGTCCATTTGTTTAATGTGTGCATGCAGTGGTTCACTATAGATACAGAGATCAAGGAACCAGGTATTCAGTTCATAAGTTACATATCCAAATCTGTGATTTGGTTGGAACCATAACTGACCCTGTGGTTTAACTCTCTTGAATATGTTGGAAGATGACAAATGCAGCTATTGTGCAATCACCCAAGAAAGATTATATCAGAGGAGTTTTTAAAATAAGATTTGACAACTTCTATAGCATATAAACATTACTTTTTACAGAGAAAAGATAGAAGGGAAGATAACGGGTTATATTAAAAGTACAAATCACACATAAACTAATTTGGCTGGAGAGGAAGTGGCCTAGTGGTTGAGCAAGTCACTTAATCTTCCATTGCCTCAAGTATCCTTTTAGATTATAAGCTTTTTAGGGTAGGGAAGAATACTTACCACCATTGTATAGCACAACATATGCATAAATAAGTATTATTATCAGATAGACAGGAACCCAGTAATCTGTATCTGTTGATAATATTTCCAGCAAACTGGCTTGTTCTTCCATACATGGATCATGCGCTTGTCAAACTGGGTCCTTTGCATTGCTTGTGAGACCCCGTTTATGAATGCTTGGTCTACAAGTTAAAAGCTCTTCTTACAGACTAAGGTACTGCACAGGGACAATGGAATATATAGCTCAGGATGTGGGTTTCTGTAGCTGACATTTTTCCAGGACAGGATAGTCTTTGTCAGGGATTTTAACATACATGTTGATAACCCCTCTTACTCTTATACTTTAAAGCTCCTCTCCCTTACCTCATCATTCAACCTCCAGCTTTGCCTTACTGCCCCTACTCACCAGCAAGGCCACTGCCTTGACCTTGTAGTCTTCTCTAATTGCCAACCCTGAAACCTCTGCACCTCACTTCTCCTCTTATCGGACCATCACCTGCTAAGCTTCACTCTTCATCACTCACTGCCTCCACCTTGCCCTGTCTCCTCCAACCTCTTTAGAAATCTTCATGCTATTGACCCGTTTGTTCTCTCCTCCACTGTCTCGTCATCTCTTTTCTCCACTATGTCATATGAATCTGTTGATGAGTCAGCAGCTTCATATTACACTGCACTCTCCTCTGCTCTGGATGCTCTAGGCATACTGTACCTCAACTCTGGCTGTCTTCCACTCCCCGCTATCTACATTCCTGCACCTGCTGAGCTGAGCGAGCTTGGCTCAAATCCCGCATCCTCGTGGGCTTTCTACACTTCAAATTCATGCTCGTCTCTTTCCAGTCAGCCATAGCACTAGCCAAACAAGACTATTATGTCCATCTGACTAACTCTCTTGCCTCTGACCCTTGTCATCTCTTTACAACTCTGAACTCTCTCCTCAGGGTGCCTCCACCTCTGACTCCTCCCTCCCTTTCTGCCCAAACCTGGCTGACTACTTCCATAACAAAATCCACAAGATCACACTCCAATTCCCCATGAGGTCAACTACTCCCCTCCTTCCCCTTTCACTCCCAACTCCTCCCTCCCCCTATCTCTGCTACCCTTTCTTCCTTTTCTGTGATCTCTGAGGAGGAAGCCAGTCACCTTTTTTCCTCATCTAAACTCACTACCTGCTCCTCTGATCCTGTTCCCACCCATCTCCTTAGCTCCATCTCCTCCACTGCATTCCCTTCCATTTTTCATATTCTCGACCTTTTGCCCTCCACTGCAATTTTCTCTGCAGCCTTCAAGCAAGCTGTGGTCACTTCTCTCCTCAAGAAACCCTCACTAGATCTTACCTGTCCTTCTCACTATCGACCCATCTCCCTCCTCCCCTTCATTTCTAAACTACTTGAACGTGCAGTTTCCTATCATTGCCTCAACTTTCTCTTTTTTTTAAGCCCTTCTGGATCCTCTGCAATCTGGCTTTCATCCTTTACATTCCACTGAAACAGCTCTTGCCAAAGTTTCCAGTGACCTGTTCCTGGCAAAATCCAAAGGCCTTTACTCAATCCTCATCCTTCTTGACCTTTTTGCTGCTTTTGACACTGTTGACCACCACCTTCTCCTTGATACCTTGTCCTTCCTTGGTTTTAAGGGCTCTGTGCTACCTTGGTTCTCTTCTTATCTCTCCCATCGCTCTTTCAGTGTTCGTTTTAGTGGATTCTCCTCTACCGCTATCACACTCTCTCAGTTGGTGTACACAAAGGATCTGTCTTGGGTCCACTCCTTTTCTCTCTCTGTACCCGGTCCCTTGGTGCACTCATCTCTCTCATGGCTTTCAGTACCATCTTTACGCTGATGACTCCCAGATCTACCTCTCTACACCTCTGAAATCTCTCCGGCAATCAAGGACAGATCTCTGCCTGTGTCTCTGACATTGCTGCTTGGATGTCTCATTGCCACTTGAAATTGAACATGGCCAAAACTGAGCTTCTTATTTTCCCCCCTAAACCCTCTTCTCTCCTTTCTCAGTCTCTGTGGATAACTCTCTACTCCTCCCTGTCTCCTCAGCTCACAACCTTGGGGTCGTCTTTGACTCCTCTCTCTCCTTCTCCACACACATCCGACTGATAGCTAAAACCTGCTGTTTCTTTCTCTACAGCATCAACAAAATTTGCCCATTCCTTTCTGAGCACACTACTAAGACACCTATCCACTCCTTGGTCACCTCCTGTCTAGACTATTGTAACCTGCTCCTTGCTGGCCTCACTGAATCATCTCTCTCCCCTTCAATCTGTTCAACACTCTGCTGCGCGGATAATCTTCCACCAGCCTTGTCACGCTCATATTACCCCTTTTTTTAAAGTCATTTCATTGGCTCCCTAACCATTTCCTCATCATTTCAAACTTCTCCTGCTGACTCACTCTGCACCGCCTCATTACTTTTCCTCTCTTATCTCTCCTACACCCCTCCTCGGGAACTCTGCTCTTTTGGCAAATCATTTCTATCTGTGTCCTTCTCTTCTATTGCTAATTCCAGCCTTCATTCCTTTCACCTTGCTGCTCCTTATGCCTGGAACAAACTACCTGAGTCTATCCGTCAGGCATCTTCTCTGACCCTTTTCAAATCCAGGCTGAAAACTCACCTCTTTGCTGCTGCTTTCGGATCTTGAGTCACCTGACCTCCTTTGTGTTTCCTTACCATTCCCTCTGGATGTATCATGTGTCTACAGCTACTGTGTTGCCTATCTTGACTAGATTGTAAGCTCTGATAGGCAGGGACCGTCTTTTACATGTGTCTCTGCAGTGCTCGGTATGTCTTGTAGTGCTATACACATGTTCAGTAGTAGTAGTATTAGTAGTTTGTCTACTCAAATATATTGCCTGCAGATGTTAGTAACAGGAAATCCCAGGCACATACAGACAACGGTAAAGTTCTATTTCCCACAGATCAACTTTTGTCTTTAGAGATGCTTTAATAAAAAAAAGCAAGTCTTAAAAATCTCAGAATAATGGTTTGTATTTTCTTTTCGCCTCCTCTTCTTTTGCTGAGGTGTGCGGTGACCTCTGCAATTATCTTTAGCTGTTAGATGAGAGGGAATCTCAGAAAATGTGCCTGTTTAAAATAGATATATTTATCATGGCTTCTTTATATTTAATATTAGAGTTATAGAGGGAGGTTTGGAATTGCTGTGCGTATGAGATTGGTTTATATTAGCTGAAAATGGGTTCACTAACCTGGACTGAAGCTTTAATTTGCTGTAAATTCCCCTAAGCAAACCACCCAGGCTTCTCTACACAAATGCAGTTTATTCCTTCTTGACAGATTTGGATTGAGAGTCATCTACATAAACCTGCAGCAATCTCATAGTGGTGCCTTATAAGTTACTCAAACACAGCAGTGATAATAATAATAATTATTGAAATATCAAGTATTTGTTCATAGAATACAAATAGCTTTCACAGACACCTACCAACTATGAAGGCTTACTGGTCAATGGGGCATGTTTATTAAAGTGTTGTAAGTAGCACAGGACAAACGCATGGTTATCACGTGTTTTTTGCCATGGCAGAGGTGGAGTGGCCATGTTAAAAGTACCGGGCAAGGTTGCGGCAGAAAAATAATGCTGTGCCAGGAGTGTCAGTAAGGTGGTAGTAGCAAGCATATTTCAGGTGCACATGCAACCCCCCCCCCCCCTCCCCAGACAGAAATACAGCATTGGAGCCATCGAACTGAACATAACAGAAGAACTTAAGACATGCCATACTGGGTCAGACCAAAGTCCATCAAGCCCAGTATCCTGTTTCCAACAGTGGCCAGTCCAGGTCACAAGCACCTGTCAGGTTCCCAAAAAGACACACAGGTTCCACAATGCTTGTAATGGGGCAAGCAGCGGATTTCCTTGGTCCTCTTTAATAATGTCTATGGACTTTTCCAAACCGTTTTTAAACCCAGCTACACTAACCGCTTTTACTACATCCTCCGGTAACAAATTCTGGAGTTAGATTACGTGTTGAGTGAAAAACTATTTTCTCTTATTAGTCTTACAGGTTACACTATAGCTTCATTGCATGTCCCCTAGTCTTTCTACTTTTTGATGGCGTAAACAATTGATCTATATTTACCCATTCCACTCCATTCATTAATTTATAGACCTTTATCATTGGAGTGGAGGAGTGGCCTAGTGGTTGGGGCACACTACTTCAGGCCAGAAGGTTGGGGGTTCAAATCCCACTAGAGGACAGCAACCTTGGGCTGGAAGGACTGGGATTTCTAGTCCCACATGTGCTCCTTGTGGTCTTGGGCAAGCCACTTAACCCTCCATGTTCCCTGTAAAATAGTTATCTCCAAGTTATAATGCCCTGTTCAATGTAAACCACACTGATGCAGAATAGCACAGTATATAAGAGAATGTAAATAAATCATACCTCCCCTCAGCCATCTCTTTTCCAAGTTGAAGAGTCCTAACCTTTTTAGCCTCTCTTCATAGGGGTAGCCTTCCATCCCCTTTACCATTTTAGTAGCTCTTCTCTGTACCTCTTCTAATTCTGCTATTTCCTTTTTAAGATATGGTGACCAGAACCGCACACAATATTCAAGGTGCAGTTACACCATGGAATGATACAGAGACATTATAATATCCTTTGGTTTATTTTCTATTCCTTTCCTTATGATTCCTAGCATTCTATTCCCCTTCTGTGATACTGTGATATGTGAAGGGTGGGAACACACATGCCAACTATCCAGAAACATAGCAGTGCCACCCTGTCAACATGTGAGAAACTGGCCCACCACACTCCAGCAGAGAGAATAGACAACAACACCTGGCCCCCACCTCACCAACAGGACACAGTGCAACTGGCCAATGAAGGAACAAGAAGACTGACTGGGGAATATGTGCACTTTATTGCACAGCACAAAATATGGGCTAATGTATAAGGAGGTGGGGTATGCAAATCAATGAAGCGGATCCATGGATAGAGACTGCTCTGTGGCCATGTCTGTGGGAGTCAGGGCATAAAAGCTGCATCTGCATGTACACGGGCCTTCGTCCTGGTGACCGCAGGGTCACTGCAATGCCCAGCATGTGGGCTCTGGAGCATGTGACCCTCTCATCTGTGCTTGACAACTGACCAGTTCAGATACATAGCTGACCAGTCATACGTTTGGAGTATGTATTTATGGTATATTCAGGTATCATTTGCCTTGAAATATTAACTGTGGTTATGAATGTGCTTTTTATTCCTCCTGGACATGTTACAGCTATGAAACGAGCGGCCTTTTGCCCCTTAGTTGTCATTAGGAGCAGGTATAGGCAAGGATGCCTCAGCGCCCAGGGTCAGATGTGCTTGTACCTTTCTGAAATCTCATCATGATGTGCATTTCCGTTGCTCCGTCCAGAGCATGCCTCCACCATGCCCTGCGCTTCATAGATGTTCTCGTGTTAGAGATGTCTATATACTCAGCTTTCTAAAATGGTTCCCGGGATATTTCTGTGATTCGAGCACCTAAGTGCCCATTTTCAGACCTTCAACTCATGAATAGGGCTTCCAAAAAGGACCCCTTAATAAATAGGCCCCTAGCACGCATGTGACAAAGTCTGGGAAAAGGACATTGCTGGTAAAGAAAGCTTGATCCACTGCTCAATTCCCAGAGGCAGGGAAGATTTGGTTGCTAAGGGCAAGATTTGCAGGAATGCTTACATTTTCTTGCTTTCCTCTGGATTAAAAGATAGGCTATTAATCCTGCCAATAGCAGGGATCTCACTTTTCAATTATCATGTCATACTAGTGTCCCTGAAGAACTTTAATCAAATATTGGATTAAATACCCACATATCTCTACCAGGAAACTCTCAAGTGAGACTGATAACAGAAAGATCTTAACTCTCCCATCAAAATGCTCTGGGGTCAGGCAACCTCTAGGAAGAAAAAGGCAGAATAGGACAATATGAGGGTGTTCAAATAACATGAAATCTCTTTCCTAAACAGAGACTATGATATACTCTCATATATGCCATTTCCTTGCTGAACTAAACTTACCAAGTGGTAGCTTATTTGAGAAAACATCCCAGGTACTGACTCGGACCTACTTGCTCCCTGAAGCAGCTCCCTGGGCCACTTCAGGATTTTCAGTTCCCATCCAAAGGCATTCTAGGACAGGGCTTCCCAAAACTGTTCTGGCGACCCCAGAGCCATTCAAGTTTTCAGGATGCCAATATTAAATAAGCATAAACTAAATTTACACACATAGGCATCTTAGAATAAGCAAATTAGTATCAATCACATTCATTATGATTCTCCTGAAAATCTGACTCTCTGACTGTGAGGTTCCCAGAACAGGTTTGGGATACCCTGTCCTAGGATTTGCATTACTACATTCTTCTCTAGAAAGTGCAAGACTCAAAACAAATTAAGAGCTAAGGTGAACCGATTGTCATAAACCAAGGGATTTTTTGTCAAAACAGGAGAAACTACCTTATTTTCTCAATAATAGGGTTTTTTCTATCTATCTATCTACCTCACCCGATTATGTTGACTCTCTGAGGTATTGGGACTGGCCTTGATTCGAGTTTTGCCCTTCACTTTCAGGGCTGCCTCAGGACTGGACCAAATAGAACAAAAATGCCCCTTCAGGAATGTTAATGCCCCTCAGTAGGGGATTTTTAAATAGAGATGGCAAATGAACAAACAGACACCCATCCAATGAATACAAAGCCCCAGAAAACTGACATCCCGATAGGAGACTCATTGGATGATGTCAAACCGCACCACCAACCAGAGGGACTGAATTCAGAGTGCTGTCATCCAGTCTAAAGATTCATTCAGTTGTACAGGCTGAAGAGTATTATGAGTAAAAATCTGTTTCTGTTCAAGCCTGGCTAAGCACTGCTCCACATGGCCAACTCAAAGATCCTCAATCCCATCTATGATCAGCCAACGAAGATGACTCCAAGAATGTGCATGGCCAACACAGTGTTGAACGATGGGTGCTGCTAATACTTTGTTCTTTAGATGAGATTTATGTTCACTGAGACGTACTGTATTTTAACAGGTCGACAAGTTCTGCCAACATAAGTCCGTGCGCATGGGCAGACAATGATATATACCACCCATGAAGTCTGGCAGTCTGTTTTCAGTTTCAGGGGATACTTCGTATCCTTCACAGGATCCATCCAATGATCAGTGTTCAATGACATAACACACACACATATTGCATTGTCCACATGGGCCATGGTACCCCTTCCCTCCTCCCCTCAGATCCTTGCATTAGGAAATCTGATTTAATCAAAATATCTTTAAGATTCTGAGCATGGGTGATTGCTATACACAGTCCTGCTTGAAACACCGTGTGCAATGCCAGTATGTGCCAGTGTTTGTAGATACTTCCTGCTATCCTCTATGCCTGATCAGAATAGCGGAGTCCACATATCTGCTTATTCATCCCCTCTTTGCTATTTTTTCTATAATAAGGGATGGTGTTGTGCATATTTAGCAAGCAGGTAGGCTCTATGAACTAACTGCCTCAGATACCCTATTTGTAACAATCTATTACTAAGTTCCTTTGCCTGAATCCAAAAGTCTTGTTCACTAGAACAGATCTGACGCACCCTTAAAAATTGCCCAATAGGAAGTGCTCTTTTTAATTTGTAGGGATGGTGGCTGCTGAAGTGTAGTAATTAATTCCTGTCTACCAATTTCCAGTGCAATGATGTAGTCAAGATTCGCTTCTCACATTGTACCACTACAAAATGACAATTGAGTGGTGGACTTAGACATTGTAATTGCAGGCAAGGATCATGGGTTTCAACCATATGGAGAAATCCTCCAATGTGTCTTCTATATCTAACCAGATGCAAAAAATATCATCAATAACTCTTACCCATAGACCTATATGTCTATACCATGCAGATCTATACACAAAGGTTTCCTCAAAAGACGTAACATAGAGGTTTGCAACACTTGGAGCTGTACTAGCTCCCATTGCTATCCCATGTACTTGTATGTAGTATTTCTCCACAAAACGGAAGTAATTTTTAGTGAGTACTGTTTCAGCGATGGAAGATAAAAGGGACATGGTGACTCTCTTGGTGGCAGGGCGCTGGGTCAAGATCTCGCATATTAGGGCCAAACTTCGTGACTGCGGTATGTTAGTATATAGTGCTACTATATCAAACGTTGCCAATATTGCTGTCTCTGGCCAAATACCGTTGTGTTAATCTCTGAAGAAAGTGGGATGTGTCCCTAATATATGACCTTGATTTTTGCACAAATAGTTGTAAAAAATGATCCAGGAACATCGATAATGGTTCTAAAATGGAGGACTTACTCGATACAACGGGACGGCCAGGCAGTGATTGAACTTTGGGGATCGTATAGAACGCTGGCACTCTAAGATTTTGCATTTTCAAAAAATGGTATTCCTGTGCAGAAAGGATTTTTTTATCCCTTGCTTTTTGTAAGATGTTCAATGTATGATTCTGCAGCTCTAGCATTGGATCTTTTTGAACTTGTCATGTTTCAAGCAGGACCATGTATAGCATTCACCACCGTCAGAATCTTAAAGATATTTTGATTAAATCAGATTTCCTAATGCAAGGATCTGAGGGGGGGGGGGAGGGATACCATGGCCCATGTGGACATTGCAATATGTGTGTTATGTCATTGAACACTGATCATTGGATGGATCCTGTGAAGATTACAACATATCCCCTGAAACTGAAAACGGACTGCCAAACTTCATGGGTGGTATATATCATTGCCTGCCCATGTGCACGGACTTATGTTGGCAGAATTTGTCGACCTGTTAAAATATGCCTCAGTGAACATAAATCTCTTCTAAAGAACAAAGTATTAGCAGCACCCATCGTTCAACACTGTGTTGGCCATGTACATTCTTGGAGTCAACTTCGTTGGCTGATCATAGATGGGATTGAGGATCTTTGAGTTGGCCTTGTGGAGCAGTGCTTAGCCAGGCTTGAACAGAAATTGATTTTACTCTTAATACTCTTCAGCCTGTATGACTGAATGACTCTTCAAAGAATGACAGCATTCTGAATTCAGTCCCTCCGGTTGGTGGTGCGGTTTGACGTCATCCAATGAGTCTCCTATTGGGATGCCAATTTTCTGGGGCTTTGTATTCATTGGCTGGGTGTCTGTTTGTTCATTTGCCATCTCTATTTAAAAGTCCCCTATTGAGGGGTGTTTCTATTCCTGAAGGGGTGTTTTTGTCTGCTTGGTCCAGTCCTTAGGCAGCCCTGCAAGTGAAGGGCAAAACAGGAGTTGATACAGTGGGTTAAGCAGTGACATCGGCTCTGAAGATTAGGCATTACAACATCAGCTAAGTTCTTTCAAACCTTTTAAATGCATTAAAAAATTTGTAAAAAATGGGTTGAAGCCCTATTACTGATAGTTGGAGTTTAAAAGATGTGGAGCTGCAGCATGAAACAAGCTCCCAAGTGCAACTCCCGACCCCGTTACTGTGGCCAGTCCCAGTACCTCAGAGTGTCAACATAGTCGGGTGAAGTAGATAGATACTGTAGATAACACCCTGTTATTGAGAAAATAAGGTGGTTTCTCCTGTTTTGACCAAAAATCCCTTGGTTTACGACAATCAGTTCACTTTAGCTTTTGATTTGATTGAGACTGATGTGGTGTGAGAGCTATTAGGAGTTTAATTTTGTTAGTATAAGCTTTCTCAAAAGGCAAAGCACGGGGTGGTCTGGAGTAATCTGCAAGCTATAGAATACTTATAGTTAATCTTCTCTCAATTAAAGAGACAAGGTCATGGGAAACTACACATGGGGCATGTTTACTAAAGTGCAGTAGCAGTGAGCGTGGGGTTTAGAGAGGGGCTAACATGCATTTTGGCCATGCAATAGCAGGGAGCACATGGTCATAAGGCCCCACGCTACATCCACCATGCTACCTGAGCAATATGCGAATAGGCATGGTTGGGGCAGAGTTAGGAAGGAGAGTGGGTGGTTGCAGTCAAGTGCAGCTGGCACGGCAGTGCTAGTGGTACTGCCAGGATATAAATGCATCATTAGCATGGGTGCAACTACCACCAGCTACCTACCGAGTGGTAGTTACACCCACTGTGCCAGCAGATGGTATGGGAGCAATGCCCACACAGAATAATGCCCTGGAACCCCTCCAACATATCCCATGGCTCAGGAACCTTTTGGGGGGACAACTAGGTATATATCTAACGCAATGTCAACTGAGGGAGCATAGAATAGATCCTGATAATCACATAAACCCCAAAGAGCTTGCAGATGATACAGAGCCCTGCAGGGAGAGTGGACACACATCGAAATACAAGCAAAGGTTTGATCCAAACTATGCTGTCAAAGTAGGCAATTGTACAAGATCAACTAGCACCCCCCCGCCCCCTTTAACTCTCCAAGTGGACATTGCTGTAGCTAGAGGGATGGCTTGTCAGGTGAGTCACAACTGGTGATAGCTTAGACATTAGGCCTTGAGCCAAGTGATACTACCTCAGTGGGTCACATAGGCAGGGCTGGGTGTTAGATGAAGACAGTCAGGAGATGGACCATGCAAATGAGGTGATGAACATAATGGCAAATGGAAGGGCTGCCGCACCATTGCACTGTCCAACCACCCCCTCCCCTGCATGGGGATCAAGTAGCGATGTGTATTTACACATGGGGGGCTCTGCTGCAGCAATAGACTCTGTTCCTGGGGGGGGGGGGGATCATGGCCTCTCACCCTGACAAAGGAGCATGTTTCTGAGACCTACCAGCTCATGAGCAGATGTTATATTGCTGAGCATGGGCTTGTGTGTTAGGAGTGTCTGAAGCAGTGTGCCCCTCCTCCCCTCTCCTCTCCTCCTCGCTGTCTGTGGAATAAAGCATTCCACAGGCCTGGGAACTCATGAAGGCCATTTCCCAGAGAGCTAGAGTTTCCTTTCTTCATAGAGGTGTTCTGTGATAATGCTCTATTCCTCCCGATTTCCTCAGCTTGCAATCTTGGGGTTGTCTGACCCCCTCTTCTCCACACCCATCCAACTGACAGCTAAAATCTGTTGTTTCATTCTTTATAATATTAGCAAAATTCACCCCTTCCTTTCTGAACACACTACTAAGGCACTTATCCACTCTTTAGTCACCTCTCATCTAGACTACTGCAACCTCTTTCTTGCTGGTTTCTGAATCATCTCTCTCCCCTTCAATCTGTTCAGAACTCAGCTGCACGGCTAATCTTCCATCAGATTCAATATGCTCAAATAACCCTTCTTCTCAAGTTGCTTCACTGGCTCCCTATTCGTTTCCATATCCATTTCAAACTTCTTCTACTGACCTATATGTGCACTCATTCTGCAGCTCCTCACTACCTTTCATCTCTCCCTACACCCCTCCTCGGGAGCTCCGCTCTTCTGGCAGATCCCTTCTATCTGTGCCCTTCTCTTCTACTGCCAACTCTAGACTTCAATCCTGCCACCTTGCTGCTCCTTATGCCTGGAACAAACTACCTGAGTCTGTGCATCTTCAAGGCCACTTTGCGGATCCTGATCCGTTTAGTCTCCTGCTCTCCAACTATATGTTTTCTTACCATTCCCCTAGACATATCCTTCTCCCTAGCTGTTGTGTTGTCTCTGTTGACCAGCTTGTAAGCTCTGATGAGCAGGGGCTGTCTTTTACATGTGTCTGGACAGTGCTGCATTGTCTTGTAGCACTATACAAATGATCAGTAGTAATAGTAGTAGTAATAGTGATGTTTCCCCAGAGGTTAGCATTGTAGAACAGTTGAACCCAAATCCAGTAGGCAAACCCCCCCCCCCCTGCTCAGTATTAAACTTTTTAAATTATTTTTTGACATACTATTTAATAGCAGACCACCATGGATGATCGGCTCCAGTCAGTCCATTTTACTTTAATATAAATATAGTGCTCTACAAAACACGTAGAGCCCGGTATTGGCTTGGGCAGGCTATGCACCCCTACGGCACATAGCCTGCCCACCAACCCCTAACCCCGGAGGCTAACTCGGGGGCTTTCCAGGGATTGCTGCCTGCACGTTTAAAACCAAAGGCGCCCCTCGACATGAAGAACAGACCCACACAGCACCTTTAGCCGCCCCGGGAGCCATTGCAGCATCAGGTGAGTAGAGCGGGAATTCGGCTTCCCGAGGCCCAATCAGCTACCACCTGCACGTTTAAAACCAAAGGCATCCCTCGGCGTGCCAGATGGCCCTTTGGCATGGCCCTTAGGCGCTGGACCTGAGGCACCACCACACTGCAGACACCGTGTGAATTGTCCTAACTCAGCGACCAGAACCAACTCTGCACAATTTAAATCACCGCGTCCCTGCTCCCCTTAGATTAAAGCGGCAACAACACAGGATGCCACTGGGAGCTGGAACAAGCACCAGGAAGTTGAGCGGAAAGATGGCTCCTCCCTGACCAGTCCCCGAGGCCAATCAGGACCAGCATTACACAACCCAACGCGACCAGAGACTCCACAAGGCTCCCTAGCTCTGAGGTAGGACAACAGAAACTCTCAGCAATTGCAGCACTCTCTCTCTCATCTCTTGGTCAAATCAGGGAAGACAGCATATTATTTAAAGAAGGGAAAATAACACAGCCCATCCGCCTGACTTACAACCGCCATGGCAGGACACCACGGCACTACTACTTTTCCTCCTCCTCTGGATTGCACAGCTCACAACATGGGCACATTCACTACAACAACTCCAAGACCTGATTCCTACAGTGAGAGCCCTGGGGCATAGAAGTTCTAATAATCGCCCTCACCATAGCAGACCACCTTTTGCAGCAAACCATCATCAATTGATTCATATAAACTGCCTGCTCCTAGAAAAGCCTAAGAGATGCAAGACTCCACACCAGGAAAACCTTAGCAGCATGTTAATTAATGCTCGTTCCATCCGTACCAAATGGCCTGCCCTCGCTGATTATATTAACCAATGGAATCTAGACCTACTCCTTGTCATGGAAACGTAGTTAACAGACACAGGTACAGTGATCACCAACCAGCTAAAACCTCATGGATATGATCTTTTCAGCTGCCCTAGAACTAACCGGCATGGAGGCAGGGTCCTAATAATAGCCAGAAGCAACCTCCATTTTCGTTGTACTTTAACAGAAAGTTCTACCAACTTGGCATTATCCAAATCTCCAACAAGACCCTAACAATCTGTCTCCTATGCCGCCCACCCTCTGCAAGTACCGACAAGTTAGCCACAATCCTTGATCACGCATGCAACAACAATATCCAGCAGAAACAGCTCTGGATCCTTGGGGACTTTAATCTTCCTTCTCTCCCTGTCAAACACTCCACAGCATTCTTGGATGCAATGACCACATTAGGCTACCAGCAAATCGTCCACACATCTACCCACAGAGAGGCAACACCTTGGACCCTATTTTTGCTCCACAATCTCACAACACCATATGCAAGCAAGACTCTCCACAGGTGCACACAGTGCAATTCTTTGACATTCCACATGATGGTAAAGAATAGCAATCTACCACAACAATCGCCCTCACTCACCACCGATTCAGGCTTTTTGACATGGAAACCTTTCTTACATCACCTCAACCCAGACACTAATGACCTGGATACTCTACTAAACAGCTGGAACAACCACCTTTCCAAAGCTGCACTTCATCTACCATCCTCAAAGCCTGCCCACAAAAACCACACAGCAGTTTGGCTCACTGCCGACCTGCGTGAATCACTAGTACAACTCAGGAAGCTTGAACGCTGCTGGCGACGCTCCAAACTGATTAGTGACAAAGATGCCTACCTGAACAAACTACAACATCAAAGAATGATTAACAACAAGAGAAAGGAACATCACACCAAAACCCTCATGTGCTCTCTTAATAAACCTTGCAAACTCTTCAATCTAGTCAAATCACTCACAAAAAAGACCCATCCACAAAACAACCAATAAACACTCCAAGCCCAGATGACTTTGCCACCTACTTTAAAAGTAAAACTACTTCATCAGCAACCAACCCAGCGATTCATGAACTACCCAAGCTCCCCTACAACACCGTCAGCACTCTCTCACCAACCCTGGAATCCTTCTATCCATACCATCCCAAACAAATAGAAAGAATCATCAGTGGGATCAACACCACAACCTCCCCAACAGACCCTTGCCCTCCATTCTGGATCAAACAAACACAAACCCACCTCAGCCCAATCATAGCCAGAATCGCCAACATATCACTATCTGAAGGCATTCTTCTTCCCCCTTTGAAAACTGCCTCTATCAGACCTCTGATCAAGAATAATAAACTTGACCCATCAGATATCAAATCCTACAGACTGATCGCAAGCCTAATAGAAAAGATCGTATACCAACAGACCCAGGACCACATTGACTCCTACGCACCCCTAGACCAGCAACAGCACGGATTTCGGCAACAGCATGGTGTTGAAACCCTTCTCACGACTCTTCTTGACAGACTCCATACAGGTTTTGATAAGAAAAAACAAGGCTTCATCCTCATATTTATGGACATCGCCTCAGCTTTTGACACTGTCAACCACAACCTCCTACTCGCCCAAATGCACCACAAAAGCATAAGAAGCCTAGCCTTAGATTGGTTCAAATCCTACCTATCCGACCGACAACAAGTCCACATAGATAACCAGACATCCAGACCTTTCCAACAAACACAAGGGGTTCCCCAAGAATCTTCCCTCTCAGCCCTACTATTTAACATCTACATACAACCAATCTGTTCTATCATTCAATCATTCAACATACTGTACCACAGCTACGCCGATGATGTGTTACTATACACTCCATTCCTCATTGACAAGCCGGACTACTGGTCCATAATTGAATGCTTCAACGCAGTCTCAGATTGGCTCATGACACACAACCAGATGGTCAACACCAATAAGACTGTCTTATTCATATCCAAAGACCCCACATTTACCCCACTGCCCTCCCTCAAAGTGAAAGATTTTAGCCTCAAAACCAAACAAGAAGTCTGATACCTGGGAGTAACAATCGACCAACGACTGTGCTGGGAGACCCACATTCAAAATATCACCAAATAGTCTACCACAAACTGAGAACCCTATGGCACTTACGTGCATTCCTCGAGTCCTCAGACTTCCGCTCAAGCTCTCATCCTCCCTCATCTGGAGTATTCCAACATCATCTTTCATAGTATGCCGAAGCTCACACTCCAGCCACTACAACTTTCCATGAATAAAGCTGCCCGCACAATCCTGTCGGCATCCAGATACGACCACATCACTCCTCTTCTGATGCAGCTTCATTGGCTCCCCATAGCAAGTTGCCTGCCATACAAAGCACTGCTACTCACTTTCAAGGCCCTGCATGAAATGTTGGCAACCTCACTCTCAGAACTTATACAATGAACGCCGGAGACCAAGACCAGAAGAACATGCATGATAAACTGTCTCATGACTCCCTCAAAAGTAAGAACCTGTACCCAATCAACTATGAATCATGCCTTCTCTCTATTTGCACCAACTCAATGGAACGAACTACCACCAATGATACTTCTTATCTGAGCAATAGAACCCAAAATGTTAGAATTGGCAATCAAACATCTGAATCATATAACTTTGAAATGGGTTTACCACAAGGCTCAGCGCTCTCTGCTCTTCTATTTAACATATACATAAAACCAGTTTGCAATATTTTCAAAAAATATGGTGTACTCTATCATCTATATGCAGATGATATTATGATGTACATCCCATTCACAATCCCCAACATACCGTTGCAACTACTATTGGACTGCTTCAATGAAATAACATTAAATGCCCACAATCTCCAAATAAACCAATCAAAAACCGAAGTCCTAATTGTCACTAAAAATCAAGATTATACCCCACCAACACATATAACACTTCAAAACCAGGAAATTAAAATAAAAAACGAAGTGAAATACTTAGGAGTTATTATAGATAAACATCTCACATTAGATACCCATATCAGAAACACTACAAAGAAAATTTACTTCAAACTCAAAATACTTAAACAACTTAGACCTCTCGTATACATACATGATTTCATCAGTATAATTCAAGCCACCATAACCCCCCACTTTGACTTTGCTAATCTTATATTATTAGGTACATCAAAACAAAACATTAAAAGACTTCAACTAGCACAAAATTCAGCAGTTAGGATAATAACGAAAACACACTCTCATCAACATATAACACCGATACTAGCATCCCTTCATTGGTTGCCAATTCAAAGCAGGATAATATACAAAACATTAATAACTACATTTAAAACACTATTCGATATGGCACCAAGCACATTAAGTAACTTAATTACTAAAGAACATTCAAAACCTACTCAAAGAAAAGGTCAATTAAAGAAACTAAAAACCCCCAAAGACTTCATAAAAACAAATAAATCAACAAACAACAAAGCGTTCTCACATGCAGCCCCAATAGCCTGGAATTCCCTTCCAGTTGAACTAAGAATGTTAACAGAGATTAACGAATTCCGCAAAAGATTGAAAACCCATCTATTTACAATACACTACAGTAGTACAGATCATTCCTCAAAAGAATTAGATAAAGGCTAATCAGTTTTTGTCTGACATCTCACAATAACATAAAAAGAACCCCCCCCCAGATGATTCTGAACTACTCATTACGATTATACTCCACATAATATGTATATGTATATATTGTATATAATGTTGCAATGTATATAGTGTTGCACTGTTCTGTGCTATTCTGTTTAATTTTTTCTGTTTACTTTACATTGCTTATTGTTATATGACGTTATATGTAAAACAAACTTAGCTTTGTTGACTGTTGTTATTTGTGAACCGCAGCTGATCTCTGGAAGCTGCGGTATATAAGAACATAAGAACATAAGATATGCCATACTGGGTCAGACCAAGGTCCATCAAGCCTAGTATTCTGTTTCCAACAGTGGCCAATCTAGGTCATATGTACCTAGCAGTTTCCCCAAGGGACACAGGTTCCACAATGCTTGTATTGGTTCAAGCATTGATATCCTGGGTCCCTTCTTAATAATGGCTTATGGACCTTTCCTCCAGAAACTTGTCCAAACCTTTTTTAAACCCAGCTACACTAACAGCCTTTACTACATCCTCCAGTAACAAATTCCAGAGTTTGATTACACGTTGAGTGAAAAAATATTTTCTTTTATTAGTCTTAAATAGTTTACCCTGTAGCTTCATTGCATGTCCCCTAGTCTTTCTATATTCTGATAAGGTAAACAATCGATCTACGTTTACCCGTTCCACTCCATTCATTAATTTATAGACCTCTATCATATCTCCCCTCAGCCGTCTCTTTTCCAGGTTAAAGAGCCCTAACCTTTTTAGCCTTTCTTCATAGGAGTATCCTTCCATCCCCTTTACCATTTTGGTGGCTCTTCTCTGAACCTTTTCTAATAACTCTATATCCTTTTTAAGATACGGCGACCAGAATTGCACACAATATTCAAGGTGCGGTCTCACCATGGAACGATATAGAGGCATTATAATATCCTTTGTTTTATTTTCCATTCCTTTCCTTATCATACCTAGCATTCTATTTGCTCTCTTGGCCGCCGCTGCACACTGGGCCGAGGGTTTTAACATGGTATCCACAATGACGCCTAAATCTTTTTCCTGGGTGGTGGTTCCTAATGTGGAACCTTGCATCGTGTAACCATAGTTTGGGTTGTTCTTCCCTAGGTGCATAACCTTGCACTTGTCCACATTAAATTTCATCTGCCATTTTGATGCCCAGTCTTCCAATTTATCAAGATCCTCTTGCAATTTTCCACAATCCTCTTGGGTTTTAACATCTTTAAATAGTTTTGTGTCATCTGCAAATTTGATAACCTCACTCGTTATTCCACTTTCCAGGTCATTTATGAATATGTCAAAAAGCAGCGGACCCAGCACAGACCCCTGGGGTACACCACTATTCACCTTTCTCCATTGGGAAAATTGGCCATTTAGCCCTACCCTCTGCTTTCTATCTTTTAACCAGTTCCTGATCCACAATAGTACACTGCCTCCTATCCCATGACTCTTTAGTTTTGCCAAAAGTCTCTCATGAGGGACCTTGTCAAAGGCTTTCTGAAAGTCCAGATACACAATATCAACCGACTCACCTTTGTCCACCTGATTATTCACTCCTTCAAAAAAACATAACAGATTAGTAAGACAAGATCTTCCTTTTCTAAAGCCATGTTGGCTGTCTCTCATTAGTTCATGACTATCTACATGCTGAGTAATTTTATTCTTTATGATGGTTTCTATCATTTTTCCCGGTACTGACGTCAGGCTCACCGGTCTGTAGTTTCCCGGATCACCCCTGGAACCCTTTTTAAAAATTGGTGTTACATTGGCGATCCTCCAATCTTCAGGTATTAGAGATGATTTTAATGATAGTTCACAGATTACTAATATAAATGCTTGTTAAATAAATAAAATAAATAAATAAATGATACGCACCATCCCGGATCTTACTTCTTTTAGGAAGGCCTTGAAGACTTACCTCTTCCAACTAACCTATAACCATCCACCCTAGATCAGCCATACATACATCCGATACAGCTGAACACCAATTTAATCCTGTTTTAATATAAATAATGTAAATAAGTTCCTGCGATGTAAATACGTTCCTAGGTGTACCAACATGCTGCAAATTTGTTCTATGTAACCTGTTTGATGTAAAATAGTTTCTTGCTCACATGTGAGATGTAAACCATGTTAATTATTTATATGTAAACCATGTTAAATAGTTATATGTAAACCTAGTTCATATGTTTGATGTAAACCACAGTGATCTGTAATAGTGCGGTATAGAAAAACAAACAAACAAACAAACAAACAAATAAATAAATAAATAAATAAATAAAATTGCCGCAGACACCGGAAGCCGTAGTAGCTAATTGGGCAGCAACGATACTGCATGCTGCCCAGTTAGCTCCTGCACCTTAAAGAGAGGCAAGGATTTTCCTCGCCTATCGTTAAGGCACAGATCGCTAACCGGGCAGCATGCAATATCGCTGCTGCCTGGTTAGCACTTGTTGCCGTGTCTGCTCAACCCTGGAAAGCCCCCGACACACCCTGGTGCTAACCGGATAGCATTGGGACACATAGGGGAGTTAGGAGGGGAAATTCAATGGCACTAACCGTGTAAGTGCCATTGAATATCCCCATTTAAGGCAGTTACCCAATTTACTGGGCTGTAAACCATGTAAATGCCTTTTGAATATCGGGCCCATAATGCTTTCCTCAAAGCAGCGGGGATAAGGTAGCCCCCGGTCCCGACATAGTGCTATGTTTTGATTTAGAACCGCCGTGCTTCAGGGGAGTATTTAGCCGATAAGTCCATCCACTGTAAAGACCTGGTTCATAGCTCAGTAGGATTCTTCAGCATTTTTGGAGTTTCTTCAGTCGCCATGGCTTGTTCCTCCAGCCTCGAAACTCCCAGTCCCAGCTTCCAGCCCTGTACGGGGGAACCAGAAATTCTAAACTTTACAGCCAGTAAAAAGTTGCCAGGAAACCTGGTTCGGAATGAAGTCTTCAGCAGCGACGGCTATGTGCTGTACTCACATGAGCACTATATTTATGTTAAAGTAAACTGGACTGAATGGAGCCGATCACCCGTGACAACACACAGGTGTTCTGCTATTAAACAGTCTGACAAAAAATAATTTAAAAAGCTTAATACTGAGCAGGTTTATTTCTGGCTACTGGAATTGGGTTCAACTATTTTATGGTGCTTATGTGGATTTTTTGTCCCCCATCGGGACTGCATCTGGATACCATGGACCCTGTGTGGTGGAAGGGTTGGGTGCAAGCAGGGCTGGCTTATCCATTAGGTGAGCTAGGCTGCTGGCTAGGGTGTCAGATCTCTGTGGGCAACATGGCACGACCCCTGTGGCAAGCCAAGTGCTTTGGCACATATGGCCTGCCACTTGTGACTTTCAAAGTTGTGACAGAGGGGGGTCAGAAGTGGCAGGCCATGTGTACCGAAGCACATGGACTGCCGCAGGCTGCAGCCACTGCAGTGAGCCGAGCTGCCCCCCAACCCTGCTGCTGGAATCAGCAGCAATGGGGGACAGCAGCATGACTCAGCACTGGTGGGGGGTGGAGGGGGCAGCATGGCCAAGGTTTCTGCCTGGGGTGGCAGAGACCTTTGGGCTGTCTCTGGGTGCAGGGTGCCCTAGCTGCTTGTCCCCCACCCTGCCTGCACCCATATGGAGTCCCCTGCTCATTTAGATGCTGCATTTACACCCTAACTGACACAGTCGGTCCGCTGCAGTGTCAATGCATGTCTTTGCTTTGCTGATTTGCATGCCCCGCTCCCTTGTACTTTGCCTGTTCTCAGCTCCGCCCTCTCTGTCTTTCACTGGCTACTTACTATGTGTCCTGTTAGTGGGTAGGGGCTCAGATATTGCTGTATGATATCTCTGCAGGGGTTTCATAGCTTGCTGCCACCCATATCATATTGGTAGCAAATAACAGCAGGGCGCTCATAACAAGTGTTTTTACAGTGCACATAAACTATGGCTGTGCGTTCCCTACTACTGCACTAGTGATATGCCTCGTGCGGTGGTATTACCCTACCATGGCCACACCCCCTGCATCTACCATGGTTGCACCACACCTGCCATGGTAAAACTGCATGCTAATCTTCTGTTAACCCCACGCTAGCTGCAGCACTTTAGTAAACATGCCCCATAGTTGTGTATGAGAAGGTAGAGCAAAGATACTATGTGAGCACATGTGCACTGAGCTGCTGGGATGTTATCCACTCTTTCTTAAAGGATTCTACTACTCTTTTCAAATGTATGTTTTATGATTTGTTGACAGGAGAAGACAGATTACTAGAAACATTTTGCTTTACAGCCCTGCATTTGTCGAGTGCTGCTATAGAAATGCTAATAAGTAGTTTTCAAATTGGTACTATAGATACAGGAGAACATTAGCAACAGGGAATAGTTTTGACCGTATTTCCCAAGACTGCTCCTGAATCAGAGCTTGATGCTTTAATAGATGTGAAGACGGATTTTGAATGGGCCATCTAGGTAGGAAAAGGGATGTCCCAGTCAGATGTGCGCAACTTCCAGAATATTTTACAAAAGGCTCACTGAATGCAGAGCATTTTGTAAAATACCTATATATAGGGCTTCTAGTCTTAAGAGTTTATAAAGAGGCCCTTTTACTAAAATGCATTAAGCAGTTAGCCTGGGCTTAGGTGACCGGTAATTGTGTGCTCGGGCCCGTGGTAAGTGTTAGCGTGGGGGCAGGATAATAACCGCATGGTGATCTGCATACTAATTGTGATCCGCGCCTCAGGGGGATGAAAGCAGAATAAGGGCAGAGAGTGAGCACACTGCAATCGGCACGGAGGTGACCACCGTGTACTGCCAGCGCTGCGATTGCCTTCACCTCCATAGGAATAAGGGCAGAGAGTGAGCACACTGCAATCGGCGCGGAGGTGACCACCGTGTACTGCCAGCGCTGCGATTGCCTCCACCTCCATAGGAATAAGGGCAGAGAGTGAGCCATGCCCCAAGCATTTACACATTGGCTTTGGAATTATTCACGTGTGAATTTTCCAAAAGTGAAATGTTACAATAGGTTCTCATTTTCCAACTAATTAGGGGTCTTTGGAGGGTGTGAAAAATTGGTGTTTCTCCTTGCTTTTGTGGCACAGGCACATACATTTGGGCAGCTAAGAAATAATTGGCACAAAAAGAGAGCGGAGAATCCAAGGCATACCAGCGGAGGGGAGAGAAAGTCCTAGATAACGTGGTGTTTTTCCGATGTTTATCCAATAAACACTATTTTTTCTGCGTCAAGGGTGTTTTGCAATTTACAATGACTTATATTCTGCCAATCCAGGTGGGCAAACAACTTTTCTAGGCGGATTTTGTATTGGTTAAAATCTAACTACAATCAAAAGCCCTAAATATAAAGCCATGTTCAAAAAAGTGCCGTCACTTGGGGCTTTCAGCTTCTATGTGGTGGCCGTTCATTTGTAGGTGGCGATTGCGCAACTTATGTGCATAAATACCACATTTTACAGAGCTGGATGTCCAAGGGAAGCCAGCAAAGGAGACAAGCTACAAAATGCACATTTCAAGATTTAAGAGGTGGCTTCAAATGCCAGAGAGATCAGCACAATTGCTTTCTCTTCCACCTCCCTCCCTGTGCTCTCTTCTCTAAATCCCATGTTCACAATTATTGCGCTGTTAGGTGCACCCGCATTAAGTGTGCCATATGTTGGCATTCACAGTCGTATGCTGCCAGGTGTACTCCCCAGCACTTAGCATATGAGGGGTGTACTTACCATACGATGGTATGGCTGCCAACCATGCAGTAAGTGTACACCTTTAGTAAAAGGGTCCCTAAAACCACTATTTGCATACACCAATGTCATGCAAGACTTTTAAAATGACCCCTAAACCTCTCCTGAATATAGTTTAGAGGATAGCTTTCATCCCTCCGGGGATAACATGCTGAGGCTCTTCATAACACGAATCATCTCTTACTGTATTACATTTGTCCTTTAATTACTTTTGATTTTCTAAAATAGCTTTAATCATTTATGAACATTTTCTCCTAACCCCTTTTCTTGTCTAGTAGCCTACTTTCAAATTGTGGTGGCAAGTAGTCCGAGAGTTGGCTAATGACACATCTTTATCCAAGGTCCATCTGACCTTCTTAACTGCACTGTCACCATGCTGTCTAACACCCATATCACATATGTACTATTAGTGCTGAAATCACAGCAATGTGTCTCAGTTAAGCACCATCACACCTACAAACATATGCTTAACCTTGCTTAGTACTGAATGATCCAAGTTGCAGTCAATAAGGATGTCCACAGCAAAAGAATTTTGATTTCTTTTTGGATTTTTGGACTTTACCCAATTTTGGGGAATTTTTCAGTTATTTTAGACATTCATTTTAATAAAAGCTTTTTAATATGCATTAGTTAATTTGCAGGTTAATGAATGCTAAAGGCATTTTTATGCAATACATTTTTAAGGCAAATGCACACTAGTGAATGCACATCCCTAGTGAAGAGACAATATTTAGACTTTCTTTCACTGATGGCCTCACTGTGGAAATACAATGCTGTGTCTTACAAAGCCAACTACTAGAATTAAAGGAGAACCAAGGGTAGAGCAAAATAAAGGAGGTTAGGAAGATAAGAGTGCGAATGAGTTAAGGAATGCCCCGCTGAGCTCTTAGCATTTGGAGCTACCCAGAAGGAAGGGGCTTGGATAGAGGGAACTATAATTTTTAGGAAATGGGGTGGAAACATCTGGCTACAAATATTGACGCCTTGTCTGTGTGATTACTTTCAAAGAGGGAATGGGAAAAAGAGCAATGGCATTATCACTACTATTATAGCAGAATCAAAAAAGAGACTCCCGTGATCCTCATCAAGCACATCACTGGGTAAACTAAGTCCCAAAGAGATCATGCAACTTGCTCCATTTCACAATTGAATCTCTGGAGTTTTTCTGACTCCGAGTTTGTCTGTTAAAACCACTAAACTACTCTGGCCTGGAATCCTGAGTCAATTCTAACTTTCCTTGAAAGCAAAAGTGAGTATTTTTCTTACTGCGAGTAATAAGGCTAAGGATTGCTCCTGTATCTCGCCAGACTTCAGAATGCTAATACCACCTGTGAGTATGTAAGAAAAGGATGCATAAACAGCAAACTCGAAACAGCGGTCTAGGATATTCAAGGACAAGCTAAACATAAGGGACAAATGTCTCTAGGTCTTGAACATCTAGGGCCTGGTCTAATGACAATATGCCTATGTCCCAGTGGGAAAAAACGCCTAATTTAAGCTGATACAAAAGTAACATAGGCACCTACCTAGAACCAACCCTGATAGGGCATAAATGCAGTCACGCTCATTTCTGCCTGCTCTGAGGTTAATGTAGATGTGTGGATGTGTTCTAAGGGGCGTGTTTGCTAAACTGAGCTAACCTCTGCAGCAGGGTTCAGCATGCGGCAAGCGCACCATGTTAAAAGTTAGCAGGATGGGGCAGACTGTGGGCATTGATGGTGCATTGTGGTCAGCGCGGGCATAATGGATGATTGTTCCCATTAGCATAGGTGCACCTAATGCTACCTCAGCACGGGAAGAGTGCCTGCATGCTCGGTTACCACAGTGCCACGCATTAGCACCATGCCAACGGCAGGGGCATGGACACACAGCCCCCTGAAGCTGGTGCGGCTTATGCACTGGTTTCATGGCCTGACCACGCGCTAACATTACACTCTTTAGGAACATGTTCCTAGGTGTGTTCTTCGGCATTTTATTAAATATGTACATACTTCACAACCCCACCCCTACTCTGCCCAAACTATATCCGCAGCAATACCCACTTGCAGCAAGCAGTTTTATAAAAGGCCTTTTCAGCATATAAAGGCCATTTTACACAAGGAAAAACTTTTATAAAATTATCCCTTAGGGATCAAGGTTAGTACAAGCCTACTGAAGGCACCAGGTGAACCTTTAGCCATCTGACCACACACACAATTAACTTCTGAAAATTATTACTGAGCCCTCCATTTGTGATAGTGTGCTCCAGACAATTTGTTTCTATCTACTGTGAGGCCATGTCAACTGGAAAATTAAAAGCTTATACTAATAGACATGTTTTTTAGAATGAGATATTTTAAGACATAGTGGGTGTCATATTTGAAAGCCTTTACACAATTTGCAGACCTGAAAATTGTGTAAATTCTGCTCAATGGGATATTCAGTGGCATAAACCCGATTTCTGCTATTGAAGATTCCCACATAGCCCAGTAAAATCTCCTGACATTAACCACGTGGAGGCACGTTCCAAACGGGACTTCCAAGTGCAATCTGGAACATCAAAGCCAGAACGTCTGAAAAGAAAGGCAGGCACAATTCCAGAAATGTGGCCGTGCCCGATATGCACGGGCATCAAATGTCTATATAGACGTCCCCAGGAGAGTATTTCAGAGCCAAAGAGTCTATTAGCTGAGTAGTGGCTTAAGAGCTGGGTGGCCAGGGTTCAAATCCCAGTGTGCGACTTTGTAATCTAAAGCTAGTCACTTAATTCTCCGTCTTCTCTGCACTCTTGGCCACACCCCCGTGCCTACTTGAATATCCCCATATTGGAAACATCTGCAAACAGCATTTGTGGACTGATTACAGAGACGTGTCCGTGATTTTGAGGTGCATGTCTGCAGATTCCAAACCACAACTGAACCTTTTGGAATGACCCTGTTAGTGTCAGGGCGTTCCGGGGATGACCCCAGCTGACCTAAATAAATTAAAGTTAGGTAGGAAAAGGCTGGTCTAACTTATCCGGTTTAGCTATGCAGCCAGCGGCTGAATATCGCCATCAGCGGCTAAATCGCTATCAGGTGAAACCAGCTATTCAGTGCCGCTGGCCGGATATGGCTCTGGCATTGAATATCGGGGCTAATTGAAAGCAGCGACAAACAACTGCTTTAACTGTGCTGGTCACCGCCACTGAATATGCCCCCAGCATGCAAATAATAAGAGACAAATTGCAGTCTTTGGAGATAAAATATCACAGGCATATTGAGGGCCTGATATTCAGAGGACACTTACCCAGTTAACATCTTTTAAAAACTGTAAAAGGATCTGAGTGAAGAAAACTGGAAATAGCCCTGGCTCATTCAACACAAAGCACTGATAAGGAAGGAAAAAAGAGAATTAGGAAAGAAACATGCCTTAGAAGCGAAAACTCATTAAAAAAAAAAACCTCTTTCGGGTATATTTTAAGCAAGAAATCTGTGAAGAATTTAGTTGGACCATTAGATGATTATGGGTTAAAAGGATCACTCAGGGAGGAAAAGGCCATCTCAGAGAGACTAAGGGGCATGTTTTCTAAGATGTGTGTCAGATATTCTTTATTTCATATTTTTTATTTTAGCATGTGATATACTGCCCAGGCCATAGCGTCAGGGTGTTTTACAAAATCAAAATGGCTGCAAGTAATGAAATAGAAGAGGTAGATAGGAAAGAGAAGAAGAGCAGGAAAGGGGGAGGAAGGGGAGAGTAGGAGGGGGGGGGGAAAGAGTAGACAGCATGCTACAAAGTGAGGCGAGAAGGAGAATAACTGGAGAGGGGGAGAAATCAAGGCGGTGTGGGGGGAAGGTCAAAAGCGAGATGGAAGGGGTGAGTTCTGAGCATGGTTCTGAATCAGGGGTACGAAAGTTAAGTGCAGGGCATGGATGGTAATGAGTTCCAGAGGGCAGGACCCAGGAAAAACAAGGCAGAATGGCAGGTGAGCTCGAGTTGTGCTTGAGAAGGGGAGGGGAGGGAAAGATGTCCATGCTGCCAAATTAGCATGGAGGTCTAAACTAATTTTGGGAGGCATGTATATCCAACCCCCTGCTGATGGCACAATGCTATCGCACAGTACCACATTAACTAACACTCAGGTGCACTTAATGCCATCTATACTAATAGCAAAAGGCACAGTTAGCAAATGCCTAAAAATGCCCACACTAACCGTGACGTGCCAACACCACCCACATTATTGCCCCTAACCTTGCCAATTGCATGCTGTCTAGATAGCATTGGATGTTTAGTACAGGGACCCATGCTGTTGGCGCTGCTCCCTTAGCACATGGCAAATCTTGCTCTACAGGTTAGCGCACCTTAGTAAACATTCTCCTTAATGTATTCTTTGCTTTAGTCTTTATTGAGAAAAATGTAAGGGAATTTCCCAAGCCAGAAATGGTAATTAACAGTAGTGGTTTCGAGGAACTGAAACAAATCTCAGTGAACTGGAAAGATATAATAGGCTAAATCAACAAAGTATAAAATAGCAAATCACCTGAACTGGATGGTATATACTCCAGAGTGCTGAAAGAACTCAAAAATGAAATTGCAGATATATCACCTTTCAATAATCTGTGAGCTGAAGATTGGAAGGTGGCCAACATAACATACGTTTTTAAAAGAGAATACAGGACCGATCCAGGAAACTACAGACCAGTGAGTCTGATGTCAGTGCCAAGCAAAATAGCAGAACAGATAGATAGACATAGTTTAATGGGGAAAGTCAACATGGATTTAACCAAGGAAAATCTTGCCTCGCCAATGTGCTCCATATTTTTGAAGAAATGAATAAACATGTGGATAAAGGTGAACCAGTTGATATGGAGCCCGATGCTGGTAGGGGCATGTCTGGGCCATCCAAAGGTCCCTGGACAGGACAGGCTCCATTGCACTCAGTTCTGCACTGTGGGAGCTAAACACTAAATGCTCCTGCTGCATGCAAGATTGGGCCACAGGACGGCCCAGTATGCCCCTTCCTTAGGCATGGGGACATCCTCAGGTCAGCACAGCCAGGCCCCCCAATCCCGCTTGTGCGCAAATGGCCTGATGCCTCCCCAACCAGTTTCCCCATGGCCCATCCCTCAGTGGGTCTGCCAGGGCCAGGATTGGGTGGGGGCAATGCCTACTGTGTGTCCACTATGTTGAGGGAGCTGCTGTGCTGGGGCACATGGCGGACCAGCGCTTATTCCACTTCCAAGATGGAATAAGCAGTACATCCCCCTGGTGTTCCCTGGATGTATAGGGCTGTGACCTGAATTGGCCCTGTACATCTAGGTGACTGGCCTGCCTGCCCTCCACTTCTGTGCTGCCCCATTTCCATCTCTCTGCACAGAGCCTCTGTGCGTGTGGGAAGACTGTGTCTTGGGATTTGGGCAGGACGGCTGGCGGGGCTGCATGTCCCACTGGGATGTACAGCCCTGCTAGTCTCCTTCCTGAATCAGGGCCATAGTGTATCTGGATTTTCAGAAAGCCTTTGACAAAATACTTCATAAAAGACTCTTGAGGAAATTAAAAAGCCACGTTATAGGAATCAATGTCCTATAAGGAACTGGTTAAAAGACAGAACACAGAGAGTAGGGTTAAATGGTCAGTTTTTTTAATGGAGGGAAGGTGAAGAATGGAGTACCCCCGGGATTTGTGCTGGGCCTGCTGCTTTTTAACATATTCATAAATGACCTGGAAATGGAAATAGCGAGTGAAGTCATTAAATTTGCAGATGACACTAACATAGTCAAAGTTGTTAAATCTTTGACAAATTGTGAGAAATTGCAGGAAGAGCTTGCAAGTCTCAGAGACCGGGCATACAAATGGCAGATGGAATTTAACGTAGGCAAGTGCAAAGTGGTGCACAATAAAGAAGAACTACCCAAGTTATAGCTACATGATTCTAGGTTCCACATTAAGAGACACCATTCAGAAAAAGGATCTAGGCATCATTGTGGACAATACCTTCAAATCTTGTTCAGTGTGTGGCGACAGCCAGAAAAAGCAAATAGAATGCTAGGAATGACAGGGAAATGAATGGAGAATAAAACATAGAATATCATGATGCCTCTTTATAGTTTCATGGTGTGACCTCAACTTGTGTATTGTGTGCAATTCTGGTTGTTGCACCTCAAAAGAGATATAACAGAATTAAAAAGGTTCAGAGAAGGGTAACCAAAAACATAGAAACATGACGACAGAAAAAGACCACATGGCCTAGCTAGTCTGTCCTTCCATATCAACAAATACAACAGACCCCTTTTTACCTTTAGAGATCCTCTGTTTTTGTCCCATGCTTTTTTAAATTCAGATACTGTCCTCATCTCTACCACCTCCACTGGGAGACTATTCCACGGATCCACTACTCTTTCCGTAAAGAAATATTTCCGCATATCACTCCTGAATCTATCTCCCTTGCTTTCAATTGAAAGAGGCTCTCTCCCTGAACATTTATGCCACGGAGGTATTTAAACATCTCAATCATATCACCTCTATCCCACCTTTCCTCTAAGGTGTACATATTAAGATCCTTAAGTCTGTCCTCATATACTTTATAATGAAGCCCACTAACCATTTTAGTAGCCACCCTATGTACTGACTCCATCCTATTTATATCCTTTGAAGGTGCGGTCTCCAGAATTGCACACTATACTCCAAATGAGGTTGCACCAAAGATTTATACAGGGGCACTATCACCTCGTTTTTTCTGCTAGCCATTCCTCTCCGTATGCACCCAAGCATCCTTCTAGCTTTTGCTGTCGCCTTTTCTACCTGTTTAGCTACTTTAAGATCATCAGACACAACCATGCCTAGGTCCCGCTCTTCTTTAGTGGACAAAAGTACTTCACTCTCTATACTATATTGCTCCCTTGGATTGCTGCAGCCCAAATGCATGACCTTGCATTTTTTAACATTAAATCTCAGCTGCAAAATTCTAGACCATTCTTCAAGCTTAGCTAGATCCCTCCTCATGTTATCTACACCTTCCTGGGTGTCTTCTCTATTGCAGATTTTGGTATCATCCGCAAAGAGGCAAACCTTACCCGACAGCCCTTTGGCTGTATCACTAACAAAGATATTAAAAAGAATCAGACCAAGGACAAATCCCTGGGGCACACCACTGGTAACCTCCTTCTCCTCAGAGTGAGCTCCATTTACTTGTACCCTCTGTCACCTCCCACTCAACCAATTTCCAACTCAAGCAGTAACTTTAGGGTCCATCCCTAGGGTGTTCAGTTTGTATATAAGTCGCCTGTGAGGAATGGTGTCAAAAGCTTTACTGAAATCTAAATACACCACATCTAGGGCTCTCCCTCGGTCCAACTCCCAAGTCACCCAGTCAAAGAAATCAATCAGATTTGTCTGACAAGACCTGCCTCTGGTGAATCCATACTGCTTCAGAACCTGTAATCTGCTGGACTCCAGAAACCTCACTATTTTCTCTTTCAGCAGCTTTTCCAATTTACTCACCACAGAAGTTAAACTAACCAGCCTGTAGTTTTCAATCACATCCTTACTTCCACTTTTGTGTAAAGGGGCCACATGAGTCTCTCTCCAGTCCTTTGGCACCACTCCCGACTCCAATGAGGTATTGAAAAGGTCAGTCAGTGGAGCTGCTAGAACATCCCCAAGTTCCCTCAGTATTCTAGGGTGTATCACATCCAATCCCATCACTTTGTTTACTTTAAGTTTAGCTAGTTTCTCAAGAACAAAGTCTTCTGAAAATTTTTTCAAGAAGCCCCTCGCTTCTGTTCCTGTTTATGGGTGTTTTCTGAGATCTGTGAACACAGAACAGAAATATTTGTTAAGCAATTCCGCTTTATCCTCATCAGTTTCTACATATTGCTCCCTTTCACCCTTGTGTCTGATAATACCCAAAAAAGAAGCTCAATTCATCCAATCTTAAAGGGGAACAAACTGGACTGCTCTTCACTGAATTTCTACAGACCAATAGCAAGTATCCCATTCTTATCAAAGATAATAGAGAAACTGGTACAAAACCAACTTCAGAATTTCTTTGATGGACATACTCCCCTTGATCCTTACCAATATGGGTTTAAACGGAACCACTGAGTCGAAACGCTGCTCACTTCCCTACTAAACTCAGTCCTCACATACACACAAATTGCCACCCAAGGCTGCCTCCTAATTTTCCTAGACATTTTGTCCGCCTATGATTCCTTACCTCATCACCAGCTCCTTGAAAGCCTACATGACATTGGCCTTCGAGACACCACCCTAAATTGGTTCTGCTCTTATCTAGAAAACAGGATACAACAAGTAAGGATCGGCATCAAAACCTCCCGTCCATTCCTCCAGCAACAAGGAGTACCTCAATGCTCTAGCCTAACAGCACTCTTATTCAACATCTTCCTCCATCCTATATGCCAGATCTTCAAGGACCATAAGATACATAACCAGCTTTACAGGGACGACATAATGTTCTTCACCCCGTTCAACACCTCAGCACCAGACGTCAGCAATATAAGCAAATGCTTCACCAAGGTGAGGCAGTGGTTTCAACAACACAATCTTATCATTAACCTAACAAAAACTGAGGCCCTTCATATATTCTCTGATGCATCTTACTATCCCCCAAACACCTTAAAACTTGATGAATTCACTATCAGTGTGAAAAGTGAAGTCAAGTACCTGGGCATAATTCTCGATCAGAAACTCAACTTCCAAAAACAAATAAGAACAGCAACCCAATCTGTCTACTATAAACTAAGAACACTTAAGAACCTCTGCCCTTTCGAACCGTCTGCCAAGCTATAATCACTCCCACCCTTGACTACTGGAACATTATATATCATGGCCTCCTCACAGAAACCCTGCACCCCTCCAAATGGCACAACATACAATGTAGCAAGCACAGGGCTATACTGAGCTAGAATCGTTCCTTGTGCAACTTGCACATCGGGCACATGCCTCCCTCCTCCCTTCCCATACCTCCATCCAGCCATTGCCTGCTCTTGCCCTGCTGCTGCCACTACCCTCCGTTTTCTCCATGGCAGTGCCAGCAGCACGGAAAGAGCAGAAAATGGCTGGATGGAGGTGGGGGAAGGGCGAGCACCCGATGTGCAAGTTGCCGGCACTTTAAGCAGATCTATTCCTCCCTGCTCTGACATCGCATCAGAAGAGGGCAGGACCGACCTGCTTAGCTAAAAAAGGCTTAGGGGGTGCATTTCAGTTGCCCGTTGTTGCCCTTCCACTGCTGAGAGAAGAAAAGGTGGTGGTGGCAGGGCAACAGTAGGCAGCCGAAATGAGCCCCCTAAGCCTTTGCGCCCTATGCGGCTGAACCGCTTACACAGAGCTAGGTACGGGAATGAGCAAGAATAATCCATAGAACCCCCAGACAAGCCCACATCACCCTCTACCCTAAAACACCTACACTGGCTCCCTATCCATGCCAGAATAAGATATGGGTTTGGGGGGGGGGGGGTCATGGACAAAAATGAAAGCAGGTGGATGGTAGGTTTAAAAAAATCATCATATTGTAGGAATATTTGGTGGTGATTTTGTACAGCTTAATTTAATGAGGGTATAGAATAAGATATAAGGCACTCATCATGATTCACAAAGTCTTACACAATGAATCAGCAACCTGTCTTCACCCCCTCCTCTCCAGACCCAAAAGCGACAGACTCCGAAGACTTAGTTCTATCAACCTACTTAACATCGCAGTCCAAAAAGCAAACAATCCACATGTAATTGTGCATTCTCTCTCATTGCCCCTACTGCATGGCATGCCCTCCCACTGCTCTGAGAGGATGCACTGACCAATCAGACT
Organism: Ichthyophis bannanicus; assembly: GCA_033557465.1. Lineage (NCBI taxonomy): Eukaryota > Metazoa > Chordata > Amphibia > Gymnophiona > Ichthyophiidae > Ichthyophis > Ichthyophis bannanicus. The sequence goes on from CM066046.1 coordinate 50,515,633, forward strand.
TTAGGAAGAAACTCACAACCTTCCTTTTCCATGAATACTTTAGCACAACCACAACCTTAGATCCGAGGTCAAGCATGAATTAAGTGACAGAGACCTCCGATCACATCAAATATCACAGACCTGAAGAATACAACGTATATAGAACATGCCTTACTGATCCTCCATAGTATGTATCCTCCCCCCCCCCACCTCACTTTTGTACATAGTTAAGTAGTTACTGTAATTTTTGTTTTACTTATATTGCTCACTGAACTGGTTATATGTAATTAAGAGTTCTTGTTCTTTGTACAACAGTTGCACCCGTACACTGTTAATCTGTTCTGTAACTTGTAAACCTCCTTGAATAGTAGAAAGACGGTATATAAATAAGCTTAAATAAATAAAATACATAAATAAATGACTCTCCTGAGAGGAAAGACTAAAGAGGTTAGGGTGGCTGGAGAAGAGATGACTGAGGGGAGATATGATAGAGGTCTATACAATCCTGAATGGCGTGGAACGGGTAAGTATGAATCGATTGTTTACTCTCAAAAAGTAGAAAACCTGAGGGACATTTCATGAAGCTACAAAGCAGTACATTTAAGACAGGAAAATTTTTTTTTCCTCTCAGTGAGTAGTTATGCTTTGGAATTCATTACCGGAGGATGTGATAAAAGCAGTTAGTGTAGGTGGGTTTAAAAAAGGGTTGGACAGATTCCTGGAGGAAAAGTCCTTAACCCTGGAATTACCGAGATTTTTTGCACACACTGAATACCGTTGGGGTCATAAATGACCCCACAATGAATTTTAATTGTTAACCATGAAAATTTTAAACTAAACAGACAAAATATTATTCCAAATTAATTATTTATTATATGAAAGTTAAATGTTTTGAAATTTAATGCTTTATCATACAATTACATGAAGAAGAGTTGCCATGAGAGCAGTTTTTGCATGCACTTGATGAACACAGTAAAGTACTACAGTCATTTGCATGAGACACAGAAAGTTTCTGAATGTTCTTTGCAAACATTGCGCTTGCAGGAGGTGCAAACTATGGTGCTTTTCTTGTCTTTTTCTCTGGAACAGCAGTGACACCTTGCCCTTTTCTTACGGATCCCAACATTGCAAACAGCATCAGTGGCTTCTTCAATTCTTTTCTGTTCTTTCGAATTGTCCCCAAAAGTGTCATTTGTTTTTCTAGCAATTTCCGTGACAGGGATAAGCTGCAGAAGAAATTGTCAACAGTAACATTTCTGCCAGATCGCGTCAATCCTTCAGTGAGTTGCAGCACAACCCTTTCACCGTGATTCTGTTCCCTGTTTTGTCTGAGTTCCCTTCCTGTATATACTTGAAGACGCAGAACATATGACGTTGCACTGTCACACAACATCCATAGCTTTATGCCATATTTCCCAGGTTTGCTGGGAATATATTGTCTGAACGGAACACGGCCACGAAATGTAAGCAGTTGCTCATCCACGGTAACATTTTCACCAGGAACAAAGGCGTCACTAAGAGTTGCTTCCCAGGTATCAAAAACGTGTCTGATTGGAGCAAGCTTATCCACGCCTCGTTGTTCATGTCTGTTGGTTGCATCATCAAATCTGAGAGCACAAGAAATTTGCTGAAAATGGTTATGGGCCATATTTTTGCCGAAAATAGAACGACCATCTTCAAGGTTCCACAACTGGATTCATTTTGTGACTTGTACACACCTGAGAGGATCAGAAGTCCAAGAAAACATTGAAATTCTCCATCTGTCAAATCTTTCCAGGTGTCATCATAAATGTGTCTTCCTTGTTTGCTCGTCCACATCATGGTTTCATTCAATAAGTTCTTCCTCATGAACAAATGGAAAGCAAAGCAGTTTTACTATAGGTGTACAATAATCGTGATGAACGAGCAGAAAGCCTTTAGATTTCATCGGAAATAATGAGAGAACGTATGATATCAATTACAGAAAATGTGTAATTTTCATAAAATAAGAGTACAAAAAATAAATGATACATAATTAATGATAAATACCTTTGTCAGATCAAAAAATTCACAAAAGTGCAAATTGTATCACGATCCAAACTGGACGTAAGCAACTGGGGTAAAAAAAAAAGCCGACAGTCACCCAGGAGTGCATGGTTCGGACGAAGGTATCCTTGAAGGATACTACCAAAAGCAGTGAGGTTCCAAAAGGGAGCATAGTAGCCCAAATGCCCTTGAGTAAGGAGCAGACAGAGCATAAAGATTCCAAATTACCCCTGCCTACCAATAGCCAGATTAATATGAATAAAATACAGTCTCTAAAATGCTTGTATGCCAATGCTAGAAGTCTAAACAATAAGATGGGAGTTAGAATATATAGCACTAAATGAGAGGTTAGATATGATTGCACTCTCAGAGACATGGTGGAAGGAGGATAACCAGTGGGACACTGTGATACCTGGATACAAACTATATCGTAATGATAGAGCTGATCAAATTGGTGGAGGGGTTGCGCTCTATGTTAGAGAGGGCATTGAGTCAGAAAGGATTAAAGTTTTGCAGGGAACAAAATTTGCTGTAGAATCTCTATGGATTGAAATTCCATTTATGAAGGGGAAGGTGATGGCAGTGGGAGTATACTATTGACCACCTGGCCAGAATGAACAAATGGATGATGAAATGCTCAAAGAAATCAAGGAAGCTAACAAAAGTCACAACAGAGTAGTAATAATGGGTGATTTCAATTACCCCGGTATCGACTGGGTCAGTGTCACAGCAGGACAAGCTAAAGAGATAAAGTTTCTAGATGGAATAAATGACTGCTGCTTGGAGCAGCTGGTTCATGAAACCGACCAGAGGGGAAGCCATACTGGACCTAGTCCTTAGTGGAACGCCAGATCTGGTGCAAGAAATAAGGGTGCTGGGACCACTTGGCAATAGTGATCATAGTATGATCATGTTTGATTTAATTAGTGGAGGACAGATAGTAAAGGCATCCACAGTACTACCTTTTAACTTTCAAAAGGGAGACTATGATAGAATGAGGAATATAGTTAGGAAAAAACTAAAAGGAGCGGTTCCAAAGATTAAAGACTTACAGCAAGCTTGGGTGTTATTTAAAAATACTATCCTCGAAGCCCAGACCAGCTGTATTCCACGCATTAAGAAAAGTGGAAGAAAGTCCAAAAAACTGCCAGCATGGTTTAAAGGTGAGGTCAGAAAGGCTGTTGCTGCCAAAAAAGCAACCTTCAGGAAATGGAAAAAAGAGCCAAATGATGAAAACTGGAAACAGCACAAGCACTGGCAAGTTAAATGCAAAGCATTGATAAGGCAGGCAAAGCGGGAATTTGAGAAGAAACTTGCTATGGAAGCAAAAACACGAAATAAAGACTTTTTCAAGTACATTCATAGCAAAAGGCCTGTGAGAGCCACTTAACCCTCCATAGCCCATGTTCCCTGTAAAATAGTTATCTCCAAGTTATAATGCCCTGTTCAATGTAATTTCAGTTTGTTCAATGTAAACCGCACTGATGCAGAATAGCGCGGTATATAAGAGAATGTAAATAAATAAATAAATTGGACCATTAGATGATAGAGGAGTAAAAGGGGCAGTAAGAGGAAACAAGGCTATAGCAGAGAGACTGAATGAATTCTTTGCTTCGGTCTTTACTGAGGAAGATGTAGGGATGTTACCCAAGACTGAAGTGGTATTTAAAGGTGATACTGCAGAGGAACTGAGAGAAATATCGCTACACCGGGAAGATATATTACAACTATTTGATAAACTGAATAGTAGCAAATCACCTGGACCGGATGGTATACATCCCAGAGTGTTGAAAGAACTGAAATATGAGATTGCAGACCTGCTATTGGTAATCTGTGAACTTTCATTAAAATCATCTGTAATACTTGAAGATTGGAGGGTCGTCAACGTAACACCAATTTTTAAAAAGGGTTCCAGGGGTGACCCAGGAAATTACAGACCGGTGAGCCTGACGTCAGTACCAGGGAAAATGGTAGAAACCATCATAAAGAACAAAATTACACAGCATGTAGATAGTCATGGCCTAATGGGAGACAGCCAACGTGGCTTTAGACAAGGAAGATCTTGCCTTACTAATCTGATATGTTTTTTTGAAGGTGTGCATAAACAGGTAGACAAAGGTGAGTCGGTTGATATAGTGTATCTGGACTTTCAGAAAGCTTTTGACAAAGTCCCCCATCAGAGACTTTTGGCAAAGCTAAAAAGTCATGGGATAGGAGGCAGTGTACTATTGTGGATCGGGAACTGGTTAAAAGATAGAAAGCAGAGGGTAGGGCTAAATGGCCAATATTCCCAATGGAAAAAGGTGAATAGTGGAGTACCCCAGGGATCTGTACTGGGTCCGCTGCTTTTTGACATATTCATAAATGACTTGGAAAAGGGAATAACTAGTGAGGTTATCAAATTTGCAGATGACACAAAACTGTTTAAAGTTGTTAAAACCCAAGAGGATTGTGGAAAACTGCAGGAGGATCTGGATAAATTGGAAGACTGGGTATCCAAATGGCAGATGAAATTTAATGTGGACAAGTGCAAAGTTATGCACCTAGGAAAGAACAACCCACACTATAGTTACACGATGCAAGGCTCCACATTAGAAACCACCACCCAGGAAAAAGATTTAGGAGTCATCGTGGATAACATGTTAAAACCCTCCGCCCAGTGTGCAGCGGCGGCCAAGAAAGCAAATAGAATGCTAGGTATCATAAGGAAAGGGATGGAGAACAAAACAAAGGATATTATAATGCCTCTGTATCGCTCCATGGTACGACCGCACCTTGAATATTGTGTGCAATTCTGGGCACCGTATCTTAAAAAGGACATAGCGTTATTAGAAAAGGTACAGAGAAGAGCCACCAAATTGGTGAAGGGGATGGAAGGCTACTCCTATGAAGAGAGGCTAAGAAGGTTAGGGCTCTTTAGCCTGGAGAAGAGACGGCTGAGGGGAGATATGATAGAGGTCTATAAATTAATGAATGGAGTGGAACGGATAAACGTGGATCAATTGTTTACGCTATCAGAGTATAGAAAGACTAGGGGACATGTAATGAAGCTACAGGGTAAACTATTTAAGACAAATAAAGAGAAAATATTTTTTCACTCAACGTGTAATCAAACTCTGGAATCTGTTACCGGAGGATGTAGTAAGGGCTGTTAGTATAGCTGGGTTTAAAAAAGGTTTGGACAAGTTCCTGGAGGAAAGGTCCATAAACCACTATTAAAAAGGGACCCAGGATATCAATGCTTGACCCAGTACAAGCATTGTGGAACCTGTGTCTTTTGGAGATATTGCTAGGTACGTATGACCTAGATTGGCCACTGTTGGAAACAGGATACTGGGCTTGATGGACCTCGGTCTGACCCAGTATGGCATGTCTTATGTTCTTAAATGACCCCACTGGTACTCTGTGCTGCAATTCATCACTAGCGTCACTTAGCGGATGAAAATTATTCCTCTCATGGCGCAATATAAGGAGAATATTGACATGTGAAAAGTCATAAAAAGATTGCATTCTTGAACAACTAGTTTCTGAGATACGCGTTGTGAAACTTGCAATGGGGGTCACTTTTGACCCCATCGGTACTCCCGTTAAACTGTTATTAAGGTAGGCCTGTGGAAAGTTGCTGCTTATCCCTCGGGAATCTGTCTACCTTTTGGGCAGTGGCATACCAAGGGTGGGGCAGTGGGTGTGGCCCACCCTGCCTGCCACCCTGGAGGGGGTGCACCCCTGCCAGGCACATGGAGGCAGTGCAGCAAATTTACCCTAAAGCTAGCTTGAAGCGCTGTCTCTGTGGGCCGGGCCGCTCTTCTCTCCTGGCTGAAGTCTTGTGAATTGCAGCAGCGGGGTGTGTATGTGTGTGAATCACGCCTTGCTGTGTGAGGGGGCACCAGCCATGGGGAGGTGCCCACCACAGGTGGCGAGGAGGCCAGGAATGCCACTGTTGCCAGGTACTTGTGACATGGATTGGCTATTGTTGGAAACAGGATACTGGGTTTGATGGACCTTTGGTCTGACCCGGTACAGCAAATGCTCTGTGTTCTTAAATTTGCAGCTCAGTGTGTCAGTGGCTCAGAAAGCAAACTGAATGTTAGTGATTACGCAAAAAGGAACGAAGGACAAAAATGAGAATACCATTATGCCTCTGTGGTGATCCTTAATGCAACTGTACCTTGAGCACTGTGTGCAGTTCTGGTAGCCCAATTTCAAAAATAATATAGTGCAACTCATGGCCTGTGCAAGGATATGAGGTATCCTAGATGAACCTCATTCCTGGCACCCATCTGCTCCCATTCCAATCCCTATTGCCATCGCTGCCATCCTGCTCTGGGACCAGCAGCGGCAACAGTGATTTAAAACAGCACTGCAGCACTTACCGAAACCTCCAGTGCTCCAGTGCTGTTCCTACTTCGCCCCCTCCGCTGCAAACTTCCTTTTGCATGGGGGCGGAATTAGCTGTGCACCCTCCGGACTACCCCCTTTAACTTCTTAGGTTCCCACTTCTAAACCAGATGTCAGAATGACATGGGGGAGGGCGTAGAGGAGGGGGGAGGGGAGATGGAAGGAGGTGCAGTGGCATCCTGACTTGCCTTCACTTGTTGCTTTTCTCCTGGGGTGGGGCATAATGCTGAGAAGAGTCATGCAAGCTGGGGCCAGTGATGTTCAACAAAATATAGTATATTTGGATTGACTAGATCTATCCTTAGAGTTACCACCTCACTCAGGTCAGCCCAACAAGGCTGATCCAGTCCTGGTTTGCACAGTGAATGCATAGGGTTGTGGTTCTGATTTTCCTAAGTAGATCTTCATATCCTTGCTTGCAATGGGTCAAAACCTGGACTTGATCATGCGCGTTCAGGCTGACAAGTGAGGTGGCAACCCTACTCATTGATTCCATCGCATGGAGCTTTGAAGTGGGATTAGTCTATCCCAAACCTAGTAGCTTACTCAACCCTCATGGCAATTCTGAAGTACAAAACGTGTCCTTTTATTCACATAAGATGTTAAGCATGCAGCAGTGGCCTTCTGCTTCTGCACGTCTGTGCTCTTGGCCGAAGAATTGAGAGGCTGCATTTCTTGAGATTATGAACCACAAAAGCTTTGCTTAAATGGAACCAGAAAACCCCACATTGTTAACAGGTTTTAGTGGCTTCCGATGCTGTGCAAGACACCTGGTTACCATGGCAACTACTGTAGCAGCAACCATTGCGTGCTCGCCTTAGCAACCGAGCAGAACAAAGAGGGACAGTCATGATGTGGACCACTGAAGAGGGCTGGCTGGAGTCCACTCCAGCGGCACCCAGGACCAGAACTCAGTCAATCCATGCATATCCCATCTTTCTGTTATCATTTCATAGCTCAAGCAATCTTATTAAAATTATGACTTTGTATGCCTCATGTAACCGTTCTTCCACTTCCATTAGCACCAAAGGAAGTAGGCAGGGTGCCACGCGTCCAGGAAATAATAGAGGGGTCAATATTTAAAAGGACTTAACCAGTCAACACCTGCTACCCAGATAAGTCCATCTGAGAGAGATGCCAGATAGCACTACTGAATACCTTTACAGAAAGCCTTGGGCTATCCGGATAGTGCAAAGGTTGCCCAGGGAGAGAGCCAGGATAGAACATGAGTTATTCATATAAAGCATTTTCCAGTGCCACAATCTCGATAGATAACGTTAGACGGCTGAACATCACTGCTATACATACTATCTTGCTGTTCAGTAGCAGCCATTGTCCAGACATTGCTGCTGAATATCAATAATTCTGTCAGCTCAAGATCGGCCCATAGAATATTTTAGAATGATAGAGCTTCTGCCTAAGTGTGCAGCTATTAAGATGCTACTTTATAAAAAAATGTAGTGCCTGATATTCAGCTATCCAATCACAAACAGCAAAGTAACCCCTCGAGCAGACAGGTTCACCAAGCCCAATATAATATCTACCCTATAGGTGAACTCGAATAAGAAAACTTCCCTCCTAAGAAATAGGAATGTTAATTTGTCAGACTAAAGATCCCAGAACTGAAGCTACCTTTAGCAAAGCTATGGTTAAGGGGAGTAAAAGTCCATTTTAATCAAAAGAGCAGCAATTACACATTAAAGCCAAAAATTTATTTATGGCCACAAAATCACTTTACTTAGCTGCAAATACTGGCGATATGTACTCCAACACGAGTGACCAACACGACACAGTCCTGTGTTTCGGGCTCCAACTTTCAAGTACCCTGCTTCAGGTTCAATTCGTCATCACCTAGCAGGAAAAAACACCAAGAATGGATTGACCAAGGAAGACACTTTAAAAGCCAGCGTCCTTTTTAAGATACGGCGACCAGAACTGCACACAATATTCAAGGTGCGGTCACATCATGGAATGAAACAGAGGCATTATAATATTTTTGGTTTTATTCTCCATTCCTTTTCTTATGATTCCTAGCTTTCTATTTGCTCTCTTGGCCGCGCTGCACATTGGGCAGAGGGTTTCAACATGTTAGTCACAATGATGCCTAAATCTTTTTCCTGGGTGGTGGTTCCTAATGTGGAACCTTGGATCATGTAATCATAGTGTGGGTTGTTCTTTCCTAGGTGCATAACTCTGCATTTGTCCATATTAAATTTCAGCTACCATTTGAACATCCAGTCTTCCAATTTATCAAGGTAATCTTGCGATTTTTCACAATCCTCTTGGGTTTTAACAACTTTGAATAATTTTGTGTCATCTGCAAATTTGATTACCTCACTCTTTTTTCATATTTCCAGGTCATTTCCGAATATGTTAAAGAGCAGCGGACCCAGCATAGATCCCTGGGGTACTCCACTATTCACCTTTCTCCATTGGGAAAATTGTCCATTTAGCCCTACCCTCTGCTTTCTATCTTTTAACCCGTTCCTGATCCACAATAGTACACTGCCTCCTATCCCATGACTTTTTAATTTCGCTACCCGGGCAGTGGCTTAATAGCATCTCATCCTTCTTTAGTTCCGCAGGTATATAGTATATAGTTCCTCATGTTATGTTTATAATTCTCATTGTTATTAGCCTGCATGCTACCCCCCCCCCCCTGCACTTAACTTGTTCTTCGTTTCACTGTAAGAAATGTAAGTTGTAATATAAACCACTTTGACTTAAAGATATCTCGGTATAAAAACCTGCTAAATAAATAAATATTGCTGCTGCCTGGTTATGGCTAGGTGCTGCCCCTGGACTCCGCCTGGACTGCCCCGATGCTAACCCGTGAGCTTTGGGGTGTGCAGCATCTGCACCTGTGGACGTCCAGTGGCACTAAGCATGTTTGTGTCACGGAATATCATGCTTAGCAGCAGTTACAGGCATTGCATTTTCCCTGCTACTGATGTCAGGCTCACCGGTCTGTTGTTTCCTAATTCACCCCGTAACCCTTTTTTTTTTTTGGTGCACTCAGGATGCGGTTAGCACGTGGTGTGAACTTGGCGTTAATTTTACTGAGCTCACGATGCCCCTGTGTGATGCACAGTTAGCATGAGAATCGTCCTGCACTGTCATGACCCTGTGCTGGCTGGCAAGACAGGTCTCAGCGCACCTTCAGTGTGCACCAAGAGACACGCTGCCAGCTGCCGCCCATTAGTAAAAGACCCCCTTAGGGACACAGGATACCAAATCACCAAATTAGTATCAACTTACTGGTCAGACTATTCTTAGGAGTCCAGCAAAGGCTCCTTGCCGTTAACTACAACATTCCTAGTAGAAAGCAAAGCAAGAGCCACTGTGGTTCAAAGAAGATATAACTCGCATCCTGCAGTTTAATTAAATATTTACAGGGAAAGCTGAGACAAAAAAGCCCTCCAGGTTGGAACAAAAAGTGTTCAATGCATGCTAGAACTTTTTAGCATGTACCATCAACTTAGCATACCTTAACTTGAAGGTTAAAGCACGCTAAATCGATTTAGTGCACACTAAAGGTTTTAAGGCACACTAACAAACGGAATGCATGCTAATGAATGCACAGCTCTGTCAGATCAAGGACTGGTGCAGCTCTGGGCTCTTTGCATGAAGAAGGAGAGAAAATGTCTATTTAATTATGATTTCTAATTCACCTTCTCGCTCCGTCTCTATGGAACACAAGGCTGATCTCGAGGTATACACGTAGGTTGTTCACATTAGTGATCCCTTAAAGACAGGGGCAACCTATGGGAGTTAAGGGGAGAAGAACAGAGACTCCGGGCGCCTGACTAACTCACTTGCCTTTGGCACTCACTGTCTCTTTACAACGCTTAACTCTCTCCTCAAGGTGCCGCCACCTCTTACCCCTACTTCTCTTTCTACCCGGACTTTGGCTGACTATTTCCATGACGAAGTCCACAAGATTACACTTGAATTCCCCACAAGGTCATCTTCATCCCCTATTTACTTGCAACTCCTCCCCTCAACCTCTGCCTCCCTTTCTTCCTCTTCTAAGGAGGAAACCACACATCTTCTTTCCTCCTCCGAACTCACTACCTGCTCCTCTGACCCTATTGCCAGCCGTCTCCTAAGCTCCATCACCTCTGCTGTCGTCCCTTCCATCTCCCATATCCTCAACCCATCACTCTCCACTGTAACTGTTCCTGCAGCCTTCAAGCATGCTGTGGTTACACCTCTCCTCAAGAAACCCTCACTAAACCCTACCTTGTAAATAAGTTATGGAACCACTTACCCCCCAAGGTGATGTTTCAGCTGCAGCCGTTATGTTATTTTGTTCTTTGTAAACCAGTTTGACTCTTAGAAAAGTGGTATAGAAAAAATGTTAAATAAATAAAAAATAAAAATACGAAATACTTGTCCTTCTATTTATCGAACCGTCTTCCTCCTCCCCTTTATTTCTAAACTACTTGAATGTGTGGTTCACCGCCATTGTCTTGACGTTATCTCTTCTCAAGCCCTTCTGGATCCATTGCAATCTGGCTTTCATCCTTTACATTCTATTGAAACGGCTCTTGCCAAAGTCTCTAGTGGCTTGTTCCTGGCCAAAACCAAGGGCCTTTACTTGATCCTCATCCTTCTTGAGCTTTCTGCTGCTTTGTCAGGCACCACCTTCTCCTTGATACCTTGTCCTCACTTGGTTTAAGGACTTTGTTCTATCCTGGTTCTCGTCCTATCTCTCCCACCGCACTTTTAATGTAATATTAAAAGTGACATTGCTACTGAACCTGGATGTCTCACCGCTGTTTGAAATTGAACATAGCCAAAACAGAGCTTCTTATTTTTTTCCCTTAAACTCACCTCCCCCCTTCTTCCTTTTGCTATTTCTGTGGATGATGCTCTACTGCTCCCTGTTTCCTCAGCTCGCAACTGTGGGGTCGTCTTTGACTCCTCCCTCTCCTTCTCCACAAACATCCAACTGATAGCTAAAACCTGTCGTTTCTAGATCCATTGCAATCTGGCTTTCGTCCTTTACATTCTACTGAAATGACTCTTGCCAAAGTCTCTAGTGGCTTGTTCCTGGCCAAATCCAAGGGCCTTTACTCTATCCTCATCCTTCTTGACCTTTCTGCTCCTTTTGACACTGTCAGTCACCATCTTCTCCTCAAAACCTTGTCCTTGCTTGGTTTTAAGGGCTCTGTCCAATCCAGGTTCTCTTCCTATCTCTCCCACCGCACTTTTAGTGTTCGTTCTAGTGGATCCTACTCTACTGCTATCCCGCTCTCAGTTGGTGTACCCCAAGGGTCTGTCTTGAGTCCACTCCTTTTCTCTCTCTATACCCATTCCCTTACTGCACTCATCTCCTTCCATGGTTTTCAGTACCATCTTTACACTGATCTCAGCTCTACCTCTCTACACCTGAAATCTCTCTGGGAATCCGAGCCCGTATCTCTGCCTGCCTATCTAACATTGCTGCTTAGATGTCTCACCGCTGTTTGAAATTGAACATAGTCAAAACCAAGCTTCTTATCTTTTCCCCTCAAACCCACCTCCCCCCTTCCTCCTTTCTCTACTTCTGTGGATGACACGCTACTCCCTCCTGGTTCCTCAGCTCGCAACCTCGGGGTCGTATTTGACTCCTTCCTCTCCTTCTCCACACATATCCAACTGATAGTTAAAACCTATAATTTCTTTCTCTATAACATCAGCAAAATTTGCTCCTTCCTTTCTGATCACACTACTAAGACACGTCTCCACTCCTTAGTCACCTCCCGTATAGACTATTGTAACCTGCTCCTTGCTGGTCTCCCTCTGAGTCATCTCTCTCCCCTTCAATCTGTTCAAAATTCAGCTGCCTGGCTAAACGTCCGCCATTCTCACTATGTTCTCATAACCATAATCACTTCATTGGCTTCCTATCTGTTTTCTTATCCAATTCAAACTTCTCCTACTGAGCTATAAGTGCATTAATTCTGCTGCTCCTCACTATCTTTCCTCTCATCTCTCCCTATACCCCTGTCCAGGAACTCCGCTCTTCTGGCAGATCCCTTCTATCTGTGCCCTTCTCTTCCACTGTCAACTCCACTTCGATCTTTCCACCTTGCTGCTCCTTATGCCTGGCACAAACTACCTGAGTTGGTAAATCAAGCTTCATCCTTGGCCCTTTTCAAATCTGGGCTAAAATCTCATCTCTTCGAGGCTGCTTTTGGATCCTGATCCACGTGGTCTCCTGCTCTCCAACTATGTGTTTTCTTACCATTCCCCTTGACATACCCTAGTCTCCAGCTCTTCTTCTGTCTGTCTTGACTAGGTTGTAAGCTCTGATGAGCAGGGACCGTCACTTACATGTCTCTGTACAGCGCTACATACACCTTGTAGTGCTATACAAATGATCAGTAGTAGTAATAATAGTTATTTGTATTTGCATAAATATTTGCATACTGGATTTACTCAGTCAGTGCCATCATCGGGTTTATTGTGTGGAAGGGAGACGTAAAGTAAGAATAACAATCCTGGGAGCTGTGAATTCAAGATCACATAAGCCAGGATAGACTGGACCACAGTGAAGATGGAAAAATCCAGAAATTAGCTACTGCAGAGCTGGTTTTAGACATACAGAGTTGAAGGCAGATGTGTGTGTATGTGTGTTGGGGGGGGGGGGGGGGAAGCTTCAAAGCCTCTTCGCTTTAAACTGGAGATTTCCTTGGCTCTGAACAGGCAAAATCTTTTAGATTTTAGAATGTCAAACACAAAATCCCCTTTAAATCTCAGACAGAATAGGCCTGATATTCAGCGACAGCTACTAGCCACCGTCGCTGAACTTTAAACCTGGATATTCAATGCCGGGAGCATATCCGGGCCCCAGTATTAAATGCCAAGGCTGCCTGGATTGCCATAAAGCTAGCCGGTCAGCGGCGATACTCAGCCATCGCCCAGTTTAGTGGTGAAAATTAGGACAGCCTTTATTGCACCTGACTTTTGCCACTTAGCAGTAACTGGGCAGTGACTCAATATCGCTGCTGCCCAGTTATCATCGGATAAATCCCCTGGAACGCCCCATTGCTAACCGATTGGCTTTGGGGCATGCAGTGGCGACACCGGTGGACATTCGGCTGTTGAATATCCTGGCTAGGGAGATTAACACAGTCGGCAGGTCTGATAACTGTGTTAATCCCTGTGAATATCGGGCTGAATACACATATCAGTACCCTTCTATAACATCAGCCAGCTAAGCTTCCATGTACTTGCTCCATCTTATACATGTCTTAAATATGTTCCCCTAAACCAGTGCTGGGATTCAGCTGGTTCAGCCAGAACCGGTTCCTGCCACGGGCTGCGTTCACTGAAGTGGGCCAAAAGCGGTATCTCGATGCTGGTGCTGCAGTAGTAGTGGGAATCCCTCCACCCGCCAGTGCTTTGAAGGCATCGGAGGACCGCGGCATTGGGGGAAGCCCCTGATACAGTCAAACCACTGGCATGTGGGGGGGGGGGGGGTCGGGCCCCTCGGCCACCAGGGAGTTGCTGCCCTCTGGTGGGCACCAGTGGCAAACACATGCCATGCTGCCACCCGCTAGGTTCTGTCAGTGGCAGGATCGATCAGAACCAGCTCCTGTTCGGATCGAATCCCACCACTGCCCTAAACACCTTAGTACATCTGGCCCATAGTGTTCTCACTCGCTTTTCAGCATAAGTCTTCAACCTCCGCGTCATCAGGGCCGGCCCAATCACTAGGCAAACTAGGCAGTCGCCTAGGGCAGCAACTTCCGGAGGGCAGCGAAAGCAGGACATTCAAAGCTAAATGTAAAGATTGAGGTTTGCCTAGGGCTCCAGCATTTTGGAGCAACTCTAGGGCCGGCCCTGCGTGTCATTAACCTGGTCATGGCTCCACATTCCTTGCAGGCCATCCTGCGTTCAGATGCAGTCTTTTAGGATCAGTTTCACAGTTATATTTATTTAAATTATGACTTCCATATCCAAGAGGGCTATACCTCCTTCAGTTTAAAAAATACATGGAAGCATATTTTGGAAAAGACATGGAGACTGGAATAAAGACATTGAAGTGGGAATGATCGCAATCCCAGCACTATTTTAGAAAATGGTCTGCTAAACAGGGAGCCTTTCTTAAAATAAGAAACAAGGAATAAGGAGGCACAGGAGAGCATGTCTATGTGCCAATATATGGAGCCAGAGGAGTCATTTTGCAAATCCACATATCAAAAAAAACCAATGAGGTCAACATGGCCGCCACATCAGAACATTACAAATACCACACTGTGCCAGACCAAGGTCCATCAAGCCCAGTATCCCGTTTCTAATGTGGAACCTTGCATCAGGTAACTGTAGTTTGGCTTGTTCTTACCTAGGTGCATAGCTTTGCACTTGTCCACATTAAATTTCTTCTGCCATTGGATGCCCAGTCTTCCAATTTATCAAAGTTCTCTTGCAGTTTTTCACAATCCTCTTGTAAGTGTCGGATTTCACAGTTTCCATGTGGAAATCCTTGAAACGTACATGTCTGTGGCAGCGATTTAGCAAGCCTATAAGTATATATGCCGCCAATTAACAACAAATGCTGCTCTGTTTATCTAATTTAACTTTTGAAGGGGAGTAAGCAATGGGGGATTAAGAAGGATAGCACCCTTAATCCTCCTTGTAAAGGGCTGGCTAAACAGAACACTTTTGTAAAACCTAAATGTGCCAGGCAGCAGATCTAGATCCCAACATGGACAATTGCAGTCATACATGTGTATGCCTTATATGAAATGGGAAATACATATGTAGATTTTTGACTCGCCCAGGCCCTAGCCACACTCCCAACAGGCCTCCATGCAGTCTCTACATAGACAAACGCTTTTCTCATCACCCCTCCATCTCTAGAGGATCTTACCTCTTCACACCCTCTCATTTCAGACACCATGGCTCCCTTCTTCATCCCCCCATTCCTTCTCCCTATGCACCTGTTTCCTTCCACCCCTCCAGGTACTGTAGCTTCCTTCACATCTGCTCCTTTCCTCCCTCTTCTCACCAACTCCCGCCCTTGGATGTTCACCTTTTCTCCCTCCCTCCTTCTTCCCACTCCTTACTCCTAATTCTTTTATTTATATAAGAACATAAGATATGCCATACTGGGTCAGACCAAGGTCCATCAAGCCCAGTATCCTGTTTCCAACAGTGGCCAATCTAGGTCATACGTACCTGGCAAAATCCCCAAAAGACACAAGCTCCACAATGCTTGTACTGGGTCAAACATTGATATCCTGGATCCCTTTTAATAATGGTTTATGGACCTTTCCTCCAGGAACTTGTCCAAACCTTTTTTAAATCCAGCTATCCTAACAGCCTTTACTACATCTTCCGGTAACAAATTGCAGAGTTTGATTACATGTTGAGTGAAAAAATATTTTCTTTTATTAGTCTTAAATAGTTTACACTGTAGCTTCATTGCAGGTCCGCTAGTCTTTCTATATTCTGATAACATAAACAATCGATCTACGTTTACCTGTTCCACTCCATTCATTAATTTATAGACTTCTATCATATCTCCCCTCAGCCGTCTCTTTTCCAGGTTAAAAAGCCCTAACCTTTTTAGCCTTTCTTCATAAGGGTATCCTTCCACCCCCTTTACCATTTTGGTGCCTCTTCTCTGCACCTTTTCTAATAATGCTATATCCTTTTTAAGATACGGCGACCAGAATTGCACACAATATTCAAGGTGCGGTCTCACCATGGAACGATATAGAGGCATTATAATATTCTTTGTTTTATTTTCCATTCCTTTCCTTATGATACCTAGCATTCTATTTGCTCTCTTGGCCGCTGCTGCACGCTGGGCAGAGGGTTTTAACATGTTATCCACAATGATGTCTAAATCTTTTTCCTGGGTGGTAGTTCCTAATGTGGAACCTTGCATCGTGTAACCATAGTTTGGGTTGTTCTTCCCTAGGTGCATAACTTTGCACTTGTCCACATTAAATTTCATCTGCCATTTTGATGCCCAGTCTTCCAATTTATCAAGATCCTCTTGCAATTTTCCACAATCCTCTTGGGTTTTAACAACTTTAAATAGTTTTGTGTCATCTGCAAATTTGATAACCTCACTCGTTATTCCACTTTCCAGGTCATTTATGAATATGTCAAAAAGCAGTGGACCCAGCACAGATCCCTGGGGTACACCACTATTCACCTTTCTCCATTGGGAAAATTGGCCATTTAGCCCTACCCTCTGCTTTCTATCTTTTAACCAGTTCCTGATCCACAATAGTACACTGCCTCCTATCCCATGACTCTTTAGTTTTACCAAAGGTCTCTGATGAGGGACTTTGTTAAAGGCTTTTTGAAAGTCCAAATACACTATAGCAACTGACTCATCTTTGTCTACCTGTTTATTCACACTTTCAAAAAAACATAACAGATTAGTAAGACAAGATCTTCATTGTCTAAAGCCATGTTGACTGTCTCCCATTAAGCCATGACTATCTACATGTTCAGCAATTTTGTTCTTTATGATGGTTTCTAACATTTTTCACGGTACTGACGTGAGGCTCACCGGTCTGTAGTTTCCTGGATCACCCCGGAACCCTTTTTAAAAACTGGTGTTACGTTCGCGATCCTCCAATCTTCAGGTATTACAGATGATTTTAATTATAGTTCACAGATTACTAATAGCAGTAATTTCCATAGCTTCTATACCATGTATCTGATATTCTCTCTGTGGTTCACAATATAGCATAAGAAATATTATAACATAAACGTGGAGGCACATTCCGATCCGGACGTCCAACCCCTTGCTCGGGTGCCCAGAATTGGGACATGCACCGGCTGCACCTGATTCTGATCCCACAGGGGCTAGACGTGTCTGTGGGATCAGAATCAGGAACAGGGCCATGATGTCCAGGCCATGCCCCAATTCTGCATGCACAACAGACTCCCCAGATAGCCTAGCCAGGCTCCTGAATGGAGCCACAGTGCCGTAGCATCCCATCACCATAGCACCGTGGCTCCATTCAGGAGCTGCAATCCCTGGCTGCTGACCAAAGTCCCCTTTCGCCACAGCCCGACCCCCGATCTGGCCTTCCATGGCCAAGGTCAGGCTGCGAGGAACCCCCTGCACCTCCTCACCACCTCTGCTGCTCCCGGCTCAGCTGTCCCCTGATGTCTAGGGCAACTTATTCCACCTCCGAGGTGCAATAAGTCCCTTGTCCATTTTGCAGATCCTGGATGTACAGGGCTGAACTCAGAATCAGCCCTGAATGTCCGGGGTCAGTCGCCACCCACTGCCCACCCTCGGTCCTCCACTGGCCCACTTCCTCCCGCCCACGAACAGAGCTCCCCGTACAGACCAGGTGAATGAGCAGGGAACTCGTTGGAGCAGGGTGGAGCAGAGACCAGGCATTCACTCCACCCTCATCACTGAAGGTACGCAATGGAGAGCTCCTCACCAAAATGATGATACAATATCCTGGTGTAACACTCGACCAGCGTCTTAACATGAATGCCCAGATAAGCAATACGGTAAAGGCGATTTACCACAAAGTTCGGATACTACGTCACATGAGACAGATACTAGAGACAAAAGACTTCTGAACAGTCTTTCAAGCACTAATAATGCCTCATTTTGACTACGCCAATTCCATACTGCACGGCCTCCCGAAGAGCTCGCTGAACCCCTTGCAGCTCGCAATGAACACTGCAGCCAGAACCCTCTACGGAGCATCCAGAAAGGACCATATCACCCCAATCCTAAAACTTCTGCACTGGCTTCCAGTCCACTGCAGGATTACCTTTAAGATCTTAACAATGACATTCAAGGCCATCAACAAATGCACGTCCATCTCCCTCTCAGACCTCGTCCAGACCATCCCCCTCAACAGATTGAGGAGATCAGCCGCCAACAACACCATACTTCTCCCGAAAGCTATACCAAATGCTCCAAGGCTACAAGAAACCGTGCCTTTGCACTATATGCACCTTCCTGCTGGAACACCCTGCCACCAGACATTCGTGCCATAAACAACCTCTCTCAGTTCAGGAAGGCACTCAAACATCATCTCTTTCTTCAGTACTTTTCCAATTCAGCTGATATCACTTAGCCACCCGCACCTCAACCCAAGTCAGCTCCCACAGAGTACCCACCTCCCACACCGTAATCAGATCACTTAAGCTAACCCCCCTCCCGGTAACCACGGATGAGCTGTCCATAACTCTGCGACATACAATTATGTATGTGTATATAGTCATACTGTTTAATTTGTAAATAATGCCAAATCACATGTAAAAACTTGATACTAATTTGTATATAGTTCACCTGTTCACCATGTTTTAAACTCCCTGTTTAATGTAAGTCCAATGGTAGACTGTTCTGCATTGCACAATTTTTGTTGCCTGTGAACCGCGCTGATGATAAATAGCGCGGTATAGAAAAACAATAAATAAATAAAAAATAAATAAATAAATCTCTGTTTCCCCCAGCACCAGCCAGACTAATAGTGGGTCTGGATGCCCAGATCGGACATCCAGACCTGGTCTCAGAATAGACCCCATAGGCAAAAGCAAACAAAACATCATAAAACAGATAAATAAACAATAATGAAGCATATACTAAATAAAACGCATCATAGCAGAGGCATACTTTATTCAACACCTGAGCTAAATTTCTTTCTTAAAGTAAAACACTTTAGGAAGAAAATTAAAGTCCAAATAATCTTGCAGAACCCAAAGCTCCAAAGGTAAATTCATTCCAAGCCAATGGGAAGCTCGAACCTCATACCCTGATGGAGGGGCTCGGCATGTGAACTGACCACTTCCCTGTGAGCGCAACATACGCGAGAAAGTAAAAACTTTCCAGGGAAATTTCAAAGGTGCATCTATCCCCAATTTGAACACTTTAAAAATCGACACAGCTATCTAAAAGAAACATGAAACTCAAAAAGTAAAAAATGAAGAGACTCTAAATAAGGAGTGATATGCCCGTGAGCTTTCGCGCCCTGTCAATAAGCAAGCCACAACATTCTGAAGACTCTGTAGAGGTTTTAGATAAAAAGTCAGGAGCCCAAACAACACAGTACTACAATAATCTATAGGTGGCAACACCAAACTCTGTACTAGAGTCCTAAAATCAGAAGGAACAAGAAAGTATTTCAGCCTGTGGATCAATTGCAAATTATAAAAGAGCTACTTCATGACATCCCTTACATATGGACGAAAAGACAAATGTGAATCCAGGAGAATACCTAAACATTGGGTCTGCTGCACAAGTGAAACTTGATAAGAGTCAATCTGAATCTTCTCAGGCAACTGAATGGCTGATGCATGATGAACAACCAAACTTTCTGTTTTTGAAATATTCAGCTCTAAACCCTGAGTAGCAAGCCAAGGAGCTACCTTCAAGATACAATATGACAATGGCATCAAAGCAGGGTTAGGATCCCTACGAAACAGGAGAAAACACATTTCATCTTTTCCTTCCTTCTTATAACCCTGCCCCCCCCTTTTACCCTATCCCTCCCAGGCTCTTGCTCCTTCTTCCCCCTCCACTCTCCCCTTATGCTAAGTGGGGTCACAAAGTTATCTAACCATGATCCTCCCCACTTTGCATCCCTCCCCCAGCTGAGTCATTAGCAGGAGAAGCATTTACTCGGATGCCCTCTTCTGTTACCACAGTGCCAGTGTTGTGATTAGAGCAGCAAGATTTCACTGCTGTTATCACAAGCTGGCTTCACCAGCAGAATCAATAGAATAGCAGCAGCTACGGGTACCAGTATGTCAACAATGAGCCGCCTGACTGAAGACCGAACACAATTTAGGACAACTATCCAGAGGGTCGCCATGAGTCGACACCAACTTGACGGCACTTAACAAGAACAACTTTTTTCTATACCACTTAGTCAAGAAATCAAAGCAGTTCACATAAACCGATATCACTTGAACTTTGTTAAATATAACTTAGAACACTGAATAACTTAGGTATAATTTACAATAGAACTTAAGTTAACAATTCTGGAATACACATGATTTCCTATCCCATGTACTAATGCCTTTAACCTCTCCCGGCATTCGCGGCTTTACAGATACAGCCGCCAGCGTGAGGGAAAAGACTCCTCATGCTGGCGGCTGTGCAGAGGGAGCCGGGGCCTCACGCGGGCTTCCCTGGCTCCCTCTGCAGCCATCCACATTGTGCAATAATGGAGTTCATGTGGGGCCCTGTGCGAACAACATTATCGCACAATGGATGGGCTGGCCCTGCTCAGAGCCTGCCAGAACTTGAAGCATGAGCTCAAGGTGTTCTCCACAGAGGTAGAGTGCACACTGGTCACTAGAAAACAGAACGAGGCAGGAAAAGAGTCACAAGCAGAGGAACAACGTGGCAAACCAAGTAAAGCAGTCTCATAGCACAGGAACACAACCAAAGCATCAGGAAAAAGAGAGGCCAAATAGCAGGTGAGGGTCAGGGCAGGCAGAACAGGTTTATTACCAGAAGGCTAGCAGAGGTCAGATACTGAAGATCAGCAGACAAAGTAAGGGACTCAACGTGAGATCTATTCAAGGGCAAAGTAGACTGGGAGTTCCTCACTTTGAAAAGATGCAGGGAGCCAATTAGAGGAGATGTAATTCTCAAGAGCCAGTCATCCTCAGAGGGCCATTAGGGGCAAGCTGTATCATCAGGATGAGACTAGTAACAGCATAAAAGGCAGGAAGAGGTTGCAGCTCACTTCTTATGTGAGGAAAGCCTCCTGGGAGGTAAGCGCATGAGAGGTACCCTAGAATGTGATGAATAGTTCCCTGTTTGAGTTCCTTTATGGGAGGAGACCCAGGAGAATTCTAGATGTATTCTGTGAGACATGGGAAAAGGAGCAAACTTCAGCAAAGAACCTGGTAGACTATGTTCATCAGATGCAGGACCAGCTATGAAGGACTAGTGAGGCCACCAGTATGTGTTTGGTAAAAGCTCAAGCCACACAAGCCCAGAAACATAATAGCTCCATGGTCTCATAAATCTTCCAACCAGGAGACCAAGTGTTGCTGCTAACATCATCAGATGGCAAACTACTGTGTCAGTGGCAAGACCTTTATAAGGTCATTGAGAAAGTGGGGCCCATGATTAACAAGGTGGCCCAACTGGACAAGTGGAAAAAGGCCCAGATCTTCCATGTGAAACTTGAAGAAGTGGGTTGCCACAACCTCTGCTCTACTCCAAGGGGAGGATTTGGGACCATAGGTTTCACTGAACCTTGAGCTGCTACATGCCTCACTTGGGGTCCAGCTGTCAGCTGCAGAAAAGGGCAAGTTAGAAAGACTGGTAAATCAAAATGCTGATGTCTTCTCTAATATTCCTAGAAGAACTCATCTAGCTGATCACGATATTGTCACAGATCCAGGAGTAATTGTTTGACAGTGACTATACCAAATACTGGAGGCATGGCAGTAGCCCATGACTTCAGAAGTGAGGGAGATGCTTAGAGTGACTCCTATAGTAACTGGTCAGATGGGAGTTTCCACTTCTGCAGTGATTTCACAAAGGTTAATGAAATCTCAAAGCTTGAAGCTTACCTGCTGCCTAGAGTAGGTGAACTTCTTGAGAAACATGGGGCAGCTCTGTTTATCTCTACACTGCATCTCACTATGGGGTACTGGCAGGAACCTCTTACTCCTGCATCCAAAGTGAAAACAGCCATTTCTATTAGAGGGGATGCTTACCTAAACACCATCGTAATTTACAATATAGACTTGGAAATTCATTTAACCCAGTTACAATTTATTCTTGCAAGTCTGCAGAAGGTGGGCTTAATTACAAATATAAGAATATAAGATATGCTCTACGGGGTCAGACCAAGTGTCCATCAAGCCAAGTATCCTGTTTTCAACAGCGGCCAATCCAGGTCGCAAGTATCTGTCAGGTTTCTAAAAAGGTACACAGATTCCATGGTGCTTATTCTGGGATAATCAGTGGATTTCCCTGGTCCTCTTTAATAATGGTTTATAGACTTTTCCTACAGAAACTTGTCCAAACCTTTTTTGAACCCACCTACACTAATAGCTTCCACTGTATCCTCTGGTAATGAGTTTGATTACGTGTTGAGTGAAAAAATATTTTCTCCAATTAGTCTTAAATGAGCAACATTGTAGCTTCATTGCGTGTCCCCTAGTCTTCTACTTTTTGAAGGAGTAAACAACCTATCTACATTTATCTGTTCCACACTATTCATTATTTTATAGACCTCTTTCTCTTTCATATCTCCCCCCTTTTTTCCAAGTTGAAGAGCTCAAACCGCTTGGTGACGCTTCTCTGTACCTTTTCTAATTCTAGTATATCCTTTTTAAGATATGGCGACCAGATTTGCACATAATATTCAAGGTGTGGTTGCACCATGGAACAATATAGAGGTGTTATATTATTCTTTGTTTTATTCCCCATTCCTTTTTTATGATTCCGTGCATTCTATTTGCTTTCTTGGCTGCTGCTGCACACTGGGCAGAGTTTCAATTTGTTATCCATGATGACACCTAGATCCTTTTCCTGCGTGGTGATTCCTAACGTGGAGTCTTGCATCGTGTAATTGTAGTTTGGGTTGTTCTTCCCTAGGTGCATAACTCTGTACTTGCCCACATTAAATTTTATCTGCCATTTAAATGCCCATTCTCCCAATTTTTCAAGGTCCTCTTGCAATTTTTCACAATCTTCTTGTGTTTTAGCTACTTTGAATAATTTTGTGTCATCTGCAAATTTGATCACCTCACTCGTTATTCCCATTTCCAAGTCACTTATAAAAATGTTAAAAAGCAGCGGGCCCAGCACAGATTCGTGGGGTACTCTAATATTTACCTTTTTCCATTGAGAAAATTGGCCATTTAGTCCTACTCTGTTTTCTATCTTTTAACCAATTCCTAATCCACAATAGTATACTGCCACCTATCCCATGACTTTTTAATTTCCACAAGAGTCTCTCATGAGGGACCTTGTCAAGGCTTTCTGAAAATCCAGATAAACTATATTGATTGGCTCACCTTTATCTACCTGTTTATTCACACCTTCAAAAAATGTAAGAGATTAGTGCGACAATATTTTTCTTGGCTAAATCTTTGTTGGCTTTCTCTCCTTAAACCATAACTATATACATGCTCAGTAATTTTATTCTTTATAATGGTTTCTACCATTTTGCCCGGTACTGATGTCAGACTCACAGGTCTGTAGTTTCCTGGAACACCTCTGGAATCCTTTTTTAATATTTTGAGGAGAGGTGTAGCTACAGCATGCTTTCGGATCTTGACTCACCTGATCTCCTTTGTGTTTCCTTACCATTCCCCCTAGATGTATCCCATGTCTACAGCTACTGTGTTGTCTGTCTTTTGACTAGACTGTAACTCTGATGAGCAGGGACTGTCTCTTACATGTCTGTGCAGCACTGTGTATGTCTTGTAGCGCTATACAGATGCTCAGTAGTAGTAGTAGTAGGCCTTGTCTATATATCTCTCCATCTGCCTCAACTGCTCCAAGTCTCCTACTCTAGTCTCCAGAGATCGGGCTCATTCCCTGAAAGCAAAGAGCTCTTTGTGCCTAGTGGACACCTAAAAACTCTCTCCAACGGGGAGAAAATCATACATGTAATACTCTGCAAAAGACTGGATAGTTCCCCTCTCGCTGATGGTCTGCTATCTGCATCTTAGATTTAAGGTTTTGTTTTAGCGATTTAAAATGGTTTAGTTGTTTAAAGTTGCTAGGGTAATAGGGATACCTGAACCAATATAATTAGAATCATAGAAACATGACAGCAGGAAAAGACCATATGGCCTATCTAGTATGCTCTTCCATATCAACTACTATAGTCCCTTTTTTTCCTTTAGAGACCTTCTGTGTTTGTCTCATGCTTTCTTGAATTCATATACTGTCCTCATCTCTACTTCCTCTGGGACACTATTCCAAGCATAAAGAAATATTTCCACATATTACTCCTGACTCTATCCCCTTTCACCTTCATCCTATGTCCCCTCATTGCAGAGCTTTCTTTCAATTGAAAGAGAATCTCCTCCTGTGCATTTATGGTGTTATACAGACTTATACAGAGGCACTATCACTCTTTTTTCTGCTGGCCATTCCTCTCCCTATGCATCCAAGCATCCTTCTGGCTTTCGTCGTCACCTTTTCCACTTGTTTAGCCACTTTAAGATCCTCAGAAACAAATCATGCACAGGTTCCGCTCCTCTTTGGTGGACAGAAGTACTTCACCTCTTATACTGTATCACTCTCTTGGAGTTTTGCAGCCCACATGCAAGGCCCTGCATTTTTTAGCGTTTAATCTCAGCTGCCAAATTCTCGACCATTCTTCAAGCTTCACTAGATCTCTCCTCATGTTATTTATCCCTTCCTGGGTATCTACTCTATTGCAAATTTTGGTATCATCTGCAAAGAGTCAAACCTTACCCAACAGCCCCTCTGTAGTATCACTAACAAAAATGTTAAAAAGAATCGGACCAAGGACAGATTGCTGCAGCAGACCACTGGTAACATTCTTCTCCTCAGAGTGAGTTCCATTTACCCTTTGTTGCCTCCCACACAACCAATTTTTAACCCAGTCAGTAACTTTAGGGTTCATTCCTAGGGTGCTCAATTTATTTATAAGTTGCCTATGCGGAATGGTGTCAAAGGCTTTACTAAAATCTAAGAACACCACATCTACGGCTCTCCCTCAGTCCAACTCTCTGGTTGCCCAATGAAAAATAGTCAATCAGATTTGTCTGATAAGTCCTGCCTCTAGTAAACCCATGCTGCCTCGGATCCTGCAATCTACTGGATTTCAGAAACCTCACTATCCTCTGTTTTAGCAGCATTTCTATTAATGTACTCACCACAGAGGTCAGACTAACAAGCTTGCAGTTTTCAACCTCATCCTTACTTCCATTTTTGTGTAAAGGGACCACATGAGCCTTTCTCCAGTCCTCTGGGACTCCTCTCAATTCTAAAGAAGCATTGAAAAGGTCAGGCAGTGGCTCTGCTAGAACTTTCCCAAGTTCCTTCAATACTCTTGGATGTATCCCATTGGGCCTCATTGCTTTGTCTATCTTTAGTTTAGCTAGTTCCTCACAGACACAGTCTTCTGAAAATCGTTCAAGATCCTCTTCACTTTTGTTCCTATTTGTGGGGTTTTTTCTGAGGTCCTGCTCCTAGCCCTTCATCTGTGAACACAGAACAGAAATATTTGTTAAGCAATTCTGCTTTCTCCTCATCAACTTCTACATATTCTTCTCCTTTGTCCTTGAGTCTGACAATACTCCTTTTGCACTTCCTCCTCTCGCTAACATATCTGAAAACTGCCTTGTCTCCCCATTTTGTTGTACTGGCTATTTCTTCTTCTTTTTGTATCTTTGCTTTTCTATTTTCCTACCCTCTCCAAGTTTTTCCAAATATTGATGCTTGTCTTCCTCTTTTTGTGATCTCTTGTATTTTATAAAGGCCACCCTCTTTTCTTCACCTTTTCAGCTACTTCTTTGGAGAACCATAGTGGCTTCCTTTTCCTTTTACATTTATTTACCTTTCTAACAAAAACGTTTGTTACCTTTAAAATATCTCCTTTCAGTTTTGCCCATTGCTTTTCTACATCCCCAGCTGTTCCCAATCTGCTAACGACTCCTTGAGGTATTGTCCCATATTGGCAAGTTAGTTTTCCTAAAGCGTAAGCCTTTGAATGGACTTTGGTCCTACTACTGAACCACACCATCTGGTGATCACTGGATGCGAGATGATCTCGCACTCTAACATAAGAAACTCTTTCCTCATTGGTAAGCACCATGTCCAGTATGGTCCCTTTATGTGTGGGTTCTGTTACCAGTTGCTGCAACATCTCTCTACATAGAGAATCCAGGATCTCCTTACATCTATATGACACCACAGCAGGAATGTGCCAATCAACATCTGGCATATTGAAATCACCTATCGGTAACACTTCTCCTTTCATGGCAATACTGCATATTAAATTAATCTCTGTCCACTTCTTCTGCCTGTTAAGGAGATCTGTATATCACGCCAATGCACATGGATTTCCCGTTCCGTCTTTCTATCTTAACCCACAGTGCCTCCTGCTCTCTTATAAGCCCTGTAATTCTATAGTTTTAATATTAGTTTTTTACATATAGTGACACTCCTCCTCCCCTTCTTCCTACTCTGTCCTTCCTGAATAAAATATAGCCTGGTATAATTACATCTCAGTCATGGTTGTCTGTGAACCATGTTTTTGTAACTGCCACTAAATCCAGTTCAGCCTCCTCCATTAAAGCCTCAACATCTGCGATCTTATTTTCCATACTATGGGCATTTATATGCACCCCTTTCCAGATGCTGCCCCTTTTACCCATTTCTACAAAGGTATTTAATGTTTTACTTACTTGAGGGCTTTTACTTACCTGTAGGCTTTCTTCAACCATTCCCGATGAATCTAGTTTAAAGCCCTCTTCAGTAGGTTAGCCAGTCTGCTGCAGAAGAGAAATGACTCTTCTTGGATAGCTGGTTGCCATCTCTGCTCTGCAGCCCTTGGAAAATCATCCCATGGTCCAGGAAACCAAAACACTCTCAATAACACCATCCACATAACCATGCATTCATCTCCAGGATGCAAGCTTCTCTGCCTTGGCCTGTACCCTCAATAGGGAAGATTGCAGAGAACACCACTGTGCATGTATCTGCTTCACCCTCTGTCCCAGAGTCATGAAGTCACTCTTCATATGCTCAGAGGGATACATAGCAGTATCATTTGTGCTGACATGGATGAACAACATCGGATAATAGTCGGTAGCCTTGATGAGTCTTGGTAAACTCTTTGTAACATCTCAGATTTTGGCACCTGGCAGACATTGTACCTCCTTGGACATCAAGTCTGGTTAGCAGATGGACACCTCAGCACCCCTCAAAAGAGAGTCACCAATGACCACTACTTTTTGCTTTCTTGTGGTCACTGATTCTGTGTCTTTGGGGTGCTTGAACTCTGGTTCTTCCCTTTCCTGGGATGCTTTCACCTTCTCCTCTTCCAGGGCTGCATACTAGTTCTTCAATTCGAGGGTTGGAAGAGTTAGATTGTCAATTCTGCAGGCTTTGATGACATGTCCAACTCTCTTCATTCTGTAGCATACCATCTGAACCTCTCAAGAAGCATCTCATCAATGTACTTCTAGCTGTCTCTGATGCTTCTCAGCCTCACCACCTCTTCTCTGAGCTCCTTCACTTGTTTCATGAGGGCTTCAACTTGCAGGCATCTTACACATGGAACTGGTCCCTCAACTGTAACTGGGCTGTCTGTCTGGACAGAGGAAGACACTGTAATGGGGGCAACAGCTTTGGCATTTCAATTTTCCCAGCCATAGTTCAGTTGGTGGAGCTTTGGTAACTGATGAATAAACAAGAGAGACCTATCAAAGTCTCTAACTTTTCCTCAGCTGTCCTTTAAGAGAAGAAGCTAACTTCTTTTATGTGTGCTCTGACTACACTGTTTTATGTCCCTGTTGCTTGTTAAACAGTTATTACTTTACACTAGAAAATTCTGGACATGTGGGAGATGGACCCCATTCTGCCACTGTGGGTCCCGGATGTACCGGCGACAGCAAAATCGGCCACAGAGACATCTGGATGATCCCCATATGACGAGCAGATCAATGTAGGGGGAGCTGCCCATCCTGATGCCAGAACGCCACAGCCAGAGTAAGGGAGAAGTGGCATCCTGGCACCATGGCAATGAACCGTCTATCTGACAGCAGCTTGGAATGCCATAGCTCAAGTCCACCCCTGCAGACCGTGATCCTGCAGGCACCAGAGGCCCCCATGGCCTGGATTATGGCTGCAAGAGCATAGCATGGTCAGATATCTGCCTGTGTTGCAGGGGAGTGTGGCCCATGTTGTGGAGGACACCTTGGACTCATTCCACCTTTGGGGTAGAATAAGCCAGGTGTGCAGCTGTGTGCCAGTGGACGTACAGGGCCCTGTATGTCCCGGCACTTTGCCACTCCCCCGGTTCGCCTCCGTTTGGCCTCTTCCTGCCCCCATCCAGCGCTCCCAGCACAAATGCTGTGTATGTGCGAGGAGTGCTGGGACCAGAATCGCATTCCGGGACTGAGCGTGGGTTGGATGTCCACTCAGGACGTCCAACCCCGCTGTTCACCGATCAGAATGACTACCTAAGTGTACCCAGCACTCCTTAATAGAGGGAAGCCCAGAAATCTTTAAGAGGAGCAGAGCAGTGAAGTCAGGAAATGGGCAAGGTTCAGGCAGAAAGACTTTAAACCCAAGTCAAGAGGGAGGAAGGGAGTCTGAGACAAGAGAGAGGAAAACATAAGGATCACCAATGTACCATAGATGTTTAGCCCAGCTGATCTATTGTTTCTACAACCTGCAACTAGTAAACTAGATGGTATTTTGGTTGTCAGAATGAAAAACATCGCTTTGCTTGAACTTAAAACTCAGCTGGTTGTTTGCATTGTAAATCACATACTGCTACTCTTCAGTCCTTAGGCCACCTTGGCTCTCACAAACCCTCTCCTGAAAATCCAGGCATTCCTCTTCCGAGCCCAAACCTCTCACAGGAAGATTTTCAGAGACAGAAACCTCTGTTCAAAACACCAAAGTCATCTTCATGCAATCTCTAGGCCTCCCAGCCGAAGAACCACACTCTAGGGAGTCCAGCAGCTCATTCCACAAACTCTGGAAGCTTAAATGGAAGGAAGAGAAGCAACAAATCTCTCTTTTTCCTTTGACCATGACAAGACTGGTACTTAGGACCCAACTCACCTCAAAACTTTCCTATTGGAGGAAAATTACCAATCCACAATAATAAACCTAAATATTTAAGAAAACTACATCTCTTTTTCTCAGGCTCACCCTACTATACTCCCGTACCTCCTGATGTATAAGTCAATTATCTGTTTTACAAATCTTACAATCTTATTGTAAATAGTAAATAGTTTGCCTAGCGTCTCTCTAAGGCATGTATAAGATGTTTAGCTCTGTTATGTTCATTTTATGAAGAATTTTTTTTTGTTATATAATTTGTTCCTTATTAACTGCCATGAACAGTAATCATTCTATATTCAATGTGGTGTTTTGCTATGCAAACTGTTCTATGTAAACTGCTGAAAGCAGTAATAACCTTTTGTTCCCTGTAAACCGCCTTGATTACTTGGATAAAGCAGTATAAAACACATGAAAATAAATAAAAAAAATAAAACTCCCAAAAGTCAAAATACTACACTCTTGAGCACCTGTCATGCCGCAAGAGCAGCAAAGAAAATGTCAAGAAAATACAAAAAAATCTTCTAACAGGGATTTTTATACTCAAAATTACCTCAAACTATCCCTCCTCTTTTTAAAAATGAGGACCTTTGTTTACAAATATATTCCCAGTTTATGGCTTCACGGGGAAATAAAGGAATCCCTGAAGCCTCCAATAAATAAAGCGTCAATAAAGACTGAGGCAGAAATATTACAGGGGATTTTAGTGACAGGTCGCACATGTGTCAGAGCACGTGATGCAAAAGACACAAAGACCATCTTGATTACCACAGCTGAGCATAGAGGGAGTAATTTTATAAAGGACTCGCGTAAATATATGCGCTAGTTGCTACTCTGTAAGTATGCGCGAAAGACCAATCATGTGTACTTTCAGAGTGGGCGTGCATAGGAGTGGAGTTTGAGCAGAACATGGATGGAGCGTGTTCCTGCAAAATGGAAGAGAGCGCATTTATGCTTGCCCTAAGCTCACAACTAGTTTGGCATGCATTTTTATACCACCTACTCCCCTATTTTATAACGTAAAGTGCACATGTACTTCGCTTCATGAAATAGGCCGCAAACATGCACTTTAACTCCATGGAAGTTTATAAAATTGTCCTGCGCAGGATACTCGCATGCTTGGCTGATGGAACATAGCAGGCGGCTTACGTCGTTTGAAGCAGAAGACAATGCCAAAATGTGTTCAGTTCCTGTCCTGCCATGGAACAGGGAGTAAAGAAAAAGAAATACAAATACAAGAAAAACTTGTAAAAGAAAGCGACACACTAGAACTGATAAAGGAAACTGTGGAAGATAAAAAGGCTCAATGTGCAGGCGTAGAAACAAAGTCCCTTAAAAGAGAAGGAAAATAAAGAGTCTGAGGCCAGGAATAAAAGGCATGCAGAACTGGTAAAGAGATGTTTGGGCTGTATGGGGGCCAGTTCACCTCCACTGAAGACCGGGGCAAATTCAGGAGCTGCAGCACACCGGTAGCATCAGACAAGGAAGTGCAAGACACCGAAAAGCAAAGAAAAGATGCTCAGTGTAAGGTCCATCAGGAAGCGAAGTCTTGTTTGCTGGAACCCAGAACCCAGACTGCTCAGAGTAGGCGAGTGCTGCCTGACATTCAAAGCACTGAAACTTCAGAAAACGAGAGAATCCACGGGTGGAAATATCAAAGCACTGTAAGCAAACCCAGCCATGGAACATGTGAAAGAAATCACTTCCCTAGGACAAGAAGGAACAGCTGCAGGTATTCTACTTGCCTTCCGCCTTTGGGTTGCAGGTACATTTTTCAATTTAAATTATCTTGGAGCAGTAAAAAAAAACATGAAGGAATGTTATAAGACTAAACTTTTATGGTAAATTGGAAGTTTGCCAGACAGAAGCTTTACTGATAAGGATTTGTTCAGTCTCTGAGGTCGTCGGTATAAGAATTCATGGGAGGCTTCGTGCACAGCTTAACATGGGATCTGCACGAAACTTTCTGCGCTATTATGGCTGCACCATGCACGGAACAGTTTGGCGCACAAGAAAACTGCACAAAGAATTATGTACACATCACTGCACTGTTCATTTAAATCCAATGGAAATGCAGGCATTAGCTATTGAACCCTGATGTAGAGAACTGCGCACATGACCCGAAGGCTTCATGTCTGATTTTCTAATGCTGAGGATTTATCACATACCCTGAGGAGGGATATAAGGTTAGATCAGGGGTGGCACCAATTTCTTTTCTTGTGCTAATGTGAACTGCCTTCATCTTTTTTCTTGTCTTATTGAAGAGGATGATGGGCAATAGAGTGAATAAAGTGAAAAAATGAAAAGAGAAGAGGAGTCATGTCTGCAAATGTGGGGTTAAAAAGGAGATCCCGCAGCTATGAAATGATGGCCAATGCTCTCAACTGCAGAAATTTGCATGAAATACCAATAATATTTATGCACAAAGTATATGAGGTGTGACAAAAAAGAAACGAGACTGTCCCATAAATGTTTTGTAACAAAATCTACAGAGAAATTACACATTGTCCCCTTCAAAGTAATCCCCCCCAGAGTTAATGCACATCTGCATTCACTTCTGCCACATATGGAAGCACTTGGTAAAGTCCTCCTCCTTGAGGTCCCTCAGCTCCCTCGTCACAGTGGCCTTAATCTCTTCTACAGAGGCGAAATGAGTTTTTTTGAGCACAGTCTTCAGCCTGGGGAAGAGCCAGAAGTCGCACGGTGTGAGATTTGAGGAATGAGGAAGGTGGTCGAGAGCTGTGATCTGTTTGTTGGCTAAGAACTGCCTCACACTGAGCACGGTGTGTGCAGATGCATTGTTGTGCTGGAGCAGCCATGACTTGTCTCTCAACAGAGCCCGCCTGCTGCACCAAACCCAGTCATGGAGGCAATTGAGGACCTGCTGGTAGAAGTGCTGGTTGACAGTCTGACCCTCAGGCACAAACTCATGATGGACCACTCCCTTCTGGTTGAAGAATGCGATCAGCACGACCTTGGTCCTTGATTTGGACATGCACGCATTCTTGGGTCTGGGTGACAGTCGAGTTTTCCACTGCAGGCTCTGTCTCTTGCTTTCAGGGTCATACTGGAAGACCCAAGTCTCATCTCCTGTGATGACTCGGCCAACAATATCTGAATCTTCTCCGATCTTCTCTAGCAAGTCTTAACAAACATTGACCTGGTGCTCCTTCTGGTCATCCAATAAATGCTTGGGCACCATCTTGGCACACACCTTCTGCATTCCCAGCTCCTGCACCAAGATGGTCCGCACTGACTCCCTGTTCAGGCTGAGCTCCTCAGCTATCATCCGCACCATCAATCTGTGATCACTCCGCACCAGCTAGTTCACCTGTCAATGTTCTCAGCTGACTTTATCATGGAAGGCTGTCCTAACTTGGGGGTCATCCTCCACCTCCTCATGGCCAGTCTTGAAGCGTTTGTGCCACTCGAAGATTCACGGCCTTGACATTGCATCTTCTCCATAAGCCTTTGCTCCATATTTCTGCCACCTCCAGTTGCATGACAAAGCAATGGAGCAGTGTGCTACAAAAAAACCTGAAAAAGAAAAACGGAGTGAGAGAGATGAAAAATATTATGGCAGAATAGTGGCGAGATGTTGCAGAACACAGGGACATAAGTGGTTAGCCAATTGGCATTGAGTCATGGGCATGGCTGCCACAGTCTCGTTTCTTTTTTGTCACACCTCGTAGACATGTGGCATTCCAGATATGCACATTGGAGGGTAATTTCAGGAATAGCTGCTCCAGCTATGCACATTTTCGTGTATGCATGCAGACCCTATTTTATAAAGTAAAGCACATGAGCACTTTATAAACTACCAGTGGATGGACACGCTTGGAACCTATGCACGGCCACTTATGCCTGCTCTAGTGCCGATGTAGCCTGAGGTGCCTAGATTAGCACACTGACTCGCTTAAGTCATAGCATCAGCCAAGGGCATGCCTATGCTCCTCCCAAGCACCACCCCTGTGCATGGCCCATTAAAAGTTATGTGTGATTGGCATTTCCGTGCACACATATAGAACAGTGACTGGCCAACTTGCACACGGAAGTCTCATTCACAAGTGTAAATCCGTGAAAATAGGGACATGTATGCATAAATAGCGTGTAACTTTCATCAGGCCTCTTATAAAACATCCCCTAGAGGGTAATTTTATAAGGAGGCGCCCACTTTTCTTTATAAAATACTAAAATAAGTGATTGAAAACGCAGGCAATTTAAGGTGTGATCGCTTACATCAGCCCTAAGACTGGTGTAAATGCTCGTAAATTATAGTATTTTACAATTTACACATGCAGCTTTGTGTCCCTGCCACACTCCACTCTTGTGAAAGAATGCACCATCAAGCTTACACGCACACTTACAGAATGGATCACAGCATGAGTGCATTTACCTGCATAAATCAAAGTAAATGCGAGACCAGCAGTAAATACCATGCACCATGGTACTCCAAGGAAATGAACGAATTAAAATGCAAACTAAAACAGATTGAAAAGAAATGGCGACCCGCGAAGGACACCAATCTCCAAAATGAATTCTCAACTAAACAAAAGGAATACAACTCACTAATAAATAATTGTAAAAGAGAGTATCACGCAAACATTATCATGAGCTCCCTCAACCAGCCTAGAGAGCTATTAGCTATGGCAGACTCGCTCAGGAAAAAAACCCAAGCAAGAAAACATCAATAATAGTCTAGGTTCAAGCCTAAGCTCACAAGCAATGGCCAATCTTTTACATTGTAAGTGCAATACCACTCGCACCATCATAAATATTACCCACAGAACAACTGATGAAATAAAATGCATCAACAACTGGAATTCATTTGAAATAATAAGGACAGAACAACTTGAAGACATCGGGCCCGATATTCAAATGGGCAGGCTATACACCGCGGCAACAGCATCGAATATCTGGGTTTGGGGCAAAACAGACACTCTGCAGATCCTAACTGGGTAGCGTCGATATTGCACTGCTACCTGTTAGTATTCGCGGGTAAAACTAGGCCAGCAAAAGCTAGTTTTAGCCGCGGATTGATAACCAGGTAGCTGTGCAATATCGCCACTACCCGGTTAGCAGCAATCTCCACCTCCGCTCAGCCCCTGAACGCCCTCAACACACTCCAATGCTAACCAGATAGCATCGGCCCAAGGTTGCTGTCCTCCCATTAGAGGACAGCAACCTTGGGCCGGAAGGACTGGGGTTTCTAGTCCCACAGGTGCTCCTTGTGGTCTTGGGCAAGCCACTTAACCCTCCATAGCCCATATTCCCTGTAAAATAGTTATCTCCAAGTTATAATGCCCTGTTCAATGTAATTTCAGTTTGTTCAATGTAAACCGCACTGATGCAGAATAGCACGGTATATAAGAGAATGTCAATAAATAAATAAAAATCGGGACATGTAGGGGATATAGACGGGGATATTCAATGGCACTAACCATGTAGGTGCTGTTGAATGTCCCCATTTAAGGCATTTACATGGTTTACTGGGCTGTAAACTGTGTAAATGCCTTTCAAATAGTGGGCCCATCATCTCCAGTCTTAACACCACAACTTCTCCACTAGACTCATGCCCAGTTTTGTGGATAAAGATAGCAAGAGCCGAACTATCACCAATAATTCTAAAGATTATCCATTCTCTATCTCAAGGTTACGTGCCTGCCTCCCTCAAGAAGGCCTCAATCGGACCAATATTGAAGAACCATTCATTGAACATAAGAACATAAGATATGCCATACTGGGTCAGACCAAGGTCCATCAAGCCCAGTATTCTGTTTCCAACAGTGGCCAATCTAGGTCATATGTACCTAGCAGTTTCCCCAAGAGACACAAGTTCCACTGGGTCAAGCATTGATATCTTCGGTCACTTCTTAATAATGGTTTATGGACCTTTCCTCCAGGAACTTGTCCAAACCTTTTTTAAACCCAGCTACACTAACAGCCTTTACTACATCCTCCGGTAACAAATTCCAGAGTTTGATTACACGTTGAGTGAAAAAATATTTTCTTTTATTAGTCTTAAATAGCTTACCCTGTAGCTTCATTGCATGTCCCCTATTCTTTCTATATTCTGATAAGGTAAACAATCGATCTACGTTTACCCATTCCACTCCGTTCATTAATTTATAGACTTCTATCATATCTCCCCTCAGCCGTCTCTTTTCCAGGTTAAAGAGCCCTAACCTTTTTAGCCTTTCTTCATAGGAGTATCCTTCCATCCCCTTTACCATTTTGGTGGCTCTACTCTGTACCTTTTCTAAAATAGCTATATCATTTTTAAGATACGGCGACCAGAATTGCACACAATATTCAAGGTGCGGTCTCACCATGGAACGATATAGAGGCATTATAATATCTTTTGTTTTATTTTCCATTCCTTTCCTTATCATACCTAGCATTCTATTTGCTCTCTTGGCCGCCGCTGCACACTGGGCCGAGGGTTTTATCATGGTATCCACAATGACGCCTAAATCTTTTTCCTGGGTGGTGGTTCCTAATGTGGAACCTTGCATCGTGTAACCATAGTTTGGGTTGTTCTTCCCTAGGTGCATAACCTTACATTTGTCCACATTAAATTTCATCTGCCATTTTGATGCCCAGTCTTCCAATTTATCAAGATCCTCTTGCAATTTTTCACAATCCTCTTGGGTTTTAACAACTTTAAATAGTTTTGTGTCATCTGCAAATTTGATAACCTCACTCGTTATTCCACTTTCCAGGTCATTTATGAATATGTCAAAAAGCAGCGGACTCAGCACAGATCCCTGGGGTACACCACTATTCACCTTTCTCCATTGGGAAAATTGGCCATTTAGCCCTACCCTCTGCTTTCTATCTTTTAACCAGTTCCTGATCCACAATAGTACACTGCCTCCTATCCCATGACTCTTTAATTTTGCCAAAGGTCTCTGATGAGGGACCTTGTCAAAGGCTTTCTGAAAGTCCAGATACACAATATCAACCGACTCACCTTTGTCCACCTGTTTATTCACTCCTTCAAAAAAACATAACAGATTAGTAAGACAAGATCTTCCTTGTCTAAAGCCATGTTGGCTGTCTCCCATTAGGTTGTGACTATCTACATGCTGAGTAATTTTATTCTTTATGATGGTTTCTACCATTTTTCCCGGTACTGACGTCAGGCTCACCGCTCTATAGTTTCCCGGATCACCCCTGGAACCCTTTTTAAAAATTGGTGTTACATTGGCGATCCTCCAATCTTCAGGTATTAGAGATGATTTTAATGATAGTTCACAGATTACCGATAGCAGTTCTGCAATCTCATATTTCAGTTCTTTCAACACCCTTGGATGTATACCATCCAGCCCAGGTGATTTGCTACTCTTCAGTTTATCTAATATTTGTAAGACATCTTCGCAATGTATCGATATTTCCTTCAATTCTTCCACAACTTTAAATACCACTTCAGTCATGGGTAACATCCCTACATCTTCTTCAGTAAAGACCGAAGCAAAGAATTCATTCAGTCTCTCCGCTATCGCCTTGTCGCCTCTTAGTGCTCCTTTAACCCCTTTATCATCTAATGGACCAACTGACTCTCTCACAGGTTTTTTGCTACGAATGTACTTGAAAAGGTCTTTATTTCGCGTTTTTGCTTCCGCAGCAAGCTTCTTCTCAAATTCTCTCTTTGCCTGCCTTATCAATGCCCTGCATTTGACTTGCCAGTGTTTGTGCTGTTTCCAGGTTTCGTCGTTTGGCTCTTTTTTCCATTTCCTGAAAGATGCTTTTTTGGCAACAACAGCCTCTCTGACCTCACCTTTAAACCATGCTGGCAGTTTTTTGGACTTCCTTCCACTTCTCTTAAAGCGTGGGATACAGCTGGTCTGGGCTTCCAAGATAGTATTTTTCAACAAACACCCAAGCTTGATGTACATCTTTAACCTTCGCAACTGCTCCTTTTAGTTTTTTCTTAACTGTTTCCCTCATTTTATCATAGTCTCCCTTTCGAAAGTTAAAAGGTAGTACTGTGGATTTCCTTACTATCCCTCCTCCACTAATTAAATCAAAGGCGATCATGCTATGATCACTATTGCCATGTGGCCCCAACACCCTTATCTCTTGCACTAGATCTGGTGTTCCACTAAGGACTAGGTCTAATATGGCTTCCCCTCTGGTCGGTTCATGAACCAGCTGCTCCAAGAAGCAGTCATTTATTTCATCTAGGAACTTTATCTCCTTAGCATGTCCTGACGTGACACTGACCCAGTCGATACCGGGGTAATTGAAATCACCCATTATTATTACTGTGCTGTAACTTTTGTTAGCTTCCTTGATTTCTTTGAGCATTTCATCATCCATTTGGTCATTCTGGCCAGGCGCTCGATAGTACACCCCCACTGCCATTGACTTCCCCCTTTTATATGGAATTTCAATCCATATAGATTCTACAGCAGATTTTGTTTCCTGCAAAACTTTAATCCTTTCTGAGTCAATGCCCTCTCTAACATAAAGCGCTACCCCTCCACCAATTTGATCAGCTCTATCATTACGATATAGTTTGTACCCAGGTATCACAGTGTCCCACTGGTTGTCCTCCTTCCACCATGTCTCTGATATTCCAATCATATCTAACCTTTCATTTAGTGCTATATATTCTAACTCTCCCATCTTATTCTTTAGACTTCTAGCATTTGCATACAAGCATTTTAGAGAATGTATTTTATTCATGTTAATTTGGCTATTGTTAGACATGGGTAAATTGGGATCTTTAAGCTCTGTCTTCTCCATACTTGAGGGCATTTGGGCTACTTTACTCTTTTGTGGAACCTCTCTGCTTTTGGTAGTATCCTTCAAGGATACATTCTTCCGAACCATCCGCTCTTGGGCGACTGTCGGCTTTCCCCTAATGTCTAGTTTAAAAGCTGCTCTATCTCCTTTTTAAAGGTTAATGCCAGCAGCCTGGTTCCATCCCGGTTAAGGTGAAGCCCATCCCTTCGGAAGAGCCCCTCCTTTCCCCAGAATGTTCCCCAGTTCCTAACAAATCCAAAACCCTCATCTCTGCACCATTGTCTCATCCACGCATTGAGACTCCGGAGCTCTGCCTGCCTTTTGGGTCCTGCGCGTGGAACAGGAAGCATTTCGGAGAATGCTACCCTCGAAGTTCTGGATTTGAACTTCCTACCTAAAAGCCTAAATTTTGCCTCCAGAACCTCCCTACCACATTTTCCTATGTCATTGGTACCGACATGTACCAAGACAGCAGACTCCTCCCCAGCACTATCTAAGACCTTATCTAGGTGGCGCGTGAACGCAACAACACCTAGCTCCTGCTGACCTATCTCAATTATACCATTCATTGCAAAGTCAAATGAAAAGGTAGCGCAGTTCCAATTACAAGAGCACATCAATACATACACTCTTTTAGATCCTCAGCAACATGGCTTCCGTCCACACCATAGTGTCGAAACACTTCTCACAAATGTATTAGACACATTAATAAGAGGTAATGAAAAGCCAGAACAAGGTTTTATGTTTATCTTCCTTGACATTTCGGCTGCATTTGACTCTATAAACCACAACACACTTATATCGAGACTACAGGAAGTGGGAATTCACAGCACTACCTTGGCATGCCTTATATCATACCTAAAAGACCGCCAACAACAAGTCAAAATTGCCCCACTCATATCCAATCCACTCAGACAGCAACAAGGAGTACCCCGAGGATTCACACTGTCCTCCCTCCTTTTCAACATTTACATTCAGCCACTATGCATGATAATAAAAAAACACAATGTCCAATACCACATCTACGTGGGCGATATAATGATCTACACTCCATTCCTCACAGACAACCCTGTTCACACAACTATAATAATATGTTCCAATGCAACTACCCAATGGCTAACAAGTCATAATCTCTCCGTAAATTATAATGAAACTGAAGTTCTCCATGTAACAAGAGATCCAACCTTCACCCCATCAACAACCTTAAGAATTAATCATATTGAGCTGGAAGTAAAATCAGAAGTCAACTATCTTGGTATATTGCTAGACCAGACAGTAAGGGGCCAATTCCATTACATGCATGTCTTGGCTACGTGCATGTCCAAATCATAAATATGCCTGATATAAACAGGATTACACATTAGATGCACATGCAGTCTCGGAATAGGGACATACACGTTTTTGGCACTGCAGGAACAAAGCACTATAGAGTACGGGACACAGCTATACACAGCAAATGGCTTTGTACATCCCTGCGTTCACCATATTCTGAAAGTTAGATGTTCATGAACCCGCCTGTCTCTGCTATGACCCGCGCACAGTCACACCTCCATATAAATCATGCATCTCCTAAGCTGCTCCGCTCACTGATGCAAACCACACATGAATATTGATGATACAGAAATGGTGATGCAAACTAGATGATCTATACCAGTCTGTTGCATGCCCAGAACACTGCAAAGATAGCTCAGTGCACTCTACGATAGTTTAAAAGCAGCTAAAAAGTGATGTGTTTGATATGACATATCTCACATCACAACATACATGACAGTGGAAGACATCCTTAGTTATGCTGGCATTGGTCATTTCAGAAAACAGTCTGTGCAATGCTCAGTATGGCCCAGAAGAAATCAGAAGAGGGTCTCTATAGCAAAATGTCAGAATATATCCCTGTCACTTATAAGAGACCAGCAAAATGGAACTATTCAACAATGCAAATAGCGTTAATAAATGACTAGAAGCACTATCCTCGCTCTTTACAATTGTGCACTTTTCCAGAGACCTATGATGGTGCCCCTGGGCATGTCTTAGTGCTGTTTGCACTGTTGACTGCTTTCATTCTGAGGGGCCCTTATTAGTGACAGGGATATGTTGTGACATTGTACTATTGAGAAACCCTTCTGATTTAACCCCCCGATCACACTGGCACCTAGTGACACTGCAGTCATCCCTATGGTCCAGGTACCGACCAGTCATTTGTGTCCCCCCCCCCAGATTAGTGGATGAGCACAACTGATCCCCTTGTGTAACGCTCAGACCACACACATGCACACATCCTCTCACTTGCAGTCACAATTACCATCCTCTGCAAAAACCCATGCCACACACCCATACACAAATGCTGTGAGACCATGATGGCGTGGAGTCTCAGGACTCCACAGCTGATGTGCATTTCTCAGGCAAACACGCTTCTGCTCCCTACTACCTCACAGACCATCCCTACATCTACAGTCACATTGTTCTGGACACTGGAATTGTTTGGGAAGCCAAGAATAGCCCCTTTGGCACAAGCAGCAAATGTCAACATAGCCAGAATAAAGTCTATTGCAGTGCTTTATATTTCTGTAGGGGTGTTTTTTATTATTCCTTAACTTTACCAATGTCCCTCACCTGTGCATTCCATTCTTTACAACTGCATCTTGTGCCCTCCCAGACAAAAGACACACCAGTTCAGTACATACGTGTCACAGTCATTCATCTCTATGGGATGCTTTGGGGATAAGAGCAGAATATTTCTAAGTCCTGGTTTTATTCCACGTTTCCACAGGGATAACTTGGACATCCACGGGTAATGCTGAAGACATACATGGGCCTCTACTGAATACGCTTTATATGTCTCTGTGGCTGGCCACACCCCCTTTCCATCCCCCCACCCACGTTCAGAGATCCCCGTGCTACCACCATGTACGTGCAGGTATTTGTGTTTTCGGAATATGATTCTAGACGTATTCAGGAGAAAAACGTCTATCCCACACATCTAACTGGCTTATTCGTGGTTCAGAATGACTCCCTAAGAGGTCAATTCTAATCTGCCAGTCCTCCGCCTGTATGGCCTGTCAGAATCTGGGCATGCTGCGGTAGCACCGGATTCTGATCCCGCAGGGGCTAGACATGCCCACGGGATCAGAATCAGGTCTACTGGCCTGCTCGTGAATGGAGCGGCGGTAGCATGGCATCCTGTTGCCATACCACTGCTGCTCAATTCACAAGCTGTGATTCCCAGCAGCGGCAGAAAACCACACATTTCCCACAGCCCAACCCCCGATCAGACCTTCCAAGTCCAGGGTTGGGCTGAGGGGAACCCCCTGCATCCCCTCACCTTGTCCACCAGGTCCTGCACCGCCATCCCCGCCTTCCAGGGGGACTTATTCCACCTCCAAGTTGGAATAAGTCCCCTGTTTACATTGCAGACCCTGGATGTACAGGGCCAACCTCTAAATTGGCTCTGTACATCTGTGGTCAGTTGCCGCCCACTGCCCACCCCTACTCCTACCTCGGCCCACCCCCTCCTGCCCACAAACAGAGCTCCACGTACAAGTAGGCCATACATGCAGGAGCTCTGTTCCCGCCATTGCGATCTGAAAGTTTAGTGGGTCTGGACGTCCAGATCAGATGTCCAGACCCATGAAACGAGGATTGGAATGACCCCCTTAACCTACAGACACACATCAAGAGAACCACAACATTGGCATGCCACAAGATGAAGATAACTTCAAAACCTCAACCCTCTGCTCAACCCCAAGGATTTCAGATTGGTTTTTCAATCCATAATAACTCCACATCTACATTACTGTCAAAACAAAATATTAAGGCCTTACAAAAAAGGCTCTACACCCCTACAAATGGCTTAAAATACCACAGCTCGTATTATAGCTGGTATCTCAAGATATGAACACATTACTCCTGTACTAAAGTTCCTTCACCGACTCCCAATCACACTTAGAATAAAATATAAAATAATATAGTATGTGTCTTCAAGATCCTATATTGCCAAACAACAATTAGCCTTCAACCTCTAATACATGAAGCCCTTGACACCAGAACAAGAAGCCGCATGAACCAAAACATTCTCTTCATTCTACTCATAAGGACAAAAAGTAGACAACAAACCTGCAGTAGAGCATTCACCTTATTTACACCTGCTTTCTGGGACTCCCTCCCAGATGACCTCAGATCTTGTGAAACTGTGTCTGAACTAACGAAGAGACTCAAAATATATCTGTTTATAGCCTACTTTGGGACAAACACTAAGCAATTACTACACAGCTTGTGAAATGGCGCAGTATTTGTAACAGTTATGTTTGCAAAAACAGCCAGTTGTATCCCGCCCCTGTTCCATGCAAGTTTAAATGTAAATTTCATGTTAATTCTAAACTGCTCGGACTTAAGGATAAAGCAGTATATTAAAGGAGTTCCCTTGGGGGTATGGGAACCAAACAATGGGGGTATGGGACTGAACAATTAAAAAAAGATGTTGTTAGATTAAAATTTAGATTATTAATTATCAACACAGTTATCAACATGGAATGAGATGGTAAGCATTGCCTGCGGAAATACTTCAAGAATTCAAGAACCATTTCGAAGTCCTCAGTACAAATTTTAAGGGCCACTTCTCAGATATTAATGATTTTAGCATGGAATCTGTTTATCTTTATCTTTATTTAAAATTTGATAGACCGCTTAGGCCGAAACATAAAAGCGGTGTACAGAAAAAATAAAAGGTCAACACTGCAAAC
This sequence comes from Ichthyophis bannanicus, assembly GCA_033557465.1. NCBI lineage: Eukaryota > Metazoa > Chordata > Amphibia > Gymnophiona > Ichthyophiidae > Ichthyophis > Ichthyophis bannanicus. Next base: position 50,558,260 of record CM066046.1, read on the forward strand.
TATGGAAAAGGAACGCCAAAATATAACAGGAAAGCAAGAGAAAGGACAGTGTAAAGCAAAACAGAAAAACAATAATCGCAACCAAGCACAGACTGACTCAATTAAAAACAACGACAGACAGGGGGAAAACAAGACCAAAATCTAGCTGAGACAAGACAACAATGAAACAATGAAACTGCTACATCGGGGCGGGGGGGGGGGGGGGGTCCAAGGCAAGGTCAAATGCTTTTTGGAAAAGATAAGTTTTAAGGGAGGCTTTAAATTGAGAATAAGAGTTTTCAAGACGAAGGGACGAAGGTAAAGTATTCCACAACCAGGGACCAAGGAAAAAGAAAGCAGAGTGACGGGTCTTTTCAAGATGTGCATGGGAGGGGGGAGGCAGAGACAGGCGATTAGCGTGGAGAGCACGGAGCTGGCGATAGGGTGTGTGCAAGGAAACCAAATCAGCCAGATACAAAGGGTTATGGGTGTGGATAGCACGGTGTGTGAGGATGAGAATTTTGTAATGAAATCGAACAGATAGGGGCAGCCAGTGTAGACGAAAGAGGATAGGAGTGATATGATCAAAACGGCGGGCAAAAGTGATGATACGGGCAGCGGTATTTTGAATTAGTTGGAGGCGTCGGAGTTGATACTTGGGGAGGTTGGCTATGAAAACATTACAGTAGTCGAGTCGGCTGGTGATCCGGGCAATGACAAGAGTAACTAATGATTCTAAAGGAAGAAATGTGCGGACAGCTCGGATTTGATGAAGGGTAGCAAAACAACGCCTAGTGAGGGAAGAGATATGGTCGTGAAAAGAAAGAGAAGGATCAAGAACTACTCCAAGATACCGAAAGGAGGATACAAGAGGAATGGGTACAGAATCGATCAAAGGGGCAGAGGAGGGGCAAGAACCAGTGAGGGATACCCACATAGCCGTGGATTTGGATGGGTTCAGACGTAAGAAATGCTGGGAAAGCCAGGAAGCCACATGTGAGAGACAGATATTGAAAGGGGAAAGATCCAGAGAAAGTGGGGAAGTGTGATAAAGTAATATGATGTCATCTGCATAGACATAGGGAGATACTGGGTACTGCTGCAGCAAGAGAAGTAGAGGGGCCAAAAAAATATTAAACAACAGAGGAGACAGGACAGAGCCTTGAGGGACACCACAGGTGAGGGGAAGAGGGGAAGATGATGTTCCATTTAGAGTGACGGAAAAGGAACGGGCCGTAAGAAAGGAACGAAACCAAAGAAGAACCGTATCGTGAAGACCCACCTCCGCAAGCCGAGTGAGAAGCAGGCTGTGATCGATTAAATCAAACGCAGCAGAGAGATCCAGGGAAATCAACAGAGTAACATCACCACGATCATGTGCAACGTGAAGCTCATTCAAAACCGCAAGAAGAACAGTCTCGGTGCTGTGGCCCTGTCGAAATCCAGCTTGCCGGGGGTGAAGTGCGTTAGTGGATTCTACGTGGGAAGACAACTGATTAAAAACAAAACGTTCCAGAAGTTTAGATAAGAAGGGGAGGTTTGACACAGGATGCCAATGTGCAAGGACAGAGGGATCAAGAGATGATTGTTTTAAAAGAGGGTGAACAATGGCAGACTTCCACGGGGAGGGGAATAGACCGGAGGATAAACTAGAATTTATGATGGTAGTGATAATCGGGATGAGCTGAAGCGAGGGCTCTGACAGCCAACGAGAGGGAATTGGGTCCAGAGCACATGTGGTCTTTCGAGAGTATTTCAGCAGAGGACACCGGATGGAAAGAGGACCATGTGTGAGCAAGAGCTCGATTGGGCGCGGGGGAAGAAGGCGGGGGTGAGCGATCAATGGCAAGCGAACTACAGATAGAAGCAAGTGGTGCTAATGGAGGTGGAGGAGGAATAGGGAAGGAGGCACGTAAGGTAAGGACTTTGTCTGAGAAGAAAGTAGCCAGAGAGTGAGCATCAGGGGCCCCCATAGTCGAGGTACTATGGGAGTTAGTGGATGAGAGTTTCCGCAGGATAGTGAAGAGCTGGCGAGAGGAATTCGCAGCTCCTGAGATCTCAGCTGTATAATAAGCCCGTTTGGCTGATTGAACAGCCAAACGGTAATCAGCATAGAGTTGCTTAAAGCGTGCATATAGATCGGGAGATTGATGATGAGACCATTGGCGTTGCACCTGGCGAAGTTGGGTACGCTGCAGTCGCAATCCTGGGTGAAACCAGGGAGCGTGACTGGCGGTGAAGGAATGATGACAAGAGCGCCAAGGTGCCAGCTGATCCAAAGCTTCTGAGAGGAGGGAGTTCCAGAGGGAGACTTGGCTATTGGGTGAAAGTGATGCAAATTCCGGCGGGAAAACAGAAGAAGCGGGGGGAAAGGAACTCAGGGTGTCAGGAGTTAGGTGGCGACGAGAGGGAGGGGGTGTGGAGGGTACCGAAAACGGAGTGGGCACCTGGGGGGGGACAGGAAATTGAAAATATAACACAACGGTGATCAGACCAAGGGAGATCTAATGTGGAAGGGGGGGAAATCTCAGCTGACAGCATAGAAGAGGACAGGACGAGGTCGAGAGTATGTCCGGCTATGTGGGTGGGACATGAGACATGTCGTTGGAAAGCAATGTCATGAAAAAGGTTCAGAAAGGCATGATCCTTTTGTCTGCTAGGATTGTCAGCATGGATGTTAAAGTCACCTAGGACGATAAGATTGGGGAACTGTAAGGCAACATCTGAGAGGGTCTGGAGGACTCCTTCCCAGCGTTCAATAGAAAGGGAGGGTGGAAGATAGAGGAGAAGTAAATAAAGCGGGGGAGAAGAATGAAGACAGAGCAAGAGGGACTCAGAAAGTGAAATAGATGACGAATTGACCTCCTCAAGGGCGATGGAGGCACGAAAGAGTAAGGCAACGCCCCCCCCACCCCGGCCCAGCCGAGGAGAGGAAAACGCTGAGTACCCGGGGGGGGGGGGGGAGGGAGCTAGAAAGAACAGGGCTATCACCCTCTTTGAGCCAGGTTTCAGTGAGAAAGCAAAGGTCTATAGAGTGCTGTATAATAAGATCAGAAACCAGTAGAGATTTGGATTTGATTTAGATCATGAACCCATTCTTGTCTGATACATCTACGATGAGTGACAATGATTTAGCAAAGGATGGTTTAATTGAATTCCAAGAAGATCCAAGAAATAAAGCTGGTTTTGAAAAGATCGGGCTGGATATCAGGCAGTTTTGGTGTGAGCAAATCGCACCTTACCCTAGCTTGGTGATGAGGGCAATGAATATTTTGGTTCCCTTCACAACTACTTAACTCTGTGAAACAGGATTCTCTGCATTTTTAAACCTGAAATCAAAGTGGAGAAATCAACTTGATGTGTCAGATGACATGCGAATAGCATTGTCAATAACTACCACGATTCCCTGTTTTGATTGCACAAAAACAACAGCAAAAAACTCACTAGCTTGTGTATTTATGATTTGAATACATATGATAAAATAATTAAAATTTTCTTTAAACTGTTCTGTTACTAGCTATATACATATACATGATTTTGACAGTCTGGCAAAGGGAGGTATAGGGACATACTGGGCGATCCATTGGGGGTCTATAGTCGTAAAAAGGTTAAGAACCCCTGATATAATGGAATAACCAGATACAGATCAAATCTAGAGCTCCACTGAAGTGGTGATACCACCAGAGCCACCCAATAGTATGTATACTATTTGATAAAATTTGTAGAAGATTCTGTTCGTGAGGAACTAGCTAAACTAAATGTAAACAAAGCCATGGGTCTGGATGGGATACATCCAAGAATACTGAGGGAACTTGGGGATGTTCTAGCAGCTCTACTGTCTGACCTTTTCAATGCCCCTTTGGAGTTGGGAGTAGTGCCAAAGGACTGGAGAAAGGCCCATGTGGTCCCTTTACACAAAAGTGGACGTAAGGATGATATTTAGAACTACAGGCCGGTTAGTCTAACCTCTGTAGTTAATTATTAGAAAGGTTACTAAAAGAGAGAATAGTGAGGTTTCTGGAGTCCAATGGATTGCAGGATCTGAGGCAGCATGGATTCACCAGAGGCAGGTCTTCTCAGACAAATCTGACTGATTTCTTTGACTGGGTGACCAGGGAGTTGTTCCGAGGGAGAGCCCTAGATATGATCTATTTAGATTTCAGTAAAGCCTTTGACACTGTTCCACACAGGTGACTTATAAACAAACTGAGCATTCTAGGGATGGACCCTAAAGTTACTGATTGGGTTAGAAATTGGTTGAGAGGGAGGCGACAAAGGGTACAAGTAAACGGAGATCACTCTGAGGAGAAGGAGGTTGCCAGTGGTGTGCCGCAGGGTTCTGCCCTTGGTCCGATTCTTTTTAACATCTTTGTTAGTGATATTACAGAAGGACTGTTGGGTAAGGTTTGCCTGTATGTGGACAATACCAAAATCTGCAATAGAATAGACACCCAGGAAGGAGTAGATAACATGAAGAGGAATCTAGCTAAGCTTGAAGAATGGTCGAGAATTTTGCAGCTGAAATTTAATGCTAAAAAAATGCAGCATCATGCATTTGGGCTGTAAAAATTCAAAGGAGTGGTACAGTGTAGTAGGTGAAGTACTTCTGTCCACAAAAGAAGAGTGGGACCTGGGCATATTTGTTTCTGATGATCTTAAAATAGCTAAACAGGTAGAAAAAGTAACTGTGAAAGCCAGAAGAATGCTTTGGTGTACAGGGAAAGGAATGACCAACAGAAAAAAGGTGATAATGCCTCTGTATAAGTCTCTGGTGCAACCTCATTTGGAGTATAGTGTGCATTTCTGGAGACCGCACCTTCAAAAGGATATAAGCAGGTTGGAGTCGGTGCAGAGGGTGGCTACTAAAATGGTTAGTGGTCTTCGTTATGTAGCAAAGGAGAACAGACTTAAAAATCTTAATATGTATACTTTAGAGGCAAGGTGGAATAGCGATGATATGATAGAGACATTTAAATACCTCCTTGGCATAAATGCACAGAAGAGTGTCTTTCAATTGAAGGCAAGCTCTGCTATGAGGGGACATAGGAGGAGAGTGAAAGGGGATAGACTCAGGAGTAATATGCAGAAATATTCCTTTAGGGAAAGAGTGGTAGATGCCTGGAATATTCTCCCAGTGGAAGTGGTGGACATGAGGACAATATCTGAATTTAAAAAAAAGCATGGGACAAACACAGAGGCTCTCTTAAGGTAAAAAGGGGACTTTTGTAGTTGATATGGAAGGGCAGACTAGATAGGTCATGTGGTCTTTCTCTGCCAGCATGTTTCTATGTTTCTATAAAATGGCTTTATCTTGCCATAAAAGGAAACCAAAGTCTACGAGAATATTAATGTTTTATGCACCTACTGTCTCCCCTAAACCTATCAAGTCAAAAAGATGATCCAGAAGGAGGTTTTTTTCTTACAAGAAACCCAGTTGAATTTAATGAATGATGTGCTCTTATGTAGAAGGGAACAGCTCTGGGGCCCATCTTTCTGGTCCTCTGGATGAGAACACTGCAATGGTGTAACTTTATCGTCCAAGGGATATGATGTGGCGTGTCACAAATAGTAGGTATTAGTCCTGGGAGACATTAAAATCAAAGATTTACAATTTAGATCCATAAGAACATAAGATATGCCATGCTGGGTCAGACCAAGGTCCATCAAGCCCAGTATTCTGTTTCCAACAGTGGCCAATCTAGGTCATACGTACCTAGCAGTTTCCCCATGGATCACAAAAAGCTTCATTATCTGCAATTAAGCTTTTCTTACATACAGCAAGAGTTTTAATATTTGAAAGTGATTTTGTTGGTACTGCATGTGCTCAAGACAGAGGCAGCAAACAGGATTACATTCACCATGAATCACATTGTCTAAATAACATGTAATCAAGATGAACTGATACTTAAGCTACACAGTTCAGACAAAAAAGGTTCTACTTAGGTCAAAGGTTCTTTATAAGCCACCTTGGACTCTAGTGAGAGGGGATGTATAAATATTTTAACTAAATAAGATTTACATGATAAAGCAGATTACAATTTACGAGGCATTATTAACTCCAGTTGAATTCTCAAACCACACCCCATCATCAGTTACTTTAAATTTACAGATATCAGTTCTAGTAGGTCCTGGTTACTGGAAATTTAGGGGATCATTTACAAATAGTGTGCTAAAGACTTTAGTGCAAGCTATCCCACTGTCGCAGGGTCCATAGAAATACAATGGGCCCTGCAGCCTATGGGCCTTACGGCAGATAGCGGCTTGTTTATTAAAACATAATAGCTTATAGTTTGTTCAGCCCCAAAATTTAGCACAGGGCTGGTGGACCTGCACTAAAAATAGAGGCATACCCAACATGTCCTCCTGTAGTTAGTGCAGGTTCCACACCGCCCCTGCACTAAGTAGTTTGCACTTAATGCCACTCACTGAAGTGGTGGTACGTACACTTGCGCTAAGCGCAATGTTGCTGGTTAGCATGCATTAAAGATGCCCACCCTAATTGCAATCTGCATGCTCTGCCTCTGAGCCACCCCAACCCATGCTAAGAGATTAGTGTGGGATCCTTAGCATGGCCGCATTTTTGGCACATGGTAATGATTACCGCAGCATGTTTATTGTGCTCTAAACCCCCGCTAATCATTATCACATGTTAGTAAGCATTCCCCATAGTGTGTGCTTACACTGTTAGCATGCAATGACCTTTCTCCTTGAACGTGGCAGCTTGTATAAAAAAGGAAAGTCAATAAAGATAATTTATTTTATTTATTTATTAAACCATTTTTTATACCGCTTTATCCTTCAATCAAAGCGGTTTACATTTTAACTCAACATTATACATAAAATATATTAACCAGGGTACTAAAACGCTTAAACAGGGGAGGGGGAGGAGTAGGTAGCAACAGGACTAACTATGTAGAGTGTCATGTGTGTATGACACAACTATGTACAGTTCAGTGCGTAGTATTAAGGATGAGTTGTTGGTTCATGGCCTGGGTCAACAGGTGGTGGATTGGGTCTTTTCGTTGGTCATGTGGTTAAGTGATGTGTCCCAGGTGGTTTGTGTAGAGTAGAGTTTTCAACTTCTTCCTGAAGTCTTTTTAAGTCAGTAGTCGATCGCATATCATCTGGGAGCAAGTTCCATAGTGACGGAGCATAAAGTGAAAGCGCTCTTCTGGATGTGGATTAATTGGCCCTATAGTAACTACGTGATATGATAATCATATGTTTGTTGTTATTTCTCCTGGGTCGGATGCTTGTGTCTCTTATTATGCAGTCTTATAGGATGTCTGCTGAAGATTGGTAGATGATTCTGAAGATGCTTAAGGTTGATTTGTACCTGATGTGGGAATGGATCGGGAGCCAGTGTAGCTGATCATGTATGGGGGTGATGTGTTCTTGTTTGGGTATTCCTGTGATGAGTTGTGCTGCCGTATTTTGTGCTATTTGAAGTGGCATGATGGTTTGTTTTCAGAGCCCCTGATAGAGAGAGTTGCAGTAGTCAAATTTTGGGGTGATAATTGCCTGGCAGATGGTACAGAAGTAATCGTGGTCCAGAATTAGTTTTAGACTCCTGATCACTTTCGTTTTATGGTAGGCATTAGCAGTGGTTCTTTTTATGTGAGGCTGCATGGTGAGGTGTTGGTCCATGATGATTCCTAGATATTTGATTACTATTATGGGCTCCTGTCATATGTTGTTTGATTGCGGTGGGACAATTGAAGTGTCCCTTGCAACAAAGAGTGCCCCTGTCTTTTTATAGTTATGTGTAAGTTGTTGTTGTTGTTGAGCCAGTTGATCATGTCTTCCATGCACAACGTTATGGTTGAGAGGTCAGGCTTGTGTATTTTGAGTGGGGTGTATACCATGATGTCATCAGTGTATAATCTGTACTGGATTTTGTATATTTTTTGATGATTTCACATATGGGCTGTATGTAGATGTTAAATAAAAGTGATGAGAGTGATGAGCCTTGTGGAACTCCTTGGTTTATGGGGAAAGGCTTGATTTGTTCATTCTGCATTTGACTTGTTGTATACAAGCTGTAAATTTGCAGCCCCCCTCCCTGCCACGTTCAGCCATGTGAACACTTTCTCTTCATATGCTGCGTGTCCCTAATGTGGCAGGTTTCTCTACTACGTTTTACAGCAACTCTTCATCCTCTCAATGAAATCAGTGCATGGGAAACCAGATGTGGTCCCCAGTCCCTGTAGCTTTACTAGTGTCCAGCTTTAAATCTAAATAGAATATGCAACATGCATGCGGTAACCCAACCCCAAGACTTCCTCAATATACAAACAGTGGCATCTTCTGTTCCTATGGTATGTTATCACAGATTGATAGGGTCCGATAAAGGACAGGGAAGGCTGGCAGTTGGGGGTCATTGCTCACTTCTTCCCCTCTGTGATACTGGCAGCCATAGTGTTTGGTGCTGGTTGCTTCCTGTTGCAGACCAGCAGCTCTTTCCCAGGTCCCTGATCCATGCCGTCATCTAAAAGGAAAAGATCAAAGATTATTTTCAGCTCCTGGTTACCTCTTCCCTCTTCATTAGGCAGAGAACATACAGTAGCTCCCTCTATCTGTTACGCTTCTCTGGGAAGATGTGACTTTTCCAGCCTGCTTGAAACCCCTTTTATACTCTTAGAGGATAATTTTATAAACTTTTCCTGCATGTGAAATGACTCTTACAAAATTATCCCAGGGATTATGCATGTAAAAGTATGCATGATGAGCAGAAAGCACACGCTTTTATCTGGCCCATGTGTAGGCATCTTCTGCATTAGAGTTAAGCAGGCAGTGCTTCATTTACAAAATATGCACTTACCCACATAGTTTATGCACACTTGTGCCTGCTAATGTCCATGGCTGCAAGCTAGGCATGACTTTGACCACTTTGCCTCATTATAGAATGATTCCCTTATGTTCTGTCATCTGCTGGCTGCAAATAGAACTCTTTTCACCATAAAGCCATGTGACCCCTTACTCCGATGGGGTCTTTTATTCAAGGGGACTGGCTAGCAGAATGTGTCTGGCACATGCTTAAAGGGTGCCTTAGTCACATGTTGCCAGCTAGCGTGGAGCCATGACAGTTACCGTGGACTGATTCCAATGCTAGCTGTGCATCCCACGTTAGGGACACGAGTGGGTGGGTTAGGGGAGGAGAGCGGGCGTGGTGAGCTCTGTGCAGTTAGTGCAGGGAATATACCACATGCGTATTGCTCCCACGTGATTAGCCTGGATTCATTTTACTCCAACTCAACAGGTGGTGGAGCTAAGCGCACCTGTGCTAATGTGACTTGCGTTAGGGGACAGGGCTCAGCCTTAACTGCCGGGAAAATGCTGTCCACATCCTTGACAGTTAGCGCTGTAGTGCTGCACCTAAAGCACTATGGTTTTAGAGCTATTGATGCATTGGCTCTAGTAAAAGACCCCGCAAGAGTATTCCTCTATTATCCCACTTACACTCATAGCAGCGGCACCATGCTCTACACAGTGCAAGGATGAGGATATCGGGGAATGGGGGGAAGAAATGAAATGCAAAATTAAGGAGTAGGCAAAAATTCTTCCTTTTTCAAAATAGAAGATACCTGCCAGCAAGAATGACCCTGTGCTGGATGTTTTCTGAGACAGAGGTGTCTCAGAAAACATCCTGTGCAGGCCACCCCTCCCCATGTCTGTCTAGGGGTGTCCTACATGGAGTGGTGGGTCCACCCGTAGACAGAGACATGGGGAGGGGTGGCCTGCACAGAGCGACAGGTGCTCCTACTCTTGCCGTATTGCTGGCCAGACTGGATGGACCATGCTGGTCTTTATCTGCCATCATTTACTATGTTACTATGAGAGGAGAAGAAGCAGATTTGGAAAATGAAAGTGCAGCTAAAGAAGAAAATAGGTCTTTACAATATGATCATTTTTCTTTTCTGTCTCATGGGACGAGTGTGGCATCCTTAATCTATCCCAGTCCCAGGTGAGCAGTATGAGGAGAAAAGGCAGTGAGATGTTTAGCCTCAGAGAACGAAGAACGCAGAACAAAGCATAAAATATTATATTATCCCATGTGGCAGCAGACAGATATGATAGATTATCATCATTCTATAAAACCTGGGACTCTACACATATAGTTAGATGGATACATACAAAATGATACTGGCTGAATTTTGGGCATCACACAATTAGCGCTGCTGTTAATGAGCATTCTTGTTCTATTATGTAATTCATGTATAAAACTCAGTAAGCAATTTAAACTGGATAATTGACCCCATTGAGATACTCATTTGAATCTTTCACTGTGAAACTTTATTTAAGAGAAATGTATCAGCCAGGATGAAAATGCAGCTTTTCTCAATCTTTTGGAAATTACCCAGGTACACTTGGATATAATTCAAACTTTAATCTCACCACTAGCTATATCAGAAGTACAGGCAGCTATTGAATTATTGGATAGAAAGAAATCACCAGGTTCTGATGGGTTTACATTTGAATTTTATCTTTCTTTTTCAGATATTGTTAGTCCAATTTTGTAGAATGTTATTAGTGATGTGAAGCTTTCTCCTTCACAGTAGTAATCACTAACAACATTATCTTGTAAAAAAAAGTGATAGCCAAGATATTAGGAGCTGGAGGGCTATAGCCTTACTTAATAGAAATTATAAACTTTCAGATAAAATTCTGTATTAAAAGATAGGATACCTCGCAAAAGATCTTATTGCTAATGTTCACACTTGGGAGGTAATTTTTAGAAAGTAATTTTAGTGTGTATGTGGCCATATATACAAGTAAAATGAATCTTATAAAATTACATGAATGATGGCATGTATGTGTGTACCTTTACTGTTGGTATTGCAGATGGCGCAGTCTGAAAAGAACCCAGGCAGAGTCGCAGAGTACTGTATGCATGTAGATTACTTTGGTGTGGGCATTTACACCTGCTATCAAGGAGGTACAATGACCGCGCCTGAAATGTATCAGGATTTACGCTAGTATTTTACAAAGACAAGTAGGTGCCTCCTTGCCTTTATAAAACAGGTGCTTGCCAAACCACATCACTTGGGTATCCTGCTATGAAATTATCCTCCACAGTCATCGTTTATTTATTTATTTATTTAACTGGTTTTATATACCGCTGTATTTCACAGTCCTAGCGGTTCCCATTACAACATAAAACAGTGAACAAAAGATTGCTTACATGGAACTGGGTTTGCAAATTGGAGAATGTAACAAGGTAAACTATGCATTAACAAGTCCTTTCTGGGACACGAGGGTGAGGGTGACTGAGTGGTTGAGCAATTCAGTATAGCTGTTCAGTAAGGTAGAGCTCTTTCTTTCTGGGATGTTGTCAGATTACAGTCAGAATAAGTGTGTCTTTAGAGACCTACGGAAGTTAGGGAGATCGGAGCTGGATCGGAGTGAATCAGGCGACGTGTTCCACAGGGTGGGAGCATATAATGAGAATGTTCTGTTGTAGGTTGACTGGCTGCTTCTTATCCTTGCTGCGGGTATTAAGAGGGTGTTTCACATTCTACTTCGTCTTAGTCTGTTCTCATGAGTCCAGTGGATGGTGGCTGTGAGGGAGTCAGCGAATAATTTGTGCAGGATTTTGAATATCATGAGCAGGGCCTTGTATTGTATTTGATGCATCAGAGAAATCTCTCGGCAAGGTAAGAATAGAGAAAATATTTTTTCACTCAACGTGTAATCAAACTCTGGAATTTGTTACCGGAGGATGTAATAAGAGCTGATAGTGTAGCTGGGTTTAAAAAAGGTTTGGACAAGTTCCTGGAGGAAAGGTCCATAAACCATTATTAAAAAGGGACCCAGGATATCAATACTTGACCCAGTACAAGCATTGTGGAACCTGTGTCTTTTGGGGAAACTGCTAGGTACGTATGACCTAGATTGGCCACTGTTGGAAACAGGATACTGGGCTTGATGGACCTTGGTCTGACCCAGTATGGCATATCTTATGTTCTAAGAATTGGTCATTGCCTGGAAAAGTGATTAGATTAATTTATATCAAGAGAAAGCTTTAGATATGGTGAACCATGACTATCTTTTCAGTTTCTTATATGGAATTCCAGAGCAATCTGTGAATTTGATAATGATATTTTTACCAGAAAGCAGAAAGTAAACTAATAGTTAATCGCTCAATGGGTAAACCCTTCCCTATTCAGTATGGGCTGAGACAGGGATGTCCCTTGATACGTGCACTTATAGAACAGCAGCTGTCTAAAATATGTGTGTAAGTATCCATCCGCATGCTTAGGTCATGGAAAATACATCAACACCCAAGAAACAGACAGAGATGCATATAAAGACAGAATGGTGATTAAAAGACTAGAGGAGTAGTCTAATGGCTTAGGAGCCAAGAGACCAGTGTTCAAGTCCCACTAGCACTCCTTGTGGCCTTGGGCAAATCATTTAACCTTCCATTGCTTCAGAAAAATACAAGTTATCATTGTTCCTGTTTAATGTACATTACCAAGTTTAAGTTACAATGTAAATTGCTTTGACTGAAATGATAAAGTGGTATAAAAAACCTGTTAAATAAATCAGCTCTAGTCCCTTCTCTGTCATTCATCCAGTCCTTAGTCTAGTTTTTACTCTCACCACCCCCCCCCCACACACACAATTCTTTCACCATCTCCCCAGCCACATTTCTACCCTCTCTCCTTCTTCAGAGATCCATCCTTTTTCACATCTCTCACCCTCTCTCTCTACAGTAGTCCTCTAGATCGTTGCATCAGGTCTCAACCTCCCCCAACCTTTCTTTCCTGTTTTTACCTCCACCCCACACTTTTCCTCATATCTAGCAATTACTAACTAGGTACTGTTGTCTTCAGAGTCCTAATCGGTCTCTTTGAGTCTCCCATCTCTGGTTCCTGGCTCTGCCTCCTAATCCTTTGCATTCCCCCTCCCCCAAGTCCCTTAATCTTTATTCTTCCCTTGCTTTCCCCCACATTGCTTACTGCCAGAGTCCTGCAGTTCTGTCCCTCATGATCCCATCCTTTCATTTAGCTTCCGTACCCCTTCCCAAGTCACTGATTTTGCCACCTCAAATCTCTATGATTATCCCTTTGTCCACTTCCAGTCTCAGTAGCATCCCCAGTGCCAGCTCCCTTACAGCCTAGTCCCCTACTCTACTGGCTAGCCTCATTACAGTCCCAGAATCACCTCAGTGTCAGCTTCCTTCCAGTCCCAGCTCTCCTCCACTATCTAGCCCCTTTTCAGTCCCATCCTCAGTGTCGGCTCCCTTACAGTCTGACTCTTCCCCTATATAGCTCCCTTCCAATCCAAATACCATCCTGTGTCAGCTCCCTTATAATCATAGTTCCCCTCCCCCATTGTCTAGCCCTAGTTCTAGTCCCAGTCCTATCCCCAGTGTAGACTCTCTTCCAGTCCTTCCACCCCCCCCCCCCCCATCCTCCACAGTCCTAGCCTGCCTCTCCTCAATGCTGGTCACTACTCAACTCCTACCTTTACAGCCAGGGGAGCAATCTCCTTTGCTCCCACAGCTTGCTGCTTTAATAGCTGCTGGACCACGCTGTTTCTAAAGTTAGTACAAGCATTTCCTGCTCCTTGCAAACAACAGGAAATGTTTTCTACTTCCTTTAGAAATTCCGTGGTTTACAAAAGGAGATTGGTCCCCCGGCTGTGCTCAGTTGCTTTAAAGGGTGAATCAGTGAAGAAAGCTTCAAGCACACTTAAAAGTTGTGCGCCCTGAGCCAGTTCCTCACTGGCTCACCCGTAAAAGGGTAGCATGGGCAAAGTGAGGCTCAGACGCTGCATGGGTGCAGCATAAGGTTGGCCTGGGTCTCTTGTCAAGTGGGTCTTGTGCCAACAACATGTTTGCACATCCATAGAGCCAGCCCTGGTGTTGTGCAAAAACCTAACACAGTTTAGTAAAAGGGCCCCTAAGTTTGCACCTGAGGCAATGAAGGGTTAAGTGACTTGCTCAAGAAGAATACCATCCAGGATGATTACAGTCCACTAGCTCTTCCCCCTTAACTCTATCTCACAGTCTTATCCTACTGCTGAATAACTATCCTATTTTAATTGCAGTTCCTTTCTTTTTTTTCTCTTTTAATTGTAAACCATTTTGATATGTTATTGAGAGGAGGTAAATCAATTTCTAATAAACTATAAACTATAATATTGGAGCTAACCATGTCTTAAAAGAATTACTCCATGCTGGGCTATCATGGAGAAAAACTTTAGAAAAATTAAAGAACACAATTCTGGATGAATCATCCTGAGACTTCCTCTTTTTCTAAACAAGTAAGATTTCTCCATATCAAATGCAACCAATTCTCCCATAAAAAATGAAAAAACAGCAACAACAAAAAAAAACCAGGTCAATTTTCAAAGTCAGCGGTCAGCAGATCAATTACCCAGGCTGAATACTGCTTGTTCACCCTCCTGAAAAAGGAGGAATATCACACCAACCTAATTAGATCTTCCCTCAACAGACCTAGAGACTCTTCAACATAGCCAGCACCCAATTCAGCATCGGGGGGTGGAAGCGGGAGCTGCAAGCCCCTCCCACTCCCCCTGACAAGGCCAATTGGGCCATAGCTCTGCAAAGGACAAAAGAATTTAAAAACTACCCTCGCCAGAGGGCCCTGGATTATCAGAGACCCCCATCTCTGGTTCGGGTCCTAATTGACAGACCACAAAATTCAAGTCAGAATAAACCAGTCAAAGTCAACCCCTTACACTCAAACCCAAGGAGTCCCACAAGGCTCAACCCTCTCAGCATTGTTATTCAACCTCTTCCTGCAACCAATATGCACATAATAAAGTCCTGCAACATTCTTTACCATATCTATGCAGATGATGTAATGATTTACACACCTATCAACACAGAAAATCCCAACACCACGCCCATAACAAGTTGCTTCTCCACACTCTGTAAATGGCTCCAAAGACATAACCTAAACATAAATCTTAAGAAGACTGAGGCCATGTTTATCACCAGAGACACTAGCTTCATATCACCGACCTCAATACCCATTGATGGAACACAAATCCAAGTGAAACAAAACATAAGATACCTTGGAGTTACACTGGATCAATGCACACATACGAAATGTAACTCAAAGCATATATTTCAAGCTCAAAACAATCAAGAAACTTAAACAACTTCTTTCCAACCATGACTTCTGCTCAGTCCTCCAGGCAAACTTATTCCCTCATTTTGACTATTGTAATCTCATCTTTAAAGGCATACCAAACTCAACCATCCACCCTCTCCAGCTTGCACTCAGCATGGCTGCACAAACCCTCTTCAACGCAAAAAGAACAGAGCACGTTACACCTTTCCTTAAACAACTGCATTGGCTTCTCATAACCGAGGCAGGCGAACCTGGCGCTTCGGGTCCTACCAATTCCCCCCCACACCCCCCCCCCCCAAAACAAGACATGACACCATACTTCATGGAACACCGCTGGTCGCAGCTTTATTAACCATTAACAATTGGAACAAAACAACATCAATTTTCAAAACCCCCATTAGCGTAACCCGGCTGCACCAGCCATACCTTAGCAAGGTGCCCGCCACTGCTAATGCCATAACTTGCCTCCCGGCAAGTTGCCATGCCCCTCTCCCCGACTTCGCCATGCCCTTAGCAAAAGTCGGCAGGGGTTAAACCGGGTCAGGGGCACCCCGCCCCCGCCCAAATGACGCCTGCTGCTCCGGACCCCGGAAACCTCAGGGATTCCGCCCCCCCCCCCCAGCTGCAACACCCCAGATCAAGCCCCCAGAGAGGGAGGGAGGGAGGGACGCCGGCACCCCAAAGCAGCCTCCGCTTGAACTGCCACGCGGAGGCTGCTGGCCGCAACTCCCCCCCTCCACCACCCAGCAACAAACACCACGATTGGCTCCCACGCGGCGCAGACCGCGGGGAGCCAATCAATTTCAAGGCGCACTCGCGCTCTTCAGCGAGGCCGCGCACGGGGTCCCAGCGCCGGGCCGCGCGCCCAGTTAGAGTCGGCCGCCGGGACCCTGCCCGCGGCCTCGCGATAACCGAGGCAGGCGGACCCGGCGCTTCGGGCCCTACCAATTCCCCCCCACACCCCCCCCCCCAAAACAAGACATGACACCATACTTCATGGAACACCGCTGGTCGCAGCTTTATTAACCATTAACAATTGGAACAAAACAACATCAATTTTCAAAACCCCCATTAGCGTAACCTGGCTGCACCAGCCATACCTTAGCAAGGTGCCCGCCACCGCTAATGCCATAACTTGCCTCCTGGCAAGTTGCCATGCCCCTCTCCCCGACTTCGCCATGCCCTTAGCAAAAGTCGGCAGGGGTTAAACCGGGTCAGGGGCACCCCGTCCCCGCCCAAATGAAGCCTGCTGCTCCGGACCCCGGAAACCTCCGGGATTCCGCCACCGGCACAGAACCCTGTTCATGTGCCGCCCCCCCCCCCAACCCGAAGCTGCGACCAGCGAAAATCATGGACAGACATATACTCCAAGGCCTCCCGCCAGTCAGGAATGAATAGGTCCTACCAACTGGCAACAAATGAACCCCATCCGCCCGATACAGCCCCAAACACGTAGCATCCACCCGTGCATGCAAAATGTAATAACCCCCCTCTGCCAGACCCATCGACCAAGTTGTCGATAATCTTAGTCAAGCCCCGAGACCACCGCCACTGGTCCCAGCAAGCCGGCCTTGGAATAATGTCCAACCACAGCAAGACAATACCAGGAAACAACCGAAGCACCACCTCTAGATCGTCAGGAACTGCCCGAAGCAGCTGCCGGCAGGACTAGGACACCAAGTCAGTGTCCCCAAGATGCACAAGTAGGGCTCTCGGCCACCGGAATGTCCTCCCATGGCCAGCAACCCAACAGCCACCAGGCCCGGCACCCCCATCTGCAACAGAAATAAACAGTTAAAGCCCCCCCCCCACAACCCGAACCCCCACAGCCAAACATAACCGTTAAAGCCCGGGAGCGCCACCCCCGATACCCAGAATAACCTGCTCAGGGAACCCCACCGCTGCCGCACAAGTGGCAGCCCCAATTCAAAAGGAGTGGGGCGCAAACCTCATAGGGTCCGCACCCACCGCCCGCAATACCCGGTGCAGCACCGCCGTCACCTGACAAACGTGATAGGACCCGGGCTTCCGCGTGCACGACCTGCAAACCTCCCTCCAGCGGATCCGTCTTGGAATTTCCAACCGCCTCCCCAACCGCCCCCCCCGCCACACGCACCTGCAGTGCCTGCAGCCCAATACCACCCCCCCCCCCCGGCCAGAGCCCGCAACCAACTCCACAACTCGAAAAGCCCCAAAAGGCAATGCAAAAAACACCGCCCCAAACAAAGCGGCTGTGTACGCCGACGCCGCCACCTGCGCGGCGGCCCCGCAAACCATTACCAATAACCCAGGTGCAATGGGCAGCCGTGAGTCCAGCGGTGTAAGCCGAACCCTCCCCAATCCTTGCAACAAACCACCGTGGCAAAACCCCCCCCAGCAGGAGAGCCCCAGCCAACCGCACTCGCCAAAAGCTCAAACCCAACCAGGCGCCCCCCGCCGATCACGAGAAACCGGCGTGCTTAGCCTCCACAACATACCGACCAATCAGTCCCGGCGGAACCCCACCCCGAGCCACCAAAAGGCACCACCCGGTCACATCCCCACTGCTACTCTGACCCAGTCCCTGCGCATCCAGCATCTCCAGAGGCCAAGGCTCCACAAGCTCTCTGGGACCACAGCACCATCCTTGTCCGCTCCGGGGGCGAGAACCCGAAACCGATCCCACCGAAAACGAGAAAGAGCAGCAGCGACCTCGTTAGCGCACCCCGGGATATGCCGCGCCTTGACCGACACATGCCGCCGGGGGCAGGCTAATACCACCTCCCGCATCAATCCCGTTACCCTGAAGCACCTAGGAGAGTGGCAATTGACCACACTGACCACTACCTCATTATCGCACCACCACAGAACCCTACCGTGCCGCAGCCGGTCCGGCCAAAACCCCAAAACCACACGAACCGGAAAGAGCTCCAAGAAGGTGATGTTCTAGGTCAAACCCTCGACGTGCCACGACTCCGGCCAGCGAGCCCCAAACCAGGCCCCCCCCGAAATATTCTACCCCCCCGCCGCATCAGTGTATAACTGCCAGGCAGCCCTGGACACTTCCGACTCCCTCAAAATAGCAGACCCCATTGAAGTCCTCCAACGACTCAGCACCATCAGATCTGCCCGCATGGCCCCGCGACCCGAATGCGATGGTGAGGCTTCCTTAACCCGGCCGCGGCACACGCCAGCTGGCATGAAAACACCCTCCCCATTGGGATCACCCTACATGCAAAGTCTAAGGACCCCCACAACGCCTACAGCTCCCTCAAGGAAGGCTTGCGAGACAACAACACATTAGCCATCGAAACCCGCAAGCAGGTCACCTTATCCCGCGGCAATGCGCCACCAACTCCTCAGAATCCAACTCCACCCCCAAAGGTCAATCGTGCCGTTGGACCTTCCTTCTTGCCTGCCACCAACGGTACACCGAACTCCCGTGCTGGCCGTCAAACGCAGACAACAGCTCCTGGCAGGCCCCCCGACGGCGCCACACCCACAAACAAAATCATCCAAGCAAAGCAGCACAGTCGACAAGCCGGACGACTTAAGCAGCACCCACTGCCAGAAGGTGCTGAACATCTCAGAATAAGCACCAGAGACGGAACAGCCCCTCTGCATGCACTAGCCAAAAGCAGACCCCCCCCCCCCCCCGAAAACAAATCCGAAGAAAGGAAAAGCAGACGGGAGCACCGGTAATAGGCGAAACGCAGATTCAATGTCAACCCCTGCCATCAGGGCAGCCCGACCGGCCCCCCAAACCATCAGAGCCGCCCCGTCAAAGGACGCATACCGTACCGTACAGAACTCACGCGGAATGTGATCGGTAACGGAATCACCAAGTAGACAAGACAACATATGAAGCAACCGGAACTTCCCCGTACTCTTCCCTGGGTACAATACCCAAGGGGGCTCCGGGAAAAGACCCGCCACTCACCCCAACCGCAATTCCCTCGCTACTGGTCCGGAACGACTGCAGCCCCACGCCGTACTGCCGGGGAGCTCCGCGCACGAGTTTGACACCACGTTGCGCACCGAGATAATGAAACCAAACCGACAACCACACGACAAAATCACCGCCACCCACCTCCCAGGGTAGCGCCTCAGCCGCCCCAAAACGGCCTTGACCCGTATCAGCGAGGGTGCACGCCCCCCACCACCCACTGCCCTACCGCAGAGGATCCGGCCACCCAGCGGCACCTCTTTACTTTGTCTTTTTTAGTTTGTTTTTTATTATTTTTTAATGCACCTGGAGGCCGAGTGAGGACCTCCGCACCAGGAACACAACGTGCTGGAATGTGCAGTCTGGGAAAAAAGGAGCAAGCGGACCGGTTAAAGCGCCAGCACCCATCTCCGCCCGCACCGCCCCCACCACCGCCCCGCAACTACCCTTACCCCCCCCCCCCCACCGGCACTAGACCTAGCCGACATCTAAGTCAGCCAAAGGTTACTATCCTGCGCACCCCAGGAAAGCGCTCGGTTCGCTTCCATCCTATCCCGGACTGCTCCTCCTAATTCAGCCATGCCCATCCATCGTGCGTCCGAGACGCCTCCAGGATGGAATCGGCGTACGCTAACCACATCCCATACCGGCCCGGATCGTGGTGGCCCCAGACCTAGCCAACCGTAGATAGGCGCCCACCCAGTCCACCACATTACGCGCCACCTTCCGGACCCATACCCCCTTCCATTCTCCTTCCTCTTCCTCCGACTCTCCCCGGAGCGCGTCCTCCCCTCAAACAAGCGGAAATTACACCCGAACTAGAGCCACCGCCCCTCCGCCGTTCCTACCCTGCCGCCAAGGCAGCCCTCCGGACCCACCCGACGAACCACTCGAAGAAGAAGAGGAGGACGAGGCAGAGCTCCGACACCGCCGACACGACCGCTTGCGCTTGTCCGCGCACCACCCCCCCCTCGCCGCCAGCGACCGCCCACCCCCATCGCCCGTACCCCCAAGCAACTCACCAGTCTCACCATCCGCAGGCACCGATACCGCAGTGGCCCCATCCGCTGCTGGACCATCTGCACCTTCGGCACCCCCGCTATCCTCAGGCCGTCCCTGTGCCAACTCAGCTCCATACTGCATTGACGCTTCCGCCGCCGAAGACGACCAGCCCGTGCATCCCGCGGCACTTGACTGCCAGGTGGGCCGCGCCAAAATCAGTCCCTGTGGAGACATAAAAGGAAAAGACGGGGGGGGGGGGGCTGCCCTCGACCACGCCGAAGGCCACAGCTCACCCCCATCCCCCCGAGATGAACCCTGTCCCCCACTCACCCATTGTGCCCCTATAGATGGTCCCCTTGATGCCCCATAGCCACTGGGCTCAGGGGGCCAGCCAGCAGGCACCCCATAGCCACCGTCCAACTGGGACCCCTCGGCCGTACGCCTCCCGCAGGCCACTGAACCCACAACACTCCCCCTGCTACCCCCAGACCCCCCGCTGGACAGGCAGCAACTCAAATGAATATGCCTTCAAAAGCACTTTTACCCATGAAAGTTAATGCCTCAGCCAGCCTTTCTTGTTGCGCACAGTGGGGGATTGAACCCCTGACCCCTGCACCACTGGTCAGTGCCTTAACCATCGCGCCGTGGCTCTGCTTCAGCCGCTCCAGCAGTACCCCGAAGCCCCCTGAGCACTCCCAGGAGGACACTGGGAGGCGCCACCCCCTCGTCGGCCCCAGCACCCCCCCCCGGGATGCCGAGCCGTCGTTGCCCCCCCAGGACCCCGTGCAGGCCTACCACAGAATCCCCATAACCCCCTGCCAGGGCTGAGAGGCCCCCTACCCGTCCCCACAGACCCTAGAGTCCGAGAGCGCCCCCACCCCCGTGCACCCGACCCCTCAGCACCCCCTGGGGCCAAACCCCTCGCACTGACCCGACCGCGCGATGCAGGCAGCCGCACGGACGGATAATCCCAACAACTAGCCGGGCTAAAAAACAGCGGTGGCTGTCGAACTGCAGTGATGCAGTTATTTTTCAAAATGCCCCCTGTTATTCAAATGTCTCGGTCCCCCGTGGGGGGATTCGAACCGGGGACCCTCTTATTTTTTCAACGGAGGATATGTTCCGGAAATTACCTCCCCCTGCAGAACACACGGCCCGCACACCCAGCTCTCACTTGCCAGCACCTCCGAAGACGGCGTTGCCCCGAAGCTCCGCTGCTCTGACCGCAGCGAAACGGCCCGCCGCCCGGAGGATACGCCGGCACCCCAAAGCAGCCTCCGCTTGAACTGCCACGCGGAGGCTGCTGGCCGCAACTCCCCCCCCCTCCACCACCCAGCAAAAAACACCACGATTGGCTCCCACGCGGCGCAGACCGCGGGGAGCCAATCAATTTCAAGGCGCACTCACGCTCTTCAGCGAGGCCGCGCACGGGGTCCCAGCGCCGGGCCGCGTGCCCAGTTAGAGTCGGCCGCCGGGACCCTGCCCGCGGCCTCGCGATTATAGAACATCTAAATTCAAAGCCATACTTACAATATTCAAAGTTCTCAATGACTCTTCAGCACCACACCTACAAACCCTGCTATAGATCATCCCTGACAACAGAGGGCAATGATCTACCTCAAGCAAAATGCTACAAACACCACCAATATTCACAAAACCAACACTACCACATCTAAGAGAGCCTTTTCTCTCTATGCACTGCAACTATGGAACTCTATCCCAGAAAAGCTAAGGACTACAACTGATATAGCCTCCTTCAGGAAAGCCATTAAAACCCACATCTTCAGAGACTGTAACCTGCAAACCTAGCCCATCCCTCCCCTCCCCCAGCCCTCCTCCCTCAGTTTCCCCTAAACCTCAATACCTCCATACATTTATAAATGTACATAGTTATTCCCCAAATACATATATCAAAGTGCATCCAAGTTGACTTCCCTGTTTAATGTAAAGTGTTCTGTTACAACGTAAACAGCTTTGACCGTAGGATAAAGTGGTATAAAAAAAAAACTCTGTTAAATAAATAAATAGCCCTACAGTTACTTAAAGACCCCACCTCAATCAAATCCAATGCCATCCTATCTCTGGCTAACATAGCACAATTTCTTCAGTCCAAACAATCATCCACCACCAGAAATTATTGGCTCTCCACAAGTGCCTCCAACAACCCAATCAACTAAACCCGGTCTTCGTTCACTCTGCTTACTCCCTATCCCATATTGAAAGCATCAACACAAACCTCAACAGCACCACTTCCCCTCTTGACCCTTGCCCCTTCTCCTGAATGAAAATGACAAAACAAGAGCTCTCACCAATCATCCTGCACATTGCTCAGACTTCCTTATCCTCGGGCTTCATGCCAACTGCCCTCAAACATGCTTCCGTCAGACCCCTCCTAAAAAATCATGTGGCTGGCCCACTCTCACCATCCTCTTAGAGACCTATCTCCAGCATCCCCTCTTTTGCCAAAATCGTCAAAAAAAGCAGTGCAGCTACAGATGCAGGACCTTATAGACTCCAATGCTTCACTGGACAAGCATCAGCATGACTTTATGAACCTCTACTTGTGTCTCCCCTCAACCGTCTCTTCTCCAAGCTGACGGAGCCAAACCTTTGTAGCCTTTTCTCATAGAAGAATCATTCCATCTCCTTTATCATTTTGGCGGCCCTTCTTTGTATCTTTCTGAGGTCACCATATGTCTTTTGAGATTCAGCAACCAGAATTGCACACAAGATGTGGTCACATCATGGAGCTATAAAGAAGCATTGTGATATGTTCTGCTTTATTCTCTATTTCTTTCCTTATAAACCCTTTGCTTTTTCTGGCTGTCGCCACACACTGAACAGATTTCAAGGTATTGTCCATAATGATGCCCAGATCCTTTTGCTGAGTGGTGATTCCTAATGTGGAACCTTGTATTGTGTCTCTATAGTTTGGGTTGTTCTTCCTAAGGTGCATCACTTTGCACTTGTCCACATTAAATTTCATCTGCCATTCAGATATCCAGTCTCCCAGTTTTGCAAGGTCCTCCTGCAGTTTCTCACAATCCACATGCATTTCAATAACTTTGAATAATTTGGTGTCATCTGCGAATTGAATCACCTCATTTGTTGTTCCCAATTCCAGATCATTTATAAATATGTTAAAAAGCACTAGTCCCAGTAAAGATCCTTGGGATGATCTATTTATCCCTACTCTGTTTTCGGTCTCTAAACCAATCTTCAAACCACAGTACGACATTGCCTCCTATGCTGTGACTTTTTAATTTCTTCAGGAGTCTGTCATGTGGGATTTTATCAAACACTTTCTGAAAATCTAAATACACTGTGTTGACTGGCTCACCTTTATCCGCATGTTTATTCATATTTTAAAAGGAATGGAGCAGATTGGTGAGGCAAGACTTCCCCTGGCTAATCCATGTTGTCTTTTTCCCATTAAATCACATTTAGTGTATTCTTTATGTTTAGTTTATTTTTTTTATTTATTTCCATATTTTTATTTATTTCCATATGTTTAGTGTATTTAGTGTATTTTTTATATTGATTGCCACCATTTTGCTTGTTACTGATGTTAGGCTCTCTGGTCTATAATTTTCCAGATCACCCCTGGAGCCATTTTTAAAAATGGGCGTTACATTGGCCACTCTCCAATCTTCTGGTACCACCGATGAGTTTAATGATAGGTTAAAAAAATGTAATAGTAGCTGTGCAATTTCAGCTTTGAGTTCTTTCAGCATGCTTGGGTAAAGACCATCCAGCCTAGGATTTGCTACTCTTTAGTTTATCAATTTGTTCTACTGCATCTTCCATGTTCACTGAGTTTTGATTCAGCTCTTCTGACTCATCACCATTAAATATCTTTTCTGCCACGGGTAGTTTCCTCACATCTTTCTCAGTAAAGACTGAGGCAAAGAATTCATTTAAAGACACATTTTATAAATGATGTCCAAGCCAGGACATCTGAAAAAAAGCAGGCATATCCAATTTCAGGCAGAATTTCACAAACATGACATGCCCGATATGGATGCCTGTGAGGCTGTCTACATAGATATCCCTGGAATAGTATTGCAGGCTAGGGATGTGTACAAATAGTCTAATGGGTAGAGTAGTGGGCTAGAAGAATTGAAGCCAGGGTTTTAATATCACAGCTGCTATCACTGTGATTGTGGAGAGTACAGGGGACCTTGGAGTCCTATCTTCTTTACACCCACTGGATGTTTTACAGCCAAAAGGAGCACCTTCCCCAGTGCCTATTTGGGGTCGCAGTTGTCCCTGACATTTTTAAAATTGAGCAGGGATGTCTAAGTTATGCCTTTGCCATGACAACTGCCTACTTGGCCATCCCCATACTGGAGACATATTTAAAAGCCATTTGTAAAATGTCTCTAGGGACATTTCCATGATTTGGGTGTCTGCATGCATGATTTCTGATGTCCAGAGTGATTAAGGCTTTTAAAATGATTCTCTCAGTTTCTCAGCTATGGCCTGGTCCTCCCTGTGCCCCTTTAACCCCATGATCATCCAATGGTCCAAATGACTCTATCAGAGGCTTCTTGCTTCAAATGTACCTTTATACGTTTTTATTGTGAGCTTTTGTCTCTTTGGAAAGCTTCTTTTCAATTCTCTTTTGGCCTTTATTATCCATGCTTTGCATTTAATTTGCTTGTGCTTATGCTGTTTCCTAGTTTCTTGATTTGGTTTCTTTTTCCATTTTTTGAAAGATGTTGTTTTGGCTCTAATAGCATCTTTTGCTGCACCTTTTAACCATGCTAGCTGTCTTTTGGCCTTCCTTCCACCTTCCTTAATATATGGGATACATCAGGTTTGGGCTTCCAAGATTATATTTT
This sequence comes from Ichthyophis bannanicus, assembly GCA_033557465.1. Lineage (NCBI taxonomy): Eukaryota > Metazoa > Chordata > Amphibia > Gymnophiona > Ichthyophiidae > Ichthyophis > Ichthyophis bannanicus. The sequence continues at coordinate 50,583,117 of CM066046.1, forward strand.
TTAAACAATGTCCACACCTGATGTAAACTCTTGACCTTTGCAGCTGCTCCTTTTAGTTTTTCCCAAACTAATTTTATCATTTTATTGTACTTTCTCTTTTAAAAATTAAATGCTGACACAGTAGATTTCCTTTGTGTACTCACTCCAGTTATATAGTTAAACTTGATCATTTTATGATTACCGGTGCCAAGTCGTCCCAAACAGTTAGCTCTTATACCAAGTCCTGTGTTCCACAGAAGACTAAGGGGTATGTTTACTAAACGGCGCACAAGTGCGCGGCGCACAATAGCGTGCGCTAAGGTACCTTAGCACACGCTAATGATGCATATTTGTGCCCCGCACATGTGTGCGCCACACTAACGGGCCCGCTCATGTGCGCGGCACGCTACTGTGCGATAGAGGCGTGGAAAGGCTCCGGGAGGGCGGAGGAAGGCTCCCCAGGGGCGGAGGGAAGGGGTAAATGGGTGGATAGTGAGAGGGGAGAGGCTCCCCGCACAGGAGCGGGGCTGAAATTCAGGTAAAAATATACCGCGAGTGAAAACCTCGCGGTAGAGCCGATTTAAAGGGAAGAGAAACCATTTCTGTCAGCAATGTACAGCAAAACCAGGGAAACCTACAAAAAGTGAGCAGTGTGATACATGTGCACGGAACAAAAGGGCAAATAAACAGTAAAAATGACCCCAACAAAATATTAAAAAATTATAATCAAGCTGGGCAATAGTGATAGTAATGGGGAACATCAAAAAAACACTCCCAAAAAAGCCCCAAAAAATAAATATGAATTTTAGAAGGGTCTACGCTCCGTCCCCATACAAGGTGAATGATCCCACAGTGAAATAGCACTGATCAGGGTTTCCCTCTCCATTGGACAGGTTACCTATGGCATGCACATTTCCACAACAGCAGGGCGGGCAGGTCGGAATGGGCAATTGGACAGATGCTGGGAAAGGGGATACAGAGGGCTGCAGGCGGCACATGCTGTGGTGCAGCTGGGGCACAGTGCGGACTAGGCAGATGCCTAGATGGCACCTAGGAATGCTGAAACTGAACAGCAGCCAGACAGCAACTGATGAGTGCCCAACATGGGCACGAGAGTGTTTAGCACAGTGTCATAGGGGATAGTACCCAGCAGGTACCCCCAAGGGCATGGAACATTGGCAGGCGGTGTTTGGGGGACGTGCGGACAGATATGCAGGCACCCCTATCCCAGAACCTGCACCATAGGCAGCCGCCTACCCGCACACAGGATGGCCTGAGACTGCGTACCACCAGCACCACCAGCAGAAGGGCATGTCAGCATGGTGGCACAGGGGTACTGGAGGTGGAGGGGGGCAGTGGCAGCTGCCCAGAGCAGACCATGGCCTAGCCCTGTGTAGGTGGGTGCAATGCACTGCAACAGACAGGCCCTGCCGGACAAACAGTCATGGTATCATCAGGGAATGCACTGTCTCTGTGGCAACACAGTAGTGCAGTGCACACAAGCAGTGTGTTTGGAAACAGAAGGTCACAGGTTCAAGCCCCAGCTGGGGCTCATGCCAATCCAGTCCCCATATTTTACCCACAACTAATTAGTGATAGTAAAGACGAACCTTTATTGCAGAGAACATAAGCATGGCTCAAAAACCTCTATTTTACCCTACAGAGCACAGACACCAGAAACATGCACATTACCTAGAGCAGATTACCCCAAATGCAGTCCTGGAGGGCCACAAATCCTTCAGGGTTTATGCTGTCTCCAATATAAGGATGGAGCGGTACTGGTGGTGGAGGTGGCAGCAGCTGGTGGCCACAGCAGACCATGGCCTAGCCCTGTCCAGGTGGGTGCCGTGCACTGCAACAAACAGTCCCTGTTGGATGTACAGTCATGGACTCCCCAGGGAATGTAGCATACCTGTGACAACACGGTGGTGCAGTGCACACAGACTGTGTATACAAGAACAGACGGTCACAGGTTCAAAGCCCAGCTGGGGCTCCTGCCAATCCAGACCACATATTTTTCCCACAACTAAACCGTGATAGTAAGGAAAAACCTTTATTGCTGAGAACATACGCATGGTTAATACGCCTATATTTTACCCCACCGAGCACAGACACCATAAACAGGCACATTACCTAGAGCAGAGTCTCCCAAATGCAGTCCTGGAGGGCCCCACACCATTTAGGTTCCATGCTGCCTCTAATAAAGATGCCTGTGCTGCATATCTATGCACCACCCCCATGGTATGCAGATGTATCTCATGCATATTCATGAGGGACAGCATGAAAACCCGAACAGTGTTTGGCACACCAGGACTGGAGTTGGGAACCTCTGCCGTAAAGCAGCAGCCAACAGGGGCAGACACACCCACACCCACACCCACACCCACAGGCCCCATTGGCCAATGCCTCCTGGAGAGGCAGGACATTGGGCCCTGCGTGCATCTCCCAATACTAGCACTTGCATACCTTAGCAATGCCACCCTACACCTGGGTATACGGTACACAGCTATCAAACGTTTCCTATGATTACTGGCAGATAGCAAGTCCTACGTTAAGCACAGTTTGTTCATTGAGCTCCATCATAACAATCTTTCTGATGTCTGCGGTGTGTGCTTCAGGTCTGGTCTCTGACAGTGTTTACCACCCTGGGGAGTGACCCCCAACAGTATTGCATACCATATCCATGCCTGTACTGTGCCCAGGACTGGTGTGGTGGGCAGGGCTGCTAAACTCCTCTATAGTAGCACAATGCTGGCATAGGTGTGGGAGTGTGTGTCTGTCTATACAGTGTGTGGTGGCTGCAAACACCTTCCACAGCCCACACTGCCAGCACTGTTGCCAGTATTGGCCTGCCAAAGTGCATAATGAGGAGCAAGGTACCATGGGTATAGCCCAGACAGGGTGGCCTGGCCAGGATGCATCTGCACAGGGCATAGGGCATAGGCTGGGACATTTTAGTGCCCGGCCACCACCTACACAGACAGGGTGACCTCAGTATGTCCTGCTGGGAGATCACTCTCAGCCTGACTGTGCAGTGATGACAGCATGGCTAGGCACCCCCATAGTGCTATATAGTATTTCTGTCATGTGATATTTATGGGTTTCATTTTGGAGCCCAGTCACTGATTTATCTGCTTGTTGTGTATGCTGACATCCCAGGTCTGGGTGCATGCATTTCCACCAGGAACATGCAGTATGGACTAGTTAGCAGACTATTTGCAGCTGGTATGTGTCTTGATGGAGCATGTTGCAGGGTGCAGTGGCTGAAGGCTTGCTGCAGGAAAATATCAGATAGTGGTGGGGTGCAGCTTAGCATATCCAGGCCTAATGTCTGTCTGCTATTGTGTTATGGATGTGTACAGAGCTGCATTGACTGCCCTGTAGGGTGTCTGTTCCCCAGCAGGACTGGGGTTGATGGTCCTCTCTACTGCCACCATTGCAGGGAGGTAGAATGTGGATCTGTTGATGGGAAGATTGTGTTTGCCACCCTCAGCCCTGGAGAAGGAGGGTGGTGGTACATGATCCCCATAGGGGCTACACCTGACTGAGACAGACAGATATATCCAAGGTGTTTCTGCAGAAACCACCTATCTCACACATTAACACTGCTTTGGACCTCCTGCATGGTCTATTTCTGCCATGGAAGGTGCTGTGGACCTGGTACTGGGTGCCTCACCGCACCCTCAGGGTGAGCACAGTACCCGCACAATGTGACGGTGTGTAGCTACTCTGTGCCAGTAAAACACACGGTCAGTACCCCCTACCAGGCCGAGGTGCTGTGGGGGTGCACATGGTCAGTTCCCCCTACCAGGCTGAAGTGCTGTGGGGGTGCATACCCCATCTTGTGTTTATCTGTGGACAGCTGATTTGCATGTGCAGTGCATCATGGGTACGGGTGTGCTAACCCTATTCTGGTGACCACAGCAGACTGTCTGTGTGGTGACGTGCACTCCCTCTGCAGCCAGCCAGAAGCTTGCTAGCCACTATAGAGCTGTAGCACAATGGTTACTTCACTGCCTGTGGAGCCTGAGGTTGTGGGTTCAAACCCACAGTGGAGATCTTTGATAGGGCTGCCCAAAGCATTATCTATTTTTAATGTACATTATTGCTGCCAGCAAAAACACCCTCATCGTACTGTACCCATAAGGTGCCTCAGAGGGCGCTTTATAGGGCGCCCTATAGGTCACCTTATGGTTACCGTCCATATAAGGTGCACTATACGTTATCCTGTGGAGCAACTTATAGGGTGCCCTATAGGGGACATTTTAGGGTGCCGTGGCGGACAGTGCATTTTATAGTGTGCCCTATGGAGTGCCTTATAGGGTGCCTTATGCGGCACCTTCAATTACGGCACGTGAGGGCGTGTTTGCTGGCAGCAATTAATAAAATACAAATAAAGTGCTGCAGGAAACAATACATACATTGCAAAGCTGATGCCTCAGCCAGCCTTACGTATTAGGCACACTGGGGAGCAAAGTCATGACCCCTGTATCAGCAGTCAGTGCCTTAACCATTGTGCTACACTGCTGTTCCTCCTTGCATGTCAGCGCACCTACTTAGGATTTCCATGCGTTTAAATGCACAGTGCTGCCATCAAACACAGTGCTATGACCTTGCTGTGCCTCATAGGGCACCCTATATGGCGCCCTATAGGCCACCCTTTCAGCAACATTGTAGGGTGCCGTGGTGGACAGTGCACTTTAAAATGTGCCCTCTGGGGTACCCTATGAGGCGCCTTATGCAGCACCTTATGTTACAATACTTTGAGGGTGTGTTTGCTGGCAGCACTTATTAAAATAAAAATAAAATGCCCCCTACAGCAATATTACCTATAACAGGTAATGCCTCAGCCAGCCTTCTTCATTAGGCACAGTGGGGGATTGAACCCATGACTCCTGCATCATTGGTCAGTGTCTTAACCATTGTGCTCCACTGCTGCTTTTCCTTGCATGTCAGCGCACCAACTTATGCTTTTCATTCCTTAAACTGCACAGTGCTGCCATCAAAAACAGTGCTGTGACCTTGCGGTAACTCATACAGCACCCTATAAAGCGCCCTATAAGCAACATTCTAGGGTGCCTTGGTGGACAGTGCACTTTAAAATGTGCCTTATGGGGCGCCTTATGTTAGCACGCTTTGAGAGTGCGTTTGCTAGTAGTAGTAATTAAAATAAAAATAAAATACCTCCTAAAGCAATCTTCCCCATAATAGGTAATGCCTCAGCCAGCTTTCTTCATTGGGCACAGTGGGGGATTGAACCCATGATCCCTGCACCATTGGTCAGTGTCTTAACCATTGTACTGTGGCTCTGCTCCTGTGCTTGTGCATCAGTGCGCCACTTCTGCTTTCCGTGCAACTTTCTCATGCGCTAATGTGCGGGGCCCACTTGAGCGCCGCGCACATTAGCGCATGATTAATCCCGGTTTTGCTTTTTTCAGCCTGAAACGCCCACTCCTTATATGACATCCGCACACTAGTGCGCCACGCACCATAACAGGGTTTTAGTAAACATATCCCTAAGTCTAAAATAGCTCTTTTCCCGGTTGGTTCCTGAACCAACTGCTCCATAAAGCAGTGATTTATTTCATCTAAGAATTTTACCTCCCTAGCATGTCCTGATGTGATGTTTATCCAATCAATACTGGGGTAATTGAGATCACCCATTTCATAGCCAAATTTGCTAGCTTGTTTAATTTCTGATAACATTTCATCATCTGTCTGCTCGTTCTGTTCAGGTAGATGATAATAAACACCTACCACTATTTTCTTCCCCTTCACACATGGAATTTCTGTCCATAAGGATTCAATGGTGCATTTTGATCTTCAGGAACAAGCAGGAATGAGTCTTCACATACGGGTATCGTCGGTACCGACGGAGCCTGCGCGGGAACGCTCCCCAGCATCCAGTAAGAAAGCTTTTGGGAGCATCCCACAGCGCCTGCGCGCTGCCTTCCCACCTTTCCTAACCGCCTCTCTCCAGTTCTTCTTTTCCGCGGAGCCAGCAGGTCGTGTTCCTGTCACCGCTGAAGAATTTCTTATTTTCTTTTATTTCTTTGGTCGCGTGTCTGCCTTCTCGACGCCGGACCGGTACCGCCGGTCTTTTCTTTATTTATTCTAAAAAAAAATAACTACTGTTTTTTTCTCACTTCAGTGTATTTTTTCTTTCTGTGGCCTTAGGCCTACGAAAATTTTTCCTCTTGGAAAAGCCCGCCTCCGGGTTTAAAAAGTGCACGAAGTGCAGCGGCACTATTTCTGTCACCGACACCCATGACTGGTGTCTAAAATGTTTAGGTCCTGACCATTCCATTGCGGACTGTGAGTCCTGTTCCATGATGTCTAAAAGAGGTCTACAGAATCGAGCAGCCAAGCTCACTACCCTGTTTCCCTCTGATGCAGCTTCTGTGGCATCGACGTCTTCCAGGGCTTCTTCTTCCTCCCATGGATCTCAGGTAACCAAACTTAAGTCCAGCCGGTCCTCAAAGAGTAGATCTCCCTCTAAGTATCGAGATGCCTCCAGGCTTGCTCTCGAGGAATCCGCACTGGCAAAATTACCCCGGCGGGAGGCTCCGGCTTCCAAAGCTTTATCTATGGGGTCACAGGTTGACATTGATGGCTCGGCCTCGACCGATCACCTGTTGCCATGTTCTGGTGTACCGGTGGTTTCCACTGGTACCGACATCCAGACATTGGTGGCGTCAATGGATCAGAATATTCTGACCATGCAGCGTGCCATCACGGCATTCATACAAGCTGCCATTGCCTTCGGTACTGCAACCAACTCCGTTGTCGGTACCGATTCCGGCACCGGAACCGATATCGGTTCCGGTGCCGGTACCGATTGCATCGACTTCGGTGTAGACAGCAGCGGTACACTGTTCTGTGATGCCCAGCGGTACCAAATCGGTACCGATCACTCCCGATGTCGATACCACCCGGTACGCGTATCGGGCTCTGCAGGAGCATCCAGACAGGCGATACTTCGATTCCTCTGAAGACTCTGATGAATCAGAGGCCTCTATCGAAGCATCGGTGATCCTTCCTCAGGAGCCCTCTTCTCCAAAAAGAAGAACATCTCCTCCAGAAGACTTGTCTTTTCAAGACTTCATTAGGGAAGTGGCCAGGGGCCTTTCCATCTCAGTGGCCCCTGAGACAGAGCCTAGAGCCAAAAAATTAGATATTTTACAATATCCTAAGGCTCCTAAAGAGGCAGCCACTTTACCAATACATGAGATTCTTTATGATCACATGTTGGGCATATGGGAGACTCCTCTCACCACCTCTCCTCATTCTCGTAGGTTGGACACCATGTATCGTGTTCCTCCTTGTCCTGGCTTTCATAAGACTCAGCTTCCTCACCACTCCATTGTGGTGGAGTCTGCTATGAAAAAGATCAAGAGTGCAAAAAGGCACTCTTCTACTCCTCCAGGAAGAGAATGCAGAACCTTAGATGCCTTTGGCAGGAGAATTTTCCAGGCCAGTATGCTTGTTGCCAGAATCAACTCCTATAGTCTCTATATGGGGATGTTTCTAAAAGAAGTTACAGATCATCTGCAAACTTTGTCTCCTTTTATTTCAGAAGATAAAAGGGAAGAGTTTCTCACCTGGCTTAAACATGCCCAGGATATTTCCAAGTTTTCCAACCATGCAGCCTTTGACTCTTTTGAAGGTGTCAGTAGAGCCTCGGCTATTGCCATAGGTGCACGCAGAGTTGCTTGGTTACAAGCTTCTGATTTGGAACCCTGGGTTCAGGATGGACTAGGAAACCTTCCTTGTACAGGTGACCACCTTTTTGGCAAAGATTGGCAAGCAAAGGCCACCCAGATGGATGCTGAAAATTCTGCTTTAGATAGACTTTCAAAGTCTACTTCTGCTCCTTTTAAGAAAAGGTTGTTCAAAAAGGGATTTTTCCCAAAAAAAGGGAAATATTATTCTGCTTATGGTCAGCAGGCATCTTCTGCAGGCCGTTTTGCTACAAAGAGAAAGCAACAACCGAAACAGGCCAAGCCTAAGGCTGCTAGGACTGCTACGGCCCAACAGCCTCAGCCTCCTCAGGGCCTTTGACTTACAACTAGAGAACTTAGCCTTTCTGGCTCTAGAACATCCAGAGCCTCTCACCATTCCAGGAAGGTTAGCTCACTTTGCTCCCAGATGGGAACAAATCACAGCAGAGCAATGGACCCTCTCCATTATAAGAGACGGGTACAAGCTTCATTTCTTAAACCTTCCCCCTCACACCATGGTGAGACAGTTCAATTCTCCAACATCTCTCCTCGACCTTCTGGGTCAGGAGATTGCTACCCTTCTTGCCCAAGGGGCAATAGAAGAAGTACCCCTTCTTCAACAGGGCTCAGGGTTCTACTCCCCCTACTTTCTCATCCCAAAGAAAATAGGGGGCTACAGACCCATTTTAGATCTCAGAGAATTGAACAAGTTTCTATGCAAGGAGAAATTCAAGATGACTTCTCTCGGTACTCTCCTTCCATACCTCCAGAGTCAGGACTGGCTTTGTTCTCTAGATCTCAAGGATGCGTACACCCATGTCCTCATCCATCCAACACACAGAAGGTTCCTTCGGTTCCTTTTCCAAGGAAAGCACTATCAATACAGAGTGCTTCCCTTCGGTCTGGCCTCTGCCCCAAGGGTGTTCACAAAATGCATGGCAGTAGTAGCTGCATTCCTACGCACTCTAGGAATATTTGTATTCCCATATCTGGACAACTGGCTCATCCGAGCTCCATCCCAGTCAGAGGCCCAGGCTTCCCTGGCCTGCACAAGCCGTATCCTTCAATATCTGGGACTTGTAATAAACATCCCAAAATCCCATCTCACCCCTACTCAATCTCTGGAGTTCATAGGGGCCTTACTGGATACCACCACTGCGAGGGCCTATCTTCCCCAGGCCCGTTGCCTACGCTTGGTGCAGTTAGCCTCCCAGATTCAGTTAAAGTCCCACTTAACTGCTCGAGAGATGTTACAACTGTTAGGCCACATAGCATCCACTGTGCATGTGGTCCCTTATGCTCGCCTTCACATGAGGGCAGCTCAATGGACTTTGTCCATCCAATGGACCCAGGCATCAGGGTGCCTTTCAGACAAAATAGCAACTTCCAGTCGCCTTTTTTGCTCTCTCCAGTGGTGGAAGTCCACCCAAAATCTGTTGCTGGGGTCCCCCTTTCAACAAGTGTTACCCCAAGCAACCCTCATAACAGATGCCTCCCCAAAGGGTTGGGGGGCTCATCTACAAGATATCTCCACCCAGGGCATCTGGTCTCCACAGGAGACATCTCTACATATCAACCTCTTAGAGCTCAGAGCAATTTTTCTAGCTCTCAGAGTCTTCCACACCCTGCTCAGCTATAAGACAAGCTTCCAGACCCTGCTCATCCACATGGACAACCAAGTAGCCATGTTCTACATGAACAAGCAGGGGGGAACTGGCTCTCTGTCACTTTGCAACAAAGCTCTGAGATTGTGGGCCTTCGCCAGAGAGCATCAAATTCATCTCATGGCAGTGTATCTTCCAGGGGTTCAAAACTCTTGGGCAGACAGACTCAGTCGAGTTCTGCTTCCACACGAATGGTCCCTCCATGGGGACCAGATAACCAGGATCTTTCAAATTTGGGGAACCCCAGACATAGACCTGTTTGCAAGTCCGTGGAATGCCAAACTTCCCCGGTTCTGTTCCAGGATTCCGTGTCAGGGAGTTCAGGCCAGGGATGCCTTCCTCCTTCATTGGGGGCAAGACTTCCTCTATGCCTTTCCACCCAATCCTCTAATTCCCAAGACACTGTTCAAGCTTCAGAGAGACAGGGGGTCTATGATCCTCATAGCACCATGTTGGCCTAGCCGACTGTGGTACCCTCTACTTCTGCATCTCTCTCAAGCTCCCTCCCTGGACTTGGGATCTGCTCCAGACCTCCTCTCCCAGGAGGAGGGAACGTTGTGGCACCCAAATCCCCAGTCTCTTCATCTCAGGGCCTGGTTGCTGAAGGCCTAGACCTTCAAGATTTGCATCTTTCTCAGCAAGTGAAGGATATCCTTCATGCTTCTAGAAAGCCTTCCACCAGACGTTCCTATGCTTTTAAATGGAAGAGGTTTACCATTTGGTGTGCAGAGAAGGGTCTTAACCCTCTTGCAATACCTCTGAATTCTTTACTAGAATATTTGCTGCATTTATCCCATGCAGGCCTTAAAACGAATTCAGTAAGAGTCCATTTGAGTGCTATTGCAGCATCCCTTAAGCCTCTCAATGGACAGCCTATTTCCTCTCATCCTCTTATAGCAAGATTCATGAGAGGCCTTCTTTTGACTAAACCTCCCATTAGACCACCTCCAGTGGCATGGGACTTGAATCTGGTTCTTGGCCAGCTTATGAAGCCACCCTTTGAACCCTTAGCCTCTACCTCCTTGAAATTTCTTTCCTGGAAGGTTATTTTTCTCATTGCAGTCACTTCAGCTCGCTGCATCAGTGAGCTGCAAGCCTTGGTGGCTAATCCTCCTTATACAAGGTTCCATCATGACAAGGTAGTCCTCAGGACCAATCCACACTTTATGCCTAAAGTGGTTTCACCTTTTCATCTAAATCAGGAAGTATATTTACCTGTCTTTTTTCCAGGACCTCATGCATCAACTGCAGAGAGGAATCTCCATACCCTGGATTGTAAAAGAGCGCTCGCTTTTTACATACAAAGGACACAGCAACATAGAAAGTCCTCTCAACTCTTTGTTGCTTTTGATCCCTCTCATTTAGGACTTCCAGTCTCTAGGAGAACTCTGTCCAATTGGATTGCTCAGTGTATTTCCTTCACCTACCAGAGTAAGAACCTTTCTCTGGAGGGCCATGTCACTGCTCACAATGTGAGGGCCATGGCAGCCTCTATGGCTCATCTAAACTCTGTGTCCATCGACCAAATCTGTCGAGCGGCCACCTGGGCCTCGGTTCATACCTTTACAGCCCATTACTGCTTAGACAAGGACTCCCACCGGGATGCCTTGTTTGGTCAGGCTGTTCTCAAACACCTGTTCCATACCTAATCAACTCTTACCCCCCATCCCTGGTTGGATGCCCGAGATCCATGGGGTGAGGTAGAGCCCTTCTCAGGGACTCACAACTTTGGAGATCTCCCTGGCATCTCTAGCTGGGGAGTCCCCATATGTGAAGACTCATTCCTGCTTGTTCCTGGAGATAGCACAGTTACTTACCTGTAACAGGTGATCTCTGGGAACAGCAGGAATAAGTCTTCACAACCCACCCACCTCCCCTAGGAGTTGTATCTCTCTATCTATCTTTTCTTTCCTCTCTCTCTCTTTGTCTCAGCTTTAAAACTCGAACTGGAGAGAGGCGGTTAGGAAAGGCGGGAAGGCAGCGCGCAGGCACTGTGGGATGCTCCCAAAAGCTTTCTTACTGGACGCTGGGGAGCGTTCCCGCGCAGGCTCCGTCGGTACCGACGATACCCGTATGTGAAGACTTATTCCTGCTGTTCCCAGAGATCACCTGTTACAGGTAACTGTGCTTTACCTGCAGAACATTTATCCTATTTGACTCAGTGCTCTCTTAAACATATAGTGCCACTTTACCAAATTGGCCCATCCTATTATTGTGATATAATTCCAGTGTCCCATTGGTCTCTATTATATCTATCTTTTCATGTAGTGCAATATGTTCTAACTGTCCTATTTTTCTATTATGCTTCTAGCATTTGTATAGGGATATTTCAAGGTTGAACTCTTTCTACTCTTTATTTAAAGGCACCCGGGCTATTTTAGCCTCTCTATCTGGATGCCCTAACTTTCCTGTTTTGATGGTCACCTTCAAAGATAGCTTACTCTGAATCCTGCCCGCCTAAGAGCTTTTACACGCTACGCCCCTACTGTATGGAATGCCTTGCCCCCTACCCTGAGAAACATCCAATCCCCTCAAAATACCTAAAAACACAACTCTTCCTAGAGCATTATGGCTCAGAACCACAGGACAGACTGCCACAGCACCCCCCCCCCCCCCAATGTTGAGTAACCCGCCCACCTCCATAAGGGCAACAATACCTTAAACCTACTGTCTAATGCTATCCTTCTTATCGTCTAATACTACCCTTTCGCTGTTAATGCCTCCTGTAAACCGCTCTATGTTCTGCTTCTCCATATGCTATCAGAAGTTTATTGTAATTTGACACCTTGTTGTATGTTAACCATTTTGACTAGTAGAAAAACAGTATAGCAATTAATAGCCATTCACTCCTGAGCAGCTGTTGGCTTTCCCTAGGTTCTAGTCTAAAAGCTCATCTCAGCGGCTTGGTGCTACTTTGGGAAGGTAAAGCCCATCTCTGCAAAATAGACTTCTCCTTCCATAGAATGTAGCCCAGTTCCTAATATATCTAAATCCTTTTCCCTGCACCATTACCTCATCCATGCATTGAGACTCTGGGTCTTGCACATGGAACAGGAAGCATTTCTAAAAATGGAGGTCCTGAATTTAAACATTCTGTTTAAAAGACTAAATTTGGCTTCCATCACCTCCCTTCCACATTTTCCTATATCATTGGCACACCAGGTACCAGGACATATTAAAATCTAAAATCCTGTATAGGTTGCGTGTGAGATTCGCCACCTTCGCACCAAGCAGGAAAGTGACCAAGCGATCCTCATGCCCACCAGCTGCCCAGCTGTCTGTGTGTTTAATGATTGAATTGCTAAATAGAATGGTTGTCCTAACCTTACTCTCTGTGCACAATCCCTGGAGACACATCTTCATAGGAGAGGATAATGCAGGACCTCACTTCAGAAACACTTCCTGCAACACCAGGTTTCTGCGCTCCTTCCAGGTAACCTCTCTTCTCCAAGGCACCACGGAGGCTGCCAGACTGGAAATGGGTCTTCTCTTCTATGGCCCTGTAGGTATCCTCTATGTACCTCTCTGGTTGCTCCAGCTCCCCCAAGTCTGCTGCTCTAGTCTCTAAAGTTGGGATGCATTTTCTGAGAGCCAAGTGCAAACATACAACCTCTCACGAAATGGGAATTAATCATACATATGACACCGTATGCAAAAGACTAGATAGTCCCCATCTTGCTGCTGGATTGTGATATGCATCCTTGTTGATGAATTATATAGCTATTTAGAGTTGCAAAGGATGTAGGGACATCTAGATTAAAATGAAGGCCTTCAGGATCATTGGGTAATATTTGGTGTTCGCTTCCCACTAAATGGCTAATAATTCATTAAGTATTAATCACTTGTTGATAAAAAATATCTTGTGAGAACATGTTTCACTATTAACTGGGAGTTCTGACTATAAATTAAGAGATGTGACTTGGGTAGTTGGGAGTTGGCAAGTTGACTGGGAAAAAATGAACTATCTGTCTGCTTTGTATTAAAGCTCTAAAAGATCTAAATTAGGGCACATTCATTGTAAACCTTTATTTTAGTCCTTGAAATAAAATGACTTGCGTGCATAAATGGCACATATTTTTATGTGACTCCCTTAGAAAATATCCCCCCAAAGGTATAATAATTGGCACCAAATATATAGATTCTCCACTGCCTGCTGGTAGCTATTCGGGTAGCAGCAAAATTCAGTTGCTATATGTACAGCTCTGCAATTTACTTTTGACCTGATTTGGAGTAGTGTGTGCAATTCTCAAGATTGCACCTTCTAAAGGATTCAGACACGATAGAGTCAGTCCTGAGGATGGCTACTAAAATGGTCATAAAGCATATAGGGACATCAGGACCATGCCAAGCTAGAAATGCACCCTGTGCAGCTAATGAATCTGGTGCCCCCCTCCACCCAACCACATTCAGTAACTCTCTCTTTTGGAGTTTTCTGGAAGCCCAGTGATGATATCAGTGTCCCTGTCTGTGCTTGCATCCTGTGTGGCCACACCGCTTGCATAGCCTTTGGTATGGCCCTCAGGGACATACTTAAAAATCTAAATACGTATACTTCGAGAGAAAGGCGACGGAGGGGAGATATGATAGATGCATTTAAATACCTCCATGGTATAAATGCACAGGAGGAGGGCCTTTTTCAATTGAAAGAAAGCTCTGGAATAAGGAACTGTCATAGCATGAAGGTGAAAGGGGGTAGAGACAAGAGTAATCGAAGGAAATATTTATTTACAGAAAGGGTGGTGGATGCGTGAAACAGTCTCCCAGTGGAAGTAGTGGAACTGAGGATAGTATCTGAATTCAAGAAAGTACGGGACAAGTACAGTGGATCTTTGAGGGAGAGGATGAGATTGTAGAGCTTAGTAGTTGGTGCAGAAGGGCAGACTGGACAGGTCTTACGCTCTTTATCTGTCATTGTTTTCCATGTTTCTTTTCCCAATTAAGTAGATTAGATTCTAATATGTTCAATTGTATACCTACATTTTTGATGCCATACTTTGAAGTTTTTAGTAAGCTTAAAGTAATTACAAACTCTGCTTTTAGCAGACCTAAAGTGATTTCATACTCTGCTTTATAATATGCCTAAAGTAAACCATATAACTATATGAATAACGACTGAATCCATATAGATAGCTGTTCCACCCTCGCTCCTTCCTAACTCTACTTGGCACTATCCAAACGGTGATGAGCTAGAGAGATTTTTGCCAGCACTATCCAGATAGCACCGTTGAAAACAGGCAGCTAGGTGATATTTTATTGGAGCCCTACTTAGAGAACAAAAGACAAGACCTCTTTGCCTTAAGCCATGGTATAATAGTAGGTTTTGTCAGCTTCAAACAATTCTGCAATGTGTTGAGTGTATCTGGTGTGGAAGAAGGGGCTCCATAAATCTTGACACCTGTAGGTCTTTATAGTCTAAATACAAACCGTTCACATCCTTTATTTATTTATTGAACAGGTTTTATATACTGCCTGCTCCTTAAGTCAAGACGGTTTACATTCAAAACTCTCAATGTTTACATAGAGCATTTCAAATTGAGGGGTAACGAGTGCAGGTAAATAACCAAAACAATGTGTTAATGGGGAATGTGCAGATAGCATCTCAGCTTGCAGGGTAACTTATTAAACACTCAGTAACTTACGTACATTCAGTATAACATTATCAGGCTTTAAATGGAAGAATATGTCTTCTCAGATTCTTACTTAAGGGAATTTTTCTCAACAACCTATAGGGCTGTTGGGAAACTGTCTGTCCATCAGTTCTCTAGTTACTATAGTCAATATCAACTCAGACAAGTTTATCTTCTGGATAAGTTTATGGTCACTGCAACCTTAGATCTTTTTTCTCTGATTTCTTCTCCAATGGACACTCACCTAACTTGTTCATCAATATTATCAGTTTGTGGATTGCACCCAATGTTATATGTATACTACTCTATTTTTGTATAAACTGCTTTGATTTATTGATAAGGCAGTATAAAAAACATGTAAATAAATAAAGAAGTAATTTGAAGTCTCTAGCCTTTCTTCAAAGTCATCTTTCAACCCTTTCAGACTTTATGCCAGAGTTGTCTTTTAAGCATTCCAAAGTTATCTAAGGTTGGTATTGAAAAAAAATATTTCATCAATGAGCACTTCATACTCTCCCGTGGATGCCATTCCTCTATCCTTGTTGAAGAATTCTTTATCCCAACTAGCAAATCCCTTGCAGGATCTAATTAATGGCAGTCTTAGTCAAGGTGTGGTTCCAGATCTCTGGAAACAATCTGTTGCATGACCAATTGTCAAAAAACCCTTTCAGACCTTTCCTGTTCATCTAGTTACCACCCCATTTTTAGCCTTCCCTGTGTGGCTAAGCTGGATGCTGGGAGGGATGTTCTTCTTATTCAACTTGACCTGAGTTCTGTATCTGATATTGTAAACTACACCCTTCTATCCCAACTGGAGGAGGCGGGAGTTTCGGGAATTACCCTTGTATGGTTCCATTCATACTTATCTAAATGAACTTTCCAAGTAAGAGTAGGCGACAAAACTTCAGCAACTTATTTGGTGTCCTGTGTGGTCCCTCAGGGATCCATACTAGCTTCAATGTTAATATCTTTCGTGTTCCCCTGGCCACCCTTTGTCAGAGTCTTGTAAAGCACTTATCTATATGCAGAACACAAACAAATGCTGGCCACAGCAGAGAACTGAGATTCTCACTTTCAGAGATAGGTGGCTCAAGCAGAGTCAGTGGTAGAGCATTGGGCACCCTAGGCAAAATTTCAGCTTTATCTCCCTTCCCCGTACCGAGATTTTGATAACTTAGTTCAACGGTCATGATCATCCCAATACCATACCTCCCGCAATAATCCTGTAAAAATGTCTAACGAGAAATCATACTTGTAAATATTACACATTGCATTGTAATATGTGTGTGCCAGGCAGGTGAGAGAAAGTTCTCATGGTTCTTTGAGTGTGTGTAGCTATCAGGATCTATTGTTTAACTTGGTCTTTGCTGCCCCACAGCTGCTGCTACCGTAGGCAACTGTCCAGTCTTGCCTAATGGGTGAGCTGGCCCTGGATCAAATCTTATAACTTAAAAATTAAAACCTTCTAAGTCTAAGCCTATCTGGCTCTCTGGAAATAAGACCCATCCTTCCTTTCAATCATGCATCTCAGGTACCTTTATTCCAGTCAAAGATACTATTCACCCCTTGGGCATAATATTAGATAATGAGCTATATTTCACACTATCCATTTCTTCTTTGGTCAGTAAATCCTTCTGCGCCCTCAGAAAAATTTGTTCTTGACACCCTTATCTTGATTTCTGTGCCTTGAAAACTTTAATTCATGCATTACTCATAAATCACTTGGGCTGTAGTAATTTTCTTTTAGCAGGTATTTCCTAACATAATTTAAAACATTTTCAATTGGTGTAAAATACAGCCATCAATTATTTTATCACGCCATAAGAATTGATTATATAACCCCCTTTTTTACGGAACTGTATTAGCTTCCAGCGGCGAGGAGGATTAAATTCAAAATCTTATTTGGCCCATTGTACTTTTTTCACAAAGATCCCAGTTTATTCAGTTTCTGTTCTTATTTCATATTTACCAGATCGCTTTCTTACATCTGCTCATGCTACTCTTTGGGTGGCTCTCACTCCATCCAGACTACAACTGCAGATCTCTCATCATTTGGCATTTAGTTATCTGGTTCCTTTACTATGGAATTCTTTTCCTTCTGAACTCACATAAGAAGTTGACATCTGGTATAAAGATGTGATTGCTTCAACTTTGTTTCCAAACTAGTTGATTTGTGGTTTAGATCCCTCTGAAGCTTTCTCAGCTTTTATATTGAGTTTCACTGCTGTTCTTCTTTCCTATTTCCTATTCATGCTTTGGCTGTAAATCCATCGGCATGGCAAAAGCATACAGATGTCCAATGCAGGAACACGTCCCTGAAGCCATTTTAGAAAGTGGTTTTAAAGACGTCTCCAGCCCATGGGCAAGGTGTAGGCGTGTCTGTGGCATTCCCAAGAACCTGGATGGCCCTGCCCGATTTCAGAAATGCCCTGCGTGTCCTGAGCTGTGTCCGAGTTTATATCTGCTCCCAGGCATGAATAGGCACCATAAGAGTGTTGCTAGCCAAACATCCAGAGGCTATGGAGAGGGAGGTAGACTCATGTCCCCAATATTTTCCATGTTGACAATGAACACTGACAGGGAATGAGGGCTCTTGTTTTCATTTTGCCATGCCGATGGATGTACCCACATGCAAACTAGCATGAGATAGACATCTCCACCCTACTACTACTATTACTACTGATCATTTGTATAGCGCTACAAAGCATACGCAGCGCTGCACAGACACATGTAAAAGACGGCAAGGTAGAAGGACTGAAGTCTGGAGTTGGCAGTAGAAAAGGAGGGCACAGATAGAAGGGATCTGTCAGAAGAGAGGAGCTCCCGCGGAGGGGTGTAGGGAGAGATAAGAGGTAGTGAGGAGCAGCAGAATGAGTGCACTTATAGGTCAATAGGAGAAATTTGAACTGGATACGGAAATGGATAGGGAGCCAGTGAAGCAACTTGAGAAGCGGGGTTGTATGAGCATATCAAGGATGGCAGAAGATTAGCCAAGCAACTGAGTTTTCAACAGATTGAAGGGGAGAGAGATGATTCAGAGGGAGACCAGCAAGGAGGAGTTTGCATATCGATGTGGACATGGAGCAAGTGTCCATGTCAGGGGCATCTGTGTTTCTAAAATCAAGTTGACTTCTAAGGTGTTTTCCTGCACGTTTTGCCCTAGACGTCACAGATTGCACTTGGAAGCTCTTTCTAAAATGCCACTTCACAAGGTCATGCCTTCAGGGAAACCAAGGTTGCCGAGTGGAGAGACGCTTTAACATTTCAGGACCTGATTCTAACCAAACTTACCATAACCGAGGTAGTTCGGACCTGGTGCTCCGGTCCGCCCCAACCCTCCAACCACTTGTTCCCCCCCCCCCACCTCTTAGCTCCACCCTCATTGCCCACAAATTGCACACAGACAACCGCTCTTGGGAAATAACCGGTCGCAGCTTTATTAACCTTTATAACATAACAAACATTACAATCCAAGAATAATCCTCTTAACAATCCACACAGCGGAGCAATGCCTCACCAGCCATGCCACCAGCAAGGTGACCCCGCCTCCGCTTCTGCCGCGGTCATGCCAACGGCAATCTTCATAATCCCCTTTCCCTGACCTCGCCATGTAACCAGCAAAAGTCAGCCAGGGGTTGTCCAGGTCGGGGGCACCCCGCCCCCGGCCCAAGTATAGCTTAAGGCTCCGGACCCCGGACCTCCGGGATCCCGCCACCGGCACAGAGGACATTAATGTCAGGTTGAGGGCACCCCGCCCCCGACCCCGGTAGGCCTACAGCTCCGGACCCCGGACCTCCGGGATCCCTCTACTGGCACCAGTGACATTAATGTCCCGAAGCCGCCCCCCCCATAAAGCTGCGACCGGTGAGCCCAGCACCTAAACACACATGTCACACCTCTGCCATTGCTGCCACGCACATCCCCCCTTAGGGGAAGAAGCGCTCTCCGTCCCCGAACCCACCATGCAACCGCACTCTCCATGCACAACAGTCGGATTAGCTAAACCTGCTTGCACACGGACCCCGACTGACACACTGCCGATTCCCCCCCCCCCCCCATTGGTTGCGGATTTGTTGTTCAGTTATTATAAAATTTTTTGCCAGCCAGCCGTGACATGAGGTCAACCACAGAAACCCCCACCGGGACACCTGCACCAAGTACCGCAAGAGTCCTCCCCACAATGGCGGCCCAGTCGTAACCTGACCACCAAAGCCCACACCAGCCCCCGATGCCCGCTCACTATCCCCTTCCACGATGGGATGACCAACAGCCCGCCATCCCAGGTCTCGCCCAAACCACTGAACTCCAACCCCCCGAACTCCAACCATTCAGCCACCAACAATGGAGGGTCCTTGCGCTTCCCCTAAGCGTAAACCAGCACGCAAACCCCCATTCCCCCTCCTCACGCAAACCCCCATGCCCCCTCCTCTGAGGCTTGAAGCCATTAGTCCAGCACCACCACCACAACCCCCCCCCCCGGACACTGCCCCCCAAAACATACGTGCTGGCTGCTAACCGCCCGCTGCCGTCGCCGACCCGCGGACACACCATCCCCCAACACCCTTGAACTTACCACGGCACCCAGCTCGGCGTGCTGGCACCCCAGCCGCAGTCCCGCTAAACTGCCAGCACAGCCCGCATCCTGAATCCTCCTACCGGAATATTCCCCATCCCGCGTGCAACTAAACCATGATGGGTCCAGTGGGCAGAACACTAGCCCAGCAATCCCTTCCATACGTGTAACTGCATCCCTTGCAGTCAACCTCTGATTACTCAAGGATGACCCGCAACAGCCCCTTGCCTGCCCATACCCGCCGTCGCAGTACACCCTACCCCACCCCTGCCGTGCTGGAAAGAGCCATAGACCCACCCCAGTGGACCCCTAATAATTACCCGATCTCACTGCCCTGACTAGGGGGGCGACATATTGTAGAACGGCCCCTCCTTTCCCGGTAAGACAGCATCCTGCCCCCGCAGCTCTCATGTTAGAGACCCACCAGTGTCACGAGGCGTTGACCATAGATACTCCTACCCTTGCCGCCGTTCGTACTCCTATCCTCCGTCCCGGCCCCTGGTCCCGCCCGCCCGCGGGACCCCGCACCATACCCCGTCGAAAATGGGAAAAAAGCGTTCCCCGCCCCGTTGGAGCCATCTGGTATAAGCAGAGACGCATCCCCCCCCCTTCCAATGCAAACCAGCCAACCCCACTGCCCCGCTCCGACCACTACGACAGTGACGCCCACCCCCTTAACCCGCAGTTGCGCGACCAACGCGCTACAGCCCCCCCCCCCCCCTCCTAACTGGTAAAACAATTCCCGGAAGGCCATTGCGCGCTAGGCAGGAGTCACGCTCAGCCTACCACGAGCTGTCCACGGGCCCACACACACGAGGAAGGCATCCCGCCCCCCTATACGGACAATCCCCAGTATAAAATGCCCCGCAAACCCGCACTACCATCCGCACGCAAACCCTCTGATTCCTAAGGCCTGTGTGGATTACCAGCACCCTGGCAGCTGCCAACACAACTGCCGCAGCAACCATGTATCAGGGGAGCCTGCGCTTCCTTCAACGCTAAGCACAATGCAGCCAACCCAGTCATCCCGAACACCCCCCGTATCGACGCCTCATCAATAAGGAAACGAGCCGCCAAATCCACGACACCCCCAATCCCTACCGAACCAGCACTTCCCAGCTCCGGGCCTTCCAACTTAACCAGCCCGTGCTGCAAATCCAGGTGCCCCACCTACCAACCCCCCCCCCCATCTGTACCGCAAGTATGAACCACCAGTAGGCAACCGAAACTGCATCTCCCACCCTTAGGCATTTTCAACCGTCACAGCCCCGACCACCATTGACACTCCGACAGGTGTACTGTCCACAACATCGAGCGGATCCCGCAACCCCGCCGCCAACCACGCCCCAAGACCCAGATTGCCCCGCAATGCAACCGTCCGATCCACCCCGCCTGACCCAAACCCTGCTCCACTGGACGCGAACATTATCGGCCTGCCCCACCGACACCGCTGAGACAGGAAACCGGCGGACTTGTCCAGCTGCGTCATTGCGCTGCTTGGCGTGTTTTTTTTTTTTGTTGTTGTTTGGATATCCCCACCCGAACAGAAAACCGCACTGAAATGGCACAACCCCTGGACCTCGCGCCTAGGCCACTCCCACAGTTCCTATACCGGACCCCCACCACCGACCCAGGGATCACCACACCCCTTAATACCTCCCCCCCCCACACAGCGGGACTTGGCGAAGCCAAAGCCGTAAGGCCCCTACACAAATTAGTGTAGCAGGCCGCCAACCCCCCATTGCATGCGCGAGGGTCGGCATGGCGGCCGAATGGGCCCCCATCCACCAGTCCTTGCACGCTTCAGCCCTCTAGAGGGAGGGAAGATCTAGCACCGCTACCAACTCGTCCAGCCTGAGTCTTCGGACGCTATCCCAGAGCCCCTCCCCCTCGAAACATGGCATCCCGCCCCTTCCGCAACACAACCGACCCCAAACAACGCGGTCGAATAGTAGGTGAACAAAGCGGGGAAGGACCCCCCCCGCAGGGCCACCCCACTGCTGCCCCAGAGGGCACGCTTGTTCCCCGCGCTCCCCCCCCGATCCCCACCACAGAACGGGAACCCTGGTGACCTGCAACTCACCTGCTGCCCTAGTCTCGGCCCCCCTGCTGCCGATGACTGAAGCCGCCATCGCCCGCCATCCTCTGCAACCGGTGCAGCCAGTTCGGTACGCTCTGCTCGCAGTTGACCACCGCCGCTGCACGGCCAGTGTGCCGTGTTGTGCACGCCACCTGTGGAGACAAGAGAACAACAAAGAAAACCAAGGTGGAGAAACCACTGAAGCCCGAAGGAAGCCCAGCCCGCACCCATTACCCCCCACATAGCCAAGGCCTCCCCCAAACCCGCTCCCAAGTCCACATGGACCCCTACTTTTGACACACATACACAATCCACAACCTGAACATGGAAGCCTTAGGCTGAACGTATCTGTATGTGAAAAGCACTTTAACACAGAGAACAATCTTTAGAACTTGCAAAGAATAAATTAGAGAGAACTCCCTTATGGATACAATATTTATCATCTTTCTCATAAAAATGCTGAAGGCATTTTGCACTGTGTGCAAAATGGCTGAAGAACTCATTGATTGTTCTGACAGGAACTGCACAGATGGAAGATCTCTTTATCAGCTCCATGGAGTCTGGCTTACTCTGCGCAAACATGCCATACAGAACATCATCGTCCTATGCCAAGCCCATCTCCTCAGCTAAGGCTGCACCTGGTTTACCTACATATGCAGCCTGTAAAATGTTAAATATTTCTTTTCAAGTTGACCTCTTTTCCAAGGATTCTCGTTGGACCGTCAAAAATAAACAAACTGGTCACTCTCAAATGTATGAACATATTTAATGGGATAAGAATCTCGGAGATGGGGCAGGACGTCAAAGTAAGACTTGTCGGTGAGGAACTCAAAACCATCCTGTCTCCTTTAGCCTTCTAGCAGATATGGAATGTGGCAAAGGGTAGTGTAAAAGCGAAGATGTCACAGTGTTGCCAACAAAGAACTTTAGAAATCTGTCTTTTACAGTTACTAGGATCTTCGTTCCTAAGTTGCTTACAATGCAGTCAGGGCACCCATGGGATCCCTCCTTAGTATGTGAGGTGTACATGCATTGCATCCCACCATCCGTATCATCAAATCTATCTGGCTGAAGAAAATGCCGTATACAAACTCCTCCGTACACACTGCCGCAGCTTATGAGTTGATCACCATAGAACGTTTCTACCAGCAAGGCCATGTTGACATTATCTTTCCAAGCACTGCTTGATACGATTGCTTTATCTTTACAGTTGTCACATGGCAGGCAATCCGGGCCCTCCAGCACAGGCCCAGTTCTGTACATAGTCACATTCACAAGAGTTTCGTCAAGGACGTAGATCTTGTTGACTGCTCCAACATAGACACCTTTATGCAGAACAATGTTCTGTATTGGAGTTTCCGCCGTGAAATTGGGCAGGTGATACTTCAGACCGACGGCCATCTCTTCCCTCACAGCTGCTTCCTTACACTGTGCACTGCTTCTTTGGATCAAAGTCAACAGGGATAGAACAATCCATCCCGTGGGCACGCCAGACGACTTCATGGTGATCAAAACTACCTTCCCAAGCCTCGCAGCGGGGGCTGCGTGTGTCCGCCCCTCGTCCACTCCGAGCAGCCGCCGCTGCTCCGCGGGTCTCCCTGCCCGCAGCCTGAGCTTCCCTCCGCGTGTGCGCGCCAGTGAGAATAGACGGGGCGGAGCGCTGCCCGCCGCGCGAACCCCCCTCCGCACGTGCCTCCGCGAGCGCTTCTCCCAGGGCGCATCAAACACCAGAAGTTCGGCCGCAGCTCCCAAGCAGGCCCCAGACCACGAGGAGACGCCAGAGTTCGGGCAACCGCTGCCGACTCATGGCGCCTCTCCTCGACTGACGCCCGCCTCCCGCTCCCAGGCTCCACCACGCTCCCAAGCGCCAGTGGAGCCAATCCGATCATCCGAGCCCCCTACGTCACTGTGCCTCCGCCCCCATTTTGATGACATCCGCGGGCAGGGTCCTTGCACCGGCCGAACACCCGGTTACATGCGGCTGCCGGGACCCTGCCCCGCGGCCTTTCATTTCCCTGCTATCCCTCCAATGTAGCTAACATATCCTTCAATCTTGTGGCCTCCCTATGAGATTCTAAATAAAATATTGACTCTATTAGTTTGTAGAGAACCCTAAGTGCCAGAATATAGGCATCCCGGGGACTTTTACGTTTACCAACTACTGGTAAACATATAAGTCCTTTTGAATATTGGGTCAAATTTATTTTGTGATGTTATGACTTTCTCTGGTGGAGAAAAAAAAACATACTAAGAAATGCAAATAAAGAAATCAAGAATGGCATAGATATTCAAAAGAACTTACATATTTGTGTATTTATTTATCTGTTTATTTGATATACAACCATTTGAAATCAAAGAAACATCACAAAGGTTACAACTTCAGACGATATACTGCTCAGAAACAGACTACAGACAAACATACTAAAACCCAAACAAAGTTAAAGATTGAAAATGACTGGAAGGGAAAAGAGATAGAGGATAAGCTAATCTACAGGATAACAAAAGTTCAAGCTGGTCTCCAGCTCCTCCATTCTCACCTTCGTCGAGCAGAACGTACTTGGCGTAAGCACCGCACCGCACATGCCCTGGCACTATTACATGAGCACCATCGGCACTACCGCTCCTCTGTCCACCAGGCTAAGCTATCCTTCTTTTCTGACCATATCACCACTGCTCCAAATCCCTCCAGACAGCTTTTTTCCGTGCTCAGGACCCTCACATCCCTTCATTCTGGCCCGCCTCCTATGCTTCCCTCTATTATGCCTTCTGCCCCTCAACTGGCCTCACATTTCGCAGCCAAGATCCTAGACCTGCGTGCCATCCTTCCTTCCTGTCCCCCTCCTTTATCATCACCCCCTCCTCCATCTCCTTCTCCACCCCCTACGTCTTCTCTTTCTCACTGCTGGTCCACCTTTCACACGATCACCACCTCTGAACTCATAACTTTAATTTCCACAGCATGCAAGACTACCTGCCCTCTAGACCCTATCCCTTCTGGCTGGTTCCTTACATTCTTACTATGATTAATTCCTGTCTCTCTTCTGGATTCTTCCCTTCCCACTGGAAACACGCTCTGGTACGTCCAATCCTCAAGAAACCCTAGCTTGATCCATTAGTCCCGGCCAACTACCGCCCAGTTTCCAACCTTCCCTTTCTTGCTAAGATTATAGAAAAAGTTGTCTTTGCCCAACTCTCTCAGCACCTTCACTCAGTAAACTTCCTGCACCCTCGCCAATCGGGCTTCCGCCAGGGTCACAGCGTTGAGACAGTCTTGGTAGCACTATTCAATGAACTTCACTCCGCATATGACAGGGGTGATATTTCGGTGGTGGTCTCCCTTGATCTGTCTGCTGCTTTCGATCTAGTTGATCATTCACTTCTTCTTTCACGCCTTCGGGACGCTGGCCTCCGGGGCACTGTGTATCGTTGGTTCCATTCTTTTCTCTCCTTTCGCTCTTTTTCCATGGCCCCCTCCTCCGGATCTCCATCATTGTCCCTTTCTGATGCCACCCCCTCCCCTGTGGTGTTCCCCAAGGCTCCATCCTGGCCACTCTCTTATTCAATCTTTTTCTTGCACCACTTGCTCTCTGCATTCAACAGTCTGGTCTGTCAGCTTTCTATTATGCAGATGACATCATCATTTTACATCACACAAACCCCCTTCACCCGGATCTTGGTCCCCTTAATTCCTGTCTTGCTCTCGTAGCGGACTGGTTGTCTTTGAATTGTCTTCACCTTAATCTAACAAAAACCTCCTCCACTTGGTTCACTTTTGGTAGTCCCTGTCCCTCACTTGCCCCCTCCATTAGAAATTCCACTATCCCCTTGGTTCCCTCTTTCCGATATCTGCGTGTTGTTCTTGACTCTAATCTTACACTTAAGGACCACATCTCTCATCTTGCCAAAACCTCTTACTTCTTTCTTCACCAAATTAGGTCTATTCGCCCTTTTCTCTCTCCTCCTGCTCTAACCACTCTCATCTTATCTACAGTAATATCTCGGCTTGATTTCTGCAATTCTGTCTTCTCCAGTATCACGCGCACCCAATTGTGCTGCCTACAGCTCATACAGAACACCTCAGCTAGACTCATCACTCGGGCCACCCGTAGAGATCACATCACTCCTCTTCTATTTCATTTACACCGGCTTCCGGTAGAATTTCGAGTACACTTTAAGATACTCACCCTGGTACACCGAGTTATTCACACACATACACCACAGTATCTCACTGATCTTCTCCAATTCTATGTTCCCACGCGCAACCTCCGTTCCCTTCATATTAACCGTCTTCATCTTCCTTCCCCTTCACATGCACACCTCCAGGCCACACGTCACTCTGCTTTTTATCTTCCACGGTCCTGCCCTTTGGAACTCTCTGCCCACTCCTCTCTGTCTGGAACAGAATTATTTCACCTTCAAATCCCTCCTGAAAATTCATCTGTTCACCATTGCCTACAACCTCCCAGAAACACACAATTGGCCTGGTTTATCTTCGTTTGTCTGACCTCCTCGTTATGTCTTGTCTCTGCTCCTCTTGCCATTTCTTCTTTCCTGTCACAGTTGTAGTTCTTTTTCTTTTCTATGGCTTCAAGCCCTCCTGTAAATGTTTCCAACTAATGTAAACCGCCCAGATGTCATAAAGGGCGGTATATCAAATGTAAATAAACTGAAACTGAACTGAAGGGCTAAGCTTGCCATTGAAGAGACCATAAAGAGCATCTATTAAGAGAAGATATATAGCCAGGTGTATTGTAATGTGAGTGTGAATTGGGGGGAGGGGGGAGAGTTAAACATGATAGGGGTAGCCAGGAAAGATTTCTCCCTCCAGGTGGATAACATACACAAGGATGCCAATGGAAGATACATATTCTTGACTGGTAGGTTTGTGATGCTTATTAATAGTTATGTACCAAAGCTTTTTTTTTTTTTGAAAAATCAATGATGCACTCTCCAGTTTCACCCAGGGAAAGTTGCTAGTAAGGGGTGACTTTAATGTAACTATTTATCTGCTCCTAGACAGGTTGTCAAAGGAGTAAGATGCCCTCAAGCACCAAAAAATTAAGCTCCATCAGATCAGTGGAGAAAAGGTGGATAGTGGACTACCCCAGGGATCTGTGCTGGGCCCGCTGCTTTTTAACATATTTATAAATGACCTGGAAATAGGAACAACGAGTGAGATGATCAAATTTGCAGTTGACACACAATTATTTAAAGTTATTAAAACACAACTGGATTGTGAAAAATTGCAAGAGGACCTTGATAAATTGGAAGACTGGATGCCTAAATGACAGATGAAATTTAATGTGCACAAATGCAAAGTTGTGCATTTAGGGAAGAACAACCCAAACTATGGTTACACGATGCAAGGTTCCACATTAAAAACCACCACCAAGGAAAAGGATTTAAGTATCATCATGGATAATACATTGAAACCCTCTGCTCAATGTGCAGCAGCGGCCAAGAAAATAAATAGAATGCTAGGAATCATAAGGAAAGGAATGGAGAATAAAACAGAGGATATTATAATGCCTCTGTATTGTTCCATGGTCCAACCTTGAATATTGTGTAAAGTTCAAGTCGCCATATTTTAAATAGGATATAGTAAAATTAGAAAAGGTACAGAGAAGAGCCACCAAAATGATAAAGGGGATGGAAGAATACCTCTATGAGGAAAGGCTTGAAAGGTTAGGGCTCCAATTTGGAAAAGAGACGGCTGAGGGGAGATATGAGAGATGCTGTATGATAGAGGTCTAGAAAATAATGAATGGAGTAGAACGGGTAAACACAGATTGACTTTTTACTCTTTCAAAAGGTAGAACAACTAGGTGACACACAATGATGCTACAGTGTAGCCCATTTAAGACTAAGGGGCATGTTTACTAAAAGCCGTACAATTGCGTGCCGCACAATAGCGCACGGAAACGCGGCACTCAAACGCTCAGAAACGCTCTTAAACGCCCCGCACAAGTGCGCTTGGGCCCCGCACAATTGCGCGCCGCACTAACGTGCCCCGCAAAAGTACCCGGCCCGCAAATGTCCGATAGAGGCGTGGAAAGGCATTCTGAGGGCGGAGGAAGGCTCCCGAGGGGCGGAGAGACGGGGTCAATGGGCGGGGAAGGGGAGGGGAGAGGCTCCCCGCACAGTATCGGGGACGAATTTGCAGGTTAAAAATAGCGCGAGTGAAACACTCACGGTAGAGGGCATTTAAAGGGAAGAGAAACCATTTCCGTCAGCAATGTACAGGGAAACCGGGGAAACCTGCAAAACGTGAGCAGTGTGATACATGTGCACAGAACAAAAGTGCAAATAAAGATAGAAAAAGACCCAAACAAACATATTAAAAATAGGAAGTCAGCTGGGGAACCCTGATATTAATGGGCAAACATAAGAAACACACCCAGGAAAGCTCCAAAAAAATGAAATGAAGTATGGAAGGGGCTACGGAGCGGAGACCCTTCCAAAAACCATTTCCTTTTTTCTGAGCCTTCCTGGGAGTGTTTGCTATGGTTGCCCATTCATATCACTGTTGCCCAGCTTGGATATATTTATCCCCAGTTCGTCGTGGTCGGTTGAGGGGTTTATTTGCACGTTTGTCACCAGACAAGGTGACTGAGCCCACAGTACAAATGTGCAGAGCAGGGTTTGTGACTCATTTGGTCAGGTTTCCCACCCCCAGGGACTGCACTATCACTGTGGCCACAGTGTGGTGCAGCAGACAGAGGCAGTACCTCTAGGACCAGAGGGTCACAGGTTCAAATCCAAGCTAGGGCTCCTGCCAACCCAGTCCCCATATTTTACCCACCACCAAACAGAGATAGTAAAGACACTCCTTTATTGCAGAGAACATAAGCATGGTTCACACACCCATTTTGTACCCAACACCGCACACACACCATAACAATGGGCATTACCGACAGCCGAGTCCCCCAAATGCAGTCCTGGAGTGCCACAACTCAATCAGGTCATATGCTTTTCCAAGATACGGACATGCCAGCATGTTGGCGGTAGGGTACAGGTGGTGGAGGGGGCAGTGGCTGCTAGCCACAGAAGACAGTGGCCGAGCCATGTGCAGGCTGGCACGTCCACTGCAACATAGGCCCTGTCAGATGTACAGTCATGGACTTCCCAGGGAATTCAGCACATCTGTGGTAACACAGTGGTGCAGTGCACACAGACAGTGTGTGCAGGAGCAAAAGGTCACAGGTTCAAAGCCCAGCTGGGGCTACTGCCAATCCTGTCCACATATTTTCCCAACAACTAAACCATGTTAGTAAGGGCAATCCTTTATTGCTGGGGATATACGCATTGGTCATACGCCTAACTTTTACACCACCAAGCACAGACACCATGACCAGGGGCAGTACCTAGAGCAGAGTCTCACAAATGCAGTCCTGGAGGACCACACACCATTCAGGTTCCATGCTGCCACTCATACAAATAACCGTGCTGTATATCTATGCACCACCCCCATGGCATGTAGATGTAGCTCATGCATATTCATGAGGGACAGCAGGAAACCCCAACCAGTGTATTGCAAACCTGGACTGGATTTGGGAACCTCTGCCGTACAGCAGCAGCCAACAGGGACAGACACACCCACACCCACACCCACAGGCCCCATTGGCCAATGCCTCCTGGTGAGGCAGGACATTGGGCCCTGCGTGCATCTCCCAATACCAGCACTTGCATACCTTAGCAATGTCACCCTACACCAGGGTATATGGTACACAGCTCTCAAACGTTTGCTATGAGTACTGGCAGATAGATATCCCTACGTTACGCACAGTCTGCTCTATGAGCTCCATCATAATAATCTATCTGATGTCTGCGGTGTGTGCGTCAGGTCTGGCCCCTGACAGTGTTTACCACCCTAGGGAGGGACCCCCAATGGTATTGCATACCATACCCATGCCTGTACTGTGCCCAGGACTGGTGTGGTGGGCAAGGATTCTGAACCCCTCTATAGTAGCACAATGCTGGCATACGTATGGGAGTGTGTGTCTGTCTATACAGTGTGTGTTGGCTGCAAACACTGTCCACAGTTTTGGCCTGATGATGTGCATAATGAGCAGCATGGTACCATGGGTATAGCTCAGACAGGGTGGGCTGGCCAGGATGCATCTGCACAGGGCATAGGGCACTGGCAGGGACATTGTAGTGGCCGTCCACCACCTCCACAGACAGGGTGACCTCTGTATGTGCTGCTGGGCTTTCACTCCACCCTGACTGTGCAGTGATGGCAGCATGGCTAGGCACCCCCATAGTGCTTCATAGCACTTTCCTCATGTGATATATATGGGTCACCTGTTGGGGCCTAGTCACTGATGTATCTGCTTGTGTGTGCTGCCATCCCAGTTGTGGGTGCATGCATGTCCAGTGAGACTAACCAGCAGACTGTTCACAGCTGGTATGTGCCCTGCTGGAGTGCCTTGCAGTGGCTGATGGCTTGATGCAGGGGAATATCAGATAGTGGTGGGGTGCATCTTAGCATATCCAGGCCTACTGTCTGTCTGATATTGTGGTCTGGGTGTGTGTGGGGCTGCTTGGACTGCCCTGTAGGGTGTCTGTTCCCCAACAGGACTGGGGTTGATGGTCCACTCTACTGCCATCATTGCGGGGGGGGGTGGGGGGGGGGTGGTGTATAATGGGGATCTGTTGATAGGAGACCCTGCCTGTTTGCCACCCTCAGCTGGGAGGGGGGGGGTTGGTGGTACATGGCCCACCTAGGGGTCTGTGGGGTTTCCCCTGACTGAGACAGACAGAGATATCCAAGGTGTTCCTGCAGAAACTCACAGATTATGACTGTTTTGGAGCTCTGCCATGGCCTCTCTCAGCTGTGGACCTGGTCCAGGGCGCCTCATCGCACACTCAGGGTGAGCACAGTTCCCGCACAGTGTGACTGTGTGTAGCTACTCTGTGCAAATTAAACACCCGGTCAGTACCTCCTACCAGGCCAAGGTGCTGTGTGGGTGCACACGGACACGTCCCCCTACCAGGCCGGGGAGCTGTTGGGGTGCATTCCCCATCTTGTGTTCATCTGTGGACAGCTGATTTGCATGTGCAGTGCATCATGGGTATGGGTGGCCTAACCCTATCCTGGTTCCCACAGCAGACTGTCTGTGTGGTGACATGCAGGCTCTCTGCAGCCAGCCAGGGGCTTGCTGGCAGCTATATAGCTGTAGCCCAATGGTTACTTCACTGCCTGTGGAGCCAGCGGTAATGGGTTCGAGCCCACAGTGGGGTTATTTGATAGGGTTGTCCAAAGCTTTTTTTAGATTTAATGTACATATGTTGCTGCCATCAAACACACCCTCAGTGTACTGTACCCATAAGGTGCCTCTGAGGGTGCTTTATAGGGCACCCTATAGGGCACCTTATGGTTGCCATCCATATAAGGTGCACTATACATTATCCTGTGACGCAACATATATGGTGCCCTATAGGGGACATTCAAGGGTGCCTTGGCGGACAGTGAACTTTAACATGTGCCTTATGGGCCGCCTTATGTTAACACACTTTGTGCGTGCGTTTGCTAGTAGTGATAACTGAAATAAAAATAGATTGCCCCCTACAGCACTCATCCCCATAATACACACTGCCTCAGTGAGCCTTCTTCATTGGGCACTGTGGGGGATTGAACCCCTGATCTCTACACCATTGGTCAGTGTCTTAACCATTGTGCTGTGGCTCTGTTCCTATGCTTGGGCATCTGCGCACCGCCTTATGCTGCCCAAAATTATCAGTGCACCGCCTTATGCCGCCCAAAATTAATATGCCTCCTAAAGCACTTTTACCCATTACAGTTAATGCCTCAGCCAGCCCTTTTTGTTGTGCACAATGGGGAATTGAACCCATGGCAGCTGCACCCACAGTCAGTGTCTTAACCATTGTACTATGGCTCTGCTCCTTTGTGTGTGTACATCAGGGCGCCACTTAGCCTTCCCACGCACTATTATGCACGGCGCACAATAGCGCGGCGCACAATAGCGCCCCGCGCAAATGTGCGATCGCTTACTCCCGTTTTTTTTCTTTTTTCTGCCTGAACCGCCCACTCCTTATATGGCACAGGCACACTAACGCGGCCCCGCATATTAGGAATGTTTAGTAAACAGACCCCTTAGTGATGCTAGATAAAGCCTCAGTACGGTCTGTGGCCAAGGTGAATTCAAACACTTTTGATAATGGGGTAGCTCCAGAGGTAACAGTAGAGGGGCAGTCTAATGATTGCAGCAAGGGCTGGAAAGCCTGGGTTCAAATCTCATGATTCTCCTTGTGATCTAGCCTGCAATTTCTGTTATTGAAAGAGCAAAATATTTATTTATCTAACAGGCTTTTTATACTGCTTTATCTCTTTAGTCAAAGCATTTTACATTGCAACTTAAACTTGGTAATGTACATTCAACAGGGACATTGATAACTTGGATTCTTCTGATGCAATGAAGGGTTAAGAGATTTGCCCAAGGAGCACTAGTGGGATTCAAACCCTGGTTATTTAGTTCCCAAGCCAGTGCGCTACTCCTCTGCTATATTATTCTTAAACTATTAACAGCACAGCCACCAGATCCAGATTTCTATTGATGTTAAGAACAGGGAGGCATTAGATGTCAACTCTGGAAATGATCTGCCCTTATACCCTGTCTATATGACTAAGGTGGGGCGGGACCTGCTGACTAACAGGTTAGTAGTGATTTGAAGTTGGAGAATGATGATTATACATTAAAGTCTTTATGGGGATTATTCCATAAACTGAATAGGCCATTTGCACGTGCCTGGGAGACGGGTATCTCCCAAAAATGGCTACCAGCATATTCCAACACACGGCTCCCGTGCATTTCCACAGCGCAACATAGGGATCTCAGGACGTCCCCAGGAGGGGCGGAACGGAGGTTTGGTTTGCCACAGAGATGTATAAAGTGTATTCAGGAAAGAGCTGTGTACATTTTTGGCGTTCCCCGCAGACGTGCCCATTATTCCTGCCGGAGACATAGAATAAGACCAGTAGTTAGAAATTGTTCTGCTGTGTTTATATAGAAGTTATGACAAGTATGCTTAAAACTGGTGCGACTGCAGTCTGTAAAACACAGCTAGATGCAGTTAGCTAAAGGAGCATTAATAACTACCCCTAAAGACATTTTAAGACGAGCAATAGTGATTATGGTGGCTATGCTGACAGTTGCTGTTTGTGCTGAAGGAACTAATCTGGGGGACCCTGACAATTTCTGTGCCATGTAAAATGGAAATGTTGATGTATGAAGTGTGAGTGAGTCTTCAACAGGATTGTGTTTGAGTGAGAAAGGGGGTCAGATTTGTAGCCCTGGCACTCCATGCTTTTATGGTAGACCAGCTTTTATGTGTGTATGTGTGTATGGTTTGCGGGTTGCACAGGAGGATCTGGTGTGCTGATCTGTAAATCATGGAGGAAGGCCAGGCACTGGAAGACATGACTGATGTAGTGCTAACAGTCCCCAAATTGTGCCATGAGGCATGTCATAGCTAGGACATACCTTTGTTGCCCAGGAATATTATACATCCCTTGGGGAATTGCTATATTAGTGTTGGTTTTTGTGCATATGGCGAGGGTCCATCCTGAGCATTTTTGAGTGTATGTAGAGCTGACCAATGCAGGACTCAATGAAACCTTTTTATGATGCCAAGTACTATTTGATGCAAAGTAGTTTCTGTCATACATATTCATATTTACTTTCTCTTATACTATCTTAGCGTGCACTGGGATTACCTAACACTGTTCTGGACATGTAGGGGACTAGGATATGGTTTAGTTTGCATCCGTATGCATTTATCATCAGTATTTATGTCTTGTATGCATTAGCAAACTTCTGTCAGTGAGCACAGCAGCTTAGGAAATGCACATTTTAACAGCAGAGGCGTGGCCAGCTCGGAGACGCGCACGATCACAGATGTGTAACGTTGTAGAATACGGTGAGCATGAGCACATCCAAAACCTGATCACTGTTTACCTGTATCTCCTACTATTGCCATAGACGTGTTTCTCTGCTTTACTCTATGGCCAGTGCCTGTGATGGGTCTGTTGAACAGCATGATGGCCGTGCCACACCGGACGCATATACGAGTCCGATGCCAGAAATGTGGGCACGTCTATACCCATCTCTTCAGAATCGGGTTGGAATTGCATCTATGT
Source organism: Ichthyophis bannanicus (assembly GCA_033557465.1). Lineage (NCBI taxonomy): Eukaryota > Metazoa > Chordata > Amphibia > Gymnophiona > Ichthyophiidae > Ichthyophis > Ichthyophis bannanicus. Next base: position 50,616,921 of record CM066046.1, read on the forward strand.
CTGATTTAAAACTTTCTGCTTTGCTAGCTGGCCTCTATGGAATCTGGCTCTATGTGGATTGTTACAGATATATGTACCTGGTCATGAATTACAGCCACAAAATAGAAACATAGAAACATGATGACAGAAAAAGACCACATGGCCTATCTAGTCTATCCTTCCATATCAACAACTACAACAGTCCACTTTTTACCTTTAGAGATCCTCTGTGTTGGTCCCATGCTTTTTTGAATTCAGTTACTGCCCTCATCTCTACCACCTCCACTGGGAGACTATTCCACGGATCCACTACTCTTTCCGTAAAGAAATATTTCCGCATATCACTCCTGAATCAATCTCCCTTCACCCTCATCCCATGTCCCCTCGTAGCAGAACTTGCCTTCAATTGAAAGAGGCTCTCTCCCTGAACATTTATGCCACGGAGGTATTTAAACATCTCAATCATATCACCTCTATCCCGCCTTTCCTCTAAGGTGTACATATTAAGATCCTTAAGTCTGTCCTCATATGCTTTATAATGAAGCCCACTAATCATTTTAGTAGCCACCCTCTGCACTGACTCCATCTTGTTCACATCCTTTTGAAGGTGCGGTCTCCAGAATTGCACACTATACTCCAAATGAGGTCGCACCAAAGACTTATACAGAGGCATTATCACCTCCTTTTTTCTGCTAGCCATTCCTCTCCGTATGCACCCAAGCATTCTTCTAGCTTTTGCAGTCACCTTTTCTACCTGTTTAGCTACTTTAAGATCATCAGACACAACCACGCCTAGGTCCCGCTCTTCTTTAGTGGACAAAAGTACTTCACCTCCTATACGTTATTGCTCGCCTGGATTGCTGCAGCCCAAATGCATGACCTTACATTTTTTAACATTAAATCCCAGCTGCCAAATTCTAGACCATTCTTCAAGCTTAGCTAGATCCCTCCTCATGTTATCTACACCTTCCTGGGTGTCTATTGCAGATTTTGGTATCATCCGCAAAGAGGCAAACCTTACCCAACAGCCCTTCCGCTATATCACTAACAAAGATGTTAAAAAGAATCGGACCAAGGACAGATCCCTGGGGCACACCACTGGTAACATCCTTCTCCTCAGAGTGAGCTCCATTTACTTGTACTCTTTGTCGCCTCCCACCCAACCAATTTCTAACCAAAGCAGTAACTTTAAGGTCCATCCCTAGGGTGCTCAGTTTGTTTATAAGTTGCCTGTGAGGAACAGTGTCAAAGGCTTTACTGAAATCTAAATACACCACATCTAGAGCTCTCCCTCGGTCCAACTCCCTGGTCACCCAGTCAAAGAAATCAATCAGATTTGTCTGACAAGACCTGCCTCTGGTGAATCCATGCTGCCTCGGATCCTGTAATCCGCTGGACTCCAGAAACATCACTATTTTCTCGTTCAGCATTGTTTCCAATAATTTACTCACCACCGAAGTTAAACTAACCGGTCTGTAGTTTTCAACCACATCCTTACTTCTGCTTTTATGTAAAGGCACCACATGAGCCTCTCTCCAGTCCTTTGGCACCACTCCCGACTCCAACGAGGCATTGAAAAGGTCAGTCAGTGGAGTTGCTAGAACGTCCCCAAGTTCCCTCAGTATTCTAGGGTGTATCCCATCCGGTCCCATCGCTTTGTCTACTTAAGTTGAGCTAGTTTCTCACGAACACAGTCTTCTGAAAATTGTTCAAGATGTCCCTCGCTTCTGTTCCTATTTGTGGGTGTTTTCTGAGGTCCTGCTCCTGGTTCTTCATCTGTGAACACAGAACAAAAATATTTGTTGAGCAATTCCGCTTTATCCTTATCAGCTTCTACATATTCCCCCCTACACCCTTGAGTCTGACAATACCACTTTTGCCCTTCCTCTTCTCACTAATATATCTGAAAAATGTCTTATCCCCCCATTTTATTGCATTGGCTATTTCCTCCTCCTTTTGAATCTTTGCCTTCTTGACTGCTAGCTTCTCTAGGTTTTTCCAAATACAGATGCCTGTCTTCCTCTCTCTGTGATCTCTTGTATTTCATGAAGGCCTCCCTCTTTTTCTTCACTTTTTCAGCTACTTCCTTAGAAAACCATAGTGGTCTCCTTTTCCTTTTGCCTTTATTTACCATTTTAACAAAAAGGTTGGTTGCCCTTAAAATATCCCCTTTCAGTTTTGCCCACTGTTTTTCTACATCCCCCAGCTGTTCCCATCCCACTAACGACTCCCTGAGGTATTGGCCCATCTTCGCAAAGTTAGTCTTCCTAACGTGTAAGATCCTCACATTGGAATGGATTCTAACAGCCCTAAAATACAGGGTTATTAGTAGTACCCTCTTTTACATTTGTGGGTGTTTTCAGTTATGGGCCCAGAGACATGGAATACCCTTCCTGGAATGCTGCGTGAATTGGATGATTAGTCGAAGTTTAGAACAGAAGTGAAATCATTTTGCTTTAAATAGGCTTATAACCATTAATAAGGTGGTATTTGTAGCAGAATATTGTGATATGTATTAAATGTCTTGTGTTGCTGTAAGTATTGTTTTGCACATTTTAAATGCAGCCCACTGAAAATAATGAGATTAGTGAAACATAAATTGTTTTAAATAAATAAAAAAAAAAGAATGGATGTTGGCCCGTGATAAAAATCTTGCAAATACAGAGGTTGGGATTTCTTTGCTAGGGTAACTGGAGATGAAGTTAGGAGAGCATTGAAAAAATGAACTCTACTGTTATATTATTAGATGGCCCTACGGGATGTTTCCTACATAATGTGGCGTCTCAGCTTTCACACGTCTTCTCTCATTCAACACATGGGGGTATGTTTACTAAACTCCGTTGCTGTGCGGGTCCCCGTTAGTGTGCGTGTGCCATATAAGGAGTGGGTGGTTCAGGCAGAAAAAAGAAAAAAACCCGACCGTACGTGTGTGCGTCGCGCTAATGTGCAGGGCCCACATTAGCGCGTGGGAAGGCTAAGTGGGGCGATGCTGCGCAATCAAACAACAGAGCCGTAGTACAATGGTGAAGACACTGACCTATGGTGCAGGGGCCATGAGTTCAAACCCCCATTGCTCTCAACAAAAAAGACCAGCTGAGGCATCAACTTTTATGGGCAAAAGTGGTGTATGAGGCATATTGATTATGGGCGGCAGAAGGCGGTGCACTCTTTTTTTATACGGCATGAGGCGGCGCACTGTGCATTGTGGGCGGCAGATGGCGGCGCGCTGTTAAGGTTGGGCGGCAGAGGGCGGCGCGCTGATGTGTGAGGGGGCAGCCCAATAGTGGGTGGGATAAGTGGCGCGCTGATGTGCAAATAACAGGAATGGAGCCATAGCACAATGGTTAAGACACTGACCACTCATGCAGAGATCATGGGTTCAATTCCCCACAGTGCCCATTGAAGACAGCTGGCTGAGGCATTATTTTAAGGGGCATGCCCATGTTGGGCAGCATAAGGCGGCGCGCTGTTAATTTTGTGCGCCACAAGACGGCGCGCCGATGGCTACAAGGCTGCGTGCTGCTGCTCAAACACAGGACCAGAGCCACAGCACAATGGTGAAGACACTGAGCAATGGTGCAGGGACCAGTGGTTCAATCCCTCACAATATTTTGGTGGTGGTGAGAATCGAGGAGGAATGTGTCACATTCTATATACCCTTTCGATGTCTAGGACATCTGCACCTTGTCCACTCACAATCTTAAATGACAGAGGTGTAAGGCAGGGGTCTCCAAATCCAGCCCTGGAGGGCCACAAACCAGTCAGATTTGGCAGGATATCTCTAATGCATATATATCTCATGCATAGTCATTAGGGATATCCTGAAAACCTGACTGGCCGGTGTGCCCCGTAGGACTGGGTTGGGAAACACTGACCTATGCCATCATGGTGCTACTATTGAGGAGGTAATTAGCCTTGCCCACCAAACCGGTGCTGGGCACGGCAAGGCATGGATATGCTACGCAGTACTGCTGGGGGTCACTCCCCAGGGTGGTAAACACCGTCAGAGGCAAGGGCTGGAGCACGCACCGAAAACACCGAACAGATTGTTCGGATGGGGTCAACTAGCAGTATGTGCGTAACGTATGGATATCTATCTGCCAGTACTCCTAGCAAGCGTCTCAGAGCTGTGTACCGTATACCTCAGGTATAGGGTGACATTGCTAAGGTATGCAGGTGCTAGTATTGGGAGATGCACGCAGGGTCTAATGTTCTGCCTCTCCAGGAGACATTGGCCAATGGGGCCTGTGGGTGTGTGTGTGGCTGGCCCTGTTGGCTGCTGCTTTATGGCAGAGATTCCCAACTCCAGTCCAGGTTTCCATCACACTGTTCGGGTTTTCCTGCTGTTCCTCATGAATATGCATGAGCTACATCTACATGCCATGGGGGTGATGCATAGATATACAGCACAGGCATTTGTATGAGTGGCAGCATGGAACCTGACTGGTGTGTGGCCCACCAGGACTGCATTTGGGAGATTCTGCTCTAGGTACTGCCCCTGTACATGGTGTCTGTGCTTAGTGGGGTAAACGATAGACGTAGTACCATTGCATATGTCCTTGCCATGAAAGGTTTGTCCTTACTATCACTGTGTAGTTGTGGGAAAAATATGTGGCCAGGATTGGTGGTAGCCCCAGCTGGGCTTTGAACCTGTGACCTTCTGTTCTTGCATGCACTGTCTGTGTGCACTGCACCACTGTGTAGCCACAGATTGGCTGGATTCCCTGGAACATCCATGCCTGTGGATCTGGCAGGGCCTGTCTGTTGCAGTGGACTGTGCCAGCCTGCACATGGCTAGGCCTCTGTCTTCTGTGGCTAGCAGCCACTGCCCCCTGCACCACATGTACTGGTCCGCCAACATGCTGGCATGAGCTTCTCTCAGAAAAAGCAGATGACCTGATTGCAATGTGGCAGTACGGGACTGCATTTGGGGGACTTGGCTGTAGGTAATGCCCATTGTTGTGGTGTGTGTGCGGTGTTGGGTAAAATATGGGTGTTTCCCCCATGCTTATGTTCCCTGCAATACAGGGGTGTCTGCGCTATCTTTGTTTAGTGGTGGGTAAAATATAGGGACTGGGCTGGCAAGTGCCCCAGCTGGGATTTGAATCTCTGGCTCTCGAGGCAATGGCTCTGTCCGCTGCACCACACTATGGCCACAGAGACATTGCAGCCCCTGGAGGTAGTAAACCTGGCAGGATGTAGTCACAAACCCTGCTCTAAGCATTTTTACTGTGGGCACATGCACCCTGTCTGGTGACAGACGTGCACATAAACCCCAGAAATGACCACGGCAAATGGGGGACACAATATCACCATGCTGGGCAACAGTGATATTAATGGGCAGCCATAGAAGACACTCCCAGGAAAGCTCCAACAAAAAGGAAATGTTTTTGGAAGAGTCTCCGCTCCGTACACCTTTCCAAAAAACATTTCTTTTTGCTGGAGCTTTCCTGGGTGTGTTTGTTGGTTTTGCCCATTACTATAACTGTTCCCCAGCTGAATTACTATTTTTACAAGTTTTGTTGTGGCCCTTTTCTATTTTTATTTCCACTTTTGGGCTGTGCACATGTATCACACTGCTCACGTTTTGCAGGTTTCCCCGGTTTTGCTGTACATTGCTGACGGAAATGGTTTCTCTTCCCTTTAAATGCATTCTACCGCGAGTGATTCACTCGTGCTATTTTTCTTTGGAAATTCAGCACCGATAATGTGCGGGGCGCCTCTCCCCTCCCCTTCCCCGCCCATTAACCCCTTCTCTCCGCCCCTCCGGGGCCTTCCTCCGCCCTCCGTTAGCCTTTCCACGCCTCTATCGGACATTTGCGGGCCCGTACTTGTGCGGCACCCGTTACTGTGATACGCAAGTGTACGGGGCTTCATCGCACGTTTGCGGGGCGTTTAAGCGCTCTTAAGTACCGCTTTTAGTGCGCTATTTTGCGGCGCGCAAATTAGCGGTTTTTAGTAAACATGCCCCATGGTCCTTAGTGATGGTACGTGGCCTATTGCATTGAAGAAAGCTATTGTTCACTCTCATCTTAAAGAAAGGCATGAAAAGGAATCTTCAATTTAGCAATTTTAGGCTCATCTCTAATCTTTCCATATTGGAGAGAGTGATTCTCAGGCAACTTTCTAGCCCAGTTTCAACTGCTCCATTTGGTTTAGTCAGGCTTTTGCCTAAATTATAGTACTGATTAGTACAGTTTAAGAGTGAAGGCTAGTCATGGTTTAGATACCCTGATAGTTGTTGTTAAGTGCCGTCGAGTCGGTGTTGACTCATGGCAACCCTCTGGATAGATGTCCTAAACTGTTCAGTTTTCAGTCAGGCTCATTGTTGACAGACTGGCACCTATAGCTGCTGTTATTGTATCAATCCATCTCATTGCTGGCTTTCCTTTCTTGTGCTGACCTTCTACCTTGCCAACTATGATATTGCTCTAATGATCTCTCTCTTTGCATGACATGTCCAAAGAAATCTTGCCGTCTGAGCTTCTAAGGAAAGCTTAGGTTTTATCTCCTCTAGTACTGACTGGTCTGTTCTTCAGGCAGTCCATGATATACACAGTATTCATCGCCAGCACCATAGTTCAAAGGCTTCAATTTTCTTCCTGTCTATCTTTTTCATTGTTCATCTTTCTCATCCATATGACATTATTAAAAATACCATGGCTTGAACAAGTTGAATCTTTTTATGGAGAGAGACATCTCTGTTCTTAAGAATCTTGTCTAGGTCCTACATAGCCATTCTGCCAAGAGCAATGTGTCGTCGGATTTCTTGACTGCTTGTCCTTTCTTTATTGATAGTTGATCCAAATAGGTTAAAGTTGTCAACTATTTCAATTTCTTTTCCATCAACAAAGAACTTATTGATTTTGCCAGTTGTCAGGATCTTTGTCTTCTTTACATTAAGGTAGAGTTCCATTTTAAGACTATGTTCCTTGATCTTGAGAAACAAATGTTTCAGATTGCTTTCACTTTTAGCCAATAATGTGGTATCATCAGCATAGTGAAAGTTGTTGATGAGTCTTCCACCAATCTTCACATCTCGGTTGTCTTCATACAGTCCAGCTTTTCTGTTGATTTGTTCTGCATATAAATTAAAGAGGTAGGGGGAAAGTATACAGCCTTGTCGTACACCTTTGCTGATTTTAAACTATTCTGTTTCTCTTTGTTCTGTTTGAATTGTTGCTTCTTAATCAATATAAAGGTTGTGCAAGAGAACTATCAGGTGTTCTGGTATGCCCATGCTTCTTAATGTGGACTAGAGTTTCTCATGGTTTACACAGTCAAAAGCCTTGCTGTAGTCAATAAAACACATATAGATATCTTTTTGGTATTCTTTTGTCTTTTCAAGGATCCATCTCACATCCACAATGATGTCTCTCGTTCCTTGCCCTTTCCTGAACCCTGCTTGCACTACAGGCAGTTCTCATTCCAGATATGGTGTAGTATCTGCTGAATAATCTTCAATAGAATCTTACTGGCATGTGGAATTAGTGTGATTGTGCAATAATTTCCACAGTCAGTTGGAGCACCTTTCTTTAGTATTGGTATAAACACAGATCTTTTCCAGTCAGTTGGCCATGATGTTGTCTTCCAAATTTCCTGGCAGAGCCTTGTAAGTATTGTAAGAGCTGCAGCTGATTGCTGTAATACTTCAATGGGAATGCCATCAATGCCTGGTGCTTTGTTCTTTGATAACACAAAAAAGTGAACCTATGGCTAGGTCAATCAATCAAAAAAGGAAACCTAACCTATTATAGTGCGACCTGCTATAGAGTAAATTTATATGTCGGAGCTGACCGTGGGGAGGTCGAAAGGGAAAACGACCCTCACCATGCGGGTAGCTACTTTTATTATTTATTATGGTTCTTCACCAGGTTTAAAAATTATAGTATAGTCAAACAAAAGTAAGTGAAAAACTTATCTCAGTCCTAAAATGCTGATTACAGAGATCCTTCCACACGACGCGCACGTTTCGGGCTCCTTCGCCCTGTTTCAAGTGCAATATCCACAAGTATTAAGTTATCAGCAACCATCCAGAAAAAACGCTGTCTGTTGCAGCACAGGTCTAAATTACAATGGCTGACGTCTTCACCAAGTAATCACTCAGATTCGGACCTCTGGAAAAAGCAATTTGTAATGGTAATTGAAAACAGTCATGAAGTTGCAAAATCGACCAGTGAGATTTTATAATATGTAAAACATCTTTGCTCCGATCCATATAGGGGAGGATTTCCGTAATTTTAGATACTTCTGAAGAATTTGAGGTGACATATGCAGGATCCAGCAACCATTCCCTATGAGTATAACGTGCCCGTTTGTATGCTCGGGAAACCACAGATTTAGGGTAACCTCGAGAGAGCAGTCGGTTCTGTAATTCTAAAGCATGGACTTTAAATGCCTCAAGAGATTGACACAATCGACGTAACCGCAAAAATTGACCATATGGAAGCCCCCGCCGTAGGGGGCCTGGATGAAAGCTTTTAAAATGTAAAAGACTATTTCTTTGCACAGATTTGCGATATAAGGATGTAAACAGCTTCCCATCTACTATAGAGATCTGTAAGTCCAAAAATTCAATAGTTTCTGATGCAATATGCTCAGTAAAGTGAATATTCGATTTTAACCCATTGAGCCATAATATAAAAACGCGCAAAGAATCTTCATCAGCCGTCAGTCTACTGTGAATGACATGGCTGTCACTATATAATTCTACCAATCCGATAAGGGATTCTCCGTCATGTGGGGTTATCCCAGCTCTGATTGGTTGGTTCTTCTTTTAAAAGGCAATTGATCAGCCATTGTAATTTAGACCTGTGCTGCAACAGATGGCGTTTTTTCTGGATGGTTGCTGATAACTTAATACTTGTGGATATTGCACTTGAAACAGGGCGAAGGAGCCCGAAACGTGCGCGTCGTGTGGAAGGATCTCTGTAATCAGCATTTTAGGACTGAGATAAGTTTTTCACTTACTTTTGTTTGACTATACTATAATTGTTAAACCTGGTGAAGAACCATAATAAATAATAAAAGTAGCGACCCGCATGGTGAGGGTCGTTTTCCCTTTCGACCTCCCCACGGTCAGCTCCGACATAGAAATTTACTCTATAGCAGGTCGCACTATAATAGGTTAGGTTTCCTTTTTTGATTGTTCTTTGATATGGCTTTCATGCTGCTTTGACTTCTTCTTTCATCACCAATGGTTCCTGATCATAAGGTACAGGTTGAAACGGCTATTGGTCCACTTGATCTTTATCATATAAAAGCTCTGTATATTCTTTCCACCTTTTCTTGATCTTCTCAGCATCATTCAACATGGATCCTTGAGCATCTTTTAGCATTCCAATTTGAGGCTGGAATTTTTTCTTTAACTCTTATAGCTTTAGGAAAGCCAATCTTTTTCTTCCGCTAATAGTTTCTGATTCTATTTCCTTGCAGGCGTCATTGTAGTACTTCTCTTTGTCTTGTCTTGCTGCACATTGGAAATCTCTGTTGAGTTCTGTGATTGCCTCTTTTTCTCCTCTGGCTTTAGCTTCTCTGCATTTCTGGGCAATTTTCAGAGTTTCTTCAGTCATCCATTTTGGCCATTTTTGCTTTTTCACCTGTTTTAGAGACTTCTCACTTTCTTCCAACACAACCTTCTTGATGTCATCCCATCACTCTTCAGGAGCTCTGCCATTTGTATCTAAAGCAGCAAATCAATTTTGCAGTGAGTCTTTAAATTCCGGTGGAATATTCTCAAGATCATATCTTGCTATATTCATGAGTGACTTGCTGTGGATAGTACAATTTATCTGCTGCCTTTGACACCATTCACTATGGTCTGCTGCTCTCTTGATTATAGGTACTGGGACTTATCTTGGTGGTTGTCTTACTTGACTGATCAGTCTGAAGCAGTATGTTGACAGGGGAATTTATCTGAGTTTAGGCCTGTACATTGTAAAGTACCACAGAGTTCATTGCTCTCACCTACTCTGTTTAGTTGGTGTTGTCTCCATTGGTTTCATTGATTTCCTCTTTAGCATATAGAATTTTGTTCTATTTTTTTGCAAATGACAATCAGTTGATTGTCAATGTTTCAAGTTATGAAATTGAGACCACCGTAGATTGAAACTGTTCTAAGGCTATTGCAGATCTATCTTGCCATTGGTTAATTTTACATTTTAAGAAATCCTCAGCCTTAATATCCGTCTAGAGTGGATCATCAACTTTATTTATTTATTTATTTGCAGCATTTCTAACCCGCCAAAGCCAATGGTCAAGGTGGTAAAAATGCATGATAATAATAAACTAGATACAATACTGTTACTCCATTATTGGCCGGCATGCTCCCGAAGCTGCGTGATACTTAACCAGCCTGGACACTGGTCTTCATAGCCACTTAACTACAGGCCCTTTTTAATAAGGTGGTTGGTGCTTGTTTTATCAGTTGCACATGTTTTTATTGATCAAGAAAGAATTGCCACCCTGGTTAGCATGTCATGGGAAACTTTATGTGAAACAAAGAGGCCTATTTACGAAATTGCGGTAAATATTTGCACTTACTATGCTTTAGCTGCAAAATTACCACATGGTCAGTGTGAAGGCTGTGGGCTAACTGTTGGGGGGGGGGGGCTTGTCCAGCTTGTCCCCTGCAGTTAAGACAGAGAAAGGTTCCGTACAGCATGTTAAGCTTATTCATTATTTCACCCGTACGAACTGTACAAGTGACAGCACATGACTTTACCTTGAGTCCTGCTACACAACTTGTACTTAGTTCTCCGTCTTCTCCTTAGTTACCCTGCCCCGATCCCAACCCTGTCCCTTCCACTACCCCTTTTCTCCCTCCCACCCTTTCCCTTTCGTTGGCGCATTTGCATGCTAATAGTTCCCTGCCTCTGTTACCAAGATTTGCTGTTCATGCCTGTTAATGTAAAGTTGCCTGTTTTGATGTTTTATGCCTGTTTTATTCCTGTTCTATGCAAATTTGCTAGACTCTTCACGTTTCCTGTAAACCGCTCTGATACTAAATAGTGCGGTATATAAACGCTAATAAATAAATAAACGGTAAAGAATATAACATAAGAACATAAGAAATGTCGTACTGCATCAGACCAAGGTCCATCAAGCTCAGTATCCTGTTTCCAACAGAGGTCAATCCAGGTCACAAGTACCTGGCAGGTTCGCAAAAAGGCACACCGGTTCCACAATGCTCATCCTGGGGTAAGAAGTGGATTTCCCAAGTCCTCTTTACTAATGGTTTATCGACCTTTTCTCTAGGAACTTGTCCAGACTTTTTTTAAACCCAGTTACACTAACAGCCTTTACTGCATCCTCCAGTAACAAATTCCAGAATTGGATTAGCATTGAGTAAAAACATATTTTCTCTTATTAGTCTTAAATGGGTTACATTGTAGCTTCATTTCGTGTGCTCTAGTTTTTCTACTTTTTAATAGTGTAAACAATTGATCTACATTAACCAGTTCCACTCCATTCATTAATTTATAGACCTCTATCATATCCCCCCCTTGGCAGTCTCTTTTCCAAGTTGAAGAGCCCTAACCTTTCAAGCCTCTCTTCATAGGGGTATCCTTCTATCCACTTTACCATTTTTGGTGGCTCTTCTCTGTACCTTTTCTAATTCTGCTATGTCCTTTTTAAGATATGGCGACAAGAAATGTATCCAGTATTCAAGCTGCGGTCGCACCATGGAATGATTCAGAAGCATTATAATATCCTTGGTTCATCTCCATTTCTTTCCTTATGATTTCTTGGATTCTATTTGCTTTCTTGGCCGCCGTTGCACACTGGGTGGAGGGTTTCAATGTATTATTCATGATGATGCCTAAACCTTTTTCCGGGGTGGTGGTTTCTAAGGTGGTATCTTGCATCGTGTAACCAAAGTTTGGGTTCTTCTTTCCTGGGTGCATAACTTTGCACTTATCTACGTTAAATTTCATCTACCATTTGAACGTCCAGCCTTCCAATTTATCAAGGCCCTTTTGCAATTTTTCACAATCCTCTTGGGTTTTAACAACTTTGAATTATTTTGTGTCATCTGCAAATTTGATCACCTCACTTGTTATTCCCATTCCCAGGTCATTTATGAATATGTTAAAAAACAGCGAGCCCAGCACAGATCCTTGGGTTACTCCACTATTCACCTTTCTCCATTAAGAAAATTGGTCATTTAGCCCTACCCTCTGCTTTCTCTCCATTAAGCAATTCCTGAGCCACAATACTAAACTGCCTCCAAGCCCATGACTTTTTAATTTCGCCAAGAGTCTCTCATGAGGGACCTTGTCAAAGGCTTTCTGAAAATCCAGATATACTATATCAACCGGCTCATCTTTGTCTACCTGTTCATTCACACCTTCAAAAATATATAACAGATTAGTAAGACAAGATTTTCTTGGCTAAATCCATGTTGACTTTCTCCCGTTAAACCATGGCTATCTACGCGTTCAGTAATTTTATACTTTATGATGGTTTCTACCATTTTGCATGGTACTGACATCAGGCTCACTGGTCTGTAGTTTCCTGGATCACCCCTGGAACCCTTTTGAAAAATTGGTGCTACACTGGCCATTCTTCAATCTTCCGGTACTACAGATGATTTTAATGATAGTTCACAGATTACTAATAGTAGGTCTGCAACCTCATATTTCAGTTCTTTCAACACCCTTGGATGTATACCATCTGGTCCAGATGATTTGCTACTCTTCAGTTTATCAAATAGTTGTAATACATCTTCCCGGTTTATCGATATGTCTTTCAATTCTTCCGATACATCACTTTTATATTACATTTCAGGCATGGGTGACTTCCCTACATCTTCTTCAGTAAAGACCAAAGCACTCAGGTTTCCACTATGGCCTCTGTGGCTAACCGACTGTGCAATTCATGCCTATTTTCTGCCCATAACCCGCTCCATAACATAACAGTTACTGTGCTTGTGCACTAACAGTGTACGATACTTTGCACTCAAACTGCATTTTAGTAAACAGGCCTCGATATTTTAAGTACAGAAATGCCAACAATATAGAATGTCTGAGGACAAGTTGTGCTGGTATTATAGAAAGCATGGAGCTTTTACTGACAGACTGCCCATTTTCAATCAGAGTGTGATAGGCCATCTTGTATCGCAAAGCTCCTGTAATAAAATAATGAGACGTATGCACTCACATTGTGCAGGATACATTGATTAATGAATATTATTACAGTTTATCATCTATGGAATGTGAAATGTTTCATATCTCTTAAAAACAGAGAAATATCAGAACATAATGTTGCACTGTAAACAGTAGAAGATATTAAAGTACTTTACAGCAAAGAAATGGAAATGATGGGGAAAAGTTATGGAAAAATTACACTGTTGTGACAATGCTTTCATTTTTATGTTACAGTCAGATTCCTGGCACTACTCCTTTATTGCTCAGGCAGCAGCGGTGCATACCTTATATCTCCCCCTCCCCTCCCACACACACATGCAAGCTGTGCCCCACCAAAGAGCAGGAATTGACACACACACACACACACTCTTACACTCACCCCCACACACTCTGCCCCACTACAGAGCAGGGGCACGAGAAGCAGCGGCAGTACAAGCTTCCACACACTGTCCTCGTCATCATACCTTGGTCCTGCTCTACTGTAGAGGAAAAACCTCTCAGGGTATGAGGGTAATTCAGCCTCCAGGCCTGGGTAAGCTATGGCTTCTCTGTTGAAACTACCAATAGCAGTGCCACATTATGAAGGTGGTAGTAGTGATATGGGCACCCATCCACTGGACTAGAGGTGTCAGAATGCCATTTTCCATAGGGATGGCCAAGCTCCGCCCCTGGGCCAGCCAAACTCCATGCGGCTGCAATCATTGGCCTTCCCATCCTGTCGCTCACAGGGATCTGATCTCCCAGGGGCAGACAGGAGGGATCTGTGCCGCGATCACAATGCTCTTCTGCCCGCAGGGGATGGGATCCCCACGGGCAGCATGGTGCTTGCTGGGTTGTGATCACTGGCCTTCCCCTACTTCTGCAGGTTGGATATCAGATCCCTGCGGGCCAAAATAGGGGAGGCGCTGATTGCAGCAGCAAAGTTTTGGTGGGGCCAGGACCCCTGTGACCCACCCCTTTCCAACGTCTATGCACTGGATACTAGACTGAGACCACCAGCTCATTTCATGTGTCCCAAGTATCTTCCAATTGATAATAGCTTTTGGTCACTATTGGGCAAGCCAGGTTTGAACTGATGACCTAGACATAGAAGGTTCTATATCTTTCTTCCAGTCTAGAGCTATTTGCACCTCTTCATTTAGTGAAGCTCTGGGTTACTGTAAAACAGCGTGAGTGGTGTTGTTCTTTGCTGTGCGTATTATTAAGAACTTCATACAGTACAGAGAATATAGCTTTTTCTAAACTCCTGAATAAACACAGTATCTCATTCTTCTGCCTTTCTAACACATCTAACACAAATCCCACATTAATAAGAAAACCTGCCAGCAGATCACATCTTTAATCTTATTTTTCCCCTCACGGCGTCCTCCTTATAAATTCAGTTCTAATAAGAGTTTTGAAATATCTAAGCTTTTGAGCCTTCCAGGCTGCTCTTTCGCACCTTGCTAATACCTCGGGAACGAAATTTGCTTTAAGGGTGCATTCGGGGAAAGATGCTGAATGAGGAACGGCACTGAAAACGGTATTTTTTAAATCATGCAGTTATGCCTGCTCTATAGTTATTTTAGAAAAATTACCCAAATCCCAGAGCAGCGGAGAGGAAGCTATAATTTCACATCTTTGCCTCCAGAATGCAGTAATGTTACTATGGTCGCTATGGCAACGGCCTTCTCCAAGCGGCTCCTTAGATCTCTTCTGAGGGGAGCGGAGGATTTGCTATCAGTCCACGTCTCTGCACTTTATGCTTCTATCATGGGAGAGAAACCTTCTTAAAAATGCAGAGTGACCCACCCTCCGTCCAGAACTGAGGCTGTGGAGGACGGATAATGCATTATCAGAATGAATTTAAGATTTGAATGCTCCATTCTCGAATTCTTTTCAATTCAGAGCATACTTCCTCAGCCCCTGTAGTGTGAGAGAATCATATCTCAAGTAACATCCTGCCTCTTTTCTGGCATTTGTCCACGAAGCATTCCTGCCAAAATCCCATAAATTCTTCATTGCCTCTATGAAAATGTTAAGCTTGCAACGTACTTGCCATGAAACAATGTTTTTCTAGAAAGTTTTAGCATTTGGTAAAACAGGTCATGATGCAGGAAAAGAATTGTTTTAGCACTACAGCTGCTAGACAAGCGGACGGTTTGGTCGGGTGGTCTCTAGCAGGGCGGGAAGTCTAGCTGAGTGCTTCACAGCAGCTAGACTGTGTGTATTAACGCAGGTCATAGCTCTATTCCTCCCTCTGCTGGACTCACTTTTATTATTTCTTATAATTTGATATTTTTTAAAAAAAATGTAGCTTTTTATTATGGCCAGACTCTGCTTTTTTGGCTCTCCTTCGCAAGGATCCCTCTTTTCTCCTGTGAAGTTCCATGTGCAGACGCTTCCAATTCCCGAGAGCTGTAAACTAGTCTGATTTTAAGGATACTCGTGATGAATATTTAACAAGCGTACGTGCATACATTAGGTCTAAGAAGACAATTAGGAGGCAGTTTTCAAAGCTATTTCTGCAAGTAAAAATGCAGCTCAGGTATTACTAAGTGCCTTAACACCTCTTGATTTTATGCAGGCCAAATTGGATGAAACTCATGTGGGAAGTCACATTGTAGGTTTAGTTTTAAATGCTACCAACAGGGATATCTGTGTATCAGTCTGTGACGTGGAAATTAACCTGGCTTTTTGATCAGACTACTTGGGGACTACTTTCAAACAACTCACATTGCTACAACATCCATGGGCGCATTTTACTCCTGGTCTTCGCTCCGGTTTTCAAAATGAAAGTACATTTGCATTCTCACGAGGTGTTTTGGAAGCTCTGTTC
This sequence comes from Ichthyophis bannanicus, assembly GCA_033557465.1. Classification (NCBI taxonomy): domain Eukaryota; kingdom Metazoa; phylum Chordata; class Amphibia; order Gymnophiona; family Ichthyophiidae; genus Ichthyophis; species Ichthyophis bannanicus. Next base: position 50,632,866 of record CM066046.1, read on the forward strand.
CTGAGCTGGTCATCTGCAAACGGGCACACAGGCGTGCAAATCCCCAGAGACATTTTAGAAAGCTGGGTACAAGGCACCTTCGGTGAATCTCATCACTTGCACCTCCCTACTCTGTCTCTGCTGTCGCCCCTCACCAGGCCATGCAGCGGTGCCAATGCTTTCGAAATGGCACCAAAGTGCCAGAGCTACCTTCAGCTCCAGCTCCTCGCTGCCATTCCTGCTTCTGCCCCCTTCGGATTTCACTTCCTGTTTGTATGGGGGTGGAGGCTGTTTCCTCCCCCACGTACAAGGGAGTGAAATGTTTCCCAAGCTTGGTTTTATTGGGCCTGAGTTTATAACGGGACCCTATGTGTGAAGTCCAAAAAGATGCATGTTTTAAGCTGATCACACCTTTACCCCACTCATATGCTGCCAACGTACACACTCTTCCCCCACCCCCACCATCTGGCATATCCCCACAGATAAACAGCTAAACTCTCCATGTGGAGGCAGATATGCACATCATAACACGGACAAGCACACACGTGCTCATGCACCTCATATACACCATCAGTGTATTCCTGCCCATCCCCTGCTGCTCTGAGACACATTTTACAAAGGCTGTTTCAACAGAGTCCCCCACACAGACATGCCCTGGTCTGCAGATGGAAGAAAGGGGGAACATGTCACTTTCCAACCTATTCTGAACATGGTTTTCTCTAAAATGGCTTTCCCATTGTGCATGATGCCAATTATACATGCTTCTTTGGCCGTGCCATGCATTTTTTACAAAAAGCTTTGCATTCACTTAGCTTTTTATAGAACACTAGAGTTTTCTTGCAAAAGGGCCAATATTTAAATGCCGTAGTGCTTAAATATCAGCACACAGGAGTTGCCGCTGAATATCTGGGCTAAGCGGCACTGTCTGGATAAGTGCCAACGCTTATCCGCTTACAAGGATTTTCAGCCAGCACTTATAAGGATTGCAACTTAGGACAGCATTTCATGAGGCTTAAGTTGTCCAGATAAGTGCCAACTGAAAACCCCACTAACAGGATAAAGTTCTCACAGATAGTGGTCTTTGGAGATATTGTGGTCAGCATCCTTAACCAGAAGCTTCCTTCTGCCCAGCCGGCTAAAGGTTCTGAATATCGGCCCCTAAATTCTTCCCCTAATTTCAGTCAAAAATAGGAGTCCTCTACTGAAAATCCATCTAAATGAAGGCGCTTAGAAGTTGCACTTAAATCTGTCTTTGTTCCAACCTACGTTTTTAGGATCCTTCATATAGAAGCCCAGAGAAACTATGACTATAAATTTAGGTACTCAGCCCTAGTAAATTTTTGAAGAGGCTAATTTAGGAAACCAGGGGGGTGGGGGGGGGGGGAATATTCAATGGCAGTGGCCATCACATTTAAAGCGGCTGACTGCAGCTGCTTCAACTAGCCCCGCATATTCAATGCTGAGGTCATATCTGACCACCCACATTGAATGTGTGGTCTGCCCAGATAAAGTGTCAAGTGTTAGCTAACCAGGCAGCGGTAATATTTATCTGCTGTCTGATTAGCTAACCCAACTAAAGCTAGGCCAGCCTTTCAAGTGCCTAACTTTACCAGGTTTGATAACCAGCCAGCGGCTGAATACCACCAGCACCATCGCAGGAACAGCCCCAGAATGCCCCAGAGCTATGTGATTAGCATCGGTGCGTATAGCGGCATTAGAGCAGGATATTCAGTGGCATAAATCAGCTGTGTGTCGCTGAATAATCTCACTCACTGCAGTTAACATGATTAGCAGGTCTGCTAAGTGCATTAATCCCCTTGAATATGCCCCCCCCCCTCACTTTCAAAGTTAGGTGCCTAAACCCTTTGAATATCAGCCTCTTAATGTCTTGTCAAGGCCCTTCTTCACGGCACGTGTGGCTATTTAACTCTGATAGGTTGTACTCCAGCATGGGGCCATATTCGTAAGTAGACGTTAAGGTACTAAATGAAGGATTAAGTTAATGCAATGCTTTTAATAACCCTCACAGGAAGTACACTGGAAGCAGTAGGAATTTTTTTGCTTAACCTTCTTCACCAAGTATCTTCATACAAACGTTGCTGAAGCCAGTGGTTAGAAAACCATCACTGGATGCTAACAAGCTCTAAACTCTTATTCTTGGCTAGAGAGAGATGGACCCTCAAAAAAGAAAACCTCGCTCCACTCATTAAACACATTTGTAATGTATCTCTTCAGGGAAAATAGTTTTCTTTTCTGAGGTATCATTGTACGCTCGGGAAGTGACCATATATTTTTGTAAAGAGGTATGGAGACAAGTAAATGAGATGTCTCCTATCTAGACTCATACATGTCTAACTTTCATGCTGGTTGCAGCACTGAAACTAAACCGGTTCCTCCTTTAGATGGCGTGAGGCTAAGAGGGCAATTTTAGAAAGACTTCATGTGTGCACAACCCAGTTTTATATGCGTAAAATGAATTATGCAAAATTTGCCACCATAGATACCATGGGGAGAGGGGGAGGGAAAGATATTCACAGGCATTAAAACCTGAAAACCCGTGAATGCCGCGCACTGGGATAGCCAGCAGTAGTAACCTGGTTAGTGTTGCTGAATATACCTGGTTTGGGCCACTAAATGCACCGATGCCAACTGCTTAGAATCTGGACATTGCAGGGGCAGAGTGCTGGCGGCACCATGGGTTAACCGAATGTTCCTTATCGGTCCTACAGTTCAGTCCTCCACCACTGGGTAGTGCACCTCCTCCTGCAACATGGAGACTGGACAAGTCAAACTTGTGACATCACTGGGTATATCCTGCTGGTCTTCTCCCATGATCCCCCAGTGTGTCCAGTCTCCATGCAGCATGAGGACGTAGTGAGCCTAGGTGCTGGGCTCACTTGAGAAGCAGTTTAGGAGCAGTTAGTCAGGATTTGATTTACCTTGCATTTCTTTTGCCCTTCTTTAGGTGTAATCCTGTAAATTGAATTCATTTTCATTTAATTTCATTTACTTTTACTTTATTTATTTTTACCTAGTCTGCCTTAGTGTAAAGGGGGGTTCTATCCCTTTTCAAAGTTCATGCTGCCAGCTAGCCTCTCTGCTTGGGATTCTTCGGTCTCTGTGCCCGGTGATGATCTCTCCCCCAGGACTGTACGGGGGAGAGCTCTGTGGAACACCTGCATTTTGGCAGTGTCCATGCGGCAGATTCCCATCGCGGCAGGAGCCTCAGGCCGTTCGAGGTTCTTTAGCCGGTGGGCCGGGGCTCGCAGCGTCTGCTACTTCTGGTGGCGCGAGGCAGCAGTGTGTCTGGACAGCTCTTCACCCCGCAGCTACAGCGGGGTAACTGCTGCATCCCGACGCCACAAGGGAGTCTCTCGAGTCCGCATGGAGGGGCTCTGAGCTCTTGCCGCCTCTGTGGTGTTTGGCGCCAAACGGGCCTGCTTCAGATTGGCGCCATTTTCTCGGCAGGGCTGAGGCCTCGTGGCGGAGAGCGGAGCAGCCCCGCGTTTGAGCAGACGACGCTGTTCCACGCGGCTACACTCAGATAAGGACTTCCTTTTGCTGTTACTTTTAATTTTAATTCTAATTTTAATTTCCTTTTAATTTTAATTTCCTTTTAATTTCATGATAGTTTATAGTTCTTTGAATGCAATGTGATTGGTTTGGGTTTTACTTCTTGGGGGTGCCTTTACCTTTGTCTGCATTCTGGCAGTTAGCGACGTCTGTCAGCAGCAGGTTTCCGTGCTAGGATTTGGCCATTCAGGGTCATCGGCGGCACAACCACCTACAAATTGAGCCCTTTCTGAAATTGTCATTTACATAAGGATGCTTTTTCCATGTTTATACGCTTGGAAATTGTGCAGACAGCCTCTAAATGTCGTTATGCCATCTGCAAATTTGATCGCCATACTTGCTGATCTCTTTTCCAGATCATTTCAGTGCAGTAGATGTTACCAGATGCCAGTTCCAGTGCAGATCCCGAGACATTCCACTATTTACGGGTCTCCTGTGAGAAAACTGGCCATTTAGTCCTATTGTGTTCCTGTTTTTGATCCATTTCCCATTCTATAATAGCACATCATCTCCTTCCTCAGGAGAAGTTCATAAGGGGCTTTGTCAAGTACCTTCTAAAACATCCAGATACATATCATTTGGCTTACTCACGTGTTTATTAACCCTTTGAAAAGACAGCTTGGTGCTGCTTTTCAGAACAAGTTCTATCATTTAACTGGCACTGAACTCAGATTCATTGGTCTGTAGTTTCCAAGATAGCCTTTGAAGCTCTTTAAAAAAAAACAAAAAAAACCCCAATTAGTGTTACATTAGTAACTCTTCAATCTTGAGAGATCATTAATACTAATGTTATGATTGAGCCTGGCTGATATTATGAATGATCACTATTCGACAAAAATTAGCTAGGTTAAGACACTTTGATTTGGTTTTCTGCACTATGTTATCAGAGCGCAGCTTGCCCATTTGGCGGGAACACTGCCCATCTGGGCCATCTGGGGAAAGGCCCCTGCTGGGGATCGTGAGAAGTGTTGCTGGATGGCACAGTCCGGGGCTTAGTGTTCTAGGGTCCTGGAAGGGTTGATAGCGGCAGTCAGGCCTCCCTGTCTTTGCTATGACGGTCACCTAGGTTCAAGCGTCCTGTGTTTTGGGTGACAGGAGTGGGACAACCTGGACATGTGGTGCTGGATGTTGGATAGGCTCATACTTCTTAGGTGCACTTTCCTTGAGTGCGTCTGCATGTCCGTGTTCCGTCTGTGATCTCATGCTCAGGTGATTGTTGCAGCAATGACAGAGATCACTTGGGATATCGTGAGCGGGGTTGTCATGGTGTTGCATGGGGTTGCCAATGCAAGACGGGGCCATCCTGAGGAGTTTGGGCCTCAGTCATCAGCTTTCCCTTCGATGGCCCGGCTGTCCAGGAGGCACCCCTCCAGATCCGCCGGTCCAGTTCTTCTCTGCCTCTTCTCAATGTGGGCAGGGGGGCTGGCAGATCTGGAAATTCACGTCCACTGCACGTTCTACTGTTTTACCTCTGTCTTGGGGTTCTGAGGTCATATATTCCCAATTATTTGTTTGGTGGGGTGCTGCTGTCTGTTGTGCAAGACAAGGTGGTCAACAGTCGGAGGCTATCGTCTATTCCCCTTACCCCTGAAGGTGCTCACAATTTAAGTTTTTTGTACCTGCGAAGGTGTATGTTGTTAAAGGCTAGCAGGCGCACCTGTGGGACCAGAATCCTCGGTTCTTCCGACCTTCCGTTGAGGTGCGCATGTGGGGTTTACTCCCTTGGTCGGCTAGCAACTTGCTTCACCCATTGGGCCTTCCCTTTCCTCAAGGCATCGTTGCGTTCCACTTCTTCGTGGGGGCTTGCCGCAGGGCCTGGAGTTATGCTCAGCCGGTTCCAGCCAGGGCTGAGTCCTTGGGGGGAGGCTCCGATCCTAACGATACAGGGAGTGCTGGGATCCGTTCAACCAGGTTCCTTCGGGCCCAGCGTACGTCGTCTTTTGCTGGCCGGTTTAGGTCTTCGGGTCGTGGCGGTGCTCCGAGAAGACCAGTAGGCTGCACAGTGCTTGTCTTGGAGCAAGCGCGGGATATCTGTAGGTTCATATTCAAAGCCGTCCGGTTACATGTCCCTCCATTGTGGAATGCTGTACTAGTAGGCATACTTCATATGCTGGGCTTACAAGTTGGCTTCCGCGCTGCTCGGCATCAGCCAAGGTGACTGCCGGTTTAGGCTGTGGAGTCAGCCTGGAGGAGGGGCCTTGCATTCTCTGGACAATGCCCTGTTCGGTTGTGTGCCTTGTGGCCCTTATGGAGTTGTAAAAAGGAAAAACAAAAAAAAGAAGAATCAAACAGGAAAGCCTTCCTAATTGTCCCCACTTCTTTTTTATAAGGTTCTGTCCCTTTCTTCCGGGAGCTTGGCCGGAGCATGGTTAGACTCAGCTACATTTTGGGGATCCTTTAGGTACAAGGCGTTTTAGTGTACGCAGCACGCCCAGTGTTCCATCGTCTGACTGGAACGGTACGCGGTACGTCAGCTGTGGCAGGCGTTCACGGACACGGTAGCGGATCGAGCGCTGTAGGTGTTGTCTGAGATCTCCGGGATGGTGGCCTATTTCGATCGGCAGGGTGGAGTCGGTCGGGTGGTCAGGGTGGCCCGAGCGAAGGGACAGCGTGTGCGGTTGAAGCCTTGGCGGCCTGCGTTTCGGTGGGGACACTGTGGTGGCGAATGTCCTTAGCGGGGTCCGAGTGTTTGCCGGAGGAGTGAGATTGCATCAGGCGGTGTGCGCGCCACGTGTGCTCAGATGCAGTCAGCCCATATTGGACCTCATGGCGACCTGTCAGTCTGCGGCGACGGGTCGATGTTTAGCAGAGGACATATGAGGCTACTGGATAGCGTCGACGCATTGGTACGGGGCCGTGGCCCGGTCCATTCTATGCCTTTCAGAGGTCATAGTGAAAATGGCCGACTGGGTCTGGTTGCTAAGATATGTGCTCTTCATTAGTCAGTGGGGACCATTACCAGTGTATTCTGCAACATTTGCGTGAGCTTGCATAATCTTTACTTGCAACCAATCGAAATAACTATCCAAAACCAGTTGATGCAGTCACTACTTAAATTTGCCTCGCTTGACAGTAAAAAAAAAAGAAAAAAAAAAAGACACATTTATTTTATACGGATAGGTCACTCACAGCATATTTGGCGATTCCTCGTCCTGGTGTTAATCATGCAGATAATTTCTGCTCTAGTTGTGGTGATGTGACTTTTACATCACAAAAATGGCATATGACTTTGGCGGTTCAGAAAGCCTACAATTTATATTTTGGCTGCAGAATAAAAGATCAGGATAAAAGCTAGGCGCCACACATATGCTGCAATACATGTGTAGCAGATCTCAGGCTGTGGATGGATGGGAAAAGACCATCAAAGTCTTTTGCGGTTCCAATGATCTGGAGAGGGCCCATGGATCACGTCGGCGATTGCTACTTCTGCATGGTTCCTCCAATTCCAGAGGGCATATCCAGGTGATGTAAGCGGTTGGCCTACTGGCATTGCGTCGTGGGCGTGGCTACCAGAGTCTCCTTTCTTTTTTGTCACACCATGTAAGACTCCACATCTTCTGAAACAACGCTGGACTCTGGGGCACTTGACACCCTCTTATATGCCCTTGGTGGATCACGCTTGGTTTATTGCAACTCATTGCTAAGCTGCATTCCACATTCTCAATTAAAAAGACTCCAACTGGTCCAGGACATAGCTGTAGAGCTACTTTGTGTTGCAAAGAATAAAGCCCTTAAGAGGTGTGACAAATAGGGTGTTTGACGCTGGTGGTTTTTTCCATTTCCCTCATTTTGCTTCCCACCTCTGTCTGGATGGACCTCGGTTCCGTTCTCCCTCGTGGAATCCGGCTGTGCCTGTCTAGTTGTCGGTTTGGGACTTACGCAAGAACACTTTGCTTGTAACCTGCGTTCCTTGGACCTTAGGTGAGGTTCCGTCGCTTTCTGGGAGGTCTCTTCACTGCCTGTCCCTCCGTGGAGGCGGGTTCTGCGGGAGAGCAGCAGTTGCTAACACTTGACACCCTAGTGGGGTCGAGAGCCAAGGGGGAGCTCAAGCGGATTTTTCAGGCGGAGCTCCGGTAGCCGCCTCAGTAGGTCTGTTTCTAGGGCGTTCAGTGTGTTTGCGATGGCGAGTTTGTCTTTCTGAAGCACTAGCGCTGCTTGGGGCAGAGTTCTGTGCTGTTTTCACCAGTGAAGAGGATCCAAGTGGGCTCTCGGTCGTGTCTTCCTGGTTGGCTTACCGCCTGTTGACGTGAGGAGCGGGCTGGGGTCGGTGCCTGCTCTGTTCGTTTAGGGGCCGAGCCGACTGGATAGGTCCCTCCCAATGATTACTGCTCTGGTACATCCCAGTGGTGGAGGACTGAACTGTAGGACCGATAAGGAAATGGAAATTACACTTACCTGGTAATTGATGTTCCTTGAGGGAGTACAGTTCAGTCCTCATTCCCGCCCGGGGATGGATGTTTCAGACGTGAGGCGTCAGTTCCGAGTATGCTTTTGGATCCTAGAGTCGGCAACGGGCTCTGATTGGCAGGTAATCACGAGAGCAACCTTTTCTGCCTATACTCTTCCTTAGTTCTCCTTTCTTCTAGCTCTCTGTCTTCTGCTGTTTGGTGTGCAGGGGGACAGGGGCACGGAGGAGGGTGTTTTTGGCCTTTCTTTTTGGGGCCCTGTGATTTTAAAGTTGAAGTTTGAGCATAGCTTTGTATTTAGTACTTTAACTGGTTGTTTGTTTGCTCCTTTGAGTCTGCTTTGACAGTAGGTCACTGGGGGATCATGGGAGAAGACCAGCAGGATATACCCAGTGATGTCACAAGTTTGACTTGTCCAGTCTCCATGTTGCAGGAGGAGGTGCACTACCCAGTGGTGGAGGACTGAACTGTACTCCCTCAAGGAACATCAATTACCAGGTAAGTGTAATTTCCATGTGATAGTCAATCCCTGCCTGGTTAAGCCTAACCAGCTAAAGTTAGGACAGTGGCTGAATATTGCCGCTGACTATATTGGAAAATTGCAATCCAGGCAACTGGGATATTCCATGAAGGGGCCCAGATATGGCCTCAGCATTGAATAAAAAAACCAGTCCAGTACATGATTATTATAGGAAAGACAAGTTTATTCTCATTTATAGGCCCATTACCACCCGATACAGGCCGTGTTTCGATTACCCTTCGTCAGGGGTGGAGTTTGTGGACACACTACAACCATAAAAACATACATATAAAAATTAGCTACAATAAGAACAGATGCTAAAAATAACAATAATATAAAATCATATCAATGTTTAATGTCCAACTGCAACAGATGGAAAAATTTTTTTTTACCTTAATGTTGGATACTGAGGACACTTCACCTTATGACCATTATAAAGTGAACCTTGTAGGTAAAACTATAAATATAATCAACAACAATTAAAAAATAATAATGAACTCAAATTGTATAATAAGATCATCATAAAATCATATGCATAAATGTGTGAACATCGATAAAACATCAATAAAAAAATAATAATAATAATAATGAAAAATAGCAACTGTAGCTAGAATGGAAAAACGTAGCAGGAGCGAATTGAATCTGATAATACTAGACTAAGCCAATATTACATTTGAGAGACCCGTCAGGAAGTTTTAAAATTATTGTTTATGTGAAACCTACTATATCGGTGGTCATTCACCGTATTTGTCCTCCAAATGTTGCACACTATCTTTCAGCCAAATGTAGACAGCCACACAGGTTATGCTAAAGGATTGAGGAGAACGAAAAGAGAATTTTTTTTTACCAATTATGCACACTTTTCTAAAGCTTCCCGATTGCTTGTCCCACCCGGTATATATTTTTTCTTAAGGCAATAATGCTCTATCTACATAAATTACCCTGAAAGTTTAAAAAAACATACTCAATCAGACATCAGCATGAAAATTTTCATTAGTATCTGAAGCGATTAGAAAAAACGCCGGCTCATGCACCCTGATTTTAAACGCCGGGTAATTTATGTAGATAGAGCATTATTGCCTTAAGAAAAAATATATACTGGGTGGGACAAGCAATCGGGAAGCTTTAGAAAAGTGTGCATAATCGGTAAAAAAAAATTTTCTTTTCGTTCTCCTCAATTCTTTAGCGTAACCTGTGTGGCAGTCTACATTTGGCTGAAAGATAGTGTGCAACATTTGGAGGACAAATACGGTGAATGACCACCGATATAGTAGGTTTCACATAAACAATAATTTTAAAACTTCCTGACGGGTCTCTCAAATGTAATATTGGCTTAGTCTAGTATTATCAGATTCAATTCGCTCCTGCTACGTTTTTCCATTCTAGCTACAGTTGCTATTTTTCATTATTATTATTATTGTTATTATTATTTTTATTGATGTTTTATCGATGTTCACACATTTATGCATATGATTTTATGATGATCTTATTATACAATTTGAGTTCATTATTATTTTTTAATTGTTGTTGATTATATTTATAGTTTTACCTACAAGGTTCACTTTATAATGGTCATAAGGTGAAGTGTCCTCAGTATCCAACATTAAGGTAAAAAAAAAAATTTCCATCTGTTGCAGTTGGACATTAAACATTGATATTTATTTATTTATTTTTGTGATTTCTTCTATACCGCACTATTTATCATCAGCGCGGTTTACATGTAACCAAAGTTGCGCAATGTATTAAAGTCTAACATTGACATTTACAAAGAACAAGGAACTTAAACATGGAGAACGAGTGAACTATATAAACTATGTACAAATTAGAATAATAGTCGACATGTTTATCTTTAGGACAGGTTGACGTGGGGATAGTTATATTATTGTTATTTTTAGCATCTGTTCTTATTGTAGCTAATTTTTATATGTATGTTTTTATGGTTGTAGTGTGTCCACAACTCCACCCCTGACGAAGGGTAATCGAAACACGGCCTGTGTCGGGTGGTAATGGGCCTATAAATGAGAATAAACTTGTCTTTCCTATAATAATCACGTACTGGACTGGTTTTTGTATCTTCGCATGATTATCTGCGTTTTTGTGGCATTTTCCTCAGCATTGAATATCCATAAGACCATAAGAAATGCCATACTGGGTCAGATCAAGGTCCATCAAGCCCAGTATCCTGTTTCCAAAAATGGCCAATCTAGGTCATACGTACCTAGCAGTTTCCCCAAAAGACACAGGTTCCACAATGCTTGTATTGGGTCAAGCATTGATATCCTGGGTCCCTTTTAATAATGGTTTATGGACCTTTCCTCCAGGAACTTGTCCAAACCTTTTTTAAACCCAGTTACACTAACAGCTTTAACTATATCCTCTGGTAACAAATTCCATAGTTTAATTACGCATTGAGTGAAAAAATATTTTCTCTTATTAGTCTTAAATAGTTTACCCTGTAGCTTCATTGCATGTCCCCTAGTCTTTCTATATTTTGATGGTGCAAACAATTGAGCTACATTTACCCATTCCACTCCATTCATTAATTTATAGACCTCTATCATATCTCCCCTCAGCCGTCTCTTTTCCAGGTTAAAGAGCCCTAACCTTTTTAGCCTTTCTTCATAGGGGTATCCTTCCATCCCCTTTACCATTTTGGTGGCTCTTCTCTGAACCTTTTCTAATAAAGCTATATCCTTTTTAAGATATGCCGACCAGAACTGCACACAATATTCAAGGTGCAGTTGCACCATGGAACGATAAAGAGGCATTATAATATCCTTTGTTTTATTTCCCATTCTTTTCCTCATGATACCTAGCATTCTATTTGCTCTCTTGGCCGCCACTGCACACTGGGCGGAGGGTTTCAACATGTTATCCAGTCTAAAGTTAAAGCAACAATGGCCATCCACTTTAAGTGTGCTGTCCGCCACTGACGAAAATCCCCCCTCCACTTTCAATGGATATAAAGAGAATGGCATCAGTCCAGAGGTTGGTACTAAGTACTAAAAGCACATGGGGACAGTTTTAAGATCTAAGGGCCCAATGTTCAGCACCGGTGGCTATTGCTCCTATAGCGGATAGCCACCAGCAATGGACCTTAGATCTGGATATTCAATGCCAGGGCCATATGCAGTCACCGACATTGAATATCCATGTCAGTCGCCAAACCCGGAAGCTAACCAGGCAACAGCAATATTCAGCCATTGCCTGGCTACCTTGTGTGGTGAAAGTAAACGCCAGCCTTTGCTGGGCCTTATTTTTGCCATGTAGCCATAATCGCACACTCCTCCTCCTGCTCCTATTACTACTATTTATCATGTATATATCGTTACAAGGAATACGCATTGCTGTACATGATACAAGTAAGAGACAGTCGCTGCTCATTAGAGCTTACAATCTAATTAAAACAGACCACATAGCAACAACTGGGGATTAGGGCAATTCAAGGGGAATGGCAAGATACAGATAGATGATAAGTAGGACAATAAGGGGGTCGGGATCCAAACACACCCTCAGAGGTGGGTTTTTAGCCTGGAAGTGAATAGGGCCAGAGAAGGAGCCTGGCCTACTAACTCGGGTAATTTGTTCCAAGCATATGGAGAAGCAAGGTGGCATGAGTGAAGTCTGGAGCTGGCAGTGGCAGAGAAGGGCACAGATAAATGGGATCTGTCAGAGGAGTGGAGGGGTATAAGGAAGGTAGCAAGCAGCTGCAGAATGAATACACTTACAAGTCAGTAGAAGTTTGAATTGAATGTGGAAACAGATAGGGAGCCAGTGAAATGACTTGAGAAGAGGGGTTAAGTGAACAAAACAAGACTGGTGGAAGATTAGCCATGCGGCTGAGTTTGAGAGATGATTCTGAGGAAGACCAGAAAGCAGCAGATTGCAGTAGTCTGTACAGGAGTGATTAGAGCATGGATAAGGATCTTAGTAGTGTGTTCAGATAGGAAGGGACACATTTTACTGATGTCACAGAGGAAGATACGGCAGGGCTTTAGCTAACCGTTGGATGTGTTCAGAGAAGAAGAGAGAAGAGTCAAAGACGAGCCCAACAGGGAGAAGAAGTGTGTTACCCACAGAGACAGAGAAAGCAGGAAGGGGGCATTGGGGCATGCAGCTGCAACACCTGGGGATATTCAATAGCGCTAACTGCTGAATATTCTGTTTAGCGGCATTTACATGGTTTGCAGATCTGAAACCATGTTGAATCTCAGGCCCTAAATATGTTATAGAGCCAGAAGACAAAACACCAAAATATGCTGATAGCAGGACCGTACTAAGCCCTGTGCGAGCGGTGCGGCCGCAGAGGGCGCAAAGACCTAAAAGGCGCATTTCGGCTCTCTGCCGTTGCCTGCCACCGCCAATTTTTCAGTGGCAGGCAGCAGCAGAGAGGCAAAATGCGCCCCTTAAGTCTTTGCGCCGGCACACTAAGCAGGTCTGGTCTCTCCGGGAGGGACCAGACCTGCTTAGCGTGCCGGCAACTTGCAGATCGGTCCTGCGCCCCCCCTTCCCGCACCCCCATAAAGTGTCTAAATGGAGGTGCGGGAGGGGGAGCGCGCGCCCGATGTGCAAGTCGCACAGGGCGCATTTCAGTCTTGGTACGGCCCTGACTGATAGTACCACTTGAAAAAGCAACCAATATGCCTGCATACGCTCATTTACACTCTATGCTCCAGGTCTGTGGAATGCGCTACCCAAAAGCATTAAGGAAATCACAGAACTTGCAACATTCCCCTAACAACTAAAGAGTCAACTATTCATTGAACACTTTGGACTGAACATACAGTAACCTAATGGTCCTATTATACAAATGCTCCCCCCTCAATCACTTAAATACTCCCATTTACCCCAGGTTAATATTCTAGTAGCTTTGTAAAATATATCTCCCCTCCTGCACTAAAAAAGATTTGTTTAATAACTAACAATGTTATAAAATGTACCCACCAATGTAAATACGTCAACAGTTTCTTGTGACATGTAAAAGCTTTGTTGTTCCTTGTAAACCGCTTTGACCCGGTGAAAAGCGGTATGAAAAATACTTAAATAAAATAAAACTAAATAAATAAATATATACTTTGAAAGAAAGGGGAGATATGGTAGAGACTTTTAAATAGCTCCATGGTATAAATGCACAGGAGATGGGTCTCTTTCAATTGAAAGGAAGGTCTGGAACAAGAGCTCATGAGATGAAAGTGAAAGGGGATTGACTTATGAGTAATATGAGGAAACATTTCTTTATGGAAAGGGAGGTGGATGTGTGGAATAGCTTCCCATTGGAAGTATTGGAGATGAGAATGGTATCTGAATTCAAAAAAATCATAGGAAAAATACCGAGCATCTTCAAGGGGGGAGCGTAATAGTTGGTGTAGATGGGTAGACTGGATAGGCCATAGGTTCTTTATCTGCCATCATTTTTCTCTGTTTCCATCTAAATGTTTATGCACAGAGTGATCCTATTTATTCTTTTATATGTATGTATAATGCAGGCTTTCTCCGGGTGGAGATGGGTGAAGTTTGGGGCTTCTAAACTCATTGCTTTTCATACTGTTTCCTAAAATTGTTAGTGCTACCGAATATCCTGGATAGAGGGATGAACGTGGTTAGCAGGTCTGCAAATCATGTTAATCCCTTTGAATATCGGGCCCATTGTTTTTTGTCTCTTGTTATGTGTTTCAGCTGCTTATTCTCTCCTATTGCAAACCATTATGCTGTAAAAATCGAACAGTGGTATATCAAATCTTTTAAATACTAAAAAACTAGCACTCCTTGTGGGCTTGGGCAAGTCACTTAACCCTCCATTGCTCAGAACAATCCAAGTTATCAATGTCCCTGTTTAATGTACGTTTACCAAGTTTAAGTTACAATGTAAACCGCTTTGATTGAAATGATAAAGCGGTATAAAAAAACCTGTTAAATAAATAGATAAACAGGATTATTCTACTGGGCTTCATCATGGATAGTACGTTGAAACCCTCCACCCTGTGTGCAGCCATGGCCAAGAAAGCAAATAGAATGCTAGAAATCATAAGGAAAGAAATAGAAAACAAACCAAAGATATTATGCTTCTGTATCACTCCATGGTACAACCACACCTTGAATATTGTATGCAGTTCTGGTCACCATATCTTAAAAAGGATATATTGTAGCAGAACTGGAAAAGGTACAGAGAAAAATGACCAAAATGGTAAAGGGGATGGAAGGATATCCCTATGAGGAAAGGCTTAAGGTCCCGATTTTGAGCTGGGTGGTGCTATGCGCCACGTTTGCGCAAAGCCCACCCCCCTCCCGCCTAACCCAGATTTTCCATGCCAGGGGGTCATATGTGGCCCCAGCATTGAACATATGGGTGTTGCCGCACAGCCAGGAAGCTATAGGAGCTACCTGTGTGAACACCGATTTTCGATGCTACACAGTTAGCCCCAGCACCTTAAAGATAGGTGAGGTTTCCCCACGAAAATTGGTGCTAAACGGGTAGCGCCATGGCCCACCTCCACTCTGCCCTGGTATGACCCAACATGCCCGATGCTAAGTGGATAACATCTAGGCACATTAGGGACATATCTGGTATTTTCAAAGGGCACTACCCATGTAGGTGCCCTTCAAAAATCCCTGATAAGGCATTTACAGGGGTAACTAGGTAAGTTACCTGTGTAAATGCCTTCAAAAATCGGGCCCTAAAGGTTTAGGGCTCTTCAACTTGGAAAAGAGATGGCTGAGGGGAGATATGATAGAGATCTATAAACTAATAAATGGAGTGGAATGGGTAAACAAAGATCGGCTGTTTACTTCTTCAAAAAGTAGAAAGACTAGGGGACATGCAATGAAGCTACAATCTGGCACATTTAAGACTAATCAGAGAAAATATTTTTTTCTCTCAGTGCATAATCAAACTCTGGAATTCATTACTGGAAGATGTAGTAAAAGCTGTTAGTGTAGCTGGGTTTAAAACAGATTTGGATGAGTTCCTGGAGGAAAGGTCCATAAACCATTATTAAAGAAGACTGGGGAAATCCACTGTGTACCCTTGGGATGAGCAACATGGAATGTGTATACATTTTGGAACCCGACAATACTTGAGACCTGGATGGCCACTGTTGAAGACAGGCTACTGGGTCTGACCCAGTACATTTTTATGTTCACTAAGATCTATGTTACAAACTTGGGCATAGCGATGGAGGCTTGATTCTCTACAGTAGGCAGAGTGCTGAGATGAGTGAACTAATAGCTACAAAAGTTCCCAAGTGCCCTCATGCTTTACCTGTGGGGTGTGAGATACAGCTGGTCCTAACAGTGGTCAGAAGGTTTGCCTTAGAGAAGACCTAGGTGATGATGCTTGGACATTAAGACCTGCATACATGCCAGCATATCTCGGTGGTACTGATTTGTGGGGCTATTTCTCTGATAGGAAAAAGACCAGAGGGCTAGGTAGCTAAAAGACTTTCCCTAGATTCCTACCCCTGGAGTAAGGCCTGTCCCAGTTGCCTTATCCTTTGCACATATCTTTCAGGAATATCACAGATGTGTAACTAAGGAAAATCCATGTATGGATTGGGATGTCCTTTACATAAGGGCTATGTGAGATTATGCTTTTAGGATTCCATCTCTAATTGGGCTTTTTCCCTCTCTCTTCTATCTATGTGGCCTATTATCTGCTGTGATGGCTTTGGATGAAGGCTGATGAGGCCTTAGGCACCTGATAGCAGCTTTCCCAAAAATAGCTTACTTAAATTTTGAAAAACACGGGAGAGATAGGGGTAGACGAAAGAAAGGACTAAGGATTCAAAACAGGGAAGAACATAAAAGACCCATTGAGATAAGGAGGAGAGGTGGTGATAGACCTAAGGAGACTAGGTGCAGGCATGAAGAGGAGACCCTCATGCTCAAGGGAAGACGTGATTAGAAACATTAGATCAAGCATCCACTCCTAAGCATGGAACACTCTCTCCATGGTCACGTCGAGTCCCCTGACCTTTCCTTCCATGTTGGCAATTTATTATCCTATCTAATCCAGCCCCTGTACCATCCCTGCTTGGCTCAGAAGCAGAAGCCATGGCTCATCTCTGAATGCTAGCCTTTTGTGCTCTGTCCACCCTTTTAGGGTGTCATGGTCTGCTGATGGTCAGCAGGGTGAGGGAGAACGTCCAAATGGAGGACCACCTCCTGATCCCCGTCCTTATGTCCCAGGGGTAAAATATAGGGGACCCTATAGAGAAAGGAGCAGAGGATGGGGAAAACCAAGTAGGGGGACGGACTAGTTGCCCAGCTGTTGCCATCTCAGTAGTAGTGGTGGGGGCGAGTTGTCTGGGAAAAGAGTGGGGTAGTCCTAGCAGCAGGGTAGGGTGAAAGGGATGGCAGGGGAAGGAGTGGGTAAGCATGTTATGAGCAAGGAAAGTGAGGCTGTTCATAAGTAGGCCCAGGTCCAGAAGTGTGGGTCAAAGTGGATTGGCCATCAGAAAGATAGCTTTGTTGTAGGGCAACGTGGAATGAGCAGTGTGAAGAGGATGGTTTGGGAAACTGGCTGTGATTCCTTAGTGGAAAAGGCAACTCCAGTATGCATCACCCATTCCCAAGGGCCATGTCCAAAATGAGAGATTAAATAGGGGTTCATTTCAATTTCTATTTACTTATTTCTATTTCAAATTTGTGGTCACTTTAGGGGTCTATGTCCTAAAGGGTTTTTCCATTTTGAGCCTTTATCAAAACCTTTTTTCTCACAGACAAATTTGGGAGTAATTTTATACAGCATTTTCCATGGATAAAGCTTGTTTCCCATATGGAAAATGACTCATAAAATTGTGCAGGGGTTTACACACACAGTACAGGTGTCTACATGGACACGTATACTTTTATGTGCTCCCAGGGGTGTAGTTTGAGTAGAAGAGGAGCACAGTTGCAATGTACGTGCATACATTCCAAAATACATGCAGAGGTCAGGCAGACATTTCCCCTTATTCCAATCAATGTCACTGCTTCTTCCATTCAAAGCTGTAACTATCTGCTGCTGTTCTAATCATGCTAAGAAATATTTCCTGTCACCCTCAGATTGGACATCACTGTCTGAATTTATTTGTCAATTAGCCAGAATTGGCAGTGTCTTTATGCGCAATGGTGTTTGCTACCTACTGGCAACGGGAACAGCTGTAGAATCCACAATGGCCACAGATGTGGCTAAGCTCTAATGACACGGTGCGAAAGATACTAGGTTTGCACAATACCCTTCAAGTTCAGACACAAAGGGATGCTGTTTTCATTTTCACTGTGACAGGAATCGGACGGCTTTCTAATGTGCTTAATTCCAGTTATTAAAAAAGGACCCATAGTCTGCATTAATCGCGCTGATTAGGTTGGAGTGGAGGAGTGGCCCAGTGGTTGGGGCAAGGTACTTCAGGCTGGAAGGTTGGGGGGTTCAAATCCCACTAGAGGACAGCAACCTTGGGCCAGAAGGACTGGGGTTTCTAGTCCCACAGGTGCTCCTTGTGGTCTTGGGCAAGCCACTTAACCCTCCATTGCCCATGTTCCCTGTAAAATAGTTATCTCCAAGTTATAATGCCCTGTTCAATGTAATTTCAGTTTGTTCAATGTAAACCGCACTGATGCAGAATAGCGTGGTATATAAGAGAATGTAAATAAATAAAATAAATAGGTTATCACTAAGTAGTAAAAGTTAGGCACTTTAAAGGCTGGCCTAACGTTTGCCGCAAAAGCTTGGCGGGCAGAGGGTGAATATCGCTGCCCGGTTAGTTTCTGTGCTAGCTGACTGAGCCAGACATTCAATGCAGGTGGCTGGATATGGTCCCAGCATTGGACATCTGGGTCTAAAGTTCAGTGCCGGCAGCTAGCCGCTGTAGGAGCAAGCTGCTGCTGCTGAATATAGTGCCCAAGGGGTTTTTGTTCTCTGCATTACAATCAGCTCCATCTTCCCCTTTGAATATAATTTAAAAGGATGATTTGAATGAAACTCTAGTACCATTTGTTTTGAGCAGCTGATGTCTATCGGTATATTTTATATATTAATTGTTCTATGATAGGACATGGTGAGTTTGTGTATATGACGTGCCTTATTAATGTGGTGATATCTTTCTTCAGGCTGACTTCAGTGCTTAATAAGTTCATATACATTTTGTGCTTTATCCAGATGATCTAGGCATCTGCCTAGGGCAGCAGAATTTACAAGGGGGGCGGCATTGTGGTTCGTTCATGGTAAGAGATCAGTACTTTAAAACTCTTCCCTTCCCCCTGCTGGGCCTGTCGCCTACTCCGACCCTTACCTCCACAGGACTGGATGACGATGAAGCAATTCAGTGTGGTGTCGGGCCTTCCAGCAAGGCCCACACTCAAGACTGATGCTGTGCTGAATTACTTCATGCTTCTTCTGGTCCCACAGAGGTAGGGGTGCAGAGGCAGGCCTGCCAGATATAAGAGAAAGGAAAGTGGGGGAGATACTGAACACAGAGACAGAAGAGAAGATTCTGGATATGGGGGTGGGGGTCATGAAAGGGGAGATGCTGGACTCCTTGGGGGTAGGGGTGTAGAGAGGGGAAGGATAGATGCTGGATTATGGGGGGTAGGCAAGGCACAAGAAGATGCTGGACTATGATGGGAGGTAGGCCTTGAGCCACCACAGTAGAGAGGGTGCACAGCTGAATGTTCACCTAGGACATTAGACACCTTTGGGCCAGCCCTGGAGAGAAATGTTTCCAGATGCAGCTATGACCTTCCTCAAATGTCCAGTGGTCTTAGTGAGAGAAGCCACATTGCAAATATGGAGGGTCACAATGTGTAACAATAAGGAAAGGAGCTAGAGGAAAACCATCTGCAAGGGAGTAAGAGATGCTGTGTGGTGGAGGAGGCTGCTGAGGTCGCACGGCATCATCTTCTCCCTACCTAGATATGCCTGAGTCTGGGGAGGAGTCCTCTGGATGTGACAATGTGGCAGAGGGTGTGGCTTGAAGAAGTGAGTACCTGCTGGCTTACTGTATTGTAGTGAATGACTCTTGCAGCAGAATGAAAGGCTCCTATCATCTCGCACTAGGCACTTAGGCAGGGGTGTGTCAGGGGGATGGTCTGGGTAGGCCAAACATTTGCACGTGTATCCCCCATTTCATATAGAGTATGCATGTGTAAGCCCAAAAGTATCTATGTCTGAATTTATACCTGCTCTCTAGCATGAATAGAGATTATAAAAAGAGTTCTTTTTAGTCATCCCTTTACAGGAGGGATTAAGAGGGATGTCCCCTTTAATCCCCCAATGTTTATATCCCCTTCTGAATTGAAATGGGGTCAAGAGAGAATCCTCTGTGATTAATCAGAGATTCTACACATCTAGGTTTGCAAAATGGCCCACATAACGTGTGTAAGTTGCCAGGTTTCCCGACTGATTTTTTCCATGTGTATATTCTGAAATGGCACCCACCGCACATAGATGTGAATTTTAGAAATGGCTCCACATTTAGCGGAACTATTTCTTAAATAGTGGCACAGTTGTACACATAGGGGCATGTTTACTAAACATTCTTATCGTGCGGGGCCGCGGTAGTGTACCTGTGCCATATAAGGAGTGGGCGGATCAGGCTGCCAAAAGAAAAAAAACGGGAGTAAGCAACCGGACGTGTGCGCGTCGCGGTAATGTGCGGGGTCGACATTAGCGCGCCAAAAGGCAAAGTGGCGCGCTGCCGGGTATAGAAAACAACCGAGCCGTAGTACAACGGTGACGACACTGACCAATGGTGCAGGGGCCATGGGTTCAATCCCCCATTGTGCACAACGACAAAGGCCAGCTGAGACAGCAACTGTAATGATTAAAATTGTTTTAGGAGGCAAATTAATTTTGAACGGCATGAGGCGGTGCACTGTTTATTTTTAACGGCATGAGTTGGCGCACCGTTCATTGGGGGCGGCAGAGGGCGGCGCACTGTTAAGTTTGGGTGGCAGAGGGCGACGCGCAGATAGATGTGGGCAGAGGGCGGCGCGCTGATATATGAGGGGGCGATCCGATAGTGGGCGGCATAAGTGGCGCACTGATGTGCACAGCAAACAGGAACAGAGCCATAGCACAATGGTTAGGATACTGACCAATGGTGCAGAGGTCAGGGGTTCAACCCCTCACAGTTACCCAGTGAGCAAGGTTGGCTGGGGCAGTAAGTATTATGGTGAGGTGTGCTGTAGGAGGCCTTATAGTTTTATTTTATTACCCACTACCAGTAAACCCGCTCTAACAGCGTGTTAATATATGGAGGCCCGTAAGGCACATGTTACAGTGCACAGTCCGCAAAGGCACCCTAGCAAGTCCCCTATAGGGCACCATGTATGCTGCGCCACAGGATAATGTATAGTGCACGCAATATGGATGGCAACCATAAGGTGGCCTATAGGGCGCCCTATAATGCACCCTCAGAGGCACCCTTATGGGTACAGTATGGCAAGGGTGTGTTTGATGCCATAAACATATGTCCAGTAAAAAAGTACAATGCTCCAGACAACCCTATCACAGAACCCTTCTGTGAACTTGAACCCATGACCTCCTGCTATAAAGGCAGTGACGGAACCATTGGGCTACGGCACTACAGCTCTGAGTAAGCGCCTGTGTGGCTGCAGAGAGCCTGCACGTCACCCCACAGACAGTCTGCTGCTGTAGACAGGACGGGGTAGGCCACCCGTACCCATGATGCAATGCACATGCAAATCAGCTGCCCACAGATGCAAACAAGATGGGGACTGCACCCCAAAAGCTACACAGCATGGTAGGGGGAACTGTCCGTGTCCACCCACACAGAACCTCGGCCTGGTGGGGGGTCTGAGCGTGAGGACTGCCGGCGAGGGGTAGCTACACACCGTCACATTGTGCAGGTAATGTGCTCACCCTGAGGGTGGGAGGTGGCGCCCAGGACCAGGTCCACATCAACGGCCATGGCTGAATGAGGCCATGCCAGAGCTCAAAATCAGTATTAACCTGTGTGATAAGAAGGTGTTGCAAACACATCATGGATACCCCTTCTGTCTTAGTTGGTGGTTTTCCCCCCCCCTCCTCCTCCTCCTCCTCCTCCTCCTCCTCAACCCATAGGTGGGCAACGTACCTACCCCCCCCCCATGGCAAACAGGGTCTCCCATCAACAGATCCCCATCCTTCCCCCCCCCACACCAATGGCAGTAGAGTGGGCCATCAACCCCTGTCCTGCTGGGGGACAGACACCCTACAGGGCAGTCCAAGCAGCTCCACACACATCTATAACACACTATCAGACAGACAGTAGGCCTGGATATTCAGGGGTGCACCCCAGCACTATCTGATATTCTCCTGCAGCAAGCCATCAGCTGCTGCACCCTGCAAGGAGCTACATCAGCACACATACCAGCTGTGCAGAGTCTGCTGGATAGTCCTGATGGGACTGCATGCACCCCAAACTGGGGTGGCAGCATACACAGGCAGATCAGTCCATGAAGAGGCCCCAACAGGACACCCATATATATCACAGGAGAGAAATGCTGTACAGCACTATGGGGGTGCCTAGCCATGCTGTCATCACTGCACGCTCAGGGTGAGAGTGATCCACCAGCAGCACATACAGAGGTCACCCTGTCTGTGTAGGTGGTGGCTGGGCATTACAATGTCCCAGCCAGTGCCCCATGCCCTGTGCAGATGCATCCTGGCCAGCACACCCTGTCTGAGCTATACCCATGGTACCTTGCTGCTCATTATGCACATTGTCAGGCCAATACTGGCAACAGTGCTGGCAGTGTGGCCTGTGGAGGGTGTTTGTAGCCAACACACACTGTATAGACCAGGGGTGGGCAAACCTGGTCCTGGAGGGCCGCAGACCAGTCAGGTTTTCGGGATATCTCTAATGAATATGCATGAGATATATATGCATTAGAGATATCCTGCCAACCTGACTGGTTTGTGGCCCTCCAGGGCTGGATCTGGAGACCCCTGCCTTACACCTCTGTCATTTAAGATTGTGAGTGGACAAGGTGCAGATGTCCAAGACATCAAAAAGGTTAGATAGAATTTGTCACAGTCCTCCTCACTTCTCACCACCACCAAAAAATTGTCTATTAGACAACTTTTTGGTGGTGGTGAGAATCGAGGAGGAATGTGACACATTCTATATACCCTTTCGATGCCTAGAACATCTGTACCTTGCCCACTCACGATCTTAAATGACAGAGGTGTAAGGCAGGGGTCTCCAAATCCAGCCCTGGATGGCCACAAACCAGTCAGGTTGGCAGGATATCTCTAATGCATATATATCTCATGCATGTTCATTAGGGATATCCCGAAAACCTGACTGGTCTGCGGCCCTCCAGGACCGGAGGTGCCCACCCCTGGTATAGACAGACACCCCCCCTCACCTATGCCAGCATTGTGCTACTATTGGGGGAATCATTCGACGTGCCCACCACACCAGTCCTGGGAAGGGTACAGGCATGGATATGGTACACAGTACTGCTGTGGGTCACTCCCCAGGGTGGTAAATACTGTCAGGGGCCAGACCTGGGGCACGCACCACAGACAGCCGACACAAGGAGCACAAGGAGCAAACAGTGCTGAGCGTAGGACTGTCTACCTGCCAGTACCCACATCAAACATTTGTGGTCTGTGTACCGTGTACCCAGGTATAGGGTGGCATTGCTAGGGTACGCAGGAGCTAGATCTGGGAGATGCCCCCCCAGGGGGCTTTTCCAATGTGGCCTGTGGGTGTGGGTGCGTCTGGACCTGTTGCCTCTTGCTTTACGGCAGAGTGTCCCTACTCCAGTCCTGGTGTTCCAGACACTGTTCGGGCCTTCATGCTGTCCCCTATGAATATGCATGGGCTACAGTTGCATAGCATGGGGGTGGTGCAGACATCTGCAGCACAGGCATCTGTCTTAGGGGAAGCATGGAACCTGAATGGTGTTTGGCCCTCCAGGACTGCATTTGGGAGACTCTGCTGTAGATAATGTGCCTGTTTATGGTGTCTGTGTTTGGTGTGGTAAAAGATAGGCATATTGACCATGCCTATGTTCTCAGCAATAAAGGTTTGACTCCTTACTACCATGGTGTAGCTGTGGGGTGAATATGTGACAGGGTTGGCGGTAGCCACAGCTGGGCTCTGAACCTGTGACCACTGTTCCCTCTAAGCTGTGCGTGTGTGCGCGCGCACACACCTCGCCGAGCGAGCGCACATACTTTACAACAGAGCGCACAAAAATTACAGCTCTGATTCTGATAGAAAACAACACAGACGTCTTAAAATTTAAAAGTTATGATTGTAATTACTAGAAATTTCCCGCTTCATTTAGTAATCGTCTATTTTCATTTAATTTGATTAAAATCAATGTGGTGTACATACTGTATTCTGACGTGTAGTCACATTTTAAAGTATGTAACTCCGAGTGTCGTCGTGTGGCGCACAAAAATTTAACCTTCCTTCAAAAGCTGCACACAGCTGATATTTTATGCGCACACAGCCTACAAAAAATTAGAGGGAACATTGCCTGTGACCCTCTGTTTTTGCACACACTGTCTGTGTGCACTGCACCACCGTGTAGCCACTGATTGGCTGCAATCCCTGGGTGGTCCATGACTGTACATCCGACAGGGCCTGTCTGTTGCAGTGGACGGTGCCAGCCTGCACATGGCCTGGCCACTGTCCTCTGTGGCTAGCAGCCACTGCCCCCTCCACCATCTGAACCCTTCCGCCGACATGTCCTTATCCTTGCAAAGGCATATGACCTGATTGCGTAGTGGAACCCCAGGACTGTATTTGGCTCACATGGTATAGCGGTCTAGCTGTTGTTCTTTAGCAAGGTTTTTGTGGAACGTGGGCCACCCATTACGTGATCATGACCAGGGACACAATTGGCCCTTGGCACGTGGGGTGAGGGCATGTACAGGCACATCTGTCGTACATAACCTCTACCTACTTAACCTCTACCTACGTGTCCTTAGCCCCTACAGTTGTGGCACTACAGGACTGCATTTGGGGGACGCGGCTGTTGGTGATGCACATTGTGCTGGTGTGTGTGTGTGGTGTAGGGTAAAATATGGGTGTTTGCAACATGCTTTTGTTCTGTGCAATAAAGGGGTGTCTCTGCTATCTGTGTTTAGTGGTGGGTTAAATATTGGGATTGTGCTGGCATGTGCCACAGCTGGGATTTGAACGTGTGACCCTCTGGTCCTAGAGGTACTGGCTCTGTCCACTGCACCACACTGTGGCCACAGAGACAGTGCAGTCCCTGGAGATAGTAGACCTGGCAGGGTGGGGTTCCAAAACCTGCTCTGCACATTATTACTGTGAGCTCCTTCACCCTGTCTGGTGACAAACGTGCAAATATAACACGGGTATGACATCCGAACAGAGGGGGATAGAATATTCCCAAGCTGGGCAACAGTGCTATTGATGGACAACCATAGGGAACACTCCCAGGAAGGGTCCAATACACTGAGACGTTTTTGGAGGTGTCTCCGCTCCGTGCCCCTTTCCAAACAAATGTTATTTTATTTTTTTGGAGCTCTGCTGGGTGTGTTTTTAACTTTTGCGCATTACTATACCTGTTCTCCAGCTGATTTACTATTTTAATGCTTTTGTTGTGGTCATTTCCTATTTTTCATTGCAGTTTTGTGCTGTGCACATGTATCACACTGCTGACGTTTTGCAGGTTTCCCCGGTTTTGCTGTACATTGCTGACGGAAATGGTTTCTCTTCCCTTTATATGCCCTCTAACCGCGAGTGTTTCACTCGCGCTATTTTTTACATGTAAATTCGGGCCCGATACTGTGCGGGGAGCCTCTCACCTCCCACTCTCCACCCATTGACCCCGTCCCTCCGCCCCTCCGGAGCCTTCCTCCGCCCTCCTTTAGCCGTTCCACGCCTCTATCGGACATTTGTGGGCCCGCACTTGTACGGGGCCCGTTACTGAACTGCGTACCTGTGCGGGGGTGACAAGCACGTGTGCGGGGCATTTAAACGCGTTTCTGCGTGTTTCAATGCCGCGTTGCCGTGCGCTATTTTGCGGCGCGCAGATTTGCGGACTTTAGTAAACATGCCCCATAGTGACTTGGACATCACAATTCTGATCACCACATTCAAGTAAAGGAGAGTGTAGAAATTCAGGTAAATGCCCCAACAACACCAGTAGAAGAGGAAGATGTTGATGAGTTCTATAAACAAATTCAAGCTGAAATTGACAGAACAGGCAAACAGGATATCCTGATAGTCATGGGTGATTGGAATGCAAAAGTTGGCAACAAAGAAGAAAGTAAAGTGGTTGGAAAATATTGACTTGGCAACAAAAACAAGGTGGAGAAAGATTGATAGAATTCTGCAAGACCAATGATCTATTCATCTCAAACATCTTCTTCCAGCAACACAAGCGTCGATTGTACACGTGAACTTCACCCAATGGATTGTACAGAAATCAAACCGACTACATCTGTGGAGGACAACGATGGAAAAGCTCAATAACATCAACAAAGATAAAGCCTAGAGCTGACTGTAGTACAGATCACCAACTACTAGCCACTCATGAATGTAGCAAAATATGACCTTGAGAATATACCACTGGAATTTAAAGAATGCCTTAAAAATTGATTTGCTGCTTTAAATACAAATGACAGAGTTGCAGAAGAGTTATGGGATGACATCAAGAAGGTTGTGTTGGAAAAAAGCAAGAAGTCTCTACATAAGGTGAAAGAACAAGAACAGCCAAAATGGATGACTGAAGAAACTCTGAAATTGTCCAGAAATACAGAGAAGCTAAAGTCAGAGGAGAAAGGGAGGCAATAGCAGAACTCAGAGATTTCCAACGTGCAGCAAGACAAGACAAGAAGTACTACAATGATATATGCAAAGAAAAAGAATCAGAGTTAAAGAAAAAATTCCAGCCTCAAATTGGAATGCTACAAGATACTCAAAGATCTATGTTGAATGATACTGAGAAGATCAAGAAAAGGTGGAAAGAATATACAGAGTCATTATACTATAAAGATCAAATGGACTAGCTGCTGTTTCAACCTGTACATTATGATCAGGAACCATTGATGATGAAAGAAGAAGTCAAAGCAGCATTGAAAGCCTTATCAAAGAACAAAGCACTGGACATTAATGGCACTCCCATTAAAGTATTACAGCAATTGGATGAAGCTGTCATTATACTTACAATGCTCTGTTTGCAAGACAAATTCATGGCCAACTGATTGGAAAAGATCGGTGTTTATACCAATACTGAAGAAAGGTGAACCGACTGTGGAAATTATCGCACAATTGCTCTGATTTCACAAGCCAGCAAGACTCTTCTCAAGATCATTCAGCAGAGACTACAACCATACCTGGAATGAGAACTTCCTGAAGTGCAAGCAGGGTTCAGGAAAGGGCGAGGAACGAGAGACATCATCGCGGATATGAGATGGATCCTTGAAAAGACTAAAGAATACCAAAAGGATATCCATATGTGTTTTATTGACTACAGCAAGGCTTTTGACTGTGTAAACCATGAGAAACTCAGGGCCACATTAAGAAGCATGGGTATACTAGAACACCTGATAGTTCTCTTGCACAACCTTCACATTGATCAAGAAACAAAGTTTGAATGGATCTAGGAGAAACAGAATGGTCTAAAATCAGCAAAGGTATATGACAAGGCTGCATACTTTCCCCCTAAAAAAGATAGACAGGAAGAAAATTGATGCCTTTGAATTATGGTGCTGGAGACAAATATTGTGCATACCATGGGCTGCCTGAAGAACAAACCAGTCAGTACTAGAGGAGATCAAACCTAAGCTTTCCTTAGAAGCTCAGATGACAAGACTTCGATTTTCATACTTTGGACACATCATGCGAAGAAAGAGATCATTGGTGAAAGACATAATGCTTGGCAGGTAGAAAGTCACCATAAAAGAGGAAGGCAGGCAATGAGATGAATTGATACAATAACAGCAGCTATGGATGCCACTCTATCAACAATGAGCCGCTTGGCTGAAGACCGAACAAAGTTTAGGTCAACTATCCAGAAGGTCTCCAGGAGTTGACACCGACTCAATGGCACTTAACAACAACATAAAGCTGAAAAATGGGGTAACAGCATAAGAGATGGAAGATGCATCATAAGGAAACCTAAGGACCCACTGATTTTGCTGCATGTTGTAGGAGCATTCTGGGATGTGGGGTTTTAAACAGATTGCAAGCAAACATGAGGGCTGAAAGCAGACTGCAAGTAGATCTGTTGTATTTTAAGGTGGTGATGACTTGGTAAGGTGCAAGGTATCTTTCAGATGACTAAGGACAGTTCTTCACTGTATCGAAGCAGTGTCAGATTAACGTGTGAATTTTTTGTTTAGCATCTGGTTAAGGTGCAGTAAGTCTGAGGTGGGAGAAAGTTCTAAGGTCGAATCTGCGTAACAGTCAGTAAGTTTAGATCTGTGCATAGTCAGAGCAGTGGAACTGATTATAGCAGTCAGTGAAGCACATCGGCTGATTCTTCTAGGACCTGAAGGTGCATCTTAATAGGTCGGTGGAAATCCATTTCAAAGCATCATGGTGTTAGTGGTTTCTGAATGTTAGCAGGTTGGGAACTAATCTGATAATAAGTAGCAGGGATTTTCACAAGGTTGAAACCAAACAAAAGAGGCAATTGTGAGGTGCAGTTCCTTCAGCGTTGGGACAGATATGTGGGCTTGGGATAGAGAACACAGAGAGTAGAATACTGCATAAGAGAACAGCTGAGGCAAGTCGGTGTATCATCGTTGATGACCTTGAAGGCAAGCACCAAGCTTTGAGTTTACTTCAATAGAGTGCGCGGTGCATTCATATTTCTTGACAACGTTGCAATATTCAAGCTGCTGCCTTCGGGTAATCTGCATCCTTAACCCAGATCTGTTCTATTTATCTTCATCTCCAAGCTTGCTGGGAATTTTCCTAGTTCTGACAAGGCAGAAGTACAGATCCTACCAAAGTGGACTCACAAAATCCCCAAGGTCCTGGCGATGGCTGACAGTTCTGCCTTTGATGAGATGTGCAATTTTTGATTTATTTTATTTATTTAACAGGCTTTTTATACTGCTTTATCATTTCGGTCAAAGCGGTTTACATTGTAACTTAAACTTGATAATGTACATTAAACGGGGGCATTGCTAATGTGGATTTTTAAATATAGGTTTTGCAGCTATGCTATTTAGAGACTGTTGTCAATGATTGCTATTATTACCACAATGCGGGCAGCACATACCAGATGTACACAATGCAGTATAGAGACACACAATGGACAGTCCCTGCTCCTTGGAGCTTATAGTCGTCAAGACATCCAGCCAGCAAACAGTACAGATATGAATGTTCCCTTCAGCTTCTGTAGCTAGTATGACGGTTTTTGCAGTTTTCTGGGTCATGCAGACATGAAGCTGAGAATTAAAGCAGCGAGGCCCAAGATTTGACAAAACAAAACCAGGTGGGAAAAAGGGCCATTAACTGAGGCAGAAGTAGATCTAACGGAATAAAGTTAGTGGTATTCTTTTAAATGTCCTTAGAATTAGAGATTCAGCGATGCTTTGATCAGTGTTTACTCCCAGCCAGCCGGTGGACAGACCACATCTGTCAGCTTGAACAATTCACTTGTCCCCTGGGAGGATGTCACCAACCTGCCCTGTCAGATTGGATTGCTTACCGCTCTTCTTACTCCCCCCTCCCCCCCCCCCTATTCTTTCTGTCCCCTTTTTATCATTGTGAGCATGCTATTGGAAGCAGAACAGCTGTGTAAACTTCCCATGACAGTGCTGGCACATGATACTTTGTATTTAAATACAGCATATTTATAATTATACACCCTTGTCTCATTTCAAAACCAATAATACAGCACAATCCCCTAGAAATGAACAAATGTACAGACAAATGGCATCTTCTTTAGAAAGTCTTTATTAACACAGTTGTGGTCAACATTATTGGCACTCTTGCATTTTAGGTACAATATCTTGAGAGATAATGGGAAATATTCCAACTATATGTCGTAATATTTTAATAGCATGTTCAAAGATATACAACAACAAAAAAAGATGTCTGTGCAACTTAAACGTAGTAGTTTTTGAGAAAAACAAAATGTGACCTGGACAGGATTAATGGCACCCTACACTAACATCTGGTTACACAACCCTTGGCAGTGATGACAGCCTCCAAATGTTTCTTATAGCCATCTATAAGTTTCCTACATCTGTCTGCTGGTAGTTTCTCCTACTCTTCAACTGCAATTTATTCCAGCTCATGAACGTTTCCAGGATTCCTTTTACCAAGGGCAGATTTCAGCTCTTTCCAAAGATTCTTGATAAGCTTGAGATCAGGACTGATTGCTGGTCAGTTTAAAATAGTCCATTTGTTCCTTTTTAACCATTATTTTGTACTTTTGGATGTATGTTTTGGGACATTGTCCTCCTGGAGGACCCATGACTTTTGACCCAAACCTAGCTTTCTGACACTAGGTAGCACATTTCCCTCCAAAATATATTGGTAGTTCTCTGACTTCATGATTCCTTTAAACGCTTCAGGCCTCCGGCTCCTGAGGCAGCAAAACAGCCCCACAACATTATGGAACCTCTACTATATTTAACTGTAGGAGGGTTTTTTCCTTATAAGCTTCTTCTTCGCCTGTCACTGGTCTGCATTGCCAAACAGTTCAAGTTTGGTTTCATCTGTCCACAGAACATTTTCCCAGAAGGATTGTGATTTCTCAAGATGAGTTTGGGCAAAGATCAGGTGTGCCTTTTTATGTCTGTCTTTCAGCAGTGGGGTCTCCTTGGCCTTCATCCTTGAAGTCCTTCTTTGTTTAGTGCATGGTGTGGGTTGAAACCACCACTCCAGATTGCTCCAGGTCAACCTTAAATTCTTTGGATGCTGTATGTGGTGTTTTTCCAACAGTTCGCACTTATCTTTGAAAACTATTTGGATTAATTTTCCTCTTCCCACTACATCCAGAGAGGTTCTTGGCAGAAAACATCTTAATAACATTGCAAACTGTAGACACAGGAATCCCAAGGTCTTTGGAGATGGCCTTCTACCCTTTAAAAATTTGATGTTTGGTGATAATGGCTTTTCTGACAATCTCAAACAGTTCTCTTGTCTTCACCATTGTGAAAATGGAACAGGGAGTGACTTTGGCCATTTTAAACATTAAAGTCTTCATTCAATGGGTGATTCAAGTCATATGAGTACCGACAATTGATCACAGATGTGTCTAATTTTACTGCAGTGGGAATGTTCAAACTGAATTGAATTGTTTATAAGGGTGCCAATAATCATGCCCTGTAAAAGGGGGGACGCAACCCCTACCAATGCTAAGGAGACCAAAACCCCTTAGTATACACTGGTGAAAATATTCCTTCAGGCTTAATTATTTTTACAGATCAGAGAAAGAGTCACTTAGCTGTTATAAGTAGATCTCTACTATAGAGAAATGATTCACTGGAGGTAGTACCACTCTTGAAAGAGGGATCAGATCTTCTCCCACCGCCGATCGCAAAAAAATGCCGGCACTCCAGATTCCACCGTTCTCTGACAGTTATTATTCTCCAAAGACCACCATGGAAAGCAACTATATCATGGCAGATCACGAACTAATAGTAACCCAACGTGGCGTTTCAAGCCATAGACCCTCTTGGCTCTTTTTCAAACTTCGTTGCTCCTATTCCAGCCCGGATCTCAATGGTCTTAAAATATCACGCCTTAATCACATGACAGGTCCTAAACCAATGTAACCGACGATACTTAATCACTCCCCAGCTGGGGATTCACAAAATACTCCACCAATCCTGAGAAGAGTTTAAGCCCATAGGTACTACTGAATCCAAAGTATAAATCCAGAACTGTTTGCGGGAACGTAAAGTAAAATCTTGATCATCTCCCCAAAATTTTATTGGTACATGATCCAAAATTCTCCATCGCAGGTCAGAAAATTGATGGCACTGTTCTTGGCAATGGGCTACCATCGGAGTTGACATTACCCCTGTAGTTATACGGGAGCGATGCTCCAATAGCCTCCTCTTCATCGTTCTAGAGGTCTTATTTATTTATTTATTTTATTTAACATTTCTTATATACCGCGCTCTTTGTCATCAGTGCGGTTTACATTGAACAATATAACACTTGGTCAGTTAAATTAGACCATCGTCTACATAGAACAGGGATTTAACATATATAGTTTTAAACATGGACAAATTATCACATAGACTACAAATGAGGATTGACAAGTAGTAAAGAACTTACTATATATTCGGCTATTGGAGCATCGCTCCCGTATAACTACAGAATAACCTGTACAGAGCGGCAGATGCAACTCTACAGTACTAGTACTAGTACTGGGCAGACTAAATAGAGCATGATGGTCTTTATCTGCTGTCATTTACCAAGTTGCTATGTTAATTTGCCGAAGTGCGTACATTATACATTTGATTGCTGGAAAGACAGCTTCCTCTTGCCCCTTTGGGGTTTCAGCTCAGTTAGAACATGCCCCTGCTAGGTTTATGGTTCCAGGAGACTTTATAGCTTTATAACTTCACTGACTCTCCCACCACCATTTTTAATCCCTTCCCAACTAACTCAGCCCTCATAGCAATGTGCAGAACTGTAAGAGTCTCATATCATTTTGGGGTGGGGGTGGGGGGAAATCTAGCAACTACTACACAGGAAAGTGACCTGGAGGTCGTTATCTTTGATAAGCTCAAAGTAGGCTGTCCATGTTATAAATCAGTTGGGAAAATAGATGCTTAACAAAAAAGAAGAGTTAATAGCACCTCTCTACAGGTCCTCCAGTGAGCCTTCATGATTTCTGTGTTCAAGTTGGAAGAAGTTTAAAGAGGGCCATCAATATGATGCATGGGAGACTGAGAGAGCTAAAGATGTATTCTCTAGAAGAGAAAAAGGAAAGGAGAGATAGAACATTCAAATGTCTGTTGTTCTTAAGCGCTGTTGAGTCAATGTCGACTCATGGCAACCTCTGGATAGCTGTCCTAAACTGTGCAGTCAGGCAGCTAATTGTTGATATAATGGCATCCATAGCTGCCGTTATTGTATCTATCCATTGTATTGCTGACCTTCCTCTTTGGCATTGACCTTCGGCCTTGCCAAGCATAATGTTCTTTCTTTAATGGTCTTTCTCTTCACATGATGTGTGAAGAAAGCTTAGATTTGATCTCCTCTAGTACCGACTGATTTCTTCTTGGGGCAGTCCATGGCATACACAGTTTAGTGGGCTTCAATAAAGTATCAAGAGGAATAATTTTTCACAGAATGAAGAGCTCAAGGACCATTGGTCATCATACAAAACTGAAGGAAGCAAGACTCAGAAAGAATGGGGGAAAAGACTTACTCACCAAGAGGGAGAAAGTGAAACTTCTAGCCAGGTGTTTGGACTCAAAATAGTAGCAGAATTCAAGTTTGCTTGAGACAGACATAAAGGAACCTAAGTGACAGGTGGGAGAAGAGCACAGATCAAGTAAGACCCGTGACAGTACCATAGGCAGGTACAAA
The DNA here is from genome assembly GCA_033557465.1 of Ichthyophis bannanicus. NCBI lineage: Eukaryota > Metazoa > Chordata > Amphibia > Gymnophiona > Ichthyophiidae > Ichthyophis > Ichthyophis bannanicus. Next base: position 50,665,826 of record CM066046.1, read on the forward strand.
TGGCAGACTAGGGGGACTATGTGTATCTTATTTGCAATTATCATCAATGTTTATTTATTACACATTTTTCCAACAAAAGAGCTCAAAATTTGAAGTTGCCATAGCATTTATAGCCTATTATGATGTATTCAAATTAAATAATGTATTGGGGTAGTAACAGTTGGCAGAGGTAAGAAAGGGGTAGAGGGCTACAGAATGAAGTATGGGGGTAGGTAAAGACAGGATTATGGTTTCAGGAGACTTCATAGCTTTATATCTTCACTGGCTCTCCCACCACCATTTTTAACCCCTTCCCAACTAGCCTAGCCCACATAGCAACATGCAGAACTGTAAGAGCCCCATATAATTTTGGAGAGGAAAATCTAGCAACTACCACATAGGAAAGTGACCTGGAGGTCATTAACTTTGATAACCTTGTAACAGGCTTGCTTTTTCCTATGGGCAAAAAAGGTGGCTGCCCTAGGCCCTCTGAGGCTCCAGAATACTAGCCTTTTAATGCAATATGTGAAAAATAAGGTGGGTGACATGTTCAAATGATCAAACCCCAAGTGCAATTAGCTGGCTTGACAGATCTCAGATCTATGAAGGGGTCTACCTACAATAGTTTGCCAGGGTCCTTGTAAGAGGTTGTTGGCATCAAAGAGAAAAGCGGGAATATAGAGTTTAGGAGGATAATTTTATGGCACACTGCCGAACCTATGTAGAAGATATGCACATAAATTATGCCTATTTAATAGAGAGGCTATTGGGGTCTATTCTGTACATCTGGGGTCATGGACTGACCATGCCCCACCCTCACTCTGCCTCCGAAATGCCCCCCCCCCTGCCGGACCCATCAAAAGCATCCCCATACGAAAACGCATTTGTATGGGGAGGCTTAGACAGGGGTGGGAGGGGGTATTCCGGAGGTAGAGTGAGGGTAGGGCATGGGCAGTCCATGACCCCAGATGCACAGGACCAATTCTGAGGTCCATCCTGTACGTCCGGGGTCGGAAAACTGGAGGTGGACTAAGTCCCCCTGGATGTCTGGGGGACTTAGATCCCTTAGATACCTACGATCTCTGCTGGAGCCTGATGATTTCAGGACCATCTTTCAGGCACTAATAATTCCGCATTTCGATTATGCGAATGCAATACTGCAAGGACTCCCCCAAACCACTCTGAACCCACTGCAAATGGCAATGAACACCGCAGCAAGAGTACTACACAGAGCATCCAGGAAAGACCATGTCACACCCATTATGAAACAACTCCACTGGCTCCCGATTCAAGGTAGGATTACATTCAAGACCTTGCTACTCACCTTCAAAGCCACCAATGGTCTCTCGTCAACATCACTAACAGAGATAGTCCAGAGGACGCCCCACAATAGGGACAGAAGGTCAGTAGCACAAAACACCTTGATAGTCCCAAGATCAATGACTCAATGCACCAAGTCAACATCCAGCAGGGCATTCAAACTTTATGCACCAATGATCTGGAACAGCCTCCCTCACAACATCCGAACAATCCCAGACATATTCCAATTCAGGAAGGCTGTGAAACACTACCTCTTCCTCCTACATTACCCGGAAACCAATGAAAGCTCAGCACCAATTACCGAAACCTCACAAATCTCCTCTGTCTGAAACCATACGAACACATGACCAGCCTGTAAATTGTATATATTGTTATTGTATATAGTTACCCTGTTAGCCAAGTTGAATTTCCTGTTCATATGTAAACACAAAGTACTATTGGAAATGTGTATGTTCGTTGTTTATTGTAAACCGCACTGATGCTGAATAGCGCGGTATAAAAGAGACTTTAAATACATAAATAAATAAAAATAAATGGCAGGCCTGGGCAGCGGAGGAAAGGTGAGGGGGTGCAGGGGGGTCCCCGCAATCCAACCCTGGAACCCTGGCCATGGAAGGCCAGATCAGGGTCAGGCTGCAGGGAAAGAAGATTGTGGTCAGTGGCTGGAGATCGCAACTCCTGAATGGAACCACAGTGCCATGGCAACGGGATGCCGTGGCACCACGGCTCCATTCAAGAGCCTCACTGAGGTAACCGATTCTGATCCTGTTGGGCACATCTAGCCCCCGTGGGATCAGAATTGGGTCTACCTCTGGGTGTCCCAATTCCAATTGGATGCACAGGGCCTGCACGCACTCAATGGAACATAAATGCCTTTATAACCAGCCTCCTTCCCCTGAAAAATCCCACACAAAGCAGCGCCTGTTCTGAGGCCCACATGGCTTTATCATAGATGTGCATCAGTGCAAACCCCACTTCCAGGAAAGCCTCTACTCAAGTTGGAGGAACATATGCATAGACAGAAGGTATGTGCGTAAGTTTACATGCACATGACTGTTTCTAGGCATCAAGGGGCTGATTTTATAAGGGAGACGTGGAAAGTTACACACTAGCTATTTTAAAGGACTCTTGCGTGTGAATGGGCGCTTACACATGTGCTTTAGGTGGTCACCATTCTGTAAGCACATGCAGGGCTGGTGCTAGTGTTTCTGGTGCCCCCCTGCAACCTATAGATCAGTGCCACCCTCCTTCATTATTATTAATTCTGGCTACACCACACCCCACTCCATAAGGAGCCTACCCCAAAAAAGCAGCACTGTAAATATTGCAGCGAGCCCTGGAACATCCAAACACCTATTTGAAAAGCTGAACAATTCAGATTACTACAGGATAGATTCCTACGTACAAACTCCATGTTAACAGAACACCTGGTTTTGGTCACACACTCAAAACACAGACCCTCACCAAGCACAGAATAAGTGACCATAATCTAAAAATAAACATATGTAGATAAAAATTAAACTGCAACCCCAAGAAGCCAGATTCTGCATACAGTGCAACACCAGAGAAATAGAAAGGGATGCATTTCCCTGTACTGTATAAAATATAAAGATTGACAATAAAATTATTTTCTCTACCTTTGTTGTCTTGCCATGTTATTCTCTGATCATGCTTGTCCCAATCTGAGGTTTCTGATTTCCTCTGTCTTAGCTCTCTTTCTGTGGTCTCTAGTCCATCTGCCATTTCTTGTTTTCTCTTTTGTTTTCTTCATATTGCTCCGTCTTGGATATTGATCTTTTCCCTTCAGCTTCCTTCCATTTATTTTTCTCTCTGTCCACTCAAACTTCACTACTCTTTCTTACTATCCAATCCTCAGTCTCCCTTTTTTTATTCCAGTTACCTACAACTCTACAACCTTCACCCCAGTCCTCTCATTCCCCATCTCTTTTTTCCTGGTCCATTATTCTCCATTCTCACTCACTCTCTCTCTTCCATCCCCCCCCCCCTCCTTATCCAGCATATCCCATCTTTCTTTTTCTCCTTCTCTATATCCTTCCCACTTGGGAAACATATTGTGTGACACCATTCCTGGTGTCTTCTTCCTTTTTCTGAGTCAGCAGCAGAAAGATCTCATAGCACCATCCCCAGCTTTATCTTTATTTCTCTGAGTCAGCAAGCAGCAGCCAGTGCTGCCTGTAGCATTCACTTCTGATGAAGGGCCCCGCACACTGGACGTGAATGCTATGGGAAGCATTGGCTGACGTTGCTGGCTCAGAGAAAGAAAGATAAAGCGAGAGATGGTGCTGTACGATGCAGGAGCTGCATGCACAATGAGTTGTGCCAGCTTCTGCGCCCACCATCTGAGTCCCCACTTACTTTCCCCATACCCAGCCAATCTTAGATTCTGTCTTCTTCTTTTCTCCTATCCAAGTCTCCACCTAAGTCCCAGTCCTTGCTCTCCCCCATTTCCCTTTCCCTAGTACTATCTCCTACATCCCTTCTGCACACCCACCTAGATACTTCCTTCTCCGATATTCATTAACCTTGCTTCTTATCCCAGCGTTCATTCTTATGCCTCTCCCTCTCAACTGTTCCTGCTGTATGACCTTTTTTCTTCCCTCCCACACAAAATATCTGTCCCCTTCTCCATCCTAACTCCCCAGCTTCTTTTTTTCTCCCCAGTCCTAATTCCACCCCATTCCAGTCCTCCCCAAGCATTAGCTCCCTTCTAGTTCCAGCCTCTCCCAACATCATCTCTTCCAGTCCCAGTCTTCCATCTCCCAGCATCAGCCCATTTCAAGTCCTAGCCTCCCCAGTATCAGTCCCCCTCCAGTCCCAGTCCCTCCCAGAATCAGCTCCCTTCCAGTCCCTCCATCTCCTAGCATCATCTCATTTCCTGTACTACAGACCCTCACCAGTCCCAGCCTCTCCAAGCATCATCTCTTTCAATAGCAGTCTCCCCATCCCCCAACATTAGCCCATTTCCCATTCTAGCCCCCAGTCCTCTTACACTGTCAGAGGTCCCTCCGGCCGCCCCACACATACATGGCCCCATATCACGAGGGGCCCCGCGCACACCTCCTACACAAGACAGGAAGTGCCCCTGTTTAAACTCCAGGCATTCAGCGGTGCTGATATCTGCGACTTCTCACAGCCACAGGAATAAAGGAAAATGCCGCTGTTTACTCCCACGGCTGTGCAGAGGTGAACCAGGGCATCGGGCTTGGGGACTCACCAGCTCCCTCTGAAGCCAGTCAGGCATGTGTGGGCCCTCATGGCCATATACGCCTAGGGCTGGCCCTACTTGGGGTTTGGGGGGGGGGGTTCTAGCGACAGCATCCCGGAGGATGGTGCCCCTCTGATGTGCTTACTCCGCTTATTGGGTAGTGCTGGCCCTGAGCACATGCATAAGTCTAATCGTGTGCACTTTTGAGTTTGAGTGTGCATAGGGGCAGGGCTTGCATGGAGTCTAAATTTATGCATGTAAGATATAAATATTATAACTTACAGGTGTTTCTGACCAGTCTAGGCACAGGAATTTACCCCTGTTCTAGAGTAGCAGACGTAACTGCCGTGATTAGATTGAGGCAGTCTTTAGACCCCTATTTTATAAAGTAAAGTACAAACAGGCCCCAAATACACAAGTGCAGCATGCGTGAACTGCACGGGACTGTGTAAAATTGCCCTCAAAGTGCTGCTTTACTTGCAAAAATGACTCAATGGATAAAGAGCAGTTCTGCAGTTTGTGCCAATTCATGGATCTCTATGGACTGGTTCTGCTTCTGTCTTATGACATGGAGTTATCTAGTCACCCGTCTATTTACATGTAAGCATGTCTATGTGTATGTGAAGATATGTACATGTTAGGAGTGTGCAGACAAGAAAAATGTGTTCCGTTCATTTCATGTGTCATTTCTGGGTTTTGCTGTTTGTTTTCTTTTGCCTAAAAATGTTTCTGTTCAGGGTTGTGTCATCAGTAATGACATAGTAACATAGTATATGACAGCAGATAAAGACCAGCATGGTCCATCTAGTCTGCCCAGCAAGGTAGCAAGAGGAGGGGCACCTGCTGCTTACCCCTCCCCATGCCTTATATTTTTATGTAGCTATTTAACAGGTTTTTTATACTGATTTATCATTTAGTCAAAGTGGTTTACATTGCAACTTTAATGTGGTAATGCACATTAAACACGGACATTGTTAACATGGATTTTTCTGAGGCAATGGAGGGTTAAGTGACTTGCCTAAGGTGACAAGGAGTGCTATTGGGAATCAAACCCTAGACTTTTGGCTCCCAAGCTACTCCTCCACCCTTTGTTTAGGAGTTTGCCCACTGCTCTGTGTAGGACACCCCTATTTGTTGAGATATAAGAGATAGTACGTTTATTTTGATTTTATCCTGTTGCTATAAAGGGATCCACTGTGTCTGTCCCATGCCATTTTGAATTCTGTCACTGTATTTGCCCCCACCACTTCCATCGGGAGGGCATTCCAAGCATCCACCACCCTTTCAGTGAAAAAGTATTTCCTGACATTGCCTTTCAGTTTACCCCTTTGCAGGTTCATGTTATGCCCTCTAGTTTTACAGCTTCCCCGTCTTCGGAAGAGGTTTGTTTGTTCAATAATATTTTTTAAGTATTTAAAGGTCTGAATCATATCTTCCCTGTCCCTCCTCTCCTCCAGAGTGTACATATTTAGATCTTCAAGTCTCTTCTCATACGTCTTCTGACGCAGGCTCTAAATCATTTTGGTCGCCTTTCTCTGAACCGTTTCCAGTCTTTTTATATCTTTTGCGAGATATGGTCTCCAAAACTGAACACAATATTCCAAGTGAGGCCTCACCAGTGACTTATACAGTGACATTAGTACCTCTTCCTTTCTGCTAGTAATTCCTCTCTGTATGCAACCCAGCATCCTTCTGGTTTTTGCCACCACTTTGTCACATTGTTTCACCACCTTGAGATCCTGAGAAACAATCACTGCAAGATCCTTCTCCTGGTCCATGCACACCAACCTCTCTCCCCCTATCACATTCATTTCCCTTGATTTCTGCTTCCCAAGTGCATGACACTGCTCTTCACATTAAATCTTAACTGCCAAGTATTAGACAATTCTTCCCGCTTTTGTAGATCTTTTCTCGTGTTATCCAGTCCCTCAGAGGAGTCCACTCTGTTGCAAATTTTCATGTCATCTGCAAAAAGACAGACTTTTTCATTCAGTCCTTCAGCAATATCACTCACAAATACATTGAACAGTACCGGTCCCAAGACCAATTCCTGAGGCACACCGCTAATCACCTTCCTTTCATCCGAGTGAACTCCGTTTACCATCACCTTCTGTCGTCTGTCAGTCGTGCCATCAGTACTGCTCACTATTCTGTATTCTTCAATAGCATACACTATTTCAGAAAAACCCCTGAAATTTCAGTATTTTTCCTACTACTTCATTTAAAAAATGATAGGAAAGGATATAGGATTTATTGACACATCTTATGTCATCTCAAACAAGCGTACTTCCCTAGTACATATGTGTGTGTCTTTACATATGAATATGTACTATAGCGTTGCCATCTGACAAGTCAAACCTGACAGGCTGCTCTAAAGTCAGGTCTTGCCCCACTGCATTTCTAGAACTGTAGTTTAAATTGCCCTTAGATGGGCAGAGCTACAGTTCTGAATATGCAATGGATCAACTTGTCAGGCTTGACTTGAGTCAGATGGCAACTCTGTTACAGACTATTCCATTTATTACCTTCAAACTAGACTTCCTCATGCTCCCTCTCTTTTCCTAGTTCTCCTTGTCTTCATTTATCTCCTATTTTTTTGCTCTTGTCTCTTCCTGCCTTTCCTCTTTGTTCTCTTTCTCTGCGTCTGTCCTCCTCTTCATCTTCCTCGCTGGCGCTCTCCTCTCAGTTCTTTTTCTCTTCCCTTGTCTCTCACTTTTCACTTTTTCTCTCTGACTTTCTCTCATTTCTTGCCTTTGCATGTCTCTCTCTCTCTCTCTTTCCTGATTTGTCACTCTCACTTTCTCCATTGCTTGTTCTCTCCCTATAATCTCTTTCCTCTCATCCTCCCTCCCTCTCTCTCTCTCTCTGTCCTGTCTCTCGCTTTCCTGTCTGGGCATCTGATGTGCTAGCATGATAACACTCTAATTACAGCCAACTTGCTGGCTGCAAGCCAGACAATATTTACCACTAACGAGTTCCTTATCATATGGCATGTGCTATAATGCCCACAAGAGGAAGCAATTAGAAGCCCACAGATCAATACACCGTGACAGGCAGCACTACACTCACCCTGCGGGTTTCCGCTGCGCCGCGAAAGGGCTGAGGTCTATACCATTTTCTTATCTCTACGACTTGAATTTTATTATTTTATTTAATTTATGCTGGGGGGGGGGGAGGAAGTGGAGGATGTTTTCATTTTTTATGCCCTAGTCTCCAAATGAGGCAGCTTCTGGAGAACGAGCGTGCCTGCTCCTGGTTTTACATTTACATTCCAGTACACTGTGGTATCTGGAGTCTCTGTTGCTTCCATTGAAAATCTGTTCTGCCTGGGCCAAAGGCAGCAGAATGGGGTGGGCCACAGGGGCCACGGCCCCAGCAATCTGTTGCCCAACACAGCATCAGCAACTAGAGAGCTTGGGGGAGGGGCTGGAAATTGATTTGTTTGGTCTTTCCATCCAAAGAGACATTCCACTGCCCCTGACCTGGGGAAAGGTGTGTCAGCTCCCGAAAGCTAGTCAAGAGATGTATTAAGTTGGTCCAATAAAACGTTATCACCTTATATTATACTTTTTTTGTTAACCTACATCAAAATTACAGACTTCAAAATGAAAGAGAACTATCAGCCCCCTTCTAGGATCTCTGGGTTATTTGGCAGGCGCTGGGGAAGAGAAGTGTCCGAGGCCGAGGATGTCCGAGCCCCATCCTGTCCTTCCCTGAATCACGCACCTACTCTCCAATGCCCTCAATACTGTTACTACTACTGCTATCATATCTCTAGAACTACTGGGCATTAGAGACAGTCCTTGATCAATAAGCCTAGCATCTAGTCAAGAAGACAAGAGAAGTAAGAGGATACAGGAAATGTAGTTATTACTAAAAAAAACCATGGTTAAAATTAATAAGACCGATAAGACTTAAAAACAGTCTCAAAAAGGTAAGGCTTTCATGGGGGGAAAGTGTGTGTGGGGGGGAGGATGTTGAATATGACTAGAAAGACAGCATGATATACCTGCTCAGGAAGGCAAGTCGAAGCAGATGGCGCAGTGAAAGGGAAAGTGCAGAGTCCTCAGTGGTGATAGAGCAGAAAGGGGAGGCAAAGGGTAGCTTGCCCAATGAACAGAGGTCGTGAGGAGGAGCTACAGAGTGACTGCACCTCCAGGTGAGTGGAAGACGAATGAACTGTATGCAGAAATGGAGAGGGAACCAATGGGGTGACCCCAGAAGGTTGAACAGACTGCAAGGGAGGTACATGAATCAGTAGGAGACCCATGGAAAGCATATTGCCATATCTAAGTGGGAGGTGATAAGAGAATGAATACTGTATTTGCCAACAAGGGACGGAATTTTATTGTAAGGTCATAAGGCATAATGAAGGATGACCTAATGATGACCTTGAGGCACCCTGTGGATGGGCTGGGTGAGACAAGGTTGGCCACCAGCATGTGAGGCTCCCAGTTGTGAGTCTGTCTGCTTGTGCACACTGATTTATGAGCCTGGAGCACATATTTCTTATCCTGATCCTTGACCCCCGGCTGCCAGGGGTGTCAGTACCTTTTGTCCTTTGGTGGAGGGGAAGGAAGGAACATGGCAGGTTCAATGTTCTTGCATGTCATGGTGCAATTTGGATTTAGTTCAGGCCTTTTCATTGGTAGCTTAAGGCAAGTTACATATAGGTAGCGGTTAAGTATTTCCTTAGCCCCTCAGCATTTACAGTCTAAGCTGTACCTGAGGCAGTGGAGGGTGAAGTGACTTGTCCAAGGTTACAAGAACCTGTGGTGCAATTTGAACCCTGGCTTCCCTGCTGCATCAGCCATTAGGCTACTCCTCCTAGGGATGTGCACAGAACAAAACATTTTGGTTAGTTTCATTTTTTTTTCTGATTTTGAGACTTTATGGTTTATTAGGGACTTTCTATACTGCCCTTCAAACATCAGAAGGGTTTACAAATAAAAATAATCATAAAAGAAGGAAATAAACTTCAATTAAAATAGCAAATAGAGCCAAGTCTAGGCAGAGCACATATATATATACAGGGTGGCCCAAAAAAGTGAGAATATCTCGTAAATTAAAAGCTTAAATAGTTTACTTGTTTACCTTTTTCAGCTATACAATGTCTTTATTTTGACAATTTCCGGTCGCCATCTTTGTTTTTTTTTAATTTGTCAATCGTTTACATCTGTCTTTTTGAATTTTTAAATAACTTATATGCTACGAGATGTTCTCACTTTTTTTGGGCCACCCTGTATACATATAAACAGTATGTGAGGAATGGCTATGATGCAATGTAAAGGACTGTCGGAAAAGGTGTGTTTTGAGGTCATTCTTAAATCTGTGATATGAAGACTCCTGGCGGAGGTCAGGTGGTTGAGTCATAACAATCTTTGGAGACCTGGGGGAGAAAGAGTCGATTAGTATCGACAGAGCGAAGAGTCTGACATGAGGAATGTGAATAATGAGGGAGGAATGATACAAGGGAATACCAGTATGAAGAATCCTGGGTGGGATATTCAGAATTTTCTATTGAATTTGAGATGCAATTGGAAGCCAGTGGTATTGAATCATTAAAGGCTAATATTTAAATGCGATGGCGGTTAGCCGCGGCACTTAAATATCGTCAAGATATTCAGCAGCAGTCTCCGGTTAGGAGCTACCGCTGAATATCCTGGCTGTGCTGTACTAACCAGATAAACATTGACACTTAATCAGTTAGCCCAGTATTCAGCCAGGACCTCTGCAGATAGAAACTTAGGACAATCCGAGTTGCATGAAGAAATCCCGGCTGAAACTCGGTTAACTGAATAAGTGGCGGCACATATCCAGTTGGCATTGACACATCTTATCTCTGCCCCCAGACTGCCCCTGCACTCACCAGATGGTGAAGATGTTTGGTGGCAGTCTCTGGGTAGTACCACTGAATATCCCGTTCAATGATCTTAGGCTATCAGCCTCCACTGGTTGGCTGGCTAAGGGCTTTGAATATCGAGCCCTTTTTTTCAGTTAATTTCATATTAGAAAATTTTAATGTGCCTTAAAACTTTTTAACAGGCACTAATCAACATAACATGTTAATTGGTAGGTTAATGACTGTTAAGGGAATAGCGGGAATGGACGTCCCAACAGGCGGTCACCGGCCCTGGACATCCACGGCCGATTCTAATGTCGGCCCTGTATGTCCAGAGATGGCGAAATGGCCGAGGAAGTTATTCCATCTCTGAGGTGGAATAACTCCCCTGGACATTTATTTTTGTACATTCAGGGCATGAAAGGTGCTGGGGGAACCAGGGAACATTCCCCGCAGCCCAACCCTGGCCTTTGGAGGCTGGATCGGGGATTGGGCTGCGGAGAACGTACCATTTTAGTCTGCGGCCGGCATCACAGCATTTAAATGAAGCCACAGTGCCATGGCAACATGACGCATGGTGCTGCGGCTCCATTTAAATACCTTGACTGAGTTAGCTAGGTGCAGTCCTGCACGTGCAGGCCAGACAGAATCACTAGATATGCCCTGCGAGATCAGAATCACGATCCCCTCTGTGCGTCCAGTTCAGAGGGGATCTACATCTGCATCAGAATCGGGCCCTAAGTCAATTTAACGTGCACTAAATCTTTAAGGCACCTCAACAAACCAAATATGCACTAATGAATGTATGTTTCTAAGTCCTTTGGTAGTAGGAAAATCCTTCCTGTGGCTTTACAGTCAATGACGAAGATTGGATCTGAGCATTTGCAATGAGTGATGTGGAAACACACCACCATTTTGCCCAAACAAAGGTTACTAGATTTTGCAAACTATGGGAAAGGAGATGAGAATGGGGTAGTTGTGAGGGTGGGCGGGAAGCATGGAAGGAGATTAAAATTGACCACGTATTCCTCTGGAACTTTCCATTTTTATACTTCTATGCAGCTACAATGAGCAGAGTGACCAGGTCAATATTTTTCCCATAAGCAACAGGTGCATTAGACAAACCTTCTGCCTTGAGCTCCCATCTCTCCCAGTACAAAACTGCCCAACAGCAATGGCGTTGGCACAACATTTGATTCTCCCTCCCAGAGCCCAAGCAGCTTCCCTTTCCCCTCCAGACCCAGCAAACGCTTCTCTCTTCCCCCCTTCAGCTCCAGCAACCTTCTATCTCTTCCTCCCTTCCCCTCCAAGCCTAGTAACCCCCTCTCTCTTCCTGCCCTCGCCCCAGCAACTCTTGCTTTCTCTCTACACCTCTCTTCCTCCCCATCCCAGCCACCCCTTCCTCTTTTCTTAGCCCTGCTCCAGCAACTCCCTTCTCTTTTTCCCACCCCAAGCTAGCATCCATCTCTCTCCTCTTATCCCAGCAGCCCTGTCTCCCACCAGAGAAGAACCCCTCTTTCTCTTCTTCCTCAGCCCCTTCTCACTTCCTTCCCCCAGCAACACCAGTCCTCATTCTCCCTCTAACCCAGTAACTCCTTGTTCTCACCCCCAGCCCTAGCAGCTCCCCTTCTCTCCCCCCAGCTGCCCCTTCTTTGTCCCTCCCTAGAAACACCCTCTCTTCCCTGCCTCTTCTTCCTATCCTCCAGCCCCAGTATCCTCCTATCTTTTATCCCTCAGTCCCAGGAGCCCCCTCTCTCTCCCATTCAGCTCCCCCAGCCACCCTTCTCTCTCTCTCTCTCTTCCCCAAGCCCTAGTAGCCCTCTTCTCTCTACCCTTTCGTACCGAGGAATACCTCTTTTTCTAACCCCGCCCAATCCTAGCAACGTCTTTCTCTCTTTTCCCCCAGCACCAATCACATCCAATGATCGCCTCATTCTTCCCACTGCCTCCTACCTACTGGCTGCAATGGGGGCTGGAGCTCTGCCTCAGACATTCCTGCCTTCTTGATCTGCTGTGGTACTGCTTAGAACAGGCTGTCTTTCCTCATGTGAACATACAGCCAACCCCAAGACTCCCACCTGCCCTGCATGTATACACCATTTCCTGTGTCACTGCACCATTCCCTACCCTCAAACAGGGTGGCATGACATGGACCCTGGTGGGGCAGGTGCCTCGTTCATCCACTCCCCACAGTCTTCCTCCTTTGTCATGGATCCACGGGAGTGCAACCAAACCTCCCCCAATATTGTGTCATTCTTAGTGGTTGCCTAGTCAACCTAGTGCTACAGCTGACCCTGATAACCAAGAAACGGTTTACATTGGCTGATTTACCGAAGGAGCACGTGTTGTACAAATAACACTGATAAAGCATTAATTTACCAATGGACAGTACACTACACTGATAACACTGACAGAGCACTGACCAATCCAAGCATATGCACTGCATTGACGATAATGATAGGGTGCTGATTTAACAAAGGACAACACACTGCAGCGATAACATTATACTTATTACCTAGATAGGCCACTGCTGGAAACAGGATACCGAGTCTGATGGACCTTTGGTGTGACCCAGTGTGGCAGTTCTTATGTTCATCATCCTCGGGGGCAGCTCAAGGCAATCTGCTGCCTGAGGCCTTCGAAGGTTCAGATGGCGCCCCCTCCCCCCCCCCCCCCCCCAGCCCGTACAGGGGGCAGGGCTTTTTCAAAACTCCAATCAGGGACTGAACTAAACCAAAAAGCTAATTAGATTATATGGAGAAAATACAAGATGTTCACACATCAAGGAACAAAAAGAGAGCGAGAACCACAGCACAGTTTATAAAACTAAATTATAACTCATTTTTATTTTGTTGTTATAAACTGCATTATGGTTATTGCTTTTTCTTTTTCAATATATATTTTGCATCCACAGAACCCCCTTCAACAGTGGTTGCAGAGCAGAACCAGGACATTCACCCACAGAACTCAATATCTTTAAACAAAATCTGATACTGATCATCTCACTAACAACAACAAACATTCTCCAGTACCAGGCATATTGTGAACTAATACAAAACCCTACAACAAAGTCACTGAGTATCTATAGAGCAAATCTACCATACAATACCATATCAGCACCAACTTCCAAAACTCACATAAGGAGCCCACCAAAAAAAGTGTCACTGTAAATACTACAGTGGGCCCTGGAACATCCATACACCTATTTGAAAAGCTGAACATGTCATAAGAACATAAGAACATAAGATATGCCATACTGGGTCAGACCAAGGTCCATCAAGCCCAGTATTCTGTTTCCAACAGTGGCCAATCTAGGTCATATGTACCTAGCAGTTTCCCAAGGGACACAGGTTCCACAATGCTTGTATTGGTTCAAGCATTGATATCCTGGGTCCCTTCTTAATAATGGTTTATGGACCTTTCCTCCAGGAACTTGTCCAAACCTTTTTTAAACCCAGCTACACTAACAGCCTTTACTACATCCTCCAGTAACAAATTCCAGAGTTTGATTACACGTTGAGTGAAAAAATATTTTCTTTTATTAGTCTTAAATAGTTTACCCTGTAGCTTCATTGCATGTCCCCTAGTCTTTCTATATTCTGATAAGGTAAACAATCGATCTACGTTTACCCGTTCCACTCTGTTCATTAATTTATAGACTTCTATCATATCTCCCCTCAGCCGTCTCTTTTCCAGGTTAAAGAGCCCTAACCTTTTTAGCCTTTCTTCATAGGAGTATCCATCCATCCCCTTTACAATTTTGGTGGCTTTTCTAAAATCGCTATATTTTATTTTATTTATTTAGACAGTTTTTGTATACCGCCTTATCCTTCAATCAAAGCGGTCACAACACAATTGGGGGATACATTTAACGGGGATATGAGACACATACACTAATACTTACAGGGAACATGGGCAGTGGAGGGTTAAGTGGCTTGCCCAAGACCACAAGGAGCATCTGTGGGACTAGAAACCCCAGTCCTTCCGGCCCAAGGTTGCTGTCCTCTAGTGGGATTTGAACCCCCGACCTTCTGGCCTGAAGTACCTTGCCCCAACCACTAGGCTACTCCTCCCTATATCCTTTCTAAGATACGGCGACCAGAATTGCACACAATATTCAAGGTGCGATCTCACCATGGAACGATATAGAGGCATTATAATATCTTTTGTTTTATTTTCCATTCCTTCCCTTATCATACCTAGCATTCTATTTGCTCTCTTGGCCACTGCTGCACACTGGGCCGAGGGTTTTAACATGGTATCCACAATGACGCCTAAATCTTTTTCCTGGGTGGTGGTTCCTAATGTGGAACCTTGCATCGTGTAACCATAGTTTGGGTTGTTCTTCCCTAGGTGCATAAATTGGCAATTGTCCACATTAAATTTCATCTGCCATTTTGATGCCCAGTCTTCCAATTTATCAAGATCCTCTTGCAATTTTCCACAATCCTCTTGGGTTTTAACAACTTTAAATAGTTTTGTGTCATCTGCAAATTTGATAACCTCACTCGTTATTCCACTTTTCAGGTCATTTATGAATATGTCAAAAAGCAGCGGACCCAGCACAGATCCCTGGGGTACACCATTATTCACCTTTCTCCATTGGGAAAATTGGCCATTTAGCCCTACCCTCTGCTTTTTATCTTTTAACCAGTTCCTGATCCACAATAGTACACTGCCTCCTATCCCATGACTCTTTAGTTTTGCCAAAGGTCTCTCATGAGGGACCTTGTGAAAGCTTTCTGAAAGTCCAGATACACAATATCAACCGACTCACCTTTGTCCACCTGATTATTCACCCCTTCAAAAAAATATAACAGATTAGTAAGACAAGATCTTCTTTGTCTAAAGCCATGTTGGCTGTCTCCCATTAGGTCATGACTATCTACATGCTGACTAATTTTATTCTTTATGATGGTTTCTACCATTTTTCCCGGTACTGATGTCAGGTTCACCGGTCTGTAGTTTCCCGGATCACCCCTGGAACCCTTTTTAAAAATTGGTGTTACATTGATGATCCTCCAATCTTCAGGTATTAGAGATGATTTTAATGATAGTTCACAGATTACTAATAGCAGGTCTGCTATCTCATATTTCAGTTCTTTCAACACCCTTGGATGTATACCATCCAGCCCAGGTGATTTGCTACTCTTCAGTTTATCTAATAGTTGTAATAGTTGTAATAGTATGTATCGATATTTCCTTCAATTCTTCCGCACCTTTAAATACCACTTCAGTCATGGGTAACATCCCTACATCTTCCTCAGTAAAGACTGAAGCAAAGAATTCATTCAGTCTCTCCGCTATCGCCTTGTCGCCTCTAAGTGCTCCTTTAACCCCTTTATCATCTAATGGACCAACTGACTCTCTCACAGGATTTTTGCTACGAATGTACTTGAAAAGGTCTTTACTTCGCGTTTTTGCTTCCGCAGCAAGCTTTTTCTCAAATTCTCCCTTTGCCTGCCTTATTAATGCCTTGCATTTGACTTGCCAGTGCTTGTGCTGTTTCCAGGCTTCGTCGTTTGGCTCTTTTTTCCATTTCCTGAAAGATGCTTTTTTGGCAACAACAGCCTCTCTGACCTCACCTTTAAACCATGCTGGCAGTTTTTTGGACTTCCTTCCACTTTTCTTAAAGCGTGGAATACAGCGGGTCTGGGCTTCCAAGATAGTATTTTTCAACAACAGCCAAGCCTGATGTAAGTCTTTAACCTTTGCAACTGCTCCTTTTAGTTTTTTCTTAACTGTTTTCCTCATTTTATCATAGTCTCCCTTTCGAAAGTTAAAAGGTAGTACTGTGGATTTCCTTACTATCCCTCCTCCACTAATTAAATCAAAAGCGATCATGCTATGATCACTATTGCCAAGTAGCCCCATCAGCTCTATCATTACGATATAGTTTGTACCCAGGTATCACAGTGTCCCACTGGTTGTCCTCCTTCCACCATGTCTCTGATATTCCAATCATATCTAACCTTTCATTTAGTACTATATATTCTAACTCTCCCATCTTATTTTTTAGACTTCTAGCATTTGCATACAAGCATTTTAGAGAATGTATTTTATTCATATTAATTTGGCTATTGTTAGACATTGGTAATTTGGGATCTTTAAGCTCTGTCTGCTGCATACTTGAGGGCATTTGGGCTACTTTACCCTTTTGTGAAACCTCTCTGCTTTTGGTAGTATCCTTCAAAGATACATTCTTCCGAACCATCCGCTCTTGGGTGACTGTTGTCTTTCCCTTAATATCTAGTTTAAAAGCTGCTCTATCTCCTTTTTGAAGGTTAATGCCAGCAGCCTGGTTCCATCAAGTACAGAATAAGTGACTTACAATCTAAAGCAAAAATAAAAATATGTAGACAAAATTTAAACTGAAACCCCAAGAAGCCAGACACCTCAAGCAGTGCAACATCAGATAAATAGGCAGTTCCCCATACAGTATAAAATATAAAGATAACACAAAGTCCAATCACTAAAATGAAATACAATTATTTTTTCTACCTTTGTTGTCTGACCATTTTATTCTCTGATCATACTGGTCCCGATCTGAGGCTTCTGCTTTCCTGTCTTCTCTTAGCTCTCTTTCTGTGGTCTATGGTCCATCTGCCATATCTCTTCTTTTGTTTTCTTCACTTCTTTCCATTAGCCTATTTACAGTTCCAGTAACCCTCCCCAGTATCAGCCCCTTTCCAGTCCTCCCTCCCAATACCTTCCAATGTCAACTTGCATTCCCATGACTGCCACTGGTGTCCCTTCCCTTCCAGTCCCCCTCCTTCCCCACTGTCCAGTCCCTTCTAGTCCAAATACCATGGCAGCCCCTCTCAGCATCCACTCCTTCCAGTTCCATTCTCCCATCCCCTTGCATCAGTCCATTTGTAGCCCTAGCCCCCAGTTTTCTTTCAGGGCCAGTAGCTCTATCCTCCCCTCCCCACCATCAGCCCATTCACAGTCAAAGCCCCCCAATCAGCTCACTTCCAGTGCTAGTCCCCCCTCAACCCCCATTACCAGTGCTAGCCTCCCCTAATCAGCCCATTACCAGTCCTACCCCCCCATCAGCCCATTACCAGTCCTAGCCTCCACTAATCAGCCCATTTCCAGTCCTAGCCCCCCGATCAGCTCATTTCCAATGCTAGCTCCCCATCAGTCCTTTACCAGTCCTACCCCACTCCATCAGACCATTACCAGTCCTAGCCTCCCCTATTCAGCTCATTTCCAGTGCTAGTCCCCCCTCAGCCCATTACCAGTGCTAGCCCCCCTAATGAGCCCATTACCAGTCCCAGCCCCCCCTCCCCGATCTGCCCATTACCAGTGTTAGCCCCCTCATCAGCCCATTATAATCCTAACCTGCACTGTCTGGAATAGTCTCCCAATGGAGGTGGTAGAGATGAGGACAGTATCTGAATTCAAAAAAGCATGGGACAAACACAGAGGATCTCTAAAAGAAAAAAAGGGACTGTTGTAGTGGTTGATATGGAAGGACAGACTAGATAGGCCATGTAGTCTTTTTCTGTCGTCATTTTTCTATGTTTCTATGTCTCTCCCCTTTGTCCAACATTTCTCCTCTATCTGTCCAGTATGTGCCCCCCGTCTCTCCCCTTTGTCTACTACTTATCCCCCTGTCTCCCCCTTTGTCCAGTATGTCCCCGTCTCCTCCTTTGTCCAGCGTGTCTCCTGTCTCCCCCTTTGTCCAGCACTTCTCCCCGTCTCCCCCTTTGTCCAGCATGTCTCCTGTCTCCCCCTTTGTCCAGCACTTCTCCCCGTCTCCCCCTTTGTCCAGCATGTCTCCTGTCTCCCCCTTTGTCCAGTACTTGTCCCCGTCTCCCCCTTTGTCCAGTATGTCCCTGCTGTCTCCCCCGTTGTTCGGAATCATGACCCCTGTCTCCCCCTTTGTCCAGTATGTCCCTGCTGTCTCCCCCTTTGTTCGGAATCATGACCCCTGTCTCCCCCTTTGTCCAGCATGTCCCCTGCTGTCTCTCACTTTGTCCCCCCTGTCACTCACCATTGTCTCTCCTTGTTGTCCACCTCCTGTCCCCATTCCCTCCACCTGCACCTCTCATCCAGCAGTGGCGGCGGCGGCGGCACTCTGACTGTTTTAATTTTAGATTTTGCCGCCTCTGCCCTGCCTCTGCTTTCCTGCGCGGGAAATCAGAGGCAGGCCAGAGGCTGTAAAATCTAAAATTAAAAACAGATCCGGAGTGCTGCCGGCGTCGGGAGTGCCGCCCCTGTCGGAGTGCCACCTGAGGTGATCACCTCAGACGGCCTAATGGATGAACCGCCCCTGATCATCCTTTAGCCACTTTGCTTTGAGTTGTACCTGGTTCCATGTCATCAGAAAAAGGCTCATCCTGTCCTGGCTATACCATAATGCATGTAAAGTTCTGATTCCCATAAGAAAAGGAGGCTGACAACCGCATACATGCTTTAGGGAAAAACCCAACCAGGGGGTGATTAGTTTGTGTCATATGATATGGGGCTAGTTGGCAATTGTATGTGGGCTGGTTCCATTTTTAACTGATATTAGTGTGTTGTAGGGAAGTAATAGAAATTATTGGATATTTGAATTCATCTTATTACTTGTTTCTCTGTTTCTAGATTCTTCGTGTGATGATCTGTTGAGCCACTCTATGTCAAGATGATGCCTCATTGACCTTTGACCTTCAACACTGCACCAAGGACTAACCAAAATGTCAGTAAATGACACTACAGTCTAGTCGAGGGAGTCTTAATAACTAAGCCTCCAGTCATCTCACTATCACCACATAGTTTGACTTCAGGACTGAGCTGTGGATGATTGAATGTCCGAGGTTGCCAGTCCTCAACGGTCTGCAAGTCCTTCTGCTAGTGCCATGGCGTTACCTGCTTGCCTATGGGGATTGTTCCTGCGTGTGCTGGCATGTCTTGCTAACCAGCATCCTGGCTACAATGTAGTGCCAAAGAAGGAAATCAGTATTGAAGGGGATCTAGTTATTGGGGGCCTATTCCCTGTTCATGAGAAAGGCAGCACCATTGAGGAGTGTGGAAGGATCAATGAGCATCGGGGGATCCAGCGGCTGGAGGCAATGCTTTTTGCACTGGACGAGATCAATAAGGACCAGCATATCCTGCCAGGAATCAAACTGGGGGCACACATCCTAGACACCTGCTCCAAGGACACATATGCCCTGGAGCAATCCCTGGACTTTGTACGTGCTTCATTGACCAGGGTAGATGGCTCAGAACACATCTGCCCCGATGGGTCCTATGCTATCCATGATGAGGTGCCCATGGCTATCACAGGTGTCATCGGAGGATCATACAGCGACGTCTCCATCCAGGTCTGAAACATATTAAGAATAAAGCAAGGAGGCTAGTGAAGGGACAGAGGGGAACAGGATACTACATGGGGGAAATGAAAAGGAACTGAATAAGAAAATCACATGGTTTAAATGCAATGCTACAAGCCTCAGAGTGCAATGATATAAAATTCAAAACTGGTCAGAGAAACTGGGAGATGCAGCGTACTGATACTGGGGAGACTGAGCCAGTGCTTAATACAGGGCAGCCTACTGCACACTCGTATTTAAGTATTCAGGAGACAAAGCTGGTATTTAAGGCAAGGGGAACGTATCATACATTAATATGGATTTCAGATTTCATTACTTCCCTTTCCAAACCCATGTTCAAGGTGAGTTACAATTTAGGTCCCTTCCCTAGGAATACTACAATCTAATTGGTACCTGAGGAAATAGAGGGTAAGTTATCCAACGCAGTAGCCTCCTGGTGGAATTTGTTGTGCTTCCTCATTTCCCCTCCCTGACGTTTCCTCTGCATTGTGTTGTGGTTTAATACATGTGAGGTATATGTTTAAGTACTCAAATTACTGGTTTTCTTTGTAAACCACTACAGTGCACATGCCATTAGTGGTTTATAAATCCTTCAAATAAATACGTAAGTTTCTTAAAGTCACAAGCAGCATCGGTAGATGTAGGACCAGAACCTTCGCTTCTGTGATTTTCAGTCCACTGCTCTAAGCACTAGGCCAATCCTCCATTCATAGTAATACTTGAATATTTGGGAGGTAGAATTGGTATTTCATTCCTGGGAGGCAGATTTTGCACTTAATACAAGGGAGTATACGAGCACTCTAATATTCTGGTGGCAGAGCTAGTATTTGGCACAGAGAAGGCCAAGTTCAACTGCTGTTCTCACAAGATACAGTTAAATCTAATTTTGAGGATGTAGTGGATCCCACAATGGACTAAGTGATCTGGCAATTTCATGGGCTATAGGAATGCAGGTAGAAATCTATCCTTACTTCATTTTAGTGGGTCCTGAAAGGCGGGGGAAGATTGGCTCTAAGGTACATAAGAACATAAGATATGCCATATTGAGTCAGACCAAGGGTCCATCAAGCCCAGTATCCTGTTTCCAACAGTGGCCATTCCAGGTCTCAAGTATCTGTCGGGTTCCCAAAGGTATACACATTCCATGCTGCTTGTCCCAGGAATAAGCAATGGATTTTCCCAGTCCTCTTTAATAACAATTTATGGACATTTCCTCCAGGAACTCATCCAAACCTATTTTGAACCCAGCTACACTAACAGCTTTTACTACATCCTCCAGTAATGAATTCCAGAGTTAGATTACATGCTGAGAAAAAAATATTTTCTTTGATTAGTCTTAAATGTGACACACTGTAACTTCATTGCATATCCCCTAGTCTTCTACTTTTTGAAGGAGTAAACAACCAACCTACATTTATCTGTTAACACTCCATTCATTATTTTATATATCTCTATCATATTTCCACTCAGCCATCTCTTTTGCAAGTTGAAGAGCCCTAACTTTTTAAGTCTTTCCTTATAGGGATATTGTTCCATCCCCTTTACCATTTTGGTCACTCTTCTCTGTACCTTTTCCAATTCTGCTATGTCCTTTTTAAGATATGGTGACCAGAATTGCCCACAATATTCAAGGTGCAGTTGCACCATGGAGTGATACAGAGGCATTATGATGTCATCCTTTGTTTTATTCTCCATTCCTTTCCTTATGATTCCTTGCATTCTATTTGTACACTGGGCAAAGGGTTTCAACGTATTATCCATGCTGACACCTGAATCCTTTTCCAGAGTCATGATTCCTAATGTGCAACCTTGCAGTGCTACTTCTACTACTACTACTACTACTACTACTATTATACTTATCATTTATATAGCACCCCAAAACATAGATTGCCCCACCATTTCAGGAGATCATTCACTTGCAATGTGCCAGCCAAGCTGTATTGGAGTCCTCTGCCCACAATGCTGGTGGCAGGGGTGGTGCTGTGATAACATGCTTTTAGAAACATGATATCACAGCCCCCTACCGACAACAGTGCAGGTGAAGAATGGCAAAGTACTCAATAACTTCTCTTGCAATAAGCTTACATCATTAACCTACTGCAATAAGCTGTAGGTTAATGATGTAGGTTAATGAATGCAGCTGAGATTTAGTATTAAAAAATGCAAGGTCATGCATTTGGGTTGCAGCAATCCAAGAGAGTGATATAGTATAGGGGGTGAAGTACTTTTGTCCACAAAAGAAGAGCAGGATCTAGACGTGATTGTGTCTGACGATCTTAAAGGAGCTAAACAGGTAGAAAAGGCAACAGCAAAAGCTAGAAGGATGTTTGGGTGCATAGGGAGAGGAATGGCCAGCAGAAGAAAGGAGGTGATAGTGCCTCTGTATAAGTCTTTGGTGCGACCTCATTTGGAGTATAGTGTGCAATTCTGGAGACCGCACCTTCAAAAGGGTATAAACAGGTTGGAGTCGGTATTGAGGGTGGCTACTAAAATGGTTAGTGGTCTTCATGATAAAGCATATGAGGACAGACTTAAGGATCTTAATATGTTTACTTTAGAAGAAAGGCGGGATAGAGGTGATATGGTTGAGACATTTAAATACCTCCGTGGCAGGACGAGGGAGTAACAAGATGGCGATTGGAAGGCTCTGACCTGTGAGGCGGCGTTTTGACGGTGCTTGCGGTTTGGCGGTGTGTTCCTGAACTTTGGTTATGGGACGGAAGAAGCGGAAGCAGGCTGCCTTTCTTCCTGGGGCGGACCTGCCGGGGCCATCAACTCAGCAAACGCTGTCGGAATGCGGCTTCGCGGCTGGAGCGGGAGCAGCGTCTTCGGCAGTGCCGGCAGGAGGAGTGTCGACACTGAGTGCATCAGGGGTTTGGCTTTCGCCGGAGGAGCGTTCCGCCCCCCCCCCCCACACCACGACCCAGAAGTGTTTCCCCGCTTGGAGCTGCTTTCCCTGCAGGCTTGCCTGTGAGCACACCAGTGAAAGGAGAGCCAGGAGGTGCATCGGCGGGGAGTTTTTTCTCTACAGGTGTTGTGGTGCAGCAGAAGGCAGCGGAGAGAGAAGATACATCAGAGGGGCAAGCTGTGGCAGCACCTGGCCAAGTGGAGGACCTTTCGGGAGCGTTTATGCTGTAAAGACCGGCGGTGATCACGATAGAAGCACTGTGGGACGGACTGGCTGCTCTAAACACTTCCCTGAAGAATGTACTGGGTATCGTGAGTACAGAGATTGTTGGGGTGAAGTCAACTTGTGTTACCCTCTCTGATGTTCAGGACGAGCAAGCTGAGAGACTCTCTAGGTTGAAGCAGGACGTTGGGCAGCTTCGGGATTTGGTGGCTGCCCAGGTTAAGGACAGGACTGTGTCTTCCAGAAAAATGGAGTATCTGGAGAATCAGGTCCGTCGGTGTAACCTGCGGTTCCTGAATTTTCCACGGTCTCCCTTATTGTCACCAATGGAGATGGTGAGAAAGTACTTTGGGGAAGTTTTGAAGATTTCCCTGGAGCATTTCCCACCTCTGGTTCGGGCTCAGTATATGTCCTTGGGGTCACGGGATCGTGGTTCCAATACCCTCCCTGTTTCTCCTGGATTGGGTGACCTCACAGGGTTTTTGGAATCTTCCCTGGAGGTCAT
Source organism: Ichthyophis bannanicus (assembly GCA_033557465.1). NCBI lineage: Eukaryota > Metazoa > Chordata > Amphibia > Gymnophiona > Ichthyophiidae > Ichthyophis > Ichthyophis bannanicus. Next base: position 50,689,151 of record CM066046.1, read on the forward strand.
TACTGATAAAGCTACTCTCCTTGTAACTCTAGCACTGGAGTCGGATAAGTTTTATATCCTTAAATTGTATTTCAAGAATTTCAATGAAGTGTTCCTAGGTTCTAATGTGCGTATATTCCCTGATATATCCCGTGTGACGCAACTGAGAAGGAAGGACTTTTTGGTCCTTCGCCCCAGGGTTTTCGCTCTAGGGGCAACTTTTCAGCTTAAATTTCCTGCCAAGTGTTATGCGGTATTTAAACAAAAATCTTATATGTTTTTTGACTCTAGGCAGCTTCAGGAGTTCTTGGAGGCTAGGGAAGTTGTGGTAGTTGAGGATGCCGGACCCTTCCATTCGGCTGACGCCTAAGTCTCCACCTGTTTGCATTATATGTAGAGGTTAGATAGTTTAGGACCGCTTGAGGTCATTTACTCTCTGTTTATATTTTATTCCTAGTACTTCCTTAATATTCCTCTATTTTGTGGTCTAAATATGTAAATGGGAGATTAGTTTCTTTAGGATGATTTCATCTTTTCTTTTCTTGTTTTTGTAATGCCCATTTTCTTTTTCATTCAATGTACTTTTTGGATATATCATTTATTAATAATTGATAAATAAATTTTTTTAAAAACCCTCCATGGCATATATTCACAGGAGGAGAGCCTCTTTCAATTGAAAGCACGCTCTGCTACAAGGAGACATAGGATGAGGGTGAAAGGGGATAGACTCAGGAGTAATATTTGGAAATATTTCTTACGGAAAGAGTGGTGGATCCGTGAAACAGTCACCCAGTGGAGGTGGTAGAGATGAGGACAGTATCGGAATTCAAAAAAGCATGAGACAAACACAGAGGATCTCTAAAGGGAAAAAAGGGGAGTGTTGTAGTGGTTGACATGGAAGGACAGACTAGATAGGCCAAGTGGTCTTTTTCTGCCGTCATGTTTCTATGTATGTCTGATTGGACAGGTGAATGATCTGACCACATGATGCCATCAATTTTTGCTAGAACCAATCTTTGAATTAAAGATTCGTCCATAAACCACAGATCCATTCTAGAGTAAGCATCATATCTCAGAGAATAAAAAGTAAAATCATAAGAATATGAGGTAAACCATGCTGAGTCTGGACAAATCCATCAGGCTTAGCATTCTGTCTTCTATAGTAGCCAGTCTGGGACATAAATTCCCTGGAAGATCCCAAAAGGTTCTCTGATTCTTATAACTGCTTTCCAGAGATGAGCAATGACTGTCCTAAATCTATCTATTACTTACTTGGACTTTTCCTCAAGGATCTTGTCCAAACCGTGAGAGAGAGAGAGAGACTTGGGTGCTACAAGCTACAAAATCATAGAAAAAATGAGTGTGCACCATAAAACCAAGAAATAAAAAAATAAACCCTTCAAAAAATAAATATCTTCCAAATTAGGTGGATTTTTTTTAAATTTAAAAAGAAACAAAGATAAAAAACAAATTAAGTAGTCACATAAAACCCGGCACAGCTATGTTTCGGCTTATGCCTGCATTAGTGGTTAAAATGCATAAAAAATGTTCAACATCCTTCAACCGACCCAAAAAGCAAAATTAGCAAAAAGATTTTCCTATAAAATCAACTTTTAACTAAAGAAAAAAAAAATATATATATATAATTTTATAGGATACCAAATATATTATAACAGTGAATCAAAAAATGAATTTAAATTATATGATTCTTATCCCCCATGTTATCAAAAAGAATTCTTTATGACACCATGAAGTGCTCAAAACGTTTTTGTGTATGTATATTAATTAATATTATAGAATTAGAAATAAAGAAAATGAAAAAACATTTGATCATTTCTCAATTCACAAAGTACATATGCTATTCAAACTGATCGAGAACTTGCTAGTGTCCACTACTCTATTATATATACCATGTGTTGCAATCAGTATATGATTGAAAAGGTGAACTCAGTGGTGTATATGAATAAAGAGAGCAAAACAATACCATAAGGTCATCATTACTCATCGTTTTGAACGTATATGCCTGTATCCCTTTCCAAATCCATCTATTAAAAAAGTACATATTTATTTTCTTGTTCCATTGTTTGAAAAACCATAAATGCTGTTCTTCGTAAATGAAAAATGACGAAAATTTACTTATTCATAGTCAATGTTACCACTTCAATGAGGATTCAGAAAAGTTCCCTTTTGTCTGTCATAAAGCCATATCATGAATGCTGCGCTTCCCCATGGCTCCAGTTCCAATCATGGTTTCGCTGATATAAAGTGCATCAGAGATGTCCAAAGAAAACAATCACGATAGATCTTAGATTTAAAAACGTATGAGGACACAAGCACATTATGAAGCATTTCTTCATACTAAGCTTCAACGGGCTTAGGGAATGACAGTAAAAGATAGCGATGTCATTTACACCACTTAAGATTGAGTTCACCGTTTCCATAATCTATTAAGAGGGTTAATATCACAAGTTCTCCACTAGACCCATGCCCATTTCCATGGATAAAGATAGCAAGAGCCGAATTATCCCCAATAATTCTAAAGATGAGTCATTCTTCTCTATCTCAAGGTTACATGCCTGCCTTCCTCAAGAAAACCTCAATTACACCAATATTGAAGAACCATTCACTGGACGTGACACTTATCTCCTACTGACCTATCTCAAGTGTATCTCAAGTATACCTTTCCGCCCTCCTCTTCAACTTGTACTTGCAACCCATTACAAGCATATTTAAAAAACACAAGATTAACCATTTTATCTACGCCGACGACATCATGCTCACTATCCCCATAAACACTAGCAACCCCACATATGACACCCTATCCGAATGCATGACTGAGGCCACCTCTTGGATGGAAACCAACTACCTCAGCATCAACCTTAAAAAAACGGAAGCAATGTTCGTAACAAGAAAACCCATTACTGATGACACTTACCCAACAACAATCACAATCAACAAAACAACCATACCTGTTAGAAAGGAGGTAAAGTACCTAGGAGTAATAATAGACTACACACTCACCATGTTACCTCACATAAAACAGACAGTAAGAACCATATTCTACAAACTTAAAACTATACAACACCTAAGACCTCTCTTTGACACACATGACTTTAGATCTGCAGTCAGTACACTCATCACCCCCCACTTCGACTATTGCAATAGTCTCCTAATTGGCCTTCCACAAAAAAACACATATCTGTTACAAAGAGCCCAGAACATCTGTGCCAAGGTAATTGCTAAAGCTCGCCTAACAGACCATGTAACCCCAATACTGCTGGAATTACACTGGCTTCCTATAAATAGCCGAATCAGATATAAAATTCTCCTAACAACTTTCAAACTCCTAAACGACATCGCCCCCTCACACCTGTCCACACTACTGCATGTTCCATCTGAATCAAGAACACGCAGACAAAACGCAGCCCACTCCCTTAACATACCAAAAACCTTCAGGAAGACAAAAAAAACCCCACAAGCTCCCGAGCTTTCTCATTTGCTGCCCCCACGCTCTGGAGTGATCTCCCAATAACCCTCCACATGATAAAAGACCTTCCTCAATTCAGGAAAGAACTCAAAACTTACCTATTCTCTGAGCATTTTGAAATCCCCTACCCCCAAAGACCAACCCCACAGCAACCACAGACACACTCCCAAAAAACTCCTGAAATCACAATTAACTAACCCAGACAGACCCCCACCATACACACACCTGACTTACGATGAAAAGGAAATAAATTCCAATAACCACACATGCCCAATGTCTATTATACCCTGTAACACATTGTTTATAGTCTTTCGTAAATACCCAATGTAAATAGTTTTGACAGTTGTATGCATTATTACCTGTACAAAGTTAGAATTACTGTTCAATGTAAATGTATACAGAAGTATACAAAATTGTTAACTGTTCCATGTAAACCACCCTTGATCTCTGGAAGGGGCGGTATAGAAGAAAATAGATAAATAAATAAAATAAATAAATAAATAAATATATTTCATTGCAAAGATAATAGAAGAGGTAGTACAGCTCCAACTACAAGAACACTTCACGACATACGCCCCTTTAGGTCCTCAGCAACACAGCATCTATCCACAACATAGTGTCAAAACATTTGTCACAACTTTACTATACACATTAATAAGAGGTATTGAAAAGCCAGGACAAGGTTTTATATTTATCTTCCTTGACATTTTGGCTGCATTTAGCTCCATAAACCACAACACACTCATATCCACACTACAGGAAGTGGGAATTCACAACACTATCTTGGCATGGTTTACATCATACCTAAAAGTCCACCAGCAACAAGTCAAACTCAGTCCAGTCACATCCAACCCTCTCAAACAGCAAATAAGGAGTACCCCAGAGATCCACACTGTCCTCCCTCCTATTCAACATTTACAATCATCCACTATGCACAATAATAAAAAAATACAACGTCCAATACCACATCTACGCGGACAATTTAATGATCTACACCAAGTTCCTCACAGACAACCCTAATCACACAATTATAATAGGATGTTTCAATTACCCAATGGCTAACAAGCAATAATCTCTCCGTAAATTATAATAAAACTGAAGTTCTCCATGTAATGAGAGATCCAATCTGAATCCCAACAGCAACCTTAAGAATTAATCATATTGAGCTGGAAGTAAAATCAGAAGTCAAATATCTTGGTATATTGCTAGACCAGACACTAAGAGGCTATTCCATTCTGGCTGTCCAGCTCCTTGTGTGACCAGGCAGAACCAGGGCATGCAACGGTAGCACCCGATTCTGATCCTGAGGGAGCTAGACATGCCCGTGGGATTAGAATCGGGTCTACCAGCCTGGACATGCAGGCCGACCCTAATTCTGATCAGCCATATGCCCAGTCACATACCCAGCTAACTCAGCCAGGCTCCTGAATGGAGCCACAGTGCCATGGTGTCCCATCGCCATGGCACCATGGCTCCATTCAGGAGCCGCAATCTCTGGCCCAGAAAAGACACCTCTTTCCCCGCAGCCCGACATCCCAATCTAGCTTTCCAAGGCTTGGCTTGGGCTGCGAGGAACCCCCTGCACCCCCTCACCTGCTCCTCCGGATTCCATGTAGAAATCCCCTACTGTCCATGGAGACTTATTCCACCTTTGAGGTGGAATAAGTCCCCCGTCCACAATGAAGGCCCCGGATGTACAGAGCCGACTTTGGAATCGACTCTGTACGTCCGGGGTCTTGGCCTACCTGTGCTTTGCCTCTGGACTGCCCCCTCTTGCCCCTTTCTAATGCTCCCCATACAACAGTGCTGTTCGTATGAGGAGCCTTAGCAACAGGAGCAGCAGGGGGACGAACAGCGGGGATGTACGTCCTGCCTGGACATACATTTTCACTGTTTGTGGCACAGAATGACCCCCTAAGAGCCTGATTCAGCAAGGGGCACGTCCGGGCCATCTAGATGGCCAAGAAATGGAAGGCCCCAAAAGGCACCAAATTCTGCTTCTAGGTATCCGATTCTGCATAGGGCGGGCTGCAAAATCATGCACCTGCACAGCCCAGCATTGCCTTGATTCCCCACCCTATGTTCCTTCTGGAGTGCCGGTGCTGTGGTATCCTGTTGCCATGACACCGGGACGCCCAGCAGGAGACCTGCAAGCCTGCTACCATGCAAATGTGGTCTAACCCCACCGCCCAACCCTTGGCAGGATCTGCCTGGGTCGGGATCGAGTGGAGGGACCTCACTTGCTGCAGACCCTGCGCTAGTGGGGAGCTGCCAGACCAGGTCGCCGCCATCTCCTTCCATCTCCATGGTGGAACAGGTAACACAGCTGGCCTCCAGATGCAGGACGTACAGGGCCATGACCTGAATCGGCCCTGTATGTCCCAGCGCATAGCCCCTCCCTCACCCTGCCTCTGTCTTGCCCCCTCTCACCCCCATCCAGCGCTCCCCGCACAGAGACCTTGTACGTATGGGGAGCCTGGTTAACATCATATGGGCAATGTGAATAGCGGTGCTGAACGTGTACCAGAACGACTTCCTAAGGGGGTCATTCCGAAATACAAATAGGCCACCTGGACATGCAGGATAGACATTTTGCTTGCAAAAATGTCTAGACCCATATTCTGCAATCACACGGCCCTGCATGTACACAGCACTCAAATGGGGATCTCAGAACGGGGGCATGGCAAGCCGTGGAGACATATAAAGTGTATTCAGGAAAGGCCCATGTTTGTCCTGAGTGCGTCCCGTGGAAGCATGCGTTATACCAGCAGCAACATGGAATCAGAGCAGAAGATTTACTGCTCTGAACTTCAACATGCCCCATAGAGATGAATGGCTGTGACACGTCAGTATTGAACTGGTGTGTCTGCTGTCTGGGAGGGCAAAAGAAGCAGTTGTAAAGAACAGAATGCACAGGGGAGAGACGTTTGTAAGGTGCGGTACCAATAATAAACACCCCCACAGAAATATAAAGCACTGCAATAGTCTTTATTCTGGCTATGCTGACATTTGCTGTTTGTGCTAAAGGGGCTATTCTAGGCTTCCCTAACAATTCCTGTCTTTGTAGAAATGGGACTGCAGATGTAGGGATGGTATCTGAGTTAGTGTGGAGCAGAAGCATGTTTGTCTGAGATGTGTGGTCCTGAGACACTCTGCTATTATGTTTTACCAGCAATTGTTTATCAGTGCAGGGCTTAGATTTGGCATGGGTATGCTATTTGTGACCGCATATGAGACTGTGTGTGTGTCTGTGTGTTATGCGGACTGCAGGGGAGGCCCTGGTGTGCTAACCGCAACTCTGGGCGGACGTGTTTGCCTGGCCAGTACTTGGATCATCTGACCATGGCATCACCAGGTGCGCAACATATCAGGGCAAGTCCCTATCAATGGTGCAGGACTCTCAGAGTGGGGGCATCCAGCAGTGTAAACAGCACTAATGCATATCCAAATGTACCATCAGAGGTCTCTAAAATTGTGCACATTTGTTAGGACAGAGGATGGTGCTTTTGGGCATGTGTTTCTGATGTTTGCACTGTAGCATGGGCCCATCCCAGTGGTTTCCTGTGAATGACAAGGATATCTTTTGACATGTAGCAGTACAGACCCATTTCAGTTTTTTCTGGCCCATCCTTAGCATTCCAAGTACTGCTTTCAGCGATGCCCACTGAAAGAATAACTAAGGTGCTCATCACATGCCCTTTATGTGTTGCTGCAGGGTCTGTCAAAAATTTATAAATACACTCCACACATACCAAACTTTACTGTGATTGAGTCATAGATATAGATCTTATATCGTCTTCAGTTTAAATGTGAACGGGAGGTCTCAGACATATCGGGCATAGTTTAGGCATTAAAAAGCCCACTCAAAATTGCCCTATTGCATCAATGACCTCCCTTATCAGCAATTCTTTAGGCAAAAATCAGATCATGTGCATAAAACTTAGCTTATACAAAGAAACTCTTCAGAGCAACAAAATCTGATGCCTCCCCAACACCACAAATCAGCGCCTCATAAGCGTTTCACTATCATGCTTCATCAGGGGAATAACTGTAGAGACACAAACAGATATAAACAAAACTTATGTAAAACCCAAAAAATTTATCTCAATGCCATCATAGTAATAATGAATTCTAAAAAGTATTCCACTTCTAACAACCATAGATACAGCACACACACACATAAATATATATATATATAGAGAGAGAGAGAGATTTTTTGGGTTTTACATAAGTTTTGTTTGTATCTAATAGCATGCGTCTTCAAGATTCTACATTACCAAACAGCAACTAGCCTTCAAGCCCTAATACATAAAGCCCTTGACACCAGAGCAAGAAGACGCATGAACCAAAACCTTCTCTCCACCCCACTCTCAAGGACAAACAGCAGTCAACAAACCTGCAACAGAGCATTCACCTTATTCACACCTACTTTCTGTGACTCCCTTCCAGAAGTCCTCAGATCTTCTGAAACTGTGTCTAAACTAAGGCAGAGACTCAAAACATATCTGTTCATAGAATACTTTGGGACAGACACTAAGTAATTACTACACAGCTTGTCAAATGTTACAGTAAAGTTGTGGTCAACATTATTGGCACCCTGGCGTTTTAGGTATGTTGTGTACAATATCTTGAGAAATAATTGGAAATATTCCAACTGTACGTCATCATAATATTTCAATAGTATGTTCAAATGCATACAACCAAAAAAAGATGTCTGTGCAACTTACACATAATAATTTCTGAGAAAAAACAACATATAGAAACATAGAAATAGACCACATGGCCTATCTAGTCTGTCCTTCCATATCAACAACTACAACAGTCCCCTTTTTTCCTTTAGAGATCCTCTGTTTGTCCCATGCTTTTTTGAATTCAGATACTGTCCTCATCTCTACCACCTCCACTGGGAGACTATTCCTCGGATCCACCACTCTTTCCGTAAAGAAATATTTCCGCATATCACTCCTGAATCTATCCCCCTTCACCCTCATCCCATGTCCCCTCGTAGCAGAACTTGCTTTCAATTGAAAGAGGCTCTCCCCCTGTACATTTATGCCACGGAGGTATTTAAACATCTCAATCATATCACCTCTATCTCGCATTTCCTCTAAGGTATACATATTAAGATCCTTAAGTCTGTCCTCATATGCTTTATAATGAAGACCACTAACCATTTTAATAGTCACCCTCTGTACTGACTCCATCCTGTTTATATCCTTTTGAAGGTGCGGTCTCCAGAATTGCACACTATACTCCAAATGAGGTTGCACCAAAGCCTTATACAGAGGCACTTTCTCCTCCTTTTTCCTGCTAGTCATTCCTCTCTGTATGCACCCAAGCCTCCTTCTAGCTTTTGCCGTCACCTTTTCTACCTGTTTAGCTACTTTAAGATCATCAGACACAACCACGCCTAGGTCCCGCTCTTCTTTAGTGGACAAAAGTATTTCACCCCCTATACTATATTGCTTGCTTGGATTGCTGCAGCCAAAATGCATGACCTTACATTTTTTAACATTAAATCCCAGCTGCCAAATTCTAGACCATTCTTCAAGCTTAGCTAGATCCCTCCTCATGTTATTTACACCTTCCTGGGTGTCTACTCTATTGCAGATTTTGGTATCATCCGCAAAGAGGCAAACCTTACCCGACAGCCCTTCCGCTATATCCCTAACAAAGATGTTAAAAAGAATCGGACCAAGGACAGATCCCTGGGGCACACCACTGGTAACATCCTTCTCCTTAGAGTGAGCTCCATTTACGTGTACTCTTTATCTCCTCCCACCCAACCAATTTCAAACCCAGACAAGATTAATGGCACCCTTCACTAATATGTGGTTGCACAACCCTTGGCAATGATGACATCCTTCCATTTCTTGTAGCCATCTATAAGTTTCCTACATCTGTCTGCTGGTAGTTTCTCCCACTCTGCAATTGCAATTTGTTCCAGCTCATGAATGTTTCCAGGATTCTTTTTACTAATGGCAGTTTTCAGCTCTTTCCAAAGGTTCTCGATTGGATTGAGACCAGAACTCATTGTTGGCAAGTTTAAAAACAGTCCATTTGTTCATTTTTAATCATTTCTTTGTACATTTGGAAACATGTTTTGGGTCATTGTCCTGCAGGAAGACATATGACCTTCGACCGAGACTTGGCTTTCGGACACTTGGTAGCACATTTTGCTCCAAAATACCTTGGTAGTCCTCTGACTTCATGATTCCTTTAATATGTTTCAGGCCTCCAGTTCCTGAGGCAGCAAAACAGCCCCACAACATTATGGAACCTCCATCATATTTAACTATAGGAAGGGTGTTTTTTTCCCATGTAAGCTTCATTTCCTCGCCTGTAAAGGTATCACTGGACTGCATTGTCAAAGAACACAAGTTTGGTTCCATCTGTCCACAGAACATTTCCCAAAAGGATTGTGGTTTCCCAAGTGGGTTTGGGCAAAGATCAGGTGTGGTGTTTTATGTCTGTCTTCGAGCAGTAGAGGTCTTCCTTGGCCATTGTCCATGAAGTCCTTCTTTGTTTAGTGTGTAGCATATTGTGCAGATTGAAACCACTACTCTAGGTCAGCCTTAAGTTCTTTGGATGTTGTACATGGTGCTTTTCCAAGAGTTCACACTAACCTTCAAAGACATCTTGGATTAATTCTCCTCTTCCCACCACATCCTGTGAGGTTCTTGATAGTTTCATGAGCAGAAAACATCTTAATAACATTGTGAACTGTAGACACAAGAATCCCAAGGTCTTTGGAGATGGCCTTCTACCCTTTAGAAGTTTGGTGTTTGATGATTATGGCTTTTCTGACTGTCTCAGGCAGCTCTCTTGTCTTCACCATTGTGAAAATGGAACAGGGAGTAAATGTGGCCATTTTAAACATTAGAGCCATCATTCATTGGTTGATTCAAGCACGCGAGTACTGACAATTGATCACAGGTGCATCTAAATTTTACTGCAGTGAGAATGTGGTTCTTCTGTTTAAACTGATTTTAATCATTTATAAGGGTGCCAATAATCATGTCCTGGCAATATACCAAGTTTTATGCTATTTCTTACTATTTCTTTTTAAATGGTCTTGTTTTATTTTATTCTTTTATGTATCAAATATGTGTGCATATATAGACCAAAGCCATTTCACTGGCCATATTTTTAGGAGTTATTGGACATTAAGGGGTTGAAGTGCAAGGGTGCCAGTAATGTTGACCACAACTGTATTTGTAGCAGTTATGCCCTGGATACTAAAACTAGTTTTTGAATCAGCCAACTGTACCCCACCAACTGTACTCCTGTTCCATGTAAGTTTAAATGTAAATTTCATGTTAATTGTAAACTGCTTAGACTTAATGATAAAGTGGTATATAAAAGGAGTTAAATAAATAAAGAAAAATGATACCTGGAAGCTGGCATTAATCAGGAGGTGCAGTCAATCTGATTGGCTCTAATGGATCTTGCCCAGGGGGTTGGGGTCTATCTCCCTGGTCTCTGGGTTGGGTCAATGAATGGAATTACATTTATTTAGCAATGCTTATATGCTGCTTTTCACTGGGTCAAAGCTGTGTACATTCAGGTATGGTATATACTTTTCCTTGTCCCCAAAGGGCTCAAAATCTATGTTATGTACCTGAGGCAAAGAGGGTTAAGTGGCTTGCCCAAGACCACAAGGAGTGCCTGTGGGACTACAAACCCCAGTCTCTCCAGCCTGCGTGGTTCTTGTCCTCCAGTGGGATTTGAACTCTTAGCCCTCCAGCCTGAGCTAATTTGCCCCAACCACTAGGCTACTCCTCTACATTGCCCTACCTAGCTGCTTGCATCTTGCTCCATGTCCTGCTATTTGTCTAGATCAGCCTGGTCTTGCTTAATCATTTTCCTGTATGTCTATTCTCTTGTTCTGGATTCCGGTTTATGGACAACTGCGTGAGGTGAGCGCTGCTTAACGTATCTGTTTCTCTAAAGGCTAAGTGTGGTTTTAAACTTGCCTGTTTCACTAAGGGTAAGTGCTATTAAAACTTAACCTTTTAACTACACTTTGGCTTGCATTCTTCTGTTAATCCCCAAGAGAATCCCATTCCAGAAACCTACATCCCAGCTGCTGCCTCTGACAGTTAGCCATGAGCCCTTTGATTAAGCAGCCATCTTTGCCAATGATGTCACTTCCTCCCAGCCTGCCCTTCTCTTCTTTTGCTTTCTTTTCTCTCCCATGCCCCATCCCCTTCCAGCGGTTCAGTGTGAGGAGACAAAATGGAAGGATACTAAGGGCAATGCAAAGGAGATGGGGAGCAGAGGAACATGAGGCTGACTGGCAGAAAGAAAGAGAGAAAGGTGGGAAGGACAGACAAGGAGGGAAAGAAAAGTGGAGGGTACTGACAGTAAGGAAGAAGAAGGTAGAAAGGGAAATGGGGAGAGACTCAGGAAGAGGAAGATCGAGGGGAACAATGGGTAGGAAGAAAAGGGTAGAAAGCGAAAATGGAGGAAAGAAACATGGGGTGCTGATGAGAAGGAAGAGGAAGGTGAAAGAGACTGATGGGGAGAGTGAGAAATGTAGAAAGGGAGATGGGGAGGCAAAGAGACATGTCAGCAGATAGGGAGGTTCAGTGGTTAATGAAAGGAAGAAAAAGAAGGGAATGTGCTCCTACATTTTCCATACTTCAGACCCTGATGAAAATAGTAGAAATGTGGGGGGAGGGGCATTTTCAGCGGTGGCAGCCAGCACTACAAAAGTGACTGGCCATCGCCACTTTAAATTAAGTCCGGTTAGTGGGAATATTTAGGCACTAACCAGATTGCAAAACCTTTTAAAGTTGGGACAGATTTTCACTTGTTCTAATTTTAGGCAGTTTATCTAACCAGTGGCTGAAAAATGCGGCAAGCCATCCATCTAACATGCTGACCCCAGAACACCCTGTTGTTAACCAGTTAGTGATGGGGCATTTAAATCACTTAGTCAGGTCAGTGCCAATGTTTCCAGAGCAGCCCACTGCTGCCACCTACAGCCGTCTCCAGGACTTGCAGCAGCAGTAATGCCATCAAAACAGCAACACAGCGCTTTCCCGAAGCCTCTGACCCTGTGCTGCTGTCTCTGACACAGGGAATATGTTGGCGGCAGACCATCAATAGCCATGCAGTATCGGAGGCTGCAACTAAGGGCTGTGTTGCCTTGTTGCAGGCTTGCAAACCGCAAAGATTTGAATATTCCCCTCCGCCACCCCGTGATGTTCAATTTAGCAGAACATAATGGGAGAATTCCACAGAAATGGCAAACTCCAGACAGTGGAGATATTTTTTTTCAATATTTCTAAAAAGTCGATTTTTCTTCTCCAACTGCAGCCATTGTATGTGTGTGTAGTGAGGGAAATGCAGCCTGATCATGCAAATCGAATCACAAGGCCTTTACACTTCCTGTTAGTCTTCATTCCAGCTGTCTTGTTTCCTAGTGCTGCCAGAGCTGACGTACCTCTTGTTTACTTCCACAAACACATTAAAGTAACAGTTATTCCTTATCGTCCTGCTAGACAAGTCCAGACAAATGAGTTGTGCTCCCCTACCAGCAGATTGGTGGAGACAAAGAACCAATGAAAAGCCCAGGTTTCAAGTACATGCCTCCCATGCCTCTATTCACCTCAGCCATCAGAGGTCTCTTCAATATTTCTTTGTCTCCAGCAGATGGTGGATGGATTTTCTCCTCTCTGAAGAAAATCTGAAGAATTGAGAGGAAAAGCTTGATAAAAAGCTCTCATGACAGACCGCTTTGAAGGTGACTCTCTCACTTGAGCATGACGTGGGAGGCTCCACTAGACTGCAGTCTGGTTGGTAGCCATGGAGGAGGGAAAATTGGTTCAGCTCCATGCTCTTATCATGATAAAAGCCTGTTGAGCAGCCAGAAATTGTAAGGATTTGGAAGGATCTGGAAGAGTGCAGTAGCCTCAAACAATCTCAGCACCCCCTCCCTCCTCCTCTGTCCCCCCTGCTCTCTCCCGAAGATCACAGAAGGCTCTAAGAGGGATCTGCCTGCCAGTCACCTTAAATGCAGTGCTGCAAAAGCCAGTAAAACAGTTTCATGGAAGTAGAGCTGAGCCCAGCATGGAGCTCCTCTGCCTGGAGCTCTCAGGGGATGAGTACCAAGGCTTGACCTCGTCCTTGTCCTTGTTGGAGGCTCACAATTCTGTCTGTGTGGGATGCAATTTGGGGTAGACTGCTGATGACCATTGGCACAGTGTAGGGATTTTCCGCTGTTTTCTGCATTTTCTCCTCTTGTACGCCTGGCAGTCATGCAGTCTGTCCATGCGTTCCACCCAAGCAACTTCAAAGTGCATTCCTACCCTAGTGCCTGTAACATGCATTGCAGTAAAAATACAGTTAATGCGCACCACAATTAAAGCACAGTCAACGCATACTGCAGTAAAAGCGCAGTTAGCACGTGCCTTCGGGCCACCGGAGTATTAGCGCACGCTGTGTAATACTGTACTTGCCTTAACTCTCTATATCTTCTTCCAGGAAACATTGACCTGTAGCAAGCAAGGTGCCTCATCTCCGGATTCTGGACTCTGCTATTCTTGCATGGCAGTTTTGGAGTCATCCCTGCTCCCCCTCTTTCCACCAGGGGATGTGATTAGTCCAGTCTTGCCTGACTCAGGGCAGGAGGTGAAGGATGGTGCTATTGGTGAGAATATCCAGCCAGACGGAGGATCTGGTGACAGTGCTGTGAGCTGTTCATCGTCCTCTAGGGGGTCTGTGATGACTGTGCCCCCTGGTGTTTGGAAGTCATTTCCGAGAGGAGAGCTTCTGAATTCCAGATTCTCCTCTCTAGCATTCTTTATTTTTTGCAGCTGTCCTGCTCTTGGCATGAAAATTCAGACACTGCAATTTCTGGGTGCCCCCTGGCACAGTTTCATGTGGAGTATGCAGAGAGTGGAAGCCCTGTTCAATTGCCTTTGACTAAGCGTCTCTCACGTGGGGTGCCATGGAGATGGGGAACAGCTGGGAGCTGTCTGAGATTTTGACTATGACTTGGATTCAGATGGCTCGGTACTGGGATCTGACATGGATGTAGAAGTACTCTCACCTTCAGAAATTTGTGAGGAGGCCTATTCTAGTAGGAGGAGCTGGCGGCGTTGATTGCCAGGGTCTCATGCTCCTTAAACTTGACTGATGCTTCCAGCATGGAGCAGGAGCTGAAGGTACAACTGCTCCTTCAAGGAATGCTAAAATCCACTACTGTCTTCCCGTTTCCGGATGTGATCAAGGATATGATCCTGTCAGAGTAGGACTCTCCCAACTCCCTGCCTAAAGGGTTAAGGGTGTGTAAGAAGATGTCCATTCTCCTGGAGGAGGAATGCATTGAGTGGTTTGGCATTCCCAAGGTGGATGCGCAAGTCATGGTGGTTACTAGATGGAACACCATTCCTGTGGACAGCTGATTGGCCTTAAAGGATTTTCTGGACGGTGTCATGGCATTGGATTTGGCTCTAGCACTGGGCAGTGGATATATCTTCCAAAACCCAGTTGGCCCAACTGGGTTTTATGGGAAACCTTCTATTTGGAGATGTTTGGAGAAGCTGGTGAAGGACCTGGGCGAGAGAAAACCTACTGCCTTCCGTAAGACAGGTCCAAGGGGCCTGTAAAGGGGTCCGGTGAACCTCCTTGTTAGCCTCCACCTGTCCACTGAGGGCTCGCTAGATAGATTCCTGGGGGTCTCGAAACTCTTGTCATTACTGACCTGGAAAAACCTTTCTTCCCTTCTGCTTCTGGGCTTTGGGCTCATTCTCAGTCCATTTGTGGAGTGTGTGGACCCAGGGGCTCAGTCCCTTTCAGAGGAGGACCCACCCAGGCTGCGCAATGAAGGTTTTGGGGATCATCCCCTGGTTCCTCTGGTTCACCCTTTCCTTCAGGAATGGACCCATATTACCAAGGATCACTGGGTGTTGGACACCATTCAATTTGGCTATGTCCTGGAATGCAAAGAGAAAATTCTGGATGCCTTCATTATCTCCCCTTGTAGGTCTGCAGTCACATGCTGCTGTGCTGATCACCTTGGACAGGTTGCTGCACCTAAAGGCGATGCCCTTCCCACCAGATGAGTGGGGCAAGGACAGATACTCCATCTATTTCATGGCACCCAAAAGGATGGTTCCTTCCAGCCTATTCTGGACCTCAAGAGGGTTGATGAACACTTGCACATTCTGTGCTCCTGATGGAAACTTTGTGCTCTATGATTCAAGCAGTGCCTGAGGGGAGTTGTTGGCTTTTCTGTATTTGATCAAGGCATATTTTCATATCCTGATCTGGGCAGATCAGCAAAAGTATCTGTGTGTTGCCATGCTTGACTCTCACTATCAGTTCGCTGCCCTCCCTTTAGGGCTTTCCACTGCCCCAAAGATGTTCTCCCAGGTCATGTTGGTGGCGGCTACGGCTCCATGGTGCCAAGGGATCTGTGTCCATCCCTATCTGGATGACTGGTTCATCTGGGCCCATTCCCTATCAGAGGCATCTCAGGTGGTGTCCCGAGTGTTGTCCTTTTTGGAAAGCCTCGACTGGGTAATCAGTCAGGGAAAGAACCAGCTGTTGCCTTCCCAGTCTCTGGAGTTCCTGAGAGCACATTTCAACACTTGAGTGGGCAGAGCTTTCCTGCCAGAGGAGAAAATCAAAAGGCTGTTGGATTGCCTGGCACTGTTCTTTGCGCAGCAGGCTCCCAGAGTCTGGGATTATCTTCAGCTCCTCGGACTGATGGCGGTGACCATAGAGATTGTGCACATGCGCCTCTCCAGATGTCCTGCTGACTTGGTGGTTCCTGAGTTCTCAGAAATTCAAGCACAGGCTCCCGCTCCCGATGATGGTGAAGGCCAGCGTGCGGTGGTGGCAGCAGCCCTGTTATTTGAGAAAGAACCTGCCGCTGGACGATTTCTCCTGTATTCTTCTAACAATGAATGCCAGTCTCTCGGGCTGAGAAGCCCATTGCCAAGTCCATACAGCCTAGGGCTATTGGAACCACAGGGAAGCAATGTGGTCCATCAACCACCTTGAGGCCAGGGACATCAGGTTGGCTCTTCTGAATTTCTGGCCCTTGGTTGGGGGCCGGGCAGTTCAAGTGTTTTCAGACAATGCCACAGCGATGGCTTA
This sequence comes from Ichthyophis bannanicus, assembly GCA_033557465.1. Taxonomy (NCBI): domain Eukaryota; kingdom Metazoa; phylum Chordata; class Amphibia; order Gymnophiona; family Ichthyophiidae; genus Ichthyophis; species Ichthyophis bannanicus. Next base: position 50,705,730 of record CM066046.1, read on the forward strand.
TGCCAATCAGCAAGGCAGCCCGAGGAGTGCCGGGGTAGCTCTGGAGATGGCTTTCCTGTTTGTCAGGGCAGAGAAGAATCTCCTAGCCTTGTCGGCTCAGCACATTGCCAGAGTGAACAATGTGGAAGTGGATTTCCTCAGCCAGCACTCTCTGGATCCTGGAGAGTGGGATTGAGTCAGGAGGCATTTGAGTTGATTCTGTGCCACTGGGGTTGCACCGAAATGGATCTAATGGTGACCCGCTACAATGCCAAAGTTTGCCACTTCTTCAGTCGCTACATGGAGACAGGTCTGAGGGCGTCGGCGCCCTGTCCCAGCCTTGCCCAAGTCAGCACCTGCTGTACCTGTTTCCTTCATTTCCCCTAGTAGGGCATATGATTCAGTGTATAGAATGCCATTCAGGCAGGATTGTTCTGGTGGTGCCGGATTGGCCGAGGAAAACGTGGTTTGGAGACCCAATGCAACTCCTGCAAGTGCCTCCTCTTTGGTTGCCCCCATCTCTAGGCCTATAGCGGCAGTGTCCTATCGTTCTGGAGGACCCAGTTCCCTGCTCACTTCTGGCTTGGTTCTTGAAAGAAGACAGCTAGTATGTAGGGCTACTTTGTAGTCATGGTCTCCACTGCTCGGAGCCCGGAGGAGATCTACCAAGCTAGCATATGTGCAGAACTGGTGCCTCTTTGAGTGATGCTGCGGCACTCGGCAGTTGGCTCCTGAGGTGGCCAAGGTGCCCTCTCTGTTAATCTTTCTACAGGATGGCCTGGAGAAGGGTTTTTCCCTTAGCTCCCTGAAAGTTTGGTCTGCTTCTGAGGTACAGTGGCTGGTAAGTCTATACCTTGCACCAGGACATTTCATGCTTTCTCCAGGGAGTTCGGTATCTGCGTCTTCCCCTCTGGTCTGTGATCGCTTCCTGGTATCTGTGTCTGTTGCTCAGAGCCCTGCTAGTGATGCTTTTTAAGCCATTGAACTATACTTTCAACCAACCTCTGCAAGTGAAACCAGAAACGATATCCTATACTAAAGATCACTCACTAAATTCCTATATTAAACACCATATTCATGTTTCCATGGCGAACATTATCCCAAAAATTATATTTTTTGTCGGATCGTCTGTCTTGAGGATGTAAAAACATGCTCGTGTAACAGACCCTCCTTTTATTCAACTTTTTTTTTTAAAAAGGTCAGTGCGACCAAATTATGCTTGAGGCTACAACCAGCCCATAGGACCAGCCCCTGCATATAAATAATGCTTTATGCACAAAACTTCATTTTTCACATTCAGGAAAATCCTGTAATTAATAGAATGTCCAATATGACGAGATGATAGCACTTAGCTGAGCATGGAGAAGTTCGTAAAAGCTGACCACAACTCTGTCCAGGTTAACGCTGTGGACATGCCGCCATAATGAAACTCAGCGGAATCCACCGAGCCGGATATCCAAAGGGCTTAGCCAATTTCACCGGTAATCCCCCGAGCAGGCCCGCTACCATCTATATCTTCAAGACATTCCAGCAACTGTTGGGTAATCATGCGACAAAAACTGTTGTGTTTCAAGCCCACTGTCAAAATGGCTCTTTTTCAAGCTGAACCTACCCAACTTCCTGTTCCGTTCCAACACAAATGACATCACCTCCACGTAGTAGAAACGTATAGGAACATGATGACATCTATAACACAAAGACTGAAGCTCACGTCAAAGACCACCATTCGATCTCCGCGTTCATACCAAACGGAATGACTGTGTGAAGTGTAAAAATCCAACGTTGCTCTCTTTGATGCAACAACGCCCGACGATCTCCTCCACGCCGTAGCGGGGGAACCATATCCAAAATTGTCCATCTTAACTGCTCAAAAGTGTGGGAATGAGACATACAATGTTGAACCATAGGGGCATTCTGTACTTCAGTGTTAATGCGCGATCTATGTTCCTGCAGTCGCTTACGAATCGACCGAGTTGTCATGCCCACATAAAATAGCTTGCAGGGACACACAATTAAATATACAACATAAGTGGATGTGCAATTAGTGACGTGCGCCGAGTATATTTTATCTGAGTATGGGGATCTTCCCATTCTGTACCCCCCAATGTAATAGAACACATGTCACAAGATCCACAAGCTTGATGACTCCCCAACGGTAACGCCCCGATATGGCCAGTAGTAGCATGAACCATACGATCCGCAATATTAGCCCCACGATGGTAAGCTAACCGCAAGGGTACCTGAAAACATAAGTGTTCGGACAAAATATGCCAATGAGTGCGAAGAATCCGAGAAACATGCACCGTACATGGCATATAAGGTAGTACCCCCACATAAGGTTGCACTAACTCCGTCTCCTGGGGATGGGTACTGTCCCACCATTCAGGGTGGTTATTAAGGGCACGTTTGTATGCCTGATCAATTAAAGCTGTAGGGTACCCTCGAGCCTGCAAGCGACTCCTCAAATTCGCAGAGTGAATTTTATATTCTGTCCTGGTGGAACACAATCGGCAAATCCGAAGAAATTGGCCAATGGGGAGAGCCCGTCGAAGAGAACGGGGATGGAAACTTGTGTATTGCAGCAAAGTGTTCCGTTGGACAGGTTTACGATACAGAGTAGATTGAAGCATACCATCACCCTTATATAAAAGCACATCCAAAAACTCTATTTGAGAGAGATGAACTTTAGCCTCAAATTTAATGTGTGCATGCAAGGAATTCAACCAGAGCAAAAATTGTTGCAAATCTTCCGTGGATCCGCTCCAAATAAAGAACACGTCATCCAAAAAACGTTTCCACACAGAAACTGATTGGAACTGATCTGCCGTATATAGATAAGTGTCCTCAAAATGAGACATGTAGAGGGCCGCTACCGAGGGAGCCACAGTTGCCCCCATAGCTATACCAAAACATTGATGGTAAAATGTCTGATTATACAAAAAATAATTTTCATTCAGCACCCAAGACAACAATTGTAGCACAAAACTGATGATTCAGTATGTTATCCAACTTCTGCATGGACCCCTCCGGTTAGCAGAGATGCTTCTTTGGTGACTTATCAACGCCTGGTGTTGCGGGATTTGGAACGATTAGCCAAATCTCCCCAGCGACATTTCTCTAATTTGTCCGGCCCCCTTCATAAAGCTTTGAGGGAATTAAGTACAGATCCCCATTTGGTGGTCCGGCGCGCAGACAAGGGAGGGGCAGTTGTGGTGCAGGACATTACTAAATACCATGCATTGGTTATAGCTCATTTGGGGAATTTAAAGTATTATAGGGCGCTATCCTTGGATCCGGGTCCTCAATTGCAGTTTGATATTAAGGAGTATACCACCATGGCATTACAACGAACCTGGATCACAAAGAAAGAATATATCTTCCTTAATCGTAAATTCCCTAAGACTCCTGTCCTGTATATGGTACCCAAAATTCACAAATCCCTGGAAAATCCGCCGGGCCGTCCCATAGTCTCTTGTCGGGACTCCATACTAGAGCCGCTATCTATTTTTTGCGATCGATTTTTTCAGCCGTTGACGGTGGGCATAAAATCATATATCAGGGATTCTTACCATTTTTTGTCTACCATTCGTGATGTTCCCGTCTTACCTCATCATTATTTAGTCACCTTAGATGTGGTAGCGTTGTACACGAATATTGATCCGATGGAAGCCTACTCGATTTTAGCAGCTTTACCGCTATCTTTGCCCTCACATCTACCGAAGAGTTTTGTGCTACAATTGTTGTCTTGGGATTTTCCTGAATGTGAAAAATGAAGTTTTGTGCATAAAGCATTATTTATATGCAGGGGCTGGTCCTCCTTTTGTAGCCACTGTATTTGCATTTTGCACTGCCCTGACGCTCCGGCTTGGGTGGTCTATCAAATTTTACGAATAAAGATAAAGATATGGGCTGGTTGTAGCCTCAAGCATAATTTGGTCGCACTGACCTTTTTTTTAAAAAAGTTGAATAAAAGGAGGGTCTGTTACACGAGCATGTTTTTACATCCTCAAGACAGACGATCCGACAAAAAATATAATTTTTGGGATAATGTTCGCCATGGAAACATGAATATGGTGTTTTTTAAGCCATTGAAGCATGCTGCTTTAAAAGATTTGATGCTCAAGATGATTTTCTTGGTTGCAATTTGTTCTGAAAGGCACATTTCCGAGCTGCAGACTCTGTCTTGCCGAGATCCTTATTTGTCTTTTTCAATGGAGGCCATTTCCATTTGGCCTGTGCCTCCCTTCTTGCATAAGGTGCTATCTCCCGTTCACGTGAACCAGGTGGTCTGCCTGGCCTCCTTCCATAAGGAGCAGTGTCAGAGAAAGGATAAAGATCTTTGCCTTGTGGATTTCTGGAGAATGCTTCTCCAGTACTTGGAGGCTATGACTAGAGTGGAAGAATAGCCTAATGGTTAAGAACACTAGCTTGGGAACCCAGGGACGAGGGTTCAATTCCCACTAGCCTTGGCCTTTGGCAAGTCACTTAACCCTACATTGCCTCAGAAAAATCCAAGTTATCAATGTCCTTGTTTAATGTACATTACCAAGTTTAAGTTACAATGTAAACCACTTTGATTGAAATGATAGAGCAGTATATAAAACCTGTTAAATAAATTAATTCCCTTTGTTAGTTCAATCCTCTACTTGTGCTGTTTGCTGGCTTGTGCAAAGGTAACATAGCAGCTAAGTCAACTTTGGGGTGCTGAATTAAGGAGGCCTTTGCCTCGGCATATCTGTTACAGAACCAGCTGGTTCCAGAGGGTTTGCTCGCCCATTCTACCCAAGTGCAGGTGTCCTCATGGGCAAAGCAGAGCTTAGAAGCTCCTGCAGACATTTGTTGGGCTGCAACATGGGTATAACTTTCCACTTTTGTCAAGCGTTACCGCTTGCATGTCCACACATGGGTGGACATGGCCTTTGACTCAAGGGTTTTGCAAGCTGCTGTGTCTTCTTCCTGCCCAGTGGAGTTGTACTGTAGCTTTGGTACATCCAACTTGTATGGGCTGGTTTAGCAGGACAATATGGAAGGTGATATTTTATTTTCCAGTTAATGTCCTTTTCTTGAATCCTGCTAGACCAGTCCAGGGCCCGCCTCTGAAACTGTATTTGCTCTGTTCTTCTGCTGCGGTATCCTTTGGTCCGCTATGATTTTTATACTTGGCTCTGCAGGTTCAGCTTTTACTGACAGCCTTCTGTTTAGGCTTTCCTGTACATAGATCTCTATTGTTGATTACTCCTTGTGGCCCACGATTGAGGTTGTGTGAGGCTTGCCATGTTTCTCCCATATGCTTTGGGATGAATACTGAAAGGACCTCTGGTGGCTGAGGCGACTAGAGGCATGGGAGTGATGTCATTGAAACCTGGACTTTTCATTGGTTCTTTGCCTCCACCAAGCTGCTGTAGGGGAACACAACCTCACTTGTTTTGACTGATCTAGCAGGACTTAAGGAAAGGACATTAACTGGTAAGTAAAATGCCATCTTAAATTTGTGCTCCTTGGTGCTGCTTCCTGAAACTGTAAATATAGCTCAGACTTGTATAGGATGTTTCTATGTTTCTATTCCTCCACTCCCCTGGATCTTTGATCTGATTTCCCTTCCCCCTTTCTACTTCCAGACTTCAGGCTCCAGCAACAGCACTCTCATTAGAAACAGCACCGTGATGGGGGTGGGAGGTCCATGGGGGCAGCAACATCAGGGGGAGAGAAAACAATCAGAAGCCCAGGATGGAACATTTCCGCCCTTGGATCTAAAGTAAAATATGAGGCTACCCATCATTCCACATTTTCTTTTACAGCCTCTTTGCAGAATGGTGGTATATCAAACTTAATAAACCATAATTTGCTACATTGAAGGATATCTCATGTTCACACATAAGGAGCTCCTCCTCTCAAGTATCAGTCTCAGACTATAAGGGGTCAATATTCAGCCGCGGTGGTCATTATTTTAAACACCAATCACCACAGCTAATTAAATCTGGATCTTCAATGCCAATATCTGAATAGTGGCCAGCACTGAATATCTGGATTCAGCAGTGACTGGCGCTTCTATACGGATAGTGGCAATATTCAACCTACCGTCTGGATAGCAAACCACACAAAGTTAGGACCTCCTTCACTACATCACCAGTTCGTCAGGCCCAGATTTCCAATCAGGTAAACTAGACACATATCTAAGGGCGCCACCATGAAAGAGATGTCTTCTTCTCATCCAAGCATTGCTCAGCTTGAATATGAGCATTCCATCACACCCACCCCTTTAAAGGTACATGGGCTCTTGGGCTACTGGCATTCAGAGAGCTTTAAGGTGGCAGGTCTGATGGGACACTACTACATGGGCCAAGGAGGAATTGCCCCATTCATCTTGGATCCTTCCACTCCTAAATCTAGAGACGTCTAAGTAGTAGAGTAGAGGAGTAGCCTAGTGGTTAGAGTATTGGCTTTGGTACTGAGAGACCAGGGTTTAATTCCCAACAGCACACCTTGGGCAAGCCACTTAACCCTCCATTGCCACAGAAGAATCCAAGCTATTAATGCCCCTGTTTAATGAATATTACCAAGTTTAAGGCACAATGCTAAGCACTTTGATTGAAATGATAAAGCAGTATAAAAAGCCTGTTATTTAAACAAATAAGTAGGACCCTGCAGGCCAGGACTAGTCACTTGCTTTGACTGGATTGGATGAAGGCACTTTGTTTCTCCCATTTCAAATCCTCTTCAGAAAGTGGAACTAATTTTTGATTTTGATTTTCCATTAACAGGGACTGTGTTTATCTTAGTTCAAGCTTTTCTTCAATCTAATGAGTAACCTTTGAATTCTTTTTCTTCTCATATTCAGGTGGCCAACTTGCTCCGCCTGTTCCAGATCCCACAGATCAGCTACGCCTCCACCAGTGCCAAACTCAGCGACAAGTCCCGCTATGATTACTTTGCCCGAACTGTGCCACCTGATTTCTACCAGGCCAAAGCCATGGCAGAGATTCTGCGATTCTTTAACTGGACCTACGTCTCCACAGTGGCCTCAGAGGGCGATTATGGTGAGACAGGCATCGAAGCCTTTGAACATGAAGCCCGTGCCCGCAACATTTGCATTGCCACATCTGAGAAGGTGGGACGTTCCATGAACAAGAAGACTTTTGAAGGGGTTATTAGAGCTCTGATGCAAAAGCCGAACGCCAAGGTGGTAGTGCTCTTTACCAAGATTGAAGATGCCCGGGAGCTACTTGCAGCAGCTCAACGCATCAATGTCTCCTTCTTGTGGGTGGCCAGTGATGGGTGGGGAGCACTAGAAAGCGTGGTGTCTGGCAGTGAGCAGGTGGCAGAGGGCGCCATCACAATCGAACTCGCTGCTTATCCCATACAGCAATTCACCGTCTATTTCAGAAACCTGAACCCATACAACAATAGCCGGAACCCCTGGTTCCGAGAGTTCTGGGAGTACAAGTTCCAGTGTAGCTTCCACACTCAGGACTGTGGACAGAATTCACTCAAGGCTGTCAAATTTGAACAGGAGTCCAAGATCATGTTTGTGGTGAATGCAATCTATGCTATGGCACATGCCATCCACAATATGCATCACGTGCTGTGTCCCAACACTACCAAGCTCTGTGGCACCATGAAGCCTGTGAATGGGAAAAAGTTCTACAGGGATTTCATCCTCAATGTCAATTTTGATGGTGAGTTAGATTGCTATTCACATACCAGCTGTATATAGCACTGCACATAGAGGAGTAATTGTAGAAACCTTTTCATATCTAAAATGTGGATTTAGCCACGTCAAAGGCCTGATTGAAAGATGTGCAGCGCAGGCGTGGGTTCGTAGAGTAGCTGTGCTCAAGGGAGGAGTTTGGGTGAAATATAGACAGTGTGATGATTTATGCACTTACTTTACGTGCTAAAATTTACGCTTGCTCCCAAGCAGGCATAAATATCTGGGCTGTCAACAGAAGGCACAATTTCTGCAGAATTTCGGCTAGTATTTCATAACGACACATAGGCGCCTAAGTGTCTCTATAAAATAGACAAAAATAGGCATCTTTCTGTCCTATTAACTTAGGCGACCTGTTATAAAATTACTGACATAATGGACAGTTCCTGCTCCTTGGAGCTCACAATCTAATCAAGATAGACAGGAAAAATAAATAAGAGATTTGAAGTGCAGACAGCAAGGCCATGACTGGGAGATTTATGATATGTGCGATTAACAGAGAAGGGGCAATGTTTGACTGAGTATCATCAAGTGATATTTAAAGGCTCATTTTACATAGAACATTGAGATGGGACCTGAGATGTCCAGGCTGGGATGTGAAACGTTCCCCTGCTATTTTATAAAAGGATCTGCCAAACATGGAACCTTTGCTAGACTATCTAGAAGAATGATGGTATTTGCTGACATAGTCAGTGAGAGCAGTGATTTTATAAAGCCGCACGGAGGGGAAAAGAGCATCCCACTCTTCCCAAATGTGCACATCTGCAGCTTTTCAAAATCGCAGCTCCCCAACAGTTAAGAACATCCTCACTCCCTGATCCCATGACCCCTTCTCCTTCCAGGCAAGACTCCTGACCCTTTCCCTGCCAGGCAAGACCACCCACTCGGCAAGACATCCCTGAACTCCTTCTACTGGGCAAGACCACCCCCACACCTCAAACCCCTAATCCCATAAAACACTCTCCCCTGTCAGGAAGACTACTCCCCATCCGTCTGATCCCACCCCCTGCACTTACTGGGGGACTGGTGGTAAGGTAGAAGTGATCCCTGGAAACTCCCACCCCTGGGCACTGACCTTCTACCTAGATCATGTGTTCACGCAGAGTCCCCACATTTGCTGAGGGCTGGCAGGGAAATCTCCTTGAAAATTAACTTCAGATCTACTAATGGTTAGTAGAGATCATTGCAGGAGCTGCAATCTTTACCACTCCCTTTGTTGAAGTCAAGCCTTTCAACCCTGTGATGTGTTGTGCCTCAGGTGCCCCTCATTCACCAGACTCCAAACTGAGTCCCCTGCACTGCAATGCTAATCTGTTTGCTGAGTTATTTTAGAAATTCGGAGTTAGATGAGAGTCAGACCACTGCATCAAGAAGGAGGATGATCACACGCCATCATAAAAGTCTGTGCAAGGCCCAGCTGGGTTTATTTACCGTCACTCAAACAGAAAACACTCAAACTCAGGAAAATCTGCAAAATTGGTGGAGGTTTTAGAAAACCATAGGGTTAGGAATGGTAAATTAGTGACTAGGCAAGGAAAAGGTTTTGAGAAAAGAGCATATTTCATGGCCACTGGTACATGAAATATAAAACCCAGGCAGGTTGATTGGCTCACTGAACCATTAGCCAGTCCTACCTGAAGAACTGCCTTCAACAATTCCTAAGATTAAGTTTGCAGCTTAGAAAGTTAAGGAAAAAATAGGCAGCTTCTTCTACCATGTTATTTTTCTCTCTCCTCCATAACCAAAAACCCTTCCCCAAATCAACCCTCCCCCCCCCCCCCCCACCAGCAGAACTTCTTCTCTTCTGAACCCCTCCTCACACCTGGACTGTCTCCTCCTCAGAACTCTCTTTTGGTCTTGCAGCAGGGCTGGTCTGAGCTCTGACTGTGGCAATGGCAGCAGCAAAATATTGTGAAGGTGACTAGGCCAAAACCTGAGCCAACATGTATTCAACTCCCAGGCCCCATGTTCTTTATTGACAGCAGGAGATGGTGGAGCCATTATGGGAGCTGGGATCAGAGTTCATGCAGGCTTAGTCCCCACTCTGCATTCTTTTAAAAAATGTTGCTTCTGCTACAGAGGTTTCAGAATGCTGTTTTCCATGGGGAGGGGGAGGGGCCTAAGTTCTGCCCTTGGGCCAGCTGAACTCCATGCGGCTGCAATCACCGGCCTTTCCCTGCTGTCTGGGCAGACAGGGGGATCTGTGCTGCAATCACAGTCCTCTTCCGCTTTTGGGTTGCGATCGCTGGCCTTTCCCTACTTCTGCCCGCGGGAGTTTGGATCCCTGTGGCCCAAAGCCCCGATCACAGCAGCAAAGTTTTGGTGGGGCCAGGGTCCCTGTGGCCTATCGCTTTCAACAGTCAGCCTTCAAAGTGGTCCCTCCTTGAAGAAACTATGGTCTGTGAGTCAGGGGAGAGGCATTTATGGAGATGAATATACCTGAGGGGAGAGGATGGCAGTTAGCAGAATACTAAAACTGATTGGCTGACAGCCTCCCTCCATGAAAACTGACCAAGCCAGCCAAACTGTGGTCAGTTTTCATCCCTATGTGACTGAGGTTGCTTTGCCTCATATGTCCATTATTTAATCCCTAGAGGATCCGTTTCAAATACTGTGGAGTTAGGATGCATTATGGAACTAAAGGGGTCATCTTTCAGATCAGATATAGCCTAGCTAATTTCCATCATAAGCTAATCATATGACAACAATCTAAATTTCCTCCTGAAACAAATCAAATGCGACAGAAAGAAAGCCTTATAACTATTTTCAATTTATGTATGAATTCAGTAATTGTGCTGCTCTGGAAAAGGCCCTTACTGAAGGATACAACTATCAGGGCCCTTTTACGAAAGTGTGGAACCTTTTTGCAGCCACTACGCATTTTGAGTAAATATTAATCTGTACTAACTGCCGGGGGTGTGCCCAGCATGTTCCCCACAGTTCCCCACTGTAACCCACCCTAACACATAGCAGCGGTATTTGCAATTAACTCAGGTGCACTTAATGACACCATTAAGATGATGATAAGTGCATCTATGTTACTTGCAACATTGACGGCGTGCAATATGTACCCCCACACTAACCACAACGTGCTCTCCATGCCTACTCTCCTCTCCTAACCCACCCATTCCCTACCCTAAGCAGTTATCACGGGAATTAGTGCACGGTTACTGTCACACCTGCGCAGTAGCCGTCAGCGTGGGCCTGCGCATCTGTTTGCCATGCATTAATCCCCATGATAAACGCACAGCACACCTTAGCAGAGGGCCCCATTGTAATGAAAGTGAGATGGTGTGCTGAATTTGGGTGATGTCTTCACAGATGCTCACAAGCCCCTCAATGCACTGCTTGCAGTCCTTGAAGGTCATTAACATTCACTCAGGAAAAATGACTGAAAAGCACCCTTCCCAAATCCTGCTCGAAGTGCATGCAGGTTAAACAGCATGTACACCGTTCGTCACAGCAGAAAGAGACCATTCTGTGACCCTTTATAGACGGTACGTGTACTATTTGGCTCCCACCTCTACTGCCCACACAAGTAACAGGTAGGAAGTATACAAACACTAAGGGCAATTCTATCACAAGGTGCCTATTTGAAACTTATTTTATAAAGGCATCCTAGATGCCTGTATAAAATAAGCTTGCACAATGACTCCTAAAACTATACAAAATCTTGCACAAATGTACATCTGCTCTGCAGGTGTTAAATGTGCGTGTGGTCTCTGAGTGTGCTCAAGTATTTTATAAACTACAAGAATGCATCACAACTCTTCCCCCTCTCCTCCCCCAGGAACGCCTCTGTGTGGTTCTCGTAGAAGAATGCGCCATATTGTCGGCACAGAGATTTACATGCACATAGCGGGCTGCATAGTTTTCTAGGAGCAGTTTTCTGCATGTAACACACGTGTAACACGTGGAAAAGGTTTTATTAAAATGCCCCTGTAACACACAGACTTTGCACTTGCTGATTTCCAAAGAGAAACATTGCAGGTCGTTTCTGTATTGGGGCTGATTCTGTGAAGCGCAATGTGCTAGAAACATACCTCAGTCCCCATTCTAAAGAACTTGCATGCATGCTTTAGGTGCTCGCTATCCTGGAAGTCCACCTCTAAGTCCCATCGTGTGTACTTTTAATTAAGGTTGGCACAGGGCACAGCCCGGGTGGAGCATAGGAGGGGGTAACATGTACGTATGTTGGTTATTGAATAATTTAACTTACGTGTGCCTTCTCCAAATCTAGGCACCCCTTTTCTATAAAGTCATGTACCCATGTGTTCTACTTTATAGAACAGGCTTCACTTCCACATGTGGCAACATACATTACTTTAATGAGAGTTTATAGAATTACTCTCTGGGGGTAATTTTGCAAAGCATATCTTACACCCAGAAAAGGGCTGTTGTGAAATCGTGCAGGGGCACACGTGCATTAGAAGTAGGTGCACCAAAAGAGCACCTGCTTTTACATATTCTGTGTGTGGGCTCCTCCAGGGCAGAAAGGGGGCGAAGCTACAACGCATATGTGTATTTTGTAACATAGGCATATACATAGGGCTGGTACAAGTCTCCAGTGCCTGGCCAAATCCAAGGGCCTTTACTCAATCCTCATCCTTCTTGACCTTTCTACTGCTTTTGACACTGTTGATCACCACCTTCTCCTCGTCACCTTATCTTCACTTGGTTTTAAGGGCTCCACTCTCTTCTTATCTCTCCCACTGCACTTTTAGCATATGTTCTGGTGGATCTTCCTCTACTGCCATCCCGCTCTCAGTTTGTGTAGCACAAGGGTCTTGAGACATCTCCTTTTCCTTCTCTATACCCAGTCCCTTGGTGCATTCATCTCTTCCCATGGCTTTCAGTACCATCTTTATGCTGATGACTCGCAGATCTACCTCTCTACACCTGAAATCTCTCCAGGAATCCAGGCCTGTTTCTCTGCCAGCCTATCGAACATTGCTTCCTGGATGTCTCACTGCTGTTTGAAACTGAACACAGCCAAAACCGAGCTTCTTATCTTTCCCCCTAAACCCACCTCTTTCCTTCCTCTTTTCTCCTTTTTACTTAATGTGGACAAGTGCAAAGTTATGCACCTAAGAAAGAACAACCCAAACTTCAGTCACATGATGCACATTAGGAACTACCACTCAGAAAAAAGATTCAGGTATCACCATGGATAATACGTTGAAACCCTCCATCCAGTGTGCAGCGGCGGCCAAGAGAGCAAATAGAATGCTAGGTATCATAAGGAAAGGAATGGAGAATGAAACCAAGGATATTATAATGCCTCTATATTGTTCCATGGTGCAACCTCACCTTGAATGTTGTGTGCAATTCTGGTCACCATATCTTAAAAAGGATATAACAGAATTTAGAAAAGATACAGAGAAGAGTCATAAAAATTGTAAAGGGGATGGAAGGATACCCCTATGAGGAAGGGCTTAAAAGCTTAGGGCTTTTCAACTTGGAAAAGAGACTGCTGAGGGGAAATATGATAGAGGTCTATAAATTAATAAATGGAATAGAACAGGTAAACATAGATCGGTTGTTTACATTATCAAAAAGTAGAAAGACTAGGGTACATGCAATGAAGCTACAATGTAACGAGTTTACAACTAATAAGAGAAAATATTTTTTCACTCACTGCATAATCAAACTCTGGAATTCGATACCGGAGAATGTAATGAAGGCTGAATTGAAAAAAGGTTTGGACAAGTTCCTGGAGGAAAGCTCCATAAACCATTATTAAAGATGACCCGGGAAATACACTGTATGCCCTAGGATAAGCACTGTGGAACCTATGTGCCTTTTTGGGAACCTGCCAAGTACTTGTGACCTGGATTGGCCACTGTTGGAAACAGGATACTGGGCTTGATGGACCTTGGTCTGACCCAGATGGCATATCTTATGTTCTCTTTTTCAGTGGGTAACACTCTACTCCTCCCTGTTTCCTTGGCTTACAACTTTGGGGTCGTTTTTGACTCCTCCCTCTCCTTCTCCACATACAGTATATCAACTTATAGTTAAAACCTATCGTTTCTTTCTCTATAATATCAGCAAAATTCACTCCTTCCTTTCTGAACACAGTACTAAGACCCTTATCCACTCTTGAGTTACCTCCCATCTAGACTCTGGCAACCTCCTCCTTGCTGGACTCTCTCTGAATCATCTCTCTCCCCTTCAGTCTGTTCAAAATTCAGTTGCACAGCTAATCTTCTGCCAGTCTCGCTATGCTCATGTAACCCCTCTTCTCAAGTTGCTTCATTGGCTCCCTATTCGTTTCCGTATCCAGTTCAAACTTCTCCTGCTGACCTATAACTGCACTCATTCTGCTGCTCCTCACTACCTTTCCTCTCGTATCTTTCCCTACACCCCTCCTTGTTGAACTCTGCTCTTCTGGCAGATCCCTTCTATCTGTGCCCTTCTCTTCCACTGCCAACTCCAGACTTCGATCCTTCTACCTCGTTGTTCCTTATGCCTGGAACAAACTACCTATGTGGGTACATCAGGCTTCATCTCTGGTCCTTTTCAAATCCAGGCTAAAAACTCACCTCTTCAAGGCGGCTTTTGAATCCTGATCCATTTGATCTGCTCTCCATCTATGTGTTTCCTTACCATTCCCCTAGACATATCCTAGTCCCCAACAGTTGTGCTGTTTGTCTTGACTAGATGGTAAGCTCTGATGAGAAGGAGCCAACTCTTGCATGTCTCTGAACAGTGTTGCGTACACCTTGAAGCACTAAACAAATGGTCAGTAGTAGTAATAGTAGTATGAAGTGCCCTAGTGAGCCTCGTTCATCACCTCCCCCTGCTACCACCTCTGCCTCATTGCTGCTGCCGCCACCCCTCTCTGGTGGCAATGATTCAAACAGCCCTTCAATGCTTACTGAAACCGTTAACGCTGTGGGGTTATTTGTGCTTCCGCTCCCTCCAATGCTTAATGCCGATTGCAGTTTGCATACGAGCATTGTGCATTGGAGGGGTCAGAACCACAAACAGCCCTGCAGCGACAGAGATTTTGGTTGAAGTAATTGCTGCCGCTGCAGATCTACTGGCTCTCTAGGCAACTGCCTAGTCCTATGGTGCTGCCAGCCCTGCATGTACACCATTACAACTTCTTTACAACTGCTGTAAATCTGTGCAAGAGGTGCACATTAGTAGGCCTGATTCTGGGAACCTGTTTTACCCAACTTTGACATAGATGCCATATTATGGAATTAGCACCCATGAGTGCCCACAGGGAGGGTAGTTCTATAACAGGGCACTTAGGCAGAAAAGGCACAGAGTGTCATATGTTGCATCTATTTTATAAAGGTGACATATTCACCCACAGTATGGGCCTTTATCAAGACACCTCCCAAAGACTTCTGTACAAATTTATATCTGCTCTTTGGCGGAAGGGGGAGGTGTAGATGTCCAAGTGTATGTACTGGTAATAACAGGTGCATAAGCATGTAATCTATAAACTACATAAGTGGTGATCCTACCCCTCCCACTCACTCCCCTATTCTCCACCCCAGGAATTCCTACATGTATATCATAAGTGCTATATCTTCTGAGGGTCTACTTTTGTGCACATATAACCCTGGGCAGTTTTATAAGAGCCTACCTGAATGCATGTAAAGCCATTCTGCATGCTCAGGTTACCTATAAATTTCCCTCCCCCCCCCCCCCCCCATGGAGTATTTGAATATTGATCCTTTTAATGTTAAATAACTTTCACTATGATACACTGTAATTTGAAATCACTTGTAATGAGTTGAATATGACAAATATGCAGTAAATAAATATATATCCCTAAGAAATTAATTTAAAACATGATGATAGTCCTAAATGCTGCCCAGCAATTAAGCAATCAATAAAGTTTCCCTATTTTGATTCTCTGTTTATTTCTGTCCACAGCTCCATTCAGGCCAGCAGATACTAAAAGCGTGGTACGATTTGATAACTTTGGTGATGGAATTGGGCGCTACAATATCTTCAATTTTCAGAAGGTGAATGGCCGATATAAATACGAGAAGGTGGGCTACTGGGCAGAAGGGCTTACCCTGAACAGTACTCTCATTCCCTGGGCGAAAACCTCCGTGCCCATCTCCCAGTGCAGTGACCCGTGCAAGAGGAATGAAATGAAGAGTGTGCAGCCGAGAGATGTATGTTGTTGGATCTGTATACCGTGCCAACCTTTCGAGTACCTCCATGATGAATTTACCTGCATGGACTGTGGTCTTGGATACTGGCCCAATGAGACCCTCAATGGCTGTTATGAGCTACCACAGGAGTACATCCGTTGGAAAGATGTCTGGGCCATTGGCCCAGTCACTATATCTTGCCTGGGCTTCATCTCCACCCTTTTTGTCTTCGGTGTCTTCATTAAGAATAATGACACTCCTATTGTGAAGGCTTCTGGTCGGGAACTCTCCTATATTCTACTCACTGGTGTTTTGATGTGCTATAGCATGACCTTCATTTTTATTGCAAAACCTTCCACTGAGATCTGCACGCTCCGCCGCCTGGGACTAGGGACTTCATTTGCCGTTTGCTACTCGGCACTTTTGACCAAAACCAACAGGATTGCTCGAATCTTCAGCGGGGTGAAAGAAGGGGTGCAGCGGCCACGCTTCATCAGTCCCACCTCGCAGGTGGTCATCTGCTTGGCCCTCATCTCCTGTCAACTGATCATAGTAATTATTTGGCTGTTGGTAGAGAAACCTGGCACAGGCAAAGAAACTCAACCTGACAAGCGCTTTGTGGTTACTCTTAAATGTAACAACAAGGACTCTAATATGTTG
This sequence comes from Ichthyophis bannanicus, assembly GCA_033557465.1. Lineage (NCBI taxonomy): Eukaryota > Metazoa > Chordata > Amphibia > Gymnophiona > Ichthyophiidae > Ichthyophis > Ichthyophis bannanicus. The sequence goes on from CM066046.1 coordinate 50,722,200, forward strand.
GTGTCCCTTACCTACAACGTTCTGCTGATTGTGCTATGTACAGTCTATGCTTTCAAGACCAGGAAGTGCCCTGAGAATTTCAACGAGGCCAAGTTCATCGGTTTCACCATGTACACCACGTGCATCATATGGCTGGCTTTCTTGCCAATATTCTCCGTAACCTCCAGTGACTATCGTGTAAGCAAATGATGCATGCGGGAAAGGTTTGGGTGCTATAAACCAAGCAGAAGAACATCCTCTGAAGATTTCTGGTCATTTAACAATCTGTTGACAAAAACCGGCAGTCAAATCTGAATCAGTTCAGATTTCTACCAGATGTTTAAGTATTATATGACCACATACTAATGGAAGTGGTTTTATACCCTGTGTTCAATGGTCATCAACGGCTACTAGATTTATGTCACCATCCTCCAAAACACATAGTTACACACATAGAAAATTGCTGTTTGTATCAGTTTCCCATAGTCACCATTTGCTACAAGATTTCTGACACGGTAATTATAGAGAAGAGAAGGCAGCTTTGATTTGCATTGGGCTCTGTCCGTAATTCTTTGGTAATATGTTGAAAGACAGAGCATCCCATCTGCAGTTAGAGACGCCCAAGCATAGTATTAACAGTCATTTCCTTTATGAATAGCAATCAGTCTGATACTTGCAGTGTGACACAATGGCGTATTTTCCCTCTTTGCAGAATCAGGCAGGTGGGAGCGCACGGACTTTGTGTGCGTCATGGTGGTTTTCGGGAAACGTGTGTCGCTGCTTGTATGTGTATGATAGGGGTGTTGTGGGGTATGGAAGGGGTATGTGTGTGTGGGCCATGGGGATATTGGGTGTGTGTATTGCTATGGAAGTGTTGAAGGGTGCATGTGTGTGTGTCACGATGGGTGACAGTGGATGAGCACGTGTGAGTTTGTGTATGTGTGTGTCAGAAGAGGTGCATTCAGTAGTGTGTGTCATAGGGGGTATCAGGGGTATGCATGCGTGGGTAGTGTGTGTGTGCAGCGCATGTCATGAGAGGTTTTAGAGAGGTACATGCGTGTGTCATTGCACCAGGTCCTCTCCCCCTCCATCTTCCAGTTCCCCCCCCCCTCTCTTTCTCCCCTAGTCCCCCCTTGACCAGCACCTCACCTCAAAACTTTCTTTTTCCCCCAGTGACTGCAACAATGAAAAAACAGCGATAACACGTCTGTGCCGGCCAGACACGAAACGTCTCACACATGTGGTCTTGAGCTCTTCTGTGTCTCGCCCCAATGGCAACAGGACGTGTGTGTCAGGGCAGGATGCGGAAGACTCAAGACCACATGGCTAGAGAGAACTGTGGCTGGTTCCATAGGCATGTGTTATTGATGTTTTTTTTTCATTGTTGCAGTCATTGCAGGAAAATACCGATTTGAGTTGAGGTGCTGGGCAAGAGGGGGAAAAGGGAGAGGGACTGGAGGGGGGAGGAGGGAAGATTGGGAGGTGATGGCAGCAGGCAACAGTGAGAGCAGCAGCAGAGGGCAGAACCAGGAGGGACTGTGGCCCTGCAGATCTGCTGCATCAGGGGCGTAAGCATCGGCTCATTTTCGTATGCTTGTGCTGCGCAAATCTACAGATGCACACAGACAAACACACTTGTAAACAAAAAAAAACATGAATGAAGTCTTCCCAATAAGTGCTATCGCTTATGCAAAAGAGGCCTAATAAATAAGGCATAATCTGTGATCTCCGGATTGCATCCTTGCACCTCTTGACTGGTGATCTGCCATTCATTTGAGTTTTGTGTACACCTCCCCTGATTCACAAATCACAATCAACAGATTCCTGGTTTCTGGTTTGCAGATCAGTTTGCACTTTAAAAATCATTTTTGGAGCAATTGTGTGGCTAATTACCGACTAGCATATGGACTTACAATATTTAAGGAAGACGTATACAAGGCACAAGGAAGTGGTGGGGGGGGGGGCGGGAAGGGTGAGGATAAAAGCGATCAGACTACTACTTGCTTACATTATGTGTTTACCATGGGCGTGTGTGTATGTGTCATGCAAGGTACCATCTTAGAAACCACCACCCAGGAAAAAGATTTAGGTGTCATCGTGGATAATATGTTGAAACCCTTTGCCCAGTGTGCAGCAGATAAGGAAAGGAAGGGAGAATAAAACCAAGGATATTATAATGCCTCTGTATCGGTCCATGGTGTGCAATTCTGGTCGCCATAACTTAAAAAGGATATAGCAGAATTAGAAAAGAGACAGAGAAGAGACACCAAAATGGTACAGGGGATGGAAGGATACCCCTATGAAGAGAGGCTAAAAAGGTTAGGGCTCTTCAACCTGGAAAAGAGACGGCTGAGGGGAGATATGATAGAAGTCTATAAATTTATGAATTAAGTGGAATGGGTAAACGTAGATAGGTTGTTTCTGCCATCAAAAAGTAGAAAGACTAGGGGACATGCAAATTCATTTAAGACTAATAAGAGACAATATTTTTTCACTCAACGTGTAATCAAACTCTGGAATTTGTTACCGGAGGATGTAGTACAAGCTGTTAGTGTAGCTGGGTTTAAAAAAGGTTTCAACATGTTCCTGAGGAAAGGTCCATAACCCATTATTAAGGGACTTGGGATATCACTGCTTGACCCAATACAAGCATTGAGGAACCTGTGTCTTTTGGGGAAACTGCTAGGTACTTGTGACCTGGATTGGCCACTGTTGGAAACAGGATACTGGGCTTGGTGAACACTTGGTCTGACCCATTATGGCATATCTTATGTTATGTTCTTATGTTCTGATTTTTTCTGAGCAGTATTTTGGCTATTCAAGAAGTACATTAAGGGGTGTGTTAACTAAAAAGTGCACCGATAGTGCACGGTCAGGCCCAACACCAGAGTGGAGGCCCAAACAAATTTCAGGGGTGTGTGTATTCATCCGCTTGCTGTTAGCGCATCGCTAATGTCTGACACAGCAGGACACAGCACACAGATGCATCTAACAGCATCACTGAGGGGGCATTAATTTCATGCGCACTACCAGCAGCCATCATGGTTAGCACATGCCCATAACCACGATGTGCTGTCAACACCCATGTTCTGCTCCCAACCTGCCCCCTCTCTGCCCAGTCATATGCTATCTTGTTGGCACAGGAGTTTTAGCACTGGGTCCCATTCTACCTCTTAGCGTAACACGCTTACCATGCAGTAAACCCCTTGTTAACAGTCTGCACAGTTTAATAAACATGCCCCTGACATTAGTTACATCCTCAGGAATATCCACCAACTTTGTTTCCTTGCCCTTGTCATATTCCTAATATTACCCTTCACTTCTCCCAGAATGCCATCCCTTGTTAGACCAAATGACTTCCCTCCATCTTCATCTATAACGTTAGATGCTTTAGCACATACTGAGTAGTTAGATTTTATTTTTATTTTTCATTGTCCTCTCTCACACTTACAACTTTGGGGCATTGGAAATGTCTAAACCAGTATTTTTCATGTTAGGATTATGCAGAAACCAGTGGGCACTGTGCCATGTTAAACAGAGGACGGACTGTGAAAAACATAACTTGCTCTTATTGTTCCTAGGTCTGACCCAATGCCAACCTGTGCTCTTCTCTCACGTCTCACCCTGTGTCTTCTGCATGCAGAAGAACCACCATCACCTTCCCCCTCCTCTCATTCCTAGTCTCATGCACTTTAGAGCAGGGCTTCTCAACCCAGTCCTCGGGGACACATCTAGCCAGTCAGGTTTTCAGCCTAACCACAATGAATATGCATGAGAGAGATTTAGTAGGTGTGTCCTGAGGACCTGATTGAGAACCTCTGCTCTAGCTTAATGGTCTCCAACCTTTTGAATCCCAAAACACATCTACATTTGCGAAAATGCTGTGCAGTATACCAGCCTTCATGGAGCGATGCGAATATGGAGAAGGACACTCATAGGGGACACACTAAAACCCTCAGCAGAGGCTGGAAGGACTCAAAGAAGGATGATCAGGAAGGAGAAGAGAAGAAAGGGCTCGATGTAGTGTGTGTGCTGCATAAAACAGGACCTGACTATTCCTTCACTATATGCTACCTATTCAATCCCACATTCCAGGGAAGGAGAAAGACATATGGATACATATGTGCTCAGAATAGGCCTGCATTCAGATATAGGCAACTGCCTAGTGTGCCAAACTCTGACAGTATCATATGCCCAGATCAAAGAGGAGCCCGCTCCTACTTACTTTAGGGCCATGGGCATGTGCTGCCTCAAAGGGGCACCTCTGTGGCTTTCCTCCTGCTTTATGGGATCTGCCTCAGGAAGGAGGAGAGAGATTTGGATTTAGCTCAGGCCTTTTCAGTGGTAGCTCCAGATAAGTTACAAAACCCCGGTGGCCTGGTGACCCCTATCCCGCCCCCACTAGAAATAAAACCCTGGAGGTCCAGTGGCTCTGATCCCCCCCACTCAACTGAAACAAAACCCTGGGTGGCCCCGATTCCCCCCCCCCTCCAATTGAAATATAACCCTGGAAGTTCAGTGGCCCCGATCCCCCTATTCCTAATACTGAACCACACCATCTGGTGATTACTGGATGCAAGATGATCTCCCACTACAACATCAGAAACACTTTCACCATTGGTAAGCACCAAGTCCAGTATGGTCCCCTTCACGTGTGGGGTCTGTTACCAATTGCCTGAATAGTTCTCCCTGTAGAGAATCCAGGATCTCCTTACTTCTAGATGATACTGCAGCAGAGGGATGTGCCAATCAACATCTGCCATATTAAAATACCTATCAGTAGCACTTCTCCTCTCATGGCAATACTGCGTGTCTGCTATTAAATCTCTGTCCACTTTCTCTCCCGATGAGGGGTGTCTGTATATCACGTCAATGCAAATTGATTTCTCTTTCCCTCTTTCTAGTTTAACCCATAGTACCTCCTCTCTCCCTTTTAAGCCCTGTAATTCTATTCCTTTAATAATATTATTATTTATATATAGTGCCACTCCCCCTCCCCTTCTTTCTACCATGTCCTTCCTGAATAAAATATAGCCCCAAATAATTACATCACAGTCATGGTTGTCCATGAACCATGTCTCTGTAACCACCACTATATCCGTCAGTCTCTTTCTTTAAAGCTTCAATATCTGGGATCTTATTTCCCATGCTATGGGCATTTATACACACCACTTTCCAGATGTTGCCCCCTTTACCCATTTCATCAGAGGTATTGAATGTTTTACATACCTGGGGGCTTTCTTTGCCCATCCCCAATGAATCTAGTTTAAAGCCTTCTTCATTAGGTTATCCATTCTGCTGCTGAAGACACTTCGACCCTTCTTAGACAGATGGATGCCATCTCTGCTCTGCAGCCCTTGCAAAATCATCCCATGGTACAGGAAACCATAACACTCTTGATAACACCATCCACACAGCTATGCATTCATCTCCAGAATCCCAGCTTCTCTGCCTTGGCCTTTATCCCCAACAGGGAGGATTGACGAGTACACCTGTGCCCCCTATCTGCTTCACTCTCTGTCCCAGAGCCATGAAGTCACTCTTGATACGCTCAGAAGGATCCCTGGCAGTAGCATTTGTGCTGACATGGAAGAGCAACATCAGGTAATAGTCAATAGGCTTGATGAGTCTCGGCAAACTCTTCATAAAATCTCAGATTTTGGCACTTGGCAGAGAACAGACCTCTCTGGACATGTGATAGAAATGTTGAAATACCTTCGTGGCAGAGATGCACAGGAGAGCCTCTTTCAATTGAAAGAAAGCTCTGCGATATCACTGCAGCCCGGTTAGCCCTGGCAGCGTCCTGTCTCTATGACGTTCACTGGATGTTCAATGTCATCACTGTGGCATTGAATATTTGGATTAGAAGTCGGCAGATGACTCAAAATCGGGCCCGCAGTGTTTTGCATGCCGTGTACTGCAGTTAGCATGGTGTTTTTTTTTTGGGGGGGGGGGTGTGGTGGGGGGGTTCCAGTGCTAGCTTGCTGTCTGCATTGGAGAGCAAGCCTAGTGTGGGAAAAGCACCAGAAAAATTGCACGCTACGGTTTTATGCGTTGGCCCATAAGTTTGCATTTGAGGCAGTTAAGGGTTAATTGACTTGCCCAAGACCACGAGGAAAGCCAGTGGGAGTTGAATTCTGGTCTCTTTGGTCCTTAGGGGGCTGTTCTAACCATTAGGCTTCTCTTCCTCTCTCATGCATATTCATCCTAGGCAGTGGAATGGGGGGGTCACAGGGGCCATGGCCTCACCAATAGTTTGCCGACCACAGCATCAACAACTAGGGGAGTTTAGCGGTGGGGCTGGAGATTGGTTTGTTTGACCTCTCCAACCAAAAATATGCTCCGCAGCCCCTGATAGTCAATGTGGTTATCCTGAAAACCTAACAAGCTAGTTGAGTCCCAAGGACTAGGTTGAAACCCCCTGCTCTAGACCCCTCAAAGTTCTTCCCTGTCCCATCATTCCTCACCTCATCTTCTCTACATGGGGTGGAGTTGTGCCTAGTTGTTAGAGCAGCCGACTAAGAACCACCTTGCTTCTCCCACAGATGTTCCTTACAGCCTTGAACAAGTCACTTCACCCTCTGTTGCCTCAGTATGGCTTAGGTTATACTTCCACGTGGACAGGGAAATGGCTTGTGTACCTGTTTGTAACTTGTCTTGAGTTCAGATGTGCAAAAGTCAAGTAACTGAATACAAAAACACAGTAATAGCCATCAGTGCATCTCTACCTATCAAGCCACCTCCCATATCCATACAGGTATCCCCTGAGCAATAGTCGTCATGTTATTGATTCAGGCACAAATACATATAATCAGAGAGCGCAGAATTTATGCGGCAGATGCAGGTGAAACGGACACCCTCTGGTCAAAGCTGCTATTGTAGCCTCTCACATTTCCCTGTCAGATCATGAATATTGGATAAACTGTTTTTGTCATATGTGTGTATGTAGAGTCAGGCCACAGGGAATACACCTAGAGACTGGAGCTTTGGCCTGCATTGGATTACTATAGGATTATGGCAGCCAATTGGGTCACTCTGGAGGCAGGAATATTCTGAATTTACGATGGCGAGTGGTGCTGAGATGGACTGTATCACTGGGGAGGGGGGCAGGCTGCGCCAGCTTGATCAGCAACACCACCAGCAGACTGCCTCTTACATGTTTGGATAGTGCTGCGTACGACTGGTAGTGCTATAAAAAGGCTCAGTAGTAGTAGCGGCAGCATTAGGTCTTCCAGCAGTGAGTGATCACAGCAGGGGGTTGATGCTGTGGTGCAGCGTAGGGCTCATGCAACGGCCGTGGGTGGTGGGCTGAAGAGGTGAGACAGGGCAGTGGCTGGTGGAGTGTGAGAGCAGATCAACTTAGGTTACGTGGTGTACTAGAGAAAAGGAGTCATAGTAACATAGTAACATAGTAGTTGACGGCAGATAAAGACCAGCATGGTCCATCCAGTCTGCCCAGCGAGATGGCAAGAGTAGGTGCACCTGTCGCTCCGCGCAGGCCACCCCTCTCCATATCCTTGTTCAGGGGTAAACCCACCACTCCATATAGGACACCCCTATTTGTTGAGACGTTAGATGGTTCGGAAGTTAGATGGTACCGTTTATTTTGTTTTTTTTTTCCTATTTCTGTAAAGGGATCCTCTGTGTTTGTCCCATGCCTTTTTGAATTCCGTCACCGTGTTCGCCCCTACCACTTCCATCGGGAGGGCATTCCAAGCATCCACCACCCTTTCAGTGAAAAAATATTTCCTGACATTGCCTTTCAATTTACCCCCTTGCAGTTTCATGTTATGCCCTCTAGTTTTACAGGTTCCCCGTCTCTGGAAGAGGTTTGTTTGTTCATCATTTCTCTTTAAGTATTTAAAGGTCTGAATCATATCTCCCCTGTGCCTCCTTTCCTCCAAGGTATACATATTTAGGTCTTCAAGTCTCTTCTCATAAGGCTTCTGACGCAGGCTCCAAATCATTTTGGTCGCCTTCCTCTGAACAGTCTCCAGTCTTTTTACATCCTTTGCAAGATATGGTCTCCAAAACTGAACGCAGTATTCCAAGTGAGGCCTCACCAGTGACCTATACAGTGGCATAAGTACCTCTTCTTTTCTGCTGGTAATCCCTCTTTGTATGCAGCCCAACATCCTCCTGGCTTTTGCCACCGCCTTGTCGCACTGTTTTGCCACCTTGAGATCAGCAGAGATAATCACACCAAGGTCTTTTTCCTGAACTGTGCATACCAACCTTTCTCCCCCTATCTTGTACATTTCTCTTGGATTTCTGCTACCCAAGTGCATGACACTGCACTTTTTTGCATTAAATCGTAGTTGCCAAGCTTTAGACCAGTCTTCCAGCTTTTGTAGATCTTTCTTCATGTTAACCACTCCCTCAGGGGAGTCCACTCTGTTGCAAATTTTTGTGTCTGCAAAAAGACAGACTTTTCCATTCAGTCCTTCAGCAATATCACTCACAAATACATTGAACAGTGCCGGGCCCAGGACCGAACCCTGGGGCACCCCGCTAATCACCTTCCTCTCATCCGAGTGAGCTCCATGTACAATCACCTTCTGTCGTCTGTCAGTCAGCCAATTTCTAATCCAGTTTACCATCTTGGGACCCATCCCCAAGCTACTGAGTTTGTTGATAAGCCTCCTATGAGGAACAGTATCAAAGGCTTTGCTGAAATCCAGGTAGATGACATCCATTGCATGCCCCTGATCTAGTTCCCTCGTCACGCAGTCAAAGAACTCGATCAGATTTGTCTGGCAAGATCGTCCTTCGGTAAAACCATGTTGCCTTGGGTCTTGCAAGCTGTTGGTTTTCAGAAAGTTCACTATTCGCTCTTTCAGGAGCGCCTCCATTACTTTTCCTGCCACCGAGGTAAGGCTCACGGGTCTGTAGTTTGACACTTCTTCCCTGTCACCACTTTTGTGTAGAGGTACGACATCAGCCATTCTCCAGTCCTGAGGAACCTCTCCTGTTTCCAAGGATCTGTTGAAGACATCCTTTAACGGTCCTGCAAGAACCTCTCTGAGCTCTTTCAGTATCCTGGGATGTATCCCATCCGGTCCCATGGCTTTGTCCACTTTCAGTTTAGCAAGTTGTTCTAACACCTCCTCTGCTGTGAATGGTGTGGTATCCACTTCATTCCCATTCCTATACTTGGGAGTCACAGCTGGTCCATCCCCAGGATCCTCTTTAGTAAACACAGAGCAGAAGTAATTGTTTAGCAATTTTGCTTTTTCAGTGTCACTTTCCACGAGTCCTTTCCCAGCACTTCTGAGTCCTGCAATTCCAACTCTGATCTTTTTCCTTTCCCGAATATACCTGAAGAAATTTTTGTTGCCACCCTTAACATCTTTAGCCATTTTTTCCTCTGCCTTTGATTTTGCTATCCTTATTTCTCGTTTTGTCTCTTTGAGTTTGATCCTGTATTCATTTCTGTGTTCTTCGGTCTGCAAGCTTTTGAATTTTGCAAAAGTTGTGTTTTTTGCCTTTATATGAGCAGCCACCTCTTTGGAAAACCAAATAGGTTTCCTTCTCCTCTTGCTTTTATTTACTTTTCTTACATATTTATCTGTTGCTCCTTTCAATGCCTCCTTTAGTTTAGCCCATTGCAATTCCACTTCCTTTATCTCTTCCCACCCCGTCATCTCCTCCTTTACATACTCTGCCATTTGATTGAAGTTAGTGTATTTGAAGTTTAGGACTCTGAGCTTGCTATGATTGGCCTGTGCCATGGCTTTTATTTCAAACCACACCGTGTGATGGTCGCTGTTGCTCACAGGGGCACTCACGCAGACATTTGACACACTATCACCGTTGGTGAGCACTACATCCAGCGTTGAGCTTTCCCTGGTTGGTTCCATCACCATTTGTCTAAATAATGCATCTTGGAGAGCATCCACAATTCTTTTGCTTCTTTCCAGATGTGCAGATGGAGTAATCCAATCCACATCAGGTAGATTAAAGTCACCCAATATGATTGCTTCCCCCTTTGATGCTATCTTGGCAATATCTCTAATCAATTCATTGTCTCTCTCTTCAATTTGAGTCGGAGGTCTATAGACTACAGCAATATGGATGACAGTGCCATCTCCTCTCTCCAACGCAATCCAGAGCGCTTCTTCTTTTCCCCATGTCCCCTGCATTTCAGTAGCTTTAATATTGCTTTTGACATACAAGGCTACTCCTCCTCCTTTTCCATTTTCTCGGTCCCTCCTGAATAGATTATAGCCAGCTATGGCTATATCCCAATCATGTGATTCATTAAACCATGTTTCTGTAATGGCCACAATGTCCAAGTCTGTTTCTGCCGTTAGGGCTTCCAGGTCTGGAATTTTGTTGGCTAAGCTTCGAGCATTTGTGCTCATTGCTTTCCAGCACTTTCCTGGCTTGTGTGTATTTTGCATTGATTTTGTTCTGCCCACTTCCTCCCACATGTTTTTGATGTGTGGTTTAAAAGTGTGGCTGTTTCTGATGTTGTTCTGCTTTTGTTGGGGGTGGCATGCAGATGTTGACCTTCCACATCCGTCACCCCCTTTTCCTAGTTTAAATGCATGTCCACATACTGCCTGAATTTTTCACTTAGGATTCTTTTCCCTGTGGAAGAGAGATGTAGTCCATCAGCACAGTATAGTCTCTTGTTGATCCATCTGTTGTCCCAGTTGCCAATAAATCCGAATCCTTCTTCTCTGCACCAGGTCTGGAGCCATGTATTAAAGCTGTTAATGCGATGCAGTCTTTTTGTCCCCTTACCAAGAACAGGTAGAACCTCTGAGAATGCAACAGTGTTAACAACGTGCTTGAGTTTCTCCCCCAGAGATTGGAAGTCCTTTTGGGCTGTAGAGGCACTGTTCCTAGCCAAGTCGTTTGTGCCTAGGTGGATAATAACATCAAGTTTGGAATGTTCACGTTTTGCACTAAGTAATTCAACAACTTGGTTTGTATTCCTGCTGGCTGAAGAGCCTGGTAGGCACATGACTATCTTCTCTCCTTTGAACTGTGTTCCCAAGTTGGTGCCTCTGATGATGGAATCCCCAATTACACTAGAGGGGTGTGTGAGAGAGGACTGGATACTAGGGGAAGCTGGAAGGGGCACCAGGGAATAGGGGATAAATGGGAGAGAAAAAGAAGCGGAGAGGCGGTGGGGGCAAAACTGCAGCCGAGGGAAGGTTGTCTCACTTCCTCCATTCTCTTCCTCTCTCCCCTGCAAGTCTGGAACCTCTCCTAAACTTCGACTTCTGGTAATCGTTTGGTTAAAGAATAGCTAGAAATCCCTGTACTTATACTAAATAAATGGCCTGGCATGGTGACCATATTAAGTGCCTGTACCAGGGTTTATGTTAATAGCTACATTCAGTGCCACTATCCATAGATGTAGCAGCACTGTGCAGTGATGGGGCTGGCATTAGCTATTTGCTTTAGCCTTACTGTTCAGCAAGCTTAAACTAAATGAAGAATTTTTAGGGATATCTTTAACCCAGCCAAAATTATGCAGCTTGTCTCTGACTCTTTAGGGATTTAAATGGCCCAATATTATCCTTATAAATTTTGAATATATGCAGATTAGCAATTTATGCTTTTGTCAGCTACCAAACATACAATTTGCTTTGAATATTGGCAGAAAGATATTAATTTAACCACAAAGACTGTGCAGGTTTCAGTTGGTATTTTATAATAATCATCAGCCCGTCTTTCCCTTCATTCCAATTCCCATCCCCTCTACACACAATAATAACCGTCAAATCACCCTCTCTTCTCTCTCCTTACCCTGCGCCCTTTACTGTATATATGTAGAGTAATAACCATCAGTCTGTGCCCTCCTAGCATTCTTCCAGAGCAATCTTTAGGTCGGTGGGAAAGGTGCAGCTTTACTGGGCCCCGTCCCTGCAAGGACTTTGCACTTCTTCCCATTCTGGATACTTCGTGGGGACGGGGAGGCGGGGTGAAACTGAAAGGAAAGGCTAAGGAGTGGGAGGAATTTCTGAAAGAGAAGAGAGAGAGAAAGAGCTAAAAGATAAAGAGAGGGCAGGAAGGATGAGAACAAAGAAGGAGTGAAATCCAGGGAGGTGGAGGGGCTGCTGGATTGTGGGAAGAGGACGCAGAACGAAACTGAGAGATGAGAACAAGATGAAAAAGCAAGATCTCAGAGAACATATACAGGAAGAAGGCAATGATGTGTAGGAAACTAAAACGCAAGGAGAATCAGGAAATAAGGCTGAAGACAGACAATATGAAAGCAAAAAAAAAACAAACCCCCTGAAAAAAAGGTACGTGCAATATGTATAATGGAATATATAATGTTTGAAAGTATTTAAATATACTGGGGTAAATCTTCATGGAAACATGACAGCAGAAAAGACCATATGGCCTATCTAGTCTGCCCTTTCATATCAACTACTTGTTGTTGTTATTGTTAAGTGCCATCAAGTCAGCGTCGACTCATGGCAACCCTCTAGGTAGTTGTCCTAAATTGTGTTTGGTCTTCAATCAGGCGGCTCATTGTTGACAGAGTGACACCAATAGCTGCTGTTATTGTATTGATCCATCTCATTGCCGGCCTTCCTCTTTTGCATTGACCTTCTACCTTGCCAAGTAGGATGTCTTTCTCTAATGATCTATCTCTTTGCATGATGTGTCCAAAGTATGAAAGTCGAAGTCTTGTCATCTGAGCTTCTAAAGAGAGCTTAGGTTTGATGTTCTCTAGTACTGACTGGTTTGTTCTTTGGGTAGTCCATGGGATACACAGTGTTTGTCACCAGCACCATAATTCAAAGGCATCAATTTTCTTCCTGTCTGTCTTTTTCACTGTCCAGCTTTCACATCCATATGATGTTATTGAATCTTTGTATGGAGAGAGACATCTCTGCTCTTGAAAATCTTGTCTAGGACCTTCATAACCATTCTGCCAAGAGCAATGCATCGTCAGATTTCTTGACTGCTTGTAGTTTCTTTATTGATAGTTGATCCAAGTAGGTTAAAGTTGTCAACTATTTCAATTTCTTCTCCATCAACGATGAACATATTCATTTTGCCAGTTGTCAGTATCTTTGTCTTCTTAATGTTAAGGTGCAGACCCATTTTAAGACTATATTCCTTGATCTTGAAAGAAAATGTTTCAAATCGTCTTCAGTTTCAGCCAGTAATGTGGTATCATCAGCACTGACTCCATCCTGTTTATATCCTTTTGAAGGTGTGATTTCCAGAACTGCGCACAATACTCTAAATGAGGTTGCACCAGAGACTTATACAGAGGCACTATCACCTCCTTTTTTCTGCTGGCCATTCCTCTCCCTGTGCACCCAAGCATCCTTCTGGCTGTCACTGTTGCCTTTTCTACCTGTTTAGCCACTTTAAGATCATCAGAAACAATCACGCCAGGTCCCGCTCTTCTTTCATGGAGAGAAGTACTTCACCCCCCTACACTGTACTACTCCCTTGGACTTTTGCATCCCAAATGTATGACCCTGCATTTTTTTGCATTAAATTTAAGCAGCCAAATTCTAGACCATTTTTCAAGCTTAGCTAGATCCCTCCTTGTGTTATCTACTTCTTCCTGGGTGTCTACTCTATTGAAGATTTTGGTATTATCTGCAAAGAGGCAAACCTTACCCGACAACCCTTCCGCAATATCACTAACAACAATGTTAAAAAGAATCGGACCAAGAACAGATCCCTGCAGCACACCACTGGTAACATCTCTCTCCTTAGAGTGAGCTCCATTTACCTAATTGGCAATCTACAGGAAGTGCATACTTTTCAGACCACCCAAACAAACCTGATATGCAAATACAAAGTGCCCGCATAGTTTGTGTTGCAAGATGAGGTTGTTATGCAGATAAATACATGCACACATGAAGTTGTATCACATAGAGAGGCGTAATAAAAGATAGTTTGGCTACATTTGTAGATTTTTGAAGTCTGAAATATACATGTGCACTTTTCTCCCACCATCCAATTATACCCCCTTCTACCCCTCCATCCTCCGCCCCTAGAACACCTCTTCCTATTGAAGTTAAAAAGGACAATGCATATCGTTAACATCCACTCTGGCAAATTCATTCTATCTGTGTAACTCCTGTTTTTACTTGTGTAAATCCTAAATAAGGCATTGAAAATATCCCTTTAGATTTGTTTTAAATATGTGACCTCCTTTTCCAGTCTACCTTATAGCAAAGGGGCACATTTTTGAGGCTGCTGAGACCAGGCAGTACTCAGCCCAGGGTTCTTCAGGGAGTGGGATAGTCAGTCTTTGAAGGCCTTTGAGGAATCAAGATACAATACAATACAGTAAAGGAAAAAAACCCTAGACATCAATGCTTTTTCCAATCCAATAAACTTTTCTGAAGCAAAACAAAAAAGAAAAAAAGTTCCAATAACAAGAAAATAGTTTTTGCTGAATTACAAACCAACATGTTCCCAAGCTACTCTAGAGCCCCTTTAGGCTCTCGTGCCTCCAGGACTCCCTTGATAACAGAATAGGATTCACAGTTGTTTCTACAGACTTTCCTTATATCTATAATCTGTACAGCTCCTCTCCATGGGTCCGGCAGAGCACCTTCGGCTGTATAGTTGTGGTCAATGTTATTGGCACCCTTGCATTTTATGTATGTTGTGTACAGTATCTTGAGAAATAATTGGAAATATTCCAACTGTATGTCATCATTATACTGTATTTTAAATAGTATGTTGAAAAGGTATACAACAAAAAGAACAAGTCTGTGCAACTTGGACATAGTAATTTCTGAAAAACATCTAAATATGACCTGGGCAGGATTAATGGCACCCTTCACTAATATTTGGAAGCCATCATCACTACCACAGGTTGTACAACCAAATGTTTCTTGTAACCATCTTTAAATTTTGTACATCTGTCTGCTGGTAGTTTCTCCCACTCTTCAAATGTGATTTGCTCCATTTTATGAATGTTTCCAGGATTCCTTTTACTAATAGCAGATTTCAGCTCTTTCCGAAGATTCTGGATTGGATTCAGATGAGGACTCATTGCTGGCCAGCTTAAAACAGTCCATTTGTTCCTTTTTAACCATTTCTTTGTACATTTGGATGTACGTTTTGGGTCACTGTCCTGCTGGAGGACCCATGACCTTCAATCCAGATCTAGCTTCTGACACTAGGTAGCACGTTTCACTCCAAAATACCTTAGTTGTCCTCGGACTTCATGATTCCTTTAATATATTCCAGGCAGCGTGGTTACTCACCTGTAACAGGTGTTCTCCAGGAGCAGCAGGAATCAGTCCTCACTTATGGGTGACGTCGGCGCCGACGGAGCCCTCGCGGAGCAATTTTCCCCAGCTTTCAAAGAAAGCCTTTGGGAATTGCAGCGCGCATGCGCGGTCGTCTTCCCGCCCGAGGGTGCCATCTTAGCCAGTCAGATGACATAGCTAAAAAAGACAGCATAAAAATTTGCAAAAAGAACATAAGCAGACGATTGCAACTCCAAGGGGAGGAGGGAGGGTAGTGAGGACTGATTCCTGCTGCTCCTGGAGAACACCTGTTACAGGTGAGTAACCACGCTTTCTCCAGGACCAAGCAGGAAGTCAGTCCTCACTTATGGGACTCCCAAGCTCAAGGCTACCGGAGACCCTAAGCACAAAAATGAGCTCCCTCTAGCTCAGTAGCACAGAAGGATAGAATCTTCGCTGAATTATCACCCACCGGTAGCCCACATCCGGGATGGAGGGTAGGAGTTGCTCAGACCTCAAAGAGATTACGGAGGACTGCCTGTCCGAAAGCACTGTCCCTACGGGACTCCCTCTCGAGACAGTAATGGACCGCAAAAGTCTGGCTCAAAGACCAAGTAGCGGCCCGGCAGATGTCTGCCAGCGGAACAGAGCGGAGGTAAGCCACTGACGTAGCCTTTGCCCGAACGCAATGAGCCGTGACTCGACTTTCTAAGGAGAGTCCGGCTGCCCCATAAGCCCAAGAGATACAGTCCGCAACCCAGATGGACAGAGTACGCTTGGAGACCGGGAGCCCCAATTTATTGGGGTCAAAAGACACAAAAAGCTGAGCAGCTTTACGGTGCTCCCGCGTACGGTCAAGGTAGAAGTTCAATGCCCTTCTACAGTCCAGGGTATGGAGGACCGTTTCAGCTCGGCTGGAGTGTGGTCTGGGAAAGAAGGTTGGAAGCACCACCTCCTGATTGATGTGAAAAGGGGAGACCACTTTAGGCAGAAATTTTGGGTGAGTCCGTAGGACTACCCTATTCTTGTAGAACCTAGTGTAAGGGGGATCAGACACGAGGGCCTGCAATTCACTTACGCGTCTAGCGGAAGTGAGGGCTATCAAGAACAGTGTTTTCCAAGACAGAAAACGGAGAGAACAGGTAGCCATAGGTTCAAAAGGCGGACAGGTGATCCGCTGCAAAACCACATTCAGGTCCCAGTCAGGCGCTGGCGGGCGCAGAGGTGGTTTAAGTAGAAGGAGACCTCGGAGAAACCTCGCTACGAGAGGGTCGCTTGAGAGAGGTCTACCGTCCACCGGCACATGATGTGCCGAAAGAGCACTGAGGTGAACTTTGACGGAGTTGGACTTAAGTCCCAGATTAGAGAGGTGTAGCAAGTACTGCAAGATCACCGACACCGGGCAGGAGAAGGGATCCTGAGACTGTTGGGTACACCAGACTGCAAAGCGACGCCATTTAAGGGCGTAGCATTTGCGGGTAGAAGGCCGTCGCGAAGCCAAGACGACCTCCTCCACCTCCGCCGGCAGGAGAAGGGGAGCAAGGACTACCCTCTCAGCAGCCAGGCCATGAGGTTGAGAGACCTGAGGTTGGGGTGCAGTAGGGACCCCTGATCCTGAGTGAGGAGATCCGGTTGTACCCCCAGAGGGATTGGATCCTCCACCGCCAGTTGCAGTAGGAGCGGAAACCACGGCTGCCTTGGCCAGCGAGGGGCCACCAGGATCATGAAGGCTTTGTCTCGGAGAACCTTGAAAAGAGTCCGAGAGACTAGCGGGATGGGAGGGAAAGCGTACAGAAGGCTCCCCGACCATGAGATCAGAAAAGCGTCCGCCGCAACCCGAAGGGGGTGCGGCTGACGAGAGCAGAAGCGAGGAAGCTGCCGGTTGTGAGGACTGGCAAAGAGATCCACCGTGGGGAGGCCCCACTTGAGGAAGAGCTTCTGAACTACCAAGGGATCCAGACGCCACTCGTGCGGCTGGAGGACCCTGCTGAGTTTGTCCGCAAGGCAATTTTCTTGGCCCGGGAGATAAACTGCCTTGAGGAGAATGCCGTGACTGACGGCCCAAGAGCAGAGCTTCTGTGCCTCCCGGCAGAGGAGGAAGGAGCCCGTGCCCCCCTGCTTGTTCACGTAGAACATGGCAACTTGATTGTCCGTCTGGACAAGGACGGACTGGTGGGAAGTCAGGTGGGAGAAGGCCTTGAGAGCTAGGCGGATCGCCCTGAGCTCCAGGAAGTTGATCTGCTGAGCAGACTCCCACGTGGTCCAGAGGCCCTGAGTACGTGCCTCTTGGCAATGTGCTCCCCAGCCCAGGAGGGATGCATCGGTGGTCAGCACCCGGGTCGGCTGAGGTGACTGGAAAGGCATTCCGAATATCAGGTTCGGCTGCCGGAGCCACCACCGGAGAGACGAGATCAGCGGCTCGGAGACGCGCACTAGGTCTGCTAGGCCGCCTGTGGCTTGTCGCCACTGTTGGCGGAGACACCATTGAGCAGACCGCATATTCAGGCGGGCATTGGGGGTCACATGGACGGTGGAAGCCATATGGCCGAGTAGTCTCAGGAAGCGCCTGGCGGAGACCAGGGGCTGGCTGCGAAAGCGGTCGGCTAGGTCCATGAGCCGTTGAGCCCTGTCGAGCGGTAGGTATGCTCGCGCCTGAGGAGTGTGCAGCCTTGCGCCGATGAACTCGAGATCCTGTGAGGGGAGCAAGGTGGACTTTGCGAAGTTTATAACAAAGCCCAAGCGCTGCAGAAGAGTCACCGTGCGGCGCGTGGCGTCGGTGACCTCCCGAGGGGACGCTGCTCTGATGAGCCAGTCGTCGAGGTACGGAAAGACATAGAGGCCGTGAAGCCGGAGATGGGCCGCCATGACCGCGAGACATTTTGTGAAGACTCGCGGTGCGGAGGACAGGCCAAAGGGCAGTACTCTGTACTGGTAATGATTTCCTGCCACCACAAATCTTAGGTATTGGCGGTGGCTTGGGTGGATGAGGATGTGCGTGTAGGCATCCTTTAGATCCAAGGAGCATAGCCAATCTCCCTGCTGGAGGTAGGGCAGAAGGATTCCAAGGGTAAGCATTTTGAACTTCTCCCGCACAAGGAACTTGTTGAGGTTGCGCAAGTCCAGGATGGGTCTGAGGCCCCCTGTTCTCTTTGGTATCAGAAAATACCTGGAATAAAAGCCTTGACCTCTCAGGTGGTGTGGCACCGGTTCCACCGCCTGTTCCTGCAGAAGACCTGCTAACTCCTGAAGGAGTAATTCCCTGTGCAGAGGGGGTCGCGGAGGTTCTCCCGGAAAATAGGAGGGAGGAACCTGGTGGAAGTGGAGAAGATAGCCTTCTTGCACGACCTGAAGCACCCAGGCATCTGCGGTGATGCTGGACCACCTGTGGGCGAAGTGAACCAGCCGGCCTCCGGTGCTGGGAGGAACCAGCGGGGGGGGAAAGGCTATGCTGTGTGAGTCAAAAACCCCCACCCTGCTGAGCAGGGGCTGGTGGTGCAGGCTTGGGGGCTTGCTGCCTACGGGACCCGTTACCCCGTCCCTTGGCCTGCTGGCCCTGTTGGGGAGCTGCAGGGGCCTGATAATGGGGGTATTGTTTGTAGGCAGCCGCCTTCCTCGGGTAAAAGGACTTTTTCCCCGAGCCCTTCTTTTTCTGGGAAGGGGCGGAGGTCTTCCTAGAAAGCCTGGTCCTGGTGAGAGTCTCAGTCTCAATTTGCGCAGCTTTTTCCGCCATGGGTTTGCCAAAGAGGTTTTCGCCTCGGCAGGGGACATCGACCAACTTGTCCTGCACCCAGGGCTCAAGGTCTGACGACTGAAGCCAAGCCTGTCGGCGGGCACCGATGCCGGCTGCGGCCACTCGAGCCGATGCTTCAAAGCCATCATAGGCTGCTCGGGACATGAACTTTGAGCATTCCCGAATGCCAGTGGACAAGGCTAGGAACCTCCGCAAGGGTTCCTCGGACAGACCAGCGGAGAAACCGGCTAGCTCTTTAGCCAGATCCCGGAGATACATGCCCATGTATAGCTGGTAAGTCTGGACACGACATGCGAGCATAGAGCCCTGGAAACACTTCTTGCCAAGGCCATCCAGGTTACGGGCCTCCCTTCCAGGAGGCACCGAGGAGTGCATCTTCTGGCTCTTAAGACGATGCATGGCCGATTCCACTACCATGGAATGGTGTGGCAGCTGTGCCTTTTGAAAGCCAGGGCTCTTGCGGACTCGATAGATAGAATCGACCCGCTTGCTCAGGACCGGCGAGGAGGCCGGACTCTCCCACATGCAGAAGAGTAGTCGTTCCAGCATAGGAGGAACCGGTACAGTGAAGTATTCCCTCGCGGGAGAGTCATACTGGAGGGCGTCGAGGTCTTCGGCTCGAGGCTCCTCCTCGGGATCCGCAGGGAAGGCCAAAGCCTTGGCCATATCCCTAACGAAGTCCGAGAACCGGGCATCCTCCGGGGGGGACTGCTTCCGAGGCTCGGACTCCGGTGAGTCCGATGGGACACACCGAGTCCGGAAAGAATCAGGCGACTCTTCCTCCTCAGACTCCCAGACCGACTCCGACGAGGACTCGGTGGGGTCGGCCCGGGCAGGGCGCGGCGCCAGCCGCCCCGACGCCGAGGGAGTCGGCGTCGGCGACCTCGGTCCCGAACGGGAGGCCGAGGGTGACCTCGACCGAGGATCGACTCGAGTTCTCATTGACTCGAGGATCGGCTCGGTCTCCGGGGTCGACTTGGACGTCAACGTCCCGGCGGTCGGGGCAGCGGCACCAGCGAAGCCAGCGAGCAGTGCCCTCTGCTGGTCCATGAAGGCAGACAGTCTGCTCTCCAAGGCCGTCAACCTGAGTCCGAGCTCAGGTGACCCAGCAGCCCCCGACTCGGGCCCTGACGGCGTCGGGCCCGACGTCGGCTGTCGCGGAGGCGAGTCCAGAAGGACCACAGGACTTACCCGGGCAGGCATCTCCGACTCCAGGCGAGGTCGCTTCGGGATGTGTTCCTTCTCCAAGGACCCGGGGCGGCTGTCGGGGCTATGCGACCTGGCCCTCGCGGAACCAGGAGCATCCACCGACGCCGCCCTCGCGGGTTTCACCTTCCGACGATGGTCCCCGGAGGGAGAACCCCGGTCGGAGGAACTCCGGCGACGGTCCGAGCTGGAGCCTTTCGACGCGGAGGCCTCCGACGAGGTCCGGGTACGGCTGGGGTCAGCGAAGATTCTCTCACGCTGATGCCGCCGACTTCTCAACGCCTTTGAGGACATTTCGCTGCAGGGCCCACAGATCAGTTCCTCATGATCCGGGCCCAGGCAGCGGAGGCAAAAGTCGTGTGTGTCAGTTAGTGACATATTTCGGTCACACCGACCACACCGCTTAAACCCACTGGCAGCCATCGGGGGAAAAAGGGCCCCTGCGAGGTCAAAGGACCGGGCTGCCAGGGAAAAATCGAAAATGAAAGCTGACCAAGTCAGAAAAACCGAAAAAAGTAAGAGGACTCGTGACCGGCGTCGCGAGTCCGGGCGGGAAAAAGATCGGCGTCGAACCGAAGGAAAAAAGGATAAAATAAAGAAGAAAATCGACTTTTTCGCGGGGACAAGACGGGGACGTCTGTAGGGCTCCGCGGAAAAAAGAAGACTGGCTAAGATGGCACCCTCGGGCGGGAAGACGACCGCGCATGCGCGCTGCAATTCCCAAAGGCTTTCTTTGAAAGCTGGGGAAAATTGCTCCGCGAGGGCTCCGTCGGCGCCGACGTCACCCATAAGTGAGGACTGACTTCCTGCTTGGTCCTGGAGAACTACAGTTCCTGAGGCAGCAAAACAGCCCCACAACATTATGGAACCTCCACCATATTTAACTGTGGTGTTTTTTTTCCTTATAAGCTTCATTTCTTCACCTGTAAATGTATCACTGGTCTGCATTGCCAAAGAGCTCAAGTTTGGTTTCATCTGTCCACAAAACATTTTCCCCGAAAGATCGTAGTTTCTCAAGGTGGGTTTGGGCAAAAATTAAACGTGCCTTTCTATGTCTGTCTTTGAGCAGTGGGGTCCTCCTTGACTTTTGCCCATGATAAGAACGTAAGATATGCCATATTGGATCAGACCAAGGTCCATCAAGCCCAGTATCCTGTTTCCACATAATGATATCCTTCTTTGTTTACGGTATGCTGTATGGTGCTGGTTGAAACCACCACTCCAGATTGCTCCAGTTCAGACTTAAACTCTTTGGATGTTGTATATGGTGTTTTTTCAACAGTTCGCACTAACCTTCAAAGACTTCTTGGATTAATTTTCCTCTTCCCACCACATCCTGAGAGGTTCTTGACAGTACCATGAGCAGTAACCTTAATAAAATTGCGAACTGTAGAGACAGGAATCCCAAGGTCTTTTGAGATGGCCTTCTACCCCTTTGAAGTTAGATGATAACGGCTTTTCTGATGGTCTCAGGCAGCTTTCTTGTCTTCATCATTGTGAAAAATGAACAGGGAGTGAATGTGGCCATTTAAACATTAGAGCCATAATTCATTGGTTGATTCAAATCCTGTGAATACTGACAGGTGTGTCTAATTTTACTACAATGGGAATGTGATTTTTCTGTTTAAACTGATTTGAACTGTTTATAAGAACTTAAGATATGCCATACTGGGTCAGACCAAGGTCCATCAAGCCCAGTGTCCTGTTTCCAACAGTAGTCAATCTAGGTCATAAGTACCTAGCAGTCTCCCCAAAAGACACAGGTTCCTCAATGCTTGTACTGGGTCAAGCAGCGATATCCTGGGTCCCTTTTAATAAAGGTTTATGGACCTTTCCTCCAGGAACTTGTCCAAACCATTTTTAAACCCAGCTACACTAACAGCTTTTATTACATCCTTGGTAAAAATTCCAGAGTTTGATTACAGGCTGAGTGAAAAAATATTTTCTCTTATTAGTCTTAAATAGTTTACCCTGTAGCTTCATTGCATGACCCCTCGTCTTTTTATATTCTAACGTAAACAATCGATCTATGTTTACCCGTTCCATTCCATTCATTAATTTATAGACCTCTATCATATCTCCCCTCAACCCATCTCTTTTCCAGGTTGAAGAGCCCTAACCTTTTTAGCCTCTCTTCATAGGAGTATGCTTCCATCCCCTTTACCATTTTGATGGCTTTTCTCTGTACCTTTTCTAAAAACGCTATATCCTTTTTAAGATACGGTGACCAGAATTGCACATAATATTCAAGGTGTGGTCGCACCATGGAACGATACAGAGGCATTATAATATCCTTTGTTTTATTTTCCATTCCTTTTCTTATGATACCTAGCATTCTATTTGCTCTCTTGGCTGCCGTTGCACACTGGGAAGAGGATTTTAACATGTTATCCACGATGACACCTAAATATTTTTCCTGGGTGGTGGTTCCCAATGTGGAACCTTGCATCGTGTAACCATAGTTTGGGTTGTTCTTTCCTAGGTGCATAACTTTGCACTTGTCCACATTAAATTTCCATTTGGATGCCCAGTCTTCCACTTTATCAAGATCTTCTTGCAATTTTCCACAATCCTCTTGGGTTTTAACGACTTTAAATAGTTTTTTTGTCATCTGCAAATTTGATAACCTCACTCGTTATTCCCTTTTCCAGGTCATTTATGAATATGTCAAATAGCAGCGGACCCAGCACAGATCACTGCAGTACTCCACTATTCACCTTTTTTCCAGTGGGAAAATTGGTCATTTAGCCCTACCCTCTGCTTTCTATCTTTTAATCAGTTCCTGATCCACAATAGTACACTGCCTCCAATCCCATGACTTTTTAGTTTTGCCAAAAGTCTCTGATGAGGGACCTTGTTGAAGGCTTTCTGAAAGTCCAGATACACTATATCAACTGATTCACCTTTGTCTACCTGTTTATTCACACCTTTAAAAAAACATAACAGATTAGTAAGACAAGGTCTTCCTTGTCTAAAGCCATGTTGGCTGTCTCCCATTAAGCCATGACTATCTACATGTTGAGTAATTTTGTTCTTTATGATGGTTTCTACCATTTTTCCAGGTACTGACGTCAGGCTCACTGGTCTGTAGTTTCCCAGATCACCCCTGGAACCCTTTTTAAAAATGGCGATCCTCCAATCTTCAGGTATTAGAGATGATTTTAATGATAGTTCACAGATTACTAATAGCAGGTCTGCAATCTCATATTTCAGTTCTTTCAACACCCTTGGATGTATACCATCCGGTCCAGGAGATTTGCTACTCTTCGGTTTATCAAATAGTTGTAATACATCGTCCCGGTGTATCAATATTTCTTACAATTCTTCCGCAGTATCACCTTTAAATACCACTTCAGTCATGGGTAACATCCCTAAATCTTCCTCAGTAAAGACTGAAGCAAAGAATTTATTCAGTCACTCCGCTATAGCCTTGTCCCCTCTTACTGCTCCTTTTACTCCTCTATCATCTAATGGTCCAACTGACTCTTTCACTGGTTTTTTGCTACGAATGTCCTTGAAAAAGTCTTTATTAGGCATTTTTGCTTCCACAGCAAGTTTCTTCTCAAATTCTCTCTTTGCCTGCTTTATCAATGCCTTGCATTTAGTTGCCAGTGCTTGTGCTATTCCCTGTTTCGTCATTTGGCTCTTTTTTCCATTTCCTGAAAGATGCTGTTTTGGCAACAACAGCCTGTCTGAACTCACCTTTAAACATGCTGGCAGTTTTTTGGACTTCCACATTTCTTAAAGCGTGGAATACAGCTGGTCTGGGCTTCCAAGTTAGTATTTTTAAACACCACCCAAGCTTGATGCAAGTCTTTAACCTTTGCAACTGCTCCTTTTAGGTTTTTTTAACTATTTTCTTAATTTTATCATAGTCTCCCTTTTGAAAGTTAAAAGTTAGTACTGTGGATTTTCTTACCATCCCTCCTCCATTAATTAAATCAAAAGCAATCATGCTATGATCACTATTGCCAAGTGGCCCCAACACCCTTATCTCTTGCACCAGATTTGGTGTTCCTATGCATTAAGTCCAAAATGGCTTTCCCTCTAGTCGGTTCATGAACCTGCTGCTCCAAGAAGCAGTCATTTATTTCATCTAGAAACTTTATCTCCCTGGCATTTCCTGCTGTGACACTGACCCAGTCAATACCAGGGTAATTGGAATCACCCATTATTATTACTGTTCTGTAACTTTTCTTAGCTTCCCAGATTTCTTTGAGCATTTCATCATCCATTTGTTCATTCTGGCCAGGCGATCAATAGTACAACCCCACTGCCATTGACTTCCCCGTTTTACATGAAATTTCAATCCAAAGAGATTCTACAGCGAATTTTGTTTCCTGCAAAATTTTAATCCTTTGTGACTCAATGCACTCTCTAACAGAGTGCAACCCCTCCACCAATTTGATCAGCTCTATCATTATGATATAGTTTGTACCCAGGTACATAAGGGTGCCAATAATCATGTCCTAACCTCTAACTGTGATTCATCTCACCCAATACCTACATATAACAAAGAGATAAACTAAATGCTTTCAACCTGCCCAATTATTTTAACTATATTTAATTTTTGTCGGATTGTTTGCCGAGGGGGACCCTTCCCTCTCTCGTAGCAAACCCTCCTTTTTTTTCTTTTTTAAAAAGAGTGCACTCACCCTTTACCCATCGAGGCAAAATTACAAAATAATCCTCAGTAAATCGAGAAAAAAAAAGTAGATCAAAAACTATATTCAATGCAATCAACTTAACTTAGAGTCCATGATTCTCAGCCTCCAACAATAGGAATTTCTTCCGTGTTACTAGTGGGGAAACCCATTCATATGCAGTGTCTCCCAACATTAACAGTGCCAAGCACTATAGCTGTATGTTGGAATACCGTAGAATAATCATGTCCTGGCAATGTCCATGTTTTTATTCTATTTCCTACTATTTCTTTCTTTAACTGGTCTTCTTTTATTTGATTCTTAACATTCAAATATGTGTTCATATATAGTCCAAAGACATTTCACTGGCCATTTTTGTTTTGTTAGGAAATATTGGAGATTAAAGGGTGCCAATAATTTTGACCACAACTGTAATCTCATCACTTCAAGGATATTCTCCATTTACACCTTTTGGGTCACTGAACAAACAACCCTTCCCCATTTCCAAATTGAAGCAGGAAGGCAAACACAGTTTTCCTCTCCACTCCTTCCTGAGAGCAGACCAGTACTCACATCATCTTTCCTTTCCACCGATGGCTGCTAATCCCCCTAGTGATGCTTCTCATAAACCGTAGAAAACCCTCCCATAAACTTGGATTATATAAATGGACTTACATTGCCAGTTTCAGCATCCTGCTGTATGTGCTAACATTGGACACTCCTTACCAGGCCCCCCCCCCCAATAGTTCGCTCCTTCTATGACTTCAGTCAGCTTGCCCTAATGTGGCTCCTGCACCCTTGGCAGAACCTTGGGCACTGTACTATCAGCTAGGAAAGAGCAGAACCAGCACCTGAGTGAGCTGTGAAGCCAGTAGTGACTTTCACCCAAGCTTCCTGTTTCCAAAGCAAACCTACCTAAGGTTGGGAGGCAGCACCACCACCGCCGCATGCACGGAACTCATAGGTCCTACATTCATTTATGTACTGACATCACTCTAAGCTGCTGCAATGAAGAGTACCCGGGCCTAGCCATGGGCAAAGTAGGAGCTCTGGTCCTACCATGAGGGAAAGGGAGAGAAAGAAAGGAGGAAGGAACTTAGGTTTAGGAGTGATGACCGTGATGGAAAAGGAGTCCACATTCACCATACTCAAGGGGGAGGGGAGGGGAAGAGAGGATCCAAGGTCAAGGATCGTCCATTGGCAACCATAGTTCTGATTCACTTCAGCCATCGGAGCTATATGGTAGATACATTTCATGTAGTTTTCTGTGATATACTAAAGGCGATTTTCCAAAGAGAACCCTAAAGCTCATTAAATTTATTTTTGAAACAAAGTGATTATTGTTGGAGAACATAGCTGATGAAAGCCAATGGATAAGAACATTATTTATTTATTCTGATAACCCAAAGTGAAGTACAATAACATCTCATGGTAACATCAATTCAGAGCTGAAATAAGCAAATCTCTGGAGGAAACGTTTGGCCAAACTGTGGGTTTTAACCTTTCATCCCTGTGCATTGTGGCAGCTGTAGTCCATCTGCCATGTGAAAGCAACACTATAGGGACCAATATGCCAGACAAGAGAGGTGCCAGTCTATTATTGCCCTGCAGGAACTGTTTCACTTGATGACTCTGTTGCTTGTTTTGCAAAGCTCTGAAAATTTTGTCTAAGCTCCTTGTCTTCCACAGGTCCAGACAACCACCATGTGCATCTCAATAAGTCTGAGCGGCTCAGTGGTCCTTGGCTGCCTCTTCACTCCAAAACTGCACATCATCCTCTTCCAGCCACAGAAGAACGTTGCCAGCCACCGGGTCGCAACAAATCGCTTCAGTGTTACAGCAGCAGGCTCTGCCTGCTCCCATGGTGAGTGAGAGAAAAGGAGCATGGAAACTAAAAACGCACCCTATTGGGAGTCCAGACTATATGACATCAGAAGAGCTGGACAGGGCCGATCTGAGGGTTTCTGCCACTCTAGGCAGACCCTCCATGCTGCCACCCAGCCTGCCATGCTGCCCCTTTCCCAGCATCCATCTACTCATCTTGGGGAGGGGGGAGGCAGCACAGCAATGATTCCGCTGCATTGGGCTTTAAAGTACCCATGCTAGCGTGCTCACAGCCTGCCACGCTTGGCCCCCTCTGACACAACTTCCTGTTGGTGGGGGTAGGCGCAGCAGGAAGTTGCATTGAAGCAGGGGCAGGTGCAGCAGGCCGAGAGTACGCTACTGTGGGCACTTTAAAGTCTGATGCAGCAGAGGCATCGCCATGCTGCCCCCACCCCTCCCCAAGTTAAGAAGATAGTTGCCAGGAAGGAGGGGGGCTGGCATGGTAGGCCGGGGGCAATGAACTGTTGCTTCACTGGGAGAAGGGGGGCCAATGCCACCCACCAGGGCCTGCCACCCTAGGCGCCTACCAGGGCCCACTGCCCTAGGTGGCCATTTAGTTTGCCTAGTGGACAGGCTGACCCTGGGGCTGGGAGCTCAGATGTAATCAGCAGAATTTGTAGTTGTCCTTTAATAGGAGAAAGTGCATTTTAGTTCTTGGTCCTGCAGCATCATCCTTTTCCTTTGGGATTCCACTTCAATCAGAGCTGGACTCTGTCAGGACCGGCCAGAGGGTTTCTGTTACCCTAGGCATGTCCTCCATGCCCCCCCTCCCCCCCGACATCTATTTTCTCACCAGGGAGGGTGGCAAGGCATCCCTTCTTGCACAAAAAGCGGCAGTTCATTTGAGTGTCTCTATGCATTCTATGAGATGAACAACTTTTAAATGTCACCATGTTATTCAAGAGCACACCTCTCAATACCCCCCTTCCACCCAGTTAGCCCCTCATTTTAAGGCCAGTCATCCATAGACTTCAGGCATGTTATCTAATGCTTTGGGATTTCATCAATTGGGAAAAACGCCCAATTTTTCAGGCGTTTATTAAATTGGTGAGAGGGAAAACTTGTTTTAAAGACATTTGGGGAGAAATAATTATTTGCATTGCAATGCAATATATGCTGTCAATACTGACTCCTGGTGACCTAGCAGCTCCCAGGACTTCTTGGCAAGTTGTGACCAGAAGTAGATTTCTAGGCCTTTCTTCTGAGGCAGTGAAGGATTAAGTGACTTGCCCAAGGTGTGCCAGTGGGAACTGAACCCTAGTCTTGGGGTTATCAGGCTGCTGCTCTACACTGAGTTGCATTAACATCTATTCCCAATGCATGGGCATGGGCTAATGTTTGGGAGGGAGAACAGAAGCATTTCTTGCAGTTCTATCCTTCTTTCTTTACTCCTTCACAGGTTCTGCTTCTCAGTACGTCCCAACCGTGTGCAATGGTCGTGAGGTGGTGGACTCCACAACCTCGTCCTTATAAAAGGACATCACAAGTTTCTGGTGCATAGAATCTGAAGTTCTCTACACAGATCCTTTTTGGTGAAGATATATGTATCTTCCCCCTCCTACTTCCTTTTCCTGGGTTCCTTCACCAACAGATGGCCCCAATTTTCTGGTCGTGATGTTCTCCACTCATTGACAAGCAAAGTTCTTCCATGGAAAGAAGAGACCTTTATCACAAGCACAAGGCTTCCTTCCTGTGCCCATTCTTCATAACAAAGGAGTACTTAAGTTTCATGGCAAAGGATCACTTACAAATGACTGCCTATACTTCATGCATGATGGAGAACACCAGAAGCAAGGGCAAGGTTGGGAGTTGAAACAAGAGACAGAAGCGGTGCGAAACAGGACACAAATGAGAACAGTTACATTTCTCAGGCCTTATGACTATTAGCAGAGAGCTTCCAGTACAGAGCAGATCTAAGCTTTTGGGATTGGGATTTAATACTCATCTTTCCAAACCAATGCTCAAGGCACAGATGCAATTCAGGTACAGGAACCAGGTCCCTTCTCTAGAGGACTTACTTCCAAGTTGATACTTTGGGCAATGGAAAGTGAAGTGATTTGCCCAAGGGCACAAGAAACATCATCGAGAGCTGATGGATTGGAATCCTAGCTTTGCTGGTTCTCAGCCTGCTGCTCTAACCATTAGGCCATGTCTCTACTTTCATATTATATTCACGTCTGCAGTAACAAGAGTTGCATGATGGTTGCAGGGGGAGGGGGAAAGAATATGAATGCATAATATCCAGTGAGACTCGGGTTCCCCAATTTCTCTTCTTTCTTGAAACAGAAAGCAAAACAAAGTTGCCAGGGTCCTGGAATAGAAGAGTGTTGCAGGTTTCCTCCTCAGATGAGGACCTTGACCTAGAGGGTCTTTGGGTGCAAGAATTACAAATGATCACTCCCAATAACCCTCCTCAGACAGGAACATTTCTTGAAGTAAATAACTGAGTGGCAGCTATCCTTTTACATTCTATATGACTCTATTACAGGGGGAGGGGGGATTGGGTGCAGTGATAGACAAATATAAGATTTTGGTTGCTAAAGGCAAGACTAGACAGATTCCAGAGAGTAGGATGAGGGACATGGTTTCAGAGATCTCAAAGAATGGAGAGGCAGCAGGCAAAGGCCATAATACTGTCCCTTTGAAGCAACACATGTAAGTAGGAGCAGGCTCCTCATTGACCTGGGTATTTGGCACCTTTAGTGTTTGGTGTCCTAGGCAGTTGCCTGTACCTGAAGTCAGACCTGGACAGTAACAATTTCATTAACTAATAAATGTGAAAATCCTACCTTTCCCACAAGCCAAAATGGAACCTTCCAAGCAGGATCACAGCTGAAATCACTTTCAGCAAAGACTTTCACTAGTGGAGGGAAGACCGGATGGAGGTGAGTGATAGTGAATCATGGGGCCAGGTCTCAGAAGATAGCCTGTTCTGAGTACCTAATAGTAATAGTTAAATTAAAAGAACCTCTAGGCTTTAGAAATTTACTTCTAAGGTTTATGAAATCTTCTACATCTGAAAAATAAGGCATTTCTTAAAAAAAGTCATATTGTTATTAAGTACTATACAACCCAACTGAAAACACGAGGCATATATTTGTACTCATTGACAATGTCTTGACAAAACAACCTCCAAGGATTTGAATCAACTCTTGTCAAAAAGGTCATGAACTTCTTGAGGATGACATGGACCACCAAAGAGCATGTCCCTGACTTAACAGTGATGTCTAGCAGGCATACAAAGTGCTCCAGGTCTTCAGAAACAGCAGCAGCCAGTTTTGGCGTTGTTGCATTCTACACAGAAACTTCTGTTCTGCTTATTGCTTTAAAAAAAAAAAACACACAAGACTAAAAGTCAATATTTTCCAACTTCTGAATGGGTGGATGAGGAACATTTGAAATAGCAATGAGACATATGCTCCAATCACTCATGGCCACACACTGATCACAGACATTTCTGGGAGGATTCTGTGACCTCTGACTCTCGTTCTGCAAAGAGGTTTTCGTTTGTTGTACCCTTGGTGTCACATTGATATTTAACCTTCCCCTTGGAGGTGCATTCCAAAACACCCCAACTCAGAGAAGACTTGATTCTAGCATGCTAGAGGCCACTATCGGCCTAACACTGTCCATGAGGCAAGCATTGGGTCTTTGAGTACTACTAGGAAAGCATTTCTGCTACATTTCCTGTATCCAAAAGATAGGATCCCAGCACCAAACGTTCATCTTTCTCAGCGTTACTGAGAGAATCCTAGCTCATTTCTTCCCTCACATTAGTAATATGCTGAAAAATTCAGCAGATCCTTACCACTGTACACCTAGGTTATGTTCTTTAGCAGAGGATGAACAATCCAATGTTTGGTGAATTCCAATTCTCAATAATAGAGAGTATTAACATCAATGGAGAAAAAAATTGAATGCTTAGCCACCAGAAGCCAAATATTGCTGCGGCAACGTTATAGACACCTGCTACCGATAACCCCAAACTTCAGAAGCATCATGAAAACCTCCATTCATGGCCTGTCTTAAAATGGAAATATCAAGAGCACGCCAGTGTTTGCTGTGTTGCTCCTCAGGTTTCTGTTGTCGGACCTCACCTTAGGATACCTCCATTATGGTTTGACAGATGTTCTTCCACATTCAAACTCTCTGAAGTGGGCTGCACTAGCTTATGATGGATATTTGGAGTTAAATGAACCCCTTAGAATTTGCATCCCCTTCTCACCAAGGAAGTGATGGGCATACGACAGTTTGGAAGGAAAAAAGAAGGTGACTAGGAGCCCCTTGCCAGTTGCATATCACTGTACCACAGCGATTAAAATTAAAAAAAAAAAAAGAAGGAGCAGCTGCCCCAGTTTAGCTCTTTGCAAAAGCCAAGTTTACTAAAACCAGAGCCTTTTACTTCTGGTGAGGGGAGTTAAATTCCAGAACCTGTTCAGCCTGTCCTAGCTGGGCTGAAACAAACTTCTAATAAACCCTAGCAGCTGGGTCTGGCAAGGGGCAACTGTATCCACATTCTCCAGCAGCAAAGCTAAAACAGTGTTTGTCCCAGTCCTGAATGATAATGACCTTTTTCTCCCTCAACTCCAGAGTCGGCAAGTGTCACAATTACATTACCTATTACTAGATGTCATTAAGTGCCATGGATATAGTTACTAGATTAGTTGTTTTATCTACTGTATCTACTTTATCTTTATCTACTTTCTGAAGAAGTTCATCCAAGATGGTGCACAGCAAGTGGTACCAGGCATAGGAAATGGCAACAACTTTCATTATAAAACTTCAGGCTACTGTAAATTCAGTATGTGAGGAAAATCACGCTGTTTCCCCTCTCCCTCAGTAAGGAAAATCAATGAATTTATCAGTAGCCATACTCGGGCAAAAGAGGGATGAAACCAGAAAATTGAATTTGATGGGAACTATTTTACTTTCAACCTGAGAGGGTCTTCATACATTGTTAGCTAAGACATGCCACTGGTACCCACATCATAAAGTAAAGCCCTTTCCCCAAAGTATATTATCGCAAAGTCAATGCCAAAAAATGGGAGTACTTTATACCCACAAAGCACAAGTTATTTAAAAAATTCTCTTTTGAAAAGACCAGTTTAGCAAAAACAAACCCATGTCATGGAATTGTGTTTCACCATCTTCTTTCCAATCCAAAGGAAGTTGGAAAGTATTATACTTAAGGGGTCAAGAATCTTTGTGTGGGGAAAAAATTAATTTTCCATCGAGTTATCAGAATGGATGTCAAATTTAATATATGAGAAAAAAAAAGGGCAAAAAGACACATCAAGTTTGACAATGGCCCAGATCAGATTTGGGGTTCCAGAGAAATAATCTCACCAAAAAATGACCAAGTGTGCATCTATGGGAGAAACAGTTCCAGCTTCTGCAACACAGAAGCTTTGACACAGCGACACAGCAGAGAGGGACTCGCTCTTTTCCACCTACCCCCCCCCCCCCTTCTCTACACTCCCAGTCAGATACACACAGGGTCACCATACCTTAACAAAACAGGCACAAATTAAGGGATTAAGAAATAAACAGTTTCACAGCTTTCCCCATCATACTGCTACCACATCCACCCTTCCCTGATGGGCTGCCTCTTAGTGATCAACGTGTATTTCATTTTCTTTGTTGTAAATGCTACTATGGAACCTGCTAACTGAACTGTATACTGATTTAATGGTTGCTATGTGTACTAACAACAAATATCCATTGCCATAAGACACTGGCACCACGTGGTTAAACTGTAAAATCCATCCTTTGAGGTCTGTTCACAATGATATCTAATGGTTTTGTCTATTATCACGCTGTTTCATTTTGGTACTCTTTCCCCAACTGCTGCTCCATTCAAAAAAAAAAAAAACGGCCCCTTGCCAGATCAAAAGGTACACACACACACGGACTGAAAATAATTCCATCTGCAGTACCACACCCTTTGCCCACTTGTTAAATACATAAAAAGTAGCAAAACTGTATAATTAATTTATTACATTTTTCTATAATACCCCTTCCAGGGATCAGGAGCAGTATAGAAAAATGTAATAACTTTTGTAGTGTAATAAATCGATGTTTCATACCCCTCTTTAAGATCTATGAACAAGCAGCCCTCATTGAGACAATTTCTTTTT
Source organism: Ichthyophis bannanicus (assembly GCA_033557465.1). Classification (NCBI taxonomy): domain Eukaryota; kingdom Metazoa; phylum Chordata; class Amphibia; order Gymnophiona; family Ichthyophiidae; genus Ichthyophis; species Ichthyophis bannanicus. The sequence goes on from CM066046.1 coordinate 50,754,997, forward strand.
TAATTATTTATTCATAAAACACTACCACGCGTGCACAGCACCCTGTAGGTGCACATACTGGACCATCCTACGTGCCCGTTAGTCAAGACAGAGACAAAAAGCAACTATGAGACTTGGCGTTAAGGTGTTATAGGTGGGATCAAGGAGGAGGATCCCTCCCCCCATTTAAACCTCCTTTGTTAAGAATAGGTTCACAGTACATACACTAACACTAACACACATTCCTATCAAAGGTCCAACCTTCTAATGTAGCAGTCGACAATTACACTTCCTGAACATCTGCAGATAATGAACTCATTTTTTTTCAAAACATTTAAGGAATAGTTTGCACACTTTCAGTACATTAGAGAATTATCCATCAAGAAAGGGAAAACCAAGTGGAGTTATAAGGACTGAGGCCTCATAACATTGTACAGTATATAAGACTGAATAGGGTGAATGAGTTTCTAAGTGAAACCTGGCGGCTTTTTGGGGACAGATCACCACATCCCTGAGCACACCCTGTAACGGGTCTGCTCCACACCCTTCTTTACAGACTTCAGCAGCATCGCTATGCAACAGAACCCCTCTCTCTCTCTCATTGCCATAGCACCACCATCAGGTGGCTTCTTGCCACTGCAGGCAATCTCCAAGCCGCATTATGCCAATGTCCATAGGTTCCCTCTAGCTACGGACTTTGCAACACACATACTTTTCTTTTGAAACTTGTCATGGGTGCAAATATTTATTTAAAATTTAATCACTGTCTTCTTTGAAGAACGTTACCCAAGGCAGACCTGCTTTTTGAGTGTCGTTATAACCCTGACCCAAACATGCTCCCAGAGCCATCTCACCACGACGGGGATGAACTGCAACACTGAATTTGCTTCTAGCCACATTTTACAAGAGCAGTTTTCAAAATGAACAATTGACTCATGTAAATGGCTTTGAAAATTGCTTTCAGAAAAAAAAAATTACAGACCCGATTCATTGCGATCATTGCCCACAGATATGGGACAGAAGAAAAGCCTTTGTGGAATGGGCCTTAGACTACACTCTCCCTTACTGGTGGCCCCATAAGCTGGAGCTCTGGGAAGAGTGATGATGCCTAGTGGTACTGCAGGCTACAGGTATTACTACTGAGCATTTGTATAGCACTACACGATATACACGGAGCTGAACAGACACATGTAAAAGACAGGCCCTGCTCATCGGCACTTACAATCTAGTCAAGCCAGACAACACAGTAGCTGTAGACATGGGATACATCTAGGGGGAATGGTAATGAAACACCACAAGGGAGATCAGGCGAATCAAGATCCGAAAGCGGCAGCAAAGAGGCGAGGGTCAGAGAAGGCGCCTGTCATACATACTCGGGTAGCTTGTTCCAGGCATAAGGAGCAGGAAGCTGAAAGAAGTGAAGTCTGGAGTGAAGCGATTTGCCAGAAGAGCGGAGTTCCCGAGGAGGGGTGTAGGGAGAGATAAGAGAGGAAAGGTAGTGAGGAGCTGCTGAGTGAATGCACTTAAAAAGGTCAGCAGAAGTTTGAACTGGATGTGGAAATAGATAGGGAGCCAATGAAGTGACTGGAGAAGAGGGGTAATCTGAGCATGACGAGGCTGGTGGAAGATCAGCCACACAGCAGAGTGTTGAAGATTGTAGGGGAGAGAGATGATTCAAAAGGGAGACCAGCAAGGAGTAGGTTGCAATAGTCTAGACAGGAGGTGATTAAAGAGTGGATAAGTGTCTTAGTGTGTTCAGAAAGGAAGGGGCAAATTTTGTTGATGTTGTAGAGAAAGAAAGCTAAAACCTGCCCTATCAGTTGGATGTATGTGAAGGAGAGGGGAGTCAAAGATAACGCCAAAGTTGCGAGCTGATGAGACAGTGAGAAGAGAGCTATCCACAGAGACAGAGAAAAGGAGGAAGGGAAGGGTTTAGGGGGAAAAATAAGAAGCTCAGTTTTGGCCATGTTCAATTTCAAGTAGCGGTGAGACATCCAAGCAGCAATGTTAGAAAGGCAGGCAGAGATCCGGGTCTGGATTTCCAGAGAGATATTTCAGGTGTAGAGAGGTAGATCTGGGAGTCATCAGTGTAAAGATGGTACTGAAAGCCATGGGAAAAGATGAGTACAGCAAGGGACTGTGTATATAGAGCGAAAAGGAGTGGAACCAAGACAGATCCTTGGGGTACACCAACAGAGCGGGATAGCAGCAGAGGAGGATCCACCAGAACAAACACTGAAAGAGCGATGGGAGAAATAAGAAAAGAACCAGGATAGCACAGAGCCCTTAAAACCAAGTGAGGACAGGGTATCAAGGAGAAGGTTGTGGTCAATAGTGTCAAAAGCAGCAGAAAGGTCAAGAAGTATGAGGACAGAGTAAAGGCCCTTGGATTTTGCCAGAAACAAGTCACTGGAGACTTTGGCAAGAGCTGTTTCAGTAGAATGTAAAGGGCGAAAGCCAGACTGTAAGGCAGGGGTCTCAAACTCAAATTGCTTTGAGGGCCAAATGAGGACTTGTAAAGTAACCCACGGGCCGCATAAGACGCGGAGCCTCATTTGCATAATGTTACCATACAAAGCGTAGAGTTAATGATGCACATTTCCCAGAACTGACATATTCCAGTTAATAAATTCAAAATAGATATTTTTCTACCTTTTGTGCATTTTTTCAGTTGCAATTGCTCCAGCCACTTTCTTCTGGTTTCTTCGAGTCTTCTGCTAACTCTCCATTGTCTGCTGTCCATTTGTCCTTTCTTCTCTCTTCTAGTTTTTTTTCTATTCTCTCTCTACATCTGCTTTAACATACTAATCTTTCTCCTTTTGCTCCTTCCTCATTCCTATTTCATCCACTCAAATTTTACCCCTCCATCCTCAATCACCACTTACTCTCCCAATACCCGGCCAATTGTAGATTTGTCTTCCCTCCCACACAAATATTTTTCCCCTCTCCATTTCACTCTCCCAGCCCCATCCCATTCTAATCCTCCCCCAACATCAGCTCCCTTCTAGTTCCAGCCCCACCCAGCATCCATTCCCTTCTAGTCCCCGCATCAGCCCATTTCCAGTCCTATGCTAGCCCCGCCATCAGCCCATTTCCAATCCTATGCTAGCCCCGCCATCAGCCCATTTCCAATCCTATCCTAGCCCGATCATCAGCCCATTTCCTGTCCTAGCTCCCCCCACTAAGCCTATTTCCAGTCCTAGCAACCCCCCAGTCCATTACCATTTCTAGCCCCCCCCATAGCCCATTACCAGTCCTAAGACCCCCAACAGCCCACTTCCAGTCCTAACCCTCCCATCACCCCATTTTCATTCTTAGCCCCACAATAGCCCATTACCAGTCCTAACCCACCAATCAGCCCACCTCCAGCCCTAACCCCCATCTGCCCATTTCCAGTCCTAGCCCCCACCGTAGCCCATTACCAGTCCTAACCCCCCCCACTGCCATTAGCCCACTTCCAGTCCTAACCCCCCATTACCCCATTTCAGTCTTAGCCCCTCCGTAGCTCATTACCAGTCCTAACTCCCTCCCATCAGCCCATTTCCAGTCGTAACCCCCCCCCCCCATCAGCCCAAGTAAATAAAATAAAAAAAACCCCTGGCTTCTGCTGCTGCCGCTGCCACCATGGCAGCGGCAGAATCAACTGTCAATTTAAAAAAAAACACACTGGCTTCTGCTGCTGCAGCTGTGGCAGCTGCAGAATCAGCTGTCCCACGGCCCCGTCCCCTCTGTCCGGAAGAGCCCCGAGTCTGCTCCATCAGCGGCGGGCTTTTCAAGCAGCAAAGAGAGTATTTCCCTCTCGCGCGTCTTAAGCCTATTCACTTTTCAAGCCGCGCGAGAGGGAAATACTCTTCGCGGCTTGAAAAGCCTGCCGCTAAAGGAGCAGACTCAGGGCTCTTTCGGACAGAGGGGAAGGGGCCGCGGGACAGCTGATTCTGCTGCTGCCACAGAAGCCAGTTTGTTTGTTTTTTTAAATTGACAGTGCATCAGAAGCCAGGGGTGGTTTTTTTTTTTGTTTCCCTCCGTCGTGGGCCACACAAAGCTCTCTCGCGGGCCGCGTGTTTGAGACCCCGGCTGTAAGGGATCCAGGAGGGCTTGAGAGGAGAGGAAGTCAAAGCAGCGGAGGTGAACCACACATTCAAGTAGTTTAGAAACTAAGGGGAGGAGAGAGATGGGTTGATAATTAGAAGGACAGGTAGGATCAGGGCCGGATTTAGCTAGAGTGAGGCCCTACGCCAAGAAAAATTGTGGGCCCCCCCGTGTCGTCCTGGGCCCCCCCCGTGCAGTCCTGGGCCCCCCCGTGCCTTCCTGGGCCCCCCTTTAAACTTTCCCAGCATTCGCGGCTTCACAGAAACAGCCGCCAGCGTGAAGGAAAAGGCTCTTCACGCTGGCGGCTGTACAGAGGGAGCCGGGGCCTCGCGCGGGCTTCCCCGGCTCCCTCTAAAGCCCTTGCCAGCTGTGGGCCCTACGCCACGGCATACGTGGCATATAGGCAAATCCGGCCCTGGGTAGGATCAAGTGAGGGTTTCTTGAGGAGAGATGTAACTACAGCTGCAGTGGATAGGTTGAGAATATGAGAGATGGGACTACAGTGGAGGAGAGGGGAAATAGGGTCAGAGGAGCAGGTAGTAAGTTTGGATGAAGGAAAGGTGGTGAGTGGTTTTCTCCCGAGATCATAGAAAAGAAGAAAGAGTAGCAGAGGTAGTGGGGTGTAGAGCGCAAACAGGAGACCGTTCTACAAGAAGCAGAAAGATGCGCACAAGCTGCCTCTTTTCAGTGACTTGCACACAGAGGGATCTTTGCATGCGTACTTTGCTATTCTGTTAAGTATGTGCATCAGGTCAAAGGCAGATACTTTCAATATGGACGTGCACAGGGGTAGAGCACAGACAGAGCACAAATCTGCATGCCTAAATTATAAAATTATTAATTTGCATGTATTCATTATAAAACAAATCTAAGCGCTGGCACGTACAGCAGCCATAGGATTGGTGTCCAAGTGCCCACACCTAGATTTAACGTGCGCTTTCAGGCATTTATGCCCCTGTTCATAAAAGGCACCTGCTTTTCTTTATAAAATAGGCTTAAGATCGGCATCCAGAATGCATCTAAAACTGAATGCCTGCTTATAAAACCTACCCTCAAAAGATTCTTTACACTAAACCTTCTCCCACATCCACAGAATGGGAGAAAACATTTTGGACCCAGATCCCAAGAGCTGCTCTACTTCAGTGTTGGCTTTGTAAATTAACCATTACAGTGCACATTTTTTTTTTTTTAATTCAAAAAATGCTAAAGTTAACAAAAAGAAAAGCAATTTTAATTCAAAAAGGTACCAGTCCTCCCTATATTTTCCAAGTGGATATAGCACAGTCACAACTCAGACCTTCTGTCCTGGCGACTGATCTTACCTATGCTCAGTACTCGCTAGGTTGCAGGCTGTGACGAGAGATCTCCAGCAGCTCACCACATGCAAGATAATCAAGTCATTAACAATAAGGTTTGGGCTCTGTGATTGCAGGGTTATGGAAGAAACTGGTGTGTAGGACCCTTGGCCAGTGGCAGATTTATACCCCCGACTGCCCTTAGGCAGAAGGGCAGCCAGCTAATACCCCACCCAAGATAGCACAGAACTACAGTGGAGGACGTAAAACGAGTCACACAGAAAGCTGCCTCTACCTATTTGCCTGCTCGGTCTTCTGACAAGTCTGTCCATGTCCTCGGCTGAGGACTAAGACTATAAAACCAAGGGTTTAGCCTATCCTGTGTTATTCCTGCAATCCTAAGAGCAGCTGTTGCTAAATCCTAATCCTTCATCTGGGAAAGAAAAGAGGTGTTCTAGGAGCCTTCTGAAAACAAACAGAGAGGTCCTGGGGGACAATGTGAATCTATGTGACTAATAATGTTTCCAATAGATGTGATGTGTATGAACATAAACAAAAAATAAGCTGTTTTTAAAGAGTAGCTTTGTGCAGATGAGTTTGTGATCCATGTAAATAAAAGTGAATTTTTTTTTAATGGAATAATTTTAACAGGTTCTTTCTGTGTGATGTGAAGGACCCGCTGTTTTAAGCTTTGCATTTGGCCAAGGGCTGAGAGACCACCTTATATAAGGGGGGAGGGGGGGGATTTCCTGCTCCACACCTTTAGTCTGAGCCAGTATGGCAGTTCTTAAACGGTCCATCGAGCCCAGTAACTTGTTTCCAGCAGTAGCCAATGAGGCCGTAAGTACTGTGTCAGTATTACTGAAAATGTACTAGTGTAGTAGGGTTCCAGGCTACATCTATTCAAATACATCTGATGAATATTTGCCAGAAGCACCCTGTAAATTAAATATTTATCTTGACCCGATGCAGAATAGTACAGTTAAAATATGACCCCTTCCTCCTCGTGGAGGACAGATAGAGGGCAACAATCAATCCTGGTTTTACCCAGGGAAATGCCTTTCAGGACTTCCTCCCTGTAGGTGGGGAAAAGTGCAAGCGATTTTCACCAAAACATTTTTATCCACATACTGTAGCAGCGTTCGAGAGGAAGGAATGGAACAACACGTGGCACTTTGATGGATTTCACTAACCTATGCATGGTTTTGTGCAGAAAAAAAAATCCACTGGCATTAATCAGAGCAAAATTACTCATGTCGCCTTGCAGCAGTTCTCATGATTCCTCCTGAACATGTAGGGGCTTATTTACAAAAATATGCAAAAATTCAGGCTTAGTAACTAGGCCTCACTCAGTTCAATGGGACCCTATTAGCAGTAGTGCATTTCCACATACAGGCCCCCTAATGAACTAAATGGGTGCAATGTCTGCCTTGAAACTATGGCTCGAGGTGTTGATGCGTCTATTCCTATGCCGCAGCACAACCCCTGCCACATGGATGAGACAGAGTGAGCTGGATTTGCCCCAGCTGAGGACCACGATACTGTGCGTTGTATTGACAAAATTACTTTTAATACTACTATCTGTCCAAGACACTGTGGCTAGAGAGAAGGAAGTGTCTCTCTACAGGTATACTCTAATTAGCCTTTAAAATAAATACTCCACAAGCAGAACTCCCCTCCCCCCATCCCATCCCATAGTGAGAGGGAAAAGGCATTGTCAGGCTTTTTCTGTAGAAAGGAGGGAGGGGCAGCCTCACTCCCACCATCCTCAGGTCCTCTTACCCCCCCCCCCTCCAATCAAGACATCACCGTTGAACAAAATCCCATAGCAGAGTATTTAATATTTTTTTTATACTTGTGCAAAATGTCTTTAAATAAATGCTCTGACTCTTATGCAGGGCTCACGCAGGTTTCTGCTCAGCTGGCGCCCTCTTGAGGGGGATTATGTGCACTGCATTCTTGGCTTCCTTAATCCGCCACCAACGTCCCAGCCTGCAGGAGAGAGAGAGAAAGATTTGGGATAGGAATAGAACTAACTCTCAATCCCTCAGGATGGACACCTAGGGGAGAATTTTATAAACAAAAAGTTTCCATGTGTAAGGCCTGTTCTGTAGCCGCATTTGTGCGTAAGAAGGATTTATGCAGAAAGTGTGTGCCCACTTTGAAGCGATCTGCGCATAGGTGTAGTTTTGGCAAAGTGGAAACAGGGGAGGATAGAGTCTCCTGTTAACTTACATGCTAGTGTTTAGGCTTATGATGATCTAATTTCTGACTTTAGTATATCGTGTCAAGATGTCTAGCACCTTTGGAGTTGAAGAGATTACAGACCATCTCATTATAAGCAAGTCACTGCACACAATCACTGACAAAAGGGAAAGAACTCAGCCCTGGCAGCTTCCAATCAGCTACGAGCTATTCCCAGCCTCCTACAGAAATCAGATTACAGCCCATCCACTGGCAGCCAAGAGAGATTTTGCTCAGCATTATGATGCTGCAGCCTGTTACCCAAACGTCAGGAAGCTCTAGAGAAAATGGTACCACTCAAGACTTCCCTAGGACCGTAAGCATTACCACACCAATATCCTAATGCACTTGCTGAACAAGCCTCGAGAACTCTTCAGAATCATTAAATCCCCCCTAAAAGGGCACAACTATGCAGCATCATGCAAGCACCCCTCACCCACAAACCTTCACAACCCACTTCCAAAACAAAACAAATAGACAACACCATACCCAAGCTATCTTCCTTCATCTCAAGCGCCATCTAGCACATCGCGAATATCATAAGGGGGATCAACACCATCACATCTCCAACTGATCCATGCCCCACGTTTGTGCTTGGGTTGGATCGTACTATCGTTGCCAGAATCGTGCACCTCTCCCTTAGCATGGGCTTTGTATAGTCATCCCTGAAAATCACCTCAGTCAGACCACTACTAAACAAACTGGACCTACTCAATATTAAAGTTCTTACAAACTCATATCCAGCCTCCTATTCTTGGCCAAATGTCCAGCAACAACTCCAACATTACATGGGCTCCCTTGCTCCACAAGACCCGCAGCAACACGGGTTTAGACAGCAGCATAGAGTGGAAACTCTCTTGGCTATTTCCTCAGACTCATAAAAAAGCATAGACAAAGCAAAGTAGAGATTTATCCTAATATTCCTGGACAAAGCCTCAGCATTTGACACAGTGAATCACAAATTCCTGCTCTATTGATTGCAGGAGAAGAATACAAAACACAGCCCTAGACTGATATAGATCCAACTTAAACAGATCGTCAACAACAAATACGGATAGGTATTCAAGCACTGGCCACATAACAGCAAACGCAAGGAGTCCCACAAGGATGAACACTATCCACCTTACTCTTCAACATCTACATTCAGCCAATTTGCTCATTAATGCAATCCTACAACATACTCTACCACATATATGCTGACAATGTGCTGCTATATGTACCCTTCTCCACGGAAAAGCCTAACTACACCATTATAACAGAATGCTTCAGTGCAGTCTCAGAATGATTCCGTAAACACAACCTTAAAGTGAACTGCAAGAAAACTGAAATGCTGTTTATAACAAAAAACAAACCTTCACCCCCCCCCAACTAATCTAAAGGTAAAGGATGCAGAATTGGTGACCAAGCAAGACGTGCGCTCTTTTGGAGTCACCCTAGACCAACAACTGAGCATGCAAGCCCACATAATCATCATCACTAAGGCAGTATATCACAAAATAAGAAGTCTTGACATCTACGCCTACTCCTGGATGCACACAACTTCCACACTGTATGCCAAGCACTTATCTTCCTGCACTTAGACTACACCAACATCATCCTCCAAGGCCTACCAAAATGCACACTACAACCACTTCAAATGGCCTTGGACACTGTGGCACGAATCCTGCATGAAGTCTCCAGATCGAAGCATGTCACGCCCATCTTAAGGCAACTGCATTGGCTTCCAAAAGCAAGCCGCCTAAAATACAACACACTACTGATGACATTTCAAGTACTAAATCTGTCTGCAGATTCCCTCTCGGACATCATAGAACTTACACTGAACAGAATGAGAAGAACAGGCATAGCGAACACACGCAACCGTTTCAGCAATAATAAAACCCAGGCTACAAGGAATTGAGCTCTCTCGTTATATGCATCAACCCTTTGGAACACTCTTCCTGTTTCGATCCAAACCATCTCCAACCTTTCAATCTTCCGTAAGGCAAAAAAGACTCATTTGTTCCAACTTTACTATGATCATATATCATAACTTATTTACTAGCCACAGACTGACGGTCCTACAGTGCTGATTACACTTATGCTTACCATCACATCTTATGAAACATACACCATTATGTAACATAGTTCTCCCCGTTAGCTATCCAAATTGACACCCCTGTTCAATGTAAAATGTTTATGGTTCCTGTTCTATGTAAACTACTCAGATTAAAAAAAATATTTATATAGAGCGGTATATAAAAACAAATAAAAAATAAATAAGTACTGTACCGGTGCTCTTGCCCCACTCCAGCCACAAGGAAATCTCCCGCATTACTGAACTTCAGACTGTTGATAAAGCCCATCTGAGGGAGAGAAAAAGAGGGGAGCCAATCAAGTAGCAGCAGCTCAAAAGCTACAGATGAAGAAACCTACTGATAATGCACACGGGTCCGGTTATAGCTAAGGAAAATGGACCAAGACAGGCCCTCATCCGCAACCAAAGTCTCTGCCCCTGTTCGCACGCCGTTCTAAGATTTACACAGGACACACATGTAATGTGCTCCAGAACACGTCCCTATCTTCTTCTGCTGCAGGACAACCCACAAGTCCGCATGCACTCAGCAGAGGAAGTCCGACGGCTGCGCCTCCCAAACTGCAGAATGACTTTATTTGTATTTCCGTTTGTAAACCGCTTTGCCTCTGCACAGAAAAGCAGTATATAAAGTCGTAAACAGTAAAACATGCTGGAACATTTTACCAGCAGAACTACTGATGGCTGCAGCCTTAAAATCAATTCAAATATAAACTGGACAGGTCCACAGAAGATACTTGATGGCTATGAAGAGACAGCTACACATTTGCAGCAAGTCCTAACCCAGTGACTTTTGGGCTAGGAACTTTTTTTCACTGTAGCAAGACTGGCTACAGACATGTAGAGTTTCACTTTTCCCTTATTACCCAGTGTAAATGGCTTTACGGACCAGAAAGGACAATTTGATGGACCTCTCTGACCTTTCAACCAATCAAACTCAATATGTAGAAGTGCCCCACCCCCCATGGCCACAGTGCTCTCCTCTTCCTAGTTTTAGCGTTTCACCTCTCCCCTCCCGATAGGTGGTATCAGACGTTACTGTTCAATCTCAGTCCCTGCTCAGTTTCTAAAATAGTCAATCCAGAGCACCAACTCACCAGAGGAATATCAAAGAGGGATTTCAGGCTGCGGAATCCCTCTCCGCATTGCCACAGACGGATGCTGGAATCATGGGAGCCTGGGAATTCAAGAGGAGTTAGTACAGAGTGTCCCAAGATACCACAGACAGGGACGGCCAGACAATTAGACAAACTAGGCAGCCGTCTAGGGCAGCAGCTTCTGGGAAGCAGGGGGGGGGGGGGAGAGGAAAGAGGAAGGCGAGGCACAGAGAGCAGTACATTCAATGCTAAACAATAGATTCTGACCGCCAAAATGAAGCATGAGGTTTGCCTATGGCATCAATACATTGAACTAATTCTGTGGTTGGTCCCGACCACAGAGGTATTTAGCCCCCACCAAAAGGGTCTGCCATTGGCTGACTGTATAACTCGGCTCTCTGCAGGGTGTTGGGTCTGTGGATTCTGAAGGGGTTTACAAAGACTATCCTGGCTTCCTCTCCCTACGGATCCGGTACACACTAGAACCCTCCCTCACTCCAACCCTCCTTCAGCAGACATGGACAAGTATGTGGAATAGAGGGTGGAAGGAAACTAGGTGTTCACCTCAAATGGATGACCACAGATGGATGGACACATGGACTACATTCTGCTGATGGGTAATGAATTACCTTCTCCCCCCCCCCCCACACACCAAGAGAGGGATATACACAAGATAGGGGGATAAACAGGACAGTGTAAAGGTCTCACAACTGAAGGCACCTGTAGCTACAACATCACTGTTCAGCATGGCTGACACAGAAGAAATCCAATAGGGCTGCTCCAAGCCCTGATCACCATGGATACCATGTGCTTGTTTCACCATCGCCAATGGCTTCTTCTTGGCCACACTCCAGAGCGCCACAGACCTGTGACCCAAGACAGACAAGTTTATTTTTTGCTGCAAGGCCTGCCCCACCACCAGCACTTCCCAAATGCTTTTCCTGCACAGCACTAGACACAAGAAACCAAAAATGTCTTGATTGCATAAATCTTCATGCTCCTTGACTATATTTGGTAGAAGCCCCTACTGCAGCTATAATAGCCAGGAGTTATGGTAAATTATGTCAGAGGATGACCAACATGGTTCACGAACCGACAAGACGGGAAGCTATTTTGGACCTAGTCCTTAGTGGAGAACAGGATCTGATGCAAAAGATGTTTGTTGGGGCCACTTGGCAATAGTGATCATAGCATAAATCACATTTGATTTAAGAAATGGAAGAACAATGCCAAGGAAATCCACAGTAGTACCTATTAACTTTCAAAAAGTGAGACTATGATAAAATGAGGAAAATAAAGTTAAGAAAAAAACAAAAACTAAAAAGGAGCAGCTGCAAAGGTTAAAGATTTACATCAAGCATCGACATAGTATTTTTAAACAATCTTGGAAGCCCAGACCAGATATATTCCATACTTTTCTTAAAGTGGAAGGAAGGCCAAAAAACTGCCAGCATGGTTTAAAGGTGAGGTCAGAGGCTGTTGTAACCAAAAAAAAAAAAAATGCATCTTTCAGGAAATGGAAAAACAAATAATGACAAAAGACAGGAAACAAGCATTGGCTATTTGAAGGACATAGACACACCTGTGTAGCTTTATAAATTAGCCCCAAAATAGGCACTTAAAGACTCCCAATCTAGGCGACCTGTCATAAAATTATTCTCTAAAAAGGGCAAGTTTAAAAGGCGTACACCTAAATGACAGAGATTCCCAAAATGTTTTGATTGTGTGGACCCCTTAAGCTCCAGAAACTTCAGGGACTTCCAGTTCATCGCTACCATGCTTCCTGGAAACCCCCCCTCCCAAGCCTGCCCCCTCTAGTTGTCTCTTCCCCACCAGTCTCTCTCTCCCCCCCCCCTCCTGCAGTCCCCTCCAGCATCAGTCTCTATCTTACCCCTCCAACCAATTCTCCCCAGTCTCTCTTTTCTGTGTCCTGAAGACCCACCAGGGTCCACCGGCCTGAAAAGTATGTGTCACTCATAAGGCATGTGTACTTTTAGTGAAACTGAAATAAAGCATTGCTGTTGGAAGAGGAGGAGAATACTGTGCAGATACATTTCCAAAATACACAAGCTATACTGCCAGCAAGTCAAACTATGCACATGATCACAAAACGGGCCTTACCGTGTGCCATCTATAGGCTACAATAGCTGCCATACTCTGCACACACTGCAGAATTTTACAAATTGCTCTCTTTCAAAACTAAAAACTAGATATAGCATGATGGGCCAAAAGACAGCCTGGTACCCATAGGACAAAGCAGTGATAAGGTCCACCTTGCTAGTCTGCTCCAGTCTTTACTACAGGTTAATAAGCCAGGCAAACATACCCATCATCTGCACCAGACACCATGTGCTCCTCGTTTATCAGCTGGATACAGTCAATGGAGCCGCTGCAAGGAAGGGACACAAAAGGCAGATAAAGGCTCGCAGAACCAAAAAACATCCCATCCCTTTCCTGCATACCGTGTTATACCAAGCAGCTCTCTCTCCCAACACCCACTCATGCAAACTATCGGGTAATGTCACATCACAATAATAACCCAAACGCCATAGCTGCAAGAACAAGCAGACTTTAGGGCGGTAATTTTACAAACCTTTCCCCATGAAATGTAAAGAGGACTTTTTTAAAAATGACCCCAGGGTTACGCACCTAAAAGCACGAAGACCCATACTTTTATATGACCCAGGTATAGGCATGTTCTAGGCAGAGACATGATACACACACATGTTTCCATCCACGAGCACTTACACGGCTCCCGAGTAGGCAATGTTCCCTCTAATTTTCTGCAGGCTGTGTGCGCATAAAATATCAGCTGTGCAGCTTTTGAAGGAAGGTTACATTTTTGTGCGCCACATAACGACACTCAGAGTTATATACTTTAAAATTTGACTACACATCAGAATACAGTATGTACACCACATTGATTGCACTAGAAAATATTGTAGAACTTGTGAAAACCGTAAATACACAACAACTTTAAAATTTGAAGACGTCTGTGTTGTTTTCTATCAGAATCAGAACCGTAATTTTTGTGCGCTCTGTTGTAAAGTATGTGCGCTCGCTTGGCAAGGTGTGTGCGCGCGCACACGCACACAGCTTAGAGGGAACAGTGCGAGTAGGCATAAATATCTGCAGCTTTAATCCAGGCATGACTTCTGCTGGTTTGTCCTAGTATTTTATAGAGTCATAGACATGCCTATGAAACTTTAAAATAGGCTTTGAATTGGCGTCGACCTGGCCTCCTGACCTGGGCAACCTGTTAATATAAAAAATTACCCTCCAGAAGACCAAAGTGAACTGGAGCAAGGGCTGCATGGCATCTGCACTGCAATGGCGCCCTCTTGAGGAAGAGAGGCTTCACTGCAGGCACCGACAGCCTGTCGCTCCTCAGGGTGTTACTCTGACCTAGTTTGAAATCTGGCTCAGATAAACCAGTTTTCAGTTTCCATTCTGCTTCTGGTAAAACTGAAGTATGCCAGATCGTTACAAGAGACCATAGAGAATGACCTGTTCAATGGGGCATCAGGCAACCTCACCAACTTCAAAAGGCAGCAGAAGATGGCCAGTTTGGTTATTTAGAAGACCTGTCCACGCAGCGCGCAACTTTAAAGGATTGATATACCCCTGCTGGGACTCGGTCTTCATCTAGGGGGGTCAAGAAGAGTTCTGATGCCACCATGTCTTACTGTCAGGGAATGTCAGTCTCTGCAAGCTGCGCCTCTTGAGTAATGGAGGTTGTTCAGGGGTCTTTAGGAAGGGGATCCAGTTTAGGGAATACCCCAGACTCTGCTACAATAAGGGCCCAGTACATCACTCCAGCAAAAGTGTACGGTTAAAGAAGACAGGGTTGGGGGAGGGGACACCTATCATTCAATGAATTCTGCTCTGAATGGCATCATAGTAGGTTGTGAGAACTTCTAAAAGGATGAACAGATATTGCAATGCATAAGCATTCGAAACCACACCGCACGAACCGCTGCCTTCCTCTGCAGATGCACCCTGTAGATTGTTTATATGCGAACAGTGCTCTAAAACTCTTCCTTACTTTGGCAAGCATTAGCAGTAAATCTGAGACACTAAGAACATACGCCACATACCCTGGCTTAGAAGCAAGGTGCTTTGCTGCCCTGCGCAAACTAACCCAACTGGAGACACCGATCCCTGATGGGAGGTCGGATGGAACTCCCCCGGAGCTGAAAGCAGGACGTTGCCGTGCCTGGCAGGTGTGCTGAAATTCTCTGGCATCCACAGATGTGAAGCTGCTTGACTATTACAGAGCTTATATGGCAAGAGCAGCTCCGGGGGCTCTAAAACACGACAGCAATTTTATTCCCAAGGAATTACGTTGCCACTGGTTCCAGCCCAGTTTTACAACCATGGCCAACAAAATAAAAAAACACTGTGTCAGTCGTTCAGGCAAACCATAGGAATATTTTTGTTTTCATGCTACGATTTGGAATTCTTTATCGTTATGGTTAGTTTCATTGGCAATTTTTCCAAATGGGTTAGTTTTGCACATAACATGAGTGTTGAACCTCATTTTAAGCCAGGGCGTGATTTCAGTCCCTCAAGTTCACTGCTAATGCTCAGCACAGTACCTGTATCATGCCAAAGAGAGCCTCGTTCTGGAGTTTGTAAGATGTACCATGTATGTGTCTATGAATTCTTTAAGGTTTCTTTATTTGTACTACCGGGATCTGCATCCATCGCTAGGGAGGGAAATTTTCAAAGCCTTTTCTGTGAGTGTGATGGGACTGAAAACTGCCCACCCATAATTCTACCTGCAGTAGGGGGGTGGGGGAGGGGGTCTTACCGGATGTGGGTTTTCTACAAGTTTGAATTTTCAGGAGGGTGTTAACTTTACTTGGAAATAAAAAGTACCCAAAACTGTATGCTTCTGTGTTTCGGGCATGTCAGTACTTTCACTCCGAAAGCTGGTGGAAAGCCCTTGAATAAACATTCCCTGTGGACTTTGCAAATGTGCGTGTAGTTTCAAAAGTGTCCTCTAAGGGAGTAAATCTTATAACAGGGCACTTATAAAGTTCCAAGGTGATGGGCTTTCACTATTGAAAACAAAAAAGGAGTATTAACTGCAGTCCTATGACTAAAATGGATGGGTAGTGCAGTTGTGAGATAAGCCCATTATTTACGACAAGTCAAAGAAATTTACTATACAGCATGAACAGCAATGTAATGGATCAATACAATAACAGCAGCTATGGATGCCACTAACAATTATCCACCTGACCGAAAGTTGAATGCAGTTTAGGACAACTATCTAGAGGGTTGCCAGAGTTCAAATTCAACCCTACACTAGTGATATAAAATTGCATGGTTGTTTCTGCACCTAACAGCCATTTCCCATTTGTAAAACATGCTTTACATTTTCAAATCAATTTCTAGAAATAACCGGGTAGTATCTGCATACATTCCTCACAATTATAACTTCACCGCTACCCAACGCACTCAAACTGCATGTTGTTACTTATGACATCGGAGTCAATATGGGTCAGTTACTGTAGATGCAGGGCATATGAGGCAATGCGTGTAGATACTGCAAGTAAGGGATCCAGATTATCCTGAAAGCTTTAGATAGGTTTCAAGGTTCAAGTATTATTCAATTAGTCCACGTCCCCCAAAAAGCAAACACACCCAAAGCCCGCTTTTTCTAAGACTAAAAAGATCATTTAAAACCCTGTAATACACAAATCATTTGTGTCACTGCACTGAACAAAGCTGTGGGAGTTGTAGGGGACGGGCTTAAAGAATTTCAGAAAGTACCAGACAATAAAGAGAGAGCATCTTATCACCATGCATACAAAAGCAGAGACTACATGTTACACAAGATGACATTTTACTTACCAGTTAATGTCTTTTCCTTGAATCCTACTAGGCCAGTCCAGACAAATGGGTTGCAGTCCCCTTCCAGCAGCTTGGTGGAGACAAAGATCCAATAAAAAGCCCAGGTTTCAATGACACTCACTCACTCTCATACCTCTATTTGCCTCAGCCATCAAAGGTCCCTTCGGTATTCATCCCAAAGCATATGGGAGAAACATGGCCAGCCTCACACAATCTCAACTGTGGGCAACAATGAGTAATCAATAGTGGAGAACTATGTACAGGAAAGCATAAACAAAAGGCTGTCTATAGACTATGAATCTGCAGAGCCAAGTATCAAAATCATAGTGGACCTGAGGGTACCATAACAGAAGAATAAAGCAATATAGTTCCAGAGGCGAGCCCTGGCCTGGTCTAGCAGAACTCAATGAAAGTAAAATGTCACCTTAGATATCGCCATGCTAGACCAATCCAGACAAGTGGGATGTACCAAACTACAACGCCACTGGGCAGGAAGACACAGCAGCTTGCAAAACCCTTGAGCCAAAGACTGCATCTACCATAACACAGACATACAAGCGGTAATGCTTGACAAAAGTGGAAAGTGATGCCCATGTTGCTGCCTGACAAATGTCCGCAGGGGTTACTGAGCTCCACTCCACCCATGAGGATGCCTGCGTTTGGGTAGAATGGGCACACAAACCCCCAGCCCCCCAGAACTAGCCAGTTCCATAACAGATATGCCAAGGCAAAGGCCTCCTTAATCCTGGGGAGGACAATGTGGACTCCAGAAGCTCTGCTCACAGAAATGACTCCCCACACTAGGGGGCATCGTCGCCATCAATCTCTAGAGGATGGGGAGAGGCCCACAGCACTGTCACAGTTTTGAAGGACTACCAAAAGGGACTGCTACAGCTGGAAATAGATCCGCACTTGTATTTATCTTCTGGAATATACTCTAAATCTTGGGGAAAAGGGAATTCTTTGGGTTAAAAAGATGATAAATCTGTGTAATTTAGAATCCAGTGTTTTTGCTGAATCAGTCAGGTCTTAGTACCACCAGCAAGCTTTTCATTTAAATCAAATCAGAGTATAGCTTAGCATACAAGCAGAGTAAATAGCCTGAGTAGAAAGAAACAAACTTGTTTCTAGAGACCTTTAAAAAGAGGCCTTCCAGTATGGAGGCAAGAGATCTGTTAAGTTGTCTTAAATAGGCTTTAAATGCAAGTAACAAATCAAAGGGGCAATTTGAAAGGCCCCCCTCTATCAAACCAAGGGCTGTGTGAATCACACAGGAAATTGGTAAGACTTTACCTCAGAAGCAAAGCTCAGGGCACTGTGTAGCAAGCCAGCTATTATTAAAGACTTCTTTCCAGCCCACCCACCCCAGGGATAGCACAGTTACTTACCTGTAACAGGTGATCTCTGGGAACAGCAGGAATTAGTCCTCACTTATGGGTACGTCGGAACCGACGGAGCCTGCGCGGGAAAGCTCCCCAGCTTCCCAGAAAGGAAGCTTTTGGGGCCTCCCACTGCACATGCGCGCTGCCTTCCCGCCTTCCTGACCAGCTCTCCTCAGTTCGAGTTTATAGCTGAGACAATAGAGAGAGGAAAGGAAGATAGATAGAAGATACAACTCCTAGGGGAGGTGGGTGGGTTGTGAGGACTAATTCCTGCTGTTCCCAGAGATCACCTGTTACAGGTAAGTAACTGTGCTATCTCCAGGAACAAGCAGGAATAAGTCATCACTTATGGGGACTCCCTAGCTAAGATGCCTGGGAGATCCCCTTTCAAGGGTTCGCCATCTTCGTATGGATCTCAGGCATTCATCCTGGGAAGGTGGGCAGGAGTTGTTCAAGTATGGAACAGGTGTTTGAGGACAGCCTGACCAAACAAGGCATCCCGGCGGGAGTCCTTGTCCAAGCAGTAATGGGCTGTGAAGGTATGAACCGAGGCCCATGTGGCGGCTCGACAGATCTGATCTATGGATACAGAGTGAAGATGAGCCATAGAAGTGGCCATGGCTCTCACATTGTGATCTGTGACATGGCCTTCCAGAGAAATATTTTTACTCTGGTAAGCAAAGGAAATACACTGAGCAATCCAATTGGAAAGTGTACGTTTGGAGACTGGAAGTCCCAAGTGAGAAGGATCAAAAGCCACGAAAAGCTGGGAAGACTTTCGATGTGGCTGAGTCCTGTTGAGGTAAAAGGCAAGAGCTCTTTTACAATCTAAAGTATGAAGGTTCCTCTCTGCAATGGATGCATGAGGAGCTGGAAAAAAGACAGGTAGAGATATACCTCTTGATTAAGATGAAAGGGCGATACCACTTTGGGCATAAAGTGGGGATTCGTCCTAAGGACCACCTTATCATGATGAAACCTGGTATAAGGTGGATGAGCCACTAAGGCCTGTAGTTCACTGATGCGGCGAGCCGAAGTGACTGCAATAAGGAAA
This sequence comes from Ichthyophis bannanicus, assembly GCA_033557465.1. Classification (NCBI taxonomy): domain Eukaryota; kingdom Metazoa; phylum Chordata; class Amphibia; order Gymnophiona; family Ichthyophiidae; genus Ichthyophis; species Ichthyophis bannanicus. The sequence goes on from CM066046.1 coordinate 50,774,073, forward strand.
AGGACCTTCCAGGACAGAAGTTTCAAGGAGGTAGAAACCAACGGTTCAAAAGGTGGCTTCATAAGCTGACCCAGAACTAGGTTCAAGTCCCATGCTACCGGAGGAGGTCGGATGGGAGGCTTAGTTAGAGTCAGGCCTCTCATGAACCTTGCAACAAGTGGATGAGAGGAGATAGGTTGTCCATTTATAGGTTTTAAGGATGCTGCAATAGCACTCAAATGGACTCTTACTGAATTTGTCTTAAGGCCTGCATTAGAAAGATGCAGGAGATAGTCTAGTAGAGAATTCAAAGGAAGTGCTAGAGGGTCAAGACCCTGTTGAGCACACCAAATGGAAAAGCGTTTCCATTTGAAAGCATAGGAACGCCTCGTGGAGGGTTTCCTAGAGGCATGAAGGATATCTTTCACTGGTTGAGAAAGATTGAAGTCATGAAGGCTTAGGCCTTCAGTAACCAAGCTCTGAGGTGTAGGGACTTGGGGTTTGGGTGCCACAAAGTCCCCTCCTCCTGAGACAGAAGGTCTGGCGCAGCTCCCAGGTCCAGAGAGGGTCCCTGGGAGAGATGCAGAAGTAGAGGGAACCACACTTGGCGTGGCCAGCGTGGAGCTATGAGGATCATCGATCCGTGATCTCTCTGGAGTTTGAACAGAGTCTTGGGAATCAAAGGAATGGGTGGAAAGGCATATAGGAATTCCTGACCCCAATACAGGAGAAAGGCGTCGTTGGCCTGAGCTCCCTGACACGGATTCCTGGAACAGAACCGGGGAAGTTTGGCATTCCACGGACTTGCAAAGAGGTCTATGTCCAGGGTTCCCCATTCCTGAAAGATTCTGCGTATCTGGTCCATATGTAGGGACCATTCATGTGGAAGCAGAACTCGACTGAGTCTGTCTGCCCGAGAGTTTTGAACCCCTGGAAGATAGACTGCCAGAAGATGAATTTGATGCTCTCTGGCGAAGGCCCATAATCTGAGAGCTTCGTTGCAAAGCGACAGAGAGCCTGTCCCTCCTTGTTTGTTTATGTAGAACATGGCCACCTGATTGTCTGTCTGGACTAGGACGGTCAGGTTGACTAGGAGGGTATGGAAGACTTTGAGGGCAAAGAAGATTGCTTGCAGTTCCAGGAGGTTGATGTGAAGGGTGGTCTCTTGCGGAGACCAAGTACCCTGAGTGGAGAGGTATTGAAGATGGGCTCCCCACCCTGTTTGGGAGGCATCTGTTGTGAGGGTTGCTTGGGGCAACAAAGGTTGGAAGGGGGTCCCCAACAACAGATTCTTGGTGGACATCCACCATTGGAGGGACCAAAACAGACGCTTTGAGGTGAGTATTTGGTCAGAGAGCGCTCCTGATGCTTGAGTCCACTGGGTGGCCAAGGTCCATTTAGCTGCTCTCATATGAAGACGAGCGTAGGGCACCACGTGTACCGTGGAGGCCATGTGGCCCAGAAGTCGTAGCATTTCTCTGGCTGTCAAGTGACTGCTGGACTGAGCTTGGGAGGCCAAGCACATCAGACGTTGGCCCCGGACTTGAGGGAGGTAGGCCCTTGCAGTGGTGGTGTCCAACTGGGCCCCTATGAATTCCAGAGACTGAGTAGGGGTAAGTTGAGACTTGGGAAGATTTACCACCAGTCCCAGATACTGCAGAATGTGCCTTGTGCGGTCCAGGGAAATCTGGGCCTCTGACTGAGACGGAGCTCGGATGAGCCAGTCGTCCAGATATGGGAATACAAAAATTCCCAGACCTCTTAGAAATGCAGCCACCACTGCCATGCATTTGGTGAACACTCTTGGAGCAGAGGCTAGACCGAAGGGGAGTACTCTGTACTGGAAATGTTTTCCCTGAAACAGAAATCTTAGATATTTTCTGTGGGATGGATGGATGAGTATATGTGTGTACGCATCCTTGAGATCTAGAGAACAAAGCCAATCCTGACTCTGAAGGTATGGAAGGAGAATGCCTAGAGAAAGCATTTTGAATTTCTCCTTGTACAGAAATTTGTTCAATTCTCTCAGATCTAGGATAGGTCTGAATCCCCCTGTCTTCTTTGTTATGAGAAAATAAGGGGAGTAGAATCCTGTCCCTTGTTGAAGAGGAACCTCTTCTATTGCCCCTTGGGCAAGGAGAGAAGAGATTTCCTGACCCAACAGGTCCAGGAGAGATGGGGGAGAATTGAAGTGCCTCACCATGGTATGTGGAGGAAGGTTGGAAAAATGAAGTTTGTAGCCCTCTCTGATGATAGAGAGGGTCCAGTGCTCTGATGTAATTTGCCCCCATCTGGGAGCAAAGTGAGCTAACCTTCCGGGAATGGTGAGGGGCTCTGGTTGTTCTAGAGCCAGAAATGTTAAGTTTCTAGGGGCAAGTCAAAACCCCTGAGGGGGTTGAGCCTGCTGAGGAGTGGCAGACGCTGCAGGCTTTGACCTTGCCTGTTTAGGTTGCTGACGTTTAGCAGCAAAGCGAGGCTGAGAAGATTGTTGGCCAGTATTCGTGGAAAATCTGGCCTTCTTGTAGTAAGGCCTCTTGAAAGACTTTTTCTTGGCAGGAGTAGAGGTAGACTTAGAAAGTCTATCTAAGGTAGCATTTTCTGCATCCATTTGAGTGGCTTTAATTTGCCAGTCTTTACCAAATAAGTTCTCACCTGTACAGGGCAGATTCCGTAAGCCATCCAGGACCCAGGGTTCTAGGTCAGAGGCCTGGAGCCAAGCAAGTCGTCGGGCTGCAATGGCAATGCCCGAAGCTCTACCGGCACCTTCAAAGGAATCAAAGGCTGCTCTGTTGGAGAACTTAGAAACATCTAGAAGCTGTTTCACTATAGAAATGAACTCCTCCTTTCTATCCTCAGGGATAAAGGAGGCAAAATGCCGTACCTTTAGGGCAAGTTCCCTGAGAAACATGCCCATATACAGACTGTAAGAATTAATCCTGGCTATAAGCATACTAGCCTGGAAAATTTTCCTACCAAAAGAGTCTAGGGTCTTACATTCTCGCCCTGGAGGGGTAGAAGAGTGCCTTTTGATGCTCTTAATCTTTTTCTGCGCAGACTTCACCACAATGGAATGGTGAGGCAGCTGAGCCTTTTGAAACCCAGGAGAAGGAGGGACCCGGTACATGGTGTCCAACCTACGAGAGTAAGGAGACAACGTTAGAGGAGCCTCCCATAAGTCCATCAAGTGTTTTTGAAGGATTTCATGGATAAGCAGGGTGACTGCCTCTTTAGGAACCTTAGGGTATCCTAAAATATCCAATTTCTTTGACCTAGGTTCTTTTTCAGAGGATGTGGTAATAGAAAGTCCTTTAGCTAGTTCTATAATGAAGTCTTGAAAGGACAAATCCTCTGGTGTAGACATTCTCCTCTTTGGGGAAGAAGGGTCTTCATGAAGAACTAGAGACAGCTCCTCAGAGTCCTCAGAGGAGTCAAAATCCTCAGAAGAATCAGAGTATTCTCTATTTGCTTCCAACGCACGATACGCATACCGATCAGTATCGACATCGGGCGTACCGGGTATGGGATCGGTATCGGGTGAAAACCCGGATCCGGCATGCGGAACCGATCTGCGTTTGGAAGTCGATGGTCTCGGTTCCGGTATGGGAGACAATACCGGAACCGGACCCGGTACCGCTGAACGCGGTACCGAGGGCGTCGCAGCTTTAATAAAAGCCAGCATGGCCTGCTGCATGGTCTGAACAGTATTGCTCATAGACGCCACTGCTGCCTGGATGTCGGTACCGGTATGGGCCGGTACCCCAGAGCAGTCTAACAGGTGATCAGTCGAGGCCGTGCCATCGATGTCAACCTGTAACCCCATAGATGGTGCTTTGGAAGCCAGAGCTTCCCGCCGGGGTTGTTTGGCTGGGGCAGGATCCTCAGAATCAAAAGTGAGAGCCTCTCGATGCTTTGAAGGAGATTTGCTCTTTGAGGACCTGCCCGAAGGTGGTTTGGTTACCCGAGATCCATCCGGAGAGGAAGACCTGGATGACTGTGATGCTGGATTATCTGAAGCAAACAGCACATGGAATTTATTGGCCCAGTTCTGCAAACCACGTTTAGACATCTGGGAGCAGGATGGGAAGTCCGGAATGGAGTGGTCAGGTCCCAAACATTTAAGACACCATTCATGGGTGAATGTGACAGAAATAACAGCACTACACTTGGTACACTTCTTAAAACCAGGGGCTGGTTTCTCCATGAGGAGAATTTGTGTAGGCCTGAGGCCTAACCGAAGTCACCAAGTTGTGCAAGATAAAGATTTTTTTTTTTTTTTTTTTTAAAGAAAAGAAAAGAGAGACCGGCGGTACCGGTTTCGGTATGGGGAAGGCAGGTACGCGGTCTAAAGAAACAAACTAAAACAATAATTTCTTCAGCGGTGACAGGAAGACGACCTGCTGGCTCCGCGGAAAAAGAGAAACTGAGGAGAGCTGGTCAGGAAGGCGGGAAGGCAGCACGCATGTGCAGTGGGAGGCCCCAAAAGCTTCCTTTCTGGGAAGCTGGGGAGCTTTCCCGCGCAGGCTCCGTCGGTTCCGACGTACCCATAAGTGAGGACTTATTCCTGCTTGTTCCTGGAGATAAATTTATAGGCTCCTAAATCTATTAAAAAGGAAGGAAGTGCTCATATTCACTTTGAGGTGTGGCTGGTTATCCTCATAAGAAATACATTAATTAAGGACCCGGGATGAATTAATCTTGAGATGAACAAAGTCCATAAAATGTATTAGGTATAGTTGTATTAGTGTTAAATATCCCCAGCAAACCTAAGTAAGCAAACAAATTAAATATCTAAACAAAACCTTAAAACTAAGATGCAGACAGCAATCCAGCAGTGAGATGGGAGCTTTCCATTTTTTGCATTGAATGTCACAGGTATGATTTTCTCCCAGTTGGTGAGGGATCTTACGTGTGCACTAGGTAGGAGCAGCTCTTTTCTCTCAGGGAACGAGTCTGATCTCTGGAGGCTAGAGTAGCAGACTTGGAGGACATAAGGAAGTCAGAGATACATAGATGAGACCTAGGGGAGCGTAGTACTGAAGTCCCACCTCCAGTCCGGCAGCATCCCTGTTGCCACGGAGAGAGGACAGGTGACAGAGCATCACCCTGGTGTAGCCAGAAGTGATCCTGCTGCTAGGACCTTTCCTCCAGGTGATATAAAACCCTATTGCACCATATCCTATGAGGGATGAGTTAGGACAGGAATTATAGTTGGAGATTCTATCATTAGGCAAGTAGATAGCAGGGTGGTTGGTGGACATGAGGATCGCCTGGTAACATGCCTGCCTGGACAAGATTTTAGATAGCGCTGGGGAGGAGTCTGCTGTTTTGGTACATGCTGGTACCAATGACATAGGAAAAAAAAAAAAAAAAAAAAAAAAAAAAAAGAGTGGTAGGGAGGTTCTGGAGGTCAAATTTAGTATTTTAGGTAAGAAGTTGAAATCCAGAACTTCCAGGATAGCATTCTCAGAAATGCTTCCCAGTACACACACAGGACCCAAAGGGCAGGCAGAGCTCCGGTGTCTCAATGTGTGGATGAGACAATGGTGTAAAGGAGGATATTGGATTTCTTATGAACTGGGCAACATTCTGAGGAAAGGAGAAGCTTTTCTGAAGGGATGGGCTCCACCTTAACTGGGAAGGAACCAGGCTGCTGGCATTAACCTTTAAAAAGGAGACAGAATAGCTTTTAAACTAAATAGGGGAAAGCTGACAGCCACCAAAGAGTGCATGGTTCAGAAGGATGTATCCTTGAAGGATACTAGCAAAAGATTGAAGTTAGGCATATTGACAGAAGCCCCAATAAAGACAAAAGTAACCCAAATGCCCTTAAGTAGCCCTGCCTACCGATAACCAGATTAAGACAAATAAAATGCTTGTATGCGAATGCTAGAAATCTAAAAAATAAGATAGGAGAGTTAGAACATATAGCACTAAATGAGAGGTTAGATATGATTGATCTCTCAGAGTATGCTGGAAGGAGGACAACCTGTTCCCCCTGCCAATCCAGGAACGTGGAAAAGGAAGCACAGAATGACAGAAATAGGCCGAATCCTATGAAAACAGTGCTCAACTGTAGCCGATGACTTTCCCTCCACTGAATTTGCTCCCCAAAGAATCCATACCCTGGGCGCGAATGAGGACTAAACTGGAGTTCCTAAAGGAACCACAATTACCAGGTAAGTGTAATTTCCATTTCCTTATCGGTCCTCCAGTTTAGTACTCCACCTGTGGGATGTAACAGAGCAGTATTATTGGGAGGGACCTTTCCATCCGGCACACACTATTGCCGACCCAAAACAGGTAGCATTTGCCGATAACACAAGGTGGTAGTGATTACTTGAGGTAGGAAGAGAGGACCAGGTGGCCGCTCCACCAATCTCTACTGGCGGAACAAAGATGTGTTCTGCCCAGGAAGTCGCTTGCGCTCTAGTGGAATGAGCTCTCAAGCCCACAGGCACCGGCCGACTTAGCAAGATATATGCCAACGCAATTGCCTCTTCAATCTGTCTGGAAATGGACGCTGTTGCCGCCGCCTCACCATTGCGGGGACCCTCGAACAACTCGAAGAGATGGTCCGACTTGCGGAACAACTCAGAAACCCTCAAATATCGCCGCAGTACCCTCATTAAGTCCAAGCGGCGTACATCACGGTCTGAAACGTCCCCTATCACCGACTCTAGGACTGTCTATGACATCGTCTGATTTAAGAAAAACGGAAGAGACCTTTGGCAAGGAGACTGGAACCTGACAAAGAACCGCCTTTTCCCTGGAAAAAACCCAAAATGGCTCTCCACAGAACAGAGCTTGAAATACCGAGATTTGCCTAGCCAAACAGGTGGCTAAACAATACAGTTTTCCAATGTTTGATCTTTAACTGACGCCTGGTATAAAGGCCCAAAAGGCTCCTTTACTAAGGCCTCTAACACCAGATTGAGATACAATGGAGGAACCGTGACTCTACGAGAAGGCCGCAATCTGATAACTGCTTTAAGAAAATGCACCACAGACATAAAAACCTAGCGACATTTTGAACTTTGCCTCTACAGCAAGACCGTGCTGCTAACTGAACTCTCAAGAGACTGGCTTGCCGCCCCTTATCCAACCAGTCTTGCCAGAAACTGAAGAGCAAAAGGTACCGAAACTGTGTCCGCATGTACTTGATGCCGCGAGCACCAGTCTTTACAGACATGCCAGATACGTACCGAAGCCCACGAGTTGGACTTTTTCCTAGCCTGAAGCAGTCGCAATGACCGACCTGGCGTAACCTTTCCTTCATAACCGTGCACTTTGAATTGCCAAACCGTAAGTGAAGACCGATCCACCTGAGACAGTTGTAGAGGTTCATGACCGAACAGACTCAGTGTTGGTAATCCCGACGGGACTCTGTAGGATAACCTATGAGGTCGACTTTCCACAGGCGCCTCGGTCCATTCAGGGCCAATAACCGCACTTGTCCCCGATGCGCTACGACACGCTGGACTACGCGCCCGATGAGTGCCCACAACGGGAAGACAGAGGAGACCCGTCGACGGCCATGGTTGAATCACGGCGTTGATTCCTTCCAACATGCTTTCCCGCCGTCTGCTGAATAACTGGCTCGCTTTCGCAGACTGGAAGGTCGCCTTGAAATCCATGATCAGTGTCCCCCATCGGAGAACTATTTGTGCGAATACGTCCAGATGCAACCACCATACCTCGGCCTTCACTCGGACCCTGCTGAGAAATTCCGCCCTCACGCTGTCCTACCCAGCAATGTGTGCCGCCGAAATCGGCCATCAAGTTTCTACCCACGAGAACAGCCTGTCTGCTTCTTCGTCTATTGCCACCCTTCCGGCACCGCCTTGCCGATTTATGTAAGCCACCTTTGCGGCATCGTTGGACCACACATGTATCGCCCGATCTATCACCGTAAACTCAAATCTTTGCAGGGCTAGGAAAGCCGCTCTCAGGTCTAGCCGATTGATTGACCATTTGCTCTCTTGCATTGACCACGGACCTTGTGCCAAGATCTCTCCGCACTGTGCCCCCACTCTGCGAGACTGGCATCTGTCAGTAATGGGAGCCACACCGGCTGCTCCAGAGCCATTCCGGCCTTCAGGGACTCGGGTCTCAGCCACCACCAAAGGGACTGCCTGACCCCTAGCGGGCACGGTAGCCATTTAATGAATTGGACTGATGTGACCATCGTCAGAGCGACACCCTCTGTAAAGGCCTCATATGCCATCTGGCTCACAAAACAACTGCCAAGGTCATCGCCCTTGTTCCCAGTACACAAAGGTAATTCCACGCCGAGAGTGCTGAAGCTTTGCACCAACTTCTGAAGTGCTTGTGCACGCCGATCCGGCAGGTAAATCGCTTCCTCACTGAGAGTCGAACCGCACTCCCAGATACTCGAACTCTGAAGCCGGAACCAGGCAGCTCTTGGCTGGATTGACCAACCAGCTGAGGCTCTGTAGAACCTTTACTACCATGTCTGTAGCCTGTACGCTCACTGCTTTGGACTTTGCCCAAATCAACCAATCGTCGAGGTAAGGAAAAACCAAAACTCCTTCCTTTGGCAGAGCCGCTGCTGCCACCTCCCTGATCTTGGTGAAAATCCACGGCGCTGCTGCGAGCCCGCAGGGCAGGGCTTGGAACTGATAATGCCCCCAAAGGAAGATGAACCGTAAAAACTGATGAGACGCTCTGACCGATATGTGAAGACAGGCCTCCGTGCGATCGAGAGAAGTCAGATACTCTCCCTGGTGTAGTGCCACAATTACCAACCTTAACGTTTCCATTCTGAACTGTGGTACTCGGAGACAGCGATTTACCCCTTGAGATCCAGGAAAGGGCGCAGCGATCCGTTCTTCTTTGGCACCACAAAATAAATGGAATATCGTCCCACGCTGTAGTCCGCCACCGGGACCGGCACGACGGCTTCCAACTTAAAAAAAAAATTGCTGTAGAGAACGGCGAACCACTAGGGGGATTAGTTCACCTTAACAGGGAGGCATCCCAAATGCGTCCTGCACTGATCTTACCAAATCTAGTTCATAACCTTCACAAATGATCTCCAAGACCCACTGGTCGGACACTATCTGGGTCCAGGCAGAGAGAAACCCAGAAGCCGCTCTCCTATGGGTTGGCTTTCTGCCGGGACCTGCATTCTTTCATTGTGGCTTTTTTTTTTAGCGGCTCCTGCGGACACCGTGTTTTGATCATTTTGACTTGGATCATTTACCCAACAACCTGAAACCTGTGTGGTAACAACCACGATCCAACCAATTAGGCCTTTCTCCATCTGCCTACCTAAGGCCACTGCGTCCTGGATAAGCCTTGCGTCGTGAGGCACCAGGAAGGAGCAAGGATTAAGTGGGAAGCATACCCCTCGACACCATGCCAAGCCATGCCCTGCGGCCTGGGCGGAATGATGAGAAGAACACTCCCCAGACACCTCTCTGACGCAGGGAATGCACCCGGATCTTCCGTACAGAGCATCTGCAGAGGCTAAGGTCCACAGCCGCTACAGTAAATAAAATAAAATCTAATCCCAATTAACCAAAACAAAATAGGAGACTGCCAGGAGACCCATTGAAAGGTTTCCACAATCCCGATCAACTAGCTAATAATGCTTTCCAAACAGAATACAGCGCTCCTTTTGTGCCTTCTTGAACTTTGCAAGAAACATAGCTTCTGGAACCAAGCAGACTTGCTCTGATAGATTAAATTTTGCCTGCCAAATAAGCAGTGACTTGCCATCTGTCTTTTTTTTTTTGCAATAAACTTAGCTGTGCCACTTTGATGACAGTTTCCTTCCAAGGGCACGGATTGCCAGCAAGGCACCATTAAGAGTGCCCCCTTCAATTGTTCCCAGACCGAATTAGATACTAGATAATCAAGAAGCAATCCAAACAGGCAAAAGTGAAAATAGAGTAAGGCTCTGACTGAACAGGCATGTAAATATTACATTTCTCCCCTAGCACAAGCGGTACTACAGCAATATGTTATAATAGAGCGTTATTAAAGCAAAACCAGCAACATGTTAGACCCATGCGCTGATTGCAAAATACATAGAATGGAAGTCAGCATTACACATTCATATAGGGAACTCAAATGTTGAAGGATACTCTAATTGTATAGTCTGTTGTTAAACTGACTTATTCCTTGGAATACTTTCTTCCATCGAAAAATAACACCAATCTTTCAGGAGGCTTGCAACATGTGCTCTCAAAGGAGTCAATTTAAAAATACCCCGCTTTCTTTCTTTTTAAAGCAAGTTGCAACCCATAACATTAAAACACTAATTCAACTCTCTATACTAAGTGGTTCCTAAAAAGGACTGAGCCTGTGGCCGTGGCAAGGGAAAGAAAAAACCTAGACAGTCAGCCTCGCGCCTGCAAAAACGCGGGAAACAACCAACTCACACCACAAGGGAAAAATCGAAGGGACCCCCCCCTCCCCCAAAAAGAAACACTGGCAATTAGACAATTTACTGAGAAAAGAAACAATTCCTTATCTGTGTTGTACGACGTTGTCTGTCCCATCGTGGGCCACTGTATCCTGCGCTATGAGGCATCAGCCGTGCAGAGAAAATGGCATCGGTCTCAGGCAGGCTTGCTTGGCACCAAAAAGGCCCGCTGCTGGAAGAGCTCCAAGCAACGCTTTCGAGCCCGAGGGCCTCCCCTGTGGTACCAGCATTCAGAAACATGCCGCCGTTACTCCGGGGGTTACAGCCTCCGAGCCGCGCTGCTGTCTGGCGCCGCGGCAAGCAGCAGTCACAGTAATCACTGCCCTGCCGGCTGAAGAAACCCTCATAGCATGAGGCTCCCGCCGCGCCAGAAAGCTGCCGCCGTGCACACATTCGGCATGCAGGAATAGGCAGCAGAGCTCTTCCCCCCCCCTACAGTCCTGGGGGAAAGATCCTCAACGGGCAATGAGTGCGAATGGCAATAAGGGACAGAGAAGCTAGACGGGAAAGATTAATTTAAAGGCACAGCTCCTCGATTAAATTATTAAATCCTATTCAATTGGGCCGAACTTAATTTTACTTTCAATTTTAACTGAATTTTTAAATTATCAAGACAATTAAAAGTAGCAAATAATGCTTGCCAATTTAACTTAGAACCAAATTAAATCAGATTATAACCAAATTAAAACTAAACCCTGACTAACTGCTCCTTAAGTGAGTCCAGCACCTAGGCTCATTACATACTCCTGCTGCATGGAGACTGGACACACTGGGGTTGATGGGAGATTCCAACAGGCTACATCCAGTGATGTCACGACTTTGACATGCCCAGTCTCCAAGCTGCAGGAAGAGGTACACTACCCACAGGTGGAGGATTAAACTGGAGGACTGATAAGGAACATGGCTTTAGCCAAGGAAGGTCTTGTTTTATTAACCCGTTATATTTTTTCGAAGGTGTGAATAAACAGGTAGACAAAGGTGAGCCAGTCGATAAAGTGTATCTGGATTTTCAGAAAGCCTTTGACAAGGTCCCTCATCAGAGACTCTTGGTGAAATTAAAGAGTCATTGGATAGGAGGCAGTGTACTACTGTGGATCAGGAACTGGTTAAAAGATAGAAAACAGAGGGTAGGGCTAAATGGCCAATTTTCCCGATGGAGAAAGGTGAATAGTGGAGTACACCAGGGATCTATGCTGGGTCTGCGGCTTTTTAACATATTTGTAAATGACCTGGAAATGGGAACAAGTAAGGTAATCAAATTTGCAGATGACACAAAATTATTCAAAGTTGTTAAAACCCAAAAGGATTGTGAAATATTGCAAGAGGACCTTAATAAATTGGAAGAATGGACATTCAAATAGCAGATGAAATTTAATGTGGACAAGTGCAAAGTTATGCACCTAGGAAACAACAATCCAAACTTTGATTATATGATGCAAGGTTCCACATTAGGAACCAACCACCCAGGAAAAGATTTAGGCGTCACTGTGGATAACATGCTGCCCAGTGTGCAGCAGCGGCCAAGAAGGCAAATAGAATGCTAGGAATCATAAAGAAAGGAGTGGAGAATAAAACAAAGGATATTATAATGCCTCCGTAAAATTTCATAGTGCAACCACACCTTGAATATTGTGTGCAATTCTGGTTGACATATCTTAAAAAAGGATATAACGGTATTAGAAAAGGAACAGAGAAGAGCAACCAAAATGGTAGAGGGGATGAGGATACCCCTATGTGGAAACGCTTAAAAGGTTAGGGCTCTTCAACCTGGAAAAGAGATGGCTAAGGGGATATATGATAGAAGTCTATAAATTAATGATAGAGTGGAACGGGTACGCGTAGATCGGTAGTTTACTCCATCAAAAAGCAGAAAGACTAGAGGACATGCAATGAAGTTACAATGTAATCCATTTAAGACTAATAAGAGAAAATATTTTTTTCACTCAATGCGTAAATCAAATGCTGGAATGTATTACCAGAGGATGTAGTAAAAGCTATAAGTGTAGCTGGGTTAAAAAAGTGTGGACAAGTTCCTGGAGGAAAGGTACATAAATCATTATTGAAGAGTATTAAAGAGGACCCGGGAAATCCACTGCTTACTCCGGAACAAGCACTATGGAACCTGTGTGCCTTTTTGGGAACCTATTAGGTACTTGTGACCCAGATTGGCAGCTGTTGGAAACAGGATACTGGGCTTGATGGACCTTGGTCTGAACCAGTATAGCAGTTCTTGTCACTGGATCCTCCAGCCAGCTGAATATCCTTACAGCATCCCTTGGCTGAAAGAGGGGGGCGTAAGCCCTCCACTCCAAGGACAACTCGGAAGCAGCCATGCAAGGGCAGAGTCCAGAAGTCGGAGGATGAGACGGCTCGCTTGCCACAGGCCAAACAATGTTACCTCGAAGACAGCGAGCACCAAGGTTACAGTGGCCCGAAGACATGTGTTAACTGGGCTTTTATTGAAAAAATTTTTTATACCATTTTATCCACTGGTCAAAGTGGTTTACATTGTTACAGAACATTATATATAACAAGGAAAAGAAAAAAAAAACTTGGAAATAAAAAAAATCTATAAAAAAAAAAAGGGCACTAGAGTAGAACATGCACTGGAGCCACTCGAGTGAACACGCACAAGAACTATGCAACTGCAGATACACAATATTAAAAACACTATTAGTGCGTGCAGGAAACTCCCACACAGTGCCAACGATTGCCAGCAGTCCACTCTAAATAGCATGCCACAGATGGAATCAGGACCCCCCTCCCCCAAGGACAATGAGAAGGTCAAGCCTTGGTACTCGCCCCCCGAGAGCCCTAGGCAGAGGATCCATGTCAGGCGCAACTCTACTTCCCTGAAATTGTTTCTCTGGCTTGGCAGCACTGTGTTTAAGGTAGCTGCAGAAGGCTCTCTGAGGAATCTGCCAATCTTTGGGAGACAGCAGGGGGTAGACAGAGAAAGGAGGGAAGGGGTATCGAGGTTGTGCGAGGCTGCTGAATTCTTCCATTCTTCCAATTTTCTAGCTGCTCAAAACGCTCTTACCCTGGATAACAGCCTGGAGCTAGACCAAAATATTCCCTCCTACTATGGCTAATGAAAAGGCCACAGTCCAGTGGAACCTCCCATGTGATGGCTCAAGTGAGAGTCACCCTCAAAGTGGTCTGCCACGAGTATTTGTTTTATCAATCTTTTCCTCTCAATTCTTCAGATTTTCTTCAGGAGGCAGAGAAAATCCATCCACCATCTGCTGGAGACAAAAGAATACTGAAGAAACCTCTGTTGGCTGAGGTGAATAGAGGGATGGAGTGATGTCATTGAATCCTGGGTTTTTCATTGGTTCTTTGTCGCCACCAATCTGCTGGTAGGGGAACACAAAACACAACCCACTTGTCTGGACTGGTCTAGCAGGACAACAGAAGTCCACAACGAGACGATAACACTTGCAAGGATACACAGGGCAACAAACAGGAGCAAAGCAAAAAAGTGAGCTTAACCCTTTGATCAGTATAAATACAGCTATAATGAAAACACCCTAATAAATCTGTAGTTATATTGATCAATGGGTTGAGCTCCCTTTTCAACCTCTCTCTTGTTTGCTGCGCTGGTCTAGCAGGACGACATGCAACAGCCGCTATGCTCTGCACTGCCTGGTCATGCAGGACAGTTAGGAACTCACTTGTGCCCATGGAATACCAGTTGTGATTCCTCGGCAATCTTCCAGACTCGGACAGTGCCATCCCTCCCACCGGCGGTGACACAGCGTTCCCGGCTCAGGCTGTCCATCCCCGTCACCACGTCTTGGTGCCCAAATCTGTATCCAGGAGAAGAGGCAGAAATATCTAACAGTGAAGATTCCACCAAAAATTAGTCAGTTGCATTCGCTTCTATCAAGAAGTCTAGAGAGATCTAGACAGGGCTATGGCAGCCTCAAGAACCTTCCCCGCCCACCCACATCATAAGCAGGGGTAACCAAAGGAGCTTCAGGACCCAGGATGATTCAGCCACAATGTGGCCTCAGAACGCTAGTTCTGCCCCCAAGCTGACAGGAACGCCATGGCCATCTCTAGAGGAAAGCAGCAAGGGAAGGCAGATGACAAACATCCAACTCTTACAAGGGCATTCATAATACAAAAGCAAGCATTTTACGTGAAATGGAAAGTCTAGAACAAGAGTCTGGATGCAAGACTGGAGGAACAGACTCAACCGTTAAGTATTTCTTCACAGGAAAGATGGTGGGTGCTCTGACCAGCCCCCATGGGAATCACTAGTGGCAAAAATGGTCAGAAATCCAGAAGGGCCTGTGGTATAGCAGTAGAAAGATTACAAGCCTTGTGGTCATTGTTGGTCTTCGGGTCATATGCCCTTCTCCAAGCTGGCAGAGGAAGTCCGTGTGCGTGGAACAAAAGCCAGCACCTGTATCCTATCTCCCCCTGACAGCACTATACTAGGACCTGCTCCCGAAGAAGATCCCCTATATGTTGAGTGAACCTCTACATGTGAGGGCTGTCCCCTCACCTCTCTCCCATGACGACATTTACGGTGTCAACAGCCCTTCGTCTTCATTTACTTTTGGACTAAAGTATCCCTCTTGTATCCAAAGACTGAAGAAAACCCTAAGAGGTATTCTAACAAATATGGTTTGATATCCTCTCTCAATGTATATTATCACCACTAATTGTACTGTTTACAATAGAGAGTACCTTGGTTCTGTCTCAGAAGCATTAACAAGATAGCAAAGTTTTAAGGATGCCACAATTCACATATTGCTATGTGAATTATTTTATGCTGACAACGATCGTATCCATTATATAAGCTTGGGTTTGTAAGCTTGTATTTTATATGTTTGGATTTATTGTAAATGGTATGCTATTATTGTTTTTTTCAGATCATGTTATTTTAACTCCCAATGCAGGCGCTGCTGAAGTATAGTCACGTCGGGTTTTATGTTGGTTTTATAATTATTTTAGGCCCGATATTCAGCACCAGCGGCTCGCACTCCTACAGCAGCTAACTGCCAGCGCTCAATCCTAGACCTGCATTATTCAACGTTGGGGACATATCCGGCCACCGGCATTGAATATCTAGGATGGCCACAGAATCCAGAAGCTAACCAGGTAGCGGCAATATTGAGCCACTGGACAGTTAGCTTCTGCAGCTAGAGTGAGGCTAGCATGTTGCTAACCGGGCAGAGGATCAATATCACTGCTGACTGGTCAGTGACAGGTGCTACCCTGGAACACCCACGCTAACCGGTTAGCGCTGGGACGTGAAGCAGCGGCACTCACCATGTCAGTGCCGCTAAATATCCAGCGGAGCAGCATTTACATGGTTTGCAGGTCTGCACAGCATGCAAATGCCGCGGAATATCGGGCCCTCTGTATTTAATTCTCTCTAGTGTACCTGAATGTAACTCATCTTCAGCTGCTAGTGGAAAGGTGTGAGCTGAATATTAATACACAAAAACTTATTGATTGAGTTATTATTTATTCATCTATTTATTGTGGTGATGCACGAGTGTTTTTCTGTTGTATTTTGGTCTGTTGGCTGGACATACCACCAGGCCCCCATCCATCCACGCAACAACAAAAATTCAAGAACAATGCCAAGTTGGGAGGCGGGGAAGGAATACATTTCCCCACGATATCCCCTAATCCACTCCCCCAATACCACCATCACATTAAATCCCCGAGCAGTACTGGTTCTTACAGAGTTTCCACATAGGCGTTCTCAGCCACATTCCAAACTTTGATGGAGCGGTCGTGGGAGGCACTGTATAACTGGTGAGTGCCCTTCCGAAACGAGAGAGCCTGTGTAGAAAGAAGAGGGTGTCAGGTAACATGCATCTCTCCTTAATGCCCACCAGGGATTAAATCCTCAGCTACCCAGCACTGCACCAGACTCAACTGCACCAAACCTATACAAAACCATTGAAAACGACCGCAGAAAGGCCATATGGCCTATCCAATCTGCCCATCTACACCAGCAGACCAGCCTCTAAAATCCCTTCCTCCCCCTCAGAGGTCACTGTGCTTACCCCATGCTTTTCTGGATTCTAATACTGCCCTCGTCTCCACCATCTCCACTGGGAAGCAGCTGCACGCAGCCCCCACCCCGAGTTCCTGCTTACTCGGACAAGTTACCATCTCACAAGCTAATCCACCGAGGTTTCTAGATGCAGCACCAAGGCCTCAATGCAACCCAAGATCACATGATTCCCAGAAACAAGAAACCATCCATTTCAAAGAGAGTGAGGCATAATCTCTTACTTACCTGGGACACTAATCAGTCTCAGTCACAGGGCTAAAAACTTTAATAGTGAACAGGACGGATAGATCTACGTACAGCAACAGAGGTAAAAACTAAACGAACACTAGCACTTTAGTAATTAGGATTTAGTTCTGGCCTGTTCAGTAGTGGCTCAGTGAATTATTCACGTACAGGGGTATTTATCTTTCACCAAGGAGGCTTAAAAAAAAATCTAAGATGGGAAACCTAGACCTAAGCCGAAGTGGGAAAGTGACCTTGGGGTGCAAATGGAGAAAGGGGAGTAGACAATTATTCAAGTCTGCTAAATTGTCTGTAGCTTTAACTTGGCAAAAAATAGCTACAAGCTTTGCTGGCTCCTGAGAATCTGCAATTCTAATGGTGCTTAATTCAGATCTGTGCTGGAGATGTGGGATAGTGGGGGCATTCTTTCATATGTGGTGTATTGTCCAGAAGCATGGGGCTATTGGGAGGGTGTGCAAACATTCATGGAGGACATACCGGGAAGTAAGACGACCCACAGTCCTGTGCTACTCCTACTGCACGATGACTCTTGTCCTGGACAACTGAGAAGTTTATTAAAGTACCGTATTGCGACACCTCGGTTCAAATTAGCAGCAAATGAACAAAACTGCATTGCCCAGGATGGGGCTGTCTCAGAAGAGAGACATATCATTTGCATAAACTTCCACCACTGGTGCAGGGAAAGCCAGAAGAAATGGAAGGGCACTGGGAGAAGTATTGGGCTCTTAGGCTGAGCAGGTGGAAATGGGATGAGAGGTGAGTGAAGGATGGCAGCATATGTGTGGGGGTACACAAAGTTGTTGTTGGGGGTAGGGATTTATCAGTAAAATACATTTGAAGGTGTAATGTTCTTGGTCGTTGAGGAAGTTGCGTCTCCTGCATATGGCTTGGGAACCGAGAGACCAGGGTTTGATTCCCACTAGCACTCCTTGTGGCTTTGGGCAAGTTACTTAACCCTCCATTGCTTCAAAAAACTCCAAAGTTATCAATGTCCCTGTTTAATGTACTATTACCAAGTTTAAGTTATAATGTAAACTGCTTTGACTGAAAGAAAGAACCCCCCCCCCCCAAACTGTTAAATTTAAGAAGATTTTTATACCACCTTATCATACAATCAAAGCGGAATAAATGGTATACAGGGTTTCCTTTAATGTTGTATTATTCAGTGTTTAATCCTTAATAAAAATGATAAAAAAAGAGAAGATTGTACCAAAGGCAATAGAGGGTTAAGCTATTTGCCCAAGGTCATGAAGAGCGGCGGCAGCAGGATTTGAACCTGGCTCCCTTGATTCTTAGCCCACTGCTCTATTAGGCTATGTCTTCACTCTACATTAAGCAGTCCCAGGCTCAAACCCTGTGACAGTCTTCCAGCGCCTCTGCCTGGGCTGCTCATTAAAACAGAGCAGAGGACAGACTCGGGTCACTGTTAAACCCTTCTGTCGGGAATAAACCTGTCAACCATTAGCAGCTTTCTCCACCAATAGCGAGCTCCCATCCGGCTCTGGGTCGCCCTGCATCCCAGCAGTAATGGATTTCTTTTCATATTGCCCATTTTGTTTCTTCATCTCAGCCAGATGACATCAAGGTCTCAGAATCTCAAAAGTTAATCCCTTCAGTTCCGTTAGCCAATGGCTATAGAGCACAACAGTGTGAACATAAGACTGTAAGCTCTCTGGGAACAGGGGCATACCTACTATACCTGAATACAACTCATCCTTCAACGCCAAATGAAAATGTGCAAGCTAAATAAAACAAAAAAAAACACTGCGGCACTGCTATTAGTTGGCAAGGGTTTTTGAGGTACGAGATGCAATGCAGGAGTTTCATTATTTATTTTCAAAATGAAATTCCCAAATATGATAAACTTACTAAGAGCCTTAGAACTATTACTTGGGTAGTGGGAAGCTATGCATTAATAACTTCAGATTGGCCGATACAAAAAGCTCCCACAAGGCCCAGCAAGCTACTAATTAAGCTTTTTTCCTTACAAACGCATTTTGAGAAAAGATTAATTATATGCTAGGGACTGCAGTTGATAATTGGTGTATTTATTAGGTTATGTTATATTCAGTCTAGATTGTTTTTGTTTTGTTAGATCTGCTAGATTTGTATGTTTAATATTTAGAGTATACTCTGTACGGTATATTTTTGAATGAAGTGTTTAATAGTTTATTATTTTTTGCTTTCATTTGTAAAGCCACTCAAAACCACCAGTAATGTGTGGGATATAAGATTTTAAAAAATAAATTTAAAAAAAAAAACCACACTCACTTGTATTATGCAACTAAATCTTTCCAATCTTCCCAAAAATGGCCTGCTTTCTCGAAGTCCAAATCAGACCAAATTCTACAATGGTGTATCAAACTAACTAAAAGCTAGTCTCCCAGGTGAAAGGACATGGCAAAAAGCTGAGCTATTTATCATTTAGAACAAACACAAATGCAAAACCTGTCTCTTTAGTCAATTATTTATAGCTACTAGTTAGCTGTTGAGCAGCCTAAGTCAGCAGAGTATGACGATGGACTATGAGCTGAAGTGGCTGGTGGAGGGGCTCTTTTAAACCAATTGATTTTTATATAGTTGTAAATTCTGTTTATTCTTATGTATTTGTTATTATGGTGAAATTTCACTTACTGTTAATTTCCTTTCCTGGAATACTGCTAGACCAGTCCAGACAAACGGGTTGTGTTCCCCTGCCAGCAGATCTTGGAGACAGAGAATTCTACCAGAGCTCTGACAGGCTGGGCTCTGGTGATATGGATCTACCCCTAGGGGTCTCCCTCAGTATTGTCTATAAAGCGAACCCAAAGCAGAAAACATAACGATAACCCCCCCCTGAAGGGGAATCAGGATTCAACTATGTACAAGGGTGCTGAAAACATCCCCAGCATTTCAAGGCTGCGAAAAAACCCAGCAACCAGCCATAGCCTTCTTCGGCTGGCAGACTGACAAGGGATGAACCAGTCAATGGCGGCTCCACAGCTCTAGCAGCACTGCAATGGCCAGAAGGGTGGGTCCTGGACTGGTCTAGCAGTATTCCAGGAAAGAAAATTAACGGTAAGTGAAATTTCACCTTCCATGTCATACTGCTAGACCAGTCCAGACAAACGGGCAGTACCCAAGCAACCGACTTTTAGGGTGGACCCATTGCCGCCGATAGCACTGCAGCACCAAAATGAACCTCCTGCTGAACGTGGACATCCAACCTATAGTGGCGGACAAAAGTGGACAAAGACGACCACGTCGCCGCCCGGCAAATGTCGAGAGGATCTACTTGAGAACCTTCAGCCCAAGACGCCGGTTGCGCCCGGGTGGAATGCGCTTGGAACCCCACCGGCACCGATTTGCCTTGCAGAATATATGCCGCTTCAACGGCCCTCCGCAACCACCGAGCGATAGTGGCCTTGGAGGCTGCAGACCCTCGCCGAGGACCCGCAAACAGGACAAAGAGATGATCACTCTTACGAAAGGAATTTGTTACTTTCAGGTACCGATAAAGAAACCTCTTCAGGTCCATGGCCCGCAAATGACAATGGCGCCCCGAGCACTGCTCTTTTGCAAAGGAAGGTAAGAACAGAGGCTGGTTGACATGAAACGGAGTAAGCACCTTAGGAAGGAAGGAAGGGACCGTCCTAAGAGACACTCCCTCCGTAGAAAAAGAAAGATAGGGGTCCCGATAAGAGAGAGCCTGAAGATCAGAAATTTGTCACGCCGAAGTTATGGCTACTAAAAAGACAGTTTTAAGCGTTAAGTCCTTAAGGTTACACGCCTTCAAAGGCTCAAAAGGGTGGAGCCACCAAAGCTCGGAGAACAAGAGCGAGGTCCCAGGCCGGCAGCACGAGCCGTACCGGAGGCCGCAGAGTCTTAGCCCCCTTCAGAAAACGTGAGACATCCACGTGCGATGCAATAGACCGCCCCAACACCGGACCTTGGAAACAGGTTAGAGCAGCAACTTGTACCTTCAAGGTTCCGAGCGCTAGGCCCTAATCGAGGCCAGTCTGCAGGAAGGAAAGAATGTCCGGGATGCCACACCGCCAAGGAGAGACTTCGCGCGTTGAACACCAAGATTCAAAGAGTCTCCACAAGCGAGCATATGCCAGAGACGTAGAGGACCGACGCGCTTGGAGCATGGTTGCGGCAACGCTAGAAGAATACCCCTTATGAGCTAACCTGCGGCGTTCAAGAGCCAAGCCGTAAGGGAGTAAGGAGCCGGGTCTTCCATGAGAATCGGCCCCTGGCGCAGGAGCCCCGGAAAGGCCCCCAGGCGGCTCCTGAGACAGTCGAACCAGATCCGAATACCACGGTCTGCGAGGCCAATCCGGGGCTACTAGAATCACCGGGCCTCGATATTCCCTGACTCGCTGGAGAATCTTGCCGACCATGGACCAGGGAAGGAAAAAAACATACAGAAGGAGATGTGTCGGCCATGGCTGAGACAGAGCATCAATGCCGTGCGTCCCGTTGTCCCTCCACCGGCTGAAGAGCGGCGCTTTGGAATTCCGTGCCGTAGCCATGAGGTCCAATGTCGGCTGACCCTACCTGTGAACAATGGACTGAAAGGCCTCTGGCACCAGAGTCCATTCGCCGGGATCCAGGGTGTGTCGGCTGAGGAAATCGGCTTTGACATTGCTCAGCCCCGCGATATGTTGTGCAGAAAATCGCCTGGAGATGTTTTTCCACCCACGGAAGGAGAAGAGACATTTCCTGCGACACCCCTGGACATTTCGTGCCCCCTTGACGGTTGAGATATGCCACCGTAGTCGCATTGGCGGACAGCACCCGAACCGACTGCCTCCATAGGAGAGACTGGAACTGTCGCAATGCTAAGCGCACCGCCCGCATTTTGAGGCGATTTATGCACCGAGCCTCCTGAGGAGACCAAGTTCCCTGCGCTGTGTGCGAGCCGCAGTGCGCCCCCCCAACCAGAAAGACTGGCGTCCATTGTTACCAGCACCCATCGAGGGGTCTCCAATGGTACCCCCCTGTAGGAGGTTGCGGGAACGGAGCCACCAACGGAGGCTTAGTCTGACCGCCGGAAGGAGAGGCAGACGAATCTGATAGTCTTCCGACACTGGCGACCAGCGCGACAGCAGCGCCCTCTGCAAGACGCGCATGTGTGCCCGTGCCCAAGGAACTAGGTCGATGGTAGCTGCCATGGAGCCCAAGAGCTGAAGGAATTCCCAAACCCGAGGGGCCCTCTGGTCTAAAAAGAGGCGGAGCTGAAGAGAGAACTTTTGGAAGCGAACTGGTGTGAGGAACACCCGCCCATGGCGAGTGTCGAAGCGAGCACCGAGGAACTCGATCACCTGTGACGGTTGGAGGCAGCTTTTGGGGCGATTGATCACCCACCCCAGGTCTTCCAAGAAACCTACGACGCGGGCGACAGCCACGCGAGCCTCTGGCAGAGAGTCAGCTCTGATAAGCCAGTCGTCGAGGTAGGGATGAACTCGGATTCTCTGCTTGCGCAAGGCTGCTGCCGCTACCACTACCACCATTATCTTGGAGAAGGTTCGGGGAGCTGTAGCCAGCCCGAAAGGCATGGCGCGGAACTGAAAATGTTGCCCCAGAACCGCAAATCTTAGAAACCGCTGATCTTCGACCCGAACGGGGATATGAAAATACGCTTCCGCGAGATCAAGGGACGCTAGAAACTCGCCCTGGCGCACCGCTTGAATCACGGATCGCAGGGTTTCCATCCGAAAATGAGGTACACGAAGACAACGGTTCACCCCCTTCAGGATGGGCCGACCGGAACCATCTTTCTTGGGCACCATGAAATAGATGGAGTATCGACCCAGACCTCTCTTGAGGGGGTACTGGGCAAATGGCGTTCAGAAGAAGACGCTGTAGGGTGTCATGAATGATCCGTCTCTTTTCGGGGGATCGCGCTGGGGAAATAAGGAATGCTTCGGGAATAGTCCGGCAACACTCGAGGGAATAACCCCGGGAGACGCCGTTGAGTACCCATTGATCGGAGGTAATTTGCACCCACTGCCGAGAAAATAACGCCAGCCAGCCTCCTACCGGCAGTAAATTCTTGAGTGGGCCTCCCGCCCCGTCAGCGGGAGGCTCGTGCGGATCCGGAGAACTTCCCAGAGGAAGGGTAGGAGTCTGAGCCTTTTCAGCCCCCCAAAATGACTGCGCCCTCTGCCCATAGTGATTAGATGGCGCTGCTGGCAGAGAGGGCTTGAAGGAGCGAAATCTTCTGGAGTCCCGATTTCTGGAATAACGCCTGAACATCTGCCCCCTAGAAGGCCGGCGTGAAGAAGACTTTGGCTTATCTTCTGGCAATCGCTGCGGCTTAACCTCCCCAAGATCCTTCACCAGTTTTTCCGAGCTCTTCCCCGAAGAGAAGCTTTCCTCTAAAAGGCAATTTGGAGAGCCTCGCCTTGAAAACGACATCCGCCGCCCACTGATGGAGCCACAGCCATCGCCTGGCCACCGTAATGGACGCAATCGAGCGAGCTGAAAGCCACAGCAAATCATAAAAGGTGTCGGCCAGAAAGGCTGTAGCTGACTCCAAGCGACTGAGGAATGAATCGTCTGGCAATCGTTGAATCCAGCGTAGCAAGGCCCGAGCCATCAGACCACCACAAACCGTCACCTGAAGAGCTAAAGAGGACGAGGAGAAGGCCGTCTTCAGAAGGTTCTCTACCTTCCGGTCTTGCTGGTCCTTTAGCGCCGCCCCGCCTTCCACTGGAATGGTGGTGTGCTTAGTCACCCCAGTGACTAGGGCATCCACCTTCGGATACGCAAGCCAATGTTCCAGGACTTCCGGAGCCCAGACATACAAATGCCCTAGGCGCCGAGCGTTGCGCAGCGGATTGTCAGGAGAATCCCACTCCCGGAATACCATCAGTTGCAATTCTGGTGGAAAGGGAAAGGACTTTGAAGGTTTACGAATGCCCTGCAAGATGGGATCCGCCTGAGACGAAGGGGTAGGAGTCTGTGCCTCAGCCAGATTGGAAAGGCGAAGCGCTTCAGAAACTTGCCCAATAAGGGCGGATAACTCCTCCTTGCGGAACAGGCGTATATCCTGTGAGTCCTCCTGCGCAGGGCCAGAGGAGTCCGATGGAGAGTACTCTCCATCCTCACGACCTGAGGACTCCACAGAACCATCCACAGAAGATCTGTCCTCTTCAGGGAGTAAATCATCATCTATCAGGAACTGCAACTCCTTAGGAGGACGAGATCCCTTAAGGCCAAGCGAAGGCTTGGACCGCTTGCGGGCAGCCAAAGCAGGCATGGGTTCCTGTGGCCCCATTGGCTGCCCCGCCGCAGAAGCCGAAGATTCAGCACGCCAGAGCATCCACGCCTGGCGAAACAGCGCTAAAAGGTGCTCCTCAGAGGGCAGGGCAGATTGTGCCGAAACTGTGGGAGTTTGAAGAGATACTGGAAGTACCCCCTGAGGTTCTGATGAAGCTGACAAGGGCAGTGGACCCTCTAGCACCGGCAACTCAGAGACCACGGCCCCTGGAAGTGGCTCGGCCGACGCAGATTCTCCCGGATGAGCAAAACAGGATGTGCATAAACGATTTCTAAGTTCCTTCTGCTTTTTGTGACACACAATGCACCTCTGCACTGAGGAGGGCATGGTGTCAGTTCAGAGAAACTGTACCCGAGAAGAGGCATTTTTTTTTTTGTTTTGTTTTTTAAACTACAGCGTGCTGAGTAAAAAAATCCCTCTTTCAAAAATCAAGGTTTTGGCCCAACAAGCAGTAGAACGGGCTAGCCCAGCAAAGGAGGGCTAACAGCAAGCCACAAGAAAATCCTTTGCCGCCAAAATCGGAGCTCCGCGGTGATTCAGAATGGCCGCCGGCAAACAAATTCATCAAAAAACACTTTAAGTTAATTTCCGCCGAATTTAGCCCAAATAACAAAGAGGAAGAAGAGAGGAGGTCACTGACACCCCAATCGCCGACAGGAGGGATTAAAAATACAAACGTGCTGTTCGTGCCGTCGAGGAGCTGCAGGAGCCGGCGAGGAAAGGAAAAACTGTACTTACAGTGCCGTTTAAAGTAGTGGAACCAAGGGCAGCGGCAGAAATCGAGACTGATGCCAAAACTTCCAAAATCAAAGCTAAAAAGCTGATCTTGAGCAGCCCTTCATCCAGCTAGCAAGCTCTCGTGGCTAGCTGCTGGGGATCTTTTCAGACAGCAAACTCAACTGAGAGACCCAGGAGCTCCGCTGCAGACACCCTGGTCCAAAGTGAATCAAGCCGAGACCATGGGAACTTAATTTCTTCCCCCAAATGGATTTAAGAGGCTTTTGTAAGGAAAAACAACAAAGGCCACCAGATCTGCTGGAGACAGAGAAATACTGAGGGAGACCCCTAGGGGTAGATCCATATCACCAGAGTCCAGCCTATCACAGCTCTGCTAGAATTCTCTGTCTCCAAGATCTGCTGGCAGGGGGACACAACCCGTTTGTCTGGACTGGTCTAGCAGTATGACGTGGAAGCTATTTATACGGTATAATAGGAGGTTTATGCGAGAAGATGAAGAACCGATGGCCTTTCAGAAAGGAGTCTGAATACAGTCAGGGAAGGAGGCTTACAGATACAGGATCTCTGTGGCCTGGAAATGTGTGCAAGTGTTTGCAGGTCTCAGTTTCCCAAATAAGGATCAGCTTGTTATTATCGCCGGTTGCCTGAAAATAAAAAGAAAAGGGTTATATATTTATAACACATTCTGAGCGCCCTTAATAGAAAGGCAGGCTATCAAGTGTTAAAATACATAAGCACCGCCCCCCCCCCCCCAATATCATGCATCACAGATATGTAGCACCCCCAGCCCTCCCCTCCACTCTGCAATGCAGAAACATGGCACCCCCAGCATCAAACACGGCACATACAGGTAGGACTGTGAAATGATTTAATGTTCCCTATGCAGTCCAGAGGAGACTCCCAGAGCAACTGGGTGGAAGTGGAGACCATGCAAGTCCCAGAATTCCTGGAATGAAAGGGCTTGAGTCTTCAGAGCTGGAGGGGAGGATCCCGAGTCCCCAGCACAGCACAGGTGAGTTGTAAGTACCCATGTTGCTAGAAAGGGAGGGGATGGTGAGTCAGCAATTCAGTGAAACTGGCTGAGACACGTAACAAGTACTTTTCCCTGTGTGTTTATAGATTTATACTCCCATTCTGTTACAACAGATCAAATCTGCTACTGGGTTTGCAAGGACGGACAGGATTGCTGCTACGGAGTCAAGCTTACATGGGATTAGAAGTTTAAAAATCGATGCTGGAGAGGGAGAACTGATTCCCCTCAGAATTCCTGAGGTTCTTTGACTCTGGATTACAAAAAGCCATATTGAGCCAGCATCCGTGAAGTATTTTTTTGGGTTAGGAACTGGGCCAAACAAGCTAGCAGCAGAGGGGACCCAAATACGGTTTCGCTGGATTGAAGAGGAAAGGTGGAGCAGGACCAGAGTTCTTGCAGGTGGAAAGCCAGCTTGGGATAAGGGCACCCTCCCTACACCCCACACATCTTGAGACAGAAACAAAAACTCCCAACATAATGCCACACATACAGAAATGTACATTTGCCCACCACATGCATACGGTGCGCTAATCCTCCTTACCAGGTACTTCCCATCCGACGAGATGGCCATGGCCAGGATGTGCGCCATGTGGCCATGCTGATCCTTTGCACCTTTCTGTCCTCGTGGTATCACTTGAACCTTCTTGCCAGACGATATGTCCCCTGCAAGGCAGATTCACGTAACGCACACTCACTGGGTGTCTTATGGCACTGTGCCAACAGGGACCTACAGTACAATATTCCACTTCTCCCACCGCATAGCAATAACTAAATCCGACCTTCACTAAAGCAGGAAAAGCATGGAGAGGAAGAACGAACTTCCAGGAACCCAAGGCCCAATCAACCCATCCCTCACATGCTAAAAACACAAGCACCAAGGGATCCTGTCCCAGCAGGGGGGCTCAATGCATGTTTATTTACAAAAAACTGATAGACCACCTTACTGGACTTAAAATATGCCTAGTTGCCCTCATTTTGCCCCCCTCCCTCCTGTGCCACATAGTAAGAGCCATTACGACAATCAGATCTTGGGCTTATTGATCCAACCAACTAGAAGACATGGCACAGCACCCCCAGCAGCACGCTAAGATACTAGAATATGTGATGCAGATGGGTTATGGTGGACAACAAAGCTCCCCTGCTAGCTTGGTATGATCCTGTGCAATCATGTTATTCAGGACCAAGCCCAAACCCTCCTTTGGGAAGACAGTGCAGAGCGGACGACACTTACATTTAATAATGGAGCAATCTTTGGCTGCTGAGAAGATGTACTGGTCATCAGGGGAAATGACCAGGCAGGTGATGGGTCGCTGGTGACCTCTTAACGTTCGGATCTGCGCGACATCTGGAGGCTGCAACTACACAGATAGAATTCAATTGCCAAAATGCATTAAACCCAGCGCTATGTAGCTCTTACCACGCTAAGATGGCAGGAAAAGAGGAGGAGGAGGTGAAGTTAGCAGCACTATGGGTTTCACCTCCATTCCTTACCGAAAAACAAAATCAAAGTGCCAGGCAGAAAAGGTCTAAATCCAGTTATGTGCAGCTCAGTCAATGGGGGGCACCTCTGTATCCAAGTTATGCCCCCTGTGGATACCCTAACATTTAAGGCAGCAAAGGACGTTCAGTAACAGCAAAGGGCTAAACAAGATAATTGCCACTTCTTCCGTTGCTCTTTTCACTGCCACATCGAGGATCGCCTTCTTCCTTCAGATGCTGAAGGCAGAGTATTTACATGAAATCAAGATCCAGACTTGCGCTGTTGCTGCGGTATCCACAGTAACCGGCTCTGTGGATTGCCCCTCGTGGCTAGTCCAAATACCATTATCACGCCAGCGCCACACGTCCCGCCTCCACTGGGATACTCACATCTTTGGCAACAAGTCGCTGGAGTTTTCCTTTTTGTTCAAGCTGTTGAAACAGAATTAAAGCAGTGACTGTTGTGTCTTCATTAACCTCCATCCCTCAGCACACACAAGAATGCAACTCGGGGGGTGGGGTGGGGAGAGGGCCACCACCTCCCCCCCCCCCACCAAAAACACACACATGGATAGGTTAAGTTTATAACCATGCATCTAGAATATTTCCAAAGGTATTCTAGGGGCTTATGTGCTCCCAGCAATGCTCACGCAATAATTTAACACCTTTACAAAGTACACAGCTACCTCACAACGCCACTCCTGCTCTGGCAAATGCCACCTCAGGAAATGCTCTACCCAGGACGCCACTTTGCACCCAGAGATGCATCAACCAGGAGCGACTGGGCATCCTACCTGCTCCCCCCCTAGACTACTGGGAGGGGGAGGAGTGCCCATGCTAGCTGTTGAGGAGCTGGGGGTTGCAATGTGTTGATCATGGGGCTGGAGGACTGCCATGATGTTTGGGGGGACGGAGTGTCTAGATATTGAGAGCAGTGGTTTTAACACATCTGCAGCAAGGATACTCTTTCGGCATGTGCGGCTTCTTAAAAATTGCTGCTCCCGCTGGGCATGCGCTCCTACCCATCTTCATAGGTATTTTATAAAAAGGTTCCGTGTTTGGTAGAGCATTTTTTTTCTTCAAATTACAGGGGGAATTGTGCAACTGGAGGTCTCACTTCCCTAAAATGGGTCCTCACATCCATTACTGTGAAACATGCACACTTCTCAGGAGCCGTGGTCACCCAATCTACAGCTCATCCCGCCTCTGCCAGCGCCGGTCTATCCTCTACTATCCCGTCAGCTCCCTGGCTCACAGAAACATGCCAAGATTCAGCTGCTCATTACATATGGGATCTATTTACCTATTTCATACAACATGGGAGAAGGGAAAAGAAATCAGCTTCCAAACATTCCTCCCATCGGCTCATTTATAGCTTCTTTAAGAGATTTCAGTGAATCAACTGGCTTAGCTTTCTGACATGAACAAATGCAATTAGCATTTATTCCTCTCATTAGGTTAGGCCAGCAGTCTCCAGTATTGGTCCTGGAGGGCCACAAACCAGTCAGGTTTTCAGGATGTCCCAGAAGACCCTTTGGCATGTCTCCTAGGCGAGGACCAAGTACCCACAGCTCAATGTCGACAAGCACAACAGTTCTCCTCCCCGAAACACTCCTGTGGAATGCCAGACACTGCAACACTACAGGACCCTGCATTCAAAACCTAATCCCTCTACGACAACATCAGCAGCCCAGCAGATCACACCAAAGAGGACCACAGAGCTACCCCTGCTCTCCACAGCAACAACTGCAACTGCCTCACGTGGCAGCACCTCACACCAGGGCTGTCAGCACCAGAAGAATCTACAGGAACCCCAGCTTGACCAATGGCTCCACTAGCCATCCTTCTCACTCTGTCTCATTGCACTACTCACAGCTCTAGTCCCTACCCCCACACACACATAGCAATCATTTACACATATCCACTCCACATAACACCCCCCCCACACCTTTTACAGGCACAGACCCAAAGCTACCCATCACCTCATCCAAATTAAAACAACCAGCACATCTCCACTAAAGTGCACTCTACTAAACGCTCGATCCGCTAGAAATAAGATCCAGCTCCTCAGGATTACCTCAACATCATGGAAACCTGGATTACCAAGACAATGTCCTTTTGAACCAACTAATACCACATGACTATGATCTTTTAAGCTCCCCAAGAACACCGAGTCAGAGGTGTATTCATCATAGCTAAGAAATACCTCCACTTCCGCACCCTCAACAAAACACTGGACAATAACCATAACTAATGGAAACATAACCCTCCTCCTTGCATACAGATCCCCAAGTGTTAGCCTAGATCAGCTGGATGCCCTACTGGAAACAATATGCAATTACAAACCAGTTATCTCATGCTCCTAGGAGATTTCAACCTTGCATACACAACAAATAATGCAAGAGCCTTCCTCGAAGCAAATGGAAACCCTTGAATATGCATCGCTTGTTAAGCAGCCAAGCCACAACAAAGGAAACACTCTGGACACAATCTTCCTACCTCATAATACCTCAAAGTTCACACCATCACACCTCCCACAGCCCTCAATGTCCTTTAGTCTGATCATAAAGCCCTCACCATCATCACTCCACACTGTAGAAATGGACAGATAAAGGGGATACCAGAATCCCCAATATGTAATTGAAGATGGATGAATTTCTTGATACAGAATGTGTTTAGAAGTTTGGCTTTTCACCTACTTCCTCTTAAATAGAATAGGATGTCATGATCATGAGTTCTGTGTAACCGTCTTTAAAATAGTATGGAACATTGTTAACGCAAGCATAAAGAGTAAACATAGGCTATGAACTGCGCAACCATAGTTCATTGTACAGGCAATGCTGACATCATTTTTGCAACTTTGCAATTATAAATAATTTTGTCATAATCAAGTAAACATGCCAAATCAAATATACCACAACACTGAACCCATTACATGCAGATTCAAAAACTTTAACAAAAAATTCCTGTAAAACATCCTACCAAAACTGCAAAGTGCTCCTGAAAACCTCAACACCCTCATACAAACCTGGAATGAACCATAACAAATACAGCAGCAAAAACACCAAAGCACAGACAATACATATTGCTGCTTTGTGTCGTTTTGTAACACATCAAACTTGAAGGATATGAAACGAACACTCTGAGCCATAGAAAGAAAATTGATTGCCTGACAGCCTAAACTCCTACAAGGCCTTGCTACATGAATACCAAACAGCCACATATCAAGCAAAAAAGGACTTCTATACCAAGCTAATCCAAGCTTCTCTTAAAATTGCCCTCGAGAATTGTTCAAGGTGGTTAAATCCTTAAGGATGCAACCCAACCAAGAGATGAAACAAAGACTAAACCTGCAAATGATGGCTGACCACTTTCAGACCCTAACCTCTCTCCACAGCAACAACTTAAAATGCTCCCACAGACTCAACTAACCAACAATGGAGGAGACCTAAAAGCATCTGGAGCTCATTCGCAACAATCACAGCCCAACACCTGGAAAAAGAATCACCACCATCAACATAACTACCTCCCCACTTGATCCATGCCCAGTCAGCTGGATCAAGTTAGCCAGACATGATCTCACACCCACCATGGTCAAAATGACCAACCTCTTTCTGCACCAAGGATACATACCCCTGGAACTCAAGATGGCTTCCATCTGCCCAATAAGAAAAGGAACAGCTAACAACATTAATCAGCCAACATCGTACAGACCTATAGCTAGCCTCCCATTCATGGCCAAAGTATTGGAAAAAAAATTGTACAGCAGCAGCTCCAGGATCACAGAGACACAGCCTCTCCACTCTACCCCCAGCGATATGGATTTATATAGACCCCACCACAGAGTTGAATCCCTTATGGCAGCTTTATTTGACAACCTAATAAAGGGCATGGACAAACCCAAGACAGGATTTATACTTCTCTTCCTTGATATCAGAGCTGCTTTTGATTCAATTCCACACACACTCTAATCATTTACTGACTTCAATCAATTGGAATAACAGATACCCCTCTAAGCTGGTTCAAGTCCTACCTAGCAGGCCAACAGCTACAAGTAAAATCAGATTCCACAAAATCAGCACCATACACACATCAAGGAATCCCTCAAGGCTCTGCCCTTTCCTCCCTAATATTCAAAGTTTTCCTACAGCCGATCTGCACGCTAATACAAGCTCACATCGTCCTTTACCACATATATGCAGATGACGTTATGATATATGCTCCCATCGCCACAACCAACCCAGTGATCACACACATAAAAAAAAAAAGCTTCATCTTCACACATAAATTGCTCACAGATCGCAACATGAATATAAACCTCCAGAAAACAGTTGTTCTATACAAAAATCACTAGAGACAGTAACTTCACCCCGTCTGACACCATAACCATCAATGGAACCCAAATACAAATAAAACAGGAAGTTCGTTACTTAGGAATCACCCTGGATCAACGACTTAACCTTCTCGACCCACATCAAGAACATCACAAAAAGCATACTATAAGCTCAAAGCAGTCCAGCATCTCAAACCTCTAACCAGCCACGACTTCTGCACAGTCCTTCAAACACTTGTCTTTCCACTTCAACTACTGCAACCTCATCTTCCAAGGATTACCAAAGAAAACTATCCACCCGCATCAACTTGCCCTCAACACAGCAGCTCGCATCCTGTGCAATGCCCCTAGATCTGAACAACTATACTGGCTACCCATCACAGAATACATAAAATACAAAATCTATCCTCAAAATCTTTCAAGTCACCAATGGCCTATCATCCACCCATCTTCAATCACTAATACAAGAGACACCCAACAACTGAAAAAAAGACGTACTAGCTCCCTCACACTATGCATGCTAGCACTATTCACCAGAACCAGCTCCACCACATCCAAGACAGCCTTCTCACTATCCCTCTGGAGCTCAATCCCTGACAACCTGTGGGCCCGAGGACCTAACAGCATTCAGAAAGAACCTTAAAACACATCTGTTCATAGACTGCTTCCCTGAGAACATAAAAACTTCCCATCACGTATTCACCTCTGCACCCCCACCTCCATTTTAAGAATCCTCCAAGTTACTCCCCCTGCTGAACTATCCTTTCTTCTTGCCCATCACCCACCCACAATGGGGCAGGGCATGCAAATCTCTCATGCATCTTCATTAAGGACATCTTGAAAACCTGACTGTCTGTGGCCCTCCAGGGCTGAAATTGGAGACCCTGGGTTAGGCAATACATCAGTTAGGAGGTCTTAGTTTCATATAAAAGGTTTATCCATCTATGAAATCCATGAGATGAGATTCATAGATACAAGTCTCCTGATCTCACCTGGTAGCTAGTTCTTAAGCACAGCACCCCGGTTCCATTGCATAATAGTTTAAGCTTAACTGGAGCTTTTCAAACATCACTATTGGTGGAATACTGTAATAATTCGCACTGAACACACAACCTTCTGTAACATACTTAGGAAGAGCAGAAGTGCCCAGCGATTTGCCAGCACGTCCAGTGAGAGCAGCTATTTTAGCGATTGAGACGCTGGAAACACTGGAGCCACCCCATGCACGCTTCTGCGTTGCCGCAGCCAGGAACCTACGATACTCCTGGCTGCAGCAAACGAGACAGTGGGCCTGACTTGGGGCCTGCTAAGGGGCTGATGGTGGAATCAAATTATCCCCTCACCCTTCCCTAGATACAGTACCTCACATATTCTCCCCTCCCAATATACTGGCAACCTCCAAACCCCTCCCTGGCCTTCCTTGGTGTCTAGTGGGGACAGGAGCAATCCCCAGACGCCCCTGCCACGTGGAAAGCCTGGAATCAAAGTAGTGCTTCTAAGCCCTAGCAGTGCTATCATGAGACTGCTGCCAAGTGTCAGAAGCGTCATTCTGATCCCAGGTTGCTGCTGAGGCAGGAGCAACTGGGAGTTGCTTCCGTTATCTGCTAAGCACTGGTGAGAGCCCCCAGTAAGACTCAGGGGAGAGGAAGTGGCATGAGGTGCTGTCATAGGGGGGTGGGGGGTGTCAAGGATTGAGTGTCTGTGCTTTGCTTAAGAACACAGGGCCAATATTTGAAAGGCATTTACATGGTTTACAGCCCAGTAAAACGTAAATGCCTATAATCAGGATAGTCAATGGTTAGTGCTGCTGAATATGCCCGCCGCAGGAACTAACTGGGCAGCATGCAATATTGCGACTGCCTGGTTAGCTAAAGTGGCTTCCAGGCATGTACGGCAAACCCGGATATTAAATGCGGGGCTGCATACGATCCCGGCATTGAATATCTGGGATTGAGGGTGGGCGGGTATGGCTATGTGTCATAGCAGCGCACAGCCTGCCCCAATGAATAATCGGGCCCACAGTTCTTAAACAAGACCAGGCACTTGTGTGCACCTTTGGGCAGGTGTAAAAGCCAAAATGTGGAAATTTTAAAAATCTAGATGCATCTGCCCATTATAAAATGGAAGTACACTTCCATGTCTGGGGCATGCCCAAGCTATACGCCCTTTAAAATCTCTGCGTCCTGGGTTATACACATCCAAACAGCAGCTATCTAAAAGCACTATTTGGAGATGTATAGGATCTGGACATGTAAAAGGTGACATTAGTTAATGTCCTTTCCTCGAGTCCTGCTAGACCAATCCAGACAAGTGGGTTGTATTCCCCTACCAGGGGAATAGTGGAGACAAAGAAAAGCCCAGGTTTCAATGAAAAAAAATCGCTCTCATGCCTCTATTTGCCTCAACCACCAGAAGTCCCCTCAGTATTTGTCCCAAAGCATATGGGAGTTATATAGCAAGCCTCAATTGTTGGCAACAATGAGTAATCAACAGTAGAGAACTACAGGATGTACAGGAAAGCATCAACGGAAGGCTGTCTGTAGAAGAAAAACCTGTAGAGTCAAGTAGAAAAATCATAGCAGACCCAAGGGTATAGGAGCAGAACAAATACAGTTTCAGGGACGGGCCCTGGACTGGTCTAACAGGACTCAAGGAAAGGACATTAACTGGTAAATAAAATGCCACCTTCCTTATTGTCCCACTAGACCAGTCCAGACAAGTGGGATGTACCAAAGCTACACCAGTGGGTGGGAAGACGCAGCAGCTTGCAAAAAACTCTTGAGCCAAAGGCAGTGTCCACCCATGCGTGGACATCCAAGTGGCAATGCTTGACAAAAGTGGAAAGGGATGCCCACGTTGTTGCCCAACAAATGTCAGAGGCTATCAAACTCTGCTCCGCCCATGTTTGTGCTCAGGCAGAATGGGCATATAGACGCTCCAGAAGCAGCTGGTTCCGTAACAGATAAGGAGGCTATTGCCTCAGCATAATTCAGCACCCCAAAGTTGACTTGGCTACCGCTTCACCCTTGTGCGGGCCAGCAAACAGCATAAAAAAAAGATGGTCTGACTTACAAAAAGAATTTGTAACCTCCAAGTTCAGGAGAAGCCCCCTCTACCTTAGCCTTCCCCCAACACTGCTTCTTAGAGAAGAACGACAGGCAGACCACCTGTTTCACATGAAAGGGAGACAGCATTTTAGGCAAGAAGGTACAGGCCAAATGGAAACAGATTTGGCCAAAAAAGGACAGATAAGGGTCCCAGCAAGACAGAGCCTGCAGCTCAGAGATCCACCTTGCAGAACAAATAGCAACCAAGATGACAGACCGTCTTGGGCATCAGATCCTTCAAGGTGGCATACTTCAACAGCTCCAAGGGGGCTGCTGTCAGGGCCCTGAGAACCTGAGTCAGATCCCAAGAAGGAATCACAGACTGAAGGGGAGGACACAGAAGTCAAACCCCTTAGAGAAAAACATTAGACAACAGGGTGCAAGGCCAAAGACTTGCCTGCCACTGGACTACAAAAATAGGCCAAAGCTGGCACCTAAACCTTCAGAGAGCTAAGTGAGAGGCCCTTTTCTAGGTCATCCTGCAGAAAGGCCAATAAGGAGTGCCACGTGTCGCACAAGTGCTCAAAGAGGCACCATATCCATATGTATGCTAGCTTGGTAGACCTCCTCCAGGCACCAAGTATGGTAGAGATTACTGCTGAAGAGTAGCCCTTATGTGCTAACAGTCTCCTTTCAAGAGCCATGCTGTAAGTGAGAAGGGAGCCAGGTCCTCTAGGATGATCAGTCTCAGCCACCATAGCCACTAAGACAGAGGGAGACAAAAAGGAGTTGCATTAGGTCTCTAAACTATGCTCTCTGTGGCCAATCTGGCACTACCAGAACAATCCTGCCTGGGTAGTGCTCTATACACCAAAATCACACACCCACCCAGGGCCAGAGGAAGCACATACAGCAGTTGTTGACTGGGCCAAAGCTGGGTTAGGGCACTGATGCTCTCTGACACCGCCTCCATGTGACAACTGAAGTGGCACCCTTTGGCACTGGAGTGGGTCACTATCAGATCCACTTCAGGGCAACCCATGCAGTGTAGAATCAACTGAAATGCCTGTTGATTCAACTCCCTCAGCCGGCACTCTCTGAATCCTGGTGAGTGGGAGTCCGCTTCCACATTGTCCACCCCAGTCATGTGCTGAGCGACAAGGTTGGGAAGTTCCTCTCTGCTCAAGCAAACAGGAGATCCATTTCCAAGGTCACCCTGGTGTTTCTTGTGCTACCCTGCCAACTGACATAAGCCACCGCTGTGGCATTGTCCAAAACCACTCAAACCACCCAGCCCTCAACCAGGGGCTGGAAATGCAGAAGAGCCCTCGCCCAGAGGTGGTTGAAGGACCACAGCGTTTCCCTGTGGTTCCAATGGTCCTGAGCCAGACGGACTCGGAAATGGGCTCCCCAGCATGAGAGACTGGCATCCATTGTCAGCAGGATCCAGGAGAAATTGGCCAGAGGTACACCCTTCCTCAGATGACAGGATTGCCGCCACCACTGCAGGCTGGATCTCACCCTTAAAGTGAGCGGAAGCCTGTGCTTGAACTGCTGAGAACTCTGGACTGCTGGAGCAGCTGCATGTGAGCACATGCCCACAGGACCATCTCTATGGTTGCTGCCACTGTTCCCTCTAAGCTGTGCGCGTGTGCACGCGCACACACCTCGCCGAGCGAGCACACATACTTAACAGAGCACACAAAAATTACAGCTCTGATTCTGACAGAAAACACAGACGTCTTAAAATTTAAAAGTTATAATTGTAATTACTAGAAATTTTCATTTAATTTGATTAAAATCAATGTGGTGTACATACTGTATTCTGACGTGTAGTCAAATTTTAAAGTATATAACTCCGAGTGTTATGTGGCGCACAAAAATTTAACCTTCCTTCAAAAGCTGCACACAGCTGATATTTTATGCTCACACAGCCTACAGAAAATTAGAGGGAACATTGGTTGCTGCCATCAAACCAAGGAGCTGAAGATAATCTCAGACTCTGGGGGCCTGCTGCGCACAGAATATTGCCAGGCAATTCAGTTTTCTGACTCTCTTCTGACAGGAAAACTGCCCATTTAAGTATTGAAATGTGCTCCCAGAAACTCCAAGGACTGGGAAGGTAAAAGCTGTCTCTTTCCCCAGTCGATCACCCAGCCGAGGCTTTTCAAAAAAAGGATCACCACTCTGGATGTCACCTGAGATGCTTCTCACAGGAGAAGGGCTCAGTTGAGCGAGTCATCTAGATGTGGATGGACACAGATCCTTTAGCACCACAGTCACCACCACCATGACCTTTGAAATGTCCTTGGGGCGGTGAAGAGCCTGAAAGGAAGGGCAGTGAACTGATAGCGAGAGCCAAGCTTGGCAAAAAACAAACAAAACAAAACTGCAGGTACTTCTGCTGATCCGCCTGGATTGGGATATGAAAATACACCTCGGCCAGTTCCATAGAAGCCAAGAATTTCCCTAGGTGCACTGCTTGAATCACAGAGTGTAAGGTTTCCATCTGAAAATGCAGGACATGTAAGTGCACACTGACCCCTTTGAGGTACAGAAGAACAATCCTTCTTTGGCAACATGAAGTAGACAGAGGATCTGCCATTTCAGGAATCAGTTCCTTGCATTCCAGGACACAGCCAAAGTGAATGATCTCCAGCACCCAGCTATCCTTGGTAACGCAGGCCCATTCCAGAAAGAAGAGGCGAAGTCTGCTGCCCACCAGAGGCACCAGGGAATGGTCTTCATTGTGTGGCCCAGGAGGTTCCTCGTCTAGACTGGGCAGAGTCCTGGGTCCATGTGCTCTATGAAAGGACTGAGAACAACTAGAGGCCCTGAAGCAGAGGAGATGAAAGGTTTTCCAGGGCAGTAGTGCCGCTAGTCCCGAGACCCCCAGGAATCCGACCAGCATGCCCTTGGTGGTTGAGTGGAGGCTGATGAGAAAGGGCACTAGTCTGCTTCACAGGCCCCCTGGCCCTGTTTTCCGGGAGGCGGTAAGATTTTGTTTTGCCTAGGTCCCTACCAGTTTCTCCAAACAGGAGCTTCCCCTTAAAGGCCAGTTGAGCCAAATTGATTTTGGAGGATGTGTCCACCGTCCACTGACAGAGCCAAATAAAACACCATGACACTGTCGTAAGGGCACCATCCCTGGCCACCAAGCGTACCAGGTCATACATGGCATCAGAAGAGTAAGGCTGTAGCCGCTGCAAGAAAGAAGTAGTATCAGACAGAAGAGACTGAATCCACTGGAGTAGGGCTTGAGCCGTCAAGCTGGTACATACCCCTAGTTGTAGAATAGCCAGAGCCATCGCAAACTGGCTCTTCAGCGAGGAAGCGACCTTGTGGTTCAGAATATCCTTTAAAGGTCAATCCATCTTCCATGGGAATGGTGGTTCATCTGGTAACTGCCGTGACTTGTGCATCCACCTTGGAAACAAACCACTCACCATGCTCCTCCTCAGGGAGAGCATAGATCTTATGGACCCTTAACCCTTTATGCAGGGAGTTGGGCAAGTCCCACTTGGACCGGATCATATCTTTGAGCCCCTCTGGGAAAGGGGAAGACAGTAGTGGATTTCCACACCCCTTGAAGAAGCAGGTGTACTTTCGGCTCCTGTCCCATGCCAGAAACACCTGCCAAGTTCAAGGTGGATGTGACCGTGGAAATAAAATGCCACCAGCTCCTCCTGCCAGAGCAGGTGGATCATGCTGGCCTCTGCATAATCTTCCGAAGGTGAGAGTAGTTCCTCACCCACACCCGACTCCAATACAGATTCATCTGGGTCAGAGGCACAGTCAACATCTGGGATAGCTCCCAAATGTTCCCCATCTTCAGGTAGTGTGCCGCACTGGGGATAGTTAGTCAAAAAAATAATTAAACAGGGCGCCTTTCAGCCTGCCCAGCATGAGACTGCATCCAGGGGGCACCTAGAGGCCTCAGGGTCTGGATTTCAACACCAGAAGTACCATGCCTGTTGCAGAAAGGAAAAACTCTAGGGAGGACAATCTGGACTCCGGAAGCTCTCCACAGACTCCCCTAGAAGATGAAGAACAGATCAAAGCAGTCACCGGAGCCACCAGCCAGCTAAGCATGCTTACCCTTAGCGCCATCCTGCACTGAGGCAGTAAGGGCAGACTAACTCTATTCCCCAGATGAGAGGGGGGGGGGTGGGAAGCAAGCCCTCCAGGGATTACTCAGAGGCTGCTATACAGGAAAGGCAAAGTCTAGAATCCAAGGATGAGGCTCCTAGTCTGCCGCAGATCAAAACATTTCCTGGAAGAAGACAGAGTTAGGGTAACAGTATATGATGGCAGATAAAAAACCAGCATGGTCCATCTAGTCTGCCCAACAAGGCGGCATGAGTAGGTGCACCTGCCACTCCGTGCAGGTTGCCCCTTCCCATGCCTTTGTATAGGGGTGTACCCACTGCTTCGTGTAGGTCACCCCTATTTGTTGAGATATAAGAGAGAGTTATGTTTATTTTGGTTTTATCCTGTTGCAATAAAGGGATCCTCTGAGTCTGTCCCATGCCATTTTAAATTCTGTCACTATATTTGCCTATTGGGAGGGCATTCCAAGAATCCACCACCTATTCAGTGAAAAAGTATTTCCTGACATTGCCTTTCAATTTACACCCTTGCAGCTTCATGCTATGCCCTCTAGTTTTACAGCTTCCCCGTCTTTGGAAGAGGTTTGTTTGTTCATTAATACTCTAAGTATTTAAAGGTCTGAATCATATCTCCCCTGTCCCTCCTCTCCTCCAGAGATACATATTTAGGTCTTCAAGTCTCTTCTCATAAGGCTTCTGACGCAGGCTCCAAATCATTTTGGTTGCCTTCCTCTGAACTGTTTCCAGTGTTTTTATATCCTTTGCGAGATATGGTCTCCAAAACTGAACACAATATGCCAAGTGAGGCGTCACCATCAACTTCTACAGTGGCATTAGTACCTCGTCCTTTCTGCTGGTAATTACTCTCTGTATGCAACCCAGCATCCTTCTGGCTTTTGCCACTGCTTTGTCATACTGTTTCGCCACCTTGAGATTCTTGGAAACAATCACTCCAAGGTCCTTCTACTGGCGCGTGCACACCAACCACTCACCCCCTATTGCATACAATTCCCTTGGATTTCTGCTTACCAAGAGTGACACTGCACTTCTTCACATTAAATCTTAACTGCCAAGTATTAGACCATTCTTCCAGTTTTTGTAGATCTTTCCTCAATTTATCCACTCCCTTAGGGGAGTCAACTCTGTTGCAAATTTTCGTGTCATCTGCAAAAAGAGACTTTCCCATTCAGTCCTTCAGCAAGATCACTGACAAATACATTGAACAGGACCGAACCTGTAAATATCACAAGAGCATGTGCTAAAGCTGCATCAGCCCACAAGCGTGTGTTAACTGCGCTTCTATGTAATGCTCACTAAGGCACTAGGGAAAGAGTGCGCACTGGAGCCCCTTGGTCAGAACGCATGTTAGGACCACATGACCTCCAGGTGCACAGAAGGCAAAAACGTTACTAACGTATGCAGAAAATGGCAGGAAACCCCCACACAGTGCCAGTGGTTTCTAGAAGTACACCTTGAATTATGTCCCTTAGAGGTGGAACCAGGAGTCACCAAGGACAATGACAAGGTCAAGCCTTGGTATACACCCCCCCCCCCCACCCCGAGAGCCCCAGACAAAGGATCTGTACCAGACTCAGCTCTACTCCCTGAAACTGCTTTACTGACTGGTTTTAATGTTAACAGCACTGCATGAAAGGTGGCTGGCAGGCAGATCCCTCCGACAGCCTTCTGCAATCTTTTGGGGGGGGGGGGAGGAAGGAGAAGGGGGCACCAAGATTGTGTGAGGCTGCTGTACTCTTCTAAATCCTTCTAATCTGTGGATGGTCAACAGGTACTTATCATAAGGGTGTGGAGCTGAAGCAAAAATTTTCCCTCCTCCAATGGCTACCAAAGAAACAGCACAAGCACTGGCAGGTCAAATGCAAGGCATTGATAAAAGCAGGCAAAGGGAGAATTTGAGAAGAAGCTTGCTGCGGAAGCAAAAACGCGAAATAAAGATTTTTTCAAGTACATTCGTAGCAAAAAACCTGTGAGTCAGTTGGTCCATTAGATGATAGAGGAGTTAAAGGGGCACTAAGAGGTGACAAGGCGATAGCAGAGAGACTGAATGAATTCTTTGCTTCGGTCTTTACTGAGGAAGATGTAGGGATGTTACCCATGACTGAAGTGGTATTTAAAGGTGCGGAAGAATTGAAGGAAATATCGATACATCGGGAAGATGTATTACAACTATTAGATAAACTGAAGAGTAGCAAATCACCGGGGCCGTATGGTATACATCCAAGGGTGTTGAAAGAACTGAAATATGAGATTGCAGACCTGCTATTAGTAATCTGTGAACTATCATTAAAATCATCTCTAATAACTGAAGATTGGAGGATCGCCAATGTAACACCAAGTTTTAAAAAGGGTTCCAGGGGTGATCCGGAAAAGCCGGTGAGCCTTACGTCAGTACTGGGAAAAATGGTAGAAACCATCATAAAGAATAAAATTACTCAGCATGTAGATAGTCATGGCCTAATGAGAGACAGCCAACATGGCTTTAGACAAGGAAGATCTTGTCTTACTAATCTGTTATGCTTTTTTGAAAGTGTGAATAAACAGGTGGACAAAATTGAGTCGGTTGATATAGTGTATCTAGACTTTCAGAAAGCCTTTGACAAGGTCCCTCAGAGACTTTTGGCAAAACTAAAGAGTCATGGGATAGGAGGCAGTGTACAGTGTACAGGAACTGGTTAAAAGATAGAAAGCAGAGGGTTGGGCTAAATGGCCAATTTTCCCAATGGAGAAAGGTGAATAGTGGTGTACCCCAGGGATCTGTGCTGGGTCCGCTGCTTTTTGACATATTCATAAATGACCTGGAAAGTGGAATAAACGAGTGAGGTTATCAAATTTGCAGATGACACAAAACTATTTAAAGTTGTTAAAACCCAAGAGGATTGTGGAAAATTGCAAGAGGATCTTGATAAATTGAAGACTGGGCATCAAAATGGCAGATGACATTTAATGTGGACAAGTGCAAAGTTATGCACCTAGGGAAGAACAACCCAAACTATGGTTACACAATGCAAGGTTCCACATTAGGAACCACCAACCAGGAAAAAGATTTAGGCGTCATTGTGGATAACATGTTAAAACCATCGGCCCAGTGTGCAGCGGCAGCCAAGAAAGCAAATAGAATGCTAGGTATCATAAGGAAAGGAATGGAAAATAAAACAAAAGATATTACGAGTATAATGCCTCTATACCGTTCCATGGTGAGACCACACCTTGAATATTGTGTGCAATTCTGGTCGCCGTATCTTAAAAAGGATATAGAGTTATTAGAAAAGGTTCAGAGAAGAGCCACCAAAATGGTAAAGGGGATGGAAGGATACTCCTATGAAGAAAGGCTAAAAAGGTTAGGGCTCTTTAACCTGGAAAAGAGAGACGGCTGAGGGGAGATATGATAGAAGTCTATAAATTAATGAACGGAGTGGAACGGGTAAACGTAGATCGATTGTTTACATTATCAGAATATAGAAAGACTAGGGGACATACAATGAAGCTACAGGGTAAACTATTTAAGACTAATAAAAGAAAATATTTTTTCATTCAACGTGTAATCAAACTCTGGAATTTGTTCCCGGAGAATGTAGTAAAGGCTGTTAGTGTAGCTGGGTTTAAAAAAGGTTTGGACAAGTTCCTGGAGGAAAGGTCCATAAACCATTATTAAGAAGGGACCCAGGATATCAATGCTTGACCCAGTACAAGCATTGCGGAACCTGTGTCTTTTGGGGAAACTGCTAGGTACGTATGACCTAGATTGGCCACTGTTGGAAACAGGATACTGGGCTTGATGGACCTTGGTCTGACCCAGTATGGCATATCTTATGTTCTAAAGAGACCATAGTCTAGTGGAACCTCCCACGTCACACTTAAGTGAGAGTCACCTTCTTATAGAAAAGCTTTGCAAATAACACCCTTTTCCAAGATCAAAGGCAGTTTACAAATAAACGAACAATTTACAGCGAACATTTTACATTAAAACAAGGGTATAGTTACATCACGCAAAGGTGTAGAACAGTATTAACATTGATATAATTATTTACATGGTAACCCTACATAGTTAATACATTTTTGGAAATGTGTGCGTAAAATATGGATATTGGGCAAGAGTGTCAATGAACAGGGCGCTTTAACTGATAGAAATGAAGTTGGAGTGTTTTTAATAGGGTGTCTTTATGTTGAGTGTAGCTCGTTCATATTGAAATTACTGCCATGTTTGATAAATAGAAAATGTTTTGATTGAGATCTATCAAAGACCTCCAGACATTCAGGAAACCAAAGTGTCTGGTAGAGCATACCATAGAGTAGGGGTGACATAGGAGAATGCTCTATTGCTTGTGGTTTGCTTTGTTTTGCGGAAGTCAGATGGGATTTTAATGGTGTTCCGGGAAAATACTCTTTTGATTCTTGTATCTGTCGGGGGGAGAATTAAGGATGATAGGAAAGAAGGTGTCAAATCAACCTTTTAAATTTTATTCTGCTAGCGACAGGAAGCCAGTGGAGCATGTACAAGATTGGTGTTATGTGATTGGACAGGAGGGGCCTTACAGATTTTGGCTGCAACATTTTGTGCTATTTGTAGTTGGTTAATAGTCTTCTTGGGTATTTCGTGTAGCAGACTATTACCAAAGTCAAAGTGTGGGGTGACTACAGCTTGTACCACTGATCTGAAATCATTGTCGTCAAGTAAGGGTCTAAGGTGTTGCAAGATCCGTAATTTGAAGAATATACTTCTCATGATCAGTTTTATGCGAGATGCTATGCTGAGGTATTGGTCAAGGGTAACCCCCAAATATTTTCCCTCCCTTCTGACTAGTAGCTCCAAGTAGTAAGAGTCATTGGGGGAAGGGGGGGGGGGTAAAATTCTGCTTCTTTGATGCAAGATGAAATTATATGTTGGCTGCGAATGGTTATGTCTATGGGGATGTACAGCATGATGTCATCTGCATAGATGCAATATCCTACTTTGTGTTTCCTGAATATACTGCATATGGCTTGTAAATAGAGATGGAATAAGAGTGCTGAGAGAGTCAATCCCTGTGGGATACCCTACTCCTGTTTGAAGATTGACGAAGTTTCTTGGCCTACTTGAACTTGTTGTGTGCGGTCGGAAATGTATGATCTAAACCATAGTAATGTTGTTCCTGTTATTCCAATTTGATCCAATCTTTTCAGTAGTGTATTATGATTGACACTGTCAAACGCAGATGACAATGAACATTTTGGGCCAAATGACATTACATAAGTGTATATACAATAACCACCAATGACCTGTTAACATACATAACCCCATATTTAATCTCCAAGTTATATAGCCCTTATTTTATGTAAAACAAATCTCCAGAGATTTGTGCTGTTCCTCTCTGTAAGCCGCTTTGGTATAACAGTGGCATATAAAAGTTGTTAAATAAATAAAACAAATGTCTAGGAATACAAGGATGAATGCTTGTTTAGCATTGTCCATTTTTAGGGATTAAGGTGATCATTCATGAGCATTTAATCAATCTCTTTTCCTCTCAATCTTCAGATTTTCAACAGGGAGGAGAAAATTCATCCACCACCTGCTGGAGACAAAAACACTGAGGGACTTCTGGTGGTTGAGGTGAATAGAGGCATAAGAGGATGTCATTGAAACCTGGGTTTTTCATTGGTTCTTTATCGCCACCAATCTGATGGTAGGGGAACATAACCCACTTGTCTGGACTGGTCTAGCAGGATGATACGGAATATTGCTTTTTATACCTCTACATGCTTCTAAAATGACCTATGTCTGATAAAGAAACAAAGTTGCTGCTGAAGAGTATAATGCTCATAATCATCTGATGGTATAGAAGCCTGTAGATGTGCAAACTGGTTCTGTGCACTGACTTTCACGTTTCCACCTGAGCTTGTTGAATTTATTTACTGCGTATGATTCAAAGTGAAGGAAAAACCCCTCAACGTATAAAATTGTGTACCTTTTACCCATTTCCTTTCATTTCTAGCAACTCTCCCCTCCCAGTTCTGGTATCATTTGGCAGCATAACCAACCTCACTTCTAGCAGGTATTGTGCACAACCCATCCAATGAAATACTCTCATACAAAAATCACATGATTTAACCTTTCCATGTCAC
Organism: Ichthyophis bannanicus; assembly: GCA_033557465.1. Taxonomy (NCBI): domain Eukaryota; kingdom Metazoa; phylum Chordata; class Amphibia; order Gymnophiona; family Ichthyophiidae; genus Ichthyophis; species Ichthyophis bannanicus. The sequence goes on from CM066046.1 coordinate 50,818,914, forward strand.
CACCTCAAGGGTCACTCACCACTTCTTCCTCCAGTCGGCCTGCGACTAGGTCTTGCTGGAATGCTTCCTCTTCTGCCTTCTCCTCTTCTGTGGAGGACAGCACACACAGTGGAGAAGTGAGTCTCACCATTCAAGTAAGCAAGCTTCCCCAGAGTGCCCAAAATAAATCAGCCCTCCATAATCCCATTCATAAGCTTGCTGAGAGTAACCTTAATGATTTTATGAGTAAAAAGAGATGCCACCACTGCTATTGACAACAGCAGCTCCCTGACACTAGGCTACTACAAAATGATGCTGCAAGCCCAGGCCAGCCCTGGGCTCTTGGGGATGCTGATAAGTAAGTTCTATTAAGGGTGAGGGGGGGGAGGGGGTGCAGCAGGAAGGCATGGTAGACAGAAAGCACAAAGGCTAGGGAAGGGAGCGCCAAACTTAAAAACAAACAAACAAAAACACACCACAAACCCACCCCACTACAAAATACATCTATCTATATCTAGGGTAGCATAGTGTTATTGTGTGCAGTAGGATAGGGGATCATGTATTGCCAGGACCATATAGATACCAATGTCCCACTGGACATACACCAGCACAGATTTAAGCCCCAACACGGTGTGGAAACACTACTCACCTCCCTCTTTGACAATCTCCTAAGAGGCATGGACAACATAAAAAAAAAACAAAAAAAAAAACAGCTTCTTGATAGTGTTCATGGACATCTCGGCAGCCTTCGACACTGTCACATGCTAAGCTATTGCAACGCTTACAACAGATAGGACTATGCAAAAATACCCTGAAATAGTTTACATCATACTTGGAAGGGCGAACACAGCAAGTCAAATGCGATCAAAAGAAATCACTACAACTCCCTGTCACGGAGGGAATACCTCAAGGCTCAGCCCTATCATCAATGCTCTTCAACATCTACATATAGCCCATATGCAACATCAAGCACCACAAACTACACTACCACATCAATGCTGACGACATCATGGTGTATGCTCCAATCAACCTACTAGCACTAAACACTACAACAACTACCAACAACAACAAGCCTTGAAGACATGAATGACTGGCTCATAGCCAACAACTTAACAGTCAACTACGACAAAACTGAGGCAATGTTCGTTACTAGGAACCCCACCTTCATACCTCCACAAACTATCAGCATCCTAGACAAACACATAGTAGTCAAAGAAGAAGTTAAGTATCTAGGCATCACACTAGACAGCCCTGAACCTAAAATCCCACATCACCAAAACTGCAAACAAGGCATATCATCGATTGAAAACAATCAGACAAATCAAACCAATGCTCCGTCAAGACCACTTCCGCACAGTGTGCCAAGCACTCATCACACCACTGCTTGATTATGGAAACTCACTAAATCAAGGCCTTCCTCAGACACTCCACCCACTACAGATAGTACAAAACACTACAGCACGCATCATTGCAGACACTCCAAGGACTGAGCACGTTACCCCCGTCCTACAACGACACTGGCTCCCAATGGTGGCTAGAGCTAAATAAAAAACAATCATGATCATCTTCAAAATCATTCACCATCTCTCAGCAGATGCACTCCAATAATGACAACATGATCGCAGGCTATCACAAAACCAAACAACTTCACTGCTGGCATCCATACTATGGAACTACCTCCCAACGAGCCTGAGGGCGTTAGATGACCTCACAGACGTCTGCAAAGACCTCAAAACATTCCTATTTATAGAAACCTATGAGCATTCAGGCAACATCCCCTGTCTAAATGTTTACATGTACCCTAATGTTAAATGTAACGTGACCACCTTGATTGAAGGAAAAAGGTGGCATACTAATCTGTCTAAATAAAATAAATAAAGCTATGGGTGCCACAGTGGCCCCTTTCATAGCTACAATTTACATGTCTTAGTTTGAGAAAACATACATACATATACATATATATATGTATGTATAAGGGGCCACTGTGGCACCCATAGCATAGCAAAAGGGAATATAACAGAAAAAAGGAGCTGAATATCTATCTATATATTCATCTCCTTTTTTCTGTTATATTCCCTTCTGGCGCAGATTCCTTGATGTTTTTTCCTTTGGACTGGAACAAAATTGGAGTTGGATTCATTTTTATCATCACTTAATACATATAAGACCAACATCCAATTTACTGCCCAGGTAGAATGCACTCATATTCAGTTTTTAGATATCACTATTACAATGACCTCTGAGGGCTTCACTACTTCATTATTTTGGAAACCGGTACAGTGGAATACCCTTTTAAGATATGATACTGTAGTTACCATCCATCATCATTAAAAACATGGATTACCATACGGACAGTTTTTATGATTACGGTGCAATTGCTCTACGCTGCAGGAATTTCACCATCATGATGATTTAAAATGTTTGCTTTTGAGAGGATACCCTTATGGGATAATAAATGGCAGCATACAAACGCGCCCGGTTCACTCATCGTGAATGGCTATTACCACAGACCACGAATATTCAGACATCCCAATCACCGGAGAACAAAATCACTGGCATTTTTCCCTATACATATGGCATATCCAAAGTGGTAAGCATACTGCACTGCTTTTGGCCAATTACTGTCTACATGCCTGTTTTCAAGGTAAACATCTACAGGTGGCTTATTCAAGGGGGGCCAACCTACGAGATTTTAGTCAAATCTACTTCCTCTCTGGATCATCCAGAAACTTACCAAGATAATCCTGGCCATTTTCAATGTGGCATTTGCCACTTCTGTGCAGCCTCTATAATGGGCAATGAATGGTTAGATACACTTCTTATATATATATATCGATCTAAATGGAACACAACTTGTCAATCTACCTAGGTGGTCTATTTAATCATATGCCCCTGTTCTCTTTATTACATTGGCCACACCATCAGATCTATGAAAGTTCGTCTAGGCAAGCATGCTTCTCACCTTCATACAAAAACTCTAAACGGCACCAATAACTGAACACTGTCAGACACAACTTTGATCAACTGCGTTGGCGCATAATGGACTTTGTTCCTGTAGACCCAAGAGGTGGTAACCGCACTCAGAGGCTGCAACGATTGGAGCACAGATGGATTTTCATGTTAAATACTGTATATTCAGCTGGTTTAAATGCTCACGTGGAATGGCACACGATTATCTGATAATCATCACTCCTGGCCTATCAGAACTATGGACAAAAAATTAAACAGACCAATCAGCTTTGGAGGTTCCCTTGACAGTAGGGTAACTCCCTTTCTGATTGGCTGTCATCTGGCTTTGAACCATTTTGATTGGATTAAAGTTTAAGTTTTGTCAGTACCTATGTCAGACGCCGATTCTCTTTATTTTGGATGGCTCTTTTCTTTGGATCTATTGAGGCTTTGATGACTACCAGAATTTCACTAACCGGATGCAGGCTCGATGTGTCGAGACCCGAAACGTGGCACGTAGTTATTTTGAATTCTTGGCGGCTCGGAAGCTTGGTGAAGAGCCTGGCAATAAGCTCGGCGAAAAAAAGCTAAGTGTTGATAAGTTGTTCACTCACTTATAGTTTTATTAAAAAGGAGAGCCCACAGCGAGAGGATGGATTTCATGCCACCCACTTTTGTGGGGCAGCTCCAATAAAAAGAAAATAAAAAGAGAAATTCGCTAATTTTAAGTCTGAATTTATTCCTATGATTTTGCAATAATGCTGGCACATAATATTACAGACTGAACCATCACTAGGCAAGCTTTTGGGTGGAGTTCTTGAAGACTGAGGCTTGGAGACTAACATTCCCCCTAACCTCCCCTAAGTGCCAACATAGTCACCTACCCTCCAGCCTCCTGGAATTGTGTAACACAGATGGCCCTATTACCTGAAGACTCTAAGAGCACCAAGAGAGATGTACCCATCTCATTAGTCACCCCCACTGGCTGGACTTAAAGAGGGAGAAATAAATAGCAACCGGACCATTCTCTCCAATGACACTCAAACTACCATATTGTAAACGTGCAGCAGGGCCGCGCTACTTTTGGCAAAAAGTAGGCAAAGCACTGGCACATGAGACCTGGCTCAAGAAAACAAAAACAAAAAAAAACAGGCACAACATCTGCTGGATTATATTTAAGAGGATTTATATACCGCTTTTTCCTGAAATCAAAGCGGTTTTCACAACCACCAATAAAAGTAAAATGTCAAGGTGTGTATGCATGCAGTGTTAACATGGGGGAGTGTATGAGTGTGTGGTTGCACTGATTTAGAGGTGAGCTATATACAGAGTGCGCTATGTACAGGGGGATATATACAAGAACAGAAGGGGGGCGGGGGATGGGTGTTTGTTATGAAGCCTGAGGGGCTATTGGGCAGTCTAAGTGATGCCTCTGTAGTGCTAGATGAAGAGCTGTTTCCTGAAGTCCTTGATGTCCATCGTCGAATGTAGGTCATCCGGGAGGGAGTTCCAGAGAGTGGATGTGGCCAGGGAGAGTGCTCTTGAGGTGTCTTGTCGTACTTTGGTGACTGCTTTGGGTGTTCATGGGTATGTAGTGGGTTGGTGTGTGATAGGGAAGGAGTTGGGTGAGGAGGAGGCAAATGGGCAGATAATGCAGTGCAGTCATGTTTGTGTTTAGGAAGGTTCTCTTGGCCGTTGATGTTATTACGTTTTGGTCCTTGTGATACTTTTGCTGCTGGTGTTTCGATCTTCTGTGGTTGGCATCTATAGGTCTGACTCGGTGGTTTTGACCCACTTGCTGTGGTTGAAGGTGATGATGCGGCTGCCTCTGTGCCCTGCCAAAGGGCCCTCCGGCACAGGCATGCCTGATGGCGAGGCAAGCTTTATGGCTGGTTTCCTGGTCTCCCACAGCCCCGAGTGGGCCGGAGCTTCTGAGCGGGAGGGATTAGCTTTCCTGCTCAGGCGCTCAACCCCGATCGGGGAGCTTCGGTGGTGGCAGTGTGTGGGGAAGGTCTGCTCCTGTTGCAGACGGCGAGGTGAGCTTTATGGCCGGTTTCCTGGTCTCCCACAGCCCCATGTAAGAGGTTCAGTTTTGGCTAATCCCCCCTCCCAAAAGGGATATTGAAATGTTAGAAAGGGTACAACAAGGATCCCTACACGAAGAACATGGGACATGCGGAAAATCTGCAGCTATTTCTATCCAAGAACAGACAAAGCCCCATTTTACACAGGGCGTCTAGGTGAGAAACACTACGTCCCAGAATCGTGACAGTCACATTTTCCAGCCTATTTTACCAAAGGTTCAGCAGATGTATTTTCCCCAAAACGGGCACTACGAACAAGCATTTTCAGAGAATGTGAGTTTCAAAAGAGTGGCATCAATCAGCACCTGGTATATGCAGGCACCGATTGTGAAAAGTGATATGTACACATGTGACAATTTGCATGTTTGAGTTTCTCGTAGCTGAGAAAATTACACATGTGAAGGGTAAATTTTATAACAAGACTCCTAGTAAAAGCACTTTTTAAAGGCACCTATTTAAGCCTATTTTATAAAGGCAAGTAGGTGCCTAAGTGCAGAAATCATGCCGTACAATAAGACGTAGGCATTCGCAGACAGAGCTAGTGTAAATTCCCACCCTGAATTTTTCAACATGCACAAAATGATGTACTTGTGATCTGTCCATGTGCTACATGCCATACAACATACATACTTTTTATGATGGTCGATATAATTTATAGGAAATGTCATTCACGTGTATGTGGCCAATTAAACATGTAAAAATGTCTTAATATATTGACATCTGCATGCGTTAGCACCTAAAGGTAGGTGCCTTCTTATAAAATGAGCCCCATAATAGCAGGCAATTAAGGAAACAAGATTTCTATAGGGAAATATTGACATTTTAAAGAAGGTAATGCAACACACTAGAAGGCTAAACATCACTCCTCTGAAACCCTGTTTGAAACCACCATTTTGCTGGTGTCTATGCATACCAGATTGGGAATGCATATAGAGCTTTTTTGGACTGCCTCAACTATGCCCACTTTGAATCTGCGTGTTCTGTGGCAATTGCACTTGTAAATAGCAGCACTATAAAAAAAAGTGTTACTCACCTGTAACAGATGATCTCTGGAAACAGCAGGAATCAGTCTTCTCATATGGGTATCGTTGGTACCGACAGAGCCCGTGTGGGAATGCTCCCCAGCATCCAATTGGAAAGCTTTTGGGAGCAATCCACTGCGCCTGTGCACCAGCCTTCCCAAGTCCTCTCCTCAGTTGAGTTTGAAGCTAAGAGATGTAGGGTATTCTCTTTTTTTTGCCCCCGTCTAACTCCTAGGGGAGGAATATGGGTTGTGAAGACCGATTCCTGTGGTTCCCAGAGATCTATTACAAGCGAGTAACAACCAGGAATGCAGACTTCACATATGGGACTCCTAGCGCCCAAGGCACCAGATTGGAAATGGAAGCAGTGGTATCCCCAAGGCTAAAGAATAGAGCAGAGACGGTGTGGATACAAAGTGGACCCACTGGACTCTACTGCAGTTGGCAAGACCATTGCCAGGGAAGTCTGGACAGAGGGTATAAGTTGCAGTTCAGTCCCAAAAAGGTACTGAAGGCCAGCCAGGCCAAATAGCATTCTGACAGAGTCCCTGTCTAGGCGGTAGTGTGCAGCGAAGGTATGAATGGGGAACCAGATAGCTACCAGAAAACGTTTGTCAATGGAGACGCAACAGAGGTTGGCAATTGAGGTTGCCATGGCTCGCATGTTGTGAGCAGTGACGTGACCCTGAAGGGAAAGTCCCACTTGAGCGTAGGTAAAAGAAATCCATGTTTTGTTACTGGCAGTCCAAGGTTACTTGGATTAACTGAAATGAATAGCTGAGAGATTCCTGCAGTTCTTGGATCTGTCCAAGTAGGTGTGCACTTGCAATCTAAAGTGAGTAGCGCTGCTTCAGCCCTGGAGGCATGCGGTATGGGGAAGACCAGGAGCATTCCCGATTGGTTGAGATCACCTTCGGAAGGAAATGTGGAGGACTACCGAGAAACACCTTGTCATGGTGGAAATGGGTGCAAGGGGTGGGGAGGGTAACCCAACCCCCCCCCCCAAACACTAAAGCCTGCAGTTCACTGATGCGGCAAGTTGAGGCGAGGGCGATGAGGAAGATTACCTCCCAAGACAAGAATTTTAAAGAAGTGGTGGTTAAAGGCTCAAAAGGAGGCTTCAAAAGTTGCACTAGGACCACGTTGAGGTCCCAGGCCACCGGTGGCTAGGACAGCAGGAGACCCTGCATAAATCTTTGCACCAAGGGGTGTGAAGAAATAGGCTGAAATAGCATTCAGATGAACTCCGAGTTAGTCTTGAGATCTGCCGAGGACAAGTGGAGGAGATTGTAAAAGAAATTCCACTGGGCAGGCAGAGGGGTCAATATGTTTCGGGGTACACCAGAGAGTGAATCTTCACCATCTAAAGGCATAAGAATGTCTGGTAGACAGCTTGCGAGATGCAACTAGGCTGTCTTTGACCTGTTGTGGAAGGTCGAGGTCAAAGATTATGCTTTCAGCCGCAACGCCATGAGATGGAGGGCTTGTGGATTCAGATGGAGAAACCTTGACCCATGATCCTGAGAGAGGAGGTTGGGCACCTGTCCCAGGCTGAGAGGTGAAGTCTGCACCAGACGAGTCAGCAGAGGAAATCATGGCCGAAAGGACCAGTGAGGGGCAATTAGGATCATGTAGCCTCTGTTGGCTTGCAACTTGAGCAGGGTTTTGGGCATTAAGGGGATGGGTGGAAATGCATAAAAGTAGGCCCATTCCCCAATGGAGAAGGAAGACATCTGATGCCTGACTGTGCCAGGAGGGAAGCCTTAAGCAAAAACAGAAGTTGTGCATTCTCCTGTGTGACAAACAGATCTATTCTGGGGGTCTCCCACATGTGGAAGATCCAAGATGCTGTTTCGTGTGGACGTAGGATACGGCTGAGTCTGTCCACAAGGAGATTGAGTTTGCCTAGGGAGATACACCACATCCATCTCAGGGCGGTGTATAATGGAGAAGAACCAGAGATGAAGGACTTCCTGGCAGAGGTGATAGGAACCTGTTCCCCCCTGTTTGTTCACATACTGTAGAACATGGCAACCTGGATGTCTGTTCAGACTAAGACCTATTTGCCCGAAAGACAGGGTTGAAAACCCCGAAGGGCATTGTGAGAGCATGTAGTTCTAGAAGTTGATCTGCAACTGAGATTCCTGCTGTGTCCACTGCCCTTGTGTGGTGAGACTGTCTAGATGTGCTCCCCACCAGAGTTTGAAAGCATCCGTGGTCAGGATGCATTGAGATGGGGGCATCTGAAGGTTTAGGACGAATCCCAGATATTGGTGCACAGTAATGGTGCAACGAAGAGAGAGTTTTACTTCTTGTGGGGATTCTCCCCTGATTAGCCAATCGTCTTAAGTAGGGGAAGACGAAGATCCCCAAAGTACAAAGGTAGGCAGCAAACAATGCCATGCATTTTTTGAGCACATGGGTTGTGGAGGCTAACCTGAAGGGGAGCACCTGATATTGGTAGTGGGTTTGCTGAACTGTCTGTGTTGAGGGTGGATCAACAAATGTGTATGCCTCCTTGAGGTCTAGAGAACATAGCCAGTCGTTCCTCTGAAGGTATGGCAGAAGTGTACCGAGGGAAATCATTTTGAATTTCTTAAACTTGTTTAGGTCCTTTAGATCTAGAATGGGCCTGAATCCTCCTGTCTTCTTGGGGATAAGAAAGTAAGGAGATTAGAAGCCCCTGCCCTCTTGGGTGGGTGGAATTCTTTCTATGGCCCCCCTGAACTAACAGGGTGGACACTTCGACTGAGATTTATCTGCAAGGAGTTTGCAGGATAATTACTTGTGAAGGTGGTGAGGGGCAAGCTTTCAAAACGAAGCAGATAGCCCCTTTGGACGATGTTGAGAGTCCACTGCTCTGATGTAATGAGGGCCCTGTGGGCATAGGAACAGAGTCTGCCTGCTATGTGTAAGGGTGGAGGACCCTGGAGAGGCAGAGTAGCTATGCTCTCTAGCAAGGAGTCAAAATTAGATGCTGGCTAAGACTGTGCAGCTGGTTGTGGCTTAGGCGTCTTGGGCTTTTTGGACTGGTAAGGCCCCTGCTTTCGCTTTCTCCGTTGCTAAGCAGCTGCAGGTGGATAAGGATATCTTCTCTTCTTAGGAAAGACTTCTCTGGATTAGTCTCTCCTAGAGGGGTCTAATGTCTTCCTGGAGAGGCTTTTGAGAGTGAGACCATCCGTCTCAAATCTCTCCGGCCTTTTCTCTCCAACCCTTTCCAAAGGGGTTCTCTCCAGAGCAGGGGATATTGAGCAATGGGCTCAGGATAAATTGGGCAAGGTCAGATGCCTAGAGCCAGGCCATTCTGTGAGCATCAATGCAGACTGCTGAAGCTCTGCTGGATGACTCATAGGCATTGAAAGATGCTCTGGTAAGAAATTTGGATGTATTCTGATTTTGCCCGATTAAGGCCTGGAATGCATCACGTTTGTCATCAGGAAGGATAGGGGAAAGGTTCTCTAGATCCTTTGAGATACATGCCCATATAGAGCATGTAGGAAGTAATCCTAGAAGTGTGCATGCATGCCTGACAACACCGACAGCCAAAGGCATCAAGAGTGCTGGAGTCCTTTCCTGGAGGCAAGGAAGAATGATTTTTTAGAGCTCTTGATGCGATGTATCGCTGATTCCATCATCATGGAGTGGTGTGATAGTGGAGGCATTTGGAAGCCAGGGCATGGTGGAACTCTGTACATGGTATAGTTTACTGATGGGTGGAACCATAAGCAGGGCCTCCCACATACTGTATGTAGCATTAGATCCTGCAGGATGCGATGCACTGGTAACGTGGCCGCCTCTTTGGGTGTCGAGACATATTGGAGGATTTCCAAGTCCTCTGCCCTTGGTTCCAACTCAGATGTCACAGTAATCTGCAGACCTACCATATCCTGAATGAAGTCTTGAGAAGACATGTAATCTGGCGAGGACAGACACTGTTCATGAGGAGAGGGATGGATCAGAAGGAATATCCAAGGTGCCTGGAGTCCTCCAATGCATCACTGGAATCAGAGGTAGAGGCCAATTCTGAGAGAAAGGCAATATCAACAGCCCTGTGCTGATGTCGAGGCCCAATGCAGATACCGATGATCAGTCTGTGTGGCAGCAGGAACCTATTTGGTACCAACAATGCCTGTCTGTCCCAAAGGAGGCATTGGAGGGAGAGGATCCCCTGATGCAGGTTTGAGGTCCGACACTGGCCCCAGAGGTATCAGCAATGGACTGGATGCTGATGCCTGCATCGCTGGAGCTCTCGATACAGATGGTACCGAGGCTGCCAGGAGAGCTGCCAAACTCCTCTTGATAGCCAAGATGCGCTGGTTGAAGGAGGAGGCTGATGCCTGGATGGAATCCCGCATGGTACCAACTCTTCGTTACTTGGGTGTCACCTTGAACTCTTCTCTTTCCTTTCAGCAACACATCTCCTTGGTTGTCCGCACTTCTTTTCTCTATCTTCGTCAGATAAGGGCTGTTCGCTCATTTCTCCCCCTTCATCTGTTGTCACTCTGGCTCCGTCATTGGTGATTGCGCGCCTGGATTATTGTAATGTTATCTACGCCGGCCTCCCCTCTTCTCAGCTTCGTCGTCTCCAACTAGTTCAAAACACCGTGGCCCGTCTCATCACCTCCTCTCCTGCCTGTGCACACGTCACTCCTTGTCTTCTTGCCCTTCACTGGCTCCCGGTGAAATTCAGGTTTATCTATAAACTGCTTATCCTCACACACTCTTCACACTAGCACACCCCAGTACTTAGCTGATGTCATTCGTCTTCAACCCTCTCCACGGCTTCTTCGTTCAGCGCACGGTAACTGTCTCTTCCTTCCCTCTCCGGCACATTTGGAACTTACCCGTCACTCCGCCTTCTTCTTTCTCAGCCCCGCTTTATGGAACTCGCTCCCCCTCCCCCACCGCACTGAACAGTCTTACCCCCGCTTCAAAGCCTTTCTCAAAACCCACCTCTTCTGTCAAGCCTTTGACCTTTCCCCCCTGCCAGTGACGTTCTGCTCCCCAGCCGCATCCCCCACTCCTCGTAGCACCCTTTCAAATACAGTCTTACCCGACCTGTCCCCTGTCCTGCCCTTTTGCTGTCTCCTTTTACACTTTACGAACTATTTGGTTCTCTACTTTCTCTTTGCCTTTCTGTCCTTTTATTTTTTTTCTGTAGCCATTGTTTTTGTATTGTACACCGCCCTGACGCCCCGGCTTGGGCGGTTTATCAAATTCTACGAATAAAGATAAAGATGGGGCTCCGAGCCACCATCTCAGAGAATGGAACTAGTAGCTCTCTGGGAGGTCAAGGCCTTGTGAGCATCCTGAAGCCCCTGTTGTGCTTTGGAGGGCTGGTCCTCCCACTGGGGCTGTTTGGCAGGCCTGTCTGCATTGGATGCACCTATTGGTGAATCTCTTTGATGAAGAGACTTGCCTCAAGGATCGGTATAGAGTTTCAATGCCGATGCCTTAGACTTAGTCTTATGTCTGGACTTTGAGGAGAACTGAGAACCAAGAGGAGGCCAACGTCCCAGACGATGTGGATGCCACTGAAACAGAGTCTGGGGCAAACACAACAATACTGTTTGGCTCTGTTTTTTAGGCCTTTTTGTCATTTGTTAGCAGAAACAATGAGTCGGTAAATAGTTTGGACCCTAAACATTTTAAAACACCAGTCATGTTTATCGGCGACTGATATCGTACCAGAATGCTTGGTACATTTTTTGAAGCCACTAATGTGTTTTTCCATCATGGTGGAAGAAAAGTAGGCCAAGGCCTAATTTGACAGTGAAACCACCAAACTTGGAAAAAAAAAAATGAAAGAAAAATATTTTGAAAAGAAATAAAAATCAGGGCCGGTATCAGGGAAGATACTGGCATTGATGGAAAGGCAGAGCACAGATTTGAACTAAAAATGATGTTTTTTCGGCGGTGATAGAAGAAAAACAACCTGCTGGCTCCGTGGAAAAACACAGAACCGAGGAGAGGAATTGGGAAGGCAGATGCACAGGCACAGTGGATTGGTCCCAAAAGCTTTCCAATTGGTCACTGGGGAGTGTTCCCGCGTGGACTCCTTTTGTACCAACGATACCCATATGTGAAGGCTGCATTCCTGTTTGTTCCTGGAGATACTCAGTATTCTTCTAAAACAACCTTCTTAAGCAGAGAAGAATTACATTACACACATATGTTAATGGCCTCTGCAGGGATCTTGCAAATGACAGAAAAGTCTTGCAAATGACAGAAAAAGTACTGACCAACAAAGTGAGCAGTATTCTTTAAAGGGGGTCTTTTACTAAAAGCCGTTAGCTGTGGGGGGGCAAGATCGGTATGTTTTGGCAGCTAATGCGTGACTGAATACTGTAACATGTGACAAAGTAACAGAGGTGTCATTAGGCAAACCCATGCTAAGTGCCATGTTTACTGCAGTCCACGCCCATGCTCTGCCCCTCACCTCACCCACCCACCATCCTTAATAGCGCCAGTTAATGCACATTTTAGAGGTCGGTACCTGGCATGCCCGCACATTATTCACGTGTGGATTACTGTAACGCCATATATGCTGGCATATCTCAATCTGACCTAAGTGCCTTCAAAACAATCCAAAATACTCCCGCACAAGCAGATTTGATCACATCACCCCATTTCTGTATCGTTACATTATCTACAAAATTCTCATCCTAACTCAAAGCTCTATATACCGTTAACCCACTTTTTCTATCTTTTCACGATTAGCTTTCACACCCCCGCTAGGGTCCTTCGTTCACTACAAGGCAACTACCCAAATATATGCTCCAGTCTTCCATGCCAGACTGGAGAGTACAGCATTTTTCTTCGTGGCCCTTACCCTATGGTATGCCCTCCCGCACGAACTGTCATAAATCTTTCAAGTCGGCATTAAAAACACATTTGCCACTCTGAGTTTCATGTAGGACCTTATGCAATATGATCAATAGATTGCGCCTGCAAATCGCTACCTACAATCTGTAATCCATACTCTATAAATCTCTCCTTTCCCATATGCCTTTACATTTCTTCCGTTACTTTCCTATAATGGTTTTGTAGTTTAATCACTGCTTTTAGTTTATTACTGTAAAACCGCTTGGCCATGAATTTGAAAAGCAGCATAATAAATTCTAACAAACCATAAACCATGTTAATTGGTTAGTAGCATTTAGAAAAAGGGCCTCTAAGTCTTAAGAATAAGTGGTAATATTTCTTTATTTAACAGTTTTTATATCGCTTTATCATTTAGTCAAAGCGGTTTACATTGTAACTTAAACTTGGTAACGTAAATTAAAAACAGACATTGATAACTTGGATTTTTCTGAGGCAATGGGAGGTTAAGTGACTTGTCCAGGGCCACAAGGAATGTCAGCGGGAATCAAACCCTGGTAATAGATTCAAATCCTCCTTCTGAAAGTGGCAGAGTCTTTCTATTCAGAAAGCAAAATTACAAACACTGGACTTCAATAAAATGGCCAAGTACCTAAAGGAGGAGATGACAGGGTGGAAGGAGATAAAGGAAGTGGAATTGCAATGGGATAAACTAAAAGGTGACAATAAAAGGAGCAAGTAAACAAAAACAAGAGAAGGAAACCTATTTGGTTTTCCAAAGAAGTGGCTGCTCAAATAAAGGCAAAAAACACAGCTTTCGCAAAATTCAAAAGCTTGCAAACAGAAGAACACAGAAATGAATACAGGACCAAACTCAAAGAATCAAAAAAAGAGAAATAAGGATAGCAAAATCAAAGGCAGAGGAAAAGATGGCTAAAGATGTAAAGGGTGGCGCCAAAAATCTTTCTTCAGGTATATTCAGGAAAGGAAGAAGATCAGAGTTGGAATTGCAGGACTCAGAAGTGCTGGGAAAGGACTCGTGGAAAGTGACATAGAAAAAGCGAAATTGCTAAACAAATACTTCTGCTCTGTTCTTACTAAAGAAAATCCTGGAGATGAACTAGCTGGGACTCCCGAATATAAAAATGGGAACGAAGTAGATACCACACCATTCACAGAAGATGAGGTGTTGGAACAACTTGCTAAACTGAAAAGTGGGCAAAGCCATGGGACCAGATGGGATACATCCCAGGATACTGAAAGAGCTCAGAGAAGTTCTAGCAGGGCCGTTAAAGGATGTATTCAACAGATCCTTGGAAACAGGAGAGGTTCCTCAGGACTGGAAAATGGATGATGTTGTACCTCTAAACAAAAGTGGTGATAGGGAAGAAGTGTCAAACTACAGACCCGTGAGCCTTACCTCGGTGGCGGGAAAAGTAATGGAGGCGCTCCTGAAAGAGCGAATAGTGAACTTTTCTCAAAACCAACAGGTTGCAAGATCCGAGGCAACCTGGTTTTACTGAAGGACGGTCTTGCCAAACTAATCTGAGTTCTTTGACTGGGTGACCAAGGAACTAGATCAGGGGCATGCGATGGATGTCATCTACCTGGATTTCAGCAGAGCCTTTGATACTGTTCCTCATAGGAGGCTTGTCAATAAACTCAGTAGCTTGGGGATAGGTACCAAGATAGTAAACTGGATTAGAAATTGGTTGACTGACAGACAACAGAGGGTGATGGTACATGGAGCTCACTCGGATGAGGGGAAGGTGATTAGCGGGGTGCCCCAGGGTTCGGTCCTGGGCCCGGCACTGTTCAATGTATTTGTGAGTGATATTCCTGAAGGACTGAATGGAAAAGTCTGTCTTTTTGCAGATGACACAAAAATTTGCAAGAGTGGACTCCCCGAGGGAGTGGATAACATGAGGAAAGATCTACAAAAGCTGGAAGAATGGTCTAATGCTTGGCAATTACGATTTAATGCGAAAAAGTGGTGTCCTGCACTTAGGTAGCAGAAATCCAAGGGAAATGTATGTGATAGGGGGCGAGAGGTTGGTGTGCATGGTTCAGGAAAAAGACCTTGGTGTGATTATCGCTGATGATCTCAAGGTGGCAAAACAGTGTGACAAGGCAGTGGCAAAAACCAGGAGGATGTTGGGCTGCATACAAAGAGGGATTACCAGTAGAAAGGAAGAGGTACTTATGCCACTGTATAGGTCGCTGGTGAGGCCTCTCACCTGGAATACTGTGTTCAGTTTTGGAGACCATATCTTGCAAAAGATGTAAAAAGACTGGAAAGTGTTCAGAGGAATGCGACCAAAATGATTTGGAGCCTGCGTAAGAAACCTTATGAGAAGAGACTTGAAGACCTAAATATGTACGCTTTGGAGGAGAGGAGGGATAGGGGAGATATGATATGATTCAGACCTTTAAATACTTAAAGAGGAACGATGAACAAACAAACCTCTTCCAAAGACGGGGAAGCTGCAAAACTAAAGGACATAACATGAAGCTTCAAGGTGGAAAATTGAAAGGCAATGTCAGGAAATATTTTTTCACTGAAAGGGTGGTGGGTGTTTGGAATGCTCTCCCGATGAAGTGGTGGGGGCAAACACTGTGATGGAATTCAAAACAGCACGGGACAAGCACAGCGGATCCCTTTATAGCAACAGGATAAAAACAAAATAAACTGAACCATCTAACTTCTCAACAAATAGGGGTTTCCTACATGGAGTGGTGGGTCCACCCCTAAACAAAGACAGGGGAGGGGTGACCTGCACAGAGCGTCAGGTGCACCTACTCTTGCCATATTGCAGGGCAGACTGGATGGACCATGCTGGTCTTTATCTGCTGTCATTTACTATGTTACATAATTTTTTTGCCAGCATTAGCAAGGATACTAAATCAATTAAAATAGATTGTACAAGTTTTTAAGAGGAAAAAATATATTGGTAGATATGAATACAGCTTTAGTTAAGAGCAAGTGTTAATCCACTGACTGCATGTTCTACTGTATTTGTACTATGTAAGAATATAAGATGCCATACTGGGTCAGACCAAGGGTCCATCAAGCCCAGTATCCTGTTCCCAACAGTGGCCAATCCATAGAAACATGATGGGAGATAAAGACTACATGGCTTATCTAATCTGCCTTTCCATATCAACTACAATAGTCCCCTTTTTTCCTTTAGAGATCTTCTGTGTTAGTCCCATGCTCTTTTGGATTCAGATAAATGTCATCATATCTACTATCTCCACTGGGAGATTTATTCTATGCATCTACCACTCTTTCCGTAAAAAAATATTTCCGCATATTACTCCCGAGTCTATCCCCTTTCACCACGACCCCTCCATGATTTTTTTTTGAAAGTGGCAGCTTTATTTATTTACAATTTCTTCGATACCGCACTATTCAGCATCAGCACGGTTTACATGGAACATAACAATCAGACGGGGTACATAGGTCTGAGTTTACAATTAACAGGAGAACCAACTTGGATAACAAAAGTAACTATTTACACAACGGTGTCATATAAAGACAAAAAAAAGCTTTGTGCCGCTGCCTCAGTGCCCGTAGTAGGCCTTAAAGTCCCTGCATGCATGCACACACACGCGCATGGTTTACTGCTCCAGCCCCTTTCAACAGGAAGCTGTGTCCGAGAGGGGCAGGAGCGACAAGCAAGCCATAGGTATCAAAGCGCATGTCCTGATGAGAGCACCAGAATGGCAGCACAAAGCCACCACTTTCAAGAGTCATGGGGGGGGGGGGGTTACGGTGCTGCGCCACCCATCAGGGTCTGTCCTAGGTGGCCACCTAGTGGACAGCCCTGATTGTGCCTTCATTGTGCGTCCCCTAGTCCTTCTACTTTCCGAAGGAGTCAACTCCTCCTCTGCGTTTACTCATTCCACTCCACTCATTCTACAGACCTCTATCATATCTCCTCCTTGCTTCGTTTGCAGCTCGTCGTGCTGCGAGGGCTTGTGTGCATCAGTGATGTCGAGAGCTAAGCTATCGGGAGCATAACTACTGACAGGGTCTCCCAAGATGGACAGGCTGCAACTAAGGTGCCAGACTAAGACAAAGCAGCCAAAGGAGATAATGTATCACATTTCTGTGACAATGGCGGTGATGTTATCTGAGGAAGAATCTACTTCCAGAATGGATGGAGAGTCACAACAAAACAAACTGATATGGTGCTGGAAGATGAGGTTCCCAGGTCGTAAGGCACCCAACGGCCTACTGGGGACGAGCTGAAGACTTTTCAGAGTAAAAGCCAGCTTTATGATATGGTTTCATACTTTGGGAAACATCATTCATATTTGACACATTATGCAAAGACAGGGATCATTCAAGAGACATCATACTTGCCAAGGTTGAGGTCAATGCCAAAAAAGAGGAAGGCCAGCAATGAGATGGATCAATACAATAGCAGAAGCAGCTATAGATGCCACTCTATCCATAATTAGCCAGTCAGATTTTCAGATCTCCACAAAGGAGCCAGTGCATGCAAACATCTCATATATATTCATTGTGATGATTCTGAAAATTTGAACGGCTAGGTGTGTCTTGAGGACTGGGTTGAGAACCCCTGTTTTAGATCTAATCATCAATGACCCATAAAGCAATGTACTTACAATCTCATAGCCAGACTTTCAGAACAGCTTGAACTCCTAAGTCCTAAGGGCTCCCCTGCTCATAGTTCCTTGCTGCAATGACAGACCCCATAATAAATACCAGGAGAGGAGGATGTCTGCCAATCTCACCCTGCTGCCGAAGCTGCTCCAAATAACTCTTTGCCAACCTCAGCTTCTTCTCCTGTGCCGTTTCTTCAATCTCCTCGTCCTCTGGATGCCTCCGTGTCCTCTTCTGTCCTGCAGGACTTGAGGCACAGAAAGCATCAGGAGTATTAGCACCATGTGTTTATCTCAGAATGATCTCACATCACAGCAAGTATTCTATAGTACAGTCACATCCAATGTTCTCTCTAATTTTCTGTAGGCTGTGTGCACATAAAATATCAGCTGTGCAGCTTTCGAAGGAAGGTTAAATTTTTGTGCGCCACATAATGACACTCAGAGTTATATTCTTTAAAATTTGACTACACGTCAGAATACAGTATGTGCACCACATTGGTTGCACTAAAAAATATTGTAGAACTTGTGAAAACCATAAATACACAACAACTTTTAAATTTTAAGATATCTGTGCTGTTTTCTATCAGAATCAGAACCGTAATTTTTGTGCGCTCTGTTGTAAAGTATGTGCGCTCGCTCGGTGAGGTGTGTGCGCGCGCACACGCGCACAGCTTAGAGGGAACAGTGGTCACATCCTGTGAGCAGTTATTGGACAGGCCGTTTTATAACACTCTTGTAAGTTACTGCACACAAAAGGTATATAAAGACAATCGCTGGTCCTGTACATATTACTGTGGATCACATCACAGGATGATAATGAGACCTTATCAGAGGTGTCTGAATACTAACAGACTGATGTAATAAATATGTGCTATGGTGTTATTGCATATCCATGTGCATTTTGTATTCCAGGCCCCATTTTATGTAGCGAGGCCTGCAATATATAACACACCACCACCACCACAGGGCATACTATCAGAATACTAATCACCCGATGAGGCATACGATACATAATGCATACTATCACATCAGGTCATTAGCATTCTGATAGTATGCCCTGTGGTGGTGGTGATGTGTGGTATGTATCACAGGCCTTGCTGCATAAAATGGGACCTAGCATACCTGACGCATATGGGTGTGCAATAACGCCATACTCCTACTGGAATTCTGCACACAATATTTCAAAATGTTGCACTCTGTGATATTTAATTTAAAATAGAACAAATATCACTCAAATACAATGTGTTTTATTATTCTGACAAACAAAGCATGCAAAATTTTGCCTAATTTAGACTTTGACACAAAAGTTTGAATTTTGTTTGCAGAATTCCAGCAGAAGTAATTACCACAGTGCATGTTATTACCCCAGACACTAAACAGCAGGATAGTGGCACAACACACAAATCCCATCCCCCAGCACACACATCACCTAAGCAATCCTTTATTCCACAGATCGCCCACATTTTATTTATTTATTTATTTGCAGTCTCTTTTATACCGCGCTATTCGACATCAGTGCGGTTTACAATGAACATAAGAGTTGCACATCTCAATTTCGTGATTTGTGCTTACAGTGAAACAGGTATAATAACTTGGGTATACATTAAACAGGAAAATTAAACTTGGGTATGCATTAAGCAGGTATAACAGGTAAAATAGGGTATAAATAACCAGTCCCTTAACAAGGAGACACGATGAATAAATACAGTCTACTTTATGCAACAATATAATGAGTTATGCGGCACTGCATACGTTTCTCATGGTGGTAGAACCTCTTACCTTTCTGTGTCTGAATCGCTGGAGATCTCCTCATTCAGCTGGGATACAGCCTTTCTTCCTGGTTTCCCTTCTCCCTCATTTGGCTGAAAGAAGTTTGAAAAAAGCAGCACTGTGAATCATAAACAGATATCTGAATCCAGGTGATCCTAATCCCACTCCTTTTATTTTCTATAAGGAAGCCTGCAAAATAGGAATTCATTCAGCAGGAGGTATACACAATGCAAGATCACTGCTGAAGCTACCAGTAGCATTGCTATGAAGATTAAGCAAACTCCCTGAATGTAAAAGTGAATGCAGTTTAATTTCTGAACTGACAGTCATATTTATGGCACATTTATATTTTAGCTGGATGACACTAAATTATTAGCTCTTGTTACCAGAGGCTGAAGAGGCCATTTATTAGAAAACTAAAATTAAAATGGTCCAGGCCAGGGTGCAGTTCTCAAGTCCTTGTGTGGCAGGTGCAGGCCTGTGACCCACGGTGTCTGACATAGGCAGGCCAGCATGGCTAGCTTGACCTGTAAATGAGGCCTGTGGAGAGGCATATAGGATTGCACATCCCCCAACATGCTGCTATTGTAAGAAAGAACTCAGTAGAAATATTGAATTAGCTTAGATAAGCAGAATTGCAGAATTAAGAAATGGAAAAATACAGAAAAGATGTGTTTTAAAGTTACTGATAAGAAAGAGTACATTTGCAGAGAAATATTGAGGAGTGCTGACAGATGAGTTACAGAACCTTGCTCTTCTGCACGCACAAATGGTCCCATAGCCTTGAAAGTGTGAAAGTAACAAGTTGATGAACTGACCATTGTAATTGGGACTAGAAGGGGGGCAGGCAGGTGTCATGCCTACAGAAGCCCACAGAAGGAACATAATTGGAGCAATTTATCAGTACCGGGACCAATAGAAGGGCTACGGGAGGTACGGGAGCGTACCGGGACCAATGAAATGTTTTTCTATACCTAGAATGGAACAGAAGTCTATAAAAGTTGTTGTAATGCTTGAAAACTTTGCTCAGCCATTTTGAAATTGTCTTGCTTGAGACTTGTGCACAAATAAATGATTTGGACCTTCTGAACAGACTCCTGGTATCATTGGTTTGTCTGCGCTTTGCTGCTACATATTCCTTGGTGCATTGGCCGGGAAGTTGTGGAATCAAAGTGTATATAGGGCAATATACCACGACTTTCCGCCTCTATAGGCTTGGTCCTGCCGGGATCGCGCCCTTCCGACGAGGGCCGCTCCCTGGCGCCACCGGTCCCTTGTATCGGAGGGAGCTGGTCGGACCTCGGCGGGCGACGAGCCCGGCTGGAGTCAACGCCTCGAACCCGAGTGAGGGGAGTCCGAGGTCCAACTCATGCGCCTGCTTGGGAAGTTTGAGGACCGGATCCGGTGAGTATAGTTTTGATTTTGGGTCTAGACAGAAATAGAAAGAACAGTACTGCCATTGAAACTTGGAACTTGGAATTTGGAATTTGTAATCTCGAGATATTGGGAATTGGTAAGAGAGCCTGATCAACTCTCAAGGAAGAGCCGAGTAGCCTGGCATGGGAATTCGCTAGGTGAAACCCTCATCCTTTTTGTAATTGTACTTGGAAAAAGACTAGTCAGAACAGATAGAAACGAATGCATTCTGGGAATACGTTGCTAGCATGAGTGTGTGAACGAAGTGTGATTGAGAGGTCTGGCAGCACGGACCAAGTGAGAGCTGACCCCTGATTAGCGCATTTCCTGACCGGGCGACCGCGTTCAGGTCGCGAAAAGGGGGAAGCGATTGTCGTCTTGTCTTGTTATTTGTATTCCCTATACGTTTCCAGGGCCGTGAGGACCCCTTACCCACGGTCCGCCCACCTTTTCCCTTCTGTCTGTTGTTGCGCGCACACATCGAAATGGGAGGGGCGGAGTCTACTAGGAACACTCCATTAGAATGTATGATCGCACATTTTAAAGAGGGATATTCAGGAGATTATGGTATTAAAATGACAGCAGCCCGTTTGCAGATTTTGTGTACTAGGGAGTGGCCCGATCTAGACCCCATCTGGCCCCGAGAGGGAACGTTCACCGTAGAGATTATCCAGTCAATACATCGTAGAGTGCGAGTAGCGCACCCAGACCAGTACCCCTATATAGATTCCTGGTTAAGTATTTGTGAAGATCCGCCCTCCTGGGCGCAGCGCTGTTATGAGGAACAGTGCAGAATAATGTTAGCTAAAACAGATTCTAGACAGAGAAAGGAACAGCCTAGAATGAAAGAGCAGGATAAGAAAGCCAAGAAGAAACCCATCTTGGCAGATCCCGATTCCCCAGAAGTAGTCCTCAGGCAGCCCCGAACCCCAGGTCCAGTAAGAATAGCCCGGCGGCGTCCTGCCCCAGCACCCCAGAGACCGCCGGAGCCGAGGCCAGACCCAATCCCTGACCTCCCTCCTCCTGGAGAAGAGGAAGAGAGAGAATTAGCGGAGAGAAGAGAGAGGAGGATGTAAAAAGTGAGCCAGAAGCGGAGCTAGAAGAAGAGGAAAGTGAGGATCCCCCAGAAGAAGAAGAAGAGGAAAGTGTACAAATAATTGAGGAAGTCAGCGCCAGCACTAGCAAGCCAGTGAAAGAAAAACCCAAAGCAAAACCAGTTGAGAAAAAGACAGCAACTCCTGCCAAGACCACGACAATAGCCCTTAGATCCCAGACTCAAATGACGCCTAGGACAGCCAAACTGTTTCCCTTAAGGCAAGTCCCGGGGGTGCCCGTAAAGAATGATAATGATGAAGTGGTAGCGGGACCCCTAACTTATGTGTATATCCCGTTCTCTACAACGGATTTATTAAATTGGAGGTCGCACTATGCCTCCTATACTAGCAAGCCCCAGGAGCTGACAGAATTAGTAACTAGTATTATGGAAACTCACCAACCCACTTGGCCAGATTGCCGTCAGCTCCTGACCACCCTATTCACTACAGAAGAACGAGCGAGAATTAGAAAAGCAGCTATTGAATGGATGGCAGAAAACCCTGCAGCTCCAGCGCAGGGGCAGAATATAATAGATCGTAGAGAAGCAGCTCAGAGAGAATTCCCAAATGAAGACCCCCAATGGGATCCAAATACAGATGAAGGATCCACAGCCCTAGCCCGTTTTCGCCAAGGCTTTTTACAAGGCCTGCGAAGAGGAGGCCAAAAAGCTATGAACCTTTCCAAAGTAGCAGGAATTATCCAAGGAATAGATGAGAGCCCAGCAGATTATTATGAAAGATTAACTGAAGCTTATAGAATGTATACTCCCTATGATCCCGAGGCACCAGGAAGTTTATGCATGGTGAATTCTGCTTTTGTAAACCAGTCTCAACCAGACATTAGACGTAAATTACAGAAATTAGAAGGGTTTGCGGGCATGAATGCAACACAGTTATTGGAAGTCGCTCATAAAGTGTATGTGAATCGTGATACTGAAAGACAGAGAGAATGTGATAGAAAGATGAAGAAGAAAGCTGATTTTTTGGCTGCGGCCATAGTTGAAAAGAAAAGGGGAGGTGTCCCTAATCGAAGGAGCAGAGGAAGAGGGCGGGGTCAAGGCGGAGGCCGGACCCAGAGACTAGGCGTGAACCAATGCGCCTATTGCAAAGAGGAAGGACATTGGAGAGATACTTGCCCGCAACTCGAAGACGCCCAGCAAGATGACGAATACGATCATCAGTGGCGAGAAGAAAGAAGAGGCCGTCCCCGAGGCCGAGGAGGAGGAAATCGAGAACAATTCCAGCGAGAGAGGGGAGGAGGAGCCATCCAAGCATTGGCCACACAGGCCCATGAAGAGGATGACGTGGATTAGGACAGACCGGGCTCCAAGTTTGCTTTAGGTCTCCAGGAGCCTATGGTCGAAATACAAATAGGAGACCAATTTATGAACTTTATGGTTGATACTGGAGCAGAACATTCAGTAATAGATAAAAAGATAGCCCCATTCACCAAGAAAGCAGTCACCATTATAGGAGCAACTGGTGCCAAAGCCACAAAGTCTTTTCTTCAAAACCGAATATGCAGTCTAGGAGGACAGCAAGTAACTCATCAATTTCTTTACATGCCCGAATGTCCAGTACCATTACTGGGACGAGACATGCTAGCCAAGCTTCAAGCCCAAATATCTTTCTCTGAGCAAGGAGAAATGCAAATGACAGTGAATTCTCAAGCCAAACCAGCAGGAATAATGCTGCTGACAGTACCCCGAGAAGAAGAATGGAGATACTACATTGATGATTCGATTCAAGATACCTATTTTGAACAAACTTTAAAGAACATTCATGCACCACTTGAAGTATGGGCAGAAGGCAGTCCCCCAGGCCTAGCCAAACATATAGCTCCAGTGATTGTAACCCTCAAGCCTAGCGCTACACCAGTGCACGTCAAACAGTACCCTCTCCCAAGAGCTGCAATTGAAGGCATTCATCGCCACCTACAGAGATTACTTGAGTATGGCCTACTGAAAGTATGTCAATCCCCATGGAACACCCCACTTTTGCCAGTGAAGAAGCCTGAGACAGATGATTATCGCCCAGTGCAAGATTTGAGAAGAGTAAATGATGCAGTTGAAACTATACACCCAGTTGTACCCAATCCTTACACTCTACTAGGATTGATACCCGCTGAAGCTACCCATTTCACTGTACTGGATTTAAAAGATGCATTCTTTTGCATAAGATTAGCCCCTGTAAGCCAAATATTGTTTGCATTTGAATGGCAAGACCCCATCTCTGGAAGAGGGGGCCAACTCACCTGGACAAGATTACCCCAAGGATTCAAGAATTCACCTACCATCTTTAGTGCTGCACTAAACCAAGATCTTTCAAGCTATCCAGTAGCCCCGGGGAGGAGAGTACTTCTCCAGTACGTGGATGATCTGTTGATAGCTGCCATATCAGAAAAAGAATGTATACGAGCCACCCAAGATCTCTTGCAGTTACTAAATGAAGCTGGATATAAAGTTTCCAGAGCTAAAGCACAACTATGCCAAACAGAAGTGAAATACTTGGGTTTTCGTATCACCCAAGGAAGCAGAAGATTAGGCAGAGAAAGAAAAGAAGCAGTATGTAGAATTCCAACTCCAACAACCAGAAAGCAAGTTAGAGCCTTTCTGGGAGCGGCAGGATATTGCCGAATCTGGATACCCAACTTTGCCCAAATTGCCAAACCACTGTATGAAGCCACAAAAGGAGAAGAGAAGTCACCACTGGAGTGGGGACTTGAGCAGGATACAGCCTTCCAGAAGTTAAAAGAAGAATTGATGTCGTCACCAGCACTTGGACTACCAGATGTCCACAAACCTTTCCACTTGTTTGTACATGAAGCACAGGGAAATGCCTTAGGCATGTTGACTCAGAAATTAGGAAATTGGGAACGACCTGTAGCCTACCTATCAAAACAATTGGACCCTGTGGCCAAAGGATGGCCACCCTGCTTGAGAGCAGTGGCAGCTACAGCGCTACTAGTGAGTGAAGCAGACAAACTCACATTAGGACAGAACATACGAGTCACTGTGCCACATGCAGTCCTTGCCCTTATGGAACAGAAAGCAAATTATTGGCTCACCAATTCCCGAATGCTAAAGTACCAGAGCATGTTATGCGAGAACCCACAGATACAACTCGAAGTGAGCCATGCCCTGAATCCAGCCACCTTGATACCCATCAGTGAAGAACTCCCAGAACATGACTGCATCGAAGTCATGGAAACTGTGTTCTCTAGTCGACCTGACCTAACAGATGTGCCCATAGACAATCCTGACCAGATCTATTATGTAGATGGGAGCAGTCTCATCCTTGACGGACGACGCTGTGCCGGATATGCAGTCGTCACTCAACACGAAGTAGTTGAATCATCAGCCCTAGCCTCAGGCACATCAGCCCAGAAAGCCGAATTGATAGCACTCACCAGAGCATTGTTATTAGGAGAAAAACTTGTGCTAAATGTATATACAGATTCCAAATATGCTTTCACTACCTTGCATGCCCATGGAGCTCTCTACAAAGAAAGAGGACTCATCACATCCGGAGGAAAATCAGTCAAATATGGTCCCGAGATATTGATGTTACTTGATGCAGTCTGGGCCCCAACACGTGTAGCTGTCATGCATTGTAGAGGACATCAAGCAGGAAAAGGAGAAGTTGCTCGAGGGAATAGATTCGCAGATGCCTCAGCACGACAAGCAGCTATGACAGGACAGATTGCCCCACAAGCTATGCCAATGCAAGCAGCATTGTTTCCAGTACCTTTGAATCTATGGACCCCACGATATACCACCAAAGAATTGGATTACTATTGTGACAAAGAAGAGGGAGTATTGAAAGATGGATGGATTGAGCTGCCACCAGAAGAAGGCAGTCAACCTCCGGGAAGAATAGTAATTCCAGAATTGTTAGGACCAGCCTTTGTTAAAGCTTTCCATGAAGCCACCCACTATGGAAAGAGTGCTATGGAGAAAGCACTCAGACCACATTTCTACACTTGCAGGGCCGGCCCGTCCCTCGCCGCCGGAATAAGCGGCAGCTGGGTTTGGCGGTGCGGCTCACAGGGGGTGGCATGGCCCTTGGGCGCTATAAAATCAAGAAATTCTTAATTCCTGTATAAACACGTGAAAATCATACAGATCTTAAGGGAAACCCGATTTCTAAACCAACAATCATCAGAAGACCCCGATCTCTGCATAGAGAGGCCACAGACCCCCACAGATCAGGGAGATCGGGAAATGCCCCCACATCCACGGTTACACTCCCAAGAAGCCATCTTCTCCTACCTTCCTGCGCCTCTTGCCGACCCCACGCGCCTCCAGCAATCCATTTTTCTGCGGTTTCTTGTTTAGGAAAAAAGAGGACATGACTACGGACACTCTCTACAGCCACTCAGCTACTTTCACGTGGAGAGACCGCCGGCCTCCTAAGAAATGCTTCCGGCTACACCCCCGCCCTACCATTGGATGCTTTGCTTTTCCCAGCCACGCCCATTGGACACTTCCCTGAAACCTTGCTATTGATTCTTCCTGTAACTTCCATAGTCTCTGTAGTTGAATTAGGCCACGCCTCCCCATCCCGTCACAAGGGATCGAAAAGCACAAAAGATAAAGACCTTGCTGGAGAAAGACGTTAGCCACGTGAGATCAGCTGCAGCAGTTAAACGTGGTCCTGCCGGGAAGTAAGTGCAGAGCTCAAAGGTTCCGTGCTGCATCCTATGCATATCGTTCCACTATAATCAGGAGGAAATCTTTCTTCCCCCATGTTTTTGTGCCGATTGAGGCAATGGAAGGTTAAGTGACTTGCCCAAGGCCACAGTGAATGCTAGTGAGAATCAAACCCTGGTCTCTTGGTCCCAAGCCAAGCTCTAGCCACTTGGCTACTCTATCTGTGTAGAAATATTTATAAGCGTGCAGGTGAGTTAAAAAAAAAAAGAACAAATGTATCTATGCAAACAGCTTCTCGCATGTACTAGTAACCAGACCACTGGTTTCCAAAACAAGTCCTTGGAGATCCCTAGCGGATCAAGTTTCAGGCTGTTCCCTGAAAGCACGTGACGGGGAGGAGCTGCGGCTCAGGAGTCGGGACACTTTCCCGTCAGGTCTGGGAGGGAGGCAGCCTGGAGTAGCTCACAAATAATAAAGCGTTAATTATGCTACATTCGAGTAGCCACATGTTGTGCAGATGCCGTACAAACAAAGCAGAAAGCAAGCCGGTTATTTTTCAGGTTTATGCAGCTAGGGCACTGATCACTGCCAGTCCTAGCCGCCGTCCACAGTGGGAGTGAATGAAGAGAAGGAGACAGAGCAGAAGGGAGGATGTAAGAAGCAGAGGCGGGAGAAGAGGAGGAGACTAGAGAGGCAGAGGAGAAGGGCGGCCTTAGAGCTTGCACAGACTTGCCCTGATTTCATCTGCTGAGCAGGCTCCCTTCTCTGGAGGCGAACAGTGTCGGCAGGAGCAGTAACCGGTGCATCTCAGACAGGTGAGTGCCATAACTTCTGCTTGCACACACCCCTTTCCCGGCCTGCCACTTTCCCAAGGCCTGCTTTCATTACAGCATTATGTCTTCAGGGAATGATGTTGCGTTCATTCCATTTTTTTTAACTACTGAATGTTGAGTCACGCACAGTAATTCCCTTCCGGTGACACTCCAAAATGCTTGCTCCAGTGGGTTCCAGTGCACCGCCTTTTGTGAAACATTTATAGGATGTAAGCTTTGTACAAGGTAATTCATATGGTAACCAAGCTCGTTGTCCCAAAGAGCTTACAGTCCAGTTTTGCACACGGAGTTGTTTGGGGTTAAGTAAGGCGTTTTGGAGAGAAGAACGTGAATTTTGCAAGTCTTTCTTGCCTTGCTAAACCTTCAAAGACATTTTTGAAACTAATAGCTGTAACATTCAGATTTGCAAGGAAAAAAGTGGTTCCTTTTCAAACTCCATTTCCCAGCTACATAGAAACAAGCTGTAGAGGTGATACTTGTTTTATGGATTAATGTGGCAAACTTGAAAGTTATCTTCTCTTCAAGTCAGCAAACCAAAGTATGAATTCATGAGCAGGTGTAAGGAGCATAGACCCGTGTAGTTTAACTTTATTCAAGCCTGTAGTATGGGAAATATGGTTCTGTATAAACCATGTCTCTGTGACAGCCACTAAATCCCAGTCAGTCTCTTTCAATGCAACCTCTTCATTCAGAACCTTAACTCGGATACACAACTGGGTTATAATCTAGTTAGGAAGGGAAGGACAGGAAAGGAAGCAAGGGCAGAGGAGTGCCACTATATGTAAAAAAGATTAACAACAGAATTGCAGGGTTTACAAGGTACTGTGGGTTAATCTGGATAGAGAGAATTTATGTTGGTGTGATAGACCTCCTTCACAGGCAGAGGAAGTGGATGGAGATTTAATCAGAAACATTCACAATACTGCTCTGAAAGGAGACCTGCTACGGCTAGGTTATTTCAGTATTCCCGATGTTGATTGGGACATCCTTACTGTGGAGTCATTGAGAAGAAGGGAGATCCTGGATTCTCTACGGGAAGAACTACTCTGGCAACTGGTAATGGAATCCACACTGGAGAGGGCCATGGTGCTTATGAATGGGGAGAGTGTTTCTGATGTGCTAGTGAGTGATCATCTTGAATCCAGTGATCATCAAATGGTGGGGTTAAGTATCAGGGCACAGGTGTAACTGGTTTATTCAGAAGCGAGGTTCCTAGACTTCAGGAAAATTCATTTCCTCAAGATGAGGGAATATCTCAAGGAGGAGTTAGCTGTGTGGAAACATCTGGCGGAAGTAGAAAAGCAGTGGTCAGAACTAAAAGGAGAGATTTTAAGGGCTATAAACCTTTTTGTTAGGAAAGTAAATAAAAATAAGAGGAACATAAGAACTGCCATACTGGGTCAGACCAAAGGTCCATCATGCCAAATGTCTGGTTTCCATTAGTGGCCAATCCAGGTCCCAAATAGCAGGCATTCTCCATAGACAAGCAGGGCCAATGAGGCCACACTTCGTGGTGACGTGCAGGATGGATCCAGTGTGTACAGAGCCCTCCTCCAGCTACTAGAAGTCTTAAGACTACTTTTGTACCTGTGTGACTTGTTCCCACCATCCCCTGACCGCTTCTCAAGCGCCAGTCCTTTTTTGTCCATTGCACAGTGCAGATGGGTCCTCTGCTCTCAGCCTCAAATTCTCTCTCAAAGAAAAAAAAAAGGCAACCGACCCCCTTCAATATTGCCTAAGCTACCAATGCTTTCTCTCTGGAATAGAATTTACAGTTTCCTTTCTCTCCTTGAATTGTGGTGCCGCCAGCTTCCTGTGGCACCGCGATCATGGCAGCTACCTCTGAAAAGGCAGCCCGCCAACCTCAGTACAGGCTCTGGCAGGGAATCCCAGCATTATTAGCCACTGCCACGCAGTCAGGAGCAGTTTTCCTCCTGAAATCGCTCCTCCCTCACAGCTAATTCTTAGAACTAAGACTTTTCTCAACCCCCATTCCTTCGGTTGTCATGACGGTTAGCTTTACTGTCCAATCCAGTGCTGACAGAAGATCAGCAACAGCAAAGCCAGCTTCCCCGACCACCACTTCAAGAAAATCCAAGTCAAAACACATGGTGGCTTCTCTAGAACCTGCCCAGACACAGACAGCAGGGTAACCACCTCAAAACATAAATAAAGAAGAAAACGCTCAGAGCCATCTTCTCATATATCTGAGGCTAAGAGGTCAAATAAAAATTCTAGCAATGATTCAAATATACTGCCTAGCTTAAAGAGCCCGTCGGTTTTCATTTCTGCCGCTAGCATGCCAGTTCTAGCACCACAGCTACAAATTCAACAGCCAGAAAATCCTGTCTCTTTCTCACTTTGCTCTCCTTCAACTATTAATCAAAATTCATCTAGGATGCAGCTGCTGTCCTCCTAAATACATATATACGAGCACCCCCTCAGATCGAACGACCTGCTCAGTCACCAAGGCACTCTCATTTTCAGCAACTTGGTCTTCTCCAACCTGAGGCAGTTTGGTCCCCAGATGTCTTCCATGCTCCAAATTTCCAAGAGGGGCATTGCTCCCTCCAAGAGCATAAACTACTCACAGCACTAGGAGCAGTTCCCAGAACAGGACGATGCCCCTATCCTAGAACAACAATGTGATGAGGTCCCCCTGAAGCCTCAATTGAGAAATATTCATTTCCAAAATGTTTACAAAAAAATTCTAAAGCTTTAGCCCTATATCCAAGCCTAGCTCCAACTAATAGAAAGGATTTTCAATCAATTCTACAATCCTGCAGTGCACCCAAAGAGATTCTATTACTGCCAATATACTAGATTTTTCAGGATCTACAATTATCTATCTGGAAGACGCTGTCTTCTCATCAGCCCACTTGGAGGCTCCGATCGAGGAAATGATCATACCCAATGCTCTCATCAATCAATGGTTTTGGAAGCGGCTATCACATAATGAGTTTGCTAAGCCTCTAACTCAAGCTTTTCCAGGCAAACATCACAAGATACTAGATAACAGGGGGATAAATGTTTACTACAGCGCCGTGTTTGCTATGAAATTGTGGCTCATAGACTTCAGATCCTATACTACCATCATGAGCTGTTAAACCAGCTTGATAACCAGCAGGAGTCCTTACGCATAAGTCTAAAAGGGGCCATTATGTTTTTTTCTTTATCTAGATGACTGGCTAATATCATCTCCAAGCAGGGCATCCTTAAACCACTCCATTCAAGAAACCATTCAACTTCTCAAAGATCTTCTTTTTTTTTTTTGATCAACAAAGAAATGTCAGTCTTAATACCAACCCACTTATCTAATTCATTCCACATAGAACACATATGACACTTATCTGAAGCAGCAGCCTCTGCCTTCTCGGCTCAAAGAACAGCATGGTTTAAGGCGTTGGGGCCGAGAGAAGATGTCCATGAGAAAATAACCAGTGCCCCGTGTCTAGGAGATAGTCTGTTTGGATCCAAGGTGGAGGCAGCCTCCCAAATAAAGGATGACAGTTCAGCAGTGAAAGAACTCTCTGGAACACCAGAAACCTCTTCACAATACCATAGAAATCAACAACATTCTTACCAAATATCTTACCACTACCAATATCATCAACTATTTTACCCATGATGAAGACATCAACCATACCCTAGGCTCCCACCTCAAAATATGGTGCCTCAAACATACACAATCAGCGTCCAAGAGAGTACAAACAAAAAACATCTCCCTCGACTTCTACAGAAGAATCCCTGTTTTTGACTACTCTCTAGTAGGGGAAGAATCCTTCAGTTCAGGGAAGCTTGGGAGAAAATTACAATAGATCATTGGGTCCTCTTTATTTTCAAACACTGCTCCCTCGGCAAAAAGTTCATTCTAGAAGTTAAGATCACAACATTGCTCTACAACAAGTCAGTTGAGCTGATTCCAGCCTACAGAGAGATCACAGATTCTACTCAAGATATTTCCGTATCCCAAAGAAAACGAGCAGTCTGAGATGATCCTCGGTCTCCACAAACTAAATCCACGTATAAAGCAAATGAAGTGCAAAATGAACTCCCCAGCAAAAATACTTTCTATTAGATCACCTCCCTGTTTTTGAAGAATGTTTGTTTGTTTATTTTCGCACAATCATTCATACATTCCACAGACAGTATCTACGCTTCATATTCTAGAACCAGTATTTTCATTACCAAGTACTTCCTTTTGGTCTTTTGTCAGCTACCAGTCTTCACAAAATATCGTGCATTAGTAGCAGCTCAGCTAAGCAAAAGGGACCATTATGTTTTTTTCCTTACCTAGACGACTGGCTAATATCAGCTTCAAGCAAGGCATCCTTAAACCACTCCATTCAAGAAACTATTCAACTTCTCAAAGATCTTGGGTTTTTTTTGATCAACAAAGAAACGTCAGTCCTAGTACCAACCCAAACCATTACATTTCTTGGGGTTACATCAACACAAAATATGAAGAAACATAGCTTTCCAAAGAGAGAGCAACAATAATCCTTCAACTCACATCAAGACGTATCCTTAAACTTCTGGGAGATATGACAGCAGCAGTACACATTCTGCCTCTGACGAGACTCCACATGAGGCCACTGCATTGACAGCTGAAACTACACTGGGACAAGCGACGACAGTCCCTCAGGAAAAAGATTCCCATCACTCAATTAGTGATAAATGCTCTTTGACTTGGTGGAAGCATCCCAACAATCTCCTCATCAGGGACCCATTCACAACATCAATTATCGTCCTGACCACAGATGCCTCCACAATTTGTTGGGGAGTGCATCTTCCAAATGTAAGTATTCAAAGCTGTGGCATAGTTTCAGATATATGCAACATATCGGTCTTTTGGAAATAAGAGCCTTCATCCATGCCAAAATGCCTTCAAAACATGGCTGCAGGAAAAGTTGGTTATGGTTAGAACAAATAACCAAG
This sequence comes from Ichthyophis bannanicus, assembly GCA_033557465.1. Lineage (NCBI taxonomy): Eukaryota > Metazoa > Chordata > Amphibia > Gymnophiona > Ichthyophiidae > Ichthyophis > Ichthyophis bannanicus. The sequence goes on from CM066046.1 coordinate 50,851,108, forward strand.
TAGTAATGTTTTACATCAACAAGTAAGATGCCGTGGGATCACAGTGATGAGAATTTGGCATTTAGCATGTTCTAGTGGTCTATCTTCCCGGTCAAAGCTAGATAATTGGAAAAAGCCAACAGTCGCCCAGGAGCGCATGGTTCGGAACAATGTATCCTTGAAGGATACTAGCAAAAGACTGAAGTTAGGGCATATCAGTTCCAATAAAGACAAAAGTAGCCCATAATTGTTTTCCCGATCTGTCTATTGTTCTGTGTTGTCTTGACTAGATTATAAGCTCTGACGAGCAGGAACTGTCTTTTTGCTTATATATCTGTACAGCGCTGCGTGCGTAGCGCTATATAAATGCTAAATAGTAGTAGTAGTAGTAAATGCCTTTGAGCAGACAGAACTTAAAGATTCCAAATTACCCCTGCCTATCGATAGACAGATTAATATGAATAAAATACAGCCTCTAAAATGCTTGTATGCAAATGCTAGAAGTCTGAAAAATAAGATGGGAGAGTTAGAATACATAGCTCTAAATAAGAGGTTAGATATGAAAGGCGGACAACCAGTGGGACACTGTGATATGTGGGTACAAACTATATCGTAAAGATAGAGCAGATCAAATTGGTGGAGGGGTTGCACTCTGTTAGAGAGGGCATTGCGTAACAAAGGATTAAAGTTTTTTGCAGGAAACCAAATTTCTTGTAGAATCTCTATGGATTGAAAATCCATGTAAGAAGGGGAAGGCAATGGCAGTGGGGGTGTACTATCGACCACCTGGCCAGAGTGAGCAAATGGATGATGAAATGCTCAAAGAAATCAGGGAAGATAACAAAAGTTACAGTGCAGTAATGGGTGATTTCAATTACCCCGGTATCGACTGGGTCAGTGTCCGGCAGGACATGCCAGGGAGATAAAGTTTCTAGATGAAATAAATGACTGCTTCTTGGAGCAGCTGGCTCATGGACCGACCAGAGGGGAAGCCATTTTGGACCTACTCCATAGTGGAACACAAGATCTAGTGCCAGAGATAAGAGTGTTGGGGCCACTTGGCAATAGTTATCATAGCATGTAGCATGATCGTGTTTGATTTTAATAAATGGAGGAAGTACGGTAAGGAAACCCACAGTACTACCTTTTAACTTTCAAAAGGGAGACTATGATAAAATGAGGAAAATAGTTAAGATTTATTTATTTATTTATTTACTTCTCTTATATACCGCGCTATTAAAATCAGTGCGGTTTACAATTGAACAAAAAACATACTGCAATGTCACACGACAATTGTGTTTTTACATTGAACATGGACGAGATAACCTTGAGGTAACAGGGGTAACTAATTTCAGAGTAATTATTCATGGAGTATGGTGAGAAATTATACATATAGTATAGCTTGGTTTCAACATATTTATAAGAGTTTAATCAATAAGATGTGTGATCAGTACCAATAATAAATAAGAGAGGGGATATGGTGGTAGAGCTAGTCATTTTCTTTATGGTGTTGGATTTTGGGTGGGGTGGAGTAGGGTGTAGGATGTGAGGATGGGTGGTTGTTTCTGGGATTGGATTCTGGGTAATGGATGAGGAAAAGGTGTTGTTTGAGGGCTTTTCTAAATGACAATAGGTCTGGGGTGGAACGGAGCTCAGTGGGGAGGGCATTCCAGGTCATGGGTGCAAATAGGGAGAAGGCTCTATTGGCAGTAGCCTTTTTGCACTTAGTTAGAATGTTGGGGATCTCTAGAGTGTTTGATTAGATCTCCTGATCCTGTTGAACGGCCGTCTTTGAATGAGTTTGCTGATGGGTGAGGTGATCTGGTTCCTTAGGGCTTTGAATGTTAGTACTAGGGACTTATACTGGATTCTAGCCTGAAGTGGAAGCCAGTGGAGATCCATCATGACTGGGGTTATATGTTTAGCTCTTGATGTACCTGCAAGTACCCTTGCTGCAGCATTCATTGCAAGGCGAAGAGGTCCTAGTGTTGACTGAGGGAGGCCATGAAGGATAATATTTGCAAAGTCTAGATGTGGGAGCACCAAGGCTTGGAAGATAGTTCGGTAGTCATTAAAGTCCAATAGGGGGCTGTAAACGGGGGCGCTGGGTGAGAATGTCCACAGTCTTGGCAAAGGCAAATATTAATATGACTTGCAAAGGATTGTGGGAAATGTAGTCCATTCATACCAGAATCAGCCGTTCACAATAAATTAGTTGTGCTTGCTCGAGTGTAAAGCAAAGAAAAGAGATTTTATTTATGGGGTTATTTCTCCCAACACAGATTTGCTTGGTAGCACAAAAAAGGATACTTGCTTTCAGTATTATACTTAGAAAAACAAAATCAGGAAAAACAACAACTGAACTTCTTAAGCCATCAAATCAAATCATAAAGACCTTGATGGGAACAGAAAGGTCTTTTCTGTGGGCTCCTGCTAATATCTTTTTAGCAGTGCTTCAAAAACAAACAAAACCCACAAAGTAATGAAAAACTGTTCTTTTTCAAGGCTAACTTCTGGTATTTTCACACACACCCAGAAGTGTCTCTTCAGAGCTCACAGGCAATTAGGCAAGGCTCAATTGCTAACAATTAACCAACTGCAAACCTCTTGGCTGGTTTACTTTCTAAACGTGGCTCAAATCCTGCTCAAAAGCTTTTCTGAGTAGATCAAAGAACAAGTTTATATTTCTTTGTGATGGTTGTTGTATTTTGTAAAAGTATATTACCACAGAAGTTTAGACAGAGAGCAATCCATGTATTCACACTGTTCATTTACAATATCTCCTGCTTCTTCAACTATCATAGAATCAATATCATGGATTGGCACAGAGGAATTTCTTAATGGAGCACTTTCAGAACAATACTTGTTTCCCTGCTGTCTTCCAAGTGAAAAGCTAGGGCATAGATCAGTGTTCGTACCTGAGCTTCCATTGCTGTTAGGATTCCTCTCCAAATATCCTGGCCAGTATGTAGTCCAGTTTTTATGTCCAGCCTTCCAATCAAGATCCCTGGACACTGGGTCTCTCTTCACATACCTTCTTGCACTGGTCTTAGGGCCCCTTCCAAATGCAGCCGTCTCCCTCACAGGTGCCGTCCGGGGATTCCTGGCTCAGTAACCCCACTCCTCTGGTTTCCTCCAGTCCAATGGAGTATGCTTGCCTCTGGAATGCCTCCCAGCACACGTACTGCTATGGACTCCTTTAGACCTCCAAGATGCTTCTCTCTTCTTTCTTCCAAAGTGTTTCTTGTTCTCTCTGTCCTTGAGCTCTGGCCTCTGCTGCCTCTGCTCCTGCTGCTGATGATGATGATCATGAAGATTCTGAAGATGATCCTGATGAATAGAATAGGCTTTACTTTTAACCTGTTTAGAGGGCTGCTCCACCCTAGCACAGCGCAGCTGTGCTGAATCAAGCCCTGCCCTTGGAGATGAGTGCTTGGGGATTACCTCATAGTTCTCCTGATTGAACACACGTTTTCCCACTTCAGCTCTTCTAGTGGCTGTTGGAAACCTGGTGCATTCTGGGACTGGTAGTCTTTTATGAGAACGTTTTGTTTTATTATTTCTACCAGAAAGGACAGGTTGCTTGTTCAGAGCCAATTCACCTCTATTATAGCTCCTTCCTGAACTATGATAAGCTTCCTTATCACAGGGCGCAGGTGACGTAGTATCCGGACCTTATGGTAAATTGTTTTCATGATGTTCTTCACATGTGTAAACATGTCGAGTCGTTGGTCAAGCGTGATGCCGAGATAGCGGATAGTTGATTTTGCTATCAACTCAATATTGTTTACTTTTAATGTGGGGGGTGGGGAGAACATCTGGTTCTTGGTGAGGAATAAGACATCTGTTTTACTATGGTTGATCCTTAAATTTTGTGTTGTAAGCCATTGTGATACAGCTTCGAAGCAGCTTGATATAGGTGAAAAGTCAGGTTGATCAATCAGGAATGGTGAGTAGATTAGGATGTTGTCTGCGTAGACTAGGCACTGGATGTTGAAGGAGCGGATTAGGGTACAAATTGGTTGCATATATGTTGAACATTAATGCAGATAGGGATGAACCCTGAGGTACACCTTGATTGAGAGGGAATGGGTCAGAAGTCATGGGACATGTTCTGACTTGTTGCCATCTGTTAGATAGGTAGGACTTGCACCATGCTATAGCTGAGCCTTGTATTCCTTTCTCCACAAGACGGAGTATCAGAGTTTCATGGTTGACTGAATCAAAGGCTGCAGCAATATCCATGAAAATGAGGACAAATCCCTGGCGGATGTTATCAAGTCCTGTAACTAGATCATTGAAGAGAGTTGTGAGGATGGTGTCGACACCATGAGCTTCTCTGAAGCCATGTTGAGATGGATCCAGTGGAGCTACATCGTCAATATGTTGTTGGATTTGTCGTTGAACTACCTTTTCAATGATTTTGGCGAGTAGAGTGATGCTTGATATTGGGCGAAAGGATTCAACTTTGGAGGAATCAAGTTTGTTGTTTTTTAATAATGGGCGGATTGAAGTAAATTTCAGGCTTTGTGGGAAAGATCCTATGGAGAGGGATTGGTTTGTGATTCTGCTTATAGCGGGACTAAGTTCTTGGCGTAATTCTTTGATCCAACTAGCTGGAGATGGGTCACTAGGGGCAGTGGTAAGATTAATGGATGTGATAATATCTTGTATTTCTTTGTTGGATACTTTGCAAAATTTGAGTAGAGGGGTTTTACATGTAGTAGAGGAGATTGTGCAGATTGATAACTTGTTGGCTTGGATTATCTTTGATTGTAGGTAGTTTGCATAATCTTGTGGGTGAGGCATAGTTGTTTGGGCGGGAGCTGGGTCACCTGTTAGGGACTTAACTATGCTGAACAGATCATGGGGTTTGTTAAGCGATCACTTTAGAATATCTGCATGGTATTGTTTTCTTTTTTCCATCGTCATTGCTCGATGAGATTGTAGATAAGAGGTGTATGTACGTAGAGATTCAGGGGACCGGGCGTGGCGCCAGTGTCTCTCTAGTTTACGTAAGTGAAGGAGCGACGCTCTAAGGTCATTGGTGTACCATGGAGCATGTTCTCGCTTCTTGATGTTTATTCTTGTGGTTGGAAGGGAGGCAGCTGATTTAAGGGCGTGGTCCCAGTTGGAAACTAGTTTATCTGGGTCAGATAGTGTGATATTAAGGTGAGGTAAGATTTCCTCAAGGGCTTTATCCTTAACAAAAGGCTTAAGACGTGTAGATAGAGAGCTCGGTGGGGCTTGTGCCTTGATAGTGCTGTTAGTCTGATGGATGGTGGGTATCTGAAATGTGATAAGATCATGATCAGACCAGGGTACTGAAGTTATTGATGTGGCAAAGTGGTGAGCTATATTTGTTGCTATCTGTGGGGCGAAGATCAGGTCAAGTGTGCTTCCCTTGATGTGGGTAGGTGATTCAATAATCTGATTGTATCCCAGATCTTTCATAGCATCAATGAAGGCTGTTGCATGTGCAGTTGTTAGAGAAGGCAGGTTAAAATCTCCCATTATCCAGCTTGGGATACTGGAATTGCAAGCAAGATTGATAAACCAAAAGGAGCAGCTGCAAAGGTTAAAGATTTACATCAAGCATGGGATGTTGTTTAAAAATAGTATCAGCCACACTTTTAAACCACACATCAAAAACAAGTGGGAAGATGTGGGCAGAACAAAATCAATGCAAAATACACACAAGCCAGGTAAATGCTGGAAAGCAATGAACACAAATGTTCGTAGCTTAGCCAACAAAGTTCCGAACCTGGAAGCCCAAATGGTGGAAATAGATTTGGACATTGTGGCCATTACAGAAACATGGTTTAATGAATCGCATGATTAGGATATAGCCATAGCTGGCTATAATCTATTCAGAAGAGACAGAGAAAATGGAAAAGGAGGAGTAGTAGTCTTGTATGTCAAAAGCAATATTACAGCTACTGAAATGCAGGGGACATGGGGAAAAGAAGAAGCGCTCTGGATTGCGTTGGAAAGAGGAGATGGCACTGTCATCCATACTGCTGTAGTCTACAGACCTCCGACTCAAATTGAAGAGAGAGATAACAAATTGATTATAGATATTGCCAAGATAGCCACAAAGGGGGAAGCAATCATTTTGGGTGACTTTAGTCTACCTGATTTGGATTGGATTACTCCTGCACATCTGGAAAGAAGTAAAAAAAATTGTAGATGCTCTCCAAGATGCATCACTTAGACAAATGGTCATGGAACCAACCAGGGAAAGCTCAATGCTGGATTTAGTGCTCACCAACGGTGATAGCGTGTCGAATGTCTGCGTGAGTGCCCCTGTGAGCAACAGCGATCATCACACGGTGTGGTTTGAGATAAAAGCTAAAGTACAGGCCAAACAGCAAGCTCAAAGTCCTAAACTTCAAGAACACTGACTTTAATAAAATGGCCGAGTACCTAAAGGAGGAGATGACAGGGTGGAAGGAGATTATTAAGGGAAGTGGAATTGCTATGGGCTAAACTAAAGGTGGCAATAAAAGGGGCAACAGCTAAATATGTAAAAAAGTAAATAAAAACAAGAGGAGAAGGAAACATTTGGTTTTCCCATAAAGGCAAAAAACACATCTTTCGCAGAATTCAAAAGCTTGCAAACAGAAGAACACAGAAATGAATACAGGATCAAACTCAGAGTCAAAAAGAGAAATAAGGATAGAAAAATCAAAGGCAGAGGAAAAGATGGCTAAAGATGTTAAGGGTGGCGACAAAGCTTTCTTCAGGTATATTCGGGTAAGGAAGAATATCAGAGTTGGAATTGCAGGACTCAGAAGTGCTGGGAAAGGACTCATGGAAAGTGACATAGAAAAATCAAAATTGCTAAACAAATACTTCTGCTCTGTTTTTACTAAAGAAAATCCTGGAGATGGACCAAATGTGACTCCCAAATATGAAAATGGGAATGAAGTAGATACCACACCATTCACAGAAAACGAGGTGATGGAACAACTTGCTAAACTGAAGTGGACAAAGACATGGGACCGGATGGGATACATCCCAGGATACTGAAAGAGCTCAGAGAGGTTCTTGCAGGGCCGTTAAAGGATGTATTCAACAGATCCTTGGAAACTGGAGAGGTTCCTCAGGACTGGAGAATGGCTGATGTTGTACCTCTACACAAAAGTGGTGACAGGGAAGAAGTGTCAAACAAACTATAGACCCATGAGCCTTACTTCGGTGGCGGGAAAAGTAATGGAGGCACTCCTGAAAGAGCGAATAGTGAACTTTCTCAAAACCAACAGGTTGCAAGATCCGAGGCAAAATGGTTTTACTGAAGGATGGTCTTGCCAAACAAATCGGATTGAGTTCTTTGACTGGGTGACCAAGGAACTAGATCAGGGGCATGTGATGGCTGTCATCTACCTGGATTTCAGCAAAGCCTTTGATACTGTTCCTCATAGCTTGGAATGGGTCCCAAGATGGTAAACTGGATTAGAAATTGGTTGACTGACAGATGACAGAAGGTGATGGTACATGGAGCTCACTCGGATGAAAGGAAGGTGATTAGCGGGGTGCCCCAGGGTTTGGTCCTGGGCCCGGCACTGTTCAATGTATTTGTGAGTGATATTGCTGAAGGACTGAATGGAAGGGTCTGTCTTTTTGCAGATGAGACAAAAATTTGCTACAGAGTGGACTCCCCCCAGGGAGTGGATAACATGAGGAAAGATCTACAAAATCTGGAAGAATGGTCTAATGCTTGGCAATTACGATTTAATGTGAAAAAGTGCAGTGCCATGCACTTGGGTAGCAGAAATTCAAGGGAAATGTACGCAGTAGGAGGCGAGAGGTTGGTGTGCATGGTTCAGGAGAAAGACCTTGGTGTGATGATGATCTCAAGATGGCAAAACAGTGTGACAAGTCGGTGGCAAAAGCCAGGAGGATGTTGGGCTGCATTCAAAGAGGGATTACCAGCAGAAAGGAAGAGGTACATATGTCACTGTACAGGTCGCTGGTGAGGCCTCACTTGGAATACTGTGTTCAGTTTTGGAGACCATATCTTGCAAAAGATGTAAAAAGACTGGAAACTGTTCAGAGGAAGGCGACCAAAATGATTTGGAGCCTGCGTAAGAAACCTTATGAGAAGAGACTTGAAGACCTAAATATGTACACTTTGGAGGAGAGGCAGGATAGGGGAGATATGATTCAGACCTTTAAATACTTAGAGGAACGATGAACAAACAAACCTCTTCCAAAGACGGGGAAGCTGCAAAACTAGAGGGCATAACATGAAGCTGCATGGTGGTAAATTGAAAGGCAATGTCAGGAAATATTTTTTCACTGAAAGGGTGGTGGATGCTTGAAATGCTCTCCCGATGGAAGTGATGGGGCAAACACGGTTTCGGAATTCAAAACAGCATGGGACAAGCACAGCGGATCCCTTTACAGCAACAGGATAAAAGCAAAATAAACTGAACCATCTAACTTCTCAACAAATAGGGGTGTCCTACATGGAGTGGTGGGTCCACCCCTAAACAAAGACATGGGGAGGGGTGGCCTCCACAGAGCGTCAGGTGCACCTACTCTTGCCGTATTGCTGGGCAGACTGGCTGGACCATGCTGGTCTTTATCTGCCATCATTTACTATGTTACTAAGTTACTATGGAAGCCCAGACCAGCTGTATTCCACACTTTAAGAAAAATGGAGGGAAACTGCAAGCGTGGTTTAAAGGTGAGGTCAGAGAGGCTGTTGCCAAAAAAGCATCTTTTAGGGAATTGAAAAAGGAGCCAAATGACGAAAACTGGAAACATTAGCACTGGCAAGTTAGATGCAAGGCATTGATAAGACAGGCAAAGAGAGAATTTGAGAAGAAGCTTGCTGTGGAAGCAAAAATACTTAATAAAGACTTTTTCAAGAACATTCGTAACAAAAAACCTGTGACAGTCAGTTGGACCATAAGAGGGGACAAGGCTATAGCGGAGAGACTGTATGAATTCTTTGCTTTGGTCTTTACTGAGGAAGATGTAGGGATGTTATCCATGACTGAAATGGTATTTAAAGGTGATGCCGCAGATGAATTGAAGGAAATATCAATACACCGGGAAGATGTGCTACAACTATTTGATAAGCTGAAGAGTAGCAAATCACCTGGACCAGATGGTATACATCCAAAGGTGTTGAAAGAACTGAAATATGAGATTTCAGACCTACTATTAGTAAGTTCATATGAACTATCATTAAAATCATCTGTAATACCTGAAGATTGGAGGATGGCCAGTGTAACGGCAATTTTTAAAAAAGGTTCCAGGGGTGTTCCAGGAAACTACAGACTGGTGAACCTGATGTCGGTAGCAGGAAAAATGGTAGAAACCATTTAAAAGAACAGAATGATTGAACATATAGATGGCCATGGCTTAATGGGATACAGCCAACATGACTTTAGCAAGGAAGATCTTGTCTTACTAATCTGTTATGCTATTTTGAAGTTGTGAATAAACAGGTAGACAAAGATAAGCCAGTTGATATAGTGTATCTGGATTTTGAGAGAGCCTTTGACAAAGTCCCTCATGAGAGACTTTTGGCAATATTAAAAAGTCATGGGATAGGAGGCAGTATATTTGTGGATAGAAAGCAGAGGTTAGGGCTAAATCGCAAATTTTCCCAGTAGAGAAAGGTGAATAGTGGAGTACCTCAGGGATCTGTGCTGGGTCCACTGCTTTTTAACAAATTTGCAGATGACACAAAATTATTCAAAGTTGTTAAAACCCATGATGGTGAAAAATTGCGAGAGGACCTTGATAAATTGGAAGACTGGGCATTCAAATGGCAGATTAAATTTAAAGTGGACAAGTGCAAAGTTATGCACCTGTGAAAGAACAATCCAAACTATAGTTACATGATGCAAGGTTCCACATTAGGAACCACCATCCAGGAAAAAGATTTAGGCGTCATCGTGGATAACATGTTGAAACCCTCGGCCCAGTGTGCAGTGGTGGCCAAGAGAGCAAATAGAATGCTAGGTATCATAAGGAAAGGAATGGAGAATAAAACAAAGGATATTATAATGCCTCTATATCGTTCCATGGTGAGACCGCACCTTGAATATTGTGTGCAATTCTTGTCACTATATCTTAAAAAGGGTCTAGCGTTATTAGAAAAGGTGCAGAGAAGAGCCACCAAAATGGTAAAGGGGATGGAAGGATGCCCCTATGAAGAGAGGCTAAAAAGGTTAGGGCTCTTCAACCTGGAAGAGTCGGCTGAGGGGAGATATGATAAAGGTCTCTAAATTAATGTATGGAGTGGAACGGGTAAACGTAGATCGATTGCTTACACCATCAAAATATAGACAGACAAGGAGACATGCAATGAAGCTACAGGGTAACCTATTTAAGACTAATAAGAAAATATTATTATTTTTTCTCTCAACGTGTAATCAAACTCTGGAATTCATTACCGGAGGATGTAGTAAAAGCTGTATTGTAGCCGGGTTTAAAAAAGGTTTGTGCAAGTTCCTGGAGGAAAGGTCCATAAACCATTATTAAAGGGGACCTGGAATATCCACTGTTTGTCCCAAAACAAGCATTTTGGAACCTGTGTCTTTTGGGAAACTGCTAGGTACATATGACCTAGATTGGCCACTGTTGGAAACAGGATACTGGGCTTGATGGACCTTGGTCTGACCCAGTATGGCATATCATGTTCTTAAAAGAATCAATTAGCACAGTGGTTCTTAACCAGTCCTCCTTGAACCCCTAGGCCAGTCAGGTGTTCAGGATAGCCCTAATGAATATGCATGAGATATATATGCATTAGAGAGAGCCTGCCAACCTGACTGGTTTGTGGCCCTCCAGTGCTGGATTCGGAGACCCCTGCCTTACACCTCTGTCATTTAAGATTGTGAGTGGGCAAGGTGCAGATGTCCTAGACATCAAAAGGGTAGATAGAATGTGCCAATGCCTCCTCAATTCTCACCACCACCAAAAAGTTGTCTAATAGACAATATTTTGGTGGTGGTGAGAAGCAAAGAGGCATGTGACAAATTCTATCTAACCTTTTTGATGTCTTGGAGATCTGCACCTTGCCCACTCACATTCTTAAATGACAGAGATGTAAGGCAGGGGTCTCCGAATCCAGCCCTAGAGGGCCACAAACCAGTCAAGTTGGCAGGATATCTCTAATGCATATATATCTCATGCATATTCATTAGGGCTATCCTGAACACCCGACTGGCCTAGGGGTTCAAGGAGGACTGGTTAAGAACCACTGAATTAGCAGATTCGGCCACTACTGGATCCATACGAGTCTTTTCAGTTATGAGGAAGCCTGGATATGGATCTCTGGAACAACGGACAATGGCAAATGCTCAAAGTTCCGCTCCATTCATTCACATCCACAGCGGATGACACACAATGCATTCACAACCCCATGGAACACAGGGCTCCTCTGCGCTTTTCTTATGTTTCTGCTGATTCAGAAAATATTACATAAAGTTCTAAAGAACAAGTCACAAATTATTCTAGTTGCCTCTCATTTGCCAAGAGAGATCTTGTTTCCCAGTCTGTTCTCCCTTTACTCAGTCACCTCTATTCTGGAACACAATCCCACTCTGCTCGGACAAAAAGGACTAATCCACGTGAATCTGAACCTGTCTAATGGTGTGGAGATTGACATCCAGTATCCCAGGATGTAAAGAACATTATAATAGTTTCTAGACGTCCTTCAACATGCAGATCCGTTCGGTTTGATAGGGAGCAATATACATGATGGGCTGCCACCCATAATCAAGATCCTTCATCTTGTCTACAAGCAGAATCCTGTTACCTTCTTCACTTCTCCAAGTCGGATCTCGGAACAACGTCTGTAAGGATCCACCCAGCGGCAATAGCTGCCTACCATGACTAAGTGGAAGAAAAACCTTAGTTTCCATATTTGAGAGTCCTCATGAATACAGGCCCCCCCCCCCCCCTAAATCTTCCATATCCTGCCTAGTATCTCATTGTTCTCACTAAATGCATGGGCAGCCCTTTAGGCCTTGCCTAATTTAAGCACCTCACATGGGAAACAACTGTTAGTGTGAGGTGTTGGAGGATTTGGGGCTTACTTTTCGCCCCTTTGACTGACTTAGCTACAGTGAGCCACTTTCTGGGATGTGCGGAATTCGGCAGCTGCATCAGAGGGCAGCCCTGCTACTGGAAGAGGTCCTCCCCCAACCGACATAAGAGCTTGCTGCTGCTGCTACACTTGGCCAGTGGGGCATAGACCAAAGGGGCAGATCATGCCCTATTGGTGCCCCTTCAGGGAACCGGCGGTCAGCAGCAGACTCTTCCTTGTCTTGTTCACAGAGATGGGGAAGCGGAAGAACAAGGGAGGAGGTAAAGGGAACCCTATTACCTTTGTCAAGGTAAAACTATTGGGCCTATCAATAGGTATTTGACTCCCCTTCCTGTGAGTCAGTCTTCTATCATCTAATGGTCCAGCTGACTGTGCCCAGGCTTCTTGCTTCAAATGTACCTGAAATGTTTTTATTGTGTCTCTATGGCAAACCTCTTTACAAATTGTTTTTGCCTTCCTTATCAATACTTTGCATCTTTAACTTTGCACTGCCTATTTTCTTCACTTTGGTTAATGTCTCAGTGTTTTGAAAGATGTTTTTGTTGTGCTCTGATAGCCTCCTTATCTCACCCTTTAACCATGCTGGCTATCATTTGTCCTTCCTTCCACCTTTCATAAAGCATGGTCTGGGCTTGCAAGATTGTATTTTTAAACAGAGTCCATGCCTGAGTTAAACTCTTGATCTTTGCAACTGCTCCTTTTTTTTTTTTTCTAACCACTTTCCTCATTTTATCATAGGGGTATGTTTACTAAGCAGCGGTAGCGGCTGCCGTGCGGTATTGGAGCCACGGCCCCATTGAATTCAATGGGGCCGCGGCTCTGATGCCGCACGGCAGCCGCTACCGCTGCTTAGTAAATATACCCCATAGTCTCCCTTTTGAATATTAAACACTTTCACAGTAAGTTTCCTTTATCTATGCATTCCGTTAAGTCAAATTAGATCATATTATGATCACTAGTGCCAAGTGGTCCTAACATAATTAAGCTGTTGTACCAGATCCTGTGTTTCACAAGGATTAAATCTAAACATGCTAATTGTACCAAAGGAAATCACAAGATACAACTCGACAACAGCAAATCAAGCCTTCAGTTTATGTGCTCCAAAACTTTGGAACATCCTTCCAACACACATTAGGGCCATCTCTCTGATCTCAGCCAGTTCAAGAAGGCCCTGAAACACTACCTTTTTCTCAAATATTTCCCAGTGAACGAAGAAATACAGTTACACCTAAATATCACCTTCTGACCACCTAATCTTTCCTCAACTGCACACTACACTACACTACTCTACACTATGTATATAGTTGTTCTTGTTGCTGTTTCTGTATATAGTTCCTCCTGTTATCCAGGTTGACTTCCCTGTTATATGTAATGAACAGATAAATGTAACTTGTCTGAAGTTTCTTGTTCCATGTAAACCGCGCTGATATCGAATAGTGCGGTATATAAAAAATGTTAATAAATAAATAATAAAAATAAAATAGCTCCTTCTCTAACCCATCTCCAAACCAGCTACTCCATGAAGCGGTCATTTATTTTATCTAGGAACTTTACTTTCCCAGCATGTCCTGAGGTGGCATTGAATTTTAGAAATCCTATTTGTGAGCTGGATGTCTGAAAAGGGCACGAGACATGCAAAGCATGGAGACGTCCTGGAAGCCATTTTAGAAGCTTTTTCTGGGACTTCAAACACAGGTCATTCTAAATGTGTCTGTTTATGGTTTTATGATTGTGGGGTTTTTTTGTTCAATTATGAAGGAAGGTCCAAGTTTTGAGATCAATAATTCTGTCTTTTACCATCATTGGCTGACCATCTATGTATGTGGTCTATATGCTCCGGTGCCCCTGCAATAAATATTATGTCGGTAAGACTGTGGCAATTGTTTTTGTTTTAAGATAAACGCATCCACAATCTTTTGAAGGTTCGGGAAGAAGCATCATTAGTTCAGCATTGTCTGCAAAATCATCATGATTTTCAATATCATTGTTGCAGAGCTATTGATTGTTGTCTCTGCTAATCAACGAGGAGGTGATCAAGGTAAAGGTTTGTTGCAATGCGAGCAGCGTTATATTTTTAATCTTAATGCCCTTGAGCCGGTGGGATTAAACAATAAAATTAATTGGGGGCCTTTCTCTAATATTCCTTTTTCAGTCTTTTGACAGATAGTGCCGGGTTGTACGTGCGTGTTCCAAATGTACCTCTCCTTTTAAATGAAAGCCCGTGAGCACTGTGGTTGCACCAATCAGGTATACGCCAGTCTCTGGTTGCTGTCTTCGGTTTAAAGCGAGTGGCTTCGGGCGCTGTTTTTCTGCACAGAATTTATTCTGGCTGATAGTTTAATCCCTGAAGAAGCTTTTTATAAGCAAAACAAAGATCTTTGTAGGGTTAACTTTATTTGTTTTACGGACCCAAGATTAGGGCATTATGACTGTTGGTTTGAGTGATTTTATGAATTCTGCAGAGGTACCCAGCCGAGAGTTAAGGCGGCTACTGGCATAAAAATTTTCTGCAGGCGGCTTTGGCTAATCGACGCTATCAGAAGATAACGCAATAGAAGCTGGCTGCCTTCAGATAAGTAAACCGTTTAAGACAGCTAGTTATGAGCTTGTGAGCTGTTTCTTCCACATGTAAGTGCTGTCGAACGAAGCTCATTTTGCTTATAATGTGACTTGGCCATGTTCTATTTCGTTGGCTGTTTTAGCGGCAGTTATTGCTGAGGCGCCTCGTGGTACCCTCTGCTCTATAAAGTTCAAAAGTTTAATACATTTTAGTAATAGATTATAATATTGCATATTCTAATAAACTGAGGAGTTTTCTAAGTCAGCGATGTTGAGCTTGTTTTTTTTTGCCCTATGGCTTTAAGTAGCCGCATAGAGGGACGAGATGTTATCCTGAGGATTTATCTCCCCAGCTAAATATTTAAATATTGGAGTATGTTGTTGCCCTTGTTTTGGTTCCTTCTATGAGGTGTTGGACCTATTCAGTTGGGTTGAAAAGATGATATAGTGTATTGTTTGGTAGTTAAAGGTCTGAGAGTTGTATGGTGTTATTGATATTTTAACTCTCAGTATGAATATTGGTTAGGGACATCCTGAAAATCAGGCTGTATTGTGGTCCTCCAAGACTGGAGTTTGCCATCCCTGTGATAGAGGCATTTGAATACTTCCATGGCATAAATCAACAGGAGGTGGGCTTCTTTTCATTGAAAGGAAACTCGGGAACGAAGGTGTAAAGGGATAGATTCGGAGGTTCTGAACCCAATTCTCAAGACACACCAAACCTCGCACGTTTTCAGAATATCCATTCTTTGCACGTTTCTCACGCATATTCGTGACGGATATCCTGAAAACTCGACTGGCTAGATGTGTTCAGAGGACTGGGTTGAGAACCATTGATCTCGGGAAATATTTCCTTATGGAGAGAGTGGTAGATGTATGGAACAGCTTCAGGGGAGGTGGAGGAACTGAGGACTGTATCTGAATTCAAGAAAGCGTGGGATAAGCACGGAGGATCTCAGAGGGAGAGGACGGGATTGTAGAGCTTAGCAGCTGCTGTGGACGGACAGACTGGCTATGCCATACGGCCTTTATTGCTGCCGTTCTCTAAGCTACAAATGTCACCTGAATGTGAGATATCCCTCCACATCTCTCCTTCAGACAGGTTTAGCAGTTGGGATGACTGTTGTCGATAAAACACAAGCTTGATTCTTGCACAGTTTGCTTGTTGCAGTTCTGATTTTTGGTTCAGAAAAGGCTCTTAAATCTATTTAGGGTCTTTCCCATCTTTTGCTTTTCTGTTCTGTTTCTTGGGCAGAGGATTTACTGCTGATCGAGCTAATCAGGTGGGGCAGGCCTTATCTTCAGTTGATTTCCTGCCACAGTGCCAGCTCTGAGAAGTAAGAGGTCCACGGGTCACTCTTTGCAGCTGGTCCCACTGTTGTATCTCCGTCAGACACACCCCTTTCCATAATGTTTTCTGTGTTTACTTGTGGCTTTGCCTGTCTGTCTTATTTATTTATTTATTTATTTATTTATTTATTTACATTCTCTTATATACCGCGCTATTCTGCATCAGTGCGGTTTACACTGAACAAACTGAAATTACATTGAACAGGGCATTATAACTTATATTGAAAGCTTCAAATGCAGGGACTGTCTGCACTGTGTCTGAAGTGCTGCGTATGTGATAGCACTATACAAAAGAACACTAATCCTTACATTGAATATATTGTGGCTATCTCTACCCCAGGTCATCTTGAGGTTCTGCCAGTCTTGCTTGTCTAGAATACATTACAAGGTGTTCGAGGACTCCCGGGAAAGTTTCTCTAGAAATCCCAGGCTAGACTGACATGATAGATAAAGCAGGATTAGATTGAAATCTCATGATGAAATGGAATTATGCTGGCAGCTCTAAGGGGCTCATTGCTGTCTGTTCCTAACACCATTAATGCAAGCTAACTAAAGCAAAATTTAATGCAGCCTGAATCTAGATCCCAGTTAAAACAGGCCAGTGATGTTCATAACGAGATATAGTCGAGAGATAATTGATGAAGGAACCCCAGGACTCGGCAGCAGTAAACAAGCCAGCTTAAGCATACAACTTACCAGCAAAAATATTTATAATATAACAAGCGCACTGGGATCTTGGCAAATTTTCTTGGAATCTAGAAACCAGCCATTGAGATCTCAGTGACAGTGCCCTGCCCCCCCCCCCAAAGGTGTACAGCAGCTCCTTTTTAAAGGGCCTGATTTACTATTTTCTGTGGGGGGGGGGAAGCTTAATAAGGCCTTTGTGTCATTGTACAGTAACCCTTCTCCTGCCCCTCCCACACCCCCAGTGAGTAGGTCGTCAGCAGCACATTGGTGACTCTTTGTACCTGCATCTGAAGCAACTTCCTTTTTAGTTTCATGTATCACAATGGCCTGGTAATATTTTATTTATTTATTTAACAGTTGCTTATATACCGCTACCTTCCACAGATCAGGTGTGGTTTACATTGAACAAGGAATGAAGAGATTAACAGGTCTGTTTTACATGAAACATTAATTAACTAGGTACAATTTTGCTAAATACATGAAACATTAATTAACTAGGTACAATTTTGCTAAATACATTTAAACATGAATTGGACTAAGTATGGTAAATAATTTGTTAAACAACAATCGAACTATTTACATATATAAATTTGTAAAGCAAACCGATCTTCCATAGCTCTCATGCTCTGCCTTCACCTAGTCTCTCTCTCTTTACATGGAGCTTGAACTGTGCAGTGCAGGAAGTTTGACTGATCTTGCTGTTTGTCTTGGGAGGTTTGAAACGGCGAGATCAGTCTGAAATGCCTCCACTGCGCGGCTCAAGCTCCTTGTAGAGAGCCAATCGCAATGGAGTTAAGTCATCACCAGGGCATAAAAGTGCCAGGATGCAATTTGTAGGCGCCATGGAAACTTGGTACCTGGGACTTGTCAAGTTCTGCGCTACTACCTTTACCATTTGTATAGCATTACAAAGCATATCCTGACTATACTTGATCTTGTCTGCTCTCAGAAATTGAGTAGAGTTGGACTTGGTTAGTACTTGGATGGAAAATCACTTTGGAGTACTAGGTGCTGTAGGGTTACTGTGTGAAAGAAAAGCTTGGCAATCTACTTCCAGTTGCATCTTGCCAAAAAAGCCCAGGGTATAGTCCCAACATAGACAGCTGTCCACAGGATCACCAGGAGTCGACGTTTACTCGACAGTATCCAGACATCAACAAGAACACACCTTCACCCAATCTATTGCAACATGGAGAAATCCATAGCAGCAGCAGAACTAAAAGAAGCCACCTTATCAGGGCCCCTAGACTCTTGTCCTCTGAATAACTCTTGATGCAGTTCCCAAAGGGGTGAGCACTTCTAGACACCCTTTCAGGAGTGTCTCACTCCCAGCACCTTTTCAGTTATAGTTTGCCACTGATGATATCACAGAGGCTCCTAATGAAGATGCCCAGAATCGGATAGGAAGGCAGGATCGGTGACCATTTAAGAACATGAGAAATGCGTTACTGGTTTCATCAAGCCCAGTTTCCTGTTTCCAACAGGGCCAATCCAGGTCACCAGTACCTGTCAGGTTCCCAAGAAGGCACAAAGGTACCACAATGCTTGTACTGGGGCAAGCAGTGGATTTCCCGGGTCCTCTTTAATAATGGTTTATGGACATTTCCTCCATGAACTTGTATTATCCACAATGATGCCTAAATCTTTTTTCTAGGTGGTGATTTCTAAGGTGGTACCTTGCATTATGTAAATGTAGTTTGGGTTGCTCTTTCCTAGAGGTGCATAACTTTGCACTTGTCCATATTAAATTTCATTTGCCATTTGAACATCCAGCCTTCTAATTTTTCAACTTTAACAACTTTAAATAATTTTGTGCTATCTGCAAATTTGATCACCTCACTCATTATTCCTATTTCCAGGTCATTTATGAATATAGTAAAAAGCAGCGGGCCCAGCACAAATCCCTGGGGTAGTCCACTATCCACCTTTTCTCCATTGAGACAATTGGCCATTTAGCCCTACTCTCTGCTTTCTATGTTTTAACTAGTTCCAGATTCACAGTGGTACACTGCCTCCTATCCCATGACTTTTTAATTTTGCCAAGAGTCTCTCATGAGAGACTGTCAAAGGCCTTCTGAAAATCCAGATACACTATATCAACCGGCTCACTTTTGTCTACCTGTTTAATCACACCTTCAAAAAATGTAACAGATTAGTAAGACAAGACTTTCCTTGGCTAAATCCATGTTGGTTTTCTCCCATTAAACCATGACTATATACATATTCAGTAATTTTATTCTTTTATAATGGTTTCTATCATTTTGCCTGGTATTGATGTCAAGCTCACAGGTCTGTAGTTTCCCGGATCACCCCTGGAACCCTTTTTAAAAATTGGAGTTACATTGGCCACTCTCCAATCCTCAGGTACTACAGATGATTTTAATGATAGTTCACAGGTTACTAATAGTAGGTCTGCAATCTCATATTTCAGTTCTTTCAACACCCTTGGATGTATACCATCCGGTCCAGGTGATTTGCTACTCTTCAGTTTATCAAACAGTTGTAATAGATCTTCCTGGTGTATTGATATTTCTTTCAGTTTTTCTGTGGCATCACCTTTAAATACCATTTCAGGCACAGGAAACTTCCCTACATCTTCAGTAAAGACCGAAGAAAAGAATTCTTTCAGTCTCTCCGTTATGGCCTTGTCCCCTCTTAGTGCCCCTTTTACCCCTCTATCATCTATTGATCCAACTGACTCACATGTTTTTTGTTATGAATGTACTTGAAAAAGTCTTTGTTATGCATTTTTGCTTCCATAGCAAGCTTCTTCTCAAATTTGTTTTGCCTGCCTTATCAATGTCTTGCATCTAACCTGCCAATGCTTATGTTGTTTCCTGTGTTCATCATTTATGCTCCTTTTACATAACCCACCGAACTATATTCCCTAAGAAAGAAAAAAAGGAAAAGAACAAAGACTCAAATCAATCTTTACCCTATACAAACCTTTCCAGCTGAGTTGGCTCAAAGAATATATATTTCTTGCCCTGGTGAAACAAAAGATATTTGCAAGGAAACTTCAAGTAAAAAGAAGCTCCTAATGCAGGGGTCTCAAACCAGTCAGATTTTCAGGGTATCCCTAATGAATATGCATGAGAGAGATATTTGCATACAAGGGGGCAGTGCATGCAAATATCTCATGCATATTCATTATGGATACCCTGAAAACTTCCATTTCTGTGTGGCACAGACACATCTGGAAATACTTGAGTTGGATGACCAAAAAAATTAGCTTGTGTCTTAGAAAAATGCAAACGAAGGATCTGGCCTTATCACTTTCAATCAAGAATGTAACCTACAATGTAGCTTGAGAATATATATCCTCAACAGACATCTGCAGAAACTCAGACAAATCAAGACTAGGCACATTCAATTGGTCAAGATCCTGCCCCCCCAACTGCCATTTCTCCCGCATCCTCTTTAACACCTTTTTAGAAGATAGTAAATTCTGGACCAATGGGAGTGATCTGGTTGATCACTCCCTCCTCCTTCATCGCTTGCGAGAGGCAGGCCTATGTAGTACTGTTCATCACTGGTTTCATTCTTTCCTTTCTTCTCGATCCTGTGCGGTTCTTTCCCCCTCCCCTTCCACCCCCTCTTCGGACTCTTTTCCTCTTCCCTGTGGGGTTCCCCAGGGCTCTGTTTGGGCTCCTCTTCTTTTTAACCTCTTTCTGGCTCCCCTTGCGCTTTTAATTCAACAGTCTGGAGTTTCCGCTTTCCTTTATGCCGATGATATCGTCTTACTTCATCATACTTCCTCCACTTGTCCTGATCTTTCTGTACTCAATTCCTGTCTTGCTGAAGTGGCCAATTGGTTGACTCTTAACTGTCTTCACCTTAATCTCACTAAAACTGTTGCTATTTGGTTTTCTCATAGTAGTCCACCCCTCCTTCTGGCCCCCTCATTTTCTGGCTCCTCTGTCCCTTTAGTCTCCACTTTTCGTTACCTTGGTGTTCACTTTGACTCTGATCTATCCTTTCAGGCCCACCTCTCCCACGTCACTAAATCGTCTTTCTTTTTCCTCCGTCAAATTCGTGCAGTTCGTCCTTTTCTATCCCCTTCGGCCCTTTCTACCCTGCTGTTGTCCCGGGTTATGTCTCGTGTGGATTTCGCTAACTCTGCTCTCATTGGGCTTCCTAAGTCTCGGTTATCTCGGCTGCAACGGATACAGAATACTGCCGCTCGCCTTGTCTGTCACGCTTCTCCTCGGGACCACATAACACCTCTGCTCTTCCGCCTTCACTGGTTGCCTTTCCCTTACCGTTCTCAATTCAAGCTACTCACTTTGGTTCACAAAGCTCTCCATAAAGGCACCCCTCAATATCTCTCCGACCTCCTTTCCTTTCACTCTCCCCGGTATACTCCCCGCTCTTTCCATCTCAACCGCCTCACTCTTCCTTCCCCTTCTCGTGCTCACCTTCAATCCACCCATTCTTCTGCTTTCTTCTTTGTTGGTCCCGCCCTCTGGAATTCCCTCCCCTCTTCCCTTCGTTTAGAACCCCATCATACCACCTTTAAACAAAATCTGAAAACCCACCTTTGTTTCTCTGGCTTTCGATGTGCCCTCCCCTTTTGTGTAATTTCCATTTCCCTTGCCCTCCACCTACCTTCTTGTTTCTTTCCCCATCCCTCATTGTCTCTCCTGTCTACACTGTCTTTTTTATGAAGGAATTGTAATTTTCTTTTTCCTTTTCCATGGCTCCGGCCTCTTATTAAACCTGTTTTTAATTGTACACCGCTTTGATTATTGGAGAAAGGCGGTTTTATCAAAAAACAATAAACATAAACATAAACATGGCCAACTTAATTGCTTCTGACTCATGAATCAATAGAACAATTGGGGGATACATTTATTCTCCAGGACCAAGCAGGAAGTCAGTCCTCACATATGGGGTGACGTCGGCGCCGACGGAGCCCTCGTGCGGAGCATTTCCCCAGCTTTCAAAGAAAGCCTTTGGGAATGCAGCACGCATGCGCGGTCCCCTTCCCGCCCAAGGGTGCCATCTTGCTCAGTCTTTCTTTTTCCGCAGAGCCTAACGGACGTAGTTTGTGTCACCCGGTAAAAAGTTGATTTTTCTTTGATTTTTCGCGTCCCTTATCCGGTTCGATGCTGCTTCCCCATCCCGCCTCAGCTCGGTACACCAGTATCGAGCCTGGATCTTCTTTTTCGTTTTTTGCCCTTTGTGACTAGCGTTCGCGCTTTTTCTGTTATTTTCACTGGCAGCCCTTTCTTTTGACCTTGCAGGGGCCCTTTTTCCCCCCGATGGCTGCCAGCGGGTTTAAGAAGTGTGATCGGTGTAAGAAACTCATGTCTCTCACCGACACACATGACTGCTGCCTCTGATGCCTTGGGCCCGACCATGACCTGCTGTTCACTGGCCCGTGCGGCAAGATGTCGTCGAAGGCGCTTCGGAGCCGTCAGCATCAACGTGAAAGAATTTTTTTTGGAGTCCGCGTCCGGCAGGGCCCGGACTTCGTCAGAGGCCTTGACATCTCAGGAGTCTGACCCCAAGCGCCATCATGGGTCCTCTGAAAGGGGGTTTCCCTCCTGGGAGCACAAAAGGAAGAAGAAGCTCGTGAGGGCAGTATCAGTTGAGGCACCTGGATCCTCGAGGACCATGTCGTGCAGCCCTGACCGCCGTCCCGGGCTCTTGGAGTCGGAGCGGCCGACCAAACTGCCTCGCCAAGAGCCGGAGTCCCCAAGTCAGGTAACATCTATTGTCCTCGTGGATTCTCCTCTGGGAGAACTGACAGGCGTCGGGCCCTGAGTCGGGGGCTGCGGGGTCTCCTGAGCTCGGTCTCAGGTTGACGGCCCTGGAGAGCAGCCTGGCTGCCTTCATGGAGCAGCAGCAGGTACTGATCGCCGGTCTGACCGGTGCATCTGCCCCAACCACCGGACCTCGGCGTCTAAGTCGACCCCGGAGGCCGAGCCGATCCTCGAGTCAATCAAGTCTCGACTTGATCCTCGGCCAAGGTCTCCCTCGACCTCCCGTGCGGGGCCGAGGTTGTCGACGCCAGTGCCCTCGGTGTCGGGGCGGGTGGCATTGAGGCCCACACGGCCAGAGCCGCTTGACTCCTCCTCGGAGGAGTCAGTGTGGGAGACGGAGGACGAGGAGTCCCCTGACACCTTCCAGACCCGATGCGTCCCGTCGGACTCCCCAGAGTCTGAGCCTCGGAAAAGGTCCCCGCCGGAGGATACCCGGTTCTCGGACTTCGTCAGGGACATGGCCAAGGCTTTGGCATTCCTTGCGGAGGCCGAGGAGGAATCTCGAGCCGAAGAGCTCGATGCCCTCCAGTATAACTTTCTTCCGAAGGAAGCCTTTACTGTTCCTGTTCCTCCGATGCTGGAATGGCTGCTCTTCCGCATGTGGGAAGCACCGGCCTTGGCGCCGGTTCTTAGCAAATGGATCAATTCCATTTATCGAGTCAGTAAGAGCCCTGGGTTCCAAAAGGCGCAGCTACCGCACAACTCCATGGTTGTGGAATCGGCCATGCACAGGCTGAAAAGTCAAAAAATGCACTCCTTGGTGCCTCCCGGCCGGGAGGTCCGGAACCTGAATGCCCTCGGTAGAAAGTGCTTCCAGGGCTCTATGCTATATTGCCATGTCCAGACTTACCAGCTGTACATGGGCATGTACCTACGGGACCTGGCAAAGGAGATTGCCGGGTTCTCGGCTGGTCTCTCTGAGGAACCCTTGCAGATATTCAAAGCCTTGTCTATAGGGATCTGAGAGTGCTCGAAGTTTATCTCTCAAGCAGCCTATGATGGCTTCGAGGCTTTGGCCCGGGTAGCCACGGCCGGCATCGGTGCACGCCGTCGGACCTGGAGTCATGGGTGCAGGACAAGTTGGTCGATGTCCCCTGCCGAAGTGACAACCTGTTCGGCAAGCCCATGACTGAAAAGGCTGCAGAAATCAAGACTGAGACTCTCACCAGGACAAGGCTGTCCAGAAAGACGTCTAGGAGGCAGTCCACCAGAAAGTCCTATGCCCTCAAGTGGCATAGGTTTATGGTATGGTGTGCTCAGCGCAATGAAGATCCTTTCTCTTGCCTTGTGCCAGTAGTACTGCAGTATCTACTTCACCTGTCAGACCTAGGCCTTAAGTCTAACTCTGTTCGGGTCCACCTCAGTGCTCTGTCAGCGCACCACTCACCGGTGGAGGGACAGTCTCTGTCGGTTGACCCCTTGGTGTCCAGATTCCTCAGAGTTCTGCTTCTGCTCAAGCCTCCGGTTCGTCCACCGGCGACTGAGTGGGATTTCAACGTGGTCTTGCAGCAACTTACTCACCCACCGTTTGAGCCGCTGGCTACTTGCCATTTGTGCTTCATCTCGTGGAAAGTGCTCTTCCAGGTGGCTCTTACCTCGGCCAGACGTGTGAGTTAACTACAAGCTCTGGTTTCTGATAGACCGTACACGCGGTTCTATAGGAACAGGGTGGTCCTACGGGCCTATCCCAAGTTCATCCCAAAATTGGTCTCCTCTTTCCACCTCAATCAGGTGGTTCTTCTGACCTTTTTTCCCAAGGCCGCATGCAAGCCTGGCTGAAACAGTATTGCATACCCTGGACTGTAAGAGGGCATTGTCCTTTTACATAGAACGTACGCAGGAGCATCGAAGGGCTACTCAGCTCTTTGTCTCGTTTGACCCTAATAGGATGGGGTTACCTATCTCCATGTGTATGTTGTCCACTTGGGTGGCAGATTGCATCGCCTGGGCATACAGGGCAGCCGACCTCCCCTTGCAGGGTCGGGTCACAGCCCACCGTGTCAGGGCAAAGGCCGCATCAGTAGCTCATCTCCGCTCTGTTCTGTTGACAGACATCTGTTGGACCGCAACTTGGTCTTCAAGCCAGACTTTTGCAGCCCATTACTGCCTGGAGAGAGTCACGGCGGGACAGTGTTTTTGGCCAGGCGGTACTCCATAATCTCTTTGAGGTTTAGGCAACTCCTACCCTCCGGCCCTTGTGTTGGGCTACCGTACGGGGTGCGTTCTCAGAGAAAATTCTTATCACGGATGCTGAGGCCCTTGAGAGGGAGCCATTTTTTTCAGCTCTGGGTTCACGGTAGCCTAGAGCTGGGGAGTCCCATATGTGAGGACTGACTTCCTGCTTGGTCCTGGAGAAAGTGTAGTTACTCACCTGTAACTGGTGTTCTCCAGGAGCAGCAGGAATCGGTCCTCACGGCCCTCCCTCCTCCCCTGGTACCTTTATTTTAATCTTTTGCTGTCTTTAGCCGTGTCATCAGACTGAGCAAGATGGCACCCTTGGGTGGGAAGGGGACGCACATGCACTCTGCATTCCCAAAGGCTTTCTTTGAAATGCTCCGCACGAGGGCTCTGTTAGCGCTGACGTCACCCCATATGTGAGGACTGATTCCTGCTGCTCCTGGAGAACACTTGTTACAGGTGAGTAACTACGTTACACGAGGGGATATGAGACACATGCGCTAATAGTTAAAGGTAACATGGGCTATGGAGGGTTAAGTGGCTTGCCCAAGACCACAAGGAACACCTGTGGGACTAGAAAACCCAGTCCTTCCGGCCAAAGGTTGCTGTTCTCTAGTGGGATTTGAACCCCCAACCTTCTAGCCTGAGGTACCTTGCCCCAACCACTAGGCCACTCCTCCCCTCCACTCCACTCCATTTACCCAATAAAAGAATCTCTGGTGGCCCCTGAACACCTCCACCTCCCATCCCCCCTTTCTGGTACCTTTAATCTGGGGTAGGAATGTTACCCACATGCTCCCGCCCCTGCATTGCCATCTTGAAAAATGGTGTCACCTGGCCCTGCGCAGTGCATCCTGGGATGCAACAGGCGATGCCAGACTGCCATATGAAGTGAGGTAAGACTGCCCTGTAAGGAAAAAATATCTTATCTAGCAGAGTGACCCTCCCGTGTTGCATTCTGGGATGCACGAGCTACAACATTTTGCTCACCCTCTTCTAAACTGCTTCCAGTCTCTTTATATCCATATCAAGATATGGCCTGCAAAATGGAACACGGTATTCTAAGTGAGGCCTCACCAGCAACATGTACAAGGGCATTATCACCTCTTCTTCTTTTCTGCTGGTTGTGCCGCTCTCTTTTCAACCTAGTATTCTTCTGGCTGTGGCTTTGTCACATTGTTTTGCCACCTTGGGATCCTCAGAAACTGTCACCTGAGATGTCTCTCCTGGTTTGTGCGCCTCAGCCTCTCACCTCCTATCAAATGGAACTGTTAGAAAGATCAGAAGACTAAGAATTGCCCCAAAACTGGACAGATCTGCAAAATGGAATCCACAGATGCCTGTAGATGACATACTGAAAAGTTTATCTGATGCTGGAGTAGTCGTACAGCATTCCTTTAACATTGACCTGCATGGGAAACCTGTGTGTATGACCTTGTCTAAAGTATGCAAAAGAAAACCTTGATATGTTTGAAACTTTTTGGAACAGTCACACTGGATATATTTTGGAGAAAAAAGTTTGAAGCCTACCTTTTTTTGGTGAGAGGAAGGGGGGATGAGGGGGCGGCAAAGGGTAGAGATTCCATTTCTTCTGCTTTTTTTTTTCTCTTTTCCTTGTGATTTTTTTTAACCTTACCTATAGTCTTCTATTCTCCTCTCCCTTCCCTCCTATTCTCTCACACACGCATTAATCCTCACCTTTCCACATCAGGGCTGGTTCTAGGCTTGTCTGAGCATTCTGCCTGCACACAGTCCTACTCCCACAGGCCACGCGAGCTGAAATGTATCCAGAGAACAGCAGCAGCATCTTCCCTTCTAGAAAGAGAGGACATAGGGAGATAGAGAGGAGATGCTGGGCACAGGGGAGGAGGAATAGGGAGATGGAGCCGAGGGGAAGCTGCAGGACACACGAAGTGTAGGGAGGTGGAGGGGTGCTGGGCACAGGGGAGGAGGAATAGGGAGATGGAGCCGAGGGGAGCTACTAAACACAAGGGAAGGGGACATAGAGAGGCGATGCTGGACATGGGAGGAAATAGGGAGAGGGGGAATGCTGGACAAGTTGGATAGGGAGAAAGGGGACAGATACTTGATGCGGGCAAGTTGGACAATAGAGACAGAGAAAGGGGGAGATATGCTGGGTACAGCAAGGAGAGGCAAAGGAGAGGGTTAGTGAAAGACTGGGGAAGGCGATAGAGTTGGGGAATAGGAGGGTCGGGTTTAAGGTTGAAAAGTGAGGTAGACTGACTAGAGGAGAGTAAGAAGGAGTCGACAGAGAGAGAAAAAGAAATGAAAGAAAGTTGAAAGGGAAAATACCAGTGTCCGAGATGGATGAAGGGGAGGAGGTGAAGAAGACAGGAGGGAGAGACGTGGCAGCAGATAGACTTGAGACCCTGAAAAGAGTTAAGAGAAGATGGAAGAACGCAGAAACCAGTGACTTGGAACCAACATGTTAGAACAATAAGACGAGCCAGACAACAAAGTTAGAAAACATTAATTTTATTTTCAATTTAGTGATTGGAATATGCCAGTTTTTGTAATTAACGTGTGCTGTTCTTTTCTGTGCATCGCTTTTATTGCTCTACATGCAGCGTCTGGCTTCTTGGTTTAAATTTTGTCTACAATTTTCTATTTTTAGTTATACTCTCACCAGGCACAGAATAAAAGATCAATCTATGTTGTAAATGTAGGATTGAGACCAGGTATTCTCTTAGCACCAGGTTCCTATGCAGGGATCAATAGTAATCTGGCTTGTGTTTTCCCGCTAGGTCTATAGGTTTTCTAGGGCCTAAGAAATATTTATGGTGCTGCCCTTTTCTAGATGGGCTCCTTGTTGTGGAAGTTAGTGCTATGGCATGGTAGATTTCGCTCTATAGGTCCTATATAGAGCTAAGCTGCTGGAATATAACAATCTGGTGTGATGCTGTTTGCACTCATTTATCAATCTAATCATGAAATCTGTCAACAAACCAAGAGAGCTTTTCAGCATTGTCCAGAAGCTCACTAGGGATACCTCGCAGCATTGTGCTAATCATCTAAACCCACAGGAATTTGACTACATGAGAGCAAAAAATCCAACCCAGACATGCTCCACCACACTACAAATTGATGACCATGAAATGAAAGAGCAACAGCATACATGGGAGGATTTCAGCATACCGACAGAATATAAAGAAGAGGACATAATACACGGGCTCAACACAACAACCTCACCATCAGACTCTTGACCAGTGGTTTGGATAAAAGTCACAAGAAGCCAGCTATCCCAACATATTCCAGCTATCCCACAGGGAGGAGTGGCCAAGTGGTTGGGGCAAGGTACCACAGGCCGGAAGGTCAGTGGTTCAAATCCCACTAGAGGACAGCAACCTTGGGCCGGAAGGACTGGGGTTTCTAGTCCCACAGGTGCTCCTTGTGGTCTTGGGCAAGCCACTTAACCCTCCATTGCCCATGTTCCCTGTAAGTATTAGTGTATGTGTCTCATATCCTCTCGTGTTAAATTTATCCCCCCAACTGCTTTGACCCGGTGAAAAGCGGGATATAAATGCAGCTAAATAGATAAATAAATATTCATAAAATTGTCAAAGACTCACTCCAACAAGGTTACATGCCGCAGTCCCTCAAGCACGCCATGATACGACCAATACTTAAAAGCAATAACCTAAACCAATCTGAACCAAAATCATATCATCCCATCTCCAGTTTACCGTTCCTTGCAAAAATAGTGGAAAAGACAGTGCGAAAACAACTGCAGGACCACATTGACATGAATGTCTCACTGGACATTCATCAGCATGGATTTAAACCCCGGCATGGTGTAGAAAGGCTATTCACATCATTCTTTGACAACCTCATAAGAGGTATAGATAATATAAATAATGGATTCCTGCTGGTATTCATAGACAAATCGGCATCCTTTGACACAGTGTCCCACGCTAAACTACTACAGCGCCTGCAACACATAGGATTGTGCAAAAACACTCTGAAATGGTTCACATCGTACCTCGAAGATCAAACACAGCAAGTCAAATGCGCACAAAATAACTCATTATGGTTCCCCGCAACACAAGGAATACCTCAGGGATCTGCCCTGTCATCCATGCTCTTCAATATTTACGTCCAACCCATATGTAACATCATCAGACAATATAAACTCTACTATCACATATATGCTGACGACATCATGGTGTATGCTCCACTCAGCCTACTAGCACTTGACATCACAACAATAACTAAATGCCTTGAGGACGTGAATGTGGCTCACAGAAAATAACCTGTCAGTCAACTACGATAAGACTGAGGCAGTGTTTGTCACCAGGAACCCTGCCTTCATTCCGCCACAGAATATCAGCTTTCTAAACAAACTCATAATAGTCAGAGATGAAGTTAGGTACTTGGGCATCACATTGGACAGAGCTCTGAACTTGAAATCTCATATCTCCAAAACTGCAAACGAGGCATATCAACGTTTGAGAACCATGCGCAAGATCAAGCCACTACTCAGCCAGGACCACTTCCGCACAGTGTGCCAAGCACTCATTACACCTCTGCTTGATTACAGGAATTCTTTATATCAAGGCCTCCCCCAGCAAACCCTACAACCACTCCAAATGGTGCAAACCACCACAGCACGCATTATCACTGGCATGCCAAGATCAGAACACATCACCCCCTATCTTACAGCAACTACACTGGCTCCCAATGGTAGCCAGAGCAAAATTTAAAATAATCATGATCATTTTCAAAATCATCCACCATCTTTCAGCAGATGCACTACAAGAAATCGTAGCAAGAAACATCAGTAATAGACCAAGAATATCTATGACAACATGATCAGCACACCTTCTGGATATCACAAGACTAAACAAAATACGTCAAGAAGTGCGCCATCATTAATGGCTTCTACACTATGGAACTCCCTCCCAACGTGCCTAAGGGTATTAGAGGACATCACAGACTTCTGCAAGGCCCTTAAAACTCTGTTCTTCACAGAAACCTACGAGCAGATAGACAACAGTCCCCACCAGATACACAACAGCTCACACCCGAGCGGGAATGCAACGTAAACTCCCTTGCAAAATAATACCTAACCAACCTAGCTAAACTCACGACACCATTAAGATAAATGTAACCCTCAAATTGTGTTGTATCAATGTTGTTAAACACCCTCATGTTAAATGTTGTAAAGCTCCCAAATGTTAAATGTAACCCACTTGTGATGTTTTGTATACTACCTTATCCTACAATCAAAGTGGTTACATGTCTGTCTAAATAAATTAAAGAAATGTTCCATAGGTTCTTACATGGTTTGCTGTGTGGCATCGACTATAGGGTGTCTACTGGAATATGGACAGGCTTTAAGTTTGCAGTTTTGTGTTCTTGATGTTGCTGCTCTTAAATTTTTTAATATTTTGTCAGTTCAGATTCAGGAAATCTGAAACTTTAAGGGAGCATCTCTGTTTGTTTTCTGGCCTGATAGCTTCACTGTTGCTGATTTCTGGACTTTTCTCATACAGGCTGGGCAGCCGGATTCACAGCTACACCAATTGTTTGGAGTTTTTTTTCTCATTTTCTATCTTCTCTCCTCATCATTAACCTCGTCGTATCGCTAACCAAATAAGCCCGCATGCAAAAGAGGCTCAGTGGATATGCAAATTTTATGCAGATGAGGCTCCACAATGAGTCTCCACACATTTATTTATTTAAATGTTTTTATATAGCATCTTAGTGATTTTCATCATTCAAAATTGTTTACAAGCCAAGTCAAAAACAATTTACAATTTGAGAAAAATAGAAACAGATACTAAGTACAGACAGAATTCTAATACCATCTAATTACAGAGCTATTATAATATCAGTGAAGCTATCTGTCCAAGAAAGGTCAACGCGTCTTCGGTAGTAGACTGGCTAATCTGCTGAAGAGGGCTTTAAACTAGATTCGTTGGGGATGGGTGAGGAAAGCCCCCAGGTAGGTGATACCCATTTCCATAAAGGTATTTAATGTAACAGGGGTAACATGGAAAACAGTGTGTATAAATGCCCGTAGCATGGGAAATAAGATCCCGGATGTTGAAGCTTTGGTGGGAGTGGCTGACTGGATTTAGTGGCAGTTACAGAAACATGGTTCACAGAAAACCATGATTGGGATGTAACTATACCTGGCTATACTTTATTCAGAAAGGACAGGGTAGGAAGTAGGGGAGGAGGAGTGGCACTATATGTAAAAACTACTATTAAAGCTTTGGAATTACAGAGCTTAAAACGGAGAGAGGAGGCATTGTGGGTTAAACTAGAAAGAGGGAAAGAGAAATCTATTTGCATTAGTGTGATATACAGACCTCCCTCACAGGAGGAAGAGGTGGACAGAGAGTTAATTGAAGACATACGCAGCATTGCTAGGAAAGGGGAAGTGCTACTGATAGGAGATTTCAATATGCCAGATGTTGATTGGCACATTTCTGCTGCAGTATCATCTAGAAGTAAGGAGATCCTGGATTCTCTACAGGGAGAACTATTCAGGCAATTGGTAACAGAGCCCACACGTGAAGGGGCCATACTGGACTTGGTGCTTACCAATGGTGAAAGTGCTTTTGATGTTGTAGTGTTTCTGATAGAGTGGAAGATCATCTTGCATCCAGTGATCACCAGATGGTGTGGTTCAGTATTAGGACTAGGGCTGTTAGAATCCATTCAAAGGTGAGGATCTTAGACTTTAGGAAGACTAACTTTGCGAAGATGGGCCAATACTTCAGGGAGTCGTTAATGGGATGGGAACAGCTGGGGGATGTAGAAAAACAGTGGGCAAAACTGAAAGGGGATATTTTAAGGGCAACCAACCTTTTTGTTAAAATGGTAAATAAAGGGAAAAGGAGACTGCTATGGTTTTCGAAAGAAGTAGCTGAAAAAGTGAAGAAAAAGAGGGAGGCCTTCATGAAATACAAGAGATCACAGAGAGAGGAAGACAGGCATCTGTATTTGGAAAAACTTAAGAGAAGCTAGCAAAGTAGTCAAGAAGGCAAAGATTCAAAAGGAGGAGGAAATAGCCAATGCAATAAAATGGGGGGGATAATAAGACATTTTTCAGATATATTAGTGAGACGAGGAAGGGCAAAAGTGGTATTGTCAGACTCAAGGGTGCAGGGGAGGAATATGTAGAAGCTGATAAGGATAAAGCGGACTTGCTTAACAAATATTTCTGTTCTGTGTTCCCAGATGAAGAACCACGAGCAGGACCTCAGAAAACAACCCACCAACAGAGGGATCTAGCTAAGCTTGTAGAATGGTCAAGAATTTGGCAGCTGGGATTTAATGTTAAACAATGTATGGTCATGCATTTGGGCTGCAGCAATCCAAGGGAGCAATATAGTATAGGGGGTGAAGTACTTTTGTCTACTAAAGAAGAGCGGGACCTAGGCGTGGTTGTGTCTGATGATCTTAAAGTAGCTAAACAGGTAGAAAAGGCGATGGCAAAAGCTAGAAGGATGCTTGGGTGCATACAGAGAGGAATGGCTAGCAGAAAAAAGGAGGTGATAGTGCCTCTGTATAAGTCTTTGGTGCGACCTCATTTGGAGTATAGTGTTCATTTCTGGAGACCGCACCTTCAAAAGGATGTGAACAGGATGGAGTCGGTGCAGAGGGTGGCTACTAAAATGATTAGTGGTCTTCATTATAAAGCATATGAGGACAGACTGAAGGATCTTAATATGTACACCTTAGAGGAAAGGCGGGATAGAGGTGATATGATTGAGACGTTTAAATACCTCCGTGGCATAAATGTAGGGAGAGAGCAATTGAAAGCAAGTTCTGCTATGAGGGGACATCAGATGAGGGTGAAGGGAGATAGATTCAGGAGTGATATGCGGAAATATTTCTTTGCAGAAAGAGTAGTGGATCCGTGGAATAGTCTCCCAGTGGAGGTGGTAGAGATAAGGACAGTAACTGAATTCAAAAACGCATAGGACAAGCACAGAGGATCTCTAAAGGAAAAAAGGGGACTGTTATAGTTGTTGATATGGAAGGGCAGACTAGATAGGCCATGTGGTCTATTTCTGTCGTCATATTTCTATGTTTCTATTCTTCTGGGGAGAACGGAAAGGTCTTTACCCCTTTTCTGAAAGTTAATAAGTTAGTTTGTAACCGCAAGAACAAAGGTAATTTGTTCCAACATTCAGGCCCCAGTACACTAAAGGCCCAAATCCTCCAAAATGAAAGAGAACTCGTCACATCTGGAACTAAAATACTTCTCTGTGAAGAATGCAGTCGCCGCCTGGACTCATAACATTACCCTCGGGTCGGCCTTGTTCCACACACTCACTCTGTCACTCGTCTCTTCGTCATCCCTTCCCTCCTTGTTTCTTTGTTCTCCACACTACATCACCCTTTCCCTCCTCTTCTGCCCGTTCCACTTATTTCTCCTCCCCACCTTTTCTATCTCCTTTCTGCCTTCCTCAACCACCTTCTCCTCTTGCCTTAACCTTTCTCTTTCCTCTTTTGTCTCTTCATCCCCATTTCTTTGTTTTCCCTCTCCTTGCACCCCTCGCCTCTTCTCTCCTCTCTTTTTCCTTCTCTCCTGGTACTCTGTCTCCTTCCGTCCCCTCCCCCTACTGGCACTCTCTCTCTCTGTCTCCCCTCCCCCACTAGGCCTCTTATTCTCCCGTCCTCTTTCTTTTCTTCACTCATCTTGGCACATTCTCTTGCCACTTCTTTCCTTCCCTTCCCAGATATGCTCCTTTCCATTTTAAGAGTGATCCTGCAGCGTTTGGAGAAAAAAATAGTCTTTCCGGCCTTTAAGCACTGGGGTGGATCTGTTACCCTTTGGGTCTGTGTGACAGCCAGTGGCATAAGCAGTGTTCTGCGGATGGAGAGAAGAAAGGATTCATTTAAATGTTAATGTCCCACAGTCGGTAAAGAAACTAAAATAAGTTGGCTATTTCAGCAAGACGATAATCCGAAACATACCTCAAAATCAACCACCAGGTGCTTACAGAAAAGAAAGATGAAGGTCTTGGAATGGCCTTTACAGTCCCCAGGCTTCAATCTGATTGAAAATCAGTGGCAGATCTCAAACATGCACCGCATGTGGGCAGACCTAAGAATATTCCTGAGCTAGAGGACTTCTGCAAGGAAGGCGGTGAAAAAAATCCAAAAGCAAGACGAGAAAAATATTTCTTATAGTCGCCAAAGGCAGTGTTACTAGGTCTGACTGGAAAAACATTTGCGCCTGCCATATTCTCTATTTAATATTTTTAATCTGTTTAAAATCAGAAAGAAAAATAGGTAGGAGCTTTATTTTAGTTACAATGTGACTTTTGTTCGTTTTATGTTTGTCTGTTCTTGTATATGATTTTATTTGATGTGCTCATTGAATGGAGGAGTTAGCCTAGTGGTTAGATCCAAGAGATCCGGGTTAGATTCCCACTCACAGTCCTTGTGACCTTGGGCAAGTCACTTAACCCTTCAGAAGAAAAGGCCTGGCAGTCTACTTCCGGTGATACTTTGCCAAGAAAACCCAGGAGCTGCTGGGACGGGTTGCTAGGAGTCAGCATTGCTTGACAGTACTTAAAAGCTCATTGGAAACTGCAGAGTATGCATAAGATCTGCGATTATAGAGGAGAGAGAGAAATAATTCAGCATTAAAATTTGCAGAAAGGTGTTTGTACTATGCAAATGTCATGTTAATGGATCTCTAAAGTGAACTGAAGCTAACACTTATTTGATCAAGGAAGCCTAAACATTTTTGCATTCAGCTCTGAAGAGTTGTAGAAGACAGAGGCCTGAATCGTGGCAGCTTTACTCAGTTACCTCTCTTTTTTTTTCCATTGCATTTCATCTGAGAAACCACCTGGTTTTCTGTTATTCCAAATCATGCTTTTAGCCCGAAGCCTATTTTTCTTTAGTTTGTGTGTGTCTTGGCTAGATTGTAAAAGACCATAGAGTAGGGACCGTTTCATGTGTTTCTTTATAATACTGCATGCAGCTAATAGCACTATGTAATCGCTAATGGAGGTAATAGCAGTAGAAAATGCCTTAGAAACAGCGACCCTCAGAATAAATCTTCTGTACAGTATGTCGTTACTGTTGAAGGACTGCGTGATGTGCCCACAGAAATAAAAAAGGGAAGACATGAGGAATTCAGGCCTTATGTAGAATCGAGAAATACATGCTTAGTTATGCTGACTCATTATTTGCACAAAACAGGTGTGTCGCCCTTCCTCTCTTTTAGGAGATCTGCAGTTTCCTTTCAGCTGGGCCACAAGTTTTATTTTGAAGGTGTTTTTTTGTTGTTTTAACCACTGTTTGTTTGTGAAAGGTGTTAGTACTAAAGAATGAGAGTCCTCTATTGATGCATGGAACAGATACGGCATAGCTAGCAGCAGCAGTTATAAGGATTCCCCCCCCCCCCCATACCCTGTCCCACCAGAGGACATGGCCAGCACCTTTATCACCATTCTGGAGGACCCATCTCAAAGAGTGAGACGATACTTTTCAAATCTGCTTCAGTAATAGCAGGGCGTGGTGGTAAGTGGAGTTTTTTTCTCTGAGAAGGGAAAGATGATCTGGTATAGGGCTGGTTGTATTTCATATTTTCGAGAATGACCTTGCAGAGCACTTAGTGGGTGAAGTTTGCCTTTAAGCAGGTCACGCTAAGATCTGCAGTGTAAAGGACATCCCTGAGTAGACAGAATGTGGTATGGTCTGAGGCAGCTACCATGCACTTGACTATTCCTCAAACTAAGGGTCAGTGCAAAAACATGTGGCTACAGAAATCCAAGGGACTAGTAACACTAATGTGTGCCAAGCACAGGTCAAGACCTCTGTACTGATAATACCTAATGATATCAAGGTAGCAAAGCAATGCTAGTGCTATAGAGCAGTGGCCAGAGACAGAAAGATGCATGGACGCATAGGGAGAGGCTTAAACGGTAGGAAAAAAGGAGGCAAAAGCGCCTCTTTACAGGGCATTGCTGAGTTGTCACCTGGACCATTATGTGCAACTTTGTAGGCCGTACTTACAAATGAACATAGAGAGTAGAGGCGAACAAAAGAGAGACAAAAACTTACTAATCTGCTATATTTTTTGAAGGTGTGAATAAACAGGTAGACAAAGGTAAGCCAGTTGATATACTGTATCTGGATTTTCAGAAAGCCTTTGACAAGGTCCCTCATGAGAGACTCTTGGCGAAATTTTAAAAAATCATGGGATAGGAGGCAGTGTACTATTGTCGATCAGGAACTGGTTAAAAGATAGAAAGCAGAGGACAGGGCTGAATGGACAATTTTCTCAATGGAGAAAGGTGAATAGTGGAGTACCCCAGGGATCGGTGCTAGGTCCGCTGCTTTTTAACATACAGCTAGTCCTCACTTAACGACCTACCTGTTTAGCGACCGCTCGCACTTGCGACCATCGCTTCGCCGTTACGACCGCTCACACTTACGACCATATCACCGACGGTGAGCGGTCGTAACGGCGAAGCGATGGTCGTAGGTGCGAGCTCTCACAGTCATTCCTGCTTGTTCATGTTTTCCCTCATCTGTCCTGGTGTTCCCTTTTATCAGGTATGTCTGCACTTGCTTTTGTCAGCGTCGATTTCTCCTGCGCAGGATCCCATAAGCTGAAGTATGCCTTTCCTCGCTTAACGACCGGGTCGTTGTAACGGAACTCGGTCGTTAAGCGAGGAATGGCTGTATTCATAAATGAGCTGGAAATGGGAATGAGTGACGTGATCAAATTTGTAGATAACACACAATTATTCAAAGTTATTAAAACACAAGAGGATCTTGATAAATTGAAAGACTGGAATCCAAATGGCAGATTAAATTTAATGTGGTCAAGTGCAAAGTTTATGCACCTAGGAAAAGACAACCCAAACTGCGTTTACACGGTGCAAGGTTCCACATTAGGAACCACCACCCAGGAAAAGGATTTAGGCGTCGTGGATAATACGTTGAAACCCTCGGCCCAGTGTGCAGCGGCAGCATAGAAAGCAAATAGAATGCTAGGTATCATAAGGAAAGGAATGGGAAATAAAACAAATGATATTATAATGCCTCTGTATCGTTCCATGGTGTGATCGCACCTTGAATGTTGTGTGCAGTTCTGGTCGCCGTATCTTAAAAAGGATATGGTAGAATTACAAAAAGTACAGAGAAGAGTCACCAAAATGGTAAAGGGGATGGAAGGATACCCCTATGAAGAGAGGCTTAAAAGGTTTGGACTCTTAAACCTGGAAAATAGACAGCTAAGGGGGATATGATAGAGTTCTAGAAATTTAATGAAGAGAGTAGAACGGGTAAAAGTAGATCGATTGTTTACACTATCAAAATATAGTAAGACTAGGGACATACAATGAAGCTACAATGTTACCCATTTAAGACTAATAAGAGAAAATATTTTTTCACTCAACGCTTAATCAAACGAGAATGCAGTAAAAGCTGTTAGTGTAGCTGGGTTTGGACAAGTTCCTGGAGGAAAGGTCCATGAGCCATTATTATAGAGGACCCGGGAAATCCACTGCTTACCCCAGGACAAGCACTGTGGAATCTGCCTACCTTTTTGGGAACATGCCAGGTACTTGTGACCTGGATTACCCACTGTTGGAAGCAGGATACTGAGCTTGATGGATCTTGGTCTGACCCAGAATGGCATTTCTTATGTTCTTAGGATATGAATCAAAAACCCAATCTGCAGCACTAACACAGTGGAGTGGAGGAGTAGCTTAGTGGTTAGAGCTCTGGCTTGGGAACCAAGAGACCAGGGTTTGATTCCCACTAGCCCTCCTTGTGGCCTTGGCAAGTCACTTAACTCTCCATTGCTCAGAAAAAATCCAAGTTATCAATGTCCCTGTTTAATGTACATTTACCAAGTTTAAGTTACAGTGTAAACCGCTTTGATTGAAATGATAAAGTGGTATAAAAAAAACTGTTAAATAAAATAAATAAGTTAGTGCCTCTGAATATCCCCGGGACCTGCTGCTACACGCCCTGATACTAAACGGTTACTATTGGAGCAGAGGTGGCAGCAATGATATTGAGCCACTGTTCGGTTAGCGAGCGGCAAATGTGACTATCCTGGATTTTTAATGCCAGAGCCAGATATGACCCAATATCCGGGTTTAGATTCCCCCCGCCAATGTTCTTGCCCTGATTTGATTCAGATGGGTTATACCAGTAAAATTTTAGTTCTGCTCATTTATTGCCTAGTACAAATTTCACAGTCCTGGCAGTAAAAGAAATCATTCTCTCTGGACAATTTCCACTTGTGCTTTTTTCTTTAGTGCTGACTCCTGGTGACCCAGCTGCCTCTGGGTTTTCATGGCAATGTGTCATTGGAAGTAGATTGCCAGGCCTTTTCTTCTGAGGCAGTAGAGGGTAAAGTGACTTGCCCAAGGTCACAAGGAGTGCCAGTGGGAATCAAACCCTTGATCTTCTGGGTACTAGTTAGTTGCTCTAACCACTAGGCGGCTACTCCATCCAACTTGCTGTATAAAAGCAAATATGCATTAGCTAATTATTCCCTTTAAAGAGTGGCATAAAGGCAATGTCGCATGTCTCTCACCTAAAGTCTCTAGAGAGTTGATAGAAGCATGAGATCCTCACAGTACCACTTTTCAGGAATGTATGCGGAGAACCAAATTATAGCAGCTCGAACTCGGAGGTTCCGATCGTGTCAGCCCAAAAGAGCAAGAGGACTTACCTGACTTCTCTCTCTTTACGGTGTCTGTAAACAGACAGGCATCTGTCCAGTGCAGTGTGTGTTCAGCTGCTCTTCTGGCAAGCAAAAGCCCAGTCTGTTGGTTGGACCTTTTTGTTTTATTGTTCTTGGCCTATCTTTAACTAAAATCTGATTATTCATGTTCTTAGGCGATTGGCCCTTGCAGTTCAGGAATCCAAATCAGTGAAGCCAAAGATGTCCTTAGGTACCAGATATTTGAATGAGAGCCCTCCTCCATCAGCTAAAGGTTTCAGGCTCCTGCAGTTTGCTTCTCAGCAGTCACAGGGTCTCGCTGAAGCCTTCCAAAGGTGTTTGTTTCAGCTGGACAAGGGGGCTCTTTTACTAAAGGGCACTGTGGTGTTGCATCAAATGCGCCTAAAACGCACAAAGCCATGGTGTGTTAGCACGACACCACAGCATTAACTGCCGGGAACATGAAAAGCATGTTTCTGGCACTTACCACATTATTTGCGGCCCTGTTGTGGCACTACAAGAATGCTTTCCCCACCCACTCTCCCCCTAACCCTCTCACTTGCAGCCTTAATGTGCTGTGGACAGTTAGTACCAAAATATGGCAGCATTGTCGTGACCATGTGCTAGCTGGACGCCTGCTGGACCTGTGCTGACGGCTAGCGCCCTTTAGTAAAAGGCCCCCAATGAGTTCAGAGCCTTTGTCTGTTTACTGTGTATTTTATGAACTTTATTCCTACTTTTTAATATGACTGTTTTGCTTATATTTTTCTTACCCTTAGTTTTTATCTCCCCCTTTTTTTTTTTTTGAAACTTTTATTTTCATTTTACAACAAGCAAACGAAACAACAAACCAAAGGAGACAAATACAAATATACACATAAGGAAAGCAACCCCAATTACCCCCCACCCCTAAGCTTCTTCTCTGGAACTGAGG
Source organism: Ichthyophis bannanicus (assembly GCA_033557465.1). Lineage (NCBI taxonomy): Eukaryota > Metazoa > Chordata > Amphibia > Gymnophiona > Ichthyophiidae > Ichthyophis > Ichthyophis bannanicus. The sequence goes on from CM066046.1 coordinate 50,890,317, forward strand.
AGTATCATCAAAGAGGCGTATACATATGTACATCCAAACAAACAAAAGAGTATCAGCAATATAGACTGATCAGGTGAAATAGATTTAAACAGTCAGATGGGAGCATTTAGCATTTTAGCATTTCAAACATAATCGTGGAGTATCCTCCATTCAGACAAATGATAGAGGGTCTGAACGGAGAAAACCAACAGATGAGGTATTTGTTCATATTTACTGTATAGACTGACAGGATGCCACCATTCATTGAAATTAAGAGGGGACCTATTTTTCCCCCAGTAGTGTCCAGTAATATTGTAGTACCGGGCATTCAAGCATAATATAAGTTAGTATGTGAATGGCCGTGTGGCATATCCAAAATCTGTTGCTCTGGGTAGCGGTCATTTGACTAACCTATCAGGAGTATAGAAACTTCGGTGGATTAAAAGAAAAAAGTGTCTGAGTAAGTGAGGGAGATCGAAAGATCCATGTCAACCTGCTCCAGGCTGGGCTCCCAGGCTCCGGGGTCAAAGCTACATGCAACTCCCGCTCCCAGAATTTCTGTGCTGTCTGAGCGCATTGGTGAATAATGGGAGTGAGGGGAGAAGCAGCCTCCATATATCTTCTAGCGCAAAAGCTGTTATCAAAGCAGTAAAAGAATCAAGATTCTTGGGTGGACCACTCGTTCTGGGCGGCAACCAAAGTGTCAAGGGCTCAGGTACTTGGTTGAAATCGCCGCCGAGCATTAATGGAGGGCTGGCAAATGCCTGTACTAACTGCATAATACTTGCATAATAAACAGGATTATCCACATTCGGAGCATAAATACCAATACACGTAAATCACAGTCTCAACCTGAAGATGTGCACGGGCCCATCCACCCTCCTTATCAAAGCTAACATCCATTACAATAGCTTGAAGAGACTTCTTAACCAAAATGGCTACCCCACACCGCTTGGAAACAGCGGAAGAGAAGGCAGTCGCCATATTAAGCGTGGTATTAAGTTTCAATGCCGCAGCGGAATTTAAATGCATTTCCTGAAGAAACATTAAATTAACATGCTCATGATTAAGATAGCTAAGGATTTTCTTTCTTTTGATTGGACTATTAATGCCATTTACGTTTTATGAGAAGAACTGACACAAGGCCATCAAGAAAGATTATAAATTCTGAGAAAGAACACAATAATGCACATAGTTTCCCAATGTCCCTCATCTTAACTATGTATGACTGTGCACATAACCTAATAGTCAATGGGTTAATGAAAATCATGAAAACGCCCCATATAGACAAATAAGCACCAAGGTGCACTAGAGAAGAAGCAAAACCCCAGAAATTACTGGCGACCTAATGTCTGCGGGGAGAAACTCCAGAGAGGGCCCAAGCTAACACATATAACCTGTAAAACTATGCATGTTTCGAATCCCACCGAGGTGCACATCATGGAGGGATAGAAGGCCAAGTAAATTATAGATAGAAAGAAAAGTCCAGGCAGTCTCTATTCCAGGCTGGGATCACCGCGTCGGGCCGTTCAAGATGGCGGGCAAATCCGGCAAATTACAGATCAAAATTGTTGAATCATAGTGGTTGGTTTAGCGCATCTGATCTGCGTTATTTGGAGTCCAAAAACATTGCTAGTAGATCGGGATCTTCGAATGTTATGGCTGGGTTATGGAGAGTCACTCTGAGCTTCACTGGATATATTAGGCCAAAGTGAGCCTGTAGTTATTGAAGTCCAGGGCGAAAAGCAAGGAGTCTCCTCCGTCGGTCAACTGTGGACTTTGCCACGTCAGGGGAAAAGAAACTTTATGACTTTCAAATTCAAGATGATAGTTCGCCCGGGCAGCAATGCGAATTTGCTCTACTCACTGATATCGCAATAATCGAAGATTGAGAGCCCGAGGGGTCGTCCGATTGAGCGCCATATTAGCAGGAATACGAACACGATGCGCTCGGTCAGTCTCCAGATCTCTGTAAATAATAATCTTTAGCAAGGGGGGGAGAGTTTTGACCAAGAATTCTCACATGCCTCCTGCTCTCACATCCTCCGGTACTCCAATGAGTCCCATATGGTTGCAACCAGCTCGAGCATTGCTATCCTCCAGCTCTTTTTGAAAATTCTGTATCATACGCTCAGCCTTGCCCAATTTCACCAAGTGCGCCGCGTGCGAGGCAAGGACCTCCGCCATGTTGTCCTGTCGTAGTGGGAGACTTTCAAGCCGGTTCTGAAGTGTGCCAAAGTCTTCACGCATGGTTCGGAGCACCGCTCCGTTGGATTGTACCAGCTCCTTCACACCGCGTATCTCCTCCAAGATCCCCTGTGGCGTTGCGGGGTTTTCCCAAAGTGGGGCCATCTTTTGTGGGGAAGAACTCGGTTTTGGAGCGTTTTCCGTGTGAAGAAGAGGGAGACCCGAGGTCCAGTCGCACTGGTTTATGGCCCGCCGTTCCCCCCGAGGCACCCCGGTAAGTTCAGAGCAAAAAAAATGAAATTTATGCAGGTATTAATTCAGGATTCTGAGTAGGCCTCTCGGGAGCTTCAACGCAAAGCGTCTATCCCGCTGGACATCAGGCTCCGCCCCCTATCTCCCCTTTTTTTTGTTTCACCCTCTGGTTGCTGGTGAAGGAAATCTCTCTCTTGTTCTTCTGACCTGGGAGTCAAAACAATAATAGAGTTGAAGAAAGCATGGAATGAGTAGAAACATAGAAACATAGAAACATGACGACAGAAAAAGACCACAAGGCCCATCTAGTCTGTCCTTCCATAACAACAACTACAACAGTCCACTTTTTACCTTTAGAGATCCTCTGTGTTGGTCCCATGCTTTTTTGAATTCAGTTACTGTCCTTATCTCTACCACCTCCACTGGGAGACTATTCCACGGATCCACTACTCTTTCCGTAAAGAAATATTTCCGCATATCACTCCTGAATCTATCTCCCTTCACCCTCATCCCATGTCCCCTCGTCGCAGAACTTGCTTTCAATTGAAAGAGGCTCTCTCCCTAAACATTTATGCCACGGAGGTATTTAAACATCTCAATCATATCACCTCTATCCCGCCTTTCCTCTAAGGTGTACATATTAAGATCCTTAAGTCTGTCCTCATATGCTTTATAATGAAGACTACTAATCATCTTAGTAGCAACCCTCTGCACCGACTCCATCCTGTTCACATCCTTTTGAAGGTGCGGTCTCCAGAATTGCACACCATACTCCAAATGAGGTCGCACCAAAGACTTATACAGAGGCATTATCACCTCCTTTTTTCTGCTAGCCATTCCTCTCCGTATGCACCCAAGCATCCTTCTAGCTTTTGCCGTCGCCTTTTCTACCTGTTTAGCTACTTTAAGATCATCGGACACAACTACGCCTAGGTCCCGCTCTTCTTTAGTGGACAAAAGTACTTCACCTCCTATGCTGTATTGCTCCCTTGGATTGCTGCAGCCCAAATGCATGACCTTACATTTTTTAACATTAAATCCCAGCTGCCAAATTCTAGACCATTCTTCAAGCTTAGCTAGATCCCTCCTCATGTTATCTACACCTTCCTGGGTGTCTACTTTATTGCAGATTTTGGTATCATCCGCAAAGAGGCAAACCTTACCCGACAGCCCTTCCGCTATATCACTAACAAAGATGTTAAAAAGAATCGGACCAAGGACAGATCCCTGGGGCACACCACTGGTAACATCCTTCTCCTCAGAGTGAGCTCCATTTACTTGTACTCTTTGTCGCCTCCCACCCAACCAATTTCTAACCCAAGCAGTAACTTTAGGGTCCATCCCTAGGGTGCTCAGTTTGTTTATAAGTCGCCTGTGAGGAACAGTGTCAAAGGCTTTACTGAAATCTAAATACACCACATCTAGAGCTCTCCCTCGGTCCAACTCCCTGGTCACCCAGTCAAAGAAATCAATCAGATTTGTCTGACAAGACCTGCCTCTGGTGAATCCATGCTGCCTCGGATCCTGTAATCCGCTGGACTCCAGAAACCTCACTATTTTCTCTTTCAACAGTGTTTCCATTAATTTACTCACCACTGAAGTTAAACTAACCGGCCTGTAGTTTTCAACCACATCCTTACTTCCGCTTTTGTGTAAAGGCACCACATGAGCCTCTCTCCAGTCCTTTGGCACCACTCCCGACTCCAACGAGGCATTGAAAAGGTCAGTCAGTGGAGTTGCTAGAACGTCCCCAAGTTCCCTCAGTATTCTAGGGTGTATCCCATCCGGTCCCATCGCTTTGTCTACTTTAAGTTGAGCTAGTTTCTCACGAACACAGTCTTCTGAAAATTGTTCAAGATGTCCCTCGCTTCTGTTCTTATTTGTGGGTGTTTTCTGAGGTCCTGCTCCTGGTTCTTCATCTGTGAACACAGAACAAAAATATTTGTTAAGCAATTCCGCTTTATCCTTATCAGCTTCTACATATTCCCCCCCCTGTACCCTTGAGTCTGACAATACCACTTTTTCCCTTCCTCTTCTCACTAATATATCTGAAAAATGTCTTATCTCCCCATTTTATTGCATTGGCTATTTCCTCCTCCTTTTGAATCTTTGCCTTCTTGACTACTTTGCTAGCTTCTCTAAGTTTTTCCAAATACAGATGCCTGTCTTCCTCTCTCTGTGATCTCTTGTATTTCATGAAGGCCTCCCTCTTTTTCTTCACTTTTTCAGCTACTTCCTTCGAAAACCATAGCGGTCTCCTGTTCCTTTTGCCTTTATTTACCATTTTAACAAAAAGGTTGGTTGCCTTTAAAATACCCCCTTTCAGTTTTGCCCACTGTTGTTCTACATCCCCCAGCTGTTCCCATCCCACTAATGACTCCCTGAGGTATTGGCCCATCTTCGCAAAGTTAGTCTTCCTAAGATCTTCACCTTGGAATGGATTCTAACAGCCCTAGTCCTAATACTGAACCACACCATCTGGTGATCACTGGATGCAAAATGATCTCCCACTACAACATCAGAAACACTTTCACCATTGGTAAGCACCAAGTCCAGTATGGCCCCTTCACGTGTGGGGTCTGTTACCAATTGCCTGAATAGTTCACCCTGTAGAGAATCCAGGATCTCCTTACTCCTAGATGATACTGCAGCAGGAATGTGCCAATCAACATCTGGCATATTGAAATCTCCTAGCAGTAGCACTTCCCCTTTCCTAGCAATGCTGCGTATGTCTTCAATTAACTCTCTGTCCACCTCTTCCTCTTGTGAGGGAGGTCTGTATATCACACCAATGCAAATAGATTTCTCTTTCCCTCTTTCTAGTTTAACCCACAATGCCTCCTCTCTCCCTTTTAAGCTCTGTAATTCCAAAGCTTTAATAGTAGTTTTTACATATAGTGCCACTCCTCCTCCCCTTCTTCCTACCCTGTCCTTTCTGAATAAAGTATAGCCAGGTATAGTTACATCCCAGTCATGGTTTTCTGTGAACCATGTTTCTGTAACTGCCACTAAATCTAAGTCAGCCACTCCCACCAAAGCTTCAACTTCAGAGATCTTATTTCCCATGCTACGGGCATTAATACACACTGCTTTCCATATGTTACCCCTGTTACCCATTTCCATAAAGGTATTTAATGTATCACTTACCTGGGGGCTTTCACTTACCTGGGGGCTTTCTTCACCCATCCCCAACGAATCTAGTTTAAAGCCCTCTTCAGTAGATTAGCCAGTCTACTACCAAAGATGTGTTGACCTTTCTTGGACAGATGGATGCCATCTCTGCTCTGCAACCCTTGGAACAGCATCCCATGGTCTAGGAAACCAAAACGCTCTCGAAGACACCATCCACGCAGCCATGCATTAATCTCCAGGATGCGAGCCTCTCTGCCTTGGCCTTTACCCTCAACAGGGAGGATTGAAGAGAACACCACCTGTGCACCTAGCTGCTTCACCCTCTGTCCCAGAGCCATGAAGTCACTTTTGATACGTTCCGAGGTATACCTGGCAGTATCATTTGTTCCAACATGGATTAGCAACATTGGGTAATAGTCAGTGGGCTTGATGAGTCTCGGCAAACTCTCCGTAACATTTTGGATCTTGGCACCAGGCAGACAGCATACCTCTCTGGACATCAAGTCTGGTCGGCAGATGGACGCCTCAGTACCCCTCAGAAGAGAGTCTCCAACCACCACTACCCTTCGTTTCCTTCTGGTCACTGATTCTGCAACTATGGGGTACTTGAACCCTGGTTCTTCCCTTTCCAGGGATGCTTTCACCTCCTCCACTTCCAGGGCTGCATAATGGTTCTTCAATTCAAGGGCTGGAGAAGTTGGATTGGTGATTTTGCAGGCTCTGGTGACTTTTGTCCAACCTTCGACATTCTGTTGACACCCATCTTCTCCTGTGCTGGAGAGCCTGGTTGCTGCAAGCAGCATCTTATCAATGTACTTCTCACTGTCTTGAATGCTCCTCAGCCTCGCCACCTCCTCTCTGAGTTCCTCCACTTGTTTCCTCAGAGCTTCAGCATGCAGGCACCCTGCACATGGAACCGGTTCTTCAACTGGCAATAGGGCCTCTGTCTGGACCGAGGCAGAAGCTGTAAAGGGGGCAACAGCTTTAGCAATATGATTTTTCCCAGCCATTGTTCTGTTTGTGGAGCTTAGGTATCTGTTAAAGCAAAAGAGAGAGATCTACGAAGTACCAGCTGGTTTCGCAGCTGTCCTTTCAAAGAAAAAGCAGTTAAATCTCTTTAAATTATATTCAAAATGTGCTGGTCCAATTCACTGTGATTTGTTAAAGGGGGAGGTGCCCTATAAAGCAAGACTGCTCACTAGGGGTGGGTGGGAGTCGGGGTGGGTAGGGAGGGAACTAACACCTGAATTAGGTGTTAGCAGTTCCTGAACCTGAGGGGGTTACAGAGTTCAGCAATACTACTGTGCTCAAGTACAGATTCCCCTAAAACAGCAAAAATGAATTTAACCTTGCTTTTAAAAAAAATATACGCAAAACCCTTTTAAGAGCTCCCAGTCAGAGAGCTAGCAATGTAACAAAAAACACCAAACAAAGAAACCCTCAAATCCTTACTTACTGTTTGATGTGTGGAGCCCTGGTTAAGAAAGCCTCAAAAGGGCAGGGCAAAGCAGCCTTTTTATGCAGGCTTCAATTGCACTCAGGAAACAGGCCCACTAACCCCTGATTAGGTGTTAGCAGTTCCTGAACCTGAGGGGGTTACAGAGTTCAGCAATACTACTGTGCTCAAGTACAGATTCCCCTAAAACAGCAAAAATGAATTTAACCTTGCTTTAAAAAAAATATACACAAAACCCTTTTAAGAGCTCCCAGTCAGAGAGCTAGCAATGTAACAAAAAACACCAAACAAAGAAACCCTCAAATCCTTACTTACTGTTTGATGTGTGGAGCCCTGGTTAAGAAAGTAAGGATAATACCTAGTTATGAAGAAGGGAAGGATAAAGTAGTTTTGGAAGATACAGTATGAAGAGAAGCCAGTTTTAATTTGGAATCTGTGGCTTTTTCACTAGGAAGTAAATTGGACATACTAGATAGATCTTACGATCCTTATCTAGTATTGTGATAGTTTTCTCTGTCTGCATGATCTTTGTCCTCTCTATTAAACTGCCAGTTAATGCCAAGTTGTGCAGATAGATTTTAGTGACATGGACACCTGTGCAGCAGACTGGGACTACAGCTCATTTCACATGGGCCATCAGATATTTTTCAAATGGCAATGACTTTGGCCGCTACTGACCTAAGCTGGGTTTGAACTAGTGACCTAGAGGTAGGGTTGCCAACTGGCTGTAAATTCATCCGACAGGCTTGATTCAGTCCTGGGTTTACCACACTGCATGCAAAGACTTGCAATCTTGCTTTTCTTGTGGAGTGCAATAGAGATATCAAAACTCAAAGTCCCTGCGTACAGTGGGGTAAAGCAAGACTGGATAATACCTATCGGGCAAATGTGGAGTCAGTTGGGAAGCCTACCTAGAGTTGAAAGGCTCTATGACTCTATGCTAATACTTCGAACCTTCAGTTTTCTAGTTGGGCCATAAACCAAAGTGCTGTGTGCAGCCTCCGAAGGAGCCAAAGGCCAAAAGAAAACTTTCAAGACATGATCTAGCACCATTTGTTTGCAGGTTGTAAAATTGTTCTGGTCAAAGGCTTTAACTGCTCCTCCTCCTCCTCCTTCCCCTGTCCACTTCCAGCATCAACTCCTTGACAAACTGTCCTTAGTTGATCTCGTGACTTGTCTCTATCTTTTTTGTTTTGCTCCTTATGTCTTCCATCGCACTCTCTCCTCCGCTGCTATTTGTCTCTTTCCTCTCCTCTCTACAGGTCCCTTTGTGCTTTGATGTGCTTCTTCCATGGCTTTCAGCACTGCTTTTATGCGGACTCCTCCCAGATCTGCCTCTCCACGCCTGAACTTTTCAAATTTCAACTTACTTGTCTATTACAGCTGGATGTCCCATTGCTAAACTTAATATGGCCAATACCCCACTTCCTTTCTTCCCTCTTTTTCTCTCTTTTGTGGATGGCATGCTCCTCTTTCAGTTCCCTCATCCTGGAAGCTCGGGGAGATCTCTTTGATGCCTGTCGCTCTGTCTCTTTACCCATCAAATTAGTGCTAAAGCATGTTGTTTTTTCCTCTTTCAAGTGGAGCTTGGAATAAACTACCCGAGTCAGTATATCAGGCTTCAGCTTCTGGCCCTATTCATATGCAGGCTAAATATTCACCTCTTTGAGGCTGCTTTAGGATCCCGAATCTCTTAATCTCCTGTTCACCTTCTATGTGTATCTTTTACCATTCCCCTAGACAGGCAGCACAGTAACTGGGCATCTCTTGATTAGACTGTAAGCTCTGATAATTAGGGACTGTCTCTTATATGTCTCAGTATAACGCTGCACATGCCTGATAGCACTATACAAGTGATTAGTAGTAGTAGTACTATTGCTAAACTATATTTCTTCCTTTCTGGACCTCCTACTGAAATGCTCATCCACCGTTTTACCACCACCTGCTTAGACTGCTGCAACCTGCTCCTTGCCGCTCTAATGCTGAATCCTCTTTCTTCACTATGATTTATTCAATCCCGACCTTTATATTCCTTCGTTGTTGCTGCAGTGATTTAAACCCTCTCCTCAAGTCATTACTTTGCCTCCCCATCCATTTCTGCATACAGGTCAAGCTGCAATTTCTCACGTACAAATGCATTTACAATGGAGCTCCTCATTACCTCTTTCTTGTGAGCTCCTTTCCTCCAGCGAGTCACCTGTGCCCTTCTCCACTGCTGCAATGCTTGCTGGAGCAGCGTTCCTCCAAGGTATGTCATGCTCCCTCTTGGACAGTATTTCCATCCAGTATAAAAATCTCACCTTTTCAAGGCTGCTCTTAAATCTTAGCTGCTTCTCTACAGTAAGTACATTTCTTGTACATGGTGCCGTGCTTATTTCTCTTGATTAAATTGTCGCTGTTCCATGGAGTTTACAGGCTCTCTTATGTGTATCTGTATGTAGCATCTTTGTCTAGTGACGCTTTGTATATGATAACTAATAGTAGTAGTAAATCTGCCCCAGGTGCCCTGCTTTAGTGTGAGGTAAAGAGAACAGGGGGTTGGCGGGGAAGAGAGGAAAGTAGGAAGTCATATTAAGCCACTCAAAATGTGAAGGTTTTTGGAAACTTGGTTGGGTTTTGGGGTGAGTGGTGGGACTTAGCCATGTAGCACTAATAATTTTCAGTGGCTATGTCGCAACTGAAAATCTGCTAAAACGTAGCTGACTATTACGGTGACCATCACTATTTTCCATTGGAGGCCATGCTAGCAAGAAAACCTCTGTATGAAAACCAGGACTGGCGCTAAACTATATTAAATACACTTTTATTATTTATTTATTTATTTATTTACATTCTCTTATATACCGCGCTATTCTGCATCAGTGCGGTTTACATTGAACAAACTGAAATTACATTGAACAGGGCATTATAACTTGGAGATAACTATTTTACAGGGAACATGGGCTATGGAGGGTTAAGTGGCTTGCCCAAGACCACAAGGAGCACCTGTGGGACTAGAAACCCCAGTCCTTCCGGCCCAAGGTTGCTGTCCTCTAGTGGGATTTGAACCCCCGACCTTCCGGCCTGAAGTACCTTGCCCCAACCACTAGGCCACTCCTCCACTCCTTTTCCATGTAAGTGGGCCATGCAACTGGCAGCCTTAATTTGGTATGGATAATATAACTCATTTGGCAGAAATTATGGTTCGATTGAAGATGTGGACGTTTATGCCTGTAAATGTGAGCACGTAAATTGTGGCTGTCCACACTCCACCCAAACGCCACTGCAAAACATGCCTCCTCTGAAGTTGCAAACACGCACACGCCTAACTGCACCGTGCATACCATTTACATGTGAGGTAGCTTTAGAAGAGGCCTTTAATGTGCTTATAAAGTGCCGTCTGGGACGTCCAGGGCAGAATATGCAGAAAAACGCTGGGGACACTTTAGATACATAGACATCCCATGCTGGCATCTAGACGGATGTTGTTGTTGTTGTTGTTGTTAAGTGCCGTCGAGTCGGAGTCGACTCATGGCGACCCTCTGGATAGCTATCCTAAATTGTGTTCGGCCTTCAGTCAGGCGGCTCATTGTTGACAGACTGGTACCCGTAGCTGCTGTTATTGTATCGATCCATCTCATTGCTGACCTTCCTCTTTTGTGTTGACCTTCTATCTTGCCAAGCATAATGTCTTTCTCTAATGATCTCTCTCTTCGCATGATGTGTCCATAGTACGGATGTCCCGGCTATGAAATCTTGGGGCAAGGACGTCCATCTCAAGCAAGGTTGCATACGGGGACATCCAGCAGCATTAAAAAAAACAACAACAAACAAACAAACTATGAGCTCTCATTCCCCACTGGTGTTTGTTGTCAAACTGTAAAATAAAGGGGGCATGAGTGTACCTCCTTCTCGACGTCCTCCAGACTTTTGCCTGACAAAGAGCGTTTTCATGTGCCTGTAGAAGGTACAATCTATGGCGTGGCTTGGGACATCCAGGACATTTTCAAAATCGGCAGAGGACGTACAATTTCTTAAACACCTCGGCCACATCTACACCACACCCCCATACCGACTTGGATGTTCTCGCACTGGAGACATCCACAGACCCAGCTTCTAAAATGGCTCCAGGGATGTCTGGGTGCGTGTTTTCAGACATCCAAACCACAAATGGGGCTTCTAAAATAACCCCCATATGGCACATATTCCTAGAAAAAAATCACCTCCATCGAGTTTGCACTTCCTATTCATTGATTGCCCTTATGTGGATATGATGGCAGAGTATATCCATGTATCTCTATGTAGATAGCCTTATGTGGATATGATGGCAGAGTATATCCATGTATCTCTATGTAGATAGCCTTATATGGATATGATGGCAGAGTATACCCATGTATCTCTATGTAGATAGCCTTATATTTATTTATTTATTTATAGTCTCTTCTATACCGCGCTATTCGGCATCAGCGCGGTTTACAGTGAACAAAGAATTTACACATTTCCGATGGTACTTTTTGTGTTTACAGTTGAACAGGCAAAAGTAACTTGGATAACAGGGGTAACTATTTACAAATTAAAAACAGAATCATGAACATTTCTTAGTTTCAGCGTTATGGGTTTTGGGAGGTCTGTGAGGTGGTTGAAATAACTGCATTGGTTACTGGGTAATACAAGAGGAAGAGGTGGTGTTTCAAGGCTTTTCTGAATTGCAATAGATCCGGGATTGCTCGGATGTCTTGAGGGAGGCTGTTCCAACACCTTGGGGCACAGAACTTGAAAGCCCTGTCTGCTGTTGCTTTGGTGCAGTGTGAAATTGATTTTGGGACTACAAGTGTGTTGAGTGTTACTGACCGTCTGTCCCTATTTTGAGGTGTCATCTGGATCAGATCCGTTAGTGACTCAGATGAGAGCCCTTTGATGGCCTTGAATGTCAGTAGTAATGACTTGTAAGTGAGTCTACTTCGTATTGGTAGCCAATGGAGTTGTTTTAGGATGGGTGAGATATGGTCTTTCCTGGATGCTCCGTGTAGGACTCTTGCTGCGGCATTCATTGCCAGTTGCAGTGGTTGCAAGGTGGCTTGAGGGAGCCCTTGTAAGATTGAGTTCGCATAATCAAAATGTGGCATGATTAGGGCCTGATAGATGGTTCTGAAATCATCCGGCTCTAGCAGGGATCGTAGGTGTCTAAGGGAACGGATTTTATGGTATACCGCTCTTACAATGTTTCCAATGTGCGCCTTCATATCCAAGTGCTGGTCTAGAGTGACGCCGAGATATCTGATAGTGGGTTTGGTCTGGAGGTCTGCTTCCTTATATGGATATGATGGCAGAGTATATCCATGTATCTCTATGTAGATAGCCCCCGCTGGCCATCAGCCCCCCTATTTTCAGTGTTAGAAGGATGGCTGAGTTAGTGTATCCAGCAGGAAGGAACAGACAGTGTGGCAGGTATACTGTACCACCCTTAGAGACCCCATGGGAACAGATCTTGGTGGCAGTGCTGTAAAGTTCCTTACACAGGCTTGCTCGAGGTGAGACACCTGCTCTTCAGGTTATGCAGCTTGCAGCAGCAGCAGCATTTCAGTGGGTGTGCACAGACAGTGTGTTGTATACATGCACAAGCGGAACTGCTTCCTACACAAATAGTTTCTCAGGGCAATGCAGTCTAGTGCTAAGGGCTGGTTTTGGTTTCCAAATCTCAGCCTTTTCTCAAAGGCATCGTTAAAAGAAAGCTGGTCAGGGTCGGTCTGATATCTCAGTAGTATGTGCAGAGACTCTGAGTTTTGTTCCCAGGTTAAGTCTTCTGCTTCCTGGTCTGGCTGGGGCAGGAGTTACTGTGGAGGCGGCATTCAGAGCTCCATGGAAAATGGAGCCCCTGTTATTGTGCAACAGCGACACCTAGTGACTGGGTTTAACATTTGTGATTGCACAGTTCTGGAAGGAGCTGTGGTGTGTGTTATAGGTCTAGGCTTCTTGGGAGGGTGATATAAAATGGAAAAAATTCTTGGGTATTTGTGAATGAAGGCCATTGGCGCCAGACTCCAGCCTTGGTTGACGGTTGCATCGGAAACCCAAAGGGACAGGAGAAAATGGTCTTTCCCCACAGAAATAAAGCAGAGTAGTCTGTTTCAGGGGGTATTCTCATAGTGCTTATTTGTCTGCCCCATCTCAAGGCATACTGTGCTTTTGAAAAGGTTTTGTGAGCCCCAAGAGTAGTAATGAGAATTTTAAGTTCTTACCATAATACTTTTTGTTTAATTCATAATCATTGTCTGAAATAAGTGAACCCCTAGTTTCGTTAGCAGAATTAATTGGATAATTAGGTAGCTAAGTAATTGGGTAACAAGTAAACCACCCCACAGAGTTAACTAAGTTTGGGCATCCTGTCCTACATAAAGCTTGAAGGGTTTTGAGTTTGGTTTTGGGTATAAAAGTCAGTGGAGACGCAGCATGCTATGATCAAAAGGAATTTCAGAGAACCCATGAAAGAGCAGTAGGTGCCCCTCTGTCTAGACCAGGGGTTCTCAACCCTGTCCTCGGGACCCACCTAGCCAGTTGTGTTTTCAGGGTAACCAAAATGAATATGCATGGGAGAGATCTGCATATAATGGAGGCAGTGTATGCAAATCTCTTTCATACATATTCATTGTGGTTATCCTGAAAACCCGACTGGCTAGGTGGGTCCCGAGGACAGGGTCGAGAACCCCTGGTCTAGACAGAGCTACAGAACCATTTCTAAACATTCTACCATGAGACAGATGGTCTATAAATGGGGAAAAAGTTGAAGGACTACAGTGACTCTCTGCACCAGTGATCATTCTGCTAAGATCACCACAAAGGTAATTCAGAAAATTAATCCAGGAAGATCCAAAGAGGCATGTTTACTAAACCACGTTAGCTGTTAACGTGGTAGCTAGCACTTGCCAAGCACACCACATTAACAGCTAATACGCAGCAAATGCAGAAAGCGCAGTGATTATCACGCATTGTCAGCGCAGAAAAATGGCACGTGTGGGCGGCGCAAAGGTTGAGAGTGGGCATGTCTGTACCACGCAGTTCTGCACACAGACATTGTCTGGTTTGCGGATAGCATGGGTGCATCTAACACCACCTCAATGGGTGGCGTTGGCTGCATCCAGACTGCTGTCGGACTGCGCGCTCTGCATTTTTGGTGCATTATGTGCGGGGGTGGGCTGCTGTGCATGACTCCAACAGATGCCACACGGCTTTTTCAGCTAATGTGGCGCTGTTTGCATCAACATGCTTCATTAAGTGCAAAAGCCTAATGCAGTTTAGTAAACATGTCTCAAAAAGCCCGAGACTAACCTTTTAAAGATCTTCAGGCCTCTGTCATTTCGGCTGATCTGAGGGTTCATGTGTTTAACCATCAGGAAAAAGTGACTGGGAATGGTGTTCATGGGAGAGGTAGTTAGAAAGAAATCACTGCTCTTAAAAAAAAACCCCACCCCGGTCCACCTCAAGTTTGCCAAAGAGCATCTAGATAATCCACGAAACTTCTGGAATAATATTCTTTGGACAGATGAGTCAAAAATGTAACTTTCTGGTTAAAATAGGAAATGGTATGTTTGGCAAATACCAAATGCTTTCTTCAGAAAGTAAGCATGCCATCCTGACTATCAAGTATTAGGGATGTGCATGGAAAACAAATGTGTTAATTTTTATGCCCTTTTCAGATGTTTTCCTGTCTTTTGGACATTTTTTTTCAGTTCGTTTCACATATTCATGTTAAAAATGTTTCTACATATTCATGTTAAAAATGTTTCTACATATTTAAATAGATCTAACATTAATTTATAAGTGAATGGGTGTTACGTTGATTTTAGTGAGCATTACATTTTTAAGGCATGCTAACAAACTGCCAGGCCGATGCAGAAATACTAGAACACCCTTTGCATGCAGCTAATGCAACAGGTACGCACAACTACCACCAGTGAGTGATGCAGAGGAAAATTTGCATTGTGCGTTGTCCACGCAGAAAGCGATGCACACAGTGTCATGTATATGAAAATGAGATACTAATTAAGTCATCGCCGGATGCGGAGGATCAGAAGGCACAGCACAAAGCTCAGTAGTACCGTTGGTCTCAGGGCTCGTCTGAGGTGATGTAAAGTTATGGCACGTGTAGGCTAAAGACAGTTTTGGCGTATGTGCCAGTGAACGGTCCTTCCTTTGGCAGCAAAACCTTCGGCGTGGAGCTTGTGTGTATAGGAGAAAATAGAAATGTATTTTGCTGCTTTGCACGGGTTAGAGCTGCACATGAAAGAAATAGGGGGAAACGATGGTCTTAGCAAGCAACTTTGCCTGCTTTGGTATGGCAAAGTTGAAAATTTTGGGCATACCACTGTGCTGTCATTACCTGTGAAATCTATGCACGTGTGTGGTTCTACTGGTAGTGCATCTGTTGTCTGTGTATGCATCACCCCCTCCTTGCTTTTCTTCTTGCCAGCGTTTTGCGTATCTCTCATTTGCATGTGCTTCCTTTGCTGCATATCAGCATATAACCTTTGCAGTACCAATGCGCTATAAAATCATGTGTGCGGATAATGTGGCGCAATATCAACGCCAGCTTTCTGCATCAACCTATGAAATTCACGTGCCTATCAAATGTTGTAAAGGGGAACCGCATCAGGACTTGGATGGTTTACTATGCGGGATGATTTATAACGGGAAAATTCTAGAGGAGGATGTCGGGCCATCTGTCCATGAACTGAGGCTGAGCCAAAAATGAGTTGTGCAGCAAGAAAACAACCTTCATCTATTCTATACTAGGTTCACTTGAATGTTCGAGATGAGATTTCGTGTTTTGGATTGGCTAAATCAAAAATCCCCACCTAAAGCCTATTGAAATGTGGCAAGACTTTGAAGCAAATTGTTCATGTAAGGAAGCCCTCCAATATCACAGAAGTGAAGCAGTTGTGTATGGAAGAATGGCCCAAAATTCCTTAAGGGTAACGTGAGAGACTGATCCACTGTCAACAGGAAACTTTCAGTTTAAGTTGTTGTTGCTGCTTATGGAAGGTTTGCATACTTTTTCACACAAGGATACTTGCATACTAACATAGTATATGCCAGCAGATAAAGACTGTGGTCCATCTTGTCTGCCCAGTAAGGTGGCTAGAGTGGTTATAACTGCAGCTCTGCGCAAGTTAACCCCCCTCTATTAAAGGTATTTACATTTACTTTGATTTCATCCTCTTGTTTTAAAGGATCCACTGTGTCTGTCCCATGCCATTTTGAATTCCGTCACTGTATTTGCTCCTACCACCTCCATTGGAAGGGCATTCCAAGCATCCACCACCCTTTCAGTGAAAAAGTATTTCCTGATGTTGCTTTTAAGTTTACCATATGCCCTCTTTGTTTATTCATTGATACAGACTTTTAAATACTTAAAGGGTATCATATTTTATTTATTTATTTATTTAACATGTTTTCTATACCACTTCATCATAAATTCAAAGTGGTTTACATGGAACAAGTTCAACAACAAGCTTTTGCATAGAACAGGGAACTGAAACTTGGAGGATTATAAGGGTTAATAGTTCATTTAACAGATACTAACAATATATATAACGTTGCTGTGTGTTAATGGGATACTGGAGCAATCAGCAGTTGTCCGTTATATACAGTTGTTATATTGTTATATGGCATTATATTCTATATGGGACCATAGTATTCAAGGAAGAGATGGGTCTTTATGGCTTTCCTGAAGTCTAGTAGATCAGTGATTGCGCGTATTGAGGCAGGTAGTTCATTCCATAATTGTGGCGCGTACAGAGAGAAGACTCTACTGCAAATGGTATGTTTTGCGGTTTTGTAGTTTGGGAGGGTTTCCAGGATGTTGGGGTCTGCACCTCTTCTTGTTCTGTTCGGACGCGCTTTCTTGATCAATGGTTGATCCTATCCCTCCTCTCCTCTAGGGTATACATATTTAGGTCTTCAAGTCTTCTCATACGTCTTCTGATGCAGGCTCCGAATTATTTTGGTTACCATCCTCTGAACCGTTTCAAGTCTCTTTATTTTCTTAGTGAGATATGGTCCCCAGAACTGAGCACAATACTCCAAATGAGGCCTCACCAAACGACTTGTACAGGGGTATTAATCTCTCTTCCTCTCAGCTGGCTATTCCTCTCTGTATGCAACCCAGCATCCATGACTTTGGCTACTACCTTAGTTGCATTATTTCACTACCTTGAGATCCTCAGACACTAGCACTCCGAGGTCTTTCTCCTGTCTGTACACTCCAACCTCTCTCCCCCTATTGCATACAATTCCTTTGGATTTCTGCATCCCAAGTGCATGACTCTTCACTTCTTTGCATTAAATTGTAACTGTCATTCATTAGACCATTCTTCCACTGTTTTTAGATCTTTCCTCATGTTGTCCACTCCCTCAGTGTCCACTCTGTTGCACATTTTTGTGCCATCTACAAAAAGGCAGACTTTTCCATTCAGTTCTTCCACAATATCACTTATAAATACACTGAACAGTATCTGTCCCAGTATCACCCTGAGGGACACTACTATTGCACCTTCCTTTCTTCTGAGTGAGTTCCATTTACCACCACCTTCTGTTGTCTGTCAGTTAACCAATTTCTGCTCCAGTTCACCATCTTGGAACCAATCCCCAGGCTGCTCAGTTTATTGATAAGCCTCCTATGAGAAACAGTATCAAATGCTTTGCTGAAATCTAGGTATACTCGCATACATCACATACCCTTGATCTAGTTCTCTGGTCACTCGGTCAAAGAACTCAATCAAATTTGTTTGGCATGATCTTCCCCTGGTAAAACCCTGTTGTCTCAGATCATGCAATCCATTGATTTCCGGAAAGTCCACTATTCTTTCTTTCAAAAGCCCTCCATTTCTTTTTGCACCACAGAGGTAAGGCTTGCCGGCCTATAGTTTGTCACCCCTTCCCTATTACCATAAGAGGTACCACTTCAGCCCTTTTCCAGTCCTGTGGAACTTCTCTTGTTTTCAAGGATCTGTTAAAAACAACCTTTTCTCTGGGAATAGGCAGGAAGTCAGTCCTCACATATGGGTGATGTTGGCACCAATGGAGCCCGCACGGAAGCATCTCCCTAGCTTTCAAAGAGCCTTTGGGAGATGCACCATGCATGTGTGATCCCCTTCCCGCCCAAGAGCGCCATCTTGCCTCAGTCTCATTTTTTTTCTGCGAAGCCCTCCGGACATCTGTCCAGTTTCCCACAGAAAAAGTGTGTTTTCTTTATCCTGTTTTTATCCAGTATGCGAACTGGTTTCTTTCCTGCCCCCAAGTCAACTCAGCTCGGCGTCACTTCTCGGGCCTGTTCCTTTTTTTTTTTTTTTTATTGAGATATTCCTCGACCGGCGCTTAGCACCCTTTTTTGCCTCAGGCCTCGGGGACTCTTTTTTTCCTTATGGCCTCCAGTGGCTTCAAGAAATGTGATCGATGCGGTAAAATGATGTCCTGCACAAATCAACACGACTTATGCCTCCGCTGCCTTGGGCCGGAGTATGATGACTCGGACTGTGAACTCTGCAGGACCATGACCAAAAAGGCCATCAAGAGCCGTCAGCTGCAGCAAGAACAGTTGTTTCACAAGTCCAACTCTGCACCGAGTCTCCGGCAATATCATGCTCCGGGACCCTCTCCGGTACCTCGGTGCCCCGCAAGGCCTGGGCTGCCTCAGATTCCTGTGGCCACAGGTCCTCCAAGAGGAAATCCCCGTAGGTGGAATGCAAGAAATCGAAACCCTCGAAGACTGCCTCAGAGGATGTATCTGGGAAGAAGGAAAAATCCCATTCTAGGCCCTGCAGTCCCCTGCATGAGCCAGAGGAGTCGGAGCGGACTCAAGCTGCACCAGAAGGAGTCATTGGTACCCAGCAACTGACCTTGGACACCCGAGGCCATCCTCATCAAGGACTCCCCCCTTGACAGAACCGACGCTGTCCCGAAGTCCTCGGTGCCCACATCAAAAGCTGTGTAGCCAACTGGCATGGAGACTAGGATGGCGGCCTTAGAGCAGTATATATGCCTTCATGGCCATGCATTGGGTGTCTGTCTGGTTCATCTGCCCCTAAGATGGGACCCTCGACATCGAGCCGATCCTCGAGCACCACAAGCTTCAAGACCCATCAGCATTGGATGAGGTACTAGTCCCATTTCTTGGGGCACCAGTCCTCTCTGCTGAGTGCACACTGTTCAGACCGCAGGCCCCCCAGAGGTCACAGGCCTCCGGGCTCGGGCATCGATCATGGTAACCGCGGGGCCTCTGACTTAGCCTTGAACGAGTCTGAATGAGGACGAGGACTCCTTGGACACTCGGTGGCACCAAGACATGTCCTTGAACCCATCTTCCCTAGTGTCCCGACGTTGCGTTCCTCGACTTTGTGCCAGACATGGCTTCTTCCCAAGGCCTCACGCCAGCAAGGCCGAGACTGTCCTCCATACTTTGGATTTAAAAGGGCCTTGTTCTTCTATCTGCAACGGACTCAGGCCACTGCAAAGCACCTCAGCTTTTCGTCTCCTATGACCCCAGTCAACTGGGGCTCCCAGTGACTAAGCAAACTCTGTCCACTTGGGTGGTGGACTGCATTGCCCTCGCCTATGAGCAGGCTGGGATTTCACTAGACTAGCGGATCATGGCGCACTACATCAGGGCCATGGCTACTTCCGTGGAAAATCTGCATTTGTACCTGTGACGGAAATCTGCCGGGCTGCCACCTGGTCTTCAGTCTATATCTTCACAGCTCACTATAGCCTGGAGAGGGAGTCCTGATGGGACAGCAACTTCAGCCAGGCCATACTCCGTAATCTCTTCAGGGTGTAGGCAACTCCTGCCCTCCGACCCTTTGTGTGCAGGCTACTGGAGTGCTGGTTCTCCGCCGGACACCTGGGTCTTACAAGAGTCTCTCTGTGGGATTTAACTGCTGCAGTTCATGGCTCACCTCTCGGTCCATCGCGGTATTTTGTACAGGTTCTCGGTAGCCTGTAGCTGGGGAGTACCATATGTGATGACTGACTTCTGCTTATTCCCGTAGAAAGCAGTTACTCACCTGAAACAGGTGTTCTCTGGTAACAGCAGGAATAAGTCCTCGCAATCCTCCCTCCTCCCTTTGAAGTTGCTTTTTTACCATATTTTATTTTTGCCATCTTAGCTATGTCATTAGACCGAGGCAAGATGGCACCCTTGGGCGGGAAGGGGACCATGCATGCGTGGTACATCTCCCAAAGGCTTTCTTTGAAAGCTGGGGAGATGCTTCCCCGTGGACTCCGTCAGCGCCGATGTCATCCATATTCCTGCTGTCCGCAGAGAACACCTCATTTATGTCATGTTTATTTTTATTGGTGGTTTTTTAGCTCAACTTCCTGGGGCATTCCTTTTACTGCACATTTTATTGTTTTATCAATCTTTTATAGATGTGTCCCTTATGTTTTTACTTTTCTTTTTTTTTTAGTTCATGGTTCTTTTTAACTCGCGAGCCCCCCCTTCCCTTCCTCCCCCTCCTTCCCCCCTCTTGTAATATGGGTTCCCCTATCTATTTCAATTCTAATTTTTGATCCATATAGCTATATGGAGCAGCGTCATAACACAGTACAATGTTATGGTGCTTTAGAATCATCTCCAAGTATAGGTTGTATTTTTGAATTTATTACACAGGTACACTAAAAAAAATTTTTTTTAAACTGCCTCTAATGTTTCGATTGATTTTTACGTTTTTTGGTGCGCTGAATCCAAATCTGGTAACCAATTTGCTCCATCACGTACAGATTTTTTGCTACATTGGGTTAGCAGTTTGAGGTGAACGTTTCAGATTGAGTGCGATCGAGATAAAAGTTTCTTGGATGAATTCTTTATGCTAATTGTTTAGTAGTTATTCAAATAAGAATAAAGAAAATTGTAAAAAGGCAGCACATAAGAATAGAGTAATGTCAACAAAACACACTGTGATGGTAGCAAAATTGTCTGCACTTAAAACAGCCACATACATGTGCACAAACATTGAGCATATAAGAGCGAGGTTAGACACAAAGCAAAGCAAAGAAATGTGCAAAAAATGTTGTACAGGTATGTATGTAAGAATAGAAAACGCAAACCGCACCATTGCAATACATGAAGACAAACACCCGATGGTGTGAAAATAAAATTCTAATAAATGAGATCCGACACTGTGGTAATAACTAGCAAATTTTTATTTCAAAGTTTAGTAAAAACACGATATTTGTCAACACAGTTTAGATTTTAAAGTCATTCTTGGGTCAATCAATCTCCTGGTGGGCCCGTTTCTTCTTCCCCCGAATGCTTCTCTTGGTGCGCTGCTTGGCGTATTTTTCATCTGGGGTTTCCCGCAGCAGCAACCAGCAGAAATCAGCCATCATAGTGGTGTTCCATCTTCCTTGGTACCTTCTCTCTGCGTATTTGATGTCCTGGTGAAACCTTTCACCTTGTTCTTCACTGTGCGCCCCCAAGTTTTTGGGAAAGTAGTTCACATGGGAATGCAAGAAATGGACTTTCAGGCTCATGTTACAGCCTTCTTCTTTGAAGGCCTTGAGCATCCTGGCAACAATATCCTTATAGTTCTCATCCCGCCTGTTCCCCAAGAATTTGAGAACAACATCCTTGAAGGAATCCCAGGCTTCTTTTTCCTTCTCAGACATCGTTTCAGCGAATGCTCCATCTGAAATGAGTTTCCTTATATCAGGGCCAACAAACACTCCTTCCTTTAGCTTTGCTTCAGAAAGTCGGGGGAACTTTGAGCAAAGGTACCGAAAGCACTCACCATCTTTTGGAAGGGACTTGATGAATTGCTTAATGAGACCCAACTTAATGTGGAGAGGTGGTAATAGAATTTTATCACGAGGTACCAAGCTCTCATGAAGAACATTTTTCTCACCGGGTCTCAAATACTCCCGAATTGGCCAGTCTTTTTTCCCCCAGTGTAGGTCGCGGGCTCGGCTATCCCACAAGCAAAGGAAGCAGGGATATTTGGTGAAACCGGATTGCTGCCCTAATAGCATGGATAGAATTTTAAAGTCTCCACAAATCATCCACTTATGCTCATCATAATGAATCTTCTGAAGAATCCGGGCCAAATTCTCGTATTTTTCTTGGAGAATAACAGAGTGAGCAATAGGAACTGAAGCGAATGTGTTGCCATTATGAAGAACACCTTTTATGCTGTCTTTTGATGAATCAATGAACAGCCGCCATTCAGCAGGATCATACTTGAGTTTAAACTTTTCCATCACTCCGTATATATCGTTGCAAAATACCAAATCTTCCTCTTTGCTGAAATACTTCAAAAATTGTGTCTCGCGTTTGCGGTACCAATAAAAAGTTGTTCCTGGTGACAATAGATTTTTCTGTTTAAGCCGAGAACCTAGCAGTTGGGCAGCATCTTTTGGGAGTCCTAAATCCCAGACTAAATCATTCAATTCAGCTTGAGAGAAAAGTTCAGGTTTCGGATCTGGTTCAGTTTCAAACTCGGAAGTACTGGACTCATCGGGAAAAGCCATCTGATGAGTCTCATCATGATCAGAACCGTCCACACAAATATGATCCAAAGATTTTGGTGGTTCAGGCACAGGTACTTCGTTGCTATGAGGCATAGGCCTAATTGCTGAGGGAAGGTTGGGGTAACTTATTACGTTCTTATTTTTTAAGTTGTATCCCTTCACAATGCAAGAGCAAAAATAGCAGTCACTGCTGTGGTCTCTTTGTTCACGCCACATCATAGGTATTCCGAAACGAAATGCTTGTTTTTTACCTTTCATCCATAAGCGTAGATCTTCCTCACATGTCTTGCACACTTTGTGAGGAGCCCACGGTTTGTCTTGATCGCCTAACTTCAAACCGAAATAGGCGAAATATACTTTTTTAATAAATGCAGAAATGTTCCTCTGCCGCTTTTTCACGGTATATTCCCCACAAATAAAACAAAAACTGTCCGGAGAGTTGACGCAACCTCTGGCTCTGTGAGCCATCACAAATACACAGCACTGCAAACTACAACTGTAGTGAACCACTTCGGAATAAAGCTGGATTACGACTGAGCAAACAAAAGGTAATAATGAACTTGCAAGAAACTGAAATTTGACAGGAACGTTCATGTCGCAACCACCGTGTTTGAGCGAGCGAACGGGGCGAGGCGAACAGGAAAGAACATGCGCCAGCGCGAGTACTGGATTTAGCCCCCCGCCTCCCAATTGTCCTGTTAATGTATAAAATGAATACAAAACACTCTAAAATATCATGAGGGAGTGTTTCTAGTTAGTTAACCATTACAACCTCTATTTTGGGCCAAGAAAATAAACTGCAGTCGGCTAAAAAGAAATTATGTGAACATTCCTTATATGGGTAAGAAATCTAATTTTGCAAGAAAACGTGACGTGATGGAATATTTTGGCTATTTTTCCTGGATTCAGCACCCCAAAATCTATAGGAATCAGTTGCAAAACTGGAGGCAGTTTTTTGGTAGTGTACCTGTTATTATCTCATGGTGAAGGTCTTAATGTTCACTTGGTTTTATAATTAAGACACAGTTGGAATCTGTCCATTTGGGATCCATATTGTTTTTAGTGCCTTTGAGTATCATGTTTATGATGGAACAATGCGTCCTTGTCATACCCTTGCCATATGGTTTTATATTATTTATGGTCATTTTATGTATTCATGTACCAGATTATTTATTATATTTATGAAATATGTTTTATTGTGTTAAATATCTCTGTTTTTTTTAATTTGAGGTTTTGTGCCCCCTGAAGAAGGCGTTTGCTGAAACGCATAGGGGGTTTCTCACAGGAGGCTCCACTAGAGTCATCCTTAAAACAGGTGCACTTTTTTGATGCCATAGGAGAAGGGAAATTAAAACATAGAAACATGATGGCAGAAACAGACCACATGGCCTATCTAATCTGCCCTTCCATATCAACTACAATAGTCTCCTTTTTTCTTTAAGAGATCTGTGTTTGTCCCATGCTTTTTTGAATTCAGATACTGTCCTTGTTTCTATTACCTCCACTGGAAGACTGTTCCACGCATCTACCACTCTTTCCTTAAATAAATATTTCCACATTGCCTTTCTGCATCCCCCTGCTGTTCCCATCCTTCTAACGAATCCTTGACATATTGTCCCATCTTGACAAAGTTAGTTTTCCTAAAGTCTAAGACTCTCATTTTTGAATGGATTTTATTAGCCCTAGTCCTAATACTGAACCACACCATCTGGTGATCACTGGATGCAAGATGATCTTCCACTCTATCAGAAACACTTTCCCCATTGGTAAGCACCAAGTCCAGTATGGCCCCTTCATGTGCGGGTTCTGTTACCAAGTGCGAAATAGTTCTCCCTGTAGAGAATCTAGGATCGTCTTACTTCTAGATGATACCACAGCAAGGATGTGCCAATCAACATCTGGCATATTGAAGTCGCCTATAAGTAGCATTTCCCCTTTCATGGCAATACTGCGTATGTCTTCTATTAAATCTCCGTCCACCTCTTCTCCCTGTGAGGGGGATCTGTATTTCACTCCAATGCAAATGGATTTCCCTTTCCCTCTTTCTAATTTACCCCACAGTGCCTCCTCGCTCCCTTTTAAGGTCTGTAATCCTATAGCTTTGATATTTTTTTTACATATAGTGCCACTCCTCCTCCCCTTCTTCTAACCCTGTCCTTCTTGAATAAAGTATAGCTCGGTATAATTACATCCTAGTCATGGTTGTCCATGAACATGTCTCTGTAACTGCCACTAAATCCAAGTCAGCCTCTTCCATTGAACCCTTGATCTTCTGAAAAGTAGGCAGTTGCTATAACCACTAGGCTTCTCCTCCACATTCCAGTATAGCACCGTATAATTACATCCCATTTATAGTTGTCCGTGAACCATGTCTCCATAATCGCCACTAAATCCAAGTCAGCCTCTTCCATTAAAGCCTCGACATCTGGGCTCTCATTTCCCATGCTACGGGCATTTATACACACTGCTTTCCAGATGTTGTCCCTCTTATCCATTTCTACAGAGGTATTTAATCTTTCGCTTACCTGGAGGTCTTCTTCACCCTCCCTAACAAATCTAGTTTAAAGCCTTCTTCAGTAGGTTAGCCAGTCTGCTCCGAAAGATTCTTTGACCCTTCTTGGGCAGATGGAGGCCATCTTTGCTCTGCAGCCCTTGGATCATCATCCAATGGTCCAGGAAACCAAAACACGCTCTCGATGACACCATCCACGCAGCCATGCATTTATCTCCAGGATGCGAGCCTTTACCCTCAACAGGAAGGATTGAAAAGAACACCACCTGCGCACCTATTTGCTTCACCTTCTGTCGCAGAACCATAATGTATTATTAAGGACACATTGAGCAACCCAAAGATTGGAAAAGGAGTTTTGGAAGGACTCTTCAAGCTTCACGCAACCTCAGTGCCCCCTCCTTTCTCCTTCCCTCTGTTCTCCCCCAAAGATTTGAAGAGGGCTCTTCAGAGGTATGTGATTGCAGGTCTGTCAACAGGAGGGTAGCACTGAGTCCAGCATGGTTTTTACCTACATTGGGCTCCCCGAGGGTGACTACCAAAGACTAAACCTGTCTGTCTGTCTGTCTTGTTTGTGGAGGCTCCTGATTTCATCTATTGCTGGAGTGTTAAGTCAGATTTGGGTGGCTCAGGGCATCCATTGGTTTGGCGCTGATGCTTTCCCGCCTTGTCTAACTGCATGTGCATGTTTGTTTGTTTCCTATGTTTTGCCGTGCCATTTCTGCACCTCATTCAGTGGTGCGTGGTGACTGTTTACATGGCTCTAATGTGCACAGCTCTGGCCACGTGGTCCCTGCATGCACATTTTTTGTCTATGCGGCACTAGCATATGTGGTTCTATCCGCATAGACTTGGTGCACAGTGCAGTGCACCAACTTCACGCACCTTCAGCTAGCATTGCCTGATTGCTTGTGGCAGTGGAGATTCTTATGCTGCTTTCGAAGAAGCGCTGCCTGGTTTGCGGAGATTCTCATTGCTGGATTCTGGTATCTGCTGTTCCTGCATGGAGGCTGGGATGCACCTTTTAGAAGGCCCGTCATCTCTGTACATGCAACTGGGAGACCTGAGAGCTTTGGCCTTCTCTTCTTTGCTGCCATCAGCAGCAGATGATGACCTGTGGAAGGATGATTGGCAAGCCTGCCATCTCGGTGCTCTCTCCTCTGGCACTCCCTTCTGCATAAGGGATCATTACCTGCTGTTCCCTCTGGGAATGGGGACCATCTGGCTAGTGGGGAGCACCTGGGTTCTGGGTTGTCCTCCCCAGAGTTCTTCTCCTTTATGCAGCAAGCCTGGTTTTCTAGTGTAAAAAATACAAAAATATGCGCTCAATGTATTTTCCATGGAACTTATAAGCTTAAATATTGCATACTCAATTTAAATCAGAGGGGGTCTCAGACCTCTGCGCACT
This sequence comes from Ichthyophis bannanicus, assembly GCA_033557465.1. Lineage (NCBI taxonomy): Eukaryota > Metazoa > Chordata > Amphibia > Gymnophiona > Ichthyophiidae > Ichthyophis > Ichthyophis bannanicus. The sequence goes on from CM066046.1 coordinate 50,916,738, forward strand.
CCAAAGACGGACTTCTTAAATGCCCAACCAATAGTGCTCATTTAGCTTCAATGACTCCCCAGTGATATTTTCCTTGCATAACACAGAGCGAAAAACTTCTTTTAAATGGCTTCCAACAGGTCCTTATCTCAAAAAAATACTTAACTTAAATCACTCTGCACAACCAATAGTACTTCTCTCAGGCCCGTTGATCCTTCATGTTTCGCTCTGGCCGGCTGATCCCAACGCTCTCTATCGGCGCCAATGCGTTTCACTGTATAGTTTCCTCAGGGGATCACAATTGGTTTCCTATAAGAACAAAAAATAATTTTTAACGGCTTTGACAAGCTTAATGTTCCTTCTTTTAATATTAATAATTACCATATTAACTGGATCAGACAGCACAAAATCCTACCAAAGTTGTAATCAATGCTGCCCATGTCTTTAAACCGCTGAACTTAAAACTTCCAATGCGTGAAGAGAGCGGCGAGTTTAAAAGTATGCAGAAGACTCGTAGCTCGCATGCGCGGCGTTTTTTTGAGGAAGCAGTTTTCATAGAGAGAAGCCTCTTGGAAGTTTTAAGTTCAGCGGTTTAAAGACGTGGGCAGCATTGATTACAACTTTGGTAGGATTTTGTGCTGTCCGATCCAGTTAATGTGGTAATTATTATTATTAAAAGAAGGAACATTAAGCTTGTCAAAGCCATTAAAAATTATTTGTTCTGATAGGAAACGAATTGTGATCATCAGAACAAATAATTTTTAATGGCTTTGACAAGCTTAATGTTCCTTCTTTTAATAATAATAATTACCACATTAACTGGATCGGACAGCACAAAATCCTACCAAAGTTGTAATCAATGCTGCCCACGTCTTTAAACCGCTGAACTTAAAACTTCCAAGAGGCTTCTCTCTATGAAAACTGCTTCCTCAAAAAAACGCCGCGCATGCGAGCTACGAGTCTTCTGCATACTTTTAAACTTGCCGCTCTCTTCACGCATTGGAAGTTTTAAGTTCAGCGGTTTAAAGACATGGGCAGCATTGATTACAACTTTGGTAGGATTTTGTGCTGTCTGATCCAGTTAATATGGTAATTATTAATATTAAAAGAAGGAACATTAAGCTTGTCAAAGCCGTTAAAAATTATTTTTTGTTCTTATAGGAAACCAATTGTGATCCCCTGAGGAAACTATACAGTGAAACGCATTGGCGCCGATAGAGAGCGTTGGGATCAGCCGGCCAGAGCGAAACATGAAGGATCAACGGGCCTGAGAGAAGTACTATTGGTTGTGCAGAGTGATTTAAGTTAAGTACCTTTTTGAGATAAGGACCTGTCGGAAGCCATTTAAAAGAAGTTTTTCGCTCTGTGTTATGCAAGGAAAATATCACTAGGGAGTCATTGATGCTAAATGAGCACTATTGGTTGGGCATTTAAGAAGTTCATCTTTGGAGTGCGCAGAAGTCTGAGACCCCCTCTTGATTTAAATTGAGTATGCAATATTTAAGCTTATAAGTTCCATGGAAAATACATTGAGCGCATATTTTTGTGTTTTTTACTGTGAAGTAAGCGTTCAGAAAAGGACCATTGACTACGTGGTTTTCTAGTGTGGCAAAGCGGACCCTGCAGCCTCTGGGTCCTCTTGATATCTTTGTCTATTAGGGGAAGGGACCAGCGGCAAGTTGGAGCCCAGTTCGGACACTGTCCTCTAAGCACTCGACAACGGTTGAAGTCTGGAGATTTGAATTGACTGTTCTTTTGGAGCCTGAGGCATTAGGAGTTCAGTCCTGACGCCTTGGGCTCTGATTCCAACTTGGAGGACAAATTGTCCTCTTATTCTGAAGATCACATCAAATCTGGTATTATTCGCCTGTTCAGGAAGGATGAACTGGTGGCTCTAATTGCTCAGGTGTCCTCTGTCCTATGTTTGACTGACCCTCTAGTGACTGAGCAAGTGCTGCTGCAGATTCACCCTCTCTTGCAAGGTATTCGGAAATCCAAGATGGTCTTTACCTTTCTGAGATTATCAAGAGCATGATATGCTTGGAGTGGGACTTGCGTAACTCCCCAGTGAATGGGCTGAAAGTTTGTAGAAGGCTTTATGCCCTCTCTAAGGAGGACTACGCAGAGTGCTTTAACACAACAAGCATGGATGCACATGTTACAGTGGTTATGAAGCAGACCACCATCCCAATGGAGGGTGGAATGGTCCTGAAGGACCCCTAATGCAGTTCTGAAGAGTCTTGATTGAGTGATAAAGCGAGGAGAGTCACTTTATCTTTATATTTATTATCAGGCTTGATATACTGCACCTTCACACGAGTAGCAGGGTTTGGTGTCTTCCCAATCACTGGAATATCTGGGAGCGTGTTTTGATGCTTGGGTAGGCAGAGTCTTTTGCGAGAGGAGAGGGAAAGTTGTTGGCACAATTGACAGCCTTCCGATTTCAGTAAGCTCCCAGAGTTTGGGATTATATACAGCTTCTTGGATTGATGGTGGCAGCGATCAACATGGTGCCTTGGGTGCGAGCTCCTATGAGGCCACTTCAGTGGTCCTACTTTCTTGTGGTCTCCCAGAGGTCAGGCTGCCTCTCCAGCTAGGGACAGTATCAAGCCTGTGGTAGTGGCAGCAGCCGCAGCATCTGAGGAAGGTTATGCCACTGGATGATCACTTGTGGCTTCTCCTGTCAACATATGCCAGCCTGTTTGGCCAGGGAGCTCATTGCAAGACCCAAACAGTTTAGGACTATTGGAATAACGGCAAGTCAGCATGGTTCACCAACTGCCTCGAGGCAAGGGCCATTTGGTTGGCCCTTTTGCACTTCCAGACCCTGGTCAAGGGCAAAGTGGTCTGGGTGTACTTGGACAGTGCCACTGTAGTGGCATATGTCAGGCAGTAAGGAGACATGAAGAGTGCCAGAGTGGCCCTGGAGATGACCCTCCTGTTCTGTGTGGAAAGGAACCTACTAGCTCTATTGACACATCTCCGGAGTTGATAGCATGGAGACAGACTTCCTCAGTCATCAGTCTCTCTATCCCCAGGAGTGAGAATTGAGTTGAACAGTCTTGGCAGATTCTTCACCGCTGGAGTTGTCCAGAGATGGATCCGATAGCATCCCAGGCCAATGTCAAAGCAGAATTCTTCTTCAGTTGCCGCAGAGAAACAGGCTCCCAGGGTGTCGATACCCTAGTTCAGCCCTAGCCAAAGCTCAACCTGCTGTATGTGTTGCCGCCATGGCTGCTTGTGGATCATGTGCTTTGACGCATAGAGCAGCATCTGGGCCGGGTGATCCTTGTGCTGCCAGATTGGCCATGGAAGCCGTCGTTTGGGGACCTGATGAAGCTTCTGCAAGATGCTCCTCAGCCACTACCCTCAGCCCAGAGGCTATTGCATCAAGGACTGGTTTTTCTGGATGACCCAGCTTGTTTTTCGCTTACAGCTTTATTTATTTATTTATCTGTATTTATATCCCGCTTTTCACCGGGTCAAAGCTTGACTCTTGAGAGGCGCCATTTAGTGTGCATGGGCTACTCTCCCACCATGGTTTCCATGCTTCTCAAGGCCAGGAGAGGATCTATCAGCCTGGCCTATGTGCATCTCTGGTGACATTTTGAGCACTGATGGCATCATTGTCAGGCTAGACTTGTTACAGCGGTTTACCATCCTTGCTTGCCTTTCTTCAGGAGGGTCTAGACAATGGTATTTCTCTTAGTTCAGATGGCAGCTCTTTCCTGCTTCAGGGGGCTGTTGGCAGGATGGTCCATTGCCTTGAATCCTGATGTTTCCCGTTTTCTCTAGGGAGTACGACATTTTCTCCACTCCACATTCAATTCCTGCATGATATATCTGCCTGGTAGCTCTGTAGCCCCCTTCAGACATTTGTTGGGGGGGCAATAATGTGGGCATCGCTTTCTGTTTTTGTCAAGAATTACAGCTTGGATATCCACACTCGGGCGGATACAACCTTTGGCTTAGGTCTTAAAAGTTGCTGTGTTTTTGTCCGCCCAGTGTAGCTTTGGTATATCCCACTTGTCTGGATGTTCTAGCAGGATGATATGGAAAGTGACATTTTACTTACTGGATTATGTCCTCCCCTCCCCCCCCCCCCCAAACAAGCTATAAATTGGCACTCCCTCCTACATGCAGACAGGGCCCTCGCAACATAGAGTGGTGCTGATGGTAGCTTTGGAACCCCCCCAAATAGTTGCACCCCCTGCTGTGCTTTCTGTGCATACTGGGTTGCACCGACCCTGTCCTCTAGATTTATCTTGGGAATTGGGATAAATAGGGCCATATTTAAGGTTTTGGCACCCATAGGCAAGGCCAAACAGATTACAGAGTGGGGATGGTGTCATAGATTCCAAAGATTTGAGAGCCAGACGAGGAACAGAGGAAGGCCGTAATGTTCTGTGGCACCATTTGGAAGCAGTAGATGCTAATGACCTAAAGTAAATGGGAACAGGTTCTTCTTTGACTTGGCTATTTGACATCTTCAAAATCTGATACTGTAGGCACCTGCCTGTGTTGCCTATGCCTAAATCCAGGCCAGAGGATGAAGGCATTTAGAAAACTTAGGTGCCAGTCAAAAATTAAGAACCAGGGACAGTCTTCAACTTTTTTGCTCTCTTAATTTTTGCATATTTTGCCTTGTAAAAAATTTTTTGTGCATTTTTAAATTCCTTCCCTCCCTCCCTTCCTTTCTTCCTGCTCCCTTCCTTTTGGGCACTGTCTCCATCTCCACCTCCTGTCACTGACTCTCCTGGGTCCTGGGAGCTGCTGCACCTCTCTTCTCCCCTTTTCAGGCCCAGGCTTCACAGCAGCCGCGCCCTTTCCTCTCTTCACCCACACCAGACTCCTCCAGCTGTTGCTACAACTAGATTCCTCTAACCCAGGCCCTACCAGCTTCTCTGCTGTCTGCTGCCAAAAGCGTGACATTTGGATACCAAGCTTCTGGGAATCCCCTTAACCCTATAACTCCTACAGATTTTGTAATTCCATAGTCAGATTATCCAAGAGGTCTACCACCTTCTGACTAATGGAGTATTTCCTTATTTCCTCCCCCAGCTTCATCTCATGGCTCCTTCTCTTTAGCGTCCTTTGCTATGTAAAATGCTGCCTCCTCCTATCTTACTAAATCCAGCTAAATGCTTGAATATTTATATATTATTCCCTTGTTTGTTCTATGTTTGTCAGTACATGTTGAGTTCCTTAAGCTTCTCTGGAGTGGAGGAGTAGCCTAGTGGTTGCTGCAACAGCCTCCTTCCTAGGAGTTCTGGGTTTGATTCCCACTGGCACTCCTTTTACCCTCCATTGCTTTGGAAGAAAAGGCCCGGCAATCTACTTCCAGTCATACCTTGCCAAGAAAACCCAGGGGCTGCTGGGTCGCCAGGACTCAGCATTGACTTGAAGGCAGTTTAAAAAAAAAAAGTCCCTTTGAGGTCAGTATCTTCAAATGGGTTTGTTTTGGAAATATAGTGGCAGGAATGAACCTCTCTTGACATCTAGAAAATATTGGTACAATCAAAGACTTATTTTACATAGGCCATAGAGATAGGAATTGTGACCTCCAGGATGGGACGAGCTCAGTTTACCCTGTATTTTATAAAAGACCCCTATCCCTGTATTGATCCAGTAAATGCACATTATTTGCAGGAACATCCAGCAGTACCAGTGATGTAGGTATTTGCATATGGATAAAAACAGCGTCATCAGACTTTGCATGTGTGGGCGCAGTCTTCTGCAGACGTATGTGCCGATGTTGCAGCATACACGTGCTTGCTGGTGGAAAGAGTGACGCGAGATCCCAGTGTTTTTCTGTACCATTTAAGCACTGCCTGAACAGTGTTTTATGAGAAAATTTCCATGAAATAAACAAATCTGCCAATCCAGAAGGAAACCCCTTTTCTTGGCGTATATGGGTACCATGGCTTGCGTGCTCTGTATGGTGAATCGACTTCAGCTTTTGCTCTCCTGTCACAGGTTTCCTCTATCTAGCCCAGGAAGATGGCTCCCAAGCGCAAGTCTGCAACCAAGACACAGGCTCCCAGCAAAGCGAAGAAAGTGAAAGAGGAGCCAGAGGAAGACACCTTCCGATCCACCATTGAGGCTCTGAAGGCTGCTCCCAAGCAGAAAGTGAAGGCCAAAATTGACTCCTCCTGCTCTCTGAGTCATTCGAATAACTCTGAGGTAAGAGGGTCAAATGGGAGGTAAATAGGGCGAGGGGCCTACAGTTATGCAGGCATGTGCTTTTGGAGTGTGCTATCTTTAGTTGAGTGGGAAGCAAAAGTAACACCACATGTTCCTGCCTCCCCCCCAAACTCCAGGAGGTGCATCCTGGTGTAATGCACTGCCTGGTTGAGGGGGGGGGGGGGGGGAGTTCAGTCTGCCAAATAAGGAAAAAAAATTCTTTGTTTGGCAGACTGAACCCCCTACCCTGGCCACATCCCAGGATGCACCACATGCGTCAGGCGCCAACATTTTGAGAAAAGTGACAGGAAGGCTTTGCTTCTGCCTTCCGCCCAACTGAAGGTACTGTGGGAGGGGGAGGGGAGTTATGTGGGGTGAGCTGGGGCTAGTGGAGGCCTACGGAGCCACCAATGACTTTTCCTGATCGTATCCCCAGTCTAGTCCCGGACCTCTGAGTTGTCCACCTCATTCAGCATCTTGGAGACTGAGGAACCACCTTCTTTTTGTAATGTCATCCGTATATCCCTCTGGGAGCCGCCTTCCTCCATCAGTTACCTCAGTCTCCAAGCAGCTAAATAGGTCGGTGAGCCTGGGGGTCCGGGCTCACTGGAGGAACAATTAAGTAGAGTTTGGTTAGATTTAAAAAAAAAAAAAAAAAGTTAAGAAGTGGAAGACCGGAACGAGTTTGGCTCAGGGGGTTCCCTCCTGTTTCGGGGTCCTGTGCTCTCTGGTGGCTTTGTGTAGTGGCTATGCCATCGAGGCCCCATTGTTTTATTTGTGGGGCCAAGCGAAGTGCTCTTTCGGACTCCGGGGTGTGCAAGTCCTGCGCTAAAGAGGCTGCTACCCTGGAGTCTCCTGGGGTAGCCAGTTTACCCCTGGGGGAGCCTAGAGCAGGGCCATCCTCCGCCCCAGATGCCCCTACCGCGCAAGCGACTTGGCCCAAGGGGTTGGAGTCTATCTTCTCCCCAGGGTTCGTGGCCCTCCTGCAGCAGGCGGTAGGGGGCTTCCCGCCAAACCCATCCACAGGCAATTTCGTAGGGGGCGGCGCGAAGAGGCCGGGGCAAGCCCCCATCTCAGAGACTCAACTGGGGGTCAAGAGGCCGCGGCTGGAGCCGGATTTCGGAGCTCATTCGGCCGCCTCGGAGGGACACCTCTTGGATGAGGAAGTGGGGAGTGTGGCCCTCGAGGAGGAGCTCGAGGAAGGTGAACTCGAGGACAAGGAGGAGCAGGCGAGAGTAGTGCGCGTCTTCCGTCGGGATGAGCTGCCGGCTCTCATCGCGGAGACGCTGCGTACCCTGAACATGCTGGCCCAGGGACCGGCAGAGGATGAGACGTTGGAGGATCCCCTGCTACAGTTCTTTCGGAAGTCTCAGAGAGCGTTTCCGGTGCACCGGGTATTCCAGGAGTTGATACAGGAGGAGTGGAACATCCCGGAAGCGGCGCTCAAGGGCTCCAGAGTAATGAGCCGGTTATACCCGCTGGTGGACCAGGATAAGGAGGTCTTCAAGTCCCCCAAGGTGGATGCAGCCGTGGCGGCAGTAATAAAGAAGACCACCATTCCGGTGGAGGGCAGCGCGGCCCTTAAGGATGCGCAGGACAGAAAGTTAGATGCGTTGCTGAGGCAGATTTTTGAGACTAATGCCCTGTCTCTTCAGGCGGCTATTTGTGGGGCCTGGGAGGCCAGGGCCTGCCTGCGCTGGTCTCAGCAGCCCCTAGCAGGGCAGGACGGGGTGCAGTCCGGCGAGGCTGTCCGCCTGGAGTCAGGGGCGGCTTATTTGTCAGACATCCATTATGATCTCATGAGAGGTTTGTCCAAGAGTATGGCGTCGGTGGTGGCAGCCAGGCGCTATCTGTGGCTCCGTAATTGGGCGGCGGATAATTCCTCTAAGGGAGATTAAGTAAGCTGCCCTTCAAGGGTCGTCTCTTGTTTGGTGAGGACCTGGAGAAGTTGGTCAAAGAATTGGGCAAATCCAAGGGCGGCAAGTTGCCTGAGGACAGGCCTAAGCAGGGGCGCACAAGTCCGGCTGGCAAGGGACAGCAGCGGGATTTTCGCAGGTTTCGTTTTCAAAGATTCAGTTCTGGACAACGAGGTAGATTTCCCGGCCGAAGCCAGGGCTTTCGGGGAGTGGGGAGAGGTTTTGGGGCGTCCTCCTCTGCTCCCGCCGCCCCCTCGACCCTTAGAAAAGCGCAGTGAGATCAGGCGGACCCAGGGGCCTCTAGTCTCCGTGGGAGGGAGGTTGCAGGAGTTCTATGTCGCCTGGGTCCACATCACGTCAGACCAGTGGGTCCTCGAAGTCATCTGAGAGGACTATGCTCTGGAGCTGCGCCGGCCAGTGCGCGACGCCTTCGTGCTGTCTCCCTGCAAAGCAGCGATCAAGTGCGGGGCGGTGTGGGAGACGGTACAGAGGCTACTAGATCTCGGGGCGATAGAGCCGGTCCCGCCAGACCAACTCGGCATCGGTCGTTACTCCATTTATTTTGTGGTGCCAAAGAAGAACGGCGGTTTTCGGCCCATCCTGGACCTCAAAGGGGTAAATCGGTGTCTGCGCGTGGCCCACTTTCATATGGAGACCCTGCAGTCGGTGATCGTGGCAGTGCGGAGGGGAGAGTTCCTTATCTCTCTAGATCTGTCGGAGGCGTATCTTCACATTCCCATTCGGCCGGAGCATGTCAAGTTTCTCCGCTTCGCGGTTCCTTTCGGTCACTTTCAGTTCCGAGCCTCGCCGTTCGGCCTGGCGATGACTCCGCGCACGTTCACAAAGATCATGGTGGTCGTGGCGGCGGCCTTGCGCAGAGACGGCATTCTGGTACACCCTTATCTGGACGATTGGTTGATCCGGGCAAAGTCCAGGAGCAAGAGCGAGCGAGTGACGTCCAGGGTGGTGAGTTTTCTGGAGAGCCTGGGTTGGGTGGCAACCGGGCAAAAAGCAATTTAGTGCCGTCTCAAGGTATAGAATACTTAGGGACTCGGTTCGATACGGATTCGGGTCAAGTGTTTCTCCCGCAGCAGAGGGCGCGAAGGCTTCGGAAGCTGGTCAGGAAATTCTTAAGGCGGAAGGAGTTGACTGCATGACAATACCTGCAGTTGTTGGGAACAATGGCGGCGACCATAGACTTGGTGCCGTGGGCGAGAGCACACATGAGACCGTTGCAAAGGGCGCTCCTGCGATGTTGGTCTCATCAGTGGGACCCGCTGTCCCGGAGGCTCGCCTGTCCAGACGAGACCCGAGTAGCGCTTCGTTGGTGGCTAGTTCCCGGTTCGCTGGAGAGCGGGAAGCCGCTCGAAGTGCCCAACTGGGTGACCCTAATGACGGATGCCAGCCTTCTGGGCTGGGGGGCCCACTGCCAGGGACAGTTCGCGCAGGGGCCAGTGGTCCGCCCAGGAGAGAGCGTGGTCGATCAACAGGTTGGAGTTGAGGGCAGTGTTCCTGGCCCTGCAGAGTTTTCAGGCGGTACTCCGCGGGACGGGTGTTTTCCGACAACGCTACCGCGGTGGCGTACATCAATCGACAAGGGGGCACCAGCAGCGTGGCGCTGGAGGCTGAAGCAGAGAACCTGTGCGCCTGGGCCGAGATGAATCTCCTGGCAATGTCGGCAGCGCATGTTGCTGGGGTAGACAATGTGGAAATCGATTTTCTCAGTCGGGTGAAGGTGGATCCCGGAGAGTGGGTCCTTCATCAGGAGGTGTTCGACATGCTAGTGCGCCGCTGGGGCACACCCGTGATGGATCTGATGGTAGCTCTTCAGTCGGCGAAGGCCAGTCGCTTCTACAGCAGAAGAAGGGAGAGAATGTCAGAGGGCCTCGATGCTCTCATCCAGCCTTGGCCGGAGGGGCAGCTCCTGTACGTCTTTCCGCCATGGGTGCTGATAGGCCGGGTGGTACAGCGGATAGAGCGGTGCAGGGGGCAGGTGATTTTAATTGCCCTGGATTGGCCTCGCCGGCCGTGGTATGCGGATCTTTTAAGGCTTCTGGTGGCGCGACCGTGGCGGCTCCCAGGGCGGCCGGACCTGCTGTCGCAGGGCCCTCTTCTCATGCCTCACGTGGATCGATTCTCGCTTACGGCTTGGCTCTTGAAATGGCTAGGATAAGGTCGAGAGGTTATTCTTCGGCGGTGGTTGCCACGCTGTTGAAAGCTAGGAAGAGGTCTACATCGTTAGCGTATGTCAGGGTCTGGAGAGTCTTTGAGGCTTGGTGCGGAGAGAGGGACACGCAGGCACTGCAGGCGTCTATATCTCGGATCCTGGAGTTTCTGCAGGACGGTTTTGACAAGGGTTGGCTGCGGCGTCGCTGAAGGTGCAGGTGGCGGCCTTGTCCTGCTACAGAGGACGGATTGCTGGTCGTTCCATCGGGGACCATTTGGATGTCAAGCGTTTTCTACGAGCGGTGTCCCTTCTGCGGCCGCCAAGCAGGCGACCGGTGCCCAACTGGCAGCTCCCTCTGGTCTTGGAGGCGCTGGAGCGGCAGCCGTTTGAGCCACTGAGTAAGGCATCGGTGAAGGATCTCACGTTGAAGGTGGTGTTCCTGGTGGCTATTTGTTCGGCGAGGCGGATTTCGGAGCTCCAAGCGTTGTCCTGCAAGGAGTCCTACCTCTCGTTCTTAGAGTCAAAGGTGGTGCTGCGGCCTGTTCCAGCGTTCTTGCCCAAGGTGGTGTCGCCGTTTCATTTGAATCAGGATATTTCGCTGCCTGTGTTCAGGTCGGGCTCGGCAGAGTCAGTACGTAGGACATTAGACGTCCGGCGGGCGTTGAAGTATCTGCAGCGTACCGCGAGCTTCCGCAAGTCAGAGAGGCTGTTTGTCCTTTTTGCGGGGCCTAGAATGGGAGAGGCAGCGTCTAAGGCCTCCATTGCGCGTTGGATTACGGAAGCCATTGCGTCGGCTTATTTGCTGAAAGGTAGGACCGTCCCGGTAGGGCTTCGGGCTCATTCCACTAGGGCCCAGGCGACATCCTGGGCGGAGGTTCGGATGGTGCCGCCAGTGGACATCTGCAAGGCGGCCACGTAGTCCTCTTTGAATTTGTTTGTGAAGCATTACCGCCTAGACGTTCAGTCGGCTCAAGATGCCTGCTTTGGTTTGGCGGTGCTTCAGGCCGGTGTACTGGGTCCCTCCCGTTTAGATGTACTGCTCTGGTACTTACTCAGAGGTCCGGGACTAGACTGGGGATACGATCAGGAAGGTGAAATTAGACTTACCTGCTAATTGTTGTTCCTGGAGTAGACCCAGTCTAGTCCCGAGTCCCGTCCCAGTGTTTGAGGGCGCAGGAGGCGCAGTCTGCGTTGCTGGAAGGTGACAGGTAAGAGGAGTTGAGTCCGGGGAAATTCTCTCCGGGGGAGTGTAGGGTCATCTTCCAGGTTGGCGTTCAATCAGGTGAGAGGATAGCCTGAGCACTATTAGTGCTTGACAGTTCTTAATTAGCAGTTCTTTATTAGTTGTTATGCTACAGTTAATTTTGGGGAGGGGCCAGATTTGGTAACTGGCTCCTTGTGGGGCGATTGTGGAAGTGAAGCTTACTTGTTGCTCTGGTGAGTCTGCTTTGTTAATAGGGTACTGATGGAGGAAGGCAGCTCCCAGAGGGATATACGGATGACATCACAAAAAGAAGGTGGTTCCTCAGTCTCCAAGCTGCTGAATGAGGTGGACAACTCAGAGGTCCGGGACTAGACTGGGTCTACTCCAGGAACAACAATTAGCAGGTAAGTCTAATTTCACCTTTTAAGAGGCTGGGGGGGCTTCAGGGGTCACCAATGATTAGTTTTGAGGGAGAGTGGTTGGGGCCCATGGGATCACTAATCTTTTTTCTAAGAGGGTGGGGAGATTGGGGCTCACAGGGCATAATGAGTGGGGTAGGGAGTTGGTGTCTAGAGGGGGGAATACTGGTCCCCCCCCCCCTCCCTAGTGCAATGTCAGGAGGATCAGGGTTTTTCCCCAGTGCCTGGATCATCTGAGGTAAAGTGTCAAACTTCACCTTGGATGATCCTTTTGCGCCTGACTGGATCTTTATGCCTGCCTGAAGCTGACGAAAAGATCCACCGTTAAAAGAAAGATAAAAAAACTGCGCTAAGTTCCAGCGCTTTTTTTTTTTTAACATCTGGCACAATTACAGATTTAGCATATTGCATGTAATTAGCTTATGCACTGTACAGTGGTCTTTCTGGTGGTTTTTCCTACGCTAAGCTTGCTTTCTGAATCGGGAAAGCAAGCCCTAGTGTGGGAAAATCACCAGCACAGTGCTGCATTAGGGCAAGGGCAGGGTTTCTGCATCGGCCCGCAATGGAAAGGGAAGTCACTGGCTTAACATCACGAGGAGCGGTAATGGGTTTCGACCAGGTTTCCCTGGTTCTCGGCCTGCTGCTCTAACCATTGGGCTGCTCCGCCAGATTCCCCACCAGAAAATTGGGTAGTTTTTCACTAATTCCACTACATCAGTCCCCTGTAGATGGTGTTCAGACACTTTGTCCTTGATGCAATAAGCCATGTGCTAGAACGCTGTGCACTGAAGCTTAGTGCAGAATTCTAACATTTGTGCCAAAAATATCTTTTACTCCTGCTGCTAATGGCATACAAATTACTGCAGTGTTAAAGCATGTCCTGGCATAAAAAAGCAATACACACCGCTGTGGTAATATGCAGCCACCTGCTGCATCGGGTGTAAAATGTTTCCCTTTCAGTCGATGCATGAGTGTAGATTAGCTCATGTACTGACAGGAAGAGCCAGACAGACACCTCTTCCCCCCACTCTGCAAAAATTCCCTGGGTCAGGATGGCCCTCAGCCAGAAAGGCTCTGACATGGTGGACCAGACCCCACCCCCAACCCCTTGTGAGAAATGGTAGCACCTCGCCCCCTAGTGGTGCGTCCCCATGCAGCTCAGGGGATCAGGTGCCACCATTTTGGAAGATGGTGACACTGAGGCAGGAGCTAGTGGACGTCCCTCCTGCTTACCAGCATTAGGGATGTGTGGAGGAAAGTCATGGGGTCCCAAGGGGGGGGGCGGAGGGTTGACTTGGGGCATCAGGGATTTGTGGGGTTGGGACGTGTAGGAGGGGCCACATAAGTCATTACAGATTTTTTTTTTTTTTTTTTTAAGTGGGGTCGTGGGAAAGGGATGGGGGAGCCCTCTTGGATCATCTGAGGTGAAGTGCTGCATTTCACCTTCTTCTATGGTGAAAGTAAAAATCGAGGGCTACAAGGAGAGTAGAAAAGTGCGCTAAATGTTAGTGCAGTTCTTTTCATATGGGGAGCCATTTGTTCAGCGTTGTTTACGTGCTGTCTGCGTTGCCCTTTTAATGTAGTAGTTTTCCAGGAGGTCTTCCTGCATCAGGAATGAGATTAACTTGGGAAACTCTAGGTTAAACTGGTGTGCTAAAGGATAGTGCAGGCTAGTGCATTAGGCCTTTAAGAGAGAGGTGGAAGGGGTGGGGTAAAGCATAGACCATGGGAAATTGTGAACTTGGCTAGCTGCAGTTAGTGTAGAAGTGGGATGATGCTGGCGAGGGAATGGTTTGTCTTATCTATGACGGCAGTGTATTGAGTGTGTTTAAATCCAGCTGCTGGATCTGATATGTTTAAGTAGATGCTCCGGAGGCGCCCTTCCTTGCCTCTCCTCTGAGACCTGTAAACAGTGAAAACTTCATCTGAAGAGCCTGTGATTCTATCCCTTCTGCCTCGCAGTATCACACTGCGAGAAAGAAACACTACCCCCAGGTGTTTCTATACCTTTCATCCATCTCTGCAGGGCAGGGTTGAGATGTGCCAAACAAACTAACTTCCAGCCCTACCCTGCCCGCCAAGCACCTGCTGTTAATTCCATGTGAGGCAAAAGGTTGGTTGGGCCGCCCATTCTGCTGCACAATCCGTGTATGCCAAGATTGTACATTCCTAGAGCTGAAGGAGGGCTAGGACTTATAGAGATTGACTACACCTACAGAGCTATTATTGTAGGCCTTCAAGCCTATCTGACAGCATCATTGGATCCACATACGTAAAAAGTGCTGAAATATGAGAGTAAATGTCCAGAATCTATCTCCATCACAAACTTGGACAAGCGTTCCAACGATTAGGAGGAATGAGCGAGAATCCACAGGCGTGCATGGGAAAGGAAGTAACAGAATTTGCAAAACAAGAGAAAAAACTCTTCATAGAATTAGATCCAACAAGTGAGGGAAAACAAGTGGCAAATGCACAAATACAGTGGAAAATACAAAGTATTACTTCAAGAACCTTTTGTCGATCAAGAATGGATGCATGAATGGTTGAGGAGAGGTGAACTGAAACCGAAGGATGAAAGATTGATAGTTGCAGCCCAGGACAGCGGATTACGGACGAGTTGGTTTACAGTGAGTATTGAAAAAAATGGCACAACAGACATATGCCGATTCTGTAAGAAAGAGCTGGAAACAGTGACTCGCCTAAGAGCAGGCTGTGAAATTCTGATGGTGGAAAATTTCTATACAGAAAGGCACAGCAAAGTAGCATGCCTCCTCCACTGGAAACACTACAACATTGCTGTCCCTGAAAAGCACTGGGATCATGACCACTGTTCCCTCTAAGCTGTGCGCGTGTGCGCGCGCACACACCTCGCCGAGCGAGCGCACATACTTTATAACAGAGCGCACAAAAATTACGATTCTGATTCTGATAGGAAACAACACAGACGTCTTAAAATTTAAAAGTTGTTGTGTATTTATGGTTTTCACAAGTTCTACAATATTTTCTAGTGCAATCAATGTGGTGTACATACTGTATTCTGACGTGTAGTCAAATTTTAAAGTATATAACTCCGAGTGTTATGTGGCGCACAAAAATTTAACCTTCCTTCAAAAGCTGCACAGCTGATATTTTATGCGCACACAGCCTACAGAAAATTAGAGGGAACATTGATCATGACCCTAAGAGAATAACAGAGAATGAAGAGATTATGATCATCTGGGACATTCCCATTCCGACAGATAAGAAACTGGATGCCAACACCAGAACGGCATTGAGAAGTGCCGGTACCGAGTGATTATTCTGTGAATCGTGTGGAGAGGCAGAAGATCCTGAAGTACCAAGAAATACAGTCAGAGACCAAGAAAATGTGGCAGAAAGATACAGAAATATTTCCCATTGTACTGGGAGCCACAGGCTTGATAAATAAGAGTTTCCAAGCACATCTTGACAAACTACCCATACATGTTACATCTTGCAAACTCCAGCAGGAGACTCTCTCTTTGGCACAATTCAAGTATTACACCGAGCATTGGCAGTAAATTTGAGAGACGAAGATCATACTCCACATATCCTGGCTTAGAAGTGAGGTTCACAACTGTCATAGTATGCGCAAAACTAACCCATTTGGAGAAACTACCCTGAGTAAAGGCCATCCGCAGCTATTTCTATCCCTTGTATCTCATTGTATTGCACTGCAGAAAGAACATCCAGGGTAGCATTCTCAGAAATGCTTCCAGTTCCACGCGCAGGACCCAAAAGGCAGACAGAGCTTCGGAGTCTCAATGCAAAGATGAGATGATAGTGCAAGGAAGAGGGTTTTGGATTTCTTACGAACTGGACAACATTCTAGAGGAGGGGGGAGAACGTTTCCAAAAGAATGGGCTCCGCCATTACCTGAGTGGAACCACGCTGCTACATTAACCTTTAAAAAGGAGAGAGAGCAGCTTTTAAACTAGAAAATGGGGGAAACAGATTAGTCACCCATGGTTTGGAATGATGTATCTTTAATGGATACTAGCAGAACAGGGAAGTTGGAACCTCTCTATCGGGATGTCCTAATAAAGGTAAAAGTAACACAGATGCCTTTAAGTAAAAATGAGACTGAGTTGAAAGATTCCAAATTATCCCTGTCATCTGATAGCCAAACTATGTAAATTCTAGAAATCTAAAAAATAAGATGGGAGAGTTCAAATATATAGCACTGAATGAGAGGTTAGATATAATGGGCATCTCAGAGACCTGGTGGAAGGTGGATAACCAATAGGACACTGTGATACCAGGTTACAAACTATATCGTAATGATAGGGTAGATCACATAGATGGAGGGGTGGCGCTATATGTTAAAGAGGGCATTGAGTAATCTTTATGGATAGAAATTCCATGTAAAAAGGGTAATGGAATGGCAGTGGGTGTATACCTATGCCCACCTGGCCAGAATGAAAATGGGGGTGAAAAGCTAAAAGAAATTAGGGAAGCTTGCAAACTTTACAACTCAGTAATAATGGGAGATTTCAGTTGCCCCGGTATTGACTGGGTCAATGTTAAATCAGGCCATGTTAGGTAGATAAAGCTTTTCTAGATGAAATAAATGACTGCTTCAGGAACGGACTCGAGGGGAAATTTTTTAAAATTTAGTTCTTAGTGGAATGCAGGATGTAGTGCGAGAGATAAGTGTTGGGGCCACTTGGCCATAGTGCTCATAACATGATCACATTTGATTTAATAAATGGAGGAAGGATAACAAGGAAATCCACTGCACTAGCATTTAACTAAAAAAAAAGGAGATTGATAAAATGAGGAAAATGGTTAAGAAAAAACTAAAAGGAGCAAGTGCAAAGGTTAAGAGTTTACATCAGGCCTGGGTGTTAAATATACTATCTTGGAAACCCAGACTAGAAAGGTGGAAGGAAGGCCAAAGGACAGCCAGAATGGCTTAAAGGTGAGGTCAAAGAGGCTGTTATAGCTAAGAGAAAATCCTTCAGAAAATGGAAAAAAAGAGACAAATAATGAAAATGGTAAACAGCATAAGTACTGGCAAGTTAAATGCAAGGCATTGTTAAGGCAGGCAAAGAGAGAATTTGAAAAGAAGCATGCTATGGAAGTAAAACCTTTTTCAAGTACATCTGTAGCAAAACACCTGTAAGAGAGCCAGTTGGTCCATTAGATGATAGAGGAGTAAAAAGGCCACTAAGAGTGGACAAGGCCATAATGGAGAGACTGAATGAATTATTTGCTTCAGTCTTTACTGAAAAATATGTAGGATGCTTACCCATGCCAGAAACTATTTTGAAAGGTGATGTATCAGAGGAATGGAAACAGCTATTCAATAAACTAACGAACAAATCATCACCTAGACTGGATGGCATACATCCCAGGGTGCAGAAAGAATTGAAATATGAGATTGCAGACCTACCTTTTGTCATCTGTGAACTATCTTTAAAATCATCTGTAGTACCTGAAGATTGGAGAGTGCCCAACGTAACACCAGTTTCTAAAAAGGATTCTAGGAGTGAACTTGACATCTGTACCGGGCAAAATGGTAGAAACCATTTTAAAGAACAAAATTACTGAACATGTGGCTAGTCATGGCTTAATAACAGGAAGTCAACATGGATTTAGCCAAGGAAAGTCTTATCTCACTAAGCTCATATGTTTTCAAAGGTGTGAATAAACAGGTAGATAAAAGGTGAGCCTCTTGATAGTGTATTTGGATTTTTAGAAAGCCTTTGACAAGGTCCCTCATGTGAGACTCTTGGGGAAATTAAAAAGTCATGGGATAGGAGGCAGTGTACTATTGTTTATCAGGAGCTGGTTATTAAAAGACAGAAAGCAGGGAGTGAGCCAATTTTCCCAGTGGAGAAAGGTGACTAGTGGAGTACCCCAGGGATCTGTGCTGGTCCTGCTGCTTTTTAACTTATTCATAAATGATCTGGAAATGGGAATAACAAGTGAGGTGATCAAATATGCAATGACACAAAATGATTCAAAGTTGTTAAATACAAGAGGATTGTGAAAAATTGCAAGAGGACCTTGAAAAATTGGGAGACTGAGCGTTTAAATGGCAGATAAAATTTAATTTGGACAAGTGCAAAATTATGTACTTTGGGTTGTTTTTCCCTAAGTACAGTTGCACAATGCAGGGTTCCGCATTAGGAATCGCCACTCATGAAGAGGATCTGGGCATCATCATGGGTAGTATGTTGAAACCCTCTGCCCAATGTGCAGCTGCGGCCAGGAAAGCAAATAGAACACTAGGAATCATAAAGAAAGGAATAGAAAATAAAACAAAGGATATTATAATGCTTCTGTATCGCTCCATGGTATGACTGCGCTTTGAATATTGTGTGCAATTCTGGTTGCCGTATCTTAAAAAGGATATAGCAGAATTGAAAAAGGTATAGAGAAGAATGACCAAAATGATAATGGGGATGGAAGCAGTGCCGGCCCATCCACTAGGTTGGCTAGGTGTCAACCTAAGGCGGCAGACTTCTGTGGGTGGCAGGTCATGTGCTTTGGCACGCATGGCCTGCCACCTTCCCCCTCCCCCCGTGCTGAACCATGATGCTACCCCTTCCCCTGCTGCTGCTGCTGATTCTGGCAGCAGACGGCTAGGCTTGGTGGCAGCAGCCTGCAGCAGGCCATTTGCTTCAGCATGTTGCCTGACACTGTAGGTGAGCCTCCTGCTGCCGGAATTAGCAGCAGCAGGGGGAGGGGGGCGGATGTATGACTGGGTCTTCTGCCTAGGACAGCACAAACCCTGCCTAGGGCTCCTCAACTTGGAAAAGAGACTGCTGAGAGGAGATATGATAGAGGTTTATAAAATAGTGAATGGCGTGGAATGGGTGAACGTAGATTGGTTGTTTACTCCTTCAAAAAGTAGAAAGACTAAGGGACACGCAGTGAAACTCTGTCAGATCTTCGGTGAGGGTCTTGTTCTCGCCCCGGTTCCTTAGGAGCAAGGTCTTTGCAGGCGAGTGCCTCTGGCTCTGGTTGTGCCCCAGCCTCCAAGCACCCAGGTCCAGAACTGCCAGCTCTCCTACAGCCAGCGGGCCTCGAGTCATCCTTCGGGGTACTCTGACTGGGAGTCCGATATTGAGACATCTCCATAGACCCGAGTCCACTGAGACCTACCCTCGCACCCATCGCTGCCAGGTGAGTTCGTCAGAGACATGGCTCGGGCATTCTCCCTCATGACAGAGTCAGAGGAGGACCCTCGTATGGAGGAACTGGATGTCCTCCAAAATGAGGTGCCACCAAAGGAGACCTGATGGTCTTCATCCCCTCCATTCTTACTCGGCTCCTCAGGAGGTGGGAGACCCCTGTGTCGGTACCCATCATCAACCACCAGCTGGACGCGATGTACTGGGTCCAGCATAGCCTGGGTTTCCATAAGGCGCAACTCCCCCACATCTCTGTGGTGGTAGTCAACCATGCGCCGGCAAAAAAGCGCAAAATCGCACTCTTCGGTGCCCCCGGGCAGGGAATCCCATGTCCTTGATGCCCTCAGGCGGAAATGTTACCAGGACTCAATGCTGACATGCTATATTCAAACTTACCAGCTTTGTATAGGCATGTTCCTCCAGTAGTTGGCCAAAGAGCTTGGGGGCTTTGTGGCCAGCCTCCATGGAGACTACCTCTAGCGTTTCCAGACTCTTTCGAAGTCTGTCTTGGAATGCTCCAAGTACTTGTCTCGAGCCACCTACGACTGCTTCGAGTCTAGCGCAAGGGTAGCAGCTACTGGCATAGGCACTCGACGCCAGGAATGGCTCCAATCGTCAAACCTTGAACAGTGGGTACAAAAAAACCTTCTTGACGTCCCATATCTCGGAGAACAGCTCTTTGGTAAACCAATGGAGACAAAGCAGCTGAAATCGAAACAGAATACGTCACCTGTACCCAGCTCTTGAAGAAAACTTCCACCCTTCCTCGGAAGAAGCTGCAGGGCAAGAAACACCCTTTCCTCCAGAAGGCCTAGTCTTACCGGGGCTACCCTCCCTACCCTGCCACCCAGACCCCTCAGCAGGGTTCCCAGGGCAAGGGAACAGGCCAGGCCCCGCGCAAGCCCAAGGGCCCAAAACCCCAGCCACTGGCCCCGACCCAACCTGGGTCGAGGCTTTGATGCCACTGGTATAGCCTCTCTTCCGCTGGAGGACCAGCTCCCGACAGTGGGGTACCTGGTTCACTTCGCCCATTGGTGGGCCTCCATCACCACCAACTCCTGGGCTCTTCAGATAGTCAAGGAGGGCTACCGCCTCCACCTCGACCAGGCCCCTCCACCCTTCTTTCCCAGAGAGCCCACTCAGTCTCTTCTGCACCAGGCCCTGCTGTGGCAAACGCTAATGGCTCTTCTCAGAGACAGAGCTGTGGAGCCCTTTCCACATCACGCAAAGGGTTTTACTTCAGGTACTTCCTGGTTCCAAAAAGGACAGGGGGCCTGAGGCCCATCTCGGGCCTGTGAAACTTCGACAAATTTCTGGTGCGGGAGAAATTCAAGATGCTCTCCCTTGGAACACTGCTTCCCTACTTCCAGCAGGGAGACTGGCTATGCTCCTTGGACCTAAAGGATGCTTACACCCATATCCTGATCCACCCAAGTCACAGAAGTACCTCAGGTTCGTGGTAGGAGGCGACCACTACCAATATAGGGTTACTCCCCTTCAGCCTCGCCTCCATCCTCAGAGTCTTCTCCAAGCATCTCGCAGTGGTGGTGGCCTTTCCCTGCCTCCATGGGACCTTCATCTTCCCTTATCTGAATGTCTGGCTCATCATGGGGGACAATGCCTCAGAGGCCGGATAGGCCACCGGCCACCCTATTGAGGTCTTACAGCACCTGGGCTTCATGATAAATCGTCCAAAGTCCAACCTCGTTCCAACACAGGCACCTGGAGTTCATCAGAACCCGCTTGGACTCCATGTAGGCTAGGCTTTCCTTCCCCCCGACAGGGCAGACCGCTTCCTAGCCCTCACGGCCATGGTGCAGAGGTGCCGCACTCTGTCAGCTTGGGCGCTCCTCTGCCTCTTGGGCCACATGGCCTCCATGGTCTATGTAGTCCTCAACACATGCCTCCACATGCGGGAGGCTCATTGCTGCCTCTGGTCACAGTGGGCCCAGGCCACAGGCGGGCTTCAGGACAGAGTCGCAGTCTCTCACCAGCTTGCGGAGTCCCTCACTTAGTGGCAGGATGCCCGACACCTAAGGCGGGCATGCCCTTCCAACTCCCGAATCCCCAAAGGGTCCTCATGACGGATGCTTCCCTGTTGGCTGGGGTGCTCATTGTGGAGAGCTGCGCACCCAATCTGCTTGAGTTCAGAGGCATCTTCCTTGTCCTGAGGGTCTTCAGTCACTTTCTATGGCACCAGTCGGTGCTCGTCCAGATGGACAATCAGGTCACAATATTCTATAGGAGCATATCCCCTCTGCCAGGAAACTGTGGCCCTCTGCTCCTTCGTGGCCAGCTGGGGGATGCTCTTCAGAGCTGTCTATCTCCTGGGCCAGGACAATGCCCTGGCGGACAGGCTGAGCAGGGTCCTTCAACTGCACGAGTGGTGTCTGGACCCCGAGGTGGTGCTCAGACTCTTCTGGCTATGGGGAACCCCCAGCATAGATCTCTTCGCCAGCCTGACCAACGCCCAGCCACACAGCCCCCAGCCCCATCTCTCCCAGGTGGCGGCCGATGCCTTCTTTCTCTCGTGGTCAGGGGGTCTCCTATATGCCCCCCCCCCCACGTCACTAATTGCTCGGACTTTATTTAAGGTCCAGTGCGACAAGGCATCGATCATCCTTGTAGCCTCACATTGGCCGAGGCAACCTTGGTTTCCCCTGCTGTTCCATCTCTCGCTGGAGCCCCCAGTTCCCCTAAGGAGCTCTCTGGGGCTCCTGACACAGGAGGAGGGATAGATCCTCCATCCCAGCCTGGAAACTCTATCCCTCACAGCATGGCGACTGAGCGGGTCGCCCTAGCCCCACTAAACCTCCCTAGGGAGGTGGAAGAAATCATCCTCGCCTCACAAGGATTCCACATGACGGGCTTATGCCTTTAAGTGGCGGCGGTTCGCCATGTGCATGGAGTACTGCCTCAACCTGTTCTCTCGCCCGGTGCACTCGGTCCTCCAGTACATCCTTCATCTTTCGAGCTTAAGTCCCACTCTTTCAGGGTGCATCTCAGCGCTCTTTCAGCTAATCATTACCCCATTGAGGGCAAGCCCCTCATTATGCAGCCCCTCATCACCAGGTTTATGCAGGGCCTCTTACACTCCAGCCCTCCCATTCAGCTGCCGCTGTCAGAATGAGATCTCGATGTAGTTCTGTTGCAGCTCACCAAGTTACCATTCGAGCCCTTGGCTACTTGTTCCCTGCGCCACCTATCCTGGAAGGTCGCCCTCCTCATGGCACTGACTTCGGCTCGCAGAGTCAATGAACATCAGGCACTGGTGACCAAGCCTCCCTACACTAGGTTCTACAAGAACAGGGTTGTACTCCGCACTCACCCCAAGTTCTACCAAAGGTAGGTTCTGACTTCCACGCTAATTAGGAGGTGGTTTTCCTTACCTTCTTCCTGCGGCCTCACTCTGACATCGGCTGTTCTCCATATCCTAGACTGCAAACGAGCCCTATCCTTCTACCTGCAGCAGACAAAGGGCCACCGCAAAGTCCCGCTGCTTTTCATCTCCTTTGACCCCAGCCACATGGGACAGGCTGACACTAAGTGGACCATATCTGTCTGGATGGCAGATTTGAATCACCTTCGCTCATTGCTGGGCCGGAGATCCCCTGGAGCACCGAGTCACAGCGCACAATGTCAGGGCAATGGCGACCTTGGTTGCCAACCTCCGGTCAGTGCCTCTGGCCGACATCTGTTGGGTTGCTACTTGGTCTTGGTCACACCTTTGCAGCCCATTACTGCCTGGAAAGGGAGTTTCAGCAGGACAGTGCCTTCGGCCAAGCTGTACTCCATAACCTCTTCAGGGTTTAGGTAACTTCTACCCTCCGACCCTTCTTTTTCAAGCTACCAGAGCCATGGTTCTTCCTGGACACTCGGGTCCTCTGAGTCTGTCCTCAGATCCGCTTGCGACTGCTCACGGCTGGCCCGTGTTTTCTTCTACCAGTCCTCGCTAGCCTGGAACTAGGGAGTCTCATATGTGAGGACTGACTTCCTGCATGTTCCTGGAGAAAGCGTAGTTACTCTCCTGTAGCAGGTGTTCTCCAGGGACAGCAGGAATCAACCCTCACAATCCTTCCACCTCCCCTTGGAATTGCTGTTTATCTATTTATTTTTTTTATTGAATTTCAACTTATTCCATACAATAAGCAGATCAAGCAATATGAAGAAATTACAAATCAAATATATAATACTAAGAAAACCATCCACTGATGGGATTCTTAGAAAATATACATAAAATACATATAAGTCCACATTATGAGAGAGTAGAAAACCAACAAAAGAAAACAATTTGCAAGAAACATTACAAAGGTCACAGGTAGTGTGAGAAAAAACAAACTCTTATAATATTAACCCGTCACTACAGATTGAGACTCATTACTATTAAGAAAAAACACTAATTGATCAGGTTCCAGAAAGCCATAACGCTTCCCAAGATGGTGGTCTACACATTTACATGGGAACTTAAAAAAAAAAAGTAGCCCCCATAGCTAAGGTGCGATCTCTCAACTTCAAAAAGGCCTTACGGCGAATTTGGGTTGTACAAGCCGCATCAGGGAAGAGAGTAACCTTCTGGCCACAGAAAAGAACATCTTTTTTTAGGAAAATACGCCCTCAAAACAGAATACTTGTCCAATTCAGATACAAACGAAATAATCAAAGTCGTTTGAGCTGAAATATTATCGGAAGAGGACTCAAGAAATTCAGATATATTTAAACTTTGAGGGGAAATCAACTGGTCAGGTTCCCCCCTTCCACATCACTAACCACTTTCTTAAACCTAGGAACATAAAACAAATTGGCAACCTTAAAATCCTCAGGATGCTCAAACATCAAAACCTCTTTCAAATATTTATGAAATAAAATTAAAAGGGAGAGATAATGTGTAACTGGAAAATTTAAACATCTCAAATTCTTAGAAGGAGATAAATTCTCAAACATTTCAAATTGCTTATGAAAATACAAACTGTCCTTTACAGAAGCTACAGTCTTATTACTCTCAGCTCATATCCTCTTCTTCCAATTCTTCTAGACGTCTCTTTCTCGTACTCAGATCCATCTCCTCCTCGTCTACTCTTCCTCCACTCCCCCCTCCGTCGGCCCCCAGCCCATCTACCCTCGCTTCCTTTTTTACCAACAAGGTCCTTTCCCTCCGCTCCTTCTTCCCCGCCTGCCCTCTCCCTCTCCCCCCCCCCACTTCCCCTTCCCCTTCTACTTCACCCCCTGCCAGTCCTATACCCCCCTCTCACGCCTTCCCCCATACTTGGCATACTTTCTCGCCCGTTTCCGCCCCTGAAATCATTAAGGCCATTTCATCAGCCCACCAGACTACCTGTCCCCTTGACCCCCTGC
This sequence comes from Ichthyophis bannanicus, assembly GCA_033557465.1. Taxonomy (NCBI): domain Eukaryota; kingdom Metazoa; phylum Chordata; class Amphibia; order Gymnophiona; family Ichthyophiidae; genus Ichthyophis; species Ichthyophis bannanicus. Next base: position 50,941,118 of record CM066046.1, read on the forward strand.
CTTCTTCCTGGTTGCTTAATTCAGACCTTGCTCTTGTGCCTTACATTCTCTCTATCTTTAATGCTAGCCTTTCCTCCGGTCTCTTTCCCTCCAGCTGGAAACACGCCATTGTCCGCCCTCTCCTGAAGAAGCCCTCCCTTGACCCTGCCACCCCAGCAAATTGGCGACCTGTCACCAATCTCCCTTTCCTTTCCAAAGTCCTCGAAAAATTGGTATTCTCCCAACTTGCAACACACCTCGATTCTACTTTCGCCCTCCCCCCCCCGTCAATCTGGATTCCATGTAGGCCATAGCACTGAAACTATTCTCACAGCCTTACTCTCTGAGCTTCACCGTGCTCACGACCGTGGTGATTTCTCTCTTGTGGTGTCTCTGGACCTCTCTTCGGCTTTCGATGTTGTCGATCACCGCACTCTCCTGTCTCGTCTATCTGACTTTGGGGTTCGTGGGACTGTCTTGCAGTGGTTCCGTTCCTTCCTGTTTGCACGCACCTTCTCAGTTCACACTGGCCACTCCACCTCCCCTCCATCCTCTTCCCTCTGTGGTGTTCCTCAGGGGTCTATTCTTGCCCCCTACTCTTCAATGCCTTCCTCGCTCCCCTAGCTCTACTCATCCAACAGTCTGGCATCTCCACATACATTTATGCCGATGGTATCCTGCTGGTTCATCATACTTCCTCTTCCGCCCCTGACCTTGTTCCGCTCAACCGTTGTCTTTCCTCTGTTGCATCTTGGTTCGATTCTAACTTTATGCATGCTAACCCCGCCAAATCCTCCACGATTTGGTTCTCCTTTGGGCACCTTTCTCCTAGCTTGTTGCCTGTTATGTCCTCTCGCTCCATTCCCCTAGTCCCAACCCTCCATTATCTAGGGGTTACTCTGGACTCCTCCCTCTCCTTCCATCAATACATCTCTTCTGTCATACGCACTTCTTTTTTCCATCTGCGTCGGATCCAGGCCGTCAAATCATCTCTTCCTCCTTCCTCTGTTGTCACCCTCGTCCTGTCCCTAGTAATGACCAGGTTAGACTATTGTAATGCTGTCTATGCAGGCCTCCCCTCTTCTCAGCTTCACCGCCTCCAATTAGTGCAAAATGCCGCTGCCCGTCTCATCACTGGTTCCCAGGCTCGCTCCCATGTGTCTCCCTGCCTCCTCACTTTACACTGGCTTCCGGTCAAGTTCCGTTTTGTCTTTAAAGTGCTCATCCTTACTCGCAAAGCTCTCTATTCCAGCACCCCCCAATACTTGTCGGACATTATCCACCTCCAACCCTCCCCACGTCTTCTCCGATCGGCCTATGGTAACCGCCTCTTTCTCCCTTCCCCTTCCCAGGCCCGCCTAGAACTGACCCGTCACTCTGTCTTCTTCTTTTTGGGTCCCGCTCTCTGGAACTCACTTCCCCTATCCCTTCGTTTAGAACCGTCCTATCTCCGCTTTAAACTCTCCTCAAGACTCACCTCTTCTACCAGGCCTTCGATCATCCCCCCTCTGACGATGGTGCCTTCTCCCCCAGCCTCGCCCTCCACAACTCTCCCCTTGTTGGTCCGCTTCCCCTTTTTGCTCCTTTCTTTCTCCCCCCCGTCCTCCTGCCCTCTTTCCCCCCCCCTGGGCTTTTCCTCCTCTCTACCTTTAATCTGTCTCTCTCTGTCCTGTCGACTTTTGGCGTTCCCTTTCTGACTTTGTTTCTAGCAGCCTTATTTTTGTATTGTACACCGCCATGATGCTTCGGCCTGTGCGGTCTATCAAATCGTGTAAATAAAGATAAAGATAAAGATACTGCCTGGACAGTACCCATTTTAGCTTCGACCTGACTAGATGTTCACCCTGCACCACAAACTGGGCATCATATTCAACAAATTTAGCAACAGTCTCGAGTAAATTCTTCAATTTGTCCCAAAGTTCCTGTTAAGACAGCTTCAGTTCGGGTAACTACTGCCCAAATATCTTTGTGTCACATCCTGAGGTGGCGAGGAAAGACTAGAAGCACTCCCCACCAACGACGGGACATGAACCACTTTAGGCAATGGCAACTGTTTAACAACTGGACAGTCCCGATCCAAAGTTAGTCCAGAAACTGGTGCAAGGGCAGAAGGAGAGGAGGAACCTCCGACACCTTCCGCTACCAACGCAATCTGATCAAATGACGAGCGGGGTGGGGTTGATTGGGGGAATCAGGGATGAGGTAGATAGTGAGGAAGTACTTACAGAAGCAGATGCATCCAGGCTACGATCCTCCAAAACCTGTCTTATTAGATGTTTGTCCATAGGGCCTTCACTCTTTGAGGCCTTCATAGTTGATGCAGTGACACACACTCTTCTTCCTTCTTTTCCCCATTACGGAGAATCACTCATTTTCACCTCCGAAGTGCTCCGAAGGGGCATGGCCTGCCCCTTTGGTCACGCCCCCTTCGGCTACACACCCGAGGGATGCGCCCACGACTGCGTCCTGCGGTGCAGCCCAGGTTTAAATAAGGCACAGCTAGACTTCAGCGCTCAGCTCCTGCAGGTGATCACAGCTACCGGACAGGGTCAGAACTCCACTCTCCGGCGTCCCGCAGTGCAGCCCAGGTTTAAATAAAGCACAGCTAGACGTCTGCAATCAGCGCTCGGCGCCCACAGGTGATCACAGTTAACGGACAGGGTCAGAACTCCACTCTCCTGGAATTGCTGTTTATTTTGGCCATCTTCTTGGTTGGACTCTAGCTATGGCATCCGACTGACTCAGATGGAACCCTTGAGCGGGAAGGGGACCATGCATGCGTGATGGCGGCTCCAAAAGGCTTTCTTTGAAAGCTGGGGAGATGCTTCCGCAAGAGCTCCGTTGGTGCCAAAATCACCCCATATGTGAGGATTGATTCCTGCTGTCCCTGGAGGACACCTGTTACAGGTGAGTAACTGCACTTTTTTTCCAACTCAACAGAATTGGAAAGAAATTATACCTAGTGCATTTGTCCATCTGAGGCCAAAATAATTCTCTGGAAATTTAATAGAATGGAACCAAATTGGCATAGGGGGGAAAACGGTGACCGGAAGTACAGACTTTGAAAATGGGCCAGGTTGGACCATGCAGGGCTAGCCCTTCTGTAGGCAATTGCCTAGGATGGCATAGTTCTAATGATGGAAGCCAACTTAGCCACCGCCCCCTCCCTCTGCAAATCTTCCAGGAACAGCTCTTTTATGCTATTTCTGAATCTCTGTACCAACATTTAAATGAAGCTGCCATGAAGTTTCACATTCAAGTGTGTTCACATCCCCTGTCAGTCTTGCCGCCACGGTAGTAGGACGTGCATATTAGAAGGGGTGGAACTGACGGGGGGCTTCATTTACCTTTTTAGTATCGACATTCATAAGTAGCAGAAATAAGGGAGCTGCTCCTAGAAAGTTTGCCTGTTGGGGGGGGGGGGGGGAGAGTGGCAGCGGCTGGAGCAATTGATACCCTAGGACTACAGATTTCAGAGAATTAAACTCCCCAAAAATGCTCCCATGCATATTTATGTGAGAAGCAATTCCAGCTTCCGGCATCATAGAAACACTGATAAACTGACACATAGCAGTTAGAGAATTGCTCCTTTCAAACCACATCTCCCTTCTATTCTGTTGTGCTAGTCAGACACACATAAAACCAGCTCACACAAACCCACCTCCATACAGATATAAACATAATATCAAAACACAGACACAAACAAAATACAGGTCCATAGTTGCATGCATACAGACACACAGAGGAACTGGTAATTATTTCTCCACCTCATCCCTACTGCCACAACTCGCCTGTCCCTGATGGGCTGACTATTAATGATTCAGATGCGCATTTGTTTTCTTTGTAGTAAATGCTGCTGTGAAACCTAGTAGCTGAACCCAACCCAAACACCGACACCTCACCCCATCCATCCATTCTCCACCTCCTCCCCCATTCCCACTCAACCACACACATTCTGCAACCCATTCTTATGGTTTTAGGTTCTTCCCAAATGAGAATAGGACAGCAATAAGCCTGTGTGCAATTGTGAGATATTAGGAGACTCTGGACTGGAGTGCATGGTGTATATACTGTCATAGGTCAGACTAAAGATCCATCAAACCCAGTGTCCTATTTACAACAGTGGTCAAGTACCTGACATATCCCAGAAGTAGTCAGTTCCATGCCACTTATCCCCAGGGATAAGCAGTGGCTTTCTCTTGAACAGGGGTGTCAAACTCAAATACACAGTGGGCCAAAATGTAAAACTTGAACAAAGTCGCCGGCCAGCATTGAACAAATGAACCTTTTAATATGGACCCAAACAAGATTTGCTTTAACATTGAATATGAAGCAACACTTATTACTATACAATTTATAACTTAATAGTTCAGATATGCAAAAACCAATTTCAAATAAAAAAAACAACAATGACATTCATTTATTAATAAGATTTAAATAATAATAAATAATAATTTTTAAAATAAAATAACAATAATAAAATTAATCAACCATTCAAGCCCATGTCTTGGAGTAGCAAGAAAAAGTGCATAAAGAAAATGTTAATTATTGCTCAGTTTGCTGCACACTGATCTAATCTGATGTGCCCAAGCCAGATACCTGGCATCTCTTCTTGGATGATAGTTCATCAATGTCTGGGCTCAGGCTTTGAGCTGAGGAAATCCTCAGTATCGAGCGAAGGTGTTCATCAGTCAGACGTCTCCTGTGAGATGTTTTGGTCATCTTCATCGAGGAGTAAAGTTGCTCACATAGATAAGTGCTGCCGAACATGGAGAGCATCTGAGCAGCTTGGGTGCGGAGCTGAGGCATTGTGTCAGGGATGAACTGTGGAAACTGGGCGGCGCCCACAGCATCATACTTTGACTTCAGCGTGTCATTACACTGGAGTTCAATTAGCTCCATTTGGAGGTTGGTTGGTGCGTTTTCCACATTAACTGCAAAGGGATTACTGAGCAGTTCAAACCTACATTTCTGGACATCAAAGTCGGCAAATCGCCGGCTAAACTCAGCGCCGAGTACACTGAGTTTTTCAGCAAACTGTGCGCATGGGAACAAGTTGGTAAAGAACTGCGTTTTCATGGTTTGGCAGCAGGGAAAATGGCCAAGGTTTCCTTGCAGCATCTGATTCTCCCACAGGCACAGTTTAGTTTTAAAAGCCCTCACTGCAGCGTACATGTCTGTGATGATGCGCCCCCGCCCCTGAAGCTGCAGGTTCAGCGCATCGAGATGGCTCGAGATGTCACACAGAAAGGCCAGCTCACACAGAAACTTTTTCTCCCGAAGCTCTGCTGTGTCCTTCCCTTTGCTTTCCAGAAACTGACATATTTCCTCATGCAGCTCAAAACATCTATTCAGTACTTTTCCTCGGCTTAACCATCTCACCTCTGTGTGATACGGCACGTCTGCGTATTCCGAACCACACTCCTCCAGAAAAGACTTAAACTGGCGGTGATTCAGACCTTTGGCTCTTATAAAGTTAACTACTTGTGTTACTGTGGTCATAACATGTTCCATCTTTAGGGCTTTGCCACACAATGATTCCTGATGTATGATGCAGTGATAAACAGTTAGTTCACCTGCACAGTTCTCTTCCTGCATCTTCTCCCGGACCCTGCCCACCAGTCCACTTGTTTTACCGCACATCGCTGGCGCACCATCTGTCGTTAATCCCACGAGTTTATCCCACGGCAGCTTTATTTCAGTTACGCATTTGGAAAACCTCCTCAAAAATTTCCTTTCCTGTGGTTGTGCCATGCATTGATTTGAATCCCAATAGCTCCTCCGTAACACACATATTTGAGTCCACTCCACGGATGAAGACTGACAGCTGAGCAGTATCAGATGCGTCGCTGCTCTCATCCACAGCAAGGGAGAATGCAACGAAATCTTTTCCCTTTTCCAAAAGCTGGTCATACAGATTGGTGGCAAGATCACATGTGCGATCAGCTACTGTGTTTCTGCTCAGGCTCACGTTTGAAAAGGCTTGCTTTTTCTCTGGGCACACGATGTCACAAACTTTCAACATGCACTTTTTCACAAACTCTCCCTCATTAAAGGGCCGGGCTGATTTTGCGATCTCTGCTGCCACAATATAACTAGCCTTTACAGCAGCCTCACTTTGTGATGTGGCTTTTTTGAACATATTCTGTTGTGAAACCAAACTTCTTTTCATCTCCTCCACTTTCTGGCTCCTTTGAGTCATGTCCAGGTCCTTGTACTTGTCATGGTGTTTTGTTTCATAGTGTCGTCGAATGTTATACTCCTTAGTTATAGCCACGTTGACTCCACAAATCAGACAAAACAGGTCTGTCTTTTACATATGTAAACAAATATTCTGTCTCCCACCTGTCCAGAAAGTTCCTGTTGTCTGCCTTTCTTTTTGCCATTTTTGGGAAGGGGTTCCACAGTGACAGTTGTAGCTTGAGATCGCTATGACTTCTGTCACACAGGAGAGGGCGTTTCTGGGACCTGTCCTGATTGACGCGCCAAAACAACAGCAAGGCATTATGGGATTTGTAGTATTAGCGATGAATGAATGCGCTGTATAATACCGGCGGGCTAGCTCTAGTAGTCATTTGGTATAGCCTCGCGGGCCAAATATAATTACACTACGGGCCAAATTTGGCCTGCGGGCCAGAGTTTGACACCTATGCTCTTGAACTACCTTAATTATTTATGGACGTTTCCTCCAGGCATTTGTTTAAACCTTTTTTAGACTCTGCTATACTGCCTGCTTTTTTTTACCACATCCGATGGTAATGAGTTCCAAAGAATAATATAGTGACAGAAAAAATATTTTCTCCTTTCTCTTTTAAATATACTATTTTTTAGCTTCATGACATGTCCTTGTATTTTTTGAGAGAATAAAAACTGAATTCACTCATGGTTTTATAGACCTCTATCAGATTTCCTCTTAGCCATCTCTCTTCTCCAGGCTGAAGAGCCCTAACCTCTTTAGCCTTTCCTCATGGGAGAGTTGTTCTATCCCATTTATCATTTTAGTCACCTTTCTCTGTACTTTTTCTAATGCTGCTATATTTTTTTTGAGATGTGGAGATCAGAATTGCACACAGTACTCGAGGTGCGGCCGCACCATGGAGCGATACAGAGGCATTATGTTATCCTCTGTTATGTTTTATAATCTCCAGGAACAAGCAGGAATGAGTCTTCACATATGGTACGTCGGTACCGACGGAGTCTGCGCGGGAAAGCTCCCCAGCTTCCCAGAAAGGAAGCTTTTGGGGCCTCCCACTGCACATGCGCGCTGCCTTCCCGCCTTCCTGACCAGCTCTCCTCAGTTCGAGTTTATAGCTGAGACAATAGAGAGAGGAAAGGAAGATAGATAGATAGAAGATACAACTCCTAGGGGAGGTGGGTGGGTTGTGAGGACTAATTCCTGCTGTTCCCAGAGATCACCTGTTACAGGTAAGTAACTGTGCTATCTCCAGGAACAAGCAGGAATAAGTCCTCACATATGGGGACTCCCTAGCTACGATGCCTGGGAGATCCCGTTCCACGGTTCGCCATCTTCGTATGGATATCAGGCATCCATCCTGGGAAGGTGGGCAGGAGTTGTTCAAGTATGGAACAGGTGTTTGAGGACAGCCTGACCAAACAAGGCATCCCGGCGGGAGTCCTTGTCCAAGCAGTAATGGGCTGTGAAGGTATGAACCGAGGCCCATGTGGCGGCTCGACAGATCTGATCTATGGAGACAGAGTGAAGATGAGCCATAGAAGTGGCCATGGCTCTCACATTGTGAGCTGTGACATGGCCTTCCAGAGAAACGTTTTTACTCTGGTAAGCAAAGGAAATACACTGAGCAATCCAATTGGAAAGTGTACGTTTGGAGACTGGACGTCCCAAATGAGAAGGATCAAAAGCCACAAAAAGCTGGGAAGATTTTCGATGTGGCTGGGTCCTGTTGAGGTAAAAGGCAAGAGCTCTTTTGCAATCTAAAGTATGAAGGTTCCTCTCTGCACTGGATGCATGAGGAGCCGGAAAAAAGACAGGTAGATATACCTCTTGATTAAGATGAAAAGGCGAAACCACTTTGGGCATAAAGTGGGGGTTCGTCCTAAGGACCACCTTATCATGATGAAATCTAGTATAAGGTGGATTAGCCACTAAAGCCTGCAGTTCACTGATGCGGCGAGCCGAAGTGACTGCAATGAGGAAAACTACCTTCCATGAAAGAAATTTCAAGGAGGAGTGTAAAGGCTCAAAAGGTGGCTTCATACGCTGACCTAGAACTAGTTTCAAGTCCCATGCTACCGGGGGAGGTCGGATGGGAGGCTTAGAGTCAGGCCTCTCATAAATCTTGCAACAAGCGGATGAGAGGAGACAGGTTGTCCATTTATAGGTTTTAAGGATGCTGCAATAGCACTCAAATGGACTCTTACTGAATTCGTCTTAAGGCCTGCATTGGAGAGATGCAGGAGATAGTCTAGTAGAGAAGTCAAAGGAAGTGCTAGAGGGTCAAGACCCTGTTGAGCACACCAAATGGAAAAGCGTTTCCATTTGAAAGCATAGGAACGCCTCGAACTGAGGAGAGCTGGTCAGGAAGGCGGGAAGGCAGCGCGCATGTGCAGTGGGAGGCCCCAAAAGCTTCCTTTCTGGGAAGCTGGGGAGCTTTCCCGCTCAGGCTCCGTCGGTACCGACGTACCCATATGTGAGGACTAATTCCTGCTGTTCCCAGAGATCACCTGTTACAGGTAAGTAACTGTGCTTTATCATAAAGCCTTCCGCTGAAGACCCACCGTTTTTGGTACTACCCCAGTTATTACTGGGGCCCCCTCTTACCTTTCAGGAATCTGACCTCTACTGTTTTTTCCTACAGGTTTATTACCTCCACTTCACAGTGAGGTCCTCCTGGAGGTTCCTCTACTGGGTTCCCCAGTAGATCCCATGAACCTCTTTACTGCTGTGTAATCCTGTTAGGGGAGGTCCATATTGCAATATTTCTTTCAATATCATTGATGATAATTATCATCCACACATAGACTCCTTGTCTGCAATCCTATGCTAGGTTAGCTGTTCCACAGCACCTTTCTTTCTTCAACTCCTACCCTCCATCCTCTGGATGCCTGGTGTTGTGGGGGATAGCATGTTCCAATCTATGACATGCTGGGACTCCATGCATCTTAGCTTGGGAGTCCTCATATGTGAAGACTCATTCCTGCTTGTTCCTGGAGATAGCACAGTTACTTACCTGTAACAGGTGATCTCTGGGAACAGCAGGAATACGTCTTCACAACCCACCCACCTCCCCAGGAGTTGTATCTCTATCTGTCTTTCCTTTCCTCTCTCTCTCTCTCTCTCTCTCTCTCAGCTTTAAAACGTAACGGAGGAGAGGCAGTTGGGAAAGATGGGAAGGCAGCACGCAGGCGTGGTGGGATGCTTCCAAAAGCTCTTTGATTGGACGCTGGGAAGCGTTCCCGCGCAGACTCCGTCGGTACCGACGTGCCATATGTGAAGACTTATTCCTGCTGTTCCCAGAGATCACCTGTTACAGGTAAGTAACTGTGCTTTCCTTTCCTATGATTACTAACTTCTGTTGGCTTTTTAGCTGCCGCTGCACACTTTTCATCTATCATTTGGATGTCCAGTCTCGCAAGGTCCTCCTGCAGTTTCTCACAGTCACATGTGATTTAGCAACTTGTATGCCTGGGGATTTTGCGAAACTAGCTGCAGTTATAAGCTGTTGATGATAGTAGGACATCTGTCCTCTAGCAGTCCCATGCTACAGATTAAAGATGTGACTGTGATGGTATTATGTCTGTTCTCAAGTAGTCCATTCCATAATGCAGAGAAGGAATGGGCATATAGTGGGGTGGTACTAGTAGAGTGTCCGTTCCCTAGTGGTCCAGACCATGCTTTAGAAGAGCCGCAGTCAGAGGGTTGGTGCTAGTGGTCCATGCTGTAAATGAAATATTGACTCTTATAGGAGGAGTGCTGGTGTGATGTCCTTTCTCTTGTGGCTCATGCTGCAGATTTCAGACACGGAGTAATGCTCAGGACTGGCATGTGAGTGGTTCTGCTTTAGCCTTTATGTCTAGGAGGCACAATTCATTCAGACGTGGGATCGTGGCAGAATGCATCGGAAGATCTGGCATGCCCTGTCCCATATGAGGCTCGTACGCCAGTGAGGAATGTAGCATAGCTGAAGTAATGAGCTACAGAGCCAGGGGTGTGGTGCAGCTAGGATGCAGACCATTGGTCCATCGGATGTCCCCAGTACAGGCTTTCAGGCAAAGGATCACAGAACAGGAGAGTCTTTATTCACTAGCCGCCTTGTTTGAAAAGCATCAGGAACTGTAAATACCTGTGTGTCTTCTCTTTAATAGGCACAGCGTGAAAGATCTATTAATGATTAGCAGTAGTAGTATAATATAAGAAACTTCAGGAAGACAGACAGCTCAGCTTCATTGTGTGGTCTTGTTGAATCAGTTAATGCAAAATAGCATTTTATTTCATAAGAGATGACATTCCCAACCTCCAGTAACCTTTATCATTACATATCTTTCTTCGTGTATAGATGGATTTTTAAAAATCTTTTGGGTAGCAAATGTTGGCATCTGCCCATAGACTGTAATTTTACTTAATTTGTTTTTATTATGCTTATTTAACAAACGGATTACAAATTACACGAAACGGGTTAAATACAAAAGACAAATTAGTGCAGTGTACAGACTACGATCCATGGTGATACAGTTGGTTGCGTTACTGTGCATGTTTTAAGACAGCAAAAGGGATTTATCAGTATCCCACTGAGGAGTAGTTCTTGCACATTTGTCTATAACTGTTCCTATAGTATTGCTGGCTGTCAGGCTTCGGTCTTATCATGCCCCTGCTTGTTCTGTTGTAGATACATGAGGATTACGATTGCATGCTGAACCAGACCAATATCGGCCATAACAACAACAAGTTCTACATCATTCAGCTCATCCATGATCAGGGCCAGTATTACTGCTGGAACCGCTGGGGTCGAGTGGTGAGTATGGTAGCCCCAGGCCACTGATCCAATCACCAGGGCGAGTTTAATCGATGGTTTTGCTGCGAAAGCAGAGAGAGAGTTTTAAAACACCTCCCCAGCTCTGTCTGCTCTCTTTAATTCCAAACTGCTGGCTCATAACCTGGTTACCACTGCTTGAACTGTCGAGGGAAAGGGTAAGGAGCATCTAGTGAATACATTAACCCCAGCCCCCTGCATTTCTCCTTCTCTCTCCTTAATTCCAGAAGGTTACACTCTGACCTTTACCTTGCTTGACCATCGTGTAATGTTTGTGCCTGACACATCATACCAAGTATCTCAGGAGCTTCTATATATGTATATAGAGAGAAGAAGAGATTATTTAAATCTATATGCATAGGGAACCACGTGACGCATGAGCGGGTGAGTCGCATCTCTCCTTGCTCCGGGGCTATCTCGCCTTACTGTTGATTATTCAACCCTCCCCCCCTGGTTCTAATCCCTACAAAACCGCGGGGGTGATACAGCACGATTTGCTGGAGGTGCAGATCCACCTATTAATACCTATCATGCCTCTGGCGGCCCGGAAGGAGCGAGAAAAGGTGGCGAAATCGGGGGCTGCCTCAGCCGGCAAGATGGCGTCCGCCATGCTACAGCCGCAGTCCCCGGGAGCGGAGAGTGCGGAATCGAGCTCGGAAGAGCTAGCAAAAGAGGTGGCTAAATTCTTGGAGCCGAAATTTGACCGCATTCTGACCAAGCTCGAGGCTGTCGGGGAGTCCCTAGCTGAATTCGGCCAGCGGGTCGAGGAACTTGAACACCGGGTGTCCGCGATTGAGGAGGCCGAGGGGCGGCAGGCACGTGAGCACACTGCCATGCAGGAGACTATTGCGGCCCTAAAAGAAAAAGTGAACGATTTAGAAAATCGATCCCGCAGAAACAATCTGCGGTTAGTGGGCATTCCTGAAGCTCACACTGAGAACCTGCTGCAGGCGCTGGTGGAGTCCTGGCTGCCCAAGGAGCTTGGGTTGGAGGAGATGGTGGGCGACATCAAAGTTGAACGGGTACACCGCATCGGGCCTAAGTCGGAGAATACTCAACGCCCCTGGGTTGTGATCGCTCGCATCCTGAACTTCCAACACAAATGGCGATTGCTCCAGGCGTACCGCAAAAAGAGATCGCTGGTGCTGGACAACCACAAAGTTCTCCTATTTCAGGATTATTCGGCCTCTGTGGCGGCAAAACGTAAGGAGTTCTCCCCCTTCTGCTCTGCTCTTTTCCAGAGACAACTCCGATTCACTCTTGCATTCCCCGCGACGCTACGAGTGCTTCACGAGGGGAGGAACCATACCTTCACTACGGTGGTAGCGGCACGGAAGTTTGTGGAGGGCTTGGGGAGCCCGGTGCCAGCGCCCTGAAGAGACAACTCTCACCGGGTACTACCTGGATCTTACCTTGGCCTACCAGTCTAGCACGCCTAGCGCAGTGGCTTTGAAGCGTTGAGAATTCGGCGAGTTCCTCACCGCTGGGCCTGGGTGAGGTGTCGCGTGGTCGAGTGCGGCCATGTGCTCCTCTCAAGGATACTTGGGACTTATGTGAATATGTGGGGTTTGTTCCGGGATCTGGGGTGGGTGGGGGTGTTGTTTTATTATAATTGTTTTATTATAACTGATGATATTTGCTTATACCTGTTTATTGTTTTGCTTAGGAGAGGTTAACGTTGCTAGGGCCCCTCTATGGGGTGAAACAACTGACGTTCGCCATGGGTTGTGTGGACATTGATGCAGGGCCCATTGCGGGATTATTTGTTTTGAGGGGAACTGCATTAGTTTTGTTTCGTGTTTGGGGGGGGGGGAGGGAGGTGGGTCTAGACAGTTAAGGTTGTGTTATACTTTGGTGGGGGAGGCGAGATAGCCCTGTAGCGCACTGAAGTGGGTCCCGAGCCTGGCGCAGTTGACCGGGCGTGTTACAGGGCATGTTTTAACTTGGGGTTGGGCAGGGGGGAGGGCGGGAGAGTGGGAGGGGGGATGGGGAGGGGGGCGAGAAACGGGGGGTGATGGGGAGGGACTAGGGGGGGTTCAGTGGGTGTGTAGTGTGGGGCAGTTTCACCCCTGGGTGCAAGGGTACGAAGTTCGAGAGGGGTTGTTGGGGCGGACTGTGTGTACTTTAGGAGTAGGAGTGGGGGGGTGGGGGGTGCCGGGGTGGGGGGTGGGGGGAGGAGATAGGGTTATGCGTAGCGATGTTTGGCTGGGGAGGTGAGAAGAGGAGGGGGGGGATGGTGGAGATGTTGTATTACTGTTTACGTTTATCTTCGGGATTTATTGACTAGTATGGTTTGTGCTGTGTGTAAGCATTGGGCTGTTGGGACGGCTGACTATTTTTGTTCTGTTTTGTTCTGTTCTTCTCTGCTATACTATCGGCTGTCTCTGGTACCCTCAGTCTCTCTGTATTTGTGAAAACTCAATAAAAATGACTTGAAATAAATCTATATGCATTTACGAAGTATGATCAAAAAGTATCGAGACATGTACAATAACACAAGAAGTATAACACTGACCGTTATTGCACTCAGTCTCCTCCAAAGTAGTCCCGTTCCGATAAAACACTTCCTCCAGCATTCCTGACACTGCTGCAAACAGTTCTGAAATTCCTCTCTTGTTATGCGGTGAAACTGCTGTCTAATTTTGCTTAATGGTCTCCAAGTTATCGAATCTCCTTCCTTTCAGTGGTAGTTTCAGTTTTGCAAACGAGAAGCAGTCACAGGGTGTGAGGTCAGGTGAGTACAGAGGCTAGCAGATTTCATCAATTTGATGTTTGGCCAAGAACTGCTGGAGAAGATGTGATGCGTGAGCTGGGGCGTTATCATGATGAAGCAACCATTCACCGATCCTGTGCAACTCGTAGAAACATGATGGCAGAAAAAGACCACATGGCCTATCTAATGTGCCCTTCCATATCACCCACTACAGGAGTCCCCTTTTTTCCTTTAGAGACCCTCTGTTTGTCCCATGTTTCTTTGAATTCAGGTACTGTCTTGATCTCTACCACCTCCACTGGGAGACTATTCCACGGATCCACTACTCTTTCCATAAAGAAATATTTTTGCATATCACTCCTGAATCTATCTCCCTTCACCCTCATCCCATGTCAATGTGCCACTACATTGTAGTACGTTTGTTTCAACTGTAAACCGCACTGATTATAATAGCGCGGTATATAAGAAATGTAAATAAATAAATAAATAAATGTCCCCTCATAGCAGAGCTTGCTTTCAATCGAAAGAGGCTCTCCTGTGCATTTATGATATTTAAATGTCTCAGTTATAGCACCTCTGTCCCGCCTTTCCTCTAAGGGGTACATATTAAGATCCTTCAGTCTGTTCTCATATGCTTTGTAACGAAGACCACTAACCATTTTAGTAGCCACCCTCTGCACCAACTCCAACCTGTTTATATCCTTTTGAAGGTGCGGTCTCCAGAATTACACACAGTACTCCAAATGAGGTCGCACCAAAGATTTATACAGAGGCACTATCGCCTCCTTTCTTCTGCTGGCCATTCCTCTCCCTATGCACCCAAGCATCCTTCTAGCTTTTGCCGTCGCCTTTTCTACTTCTTTAGCTATTTTCAGATCATCAGACACAACAACGCCTAGGTCCTCTTCTTTCATGGACAGAAGTACATCACCCCTATACTGTATTGCTCCCTTGGATTGTTGCAGCTCAAATGCATGACCCTATATTTTTTAGCATTAAATCTCAGCTGCCAAATTCTAGACCATTCTTCAAGCTTAGCTAGATCCCTCCTTATATTATCTACATCTTCCTGGGTGTCTACTGTGTTGCAAATTTTGGTATCGTCTGCAAAGAGGCAAACCTTACCCGACAGCCCTTCCGCAATATCACTAACAAAGATGTTAAAAAGAATCGGACCAAGGACGGATCCCTGCTGCACACCACTGGTCACCTCCTCCTCCTCCTCTGATTGAACTCCATTTACCTGTACCCTTTTGTCACCTCCCACTCTACCAATTTCTAACACAAGTAGTAATTTTAGGATCCATCCCTAGGGTGCTTAGTTTGTTTATAAGTTGCCTGTGGGGAACAGTGTCAAATGCTTTACTGAAATCTAAATACACCACATCTAGGGCTCTCCCTTGGTCCAACTCCCTGGTCACCCAGTCAAAGAAATCAATCAGATTTGTCTGACAAGAGCTGCCCCTGGTGAATCCATTCTCCTTGGATCCGGTAATCCATTGGACTCCTGAAACCTCAGTTTTCTCTTTCAGCAGCATTTCCAATAATTTACTCGCCTCCGAGGTTAAACTGACAGGCCTATAGTTTTCAGCCATATCCTTACTTCCGCTTTTGTGGCCTCTTACGACAAATTGCATCTCTCATACAAGTCAGATCTTGGACGTAGTACTTCTTATTGATGGTTTGGCCTTTTGGAGCATACTCATGGTAATCAAAGAAAACTGTGAGCATGATCTTAACATTGCTTCTCACCTGACCGGCATTCTTGGGTCTGGGAAAGTTTTGAAGTCTTCCATTGTGAGGACCGAGCCTTAGTTTCTGGGTCATAACCATAAACCCATGAATCATCACCAGTAATAATATTTTTTGATGAAATCTGAGTCATTTTCAATGCATTCCAACAACTCCTGGGCTGCAGACAGTTGATCTTCTTTTTGGTCAGGGGACAGGAGTTTCAGCTTGAATTTTGCAGACGCACTTCTCTTCCCCAAATCAACTTTAAGAATGGACTGGACTGTACTGACCCGAAACTGATGTCCATGTCCTCAGTAAGCTCCTTGATAGTCAATCGATGATTTGAGCATATTGCGGCATGCACTGCTTCAACTTTGTCTTCATCCCTGCTCGTGGATGGCCTTCCAGAACATTTGTCACCGTCAACATTTTGGCAGCCTCTTGGAAACATTTGTACCAGTCAAACAATAGCACAACTCGTGCATTCATCGCCATAAACTTGCTATAAGTTGTCATAAGTCTCTTTGCACGAATCTCCAAGTTTCTAGCAGAATTTAATACAAATTCGCTGTTCGGTTTTTTCATCCATCATAAATTTGACAAACTGCTTTTACACGATACCAAACATCACATGATTAAAAACAGTACAGGTGTGCTGCAGCCTGCTACACTCTGCACATGCAGAGCACATAACGAGGTCACTGCATGCTTAATAGCATCGTGGGGCGACATATTGTTATATAGCTACACAACTTACTGATCACACCTCATAAATCTATTCAGCTCCAGTCATGTTGCAGGGTAAATGATATTTTGCATGTTTACTGCGTCCTTTCAATCTAAGTTTGAGCACAAGGAGGTTAAATGACTTGCTCAATGTCGCCTAGTGACCGTTAAGTAGGGGAATCCCAGGTTTGCAACTCTGTGTTTCCTCAGTTAATATCACCTCTAACCCATTTAGTCTGGCGCTGGTTTCACTTTGTTACAGAGGCACATTCTGGTTCCCACATGTAAGCCTGCATTGGCCGGGCAAAAACTGGACGTGCAGGAGATGGACCCGATTCTGCTGCTGTGGGGCCAGGATGTACCCACAACAGCAGAATCAGGGACATAGATGTCAGGGTGCTCCCCGTATGCTGATGAGATTGACTTATGGGGAACTGCCCATCCCGATGCCAGAACGCCACCGTTGGGGTGTGTGAGCAGTGATGGCCTGGCACCATGGAAATGGGCTGTCTGTCTGATGGCTTGGAATGCCAGAGGCCAAGTCTGCCCCTGCAGGTTGCAATCCTGCTGACACTGGAGACCCCATGGCCGGGATCATAACTGCAGGGGCACAGCATGGACAGATGCCTATGGTGCAGGGGAGTTTGGTGTGCGCTGTGGGGGGCACCCGGGACTTATTCCTCTTTTGGGGGTGGAATAAGCGGGGCATGCAGATGAGTGTCGGGGGGGGGGCATACAGGGAACTGATCTGAATAGGCCCTGTATGTCCCAGCAGCTAGTCACACCCCCGGTCCACCTCCGTTCTGCCATCGGAATTGTGTTCTAGGGCTGAATGCAGGTTGGACATCCACCCCGGACGTCCAGCCTTGCTATTCATGTTGCAGAATGCCTGCTAAAGCCTTATTTATTTTTTTACCTGTGTCTGGAATACACTGTAAGCTTCAAGGAGAAGGGGCTGCCCATTGTGTCTGTGTGTATATACGGTGATGACCGTTTCCCACTGGGCCCACGGTCTGCCTACTTTTGGTTTTACATTGTAACATGATGGCTAGGAAGAAGCCTAAGAGGTGATCATTTTTGGTACCACTAGGGGATGCCACATACCAACAGTTCATAAAAAGGCATGCCCTGGCCTAGGCAATGAATACAATTAATAGGCAGCAGTAGCAGGACTGAAGCAGTATTGATTTTCACAAAGCACTTTCAACATGACCTCTATCACTGTAAGATATAACAAGCCCCCGAGGAGCCGCTGTGACCAGTAGGTCAGAATGTGACAAATCGCCAGTCTAAAAACCATTCATCGAACACCTATGCTTGCCCTTTTTTGCATCATAAAAGTACACAAGACTTTAATAAATGGCATTGCTATGTCACAGCAATGGGCCATTGAGCCAGCATCCTGTTTCTGACAATGCCAGTCCAAGTCACTTGGAAGTACCCAGCAGCTCCCATTAGGAAAGTCAATTCCTTTTCATCAAATACTTTCCAGAGAACACAATAACACAAGTTCATCCAAATAGCTCTAATCCCGTTCCTATCTAACAAGATGCCTTTTCATGTAATATTACTATCATATGTATATAGTTCAATGTCTATTATCCTTTGTTACAATTACCCCGGTTTTCCAAGTTTTTCTTCCTGTTCCATGTAAAAACAGATATATGTATCTTATCTGATGTTTTGTAGTTCTATGTAAACCGCGCTGATAATAAATAGTGCGGTATATAAAAATGTTAAATAAATAAATAAATTCCATATTGCTGACTCCAGAAGCAAGAGGTGAGGACACTAAAGTATCTGTGAGGCCGATATTCAGAACCACTGTAGACTTCGTTATTTGAAATGTATACCCAGCTGCAGAGTTTCTTTTGTACCATGATTTTGCTGGCTGAGAACAAATTCATCGTAATTTATCTGACGACTCAGTTTGCTGGCTGATTTGTTATTAAATACATTTTATCATTTGCTTCAACTGTTTCTTGGATTTTTGCTTTTTGTGGCTGCGCTGCTGCATTAAGAACGCTCTCCTCTTCATCAGGAGCTGCATCATAGTTTGGATAGAGAAAGCATCCACCTAGACCTTTCACAAGTTGATCTACCTCCTCATCAACAGGCCCAAGGAGAACGAGGAGTGAATATTTCTACAATAAGCTGTGTAGATTTACAGTATGCAGTTGTTTGTAATGCAATGTGTGCTGTTGAGTCACTGCTGACTCCTGGCAACCCAGCAGCCCTTGGGTTTTCTTCTGAGGCAATGGAGGACAAAGTGACTTGCCCAAGGCCACAGGGAGTGCCAATAGGAATCCAACCCTAGTCTCTTGGTCACTAGATTGCTGCTCTAACCACTAGGCTGCTACTCCACTCCCATGATTTATGTAACCCATGCTTAATATTACCCCAGTAGAATCAAGCACTCAGCACTTTACATGTTCTACAGATTAGACACTTCCAAACTCAGTGTACATTTTCAGCATGTATGCATTATGGTAAAGTCTCACCACCTAAAAATGTCATTGAGGCAGCTTGAAAATGAGCTCATACCCCGGAGGAATCTTGCTGAAGGAGCAAGACAGACAGTGTACCCTATTGAGCACCCTGACATTACAGTATAGTTACGCAAGGTGAAGGTAACATTGCTTCTCCAGGACCAAGCAGGAAGTCAGTCCTCACTTATGGGTGACGTCGGTGCCGACGGAGCCCTCGCGGAGCAATTTTCCCCAGCTTTCAAAGAAAGCCTTTGGGAATTGCAGCGCGCATGCGCGGTCGTCTTCCCGCCCGAGGGTGCCATCTTAGCCAGTCTTCTTTTTTCCGCGGAGCCCTACAGACGTCCCCGTCTTGTCCCCGCGAAAAAGTCGATTTTCTTCATTATTTTATTCTTATTTCCTTCGGTTCGATGCCGATCTTTTTCCCGCCCGGACTCGCGACGCCGGTCACGAGTCCTATTACTTTTTGTCGGTTTTTCTGACTTTGTCAGCTTTCGTTTTCGATTTTTCCCTGGCAGACCGGTCCTTTGACCTCGCAGGGGCCCTTTTTCCCCCGATGGCTGCCAGTGGCTTTAAGCGGTGTGGTCAATGTGACCGAAATATGTCACTAACTGACACACACGACTTTTGCCTCCGCTGCCTGGGCCCGGATCATGAGGAACTGATCTGTGGGCCCTGCGGCAAAATGTCCTCAAAAGCGTTGAGAAGTCGGCGGCATCAGCGTGATCGAATCTTCGCTGACCCCAGCCGTACCCGGACCTCGTCGGAGGCCTGCGCGTCAAAAGGCTCCAGCTCGGACCGTCGCCGGAGAGTTCCTCCGACCGGGGTTCTCCCTCCGGGGACCATCGTCGGACGGTGAAACCGCGAGGGCGGCGTCGGTGGACGCTCCTGGTTCCGCGAGGGCCAGGTCGCATAGCCCCGATAGCCGCCCCGGGTCCTTGGAGAAGGAACACCTCCCGAAGCGACCTCGCCTGGAGTCGGAGATGCCTGCTCGGGTAAGTCCTGTGGTCCTTCTGGACTCGCCTCCGCGACAGCCGACGTCGGGCCCGACGCCGTCGGGGCCCGAGTCGGGGGCTGCTGGGTCACCTGAGCTCGGACTCAGGTTGACGGCCTTGGAGAGCAGACTGTCTGCCTTCATGGACCAGCAGCGGGCACTGCTCGCTGGCCTCGCTGGCGCCGCTGCCCCGACCGCCGGGACGTCGACGTCCAAGTCGACCCCGGAGACCGAGCCGATCCTCGAGTCGATGAGAACTCGAGTCGATCCTCGGTTGAGGTCACCCTCGGCCTCCCGTTCGGGACCGAGGTCGCCGACGCCGACTCCCTCGGCGTCGGGGCGGCAGGCGCCGCGCCCTGCCCGGGCCGACCCCACCGAGTCCTCGTCGGAGTCGGTCTGGGAGTCTGAAGAGGAAGAGTCGCCTGATTCTTTCCGGACTCGGTGTGTCCCCTCGGACTCACCGGAGTCCGAGCCTCGGAAGCAGTCCCCCCGGAGGATGCCCGGTTCTCGGACTTCGTTAGGGATATGGCCAAGGCTTTGGCCTTCCCTGCGGATCCCGAGGAGGAGCCTCGAGCCGAAGAGCTCGACGCCCTCCAGTATGACTCTCCCGCGAGGGAACACTTTACTGTACCGGTTCCTCCTATGCTGGAACGACTACTCTTCCGCATGTGGGAGAGTCCGGCCTCCTCGCCGGTCCTGAGCAAGCGGGTCGATTCTATCTATCGGGTCCGCAAGAGCCCTGGCTTCCAAAAGGCACAGCTACACCACACCATTCCATGGTAGTGGAATCGGCCATGCATCGTCTTAAGAGCCAGAAGATGCACTCCTCGGTGCCCCCTGGCAGGGAGGCCCGTAACCTGGATGACCTTGGTAAGAAGTGTTTCCAGGGCTCTATGCTCGCATGTCGTGTCCAGACTTACCAGCTATACATGGGCATGTATCTCTGGGATCTGGCTAAAGAGCTAGCCGGATTCTCCGCTGGTTTGTCCGAGGAACCCTTGCGGAGGTTCCTGGCCTTGTCCACTGGCATTCGGGAATGCTCAAAGTTCATGTCCCGGGCAGCCTATGATGGCTTTGAAGCGTCGGCTCGAGTGGCCGCAGCCGGCATCGGTGCCCGCCGACAGGCTTGGCTTCAGTCGTCCGACCTTGAGCCCTGGGTGCAGGACAAGTTGGTCGATGTCCCCTGCCGAGGCGAAAACCTCTTTGGCAAGCCCATGGCGGAAAAGGCTGCACAAATTGAGACTGAGACTCTCACCAGGACCAGGCTTTCTAGGAAGACCTCCGCCCCTTCCCAGAAAAAGAAGGGCTCGGGGAAAAAGTCCTTTTACCCGAGGAAGGCGGCTGCCTACAAACAATACCCCCATTATCAGGCCCCTGCAGCTCCCCAACAGGGCCAGCAGGCCAAGGGACGGGGTAACGGGTCCCGTAGGCAGCAAGCCCCCAAGCCTGCACCACCAGCCCCTGCTCAGCAGGGTGGGGGTTTTTGACTCACAAAGCATAGCCTCTCCCCCCCCCGCTGGTTCCTCCCAGCACCGGAGGCCGGCTGGTTCACTTCGCCCACAGGTGGTCCAGCATCACCGCAGATGCCTGGGTGCTTCAAGTCGTGCGAGAAGGCTATCTTCTCCACTTCCACCAGGTCCCTCCCTCCTATTTTCCGGGAGAACCTCCGCGACCCCCTCTGCACAGGGAATTACTCCTTCAGGAGTTAGCAGGTCTTCTGCGGGAACAGGCGGTGGAACCGGTGCCCCACCACCTGAGAGGTCAAGGCTTTTATTCCTGGTATTTTCTGATACCAAAGAGAACAGGGGGCCTCAGACCCATCCTGGACTTGCGCAACCTCAACAGGTTCCTTGTGCGGGAGAAGTTCAAAATGCTTACCCTTGGAATCCTTCTGCCCTACCTCCAGCAGGGAGATTGGCTATGTTCCTTGGATCTAAAGGATGCCTACACGCACATCCTCATCCACCCAAGCCACCGCCAATACCTAAGGTTTGTGGTGGCAGGAAATCACTACCAGTACAGAGTACTGCCCTTTGGCCTGTCCTCCGCACCGCGAGTCTTCACAAAATGTCTCGCGGTCGTGGCGGCCCATCTCCGGCTTCACGGCCTCTATGTCTTTCCGTACCTCGACGACTGGCTCATCAGAGCAGCGTCCGCTCGGGAGGTCACCAACGCCACGCGCCGCACGGTGACTCTTCTGCAGCACTTGGGCTTTGTTATAAACTTCGCAAAGTCCACTTTGCTCCCCTCACAGGATCTCGAGTTCATCGGCGCAAGGCTGCACACTCCTCGGGCGCGAGCATACCTACCGCTCGACAGGGCTCAACGGCTCATGGACCTAGCCGACCGCTTTCGCAGCCAGCCCCTGGTCTCCGCCAGGCGCTTCCTGAGGCTACTCGGCCATATGGCTTCCACCGTCCATGTGACCCCCAATGCCCGCCTGAATATGCGGTCTGCTCAATGGTGTCTCCGCCAGCAGTGGCGACAAGCCACAGGCGGCCTAGCAGACCTAGTGCGCGTCTCTCCGAGCCGCTGATCTCGTCTCTCCGGTGGTGGCTCCGGCAGCCGAACCTGATATTCGGAATGCCTTTCCAGTCACCTCAGCCGACCCGGGTGCTGACCACCGATGCATCCCTCCTGGGCTGGGGAGCACATTGCCAAGAGGCACGTACTCAGGGCCTCTGGACCACGTGGGAGTCAGCTCAGCAGATCAACTTCCTGGAGCTCAGGGCGATCCGCCTAGCTCTCAAGGCCTTCTCCCACCTGACTTCCCACCAGTCCGTCCTTGTCCAGACGGACAATCAAGTTGCCATGTTCTACGTGAACAAGCAGGGGGGCACGGGCTCCTTCCTCCTCTGCCGGGAGGCACAGAAGCTCTGCTCTTGGGCCGTCAGTCACGGCATTCTCCTCAAGGCAGTTTATCTCCCGGGCCAAGAAAATTGCCTTGCGGACAAACTCAGCAGGGTCCTCCAGCCGCACGAGTGGCGTCTGGATCCCTTGGTAGTTCAGAAGCTCTTCCTCAAGTGGGGCCTCCCCACGGTGGATCTCTTTGCCAGTCCTCACAACCGGCAGCTTCCTCGCTTCTGCTCTCGTCAGCCACACCCCCTTCGGGTTGCAGCAGACGCTTTTTTG
The DNA here is from genome assembly GCA_033557465.1 of Ichthyophis bannanicus. Lineage (NCBI taxonomy): Eukaryota > Metazoa > Chordata > Amphibia > Gymnophiona > Ichthyophiidae > Ichthyophis > Ichthyophis bannanicus. The sequence goes on from CM066046.1 coordinate 50,963,891, forward strand.
ATCTCATGGTCGGGGAGCCTTCTGTACGCTTTCCCTCCCATCCCGCTAGTCTCTCGGACTGTTTTCAAGGTTCTCCGAGACAAAGCCTTCATGATCCTGGTGGCCCCTCGCTGGCCCAGGCAGCCGTGGTTTTCCGCTCCTACTGCAACTGGCGGTGGAGGATCCAATCCCTCTGGGGGTACAACCGGATCTCCTCACTCAGGATCAGGGGTCCCTACTGCACCCCAACCTCAGGTCTCTCAACCTCATGGCCTGGCTGCTGAGAGGGTAGTCCTTGCTCCCCTTCTCCTGCCGGTGGAGGTGGAGGAGGTCGTCTTGGCTTCGCGACGGCCTTCTACCCGCAAATGCTACGCCCTTAAATGGCGTCGCTTTGCAGTCTGGTGTACCCAACAGTCTCGGGATCCCTTCTCCTGCCCGGTGTCGGTGATCTTGCAGTACTTGCTACACCTCTCTAATCTGGGACTTAAGTCCAACTCCGTCAAAGTTCACCTCAGTGCTCTTTCGGCACATCATGTGCCGGTGGACGGTAGACCTCTCTCCAGCGACCCTCTCGTAGCGAGGTTTCTCCGAGGTCTCCTTCTACTTAAACCACCTCTACGCCCGCCAGCGCCTGACTGGGACCTGAATGTGGTTTTGCAGCGGATCACCTGTCCGCCTTTTGAACCTATGGCTACCTGTTCTCTCCGTTTTCTGTCTTGGAAAACACTGTTCTTGATAGCCCTCACTTCCGCTAGACGCGTAAGTGAATTGCAGGCCCTCGTGTCTGATCCCCCTTACACTCGGTTCTACAAAAATAGGGTAGTCCTACGGACGCACCCAAGTTTCTTCCAAAAGTGGTCTCCCCTTTTCACATCAATCAGGAGGTGGTACTTCCAACCTTCTTTCCCAGACCACACTCCAGCCGAGCTGAAACGGTCCTCCATACCCTGGACTGTAGAAGGGCATTGAACTTCTACCTTGACCGTACGCGGGAGCACCGTAAAGCTGCTCAGCTTTTTGTGTCTTTTGACCCCAATAAATTGGGGCTCCCGGTCTCCAAGCGTACTCTGTCCATCTGGGTTGCGGACTGTATCTCTTGGGCTTATGGGGCAGCCGGACTCTCCTTAGAAAGTCGAGTCACGGCTCATTGCGTTCGGGCAAAGGCTACGTCAGTGGCTTACCTCCGCTCTGTTCCGCTGGCAGACATCTGCCGGGCCGCTACTTGGTCTTCGAGCCAGACTTTTGCGGTCCATTACTGTCTCGAGAGGGAGTCCCGCAGGGACAGTGCTTTCGGACAGGCAGTCCTCCGTAATCTCTTTGAGGTCTGAGCAACTCCTCCCCTCCATCCCGGATGTGGGCTACCGGTGGGTGATATTTCAGCGAAGATTCTTTCCTTCTGTGCTGCTGAGCTAGAGGGAGCTCATTTTTGTGCTTAGGGTCTCCGGTAGCCTTGAGCTTGGGAGTCCCATAAGTGAGGACTGACTTCCTGCTTGGTCCTGGAGAAAGCGTAGTTACTCACCTGTAACAGGTGTTCTCCAGGAGCAGCAGGAATCAGTCCTCACTACCCTCCCTCCTCCCCTTGGAGTTGCAATCGTCTGCTTATGTTCTTTTTGCAAATTTTTATGCTGTCTTTTTTAGCTATGTCATCTGACTGGCTAAGATGGCACCCTCGGGCGGGAAGACGACCGCGCATGCGCGCTGCAATTCCCAAAGGCTTTCTTTGAAAGCTGGGGAAAATTGCTCCGCGAGGGCTCCGTCGGCACCGACGTCACCCATAAGTGAGGACTGATTCCTGCTGCTCCTGGAGAACACCTGTTACAGGTGAGTAACTACGCTAACCTCTTGGAATTAAGAAGAGAAGAGGGGACATGCAAGGGATGTGGCCTAATGTATTCACTAGGTGCTCCCTACCTTTTCCCTCGACAATTCAATGCATAATCAAACTCTGGAATTTGTTATAGGAGAATGTAATAAGAGCTGTTAGTGTAACTGTGTTTAAAAAAAAGTTTGGACAAGTTCCTGGAGGAAAAGTCCATAAACTATTCTTAACGAGGATCAGGGAAATCCGCTGCTTGCTCCAGGATAAGCAGTGTGGAATCTGTGGACCTTTTTGGGAACTTGATAGGTACTTGAGACTTGCATTGGCTGCTATTGCAAACAGGATACTGGGCTTGATGGACCTTGATCTGACCAATTATGGCAAATCTTTTGTTCTTATGAGTTCTACCCTTATGATAATATTTACACAAGTTAGACAGGCAATTTTTTCAGGGATAAAAGCAAATAAATTTACAATATTAAAGTGTAATTTGCATTGAGCTGTTGATGGTTTATATTTTTTATGGATGGAATAGATTTTGGGGATATGCTTTTATTGGTTGGTCTTATATGTGCTGGGTTTTTTCGGATTTAGAATTTCCCCAAGATGCTGTATGCTAAAGTAAAGATTTTTCTCCGGTAACAAGCAGGAAGTCGGCCCTCACATATGGGTGACGTCTGCACTGACGGAGCCCTCACAGAAGCATCCCCCCAGCTTTCAAAGAAAGCCTTTGGGAGATGCCACCAGGCATATGTGGTCCCCTTCCCGCCCAAGGATGCCATCTTGCTCAGTCTCCTTTTTTCCGTAGAACCCTTCAGACATCTGTTTGGCTTGATCCAGAAAAAGTTGATTTTTCTCTCCGAGTTTTCATATTCGCCTCCGATATCACACCGGTACTCTTCCCGCCACCCAACTTCATTGCCTCGATGTGGAGTTCGGGTCTATTTTTTAGTTTTCGTTCTTCTCTTTTCTTTGGCGTCTTCGCACCTTTTTTCCAACTGGCAGCCCGGAGAGTCTTTGACCTCGCAGGGGTACTTTTTTTCTCCCACTGCTACCAATGGTTTTAAGAAGTGTGATCGGTGCTCTAAAATGATGTCCTTAACCGACACACACAACTGCTGTCTCTGTTGCCTCGGGCCAAATCATGACCCGGCAGCCTGCGGTCTCTGCAAAAGGATGTCCAGCAAGGCCCTCAAGAGTCGCCAGCAGCAGCATGACAAGTTTTTCCCTGAGTCCCCAGTGCCTTCAAAGGCCAGGGCCTCATCGGAGGCCTTGAAGCCTCGGGTGGAACCCTCCGAACCCGAGCCCCGTCGTGGGTCCTCAGAAAGTGGGTCTCCCTCGAGGGAACCCAAGAAGAAGAAACCCTCAAAGTCGGCATCTTTGGACAGTTCTGACCAATCGGGTGCCTTCCGGGCCCAGTCCCACAGTCTGAGGCGCTCGTCCGAGGCTTTGGAGAAGGATTGGCCTGCAAAGGTTCCCAAAAGGACTCAACCTCGGACTGGCCTTGGTCCTCAGACACCATCCTCATTGAGCATTCCCCTTCGGGGGAGCCGGTGTTGGGCCCGAGTCCCTCAGTGCCTGCGCCGAAGGCTGCGGAGCCTTCTGGCCTGGAGTCCAGAATGGCTGACTTGGAGTGCAGTTTGTCTGCCTTCATGGAACAGCAGTGCGCACTGTTGTCCAGCACGACCGGTTCATCCACTCTGACCACCAGCCCTCGATGTCCGACGTCCCTCTAGGCTGAGCCGATCCTCAAGGTCCTTCGGCCTTGAGTCAATCCTCTGCCGAGGTTGCGATCCGAGTCCCATTCGACGGTACCACGATCCTCCCTGGCAAGTATGCCGGGCACCAGTTGCGGAGCATTGGGAGCCCCGAGGCCTGCTGAGCAGCCCTCCTACAAGTCCTCGTTGGACTACTCTGAGTGGGAGACAGAAGATGAGGAATCCCCCATCGCCACCGTGACATCCTATCCAACTCTCCTGTCTCGGAGCCCCGTCGGCGGTCCCCACCAGAGGATATGGGCTTCCTTGATATCATCAAGGATATGTCATAGGCCCTGGTTTTCCCTACCAAGTCAGAGGAGGACCCTCAGGGGGATGAGTTGGAAATTCTCCAGTATGAGGCTCCTCTGCGGGAATCACTCACGGTGCCCATTCTTCCCATCCTGGAACGGCTGATGCTCTGGATGTGGGACACACCGGCATTGGTACCGGTGGTGAGCAAATGGCTTGACTCGATGTATCGAGTCCGCCGGAGCCCGGGTTTCCAAAAGTCACAGCTGCCGCATAACTCCATAGTGGTGGAGTCAGCCATGCGTTGACTGAAAAGCCAGAAGACGCACTCCTTAGTGCTCCCCAGCAGGGAGGCCCGCACCCTGGATGCCCTTGGCAGAAAGTGCTACCAGGGCTCAATGCTCATTGGCCGCATCCAGGCCTACCAGCTGTACATCGGCATGTACCTGAGAGATCTGATGAAGGAACTCACCGGGTTCTCAGCTGATCTCTCTGAGGAACCCTTGCAGCGGTTCAAGAACCTGGCCAAGGCAGTCCGTGAGTGCTCCAAATTCATGTCTTCAGCAGCCTAAGATGGGTTTGAGTCGGCGGCTCGAGTAGCGGTGGCAGGCATCGGTGCATGATGCCATGCTTGGCTATAGTCATCCGACCTCGAGCAGTGGGTTCAGGACAAATTGGTCGATTTTCCATGCCAAGGAGGAGAACCTCTTTGGCAAACCCATGACCGACAAGGCTGCCGAGCTGAAGACCGAGTTCATGACGAGAACCAGGCGCTCAAAAATGTTCGCTGCCCCTCCCCAACGGAAGGGCTGGGGTAAAAAGTCCTTCTACCAGAGGAAAGGGGCTGCTTACAGAAACTACCCACCTTTTTCAGGCCTCCCCAGCTCGCCAACAGGGTCAGCAGGCCAAGGGACATGGGCATGGTCCTCATAAGCAGAAGGCTCCAAAACCCCAGGCCCCAGCTCCGGCCCAGCCAGGGGGGAGTTTTTGACTTCTTGAGCATAGACTATTTACCCCAACGAGATCAGCAGCCCACAGGGGGATGTCTGGCCCACTATGCCCAGACGTAGTTGGCTATCACCACCAATTCATGGGCACTTCGGGTGGTCAGGGAAGGTTACCTCCTCCACCTGATTCAGACACCTCTGCCTTATTTCCCGGGAGAGACTCTCAGGTTTCCCCTCCACCAGGACCTTCTACTGCAGGAGTTGGCAGGTCTTCTCGAGGACAAAGTGGTGGAACCGGTGCCCCACCATCTCAGGGGCAAGGGGTTCTACTCCATGTACTTCCTTGTGCAAAAAAGAACAGGGGGTCTAAGGCCCATCCTTGACCTACGCAACCTCAACAAATTCCTGGTGAGGGAGAAGTTCAAGATGCTCTCCCTTGGAACAATGCTGCCATACCTCCGGCAGGGAGATTGGCTATGTTCCTTAGCCCTCAAGGATGTCTATACCCACATCCTCATTCACCCCAACCACAGGCAGTACTTGCAGTTCATAGTGGGGGGCAGACATTTTCAGTACAGAGTCTTCACAAAATGCCTGGCAGTCGTAGCCGCCTTCCTCCGTCTCCAGGGGGTCTTTGTCTTCCTCTACCTGGGCAACTGGCTCATAAAGGGAGGCACGGCCTCAGAGATTCAAAAGGCCACAGCACGCACCATCAGGCTTGATGCTGGCGTGCCGTATACAAACTTAGAAACTTTACATCAGCATGTTCCTCTGAGACCTGGCTAAGGAATTTGGGGGCTTCATGGCTGGCTTCGATGGGGACCACCTCTGGTGCTTTCAGACTCTTACGAAGTCTGTTGGAGAGTATTTGTTTTATATATTTGTCCTGAGCCATCTACAACTGCTTCGAATCCAGCGCGAGTTTTGCTGCCGCCGTAATCGGTGCTCAATGCCAGGCCTGGCTCCAGCCATCAGACCTCGAACAATGTGTTCAAGAGAAGCTCCTTGATGTCCCTTGCCTTGGGAAGCAGCTCTTTGGTAAGCCAATGGGAGGACAAGGTGACCGAAATCGAGATAGAGTATGTTACCCGGACTTTGCTGTCAAGGAAGATCTTCACTCTCCCGAAGAAGAAGCCACCGGGGAAGAAGCCTCCTTTCCTCAGGATCAGCCCTATCAAGGCTACCCCTCCATACCCAGCCACCCAGACCCCTCAGCAGGGTCAACAGGCCAGGACCCATGCAAGCCCAAGGGTCCCATGCCCCAGACAATAGCTCCAGCCCAACTTGGATCGGGGATTTGACGCACCCATCATAGCCTCTTTTCCACTGGAGGGTTAGCTCCCAACAGAGGGCACCTGGTTCATTTTGCCCACAGGTGGACTTCCTTCACCACCGACTCTGGGCACTTCAGGTGGTCAGGAAGAGTTACTTCCTCCACATGGACCCAGCCGCCTCCACCCTTCTTTCCTGTGGAGCCCACTCGGTCTCCCCTCATTCAGGTTCTGATAATGAAAGAACTTGCTGGTCTTCTCAGAGACAGGACCATGGAGCCTGTACCACACCACCTGAGAGGAAAGGGGTACTACTTCAGGTATTTTCAGGTCCCAAAAAGGACAGGAGGACTAAGGCCCATCATGGACCTGAGAAACCTGAACAAATTCCTGGTGTGGGAGAAATTCAGGATGCTCTCCCTTGGAATATTGCTGCCCTACCTCCTGCAGGGAGATTGGTTATGCTCCTTGGACCTGAAGGAGGCCTATATCAACCTCCTCATTCATCCCAGTCACAGGCAGTATCTAAGATTCATGGTCAGGGGCGACCACTACCAGAATAGGGTTATTCCCTTCGGCCTAGTCTCTGCATCACAGGTCTTCACCAAATGCCTAGCAGACACAATGGACAGCCCCTTCTCCTTGAAGTTTACAGTGTATCCCATAGCTAGATGACTGACGAAAGGGGACACAGCCTCAGAGACGCTGCAGGCCACAAGCCATACCATCAAAGTCCTACAACATCTGGGATTCGTGATGCAATGCAATGTGTGCCTTCAAGTCAGTCCTGACTCCTGGCGACCCAGAAGCTCCTGGGTTTTCATAAATCACCCCAAATCCCACCTCTCTCCAACACAAGTCTTGGAGTTCATAGGGGCTTGCTTGGACAAGGTTTTCCTCCCTCTGGACAGGGCAGATCACCTCATGGCCCTATCAGCCGAGGTACAATGCTGCCACACAGTGTCGGCCTGGTCCATGCTTTGCCACCTCGGCCACATGGCCTCTATGGTCTATGTGGTCCCCAATACCTACCTCCACATGCGGGTGGCTCAGTGGATCCAGGCCACGGACCAACTCTAGGACGGTGTTTCGGTATCCCATCAGCTAGCAGAGCCACTCAGCTGGTGGCAGGACACACAGCATCTACAAAAGGGCATGCCCTTCCAACTCTCGAGCCCCCAGAGGGTCCTCGCAACGGATGCTTCCCTGCTGGGCTAGAGCGCCCACTGTGAGGAGCTGTGCACCCAAGGAGTCTGGTCACCTGAGGAAAGCCAACAGCAGATCAACCTGCTGGAACTCAGGGCCGACTTCCTTGTGCTAAAGGCTTTCCAGCACTACCTGTAGCATCAGTCAATGCTCATCCAGGTGGATAATCGGGTCACAATGTTCTACCTGAACAAGCAAGGGGGCACAGACTCCTACTGCCTATGTCAGGAGGCAGTGGCCCTCTGCTTGTATGCGGCCATACAGGGTATGCACCTCCAGGCACCTTCCTGGGCCAGGACAACACCCTGGCGAACAGGCTGAGTAGGGTCCTCCAACCACACGAGTGGCACCTGGACTCCGGGATGGTGCAGTGGCTGTTCTGGTTGTGGGGCACCCAGAACCTCAACCTCTTTGCCAGCCCGGCCAGTGCTCAGCTACCACACTTCTACTGCCCAAAACATCACCCAGGCTGTGTAATGGCAGATGCCTTCCTCATCTCGTGGTCAGGGGGATCTGTTGTATGCCTCCCCCCCCCCCCCACACTACCGATAGCACAGACCTTCTTCAAGGTCTGGCAAGACACGGCTTTCATGATCCTAGTGGCCCCAAAGTGGCCCCAGCAGCCTTGGTTTCCTCTACTGCGCTGTCTCTTGATGGAGTCCCCAGTCCCTCTCGGGAGCTCCCTGGGACTTTTGACCCAGGAGGAGGGCTCGATCTTCCACCCCAACCTGGGATCCTTGTCTCACCGCTTGGCTGCTGAATGGGTTGCTTTAGCACCTCTCAACCTCCCCAAGGAGGGTAGAGGAAGTCCCCCTGGCCTCTCGCAAGAATTCCATGAGATGGGCATATGCCTTCAAGTGGTGCAGATTTTCCTAATAGTGCATGGAGCAACGAGTGAACTCGTTCTCCTGCCTGATACACGCTATGCTAAAAAACTTGCTTCACCTTTCGTAGTCCAGAATTAAGTCCAGCTCTGTCAGGGTGCCCCTGAGTGCACTCTCTGCAAACCATCACTCTGTAGAGGGTAAACCTTTCTCAGTGCATCCCCTCATTACCCAATTCATGCAGGGCTTACTGCTCTCTAAGCCTCCCATCCGTCCGTTCCCGGCAGAATGAGATCTCAATGTAGTCCTGGCACAGCTTACCAAGCCGCCCTTTGAACACTTGGCTACCTGCGTTTGTACTACCTGTCCTGGAAGGTGTTCTTCCTGATGGTACTCACCTCTGCCCGCATAGTCAGTGAGCTTCAGGCCTCTGTGGCCAAGCCACCCTACACCAGGTTCTACAACAGGGTCAAGTTCCTCCCAAAGGTAGTTTCTGATTTCCACCTCAACCAAGAGGTGGTACTTCCCATTTTCTTCTCATGGCCCCACACCGACAAGGCATCAGCCATTCTCCACACCCTAGACTGCAAAAGGGCCCTGTTCTTCTACCTGCAGCACACTGAGGACCACTGCAAAGCCTCTCAGCTTTTTGTTTCATATGACACCAGTCATCTGGGGGAGGCTGTCACCAAGCGAACTCTGTCCATCTGGGTGGTGGACTGCATCGCTTTTGCCCACAACCAGACTGGGCTACCATTGGTGTGCTGGGTCACGGCAAACAATGTCAAGGCTATGGCAACCTCGGTTGCAAGCCTACACTCTGTCCCTATGGCAGATATCTGCCGGGCTGAACCCTGGTCCTCCGTTCACACTTTTGCAGCTCATTACTGCCTGGAGAGGGAGTCCTGATGGGACAGTGCCTTTTGCCAGGCTGTACTCTGTGATCTGTTCAGAGTTTAGGCAATCTCTGCCCACTGACCCTTCTTGTTCAGGCTACCGGAGCCATGGTTCTTCCTGGACACTGGGTCCTCAGAGTCTGTCCTCTGATTCGCTTGCGGCTGCTCACTGCTAGGCTGTGTTTATTCTACAGGTTCTTGGTAGCATGTAGCTAGGGAGTCCCATATGTGAGGACTGACTTCCTGCTTGTTCCTGGAGAAAGCGCAGTTACTCACCTGTAACAGGTGTTCTCCAGGGACAGCAGGAATCAGTCCTCACAACCCTCCCTCCTCCCCTTGGAGTTGCTGTACTGTTTTGGTCATCATCTTTTGTCAGCTCTAGCTATGTCATCTGACTGACCAAGATGGTACCTTTGGGCAGGTAGGGGACCGTGCACGTGTGGTGGCATCTTCCAAAGGCTTTCTTTGAAAGCTGGGGAGTTGCTTCTGCGCAGGGCTCCATCGGTGTTGGCGTCAGTGTCACCCATATGTGAGGACTGATTCCTGCTCTCTCTGGAGAACCCCTGTTACAGGTGAGTAACTGCGTTGTCTTGATGTGCGCCGCTATGCCTTTAGATATATCTGATCACCGTTTGAGTTTCATCATTAAAAACAGAATGTCTCCATTACAGATTAGAAATAAGTTGCTAAAAATCTGGTTTAGGGGTAGGACAGATGATCTGGTATTCTCTTAGCATATGGCTTTTATTACAAGGTATAAACCAGATTACCCCTTTAAGATGGTGCAGATAACCATAGAGAAGCTACTCTTTTTGGCTTTCTGATTCATGAAGGATTATTAAAACAGCTTGCAGAAAGCTGAACAATATTTGGAAAATAACATCTCCATGGAAAATTAGAAATAATTGTAAATGTAAATTTAGGGAGTACAAATCTGCTATTATCAAGGCTTAAATCTTACTTTCAGCATTGATTGCAAAGAATAATAGCAGCACCAAAGAGCTCTTTCAGGTTTTCAATAATTTATTGAAAGCTTCTGTATAGTCTAGCATACTATTTCCGCACCAAAATACAGCTGGAAGTTAGGCGAGATCAGCAGGCCCTAGCATTCATCAGTTCTCACTCCTCATACTCTGTTAATGGGAACAGATCTGGCCCAGAAGGAAGATGCACTGTGGCTTTCGTCCTTTACACTCTACTGAAACGGCTCTTGCCAAAGTCTCCAGTGACTTGTTCCTGGCAAAATCCAAGGGCCTGTACTCTGTCCTCATCCTTCTTGATCTCTCTGCTGCTTTTGACACTGTTGATCACAACCTTCTCCTCAATACTCTGTCCTCGCTTGGTTTTAAGGCTCTGTACTATCCTGGTTCTCCTCCTGTCTCTCCCATCGCTCTTTCAGTGTTAGTTCTGGTGGATCCTCTTCTGCTGCTATCCCACTCTCAGTTGGTGTACCTCAAGGATCTGTCTTGGGTCCGCTCCTTTTCTCTCTCTACACCCAGTCCCTTGGTGCGCTTATCTCTTCCCATGGCTTTCAGTACCATCTGTATGCTGATGACTCGCAGATCTACCTCTCTACGCCTGAAATCTTTCTGGCAATCCAGACCTGGATCTCTGCCTGCCTTTCTGACATTGCTGCTTGGATGTCTCACCGCCGCTTGAAATTGAACATGGCCAAGACTGAGCTTCTTATCTTTCCCCCTAAAACCTCCCCTCCTCTTCCTTCTTTCTCAATCTCTGTGGATAACTCTGTACTCCTTCCTGTTTCCTTGGCTCGCAACCTTGGCGTTGTCTTTGACTCCTCTCTGTCTTTCTCCTCACATAACCATCTGATAGCTAAGACCTGCCATTTCTTTCTCTATAGCATCAGCAAAATCCGCCCTTTCCTTTCTGAACACACTACTAAAACGCTTATTCACTCCTTAATCACCTCCCGTCTTGACTGCTGTAACCTGCTCCTTGCTGGTCTCCCTCTGAATCATCTCTCTCCCCTTCAATCTGTTCAACACTCTGCTGCACGTCTAATCTTCCACCAGCCTCATTATGCTCATATTACTCCTATTCTCAAGTCACTTCATTAGCTCCCTATCCGTTTCCGCATCCAGTTCAAACTTCTCTTGCTGAGCTATAAATGCATTCACTCTGCAGCGCCTCACTGTGCCCTTCTCTTCTATTGCTAACTCCAGACTTCGCTCCTTTCACCTTGCTGTACCTTACACCTGGAACAAACTACCTGTGTCTGTAGGCCAGGTACCTTCTCTGACCCTCTTCAAATCCAGGCTGAAAACTCACCTCTTCGCTGCTGCTTTTGGATCTTGACTCACCTGATCTCCTTTTTCTTTACCATTCCCCCTTGTTTTATCCCTGCCTACACCTTCTGTGTTGTCTGTCTTGACTAGATTGTAAGCTCTGATGAGCAGGGACCGTCTCTTACATGTCTGTGCAGCGCTGCGTACGACTTGTAGTGCTATATAAATGCTCAGTAGTAGTAGTAGTAGTGGCATGAATCTGAAGAAATGTTACTTAATGAAGGAAAGTAAATGTCATCTAAATTCTGCAAATGTATTTGTGACATACATCCTTGCCAAGCTTGACTTTTGCCAAAGCCCATGAACCTATATTGATTGAATATAGAATTTATAAATTTGAGATTAAAGTCTAGGAGTTATCCATTCTCCCTGAAATGTATAATTGTGGCTCCAGTTTGAAGAAGCTCCTCGTCCAATAGCAAATCTCCCAGTTCTTGTTAAATTACAGGAATATGTTACATTGCAGTGTCAAGAGTTCTTAAGTAAACAGTCTCCAGGTGGTTATGCTCCATCAGGCTTCAGAAGACCCTATAGGACTGAGACATTCTGACAGCACTAGATATAGGAGACAGGGCTGCCCTTCCACTGGGCCAACTAGGTATTCACCTAGGGTGGCAACATTTGAGGGGAAGGGCAGCTCAATCAACATGGCTACATTCTGTGGCACACCTGCCTCTCACCTCCCTACTGCCTGCCACTCCGTGCTAGCAAGAGGAACAGCAGGAGTCAGTCCGTCCACGCCCTAGAGCGCTCTGCCCAGTGGTGTAATGAAGCAAGGTGAGAACATGCTGCAGCAGTAAAATAGGAAGTGCATGGGCTTCCGCCTTTGAGTCTATGTAAGGTTCCTCTCCAGGACCAACCCCCTGCATAAAAGGACATAAGGCAAAAGAGAGGGGGTAGGATGCAACAAGATTGAGCATGTGCATAAGCGCAGAGGCTCTGCATGTACTTCTTTCTCCTTTATTCCTGGGCCTGAGTAATAGCCGAGGGGTGAAAAGAGATGAGGAGGTGGGAGGATAAAGGGGGGAGAAGTAAAGCTATTGGGTCCACATGCAAGACCCGAGAGGCAGGCAGAGCTCCGGAGTCTTAATGGTGGATGAGACGATGGTGCAGGGAAGAGGGTTTTAGATTTGTTAGGAACTGGGCAACATTCTGGGGACGGGGGAGGGTCCCTTTAACAAAAGGATGGGCTCCACTTTAACCAGGGTGCAACCAGGCTGCTGGTATTAACCTTTAAAAAGGAGAGAGAGCAACTTTTAAACTAGATAATGGGAGAAAGCTGACAGTTGCTCAAGAGTGCATGGTTTGGGATGATGTATCTTTGAAGGATACTAGCAAAACAGGGAAGTTAGAGGCATCTTGACAGAGAGGTTCCAATAAAAATTAAAGTAACTCCCACTGCCTTTAAATAAAAAGCAGATAGAGTTAAAAGATTCCAAATTACCCCTGGCAACTGATAACCAGATTGTTATTATGATCAAAAAACAGATTTTGAATTGCCTGTATCCAAATACTAGAAGTCTAAAAAAAAACATTAAGATGAAAGAGCTAGAATATATAGCACTGACTGAAAGGTTAGATATAATGGGCATTTCAGAGACCTGTTAGGAGGAGGATAACCAGTGGGACACTGTGATACCTGGATACAAATTGTATCACGATAGGGTAGATCAAATTGGTGGAGAAGGTGGCACAATATGTTAAAGAGGGCATTGAGTCAAACAGGATAAACATTTTGCAGGAAACAAAATCTCTAAGGATATAAATTCACCTATAAAGAGGAAGGGAATGGCAGTAGGAGTATATTATCATCTTCCTGGCCAGATTGAACAAATGGATAATGAAATGCTAACAAGAATTAGGGAAGCTAACAAAGTTTACAACTGATTTAATAATGGGTGATTTCAATTGTCCCAGTATCAACTGGGTCAATGTCACATCAGGACATGCTAGGGAGGTAAAGGTTCTAGATGAAATAAATGACTGCTTTGTGGAACAGCTGGATCATGAACGGACATGAGGGGAAGCTGTTTTAGTCCTGGTCCTTAGTGGAACACAGAATCTGGTGCAAGAGGTAATGGTATTGGGACCACTTGGCAATAATGAGCACAGCTCAAGCACCCCAAAGTTGCAGAATCAGTGACCACAACGAAGCGAAGGGTAGTGGTGATTGGTGACTTTCTTCTGAGGGGTACTGAGGCATCCATCTGCCAACCAGACTTGATGTCCCGGGAGGTGTGCTGTCTGTTAGGTGCCAAATCTGAGATGGTGCGGAAAGTTTGCAGAGACTTATCAAGCCTACTGTCTTTTATCCATTGCTGCTCATCCATGTGTGCACAAATGATACTGCTAGGTATCCCTCTGAGCACGTCAAAAGTGACTTCATAGCTCTGGGACAGAGGATGAAGCAGATGAGTGCTCAGGTGGTGGTCTCAAAACTCCCTGTTGAAGGTAAAAGCCAAGGCAGAGAAACCCACATCCTAGAGATGAATGCATGGCTGCATAGATGGTGTCATTGAGAGTGTTTTGGTTTCCTGGACCATGAGATGATCTTCCGAAGGCTGCTGAGCAAAGATGGTGTCCATGTATCCGAGAAGGATTAAAGTGTCTTCCGCAGCAGACTGACTAACCTACTAAAGAGGGCTCTAAACTAGACTTGTTGGGAATGGGTGAAGAAAGCCTCCAGATAAGTGAAAGCCCTCAGGTAAGCAGAATATTAAATACCTCTGTAGACAGGGTAAAAAGGGCAGTGTCTGGAAAGCGGTGTGCACTATTGCCCATAGTATGGGAAATAATATTCCAGATGTTGAAGCTTTAATGGAAGAGGCTGACTTGGATTTAGTGGCATTTAGGGAGACATGGTTCACAGAGAACCATGACTGGGATGTAATTATACCAGGCTATAATTTATTCAAGAAGGACAGGCTAAGAAGAAAGGGAGGAGAAGTGGCACTATATGTAAAAGATAATATTAAAGCTACAGAATTGCAGGGCTTACAAGAGAAGGGGGAGGAATTGTGGATTAAACTGGAAAGAGGGATTGGAACATTGGTGTTGTATACAGACCTCCTTCACAGGCAGAAGAAATGAACAGATCTTTAAATGAAAATATTAGCAGAATTGCTATAAAATGAAAAGTGCTACCGATAAGTGATTTCAGTATGCCGGATGTTGCTTGGGATGTCCCTTCTGCGGTGTTTTCTAGAAATAAGGAGATCCTGGATTCTTTACAGGGAGAACTATTCTAGCAACTGGTAACCGAATCCATGTGAGGGGACCATACTGGATGTGGTGCTAACGAATAGGGGAAGTGTTTCTGATGTTATAGCGGGGGATCGTCTCGCATCTAGTGATCATTGGATGGTGTGGTTCAGTATTAGCATTAGGGCCGATAAAGTCCAGTCAAAAGTGTAAATCCTAGACTATAGGAAAGTTAACTTTGCAAAGATGGGGCAATACCTCAAGCAGTCGTTAGCAGGATGGGAACATCTGCAAGATATAGAAAAGCAGTGGGTGAAACTGAAAGGGGAGATTTTAAGGGCAACAAACCTTTTTATTAGGAAAGTAAGTAAAGATAATAGGAAAAGGAGGCCACTATGGTTCTTGAAAGTTAGCTGAAAGGTGAAGAAAAAGAAGGTGGCCTTCTTCATAAAATACAAGTGATAAAAGAAAGAGGAAGACAAGCATCAATATTCAGAAAAGCTTAGAGAAGCAAGTTTGTTATCTGCAAATCTGTTTGACTTAATGATAAAATGGTATAGAAAACCTGTTAAATAAGTAAATAAATGGAAGAAAAAATAGCTAACGCAGCAAAATGGGAGGACAAAACATTTTTCAGATATGTTAATGAGAGGAGGAAGTGCAAAAGTGGTCTTGTCAGACTGAAGGGTGACGGGAAAGAATAGGTAGTAGCCGATGAGGATAAAGTGGAGTTGCTTAACAAATATTTCTGTTCTGTGTTCACAGATGAATGGCCAGGAGCAGGACCTCAGAAAACATAGACAAATAGGAACAGAAGTGAACTAGATCTTGAACGATTTTCAGAAGACTTCACGAGGAGTTAGCTAAACTAAAAGTAGTCAAGAAATGGGGCCAGATGGGGTACATCAAGAGTGCTGAAGGAACTTAAGGACATTCTAGGGGCTCAAGGCTTCTTTTGAGTCTTGTGTGGTCCCAGAAAACTGGAGAAAGGCGCATGTGGTCCCTTTACACGAAAGCGGCACTAAGGATGAGGTTGGGAACTACAGGCCAATTAGTCTGAACTGTGTGGTGAGTAAACTAATGGAAAGGCTGCTAAAACAGAGGATAGTGAAGTTTCTGGAATTCAGTGGATTGCTGGATTCAATGCAGTATTGTTTTATGAGAATCAGGGCTTGTCAGACAAATCTCATTCATTTCTTTGACTGGATGACCAGATAGTTGGACTGAGGGAGAGCTCTAGATGTGGTGAACTCAGGGCCAGCCCATCCCACTAAGCGAGCTGGGCAGCTGCCTAGGGTGGCTGGCCTGGGTGGGGACGGCAGTAGTACACATGGCTGTGACAACCCCCCCCCCTCCCAGTTGCCACTGCCCATCCCCCTGCTGCTGCCAATTCCATCTCGGGAGAGGGAGGCAGGCAGGCAGCGGCAGCATTTTCAAGAGGGACTGCTTTTTGCCGCCGCTTTTAGAAATACTGCCGCTGCCCTCCTCTCCATCTTGAGACAAAATCGTCAACAGCTGAGGGGGGGGCGGGGTGGCGACGAGCTGTGGTTTCTGCCTAGGGCGGCAGAAACCCTTGGGCTGGCCCTAGGTGTACTTAGATTTCAGTAAAGCCTTTGACACTGTTCCATGTAGGCAACTTATAAATAAATTGAATGCCCTAGGAATGGACCCTAAAGTTAGAAATTGACTGAGTGGGAAGTGACAAAGGGTATGATAAATGGCGCTTACTCTGATGAGAAGGATGTTACCAGTGGCATGCTGCAGGGATCTGTTCTTGGTCCAGTTCAGCAAATGACAAGGAGAGGCTTAAATAATCGAGCCAGAGAGTACAGATTATTGTTCGTTTTGGACTCTGGCTTCCACTTCTTTGAGGGCATCGACTTCCTCTCATGGGTCTCTGGTTTCTTCATAGTCCAAACATAAAAGTAAGTCTAAGTCTCTGGCTGCTCCAAAGTCATCGGCATTGGCATCAAAGACCAATACAGAAAAAAGAGAGAAGTCCCAGTATAAGCATCGCAACTTCCCTAGAAGTGCTTCCAATGCAGACCGGCCAGCCAAACAGCCCCGGCGAGAGGATCTGTCCTCCAAAGCACAAGAGGAGCTCCAGGATGCTCCTGAGGAATCAACCTCCAGAGAGCTACCGGTTTTGTGTTCTGGGATGGTGACTCAGAGCCCCGTGGGCAATTCCACCTAGACATCGGCCATCTCCATGGACCAGCGCATGCTGGTTCTCAAGAGGAGTTTGGCAGCACTCCTGGCAACCTTGGTACCGATAACATCAAGAGCTCCAGAAGTGCAGGTTTTGGCACTGAACCTACAGCCAGGTGGATCGGCCCCGATGCTGGCCCTCGAACTGGCATCAACGGAACCCCCGAGGGTGGATACCATCGTTGGAAATGACAGAGACCTCTGGTATCCAATAGGCTCAAATTGACATGTTTCTCTGTTCTGATACTTCTGAACATCGGTATCAGCATCGACCTTCGATGTCCATGAAGCATAGAGGTTGAACCGAAGACCGCCAATACTTTGACTTCTTATTAGATCCTGATTTCAATTCTTCAGAATCTGACGAGAGTTCACTCGATTCCCAAGAACTTCCAGACATTTCTTCGGACCCTTTGCCACCTCAGGAACGGCATCAGTCCCCACCAGAAGATATGTCCTTTCAGGACCTCATACGTGACATGGCAGCAGGACTCGCCATCACAGTAGCCTCGGCAAAGGAACTGAGGGCAGGGGAATTGGAGATACCCCAATATCCGCCCACGCCCAAGGAGGCGGCTACATTACTGGTGCATCAGACCTACAGGATCTTATGCTCCGCATGTAGGAAGCCCTGCTCACAGTTCCGCCCATCAGCAAGAGGCTTGATACCATGTACTGAGTACCAGAGTGCCCAGGCTTCCAAAAATCTCAGCTTCCCCATCATTTAATGGTGGTGGAATCAGCAATGCGCTGCATAAAAAGCTCTAAGAACCATTCATCCATGCCACCTGGCAGAGACTCAAGAGCACTCGATGCTTCCAAGCATGCATGTTGGCCTCCAGAATAACCTCTTACATAATGTACAGGGGCATGTTTCTGAAGGATGTCACCAGGGATCTGGAGAATTTCACAACCATGCTTCCTGAGGATAAGCAGAGTGCATGCCAGACACTCATCAAGCAAGGCCAAAATACTTACCAGGGCCTATTTCAATGCCTTCGAATCAACAAACAGAGCTTCAGCAGTCTGCATTGGGGCTCGTAGAATGGCCTGGGTTACAAACATCAGATCTCGAGCAAAGGGTCCTGGATAAACTGGCTAATATTCCATGTACTGGAGAAAACTTTTCTGGCAAAGATTGGAGGGGAAAAAAGCAGGAGATGGACGATCTCACCCTAAAACTCCTTTCCAGGAAAACAGCTAACCCATCCAAGAGGAAGGCTCTTCCCAAAAATCTTTCTATTCTAAAAAGAAGAGAGACTATCCTTCTTACCCACCCTCTGCTCCCTATCATCCTCAACATTCTCAGCAGAGACAGCAGGGCTCGCGCCAGCTCAAGAAGCCCAAAGCTCCTAAGCCTCAACCAGCTGCACAGGCACAACATGTGCTTTATTTTTGACTCCTTCCTGGAGAGCATTGCCAATCTGCCCCTGGAGGGTCCCCAGCCCTTCCACATAGCTGGCAGACTGTCACTATGCCCACAGATGGCACCTCATAACATCAGAGCAGTGGACACTCCAGATTGTCCAAAGAGGTTATTAGCTTCACTTTGAAACCTTATCTCCCACCAGCTTCACAGTGGATTATCCCACACAACCCCCTTCAAAGCACTCTCTTAAAAGAAGAGGTGACCACCCTGTTCTCCCAGGGTGCCATAGAAAGAGTTCCTTCTCCTCAAGAAGGGATGAGCTTCTAGTCTCCATGTTTTCTCATTCCAAAGAAAACAGGATGATTCTTGGATCTCTGAGAACTAAACAAATTCATGGTCAGAGGATAATTCAATATGATTTCTCTAGGAACTCTTCTATTATACCTCCAGAGACATGATTGTTGTTTAGATCTAAAAGAGGCATATACACATCTACTGATCCATCCCTTGCACAGACAGTATCTGAGCTTTATGTTTCAAGTAGACCACTATCAATACCGGGTTCTCTCCTTTGGTCTAGCCTGTACCCCAAGAGTCTTCACGAAATGCATGGCAGTAATCTCTGCCTACTTATTCACCTTGAGGGTATTCGTCTTCCCTTACTTAGACGTCTGGTTGATCAGGGGAGAGTCCCCTCAAGAGGTAAGACTCTCCCTTCATCACACCATCATGGTGCTCCAACACCTGGACTTTGTCATAAACGTCCCAGAGTCTCACCTCGCTCCAACCCAACAACTAGAATTCTTTGGAACGCTCTTAGACACTCAACAGGCCTGAGCTTTCCTTCCACAGGATTGCTGTGCCCGCCTTATCAAGCTGGCAAAGGGAGTGCAAAAGCAAAGCCAAGTAACAGCTCAAGAGATGCTACGTCCATTAGGACACCCGGTCTCCACAGTCCATGTCGTCCCCTAAGCTTGATTAAACATGTGACAAGGACAATGGACTCTTCCCAATAGACACAAGCAAAGGGACATCTCACAGATAAGATCCACATCACTTCTCAACTGATCAGGTCCCTTCAGTGGTGGTGCTCTCACAGAACCTACTCGTCGGGTCACCTTTTCAGATGCCTCCACCTCGATGTACCCTGACAACAGGTGCTTCCAAGCTGGGTTGGGGAGCGCATCTGAAAGATCTAACCACACAGGGACTATAGACACAACAGGAATCTGCCCTGTAGATCAACCTCCTAGAACTATGGACGTTGACAAATGCTCTTTGGGTTTTTCAACTCCAACTTTTGGGGCAACCCGTTTTAGTCAATACAGACAACCGAGTTGCCATGTTTTACATGAACAAACGCAGGGGGTCGGGGTCTCGTCTCTTCTGTGAGGAAGTGCTTTGCCTGTGGTCCTCTGCCATCTCACACCTCATTCACCTCAGAGCGGTGTACCTCCTGGACAAACTCAGCTGTATCCTTGTCCACACGAATGGACCTTGTATCAGGAGATGGCTGCTTAGATCTTCCAGACGTGGGGAACACTACTCATAGATCTTTTTGCCACTCCGCAAAACACACAACTTCCACTTCTCTGCTCTAGATTTCCCTTGCTGCACCAACTGGCCCCGGATGCCTTCCTTCGACATTGGGAACAAGGACTGCTCTACGCATTCCCACCCATCCCCTTGATACCCAAAACGCTTTTCAAGCTACAGGCAAACAAAGGCTCGATGATTCTCATAGCCCCCTTTAGCCCCGTCAACCGTGGTTACCTCTGCTTCTTCATCTTGCACAGACTCTGTCTCTCTCTCATCCTGGGATTTGCATCTGAACTCCTCTCTCAGGACCATGGGACACTCCTCCATCCCAGTCTTCACTCCCTACATATGACAACATGGCTGCTGAAGGGATAGTGCTCGCTGACCTTGACCTGCCACAGACAGTCAAAGATGTCCTCCTTGCATCATGGTAAGATTCCACCAGGCGATCTTATGCCTTCAAGTGCTGTAGGTTTGCCCTCTGATGCTCCCCAAAGGACACTGACTCCTTTTCTTTCCCAGTTGAGTCCCTTCTACAATATCACCTCCACTTATCCTTAACAGGTCTTAAGACTAACTCAGTGAGAGTTCACCTTGGTGCCATTGCGGCCTCTCACAATCTACTGGATGGACAGTCTATTTCCTCACACCCCTTAGTGGCACACTTCATGCAGGGTCTCCTGCTGTCTCTGCCACCCATTAAGCCGCCTCCAGTGGCCTTGAATCTTGTGGTTCTCACTCAACTTCTAAAGCCTCTTTTTGAGCCTTTAGCAATCACTTCACTGAAGTTTCTATCTTGGAAGTTAATCTTCCTCATTGCCGTCACATCAGTTTGCCGCATCAGTGAACTGCAGGCTCTGGTGGCGGATCAGCCCTATACCCGGTTCCTCCATGACAAGGTGGTTCTGCGTGCTCATCTGGATTTCCTTCCGAAGGTAGTCTCCTCCTTCCATTTAAACTAGTCGATAATCTTCCAGCTGTCTTCCTGAGACCACATGCGTCTCTGGCTGAAGCAGGGCTACACATCTTAAACTGCAAGCGAGCGCTGGCTTGCTACTTGGATAGAACTAAGGATCGCAGAAGATCCTCTCAGTTATTCATTTCCTTTGATCCTAGACACCTAGGCCTACCAGTGACGAAACGTACTCTATCCAAATGGATAGCAGATTGCACTGCTTTTACTGTCTTTGGAGGGTCATGTCACTGCTCATAAGGTGTGGTCTATTGCAACCTCCATAGCCAATCTCCATTCAGTATCTATTGAGGAGATCTGTTGGGCAGCTACCTGGTCCTCTATTCATACTTTTGCTGCACACTATTTTCTGGACAGAAACTCCCGTTGGGATGTTGTCTTTGGCCAAGCTGTACTCCAGCACTTCTTTGGGAATTAAATTCAACTCCTACCCTCCGTCCCGGACTTCTACAAGAAACCAGACTATCAGTGGGGGAGTATCGCTTCCTGGAATAGAGACCAATGGCCCACAACTCTTCCAGACTCTTCAGGTACAAGCGTTTGGCTTCAGGAATCACTACTCTCCCACCCTTGCCAGTCTAGTACCTGGGAGCTAGTGAATCCCATATCTGAAGACTGCATTCCTGGAGATAGCGTAGTTACTCACCTGTAACAAGTGATCTCCAAGAACAGCAGAAATCGGTCTTCACAACCCGCCCTCCTCCCCTAGGAGTTTGTAGGGTTTGTTTATTTTCTTTCTCTTCCTCTCAGCTACAAACTCAACTGAGGAGAGTTAGGAAGGCAGAAAGGCAGGCATTCAGATGCAGTGGAGTACTCCAAAAGACTTTCCTATTGGATTCTGGGGAGCGTTCCCGTGCGTGTTCCGTCAGTGCCGATGTCACCCATATGTGAAGAGTGATTCCTGCTGTTCCAGGAAATCACCTGTTAAAGGGGACATGCAATGAAGCTACAGGGTAAACTATTTAAGACTAATAAAAGAAAATATTTTTTCACTCAACATGTAATCAAACTCTGGAATTTGTTACCGGAGGATGTAGTAAAGGCTTTTAGTGTAGCCGGGCTTAAAAAAGGTTTGGACAAGTTCCTGGAGGAAAGGTCCATAAACCATCATTAAGAAGGGACCCAGGATATCAATGCTTGACCCAGTACAAGCATTGTGGAACCTGTGTCTTTTGGGGAAACTGCTAGGTACATATGACCTAGATTGGCCACTGTTGGAAACAGGATACTGGGCTTGATGGACCTTGGTCTGACCCAGTATGGCATATCTTATGTTCTTATGTTATCAATGGCCGAATGTTGAATTTCTTCAGGAGAGAAGTCCTTATAATCGTGAACACACTCCGGCCACAACTTCTTCCAGCACGCATTAAGGGTCTCCTTCATATCCTTCAACGATCAGCCGATGACGGTCAGACATGTGGCAATCGTGAATTTACGCCAATACCCCTTCAGCGTAAATTCACTGTCAGTGTCCAAATTCAATGTCAGTGTCCATTTCCTTCACAAGGTGCTTGAGGGAGTTCCAGGTGTAGAGTGCCTTGAAGGCACGGATCACGCCCTGGTCCATAGGCTGGAGGAGAGAGGTGGTGTTGGCAGGGAGGAATTCGAGCCGGACTCCCTAGTAATAAAGATCCACAGGGTGGCCACCAGCATTATCCATAATCAACACCTTGAACTCCATGTACAAGTCGTTGAGGTAATCCTTAACTTGAGGGATAAAGCTCTGAATGAACCAGTTAGACATAAGGACTTTGGTGATCCAGGCCTTGGCGTTGTGCTTCCAAAACACAGGCAGCAAGTTCTTGTTCTTATTCTTGAGAGCCTTGGGGTTTGCAGCCTTGTAAATGAGGCCTGGTTTCAGCATGAAGCCAGCAGCATTGCCACACATGATGAGAATAACTCTATCCTTCTGGGCCTTGAACCCGGGGCTCTGGCTTCGTCCTTCATGAGATATGTCCATGAAGGCATTTTCTTCCAGAACAAGCCAGTCGCGTCCATATTGAACACCTGTTCTGGACGGTAGCCGTTGTCCCTGATGATCTTCTTGAAGGTCTCGGGATATTTCCTGGCCACTTCCATATCTGCTGATGCCATTTCCCCATGCAGAGAAACACACTTTAGGTGGAACCGCTTCTGGAAACGGTGGAGCCACCCCCTTGGTGGCCCAAAAACCTTCAGGAGCTGACGATGGTCCTGCTTCTTCCTCTTCTTCTTCAGCGGGGTCGTCGAAGCCTAAGAAGTCTGCTTCCTGTACGTTGCCACCTTCCGTAACAGTCCAAAACTGCTGGTAGAGTTTTCGTGCCTTCTCGCGGATGATGTTGCCGTCGAGGGGGATTTTCTTCTTACAGCAGTCCGCTATCCACAACGCCAAGGCCGACTCCATCCTCACAATGCTCTTATCTCGCACAGTGGAAACCGTCTTGGCACTACCGCAGAAGCTAACATCCATGGTCTTCCTTATCTCCGCCTCTTTCTTCTTGATGTACCAGACGGTATTCTCATTCACGCCATAATGGCAGGCTACTGCGGCATAACCTTTCCCTTCCTTCAACATTTCCAGAAGTGCTACCTTCTCCTGGAGCATCATGAGCTTCTTCTGGCGTTTAGGCTTTTTGCCAGAAGCCTTAGAAGCAGGGCGTTTAGGAGGCATCTTAGGGCACGATTTTTCCGCAAAGTTTATAAATAAAGAATCCATTGCCTTTGGAAGACGAAACCTTAATGGTATTTCTCAATGTGGAGAGTGAGGGTGTAGGATTTCAATCATATTTGCTTAACTCGATATTCGCTTAATTCAATAATTTCCAGGGGTCCACAGCGTATCGAGTTATCCGGAGTTGACTGTATTTCAGGTTCCCAAGCTGCATTTTCTTTCCCGGGAACTTTGTGTTTGTAATTTGCGCATCATTTGGCGAACGATTTTTAAGAAAAAAAATACATTTTATTGAAATTTTGCTGTGTTTACATGAATATTAATTTGGAGTTACGTTCCACAGAAAAATCCATGAATAGGTGAATCTGTGATTACTGAACCGCGAATAGGCGGGGGTCAACTGTATCATCCCACAATGGGACACACCAGTCGTGGATCTGTTCGTCTGTGAGAACAATGCAGAGTGCAGCTTCTGCTCCAAGCACTCATCCTCTCTGACTTGACCCAGTCGCCCTTGCGATACACAGGGGCTATCATCTCCTCTATGCTTACCCACCCACCCCTGTGATAACCAGAACCCTACAGAAAATCATGTGTAACAAAGCCAAAATGATCCTCATCACACAGTACTGGCAGAGACAGATATGGTTTCCATATCTCCAGCAACCTTCCTCCCACCATGGCGTGTATCTAATAAGAGTTTGACCTCAAGTAGTTAGATTGCCTACCAGGGGTCTCTGGTTGAGAAATTAAAGCAAAAGAACAACGTTCATTGGCATTATTGTAATTACTGCAGCTAAAATTGCAGCGTTAGGAGGTAAGAGGTGAGAGAGGCAATCCCACTGTTTAAACGGTGAATAATCTTTAAATGATCCAAGTTCTATATTTAAAGTTTTGCAAGGGTTCGGGCCACTATACAGATTTGCACTGTTTATTTATTTATGTATTTATTTATTTGCAACATTTTGTTATACTGCCACAGGTTCAGGAACACCATGTATGTTTACAAGCTTGATTTAGCAGAAGGTCAACCTAGCGCACACAGAAATATCCTTATCATGAGGGGCGGGGCATGCATAGCCCAAGTTCAGCTAGGACACTATGATGTTTAATAACTTAACTGCGCACTGAAGGGGAGAAAGAATAGGGAGAAGGGTCAAAGATGATCATGATTTGAAGCTTGAAAGAGTCAAGCCTTAAGCACTTGGAAGTTCCAGTAAGATTCCGATCTGATATGCACTTGCAGTGAGATCCACAGGCGCAGAATCCCTTATCCATTTATACCCAAGCTGCCTATGGGATGTGTTGACTATAAAATAAGCCCGAGACGATCTCAGTTGTTGCTGCGGAGAATATGGTATGAGAAATGCTGAATAGTACAGGGTACCCTGTATAAAAGGAACAATGAGCCAACATAATCTTAGGGCCTGATATTCAAAGAGATTGATGCACTTAGCAGACCTGCAATCCTTCTATCCAGGATAGCAGCACTAACATGGTTGATGGCACTGAATATCCCCTAGGCCACCGCGGCATGCCCCAATGCTAACCACTTTGCACTGAGGCATTCTGGGGCAGCCCCTGCTCATAACTAGGTAGTGGTGATATTGAGCCTCTGCCCAGTTATGGGCAAGGTGGCAAAAATAAGGTGCAGCAAAGGCTGGCCGAACTTTCACCATGGAAGCTAACTGGGCTGAATATCACCACTGCCTGGTTAGCTTCCTGCCAATCTAGGCGATCCGGCTATTCAGTGCCAGGGACGCATATTACCCTGGCATTGAATATCCTGGTTTAAGTGGCAGCGGCTGGCCACTGTAGAACAGTAAGCCACCATCACTGAATACCCCCCTTAAATTTTATCTAGTTTGACACCAGCAGCTAATGTTGCTCAATGAAAGGCAGCATTATGTGATCAGAGTGTTTTGCAGAATAAATCAGTTATCTCCAGGAACAAGCAGGAATGAGTCTTCACATATGGGTACGTCGGTACCGATGGAGCCTGCGCGGGAACGCTCCCCAGCATCCAGAAAGAAAGCTTTTGGGAGCATCCCACACGCATGCGTGCTGCCTTCCCGCCTAAACACTTCCCTCTCATCAGTTTTCGTTTTTCCGCGGAGCCGACAGGATGTGTCCTTGTCACCGCAGAAAATTCATCTTTTTTTATTCTTATTTTTTGTGGTCGTGCCTGTCTTCCCTCGACGCCCATCAGTACCGCCGGTGCTTTTCTTTCTTTTCTTAAAAAATTTCTTCTTTTTTCTGAGAAATTTTTTCTTATTTACTGACTGACTTTTTCTGGCCACGAGGCCTCTATCCTTTCCATTATGGAAAAGCCGGCCACTATTGTTAAGAAATGTCTAAACTGTGGCGGTACAACTAAGTTACTAGACACTCATTTTTGGTGTCTAACTTGTTTGGGTCCTGACCATTGTCCTAAAGAGTGTTTCTCTTGTAGGAGTTTAACCAGAAGAGGTCTTCAGAACCAAGCACAACTCGGTACCGGTTCTATATCAACCATGATGTCATCAGGCAGAATCTCTTCTTCCTTCCACGGCCAGGTAACCAAACAACAGTCTGTTAAGACTAGCCAGTCCTCGAGAGGTAGATCTCTTTCTAAGCATCGAGATGGCTTTGGCCTTGCCCTCGAGGACACTATGGCTCAATCCTGGCGGGAGTCTTTGGGCTCCAAAGCGTTACCAGGATTTCAGGTTGCTCCCGAAGTTTTTACCTCTGTGGATGCACCTGTGCCATGCTCGATGGTTCGGACCGCGTCGACCGGTACCGATACTTCGGCATTGGCTATGGTGTTGGATGAAAAACTCCTCACCATGGAACGCAGTCTGTGCGCATCTCTCACCAACAGAGTCGCCGCAGACCGTTCTTCGATCACCGATATCGGCGTCGACGCCGGTACCGGTATCAGCGTCGACACCAGTACCGGTATCGGCTTTGATGCTAGCACTGGTGTCGGTATTGCTCGTGGTGCCGAATTGGGCATCGTTGCAGACGCCGGTATCGACATCTGTACCGGCATCGATGTTTTCAGTACCTTTTTCAACAGGCTCGCTTCCCTTGATGCCGAGCCTGGAATCGCTATCTAGCCTGGAAGATTCGGTACCGACCCATTTCAGTACTGACATCGAGAAGTACCGATCACACCTCTATAAGGAGAATCCGATGCTTCATCCTCCCCGGTCTTCTAAGCCTGATGTCGGAGATGCATCCATCGGTACCGCAACTGAATTTTCAACAGTTGCAGTTTGTACTCCTCATTTCAGAGAATTTCCCTTACAGGGAATCTCTTTTCAAGCTTTTCTGCTTGATATGGCAAGAATACTCGCCATATCTATACCTGGGAAGGACTCTATACCAAGGGATTCAGAAATTCTGCAATCCCCCTGGTTTCCAGAGGAGGCAATCATGCTTCCTCTACATCAGACCTTACAGGATCTGTTATTAAGAATGTGGGAAACTCCCTTAACGGTATCCTCACATTCCAAAAGAGTGGACACTGTCTATAAAGTCCCACCTTCCCCAGGTTTTCAAAAAACTCAACTCCCTCCTCATTCTATAGTAGTAGAATCAGCAATGAGGCGTGTTAAGAGTGCAAAAAAGCACTCCTCTTATCTGCCAGGTCGTGAGTCTAGAACCTTAGATGCTTTTGGGCGTCGATGCTTCCAAGCATCTATGCTTTCAGCAAGAATCATTTCATATATTTTCTATATGGGATTCTCTCTGAAAGAGGTTGCCAAAGATTTAAAACTTTTCAACCCTTTCCTTCAGGAACATAAGAGCTGACTATTTATCACTAGTCAATCATGCTCATAATATTTCTACATTCCTTTGTCATGCTTCCATGGATTCTTTTGAATCTATTAGCAGATCTTCTGCTATAGCCATAGGGGCACGACGTTTAACCTGGCTCCAAGCTTCGGATAAATTGGTTCAAGAAAAGCTGGGAAATAGCCCTTGTACTGGAGAACATCTCTTCAACAAGGATGGTCTATATCAAGCTAGGCAGTTAACCACTAAAAAGCCTACCTTAAGAGAATTGTCAAAACTTTCCTCTGCCCCAGCTAATGAGGGATCTTCTAAAAAACTTTATTCCTCTAGGGGGAAAAAGTTTTATCCATCTTCTTCCCCTCAGGCAGATGTTCCCCAACAGGGGCAGCATCAAACCAGGCTAACGAAACAGAAACCTCAACGAACTCAGCAAACCCAGTAACTACAGGATTTCTGATTTCTTTTCTTCCTGTATGAGGTTCAGGACCCGTACACCTACCTTTTACCAAAAGAGGCGTCTGGCTTGATTCTCATCCATGCTGAGACAACATTGAGTTAACTCTCTAGACATGAGTCTCTTGTTCAAGAGAACTTCATTCTACTAGCTCCAAGAGCTCTTGAGATATCTCAGGCCTACAGGTAATAAGTTTCTACTTCCCTATTTTTAAAAACAAAAACAGGAGGGAAGGTCAATCAAGAAACTTAACAGGCTGGGTACTACCTTTCACCCTTTTTTGACACTTACCTGTACGACCTTAACTGCAGAGGACCCTATCCATAAAGACTTACTAAATTGTAAGCTTTTCAACTCTGTATTACTTCTATCTTTTAGTTGGGACATCTAGTCTCCAACCTGAATATTATTCAACTGGAGAGCTTCTTACTGAAGCTATAGGAGTTCCTACTCCAGTAAATCTTTCCAATACAGAATTTTTTCCTTTTTGGGTCTTTCTGCACTGGGGTTTTTACAGGATGCAATTCAGCGTTCTGAAAGCCCCCTACCAGATTTAGTCTATACATTTGGGCAAGATCAGCTCAGAAGGCTTCTAAAACCATCCATACTGGAAATATGAATAACCCACCAAGTGGGTTAAATGAGCTTCTTTAAACAGATAGCTCACATGGGTTTCCGCCTATTCTACGCCACTTGCGTTTGTTAGAGCTGACCCCTCAAATACTTCCTGTTCAATTAATCATTGCAGGGCAAAAAGCCTCTCTACCATTTTTTGCCATCCTCAATTCTGTTTCAACAGAATTGATTCGGTTGCACACTGGCTGCCCAACAGCCAGGTCTCATCTAAGCAACCTATAACATGCTCTCTGCAACTATGCAATGAAGCTCTACAACTATGGGTCTTTGTCAGAGAGTGTCGTACTCCACCCCTGGTAGGTAACTTCCAGGCGGTTAAAGAACCTTTGACTGTCAGTGTCAACCCAGTCATGCCCCATATGGCTGTTTGTTCCTAATTTTGCATTTTCCTTAAAATTCTTTTCAAGGAGAAGGAACCAGGGCCTGGGCGACTTCAAGTTTAAGGAATAGCACCACTCCCTAAGTTGTTCCTTATCCTCAAGGGAACTCCTACAACAGGGATGCATTCCTAATCATTGCAGTTGATCCTTATCTACTGCAATTTTTTCTACTTCCAATACCTCATTGAAGTCTTGAGAAGCAAAGAACGCATGATACTCATACTGCCCTCACAGTGAGACAGACATGGTATCCCCTTACATTGCGTTTTTTTTCTTCCAGCTTCTATTCTGAAGTGATAAAAGTAATCCTCTGTCTTAGGATTAAGGATCTCCTCTGCACTCCTTCGGGTACGTCTCAAGACCTAATTATCTGAGGACTAGTCGTTTTACAACCTAGACCTCTTGTCACGGGTAAGAAGCATCTTACTGGTTTCCATGTAACCTTGCATATGTTTCTTATACCTTGACTAATAAGTGATCCTCGCTAGCTATCTCCAATAAGGTCTTAACCCTTCTTGTTGTTACACAAGCATACAATCTGACCCTGAAATATTGTTACTGTCCATATCAATGCTGTCAGCATACCATAAACTTCTTAAATGGACATCCAGTTTATCTGCTAAAGTTGGGAAACTCCTTTTCTTTACCATAACCTTTTTTTCTATCAGAATCAGGTTACCTTATATCTGAAGTTCTCTAGGTAAAGTTGTTAGCCTAAGTGCTATCACTTACACAACACACATTACTGATCTTCAGAAATTGGGGGCTAAACAGCCCAATACAATTTTCTCGTCTGGATGAAGGGGTTCTATGAACCCATCCCCTTTTTCTATAAAGGTATCTTGACCTTTTCTTCCAGACCAATCAGATTTGTCTTTTCTTTTCTTTCCCAAGGCACCATCCTGCTCTAGGGACAGAAATGTTTTACACTTTCGACTATAGAGAAGTTTAAACTTCTCTCCAAGGTCCCAACTTCTTATAAAATCCCCCAGTTTTCTCTGGGGTTATCTCTAGACATTAATATTTCTTATTTCTGTCTACATTGCAAAACTTTATTTCCTTTTACTCCTCACGGTAAGGGAATTCCATATGAGGACAATGTGATGGTTCTTTACAACAGACCCATATTAACTTCCCCATATGTGTAGTTTTTTGCAATGCTTGAATAACATCTTTTTTCAAGAATTGGGACTTCCTTTTTTCCTTACTAACAGTTATTTCTACACAAGGACATCTTCCCCGATTCCTTGTTTAGTCTAGCTGTTCCACAGCACACCCTTTTACACTGTTAGCTCAACTCCTGCCCTCCATCCCTTGGATGCCTGAGGTCCTTGTGGGGGAAGCATGGCCCATCCATTAGTTTTTGTCACATGCTGGGCCTCTCCCAGGCATCTCAGCTTGGGAGTCCCCATATGTGAAGACTCATTCCTGGAGATAGCACAGTTACTTACCTGTAACAGGTGATCTCTGGGAACAGCAGGAATAAGTCTTCACAACCCACCCACCTCCCCTAGGAGTTGAGTTCTCTCTCTCTCTCTCTCTCTCTTTCTAATTTGTCTACTTCCCTCCTTCGGTCTCAGCTACAAACCCAACTGATGAGAGGGAAGTGTTTAGGCGGGAAGGCAGCGCGCATGCTTGTGGGATGCTCCCAAAAGCTTTCTTTCTGGACGCTGGGGAGCGTTCCCGCGCAGGCTCCGTTGGTACCGACGTACCCATATGCGAAGACTTATTCCTGCTGTTCCCAGAGATCACCTGTTACAGGTAAGTAACTGTGCTTTACTGCCATATTTTGTATAAGTTAAAGCCATTAATTGAATGTTGAGGAAGACCTACAAGCACAGTTAAAATAATTATAATTATAATCTAATCTATTTGTAACCAGTGCATGAATTTAAAATCTGTTCTGGCTTACTGTCCAGGTAGGAGCGGGTAGGCCTTATTTGCCTAAGTGAGAAGAATGACTTCTGTGCTAATAAGGAAATATGTGAGGCATATGAGAGATCCTTATCTAAAGCAACTCCTAGGGATGCTATACTATCTTTAAGGGGAATTTGAGCGCCTGCAATATGTGAAATAAACCCACAAGTTGACTTGCTTCTGGAAAATCAGATTTCAGCTGATTTATTGTATTTAAGACAAGATCATGAGTTGCAATCCAGTTCCCTATTTTCTCTAGATAGGCTGATAGGGTAGCTTGAAAAAGTGGGTCGCATATTTCATGACTAATTAAAATTTGTATGTCATTGGCATACATGTGGACACTGAGAGTATAACCCTGAATCAGGGTTGCCAGAGGAACAACAAAAATATTGAAGAGTGGAGAGAGAGAATTGAGCCACAAGGGACCCTACACGGGGAAGAACAGAAGCGAGGGACATCTTGAAAAACTTTCAGAAGACTGTGTTCGTCTGAAACTAGCTCACCTTAAAGTAGACAAAGCGATGGGACCATTGGGATACACCCTAGAATAAGGGAACTTGGGGACGTTCTAGCAGCTCCACTGACTGACCTTTTCAATGCCTCGTTGGAGTCGGGAGTGGTGCCAAAGGACTGGACGAGGCTCATGTGGTGCCTTTACACAAAAGCAGAAGTAAGGATGTGGTTGAAAACTACAGGCCGGTTAGTTTAACTTTGGTGGTGAATAAATTATTGGAAACGCTGCTGAAAGAGAAAATAGTGAGGTTTCTGGAGTCCAGCAGATTTACAGGATCCGAGGCAGCATGGATTCACCAGAGGCAGGTCTTGTCCGACAAATCAGATTGATTTCTTTGACTGGGTGACCAGGGAGTTGGACCAAGGGAGAGCCCTAGATGTGGTGTATTTAGATTTCAGTAAAGCCTTTGACACTGTTCCTCACAGGCGACTTATAAACAAACTGAGCACCCTAGGGATGGACCCTAAAGTTACTGCTTGGGTTAGGAATTGGTTGGGTGGGAGACAACAAAGAGTACAAGTAAATGGAGCTCACTCTGAGGAGAAGGAGGTTATCAGTGGTGTGCCCCAGGGATCTGTCCTTGGTCCAATTCTTTTTAACATCTTTGTCAGTGATATTGCAGAAGGGCTGTCAGGTAAAGTTTGCCTCTCTGCGGATGATACCACAATCTGCAATAGAGTAGACACCCAGGAAGGTGTAGATAACATGAGGAGGGATCTAGCTAAGCTTGAAGAATGGTCTAGAATTTGGCATCTGGGATTTAATGTTAAAAAATGCATGGTCATGCATTTGGGCTGCAGCAATCCAAGGGAGCAATATAGTATAGGGGGTAAAGTACTTTTGTCCACTAAAGAAGAGTGGGACCTAGGCGTGGTTGTGTCTGATGATCTTAAAGTAGCTAAACTGGTAGAAAAGGCGACGGCAAAAGGTAGAAGGATGCTTGGGTGCATACGGAGAGAAATGGCTAGCAGAAAATGGAGGTGATAATGCCTCTGTATAAGTCTTTGGTGCGACCTCATTTGGAGTATAGTGTGCAATTCTGGAGACCGCACCTTCAAAAGGATGTGAACAGGATGGAGTCGGTGCAGAGGGTGGGTACTAAAATGATTAGTGGTCTTCATTAAAAAGCATATGAGGACAGACTTAAGGATCTTAATATGTGCACCTTAGAGGAAAGGCGGGATAGAGGTGATATGATTGAGATGTTTAAATACCTCCGTGGCATAAATGTTCAGGGAGAGAGCCTCTTTCAATTGAAAGCAAGTTCTGCTTCGAGGGGACATGGGATGAGGGTGAAGGGAGATAGATTCAGGAGTGATTTGCGGAAATATTTCTTTACGGAAAGAGTAGTGGATCCGTGGAATAGTCTCCCAGGGGAGGTGGTAGAGATGAGGACAGTAACTGAATTCAAAAAAGCATGGGACAGACACAGAGGATCTCTAAAGGTAAAAAGGGGACTGTTGTAGTTG
The DNA here is from genome assembly GCA_033557465.1 of Ichthyophis bannanicus. Taxonomy (NCBI): domain Eukaryota; kingdom Metazoa; phylum Chordata; class Amphibia; order Gymnophiona; family Ichthyophiidae; genus Ichthyophis; species Ichthyophis bannanicus. The sequence continues at coordinate 50,996,244 of CM066046.1, forward strand.
TTATGGAAGGACAGACTAGATAGGCCATGTGGTCTTTTTCTGTCGTCGTGTTTCTATGTCTTATCTCCGATAGTGATCTTATATACCGCAAATAGTGCGGTATATAAGAAATGTTAATAAATAAGTAAAATAAAAGTACAATCATGAAAATAAGATATAAACCAGTCCAGTGCCGTATCAAGAATCCCTATGCCCTCTAGTCTTGTTAGCAGAAAGAAGTGGTTTCCTAAGTCGAATGCAGCTGTCTGATCATGCAGGGGTACCATTTGAGTTAGGATTTCAGTTTGCATCAAGATTAGAAGGGTTTTGGTACCGTATTGCTTCTGAAATCTCAATTGTTTGGGATGTAAAGTGATATTCCCTTTCAAGAATGAAGAGAGGTGCTTCAGAACTGCTTTTTCTGTCAACTTGGCCAATACTGGGAGATTGGAAATCGGTTGAAAATTGGTAGGAGAACACAAGTCTAGTTTACTATCCTTAATACTTGGTCTGATGGTAGCACTTTTTTCATAAGCGAGGAACTGTACCGTGAGTCAAACTAAACTTTATTTGGTCTACTATGTCCAACATGTACAGAAACATGTCTCATAAAGAATGGGGGTACTGAGTCGGCTAGTGTGGACTTGAGAGTCATTGAGGAGACTAGCTTTTATAATTTCAATTAAGAAAGTGGTGGAAAATTCTTTAATGAGCCACAAGGAAAGTGCTGCAAATCTCATCTCGAGCTTTTGGGGTTGCGGTGAGATCACTGAGTAGCCTTTCTCACAGAACGTAAGACATCCTGATGTGCCTTAACTTTCCCTAAAAGGAAGATCTGAATTAAATTGGAGGCATATCGATAGTTTGACAGCAGTTTTGTTCAGGAACACATAAGCTTAAATAGTTGGTCAGTGAAATTTCCTTTTGCTAGTTCTTGTTTTGGAATAGAAGTCCCCCTCCCCCCATCTAATCTGCATATTATATTTCTTCTGGAGAGCTCTGCACTCCTTATTGTTGACCATTTTATCCTCAAGGTTATTTCCTCTCTGCTCTATGCAGGAGTGTTTGGTCTTTCTCAGGGCCTCCGTATAGCATGGGTTGTTATGAGGACCACAGCAAATAGTCTTCAGTGGAGGCCAGTTCATAAAGAGCATTTAGCAAAGCTCTATTCTACTGAATCACATGTTGGCTAAGGGTTTTACTTAGGAACACAGTCCAAAGGACAGAAGATGGTCAAATGCCTTACAGGTTCTTCAGCCAGCAGGAAAGCAAACCAAATTGTTAGCATAGTCAATGTGAAAAGCAAGTAAGCATTCCAAAATTGATGTTATCCACTTGGGTATAAATGAACTGGATAGAAACAGTATCTGTACAGTACAAAGGGACTTTCAGCTTTTGGGAAAGAAACTTAAACCCATTGTCAACACTATAGCATTCTCAGAAGGTCTACCTGTTCATGATTAAGGGGAAGAGAGGTGGCTTCAAACCTGATATAAACGAGAAGGATTTAGATATATAGGCAACTGGGGCAATAGATGGAACACGAAGAGGCTGTACTGTGTTGATGGACTGCATCTCTCTGTGGCAGGAAAAAGGATCCTAAGTGAAAAATTCAGGCAATATGTGAACAAACATTTAAACTAGGGAAAGGGGTTGATGGAGGGGAAAAAAACAAGTTCAGGACGTCAGTCCATGCATGAACATAATAACATTGGTAATGGTCATCATATTAATCCACGCATCAAAGACAAGAGGGAAGAGAAGTCTGGAACAAAATCTGTCCAGAATTCAAGCAAGCCAACCAACACTTGCTGGAAGGCAGTGAGCGCAAATGCTCAAAGTCTGGCCAACAGAGTTCTTGACCTGGAAGCCCTGATGGTGGAAATGGACTTGGACATTGTCGCCATTACAGAAACATGGTTTAACGCGTCATATGAATGGGATATAGCCATAGCTAGCTATAATTTATTTAGAAGAGATAGAAAAGGAGGCGGAGTAGCCCTATATGTGAAAAGCAATATTAAAGTCGCTGAAGTGCATGGAACGTGGGGAAAAGAAGCAGCGCTGTGGCTTGTGTTAGAAAGAGGAGGTGGCACTGTCATCTACATTGGTGTAGTCTACAGGCCTTCAACTCAAACTGAGAAAATGGACAGAGATTTGATCATTGATATTGCAGTGGTAGCAATGAAGGGAGAAGTGATCATATTGGGTGACTTTAATCTACCAGATGTGGATTGCAGTATTCCTTCTGCAAATCTGGAAAGAAGTAAAAAAAAAACTGTGGATGCCTTTCAAGAAGCATTGCTCAGACAACTGGTGATGGAACCAACCAGGGAAAGTTTGCTCAATTTAGTACTCGCCAATGGAGATAGTGTGTCGAATGTTCGGGTGGGTGCCCGTTTGAGTAGCAGTGAGCAACAGGTAAAAGCCAAGGCAGAGTCCAATCACAGCAGACTCAAAGTCCTAGACTTCAAAAACGCTGACTTTGGTAAAATGGGAAAGTACCTGAAGGAAAGGTTGGCAGGGTGGGAGGAGAATAAGGGAAGTGGAATTGCAAAGGGCTAAACTAAAAGAGACAATAAAAGGAGCAGTGGATATATATGTAAGAAAAGTAATAAAAACAAGAGGAAATGGAAACCTATATGGTTCACCAAAGAAGTTGTTGCATAAATAAAAGCAAAAAACCCACAGCCTTCACGAAATTCAGATCACAAAAAGAGGAACACAGAAAAGAATAAAGGACAATGCTAAAAGAGACAGAAATAAAGATAGTAAAAGCAGAAGAAAAGATGGTTAAAGATGTGAAGCATGAAGACACAATTTTTTTTCAGGTACGTATATTCAGGAGGTGAGAAAGATCAGAGGTGGAATTGCAAGACTCAAAAGTGCACGAGGACAGATTTGTGGAAAGTGACACTGAAAAAACAAAAATGCTAAACAAATACTTCTGTTCTGCATTCACAAAAGAAAATCCTAGAGAAGGACCATGTATGATTGACAAATATACAAACGGGAATGGAACAGCTACCACACAATTCACAGAAGATTTTTTTGAACAGCTTGAAAAACTGAAAGTGGACAAGGCCATGGGACCGGATGGGAAACATCGCAGAATACTGAAAGAGCTCAGGTTCTGGGTGGACCTTTAAAGCGTGGTTTCTCACCTGTAACAGGTGATCTCTGGGAACAGCAGGAATTTAGTCTTCATATATGGGTAGCATCAGCTTTGACAGAGCCCGTGCAGGAATGCTCCTTAGCATCCAATAGGAAAGCCTTTTGGAGCATCCCACTGCACCTGCGTTGCTGCCTTCCCACCTTTGTGACTGTCCCTCCTCAGCTGAGTTTATAGCTGAGATAAAAGGAGAGAGAGAGAGAAACTCTACAACTTCTAGGTGAGGAGGGTGGGTTGTGAAGACTAAATTTCTGCTGTTTCCGGAGATCACCTGTTACAGGTTAGTAACTGCGCTATCTCCAGGAACAAGCAGGAATGTAATCTTCATATATGGAACTCCCTAGCTCCCAGATGCCGAGGAAGGTCCCCAGAATCGGTAGATTTGCCTCAGAGCAGGCTTCAAGAGGGCATGGATCTTTAATGGACATCTGGCATTGAAAATTCCGGGACGGAGGGTAGGAATTGGCCTAAGTGCTCCATCAATGCTCCATCAATCTAATATACAGGTCTCCTTCTTCATCACCTGAGGACCTCCCCACAATTCTTAACCTTGCTGCCAATGTTCACAACCGCAACTCACCCAATTGGATCATGGGAGACTTCAACCTCCCTTCACTTCATCTAAGCCATGCAACGGCATTCCTCGAAGCCATTGAGAATTTGGGCTTTACACAAATCATTGATAAACCCACACACGAAAAGGGCAATATCCTGGACATGGTGTTCGCACCACATGCGGCCCTCGAACAAAACAACAACACGATGCTGTCTATCATTGACGTCCCCTGGTCTGACCATAAACTCATCACTTTTCAAATACTCACCAGGGACAGCCAGCAGTATATTACCCGAGAATGTAACAACACAGCTCGAACTTCAACAGGAAACTTCCGCGCATTTGACAGAGAGTTAATACTCTCGCAAACCAACCCCCTCCTCAACATAAACACATCTAATCCAGAAGAGCTAGTCGCTGCATGGAATCGCAACCTCACGGCTATCGCACAACGTCCACAAGGCAACAAAGCAGCCAAGAGAATAAGAAATACAGCCCCATGGTTCTCCCAAGACTTGAGAGCTTCTCTAACACAACTACGCAAACTAGAGAAAAAATGGCGCCGATCACTCTCCACACAAGATTTGGCAGCCTACCAACTTCACCTAACAAGGCACAGGGAAGCAATCTCATTAAAGATGAAACAACACCACACTGACACTCTGAAAAGATCTCTGAACAAACCACGGGATCTGTTCAACTTGGTGCAAGCGCTTTCTAAAGAACCAACTCCTGAACAACAAGTGGATATCCAACCACAAAAATTCGCTGACTACCTCCAGTCAAAGATCATACAGACTGACAAAATAGCAACAGCTTCTTTCCAAGACCCTACCGGCATAACCCCATTATGCAAATTCTCCACACCATCTAGAAAAAGCATTGAGGATACAATAGCTTCCCTCAATACCTCCACAGCACAAACAGACCCTTGCCCGGCCTTTTGGATCAAGGAGCTACGCAAGGAATTCAGTCCATTCATCGCAAAACTGACAGAACTTTCCTTTACTACTGGTTTCTTCCCTACAACCCTCAAGCAAACATCAATCAGGCCTTTATTGAAGAACCCTAAACTTGATCCAAAACAAGCCGAGTCGTACAGACCAATAGCTAGTATTCCCATATTAGCAAAGATACTGGAGAAAGAGGTTCAAAGGCAAATTCATGATCATATAGACTCCATTGCTCCATTAGATTATTGCCAACACGGGTTTAGAGAGTTCCATGGAGTAGAGACACTTCTCACATTCCTATTCAATAACATAATCACAGGCATGGACAACATCCGACAAGGCTTTGTGTTAATCTTTTTAGACATCGCTGCAGCCTTTGACTCGGTTCATCATGAGATTCTCCTCGGGAGACTGAAAGAAAAGGGAATTTGCAATACTGCACTTGATTGGTGCAGCTCTTATCTAAGTGGACGATGTCAATATGTGAAATCCGGAACAGAAGAGTCCAAACAATTCCATCAAACACAGGGTGTGCCGCAAGGATCCTCATTGTCATCTCTACTTTTCAACATATACATGCAGCCCATTTGCAACATCATTAGAGCATTTAACGTGAGCTGTCTGATATATGCTGATGACATCCTCCTATATATGCCTTTCTCAACCGTTCAAATGGACCGTACTCCTATTATAGAGTGTTTCAATACCATATCAGACTGGCTACAAGCACAAAACCTCCGCATCCAGCACAAGAAAACGGAGGTACTGTTCATCGCTAGAGACACAAACTTCACCCCACCAACACATATAAAGGTCAAGGAGGCGGAATTACAAACCAGAGACTCAATAAAATACCTGGGAGTCACCTTAGACAAACACTTGGACATGAAATGCCATATAGGCAACGTCGTGAAAGCGGTCTATTTTAAGATCCGTTCACTCAAGCATCTGCGCTCCCTACTGGAACCAGATGATTTCCGGACTATATTCCAAGCTCTGATACTACCGCACTTTGACTTTGCCAACTCCATCCTGCAAGGGCTCCCGCAGACCACACTGAACCCGCTGCAACTGGCCATGAATGCTGCAGCAAGGATTCTCCATGGAGCCACCAGAAACGACCATGTGACTCCGATTCTAAAACAGCTTCATTGGCTACCTATACACGGAAGGATTATCTTCAAAACATTAATCCTCTCATTCAAGGCCATCAAGCGCCTGTCCTCCACAGCACTTACTGATCTCATTCAAACAGTGCCCCCCAACAGAGCCAGGAGGTCAACCGCCTTAAATCTATTAACTACCCCGAAAACCTTGACTAAATGCAATAACATGACAGCGAATAGGGCTTTCAGCCTTTACGTCCCCAAAATTTGGAATACACTCCCACCAAACATTCGAGCCATTGCCGACCTGACCCAATTCAGGAAGGCTATCAAATATCACCTCTTCCTCCAATACTACCCAGCCAGCGATGATTCCAGATAACACCAACTAAGAAACACAGCCAGCGTTGTTTCTAGATAACACCACCAAGAAACACTGCCTTTCTTACAGCCCATCCTCACAATATCTTTTGTATTTGAAAAGGACTTATTTTATACTGTTCAAATCAATTCACGACTTATTTTATACTGTTCAATTCAATCATGTTACAGGTCTTTTACGTCATGCTTTTGACCTATTTCATGTTTATATTTCATGTTTATATTTCATGTATATAGTTCATGCATATAGTTCAACCCCCCCTGTTATCCAAGTTTATACCCCTGTTTGATGTAAAACCAAACAGAAGTGTGTTTTGGTCATTTTGTTATACTGTGAACCGCGCTGATGCCGAATAGTGCGGTATATAAGCAACTGTAATAAATAATAAATAAATAAATAAGTGTGAAAGGTGTTGGAGTACAGCCTGACCAAACATGGCATTCCGGCAGGAGTCCTTGTCCAAACAGTAATGTGCAGCAAAGGTATGCACCAAAGACCAGATGGCTGCTTTGCAGATTTCGTCAATGGCCACAGATCATAGGTTTGCCATGGAAGCAGCCATGGCACAAACATTATGTGCAGTGACATGACCTTTAAGAGATAGTCCTGCCTTATCATAAGCAAATGAGATGCAATCTGCTACCCATTTAGATAGAGTATATTTGGATACTGGCAACCAGTGTTCCCTCTAAGCTGCGCTGGGTCCTCCGCCGGCATTACTGCCTGGGGGGAGGGGGGGTGCAGCGCGATCATTGCTCCACCCCTCCCCCCACCAGCGGGAATGCTGGCGGAGGACCCGGCGCAGCTTAAAGAGAACATTGGCTGTGACGTGTGTTAGACCCTAGCACACGCCACAGCCACTGTTCTCTTTAAGCCGCCAGAGCGTCAATCGCGCTGCCAGCAGAGGACCCAGCGCAGCTTAGAGGGAACATTGCTGGCAACCCCAAGTGACTGGGATCAAAGTAGATGAATAACTGAGAGCTCTTCAGGTGCTCAGCTGTCTTTTGAAGATAAAATGCCAAGGCACACTTGCAGTCAAGAGTATGGAGGGTTGCCCTACAGGAATGAGATCTAGGGAAGAAGACAGGCAGGTAGATTGACTGATTCAAATGGAAAGGAGCCATCATTTTGGGCATGAAATGAGGATGAGTCCTAAGGACCACCTTATCATGGTGGAAGAGTGTATAAGGCGGGTAAGCCACCCAGGCTTGGAGCTCACTGATGCGCCTAGCTGAAATGAGTGCAATAAGGAAGATGACCTTCCAAGAGAGAAACTTTAGCAAGGTTGTGGCTAAAGGTTCAAAGGGCGGCTTAAGGAGCTGAGAAGCTGAACTAAGATGATATTGAGATCCCATGCCACCGATGGTGGCCGAATGGGGGGCTTGGTTAATAATAGCCCTCTCATGAAACGTGTTACAAGCGGTTGTAAAGAAATAGGCTGCCCATCCAAAGGTTGGTGAGAAGCAGCATTGCATTGAGGTGAACCCTCACAGAGTTTGTCTTGAGACCAGAGGACGAAAGATGGAGGAGATACTGAAGGAGAACCTCCACCGGAGCTGAGAAGGGGTCAAGATCCCTTTGGATACACCAAGTGGAGTACCTACGCCACTTAGTCATAGGAACATCTGGTAGGCGGCTTCCTGGAGGCTAGTAGGATGTCCTTTATTTCCTGAAGAAGGTTGAGATCTTGCAAGACTATGCTTTCAGCAGCCAAGCCATGAGATGGAGAGACTGCGGGTTGGGATGGAGCAACATGTTGGCCTAATGGGAGACAGCCAACATGGCTTTAGATAAGGAAGATCTTGTCTTACTATGTTTTTTTGAAAGTGTGAATAAACAGGTGGACAAAGGTGAGTCAGTTGATATAGTGTATCTGGACTTTCAGAAAGCCTTTGACAAGGTCCCTCATCAGAGACTTTTGGCAAAACTAAAGAGTCATGGGATAGGAGGCAGTGTACTACTGTGGATCAAGAACTGGTTAAAAGATAGAAAGCAGAGGGTTGGGCCAAATGGCCAATTTTCCCAATGGAGAAAGGTGAATAGTGGTGTACCCCAGGGATCTGTGCTGGGTCTGCTGCTTTTTGACATATTCATAAATGACCTGGAAAGTGGAATAACGAGTGAGGTTATCAAATTTGCAGATGACACAAAACTATTTAAAGTTGTTAAAACCCAAGAGGGTTGTGGAAAATTGCAAGAGGATCTTGATAAATTGGAAGACTGGGCATCAAAATGGCAGATGAAATTTAATGTGGACAAGTGCAAAGTTATGCACCTAGGGAAGAACAACCCAAACTATGGTTACACGATGCAAGGTTCCACATTAGGAACCACCACCCAAGAAAAAGATTTAGGCGTCATTGTGGATAGCATGTTAAAACCCTTGGCCCAGTGTGCAGCAGCAGCCAAGAGAGCAAATAGAATGCTAGGTATCATAAGGAAAGGAATGGAAAATAAAATAAAAGATATTATAATGCCTCTATATCGTTCCATGGTGAGACTGCACCTTGAATATTGTGTGCAATTCTGGTCGCCGTATCTTAAAAAGGATATAGCGTTATTAGAAAAGGTTCAGAGAAGAGCCACCAAAATGGTAAAGGGGATGGAAGGATACTCCTATGAAGAAAGGCTAAAAAGGTTAGGGCTCTTTAACCTGGAAAAGAGACGGCTGAGGGGGAGATATGATAGAAGTCTATAAATTAATGAACGGAGTAGAACGGGTAAACGTAGATCGATTGTTTACGTTATCAGAATATAGAAAGACTAGAGGACATGCAATGAAGCTACAGGGTAAACTATTTAAGACTAATAAAAGAAAATATTTTTTCACTCAATGTGTAATCAAACTCTGGAATTTGTTACTAGAGGATGTAGTAAAGGCTGTTAGTGTAGCTGGGTTTAGAAAGGTTTGGACAAGTTCCTGGAGGAAAGGTCCATAAACCATTTTTAAGAAGGGACCCAGGATATCAATGCTTGACCCAGTACAAGCATTGCTGAACCTGTCTTTTGGGGCAAACTGCTAGGTACGTATGACCTAGATTGGCCACTTTTGGAAACAGGATACTGGGCTTGATGGACCTTGGTCTGACCCAGTATGGTATATCTTATGTTCTTATGTTATGTAACATGCCCTCCTCCTGTGAGGGAAGGTTGGGAGCTGATCCGAGACTGGGAGGGTGAGTCTGTGACAGACATAGCAGGAGAGGAAACCACGGTTGACATAGCCAGCGTGGGGCTATGAGGATCATGTGGCCCTTGGCCGCTTGATGCTTGAAAAGCGTTTTGGCAATCGGGTATGGGAAGAAAGGCATACAGGAAATCCTGACCCCAGTGAAGGTGGAAAGCATCGACCTGCCGACGACAGGGCATCAGGGTTCTGGTGCAAAAACGAGGTAGTTAGACCTTTTTGCCACTCTGCAGAATGCCAATCTCCGGAGTTCCCCAAGTCTAAAAGATGTAGGAGATTGTCTCCTGATGGACAGACCACTTGTGCGGCAGGAGGATCCGACTTAATCTGTCTGCTAAGACATTTTGGTGTCCTGGCAGATACACTGCTTGGAGATGCATCTGGTGAGCAATTGCAAAGAACCAAAGATGAAGAGCCTCTTTGCAGAGGGCCCAAGAGCCCATTCCCCCTCTGCTTGTTCACGTAGAACATAGCTACCTGATTGTCCATCTGGACCAAAACTCTGTGGCTCTGAAGTTGTTGTTGGAACACTTGAGATTGCATGAAGCTCTAGCAAATTTATGTGGAGCTGTGACTCCTGCTCTGTCCAGAGGCCCTGAGTGGAGAGAGAATCCAAGTGGGCTCCCCATCCCAGTTTGGAGGCATCTGTTGTCAGGATGCATTGATGTGGAGGCATCTGAAAAGGTGACCCTATGAGGAGATTTCCCAGGATAGACCACCAGAGCAGGGAGTTCATTAGAATGTCTGTGACTTTGATTTTGTCTGTGAGGGTCCCAGAGGCCTGTTTCCACTGGGAGGCAAGAGCCCATTGAGTTGTCTGCATGTGCAGACGAGCATATGGCACTACATGAACCGTAGTGGCCATATGGCCTAACAGTTGTTCTTGAACCTTACTTGAGATGCTGTCTGTACTAGGCTGGTACAACGGTCCTAGGGTAGAAATACCCTTGACCGTCGAGTATCGAGAACAATCCCTATGAATTTCAGTATTTGAGTAGGAACTAGATGGGATTTTGGAAGATTTATCACAAATCCTAGATCCTATAGTACGTGAATTGTACGAAGGAGGGATAGGTGGACTTTCTGAGAAGTAGCTGCCCTTATTAGCCAATGGTCTAAGTAAGGGAAGACGAATATTCCGAGTCTCCTTAGATATGCGGCTACGACCGCCATACACTTTGTGAAGACTCATGGGGCAGAGGCAAGACCGAATGGAAGAACCCTGTATTGATAGTGATTTCCTTGGAAGATGAAGCATAGATATACCTCCTGTGTTCTGGATGAATCAGGATATGGGTATACTTGTTGAGGTTTCTGAGATCTAAGATGGTTCTGTATTCTCCGTTCTTTTTTGGAATGAGAAAGTACGGAGACTAGAGCCCCATTCCCCTCTGGGATGATGGAACCTCTTTTTTGGCACACTCTGACAGAAGAGAGGTGATCTCTTGCTGGAGGAGAGCACTGAGTGGGGATTGCGAATGATGTCCCTTCACTAGAGTGGTGGGGGGTATGCTTTGTAGATGAAGTTTGTACCCCTCTCGCACTATGGTTAATGTCCACTGCTCTGAGGTTATGAGATGCCACCTGTGGGCATAATGGCAAAGCCTGCCTGCTATGTGGAGGGGGTGGGGGTTCTCCAGAGACAGGGTGACAGTGTTCTCTAGAAAAAAGTAAAAAAACAGGTGTAGATTGAGTCTAAACTGCTGGTTGTAGTTTAGAAGCCTGTTGCTTCCTCTGGGTAGCCTGGGGCTGGTATTGAGAAGTTGAAGGGTAAAAAGAGTAGAATTTCTTCTTCTTACTGTAGAATGGCTTCTTAGCAGCTGCTTTTTACTTGGTAGGGTTTGCAGTAGCCTTTGAAAGCCTATTGAGGGTGGTATTCTCAGATTCTAACTGAGAAGCCTTATCTTGCCAATCCCTCCCAAACAGGTTTTCTCCTGTATAGGGAATATTTCCCAGCTTATCTTGAACCCACTGTTCAAGGTCTGATGCCTGAAGCCAGGCAATCCTACGGGCACCTATGCACATAGAAGTTGTTCTGCTAATGCATTCAAAACAGTCAAAGGTTGCCCTATTGACAAATTTGGAAACATTTTGGGCATGTTTAACTAATGTAAGGTAGTCTGCCCTCTTGTCATCCAGGAGAAGAGAAGCCATTGATTCCAGATTCCTAGTCACTTCCCTAAAGAACATACCCTTGTAGAGTATGTATGAACTTATGCAGGCTGAAAGCGTGGAGGCTTGAAAGCACCGGCGGCCAAAAGCATTGAGGGTTCTCGATTCTTTGCCCGGGAGATTGGAGGAGTGCGTCTTAGAACTCCTAATTCAACGCATAGCCGATTCTACTACCATTGAGTGGTGTAGAAGCTGCGTCTTCTGGAACCCAGGTCTTTCCAGTACCCGATACATGGTATCGAGTTGCCAGGAATGAGGAGAGATGGTTAGGGGTATCTCGCACATAGAGTATGCGGTGTATCTGGAGAGTAGTCGCCTCTTTAGGAGCTAAGGATATTGGAGAATTTCCAACTCCTCTGCTCTGGGTTCTTTCTCCAATGCAGGAGTAATGGATAGGTCCCTTGCTATATACTTGATAAACTCCTGGAAAGACATGTCTTCAGGAGGGGACATGTAGTGCTGTGGAGACATAAAGGGATCCTTGAGGAGACTCCTCATCTCTCTGGTACCGATCGATTCATCGCCCGATGAATTGGAATCTGTAGACTCAAAGTATCGATGAGAGCAATGCTCTTGTTCTTGTAAGGACCGGTACCGATCGAGATCAGTATCTGTGCAAGAGACCTGCCATGTCGGTACCTCAGAATCAGAGATGGTCTAAAGTGGCAGCATGGGCAGGAATGTACCAAGGGGCACAAAGCCTGATGCCGATTGTGTCGTCATCATCGACTGTATCAGTACTGTCGATACCGGCGATGCTGTCTTGACCAGTACCGAAGCCGCTAATAGAGCCGCAAGACTCCACTCAATGGCTAGCGTGTGCTGGTCCATCGAGCTTACTGATGCCTGGGTATCAGTACCAGAAGCTTGGGCTACCGTTTCAGAGCATGGCATCAGGAGCTTTCCAGAGGGGGAGGCCTCAGGAGCATCCTGGACCCCTTGTAAGGCTTTGGAGGGGAGGTCCTTCCACCGGGGTAGTTTGGCCAGTCGATACACCTCTAGGGCAACGCTCGAGGCATCTCTATTTTTAGATACCCTTAGGAGGACAGCCTGTCTTAGAAGAAGACTTGTGTTTTGATACCTGACATCCATATGAAGAAGACGATGTCCTCAATGTCGAAGCAAGCGAGACTGCATCTGAGGCAAACAGGAAATATAGTTTCGCGCCCTGATTCTGTAGGCCTCTCTTTGTCATCTTTTTGCATAAGGGGCACTCGGACGGCTGGTGATCTGGACCGAGGCATTTGAGACACCAGTCATGGGTATCGGTGGCAGAAATGGTGGTACCACACTTGGAACATTTTTTTTGAAACCACTAGTTTGGTTTTTCCATCGTATCAGTAGACTGGATGGAAGGCCTAAGGCCTGAAATGGCGTCAAGCACCTGAAGAAATAAGGTTGTTTTTTTTTACAGAAAGAAGTAGTAAAGATGATCGGTTCCGATATCAACAGGAAGACAGACGCAACCACAAAAAAAGAAAAAGGAAATTTTCTGTGGTGACAGGATTTGCTTCCTGCTGGCTCCGTGGAAAATGAAGAACTGAGGAGGGAGAGTCACAAAGGCAGGAAAGCAGCAACACAAGCGCAGTTGGATGCTCCCAAAGGCTTTCCTATTGGATGCTGGGAAGCGTTCCCACGCGGGCTCCGCTCTTACCAATGTCACCCATATGTGAAGACTACATTCCTGCTTGTTCCTGGAGATAGGATGTTTTTAATAGATCCTTGGAGATGGGAGAGATTCCACAGGACTGGAGAAGGGCTGATGTACTTCTTAAACAAAAATGGTAATAGGGAAGAGGTGACAAACTATAGGTCGGTAAGCCTTACCTCTGTGGTGGGAAAAGTAATGAAGGCGCTTTTGAAAGGAATAATAGTGGACTTTCTGGAAACCAATGGATTGCATGATCTGAGACAACATGGTTTTACCAGGGGAAGATCATGCCAAACAGATTTGATTGAGTTATTTGACTGGGTGACCAGAGAACTAGATCAAGGGCATGCGACAGATGTGATTATACCTAGATCTCAGCAAAACCTTTGATACTGTTCCTTACAGGAGACTTATCAATAAACTGAGAAGCCTCGAGATAGGTCCCAAGAAGGTGAACTGGATCAGAAATTATTTGATTGACAGTCAACAGAAGGTGATGGTAAACGGAACTCACTCGGATGAAAGAAAGGTGATTAGTGGCATGCCTCAGGGATGGTCCTGGGACCAATACTCTTCAATGTATTTGTGAGTGATATTGGGGAAGGCCTGAAAGTCAGCCTTTTTGCAGATGACATGAAAATTTGCAACAAAGTGGACACTTCTGAGTGTGTGGACAACATGAGGAAAGATCTAAAACGCTGGAAGAATGGTCTAATGCTTGGCAGTTAAGATTTAATGTGAAGAAGTATAGAGTCTTGCACTTGGGATGCAGAAATCCAAAGGAATTGTATGCGATAGGGGGAGAGAGAGTGCTAGTGTCTGAAGATCTCAAGGTGGTGAAACAATGTGACAAGGTTGTAGCCAGAGCCAGAAGAATGCTGGGCTGCATACAGAGAGGAATATCGCCACTGACCAGTTAGCTTTGTTGCTATTTATGCAACCTGGATTTTCAATGCTGGGATACAGATATGGCCTCGACATTGAATATCCGGGTGCAATATTCAATGGTGGCAGCCAGATGCTTTAGTAGCACTAGCTGCCCTTGGTGAATATCTGGTCCCAGGAATATAAATCTCTGGTTTATCCTTACACACAGAGGAATGACATTTATCTGGAACTATATATCCCTCATGGCTTCTTCAATTCTGTAGGGAAATCATGCAAAAATGAAAGCCACACGTCTGCTCCCACCTAAAGATAAATATCTCCCATGTTTTTAGCCCTGCTGTGTTTCTTACTGGAAGCTAGGCGACCATAAATGATCGGCATCCACCAGCAAATATGCTGCAGTTCCTCAGGGGAGCCACCACCTATGTACATTTTTGGCTCTAGCTCCGTGTTTCTGTGATTTACACTGCTGACTCGGGGACTGGAACACAGGTGGAAGAATACTGTTCCATGTTGTTTTGCCAGAAATTAAGCCTTGGGTAACGGACTCAAAAAAGGGATTGAATTGGTACAATGTTGAGACTTGTACTAATTCACCTCTTTGTGTCTGCTCTTTTCTCCCAACTCCCAGCTTCAAGGGGAGGAAGGGAAGCAACAGGAAGAAGATGAGTGGAGGAGTGGCCTAGTGGTTGGGGCAAGGTACTTCAGGCCGGAAGGTCGGGGGTTCAAATTCCACTAGAGAACAGCAACCTTGGGCCGGAAGGACTGGGGTTTCTAGTCCCACAGGTGCTCCTTGTGGTCTTGGGCAAGCCACTTAACCCTCCATAGCCCATGTTCCCTGTAAAAAAAATAGTTATCAGTGTCCCTGTTTTAATGTACATTACTAAGTTTGTTACAATGTAAACTGCTTTGACTAAAATGATAACGTGCTATAAAAAACCTATTAAATAAAATAAATGCAATAAAATAAATTTCACTTTTAGATTTTCTTCAGTTACTAAACCTGCTTATCATTTGATGTTCAGTTACCTCTGTTCACACTTAGGCAGTAAGCTCTCTTGGGCTTGACTCCTTTACCCATGTGAATTGTCTTGTACAGCTCTGAGTAGATTTAGTGTCAGCAGCATAATCAAGCTAAATCACATTAAAAAAAAGTGAAAACAAGAATGAGTTATTGGTAGCTAGTAGAGTTTTATTTTCTGCTTGTTTTGCTTTACAGGGAGAGGTTGGTCAGTCAAAGCTGAACTCTTTACCTAACTTGGATGCGGCAATAAAGGACTTTGAGAAGAAGTTCAAAGACAAGACCAAGAATGACTGGAAGAATCGGGATGCATTTGTGGCTCACTCAGGAAAGTACACGATGATAGAGGTGCAGCATGAAGACCAGGAAGAAGGAGAGGTCATGGTGAAGGTGAGAGGGTGAAAACATCAAAGTGAAGGGATAGAGATCAGGCAGAGTGACGAAGAGTGGGGGGGAAAGGTGAAGCTATGGAATGGCAGATGGATGACAAGAAGGGGCAGAGATGTGATAGGAAAGGTAAGGTAAAGACAGGGATAAATACTGTAGGTGAAGAAGCAGGAAGGAAAGAGAGGTTAAAGAAAAACGAAAAAGGGCTGAGCGATCCTGACGAAAGGGAAGGGCAGGTGCGTCTCCTAACCTTGGTTTCTGTACTTCTTCCAGGTGGACACTGTTGATGGTGCTCAGCAAACGCTGAAAAAGAAGGTGCTGCCGTGTAGCCTGGACAAGCCTACGCAGGATCTGGTTTCACTTATCTTCAGCAACGATATGTTCAAGGAGGCCATGCAGACCATGAACATCGGTAACCTCCTTCAGAACCCATGACGGGCCCAAAACACTACACGACAGGCAGGCGGACAGCCCTTATACAATACATGCACCCAACTATATTTTACAAGCGTGTGCACACATTCATACAGTTGTGGGCAAACTTTTAATCACCTTTGCTCAAATTGTATGTTTCACCGACTCTCTAAGTGAACAGAAGATGACACAACTACATGGAACAAAGTTAAACATAGCAATAATAGTGCATAAAAATTTACATTCAAATGGGGTTTTTTTCAGATTTTTAATAGATTGAAAATAATTTTAAAAAGTAAATATGGCAGATTCAAAAGTTCGATCACCCAGTTGATTCACTGCTCCTGTTTTAAATTAATATGGCCTAAAAGGTTTAGTGACTTCAGGCCTTCATTTAGTTGGGTAAAGAGAATTCCGTAGTGGAACAGATACTCCGACTGTTCTGTCCTCTTAACTTACGATTGTTCTGTCAGCTGCTGCTATTACTTATCATTTCTATACCGCTTCTGGGCATATGCAGCGCTGTACACATACACATAAGAGACGATCCTTTCCCCAAACAGCTTACAAACTGTTCAAGACTGTCAAGCAGAGCAAAGAAAAGACCAGGGAGTTTCATTATAAGGAAATGATGTCAAAAAATACAAGGGAGCATAAGAAATGCTGTAGTGGATCAGACCAAGATCCATGAAGCTCAGTATCCTGTTTCCAACAGGGGCCAATCCAGGTCACAAGTTCCTGGCAGGTTCCCAAAAAGGCACACTGGTTCCACAATGCTTGTCCCGGGGTAATCAGTGGATTTCCTGAGTTTTCTTTAATAATGGATCTTTCCTCCAGGAACTTGTCCAAATCTTTTTTTAAACTCGGCTACGCTAACAGCTTATACAACATCCTCCAGTAATGAAATCCAGAGTGTAATTACGCATTGAATAAAAAAATATTTCTCTTATTAGTCTTAAATGGGGGTACATTGTAGCTTCATTGCATGTCCTCTAGTCTTTCTATTTTTTGATGATGTATGCAAATGTTCCACTCCATTCATTAATTTATAGACCTCTATCATATCTCTCCTCAGTCGTCTCTTTTCGAAGTTGAAGAGCCCTAACCTTTTAAGCCTCTCCTGATAGGGGTATCCTTCCATCCCCTTTACCATTTTGGTGGCTCTTCTCTGTACCTTTTCTAATTCTGCTATATCCTTTTTAAGATATAGCGACCAGAATTGCACAAAGTATTCAAGGTGTGGTCGCACTATGGAATGATACAGAGGCATTATAATATCCTTGGTTTTATTCTTCATTCCTTTCCTAATAATTCCTAGCATTCTATTTGTTTTCTTGGCCACTGCTGCACACTGGGCGAAGGGTTTCAACCTATTAGCCACGATGACGCCTAAATCTTTTTCCTAGTTGGTGGTTTCTAAGGTGGTACCCTGCATCATGTAACTAAAGTTTGGGTTGTTCTTTCCTTGGTGCATAACTTTGCACTTGTCCACGTTAAATTTCATTGCTATTTGGATGCCCAGTCTTCCAATTTATCAAGGTCCTCTTGTGATTTTTCACAGTCCTCTTGGATTTTAACAACTTTGAATAATTTTGTGACATCTTCAAATTCGATCACCTCACTCATTCCCATTTTCAGGTCATTTATGAATATGTTACAAAGCAGGGGCCCCAGCACAGATCCATGCGGTACTCCACTATTTACTTTTCTGCATTGAGCAAATTGGCCATTTAGCCCTACTCTCTGCTTTCTATCTTTTAACCAGTTCCTGATCCACAATACTACATTGGCTCCAATCCCATGACTTTTTAATTTCGCCAAGAGTCTCTCATGAGGGACCTTGTCAAAGGCTTTCTGAAAATCCAGATACTCTATATCAACCCGCTCACCTTTGTCTACCTGTTTATTTACATCTTCAAAAAAATATAACAGATTAGTAAGACAAGACTTTCCTTGGCATAATTGTTTCTACTATTTTGCCTGGTACTGCCGTCAGACTCACCGGTTTGTAGTTTCCCGGATCACCCCTGGAACCCATTTTAAATATTGACCATTCTTCTCTCTTCGGGTATTTCAGTTGATTTTAATGATAGTTCACAGATTACTAATAATAGGTCTGCAATCTCATATTTCAGTTCTTTCAATGCCCTTGGATGTATACCATCTGGTCCAGGTGATTTGCTACTCTTCAGTTTATCAAATAGTTGTAATACATTTTCCCGGTTCATCGATATTTCTCTCCATTCTTCTGATACATCATCTTTATATACCATTTCAGGCACAGTTAAATTCTCTACATCTTCAGTAAAAACCAAAACAAAAGAGTTCATTCAGTCTCTCCGCTATGGCTTTTTTCTCACTTAGCGCCCCTTTTACTCCTCTATCATCCAGTGGTCCAACTGACTCTCACAGGTTTTTTGCTACGAATGTACTTGAAAAGGTTGTTGTTATGCATTTGTGCTTCCATGGCTAGCTTTTTTTCAAATTCTGTCTTTGCCTGCCTTAAACAATGCCTTGCATCTAACTTGCCAATGCTTATGTTATTTCCTGTTTTTGTCATTTGGCTCCTTTTTCCATTTCCTGAAAGATGCCGTTTGGCAGCAACAGCCTCTCTGACCTCTTCTTCAAACCATGCTGGCAAGTTTTTGGCCTTCTTTCCACCTTTCTTAAAGCGTGGAATACATCTATTCTGGACTTCCAAGATAGTACAGCTTTATGTAAATCTTTAACCTTGGCAGCTGCTCCCTTTAATCTTTTTCTTAACTATTTTCCTTTTTTTGGCATAGTTTGTCTTTTGAAAGCTAAATGGTAGTACTGTGGAATTCTTTGCCATCCTTCTTTCATTTATTAAATCAAACTCATCATTGATGACCTTTCTGATGTAAGCAGAAATCAGGATATAGTAATGATGGACACAATGGATCCATTTATAGCAACAGAATAAAATCAAAATAAACTGAACCATCTAACTTCTCAACAAATAGGGGGGTGTCCTGCATGGAGTGGTGGGTTCACCCCTAAACAAAGACATGGGGAGGGGTGGCCTGCACAGAGTGGCACCTACTCCAGCCATCTTACTCCGGCCATCTTACTGGGCAGACTAGATGGACCATACTGGTCTTTATCTGCCATCATTTACTATGTTACTATGTTAATGCAATCATGCTATGATCACTATTGCCAAGTGGCCCCAACATCCTTGTCTCTTGCACTAGATCCTGCATGCCACTGAGGACTATTTATTTATTTAACAGATTTTATATACCGTCTTCTCCTTAAGTCAAGGTGGTTTACATTCAAAACTCTCAATGTTTATATAGAACATTTCAAAGTGAGGGATAATGCGTGCAGGCTGCAGGGATAATTCTGGTGATTAGTTTGGGCCTGTTAATTGTTCTTTGCTTTATATCTTATCAAGTATTATGTGTTTTGTTTTTCCTCTTTTTGCCATCTGCCCATGGTGGTGGTAATCTTGATCCTGTCTTTGTGGACTAATTGCACATTCTGTTAGAATTTTTTTTCTTTTTAAGATATTTAAGAATAGTTTCTTTTTTTTAATTGTTAATGGAATGTGTTCTATTTCAAATTTTCTTGGTATATTGTTAAAATTCAATAAAAATAAAATAGAAAATAATAAATTAAAAAAAACAAAGTGCTAAGGGGAGTCATGTATATAGTATTTTGTCATGCGGAGTAACTTTGTAACTATGTACATTTGGTATAACGTGAACAGGTCATGAACAGGCTGTAGGTTGGTTTTCTAGAATCTGATTTCAGTGGGGATAGCCATTTATCTCCTCTTTTATGTGATGTTACTATAGAGGCCAATTCCATTCATGTACGTCCAGCCCCCTATACTGCCGGGCAGAATCGGGCATGCAAAGTTAGACCTGATTCTGATCCCGCAGCCCCCGTGGGATCAAAATCTGGTCTAGTGCCTGGACTAGATTTTGTCCGGCCGTACGTCCCAGCAACTACCTGGCTAATTCAGCTGGTTCCGTGAATGGAGCCATGGTGCCATGGCGACCCATTGTCATGGCACCATGGCTTCATTCACAAGCTGCGATCCTGGCTCGCCAAACCTGGTTGCCTGTTCCCGACAGCCTGACCCCCAATCTGGCCTTTTAAGGCCTGGGTTGGGTTGCGGGGAACTCCCTGCACACCCCTCACCTGTGCCGTTGAGTCCTGTGCCGCAATCCCCTTCCGTCCAGGGGGACTAATTCCACCTTCAAGGTGGAATAAGTCCCCCCCATCTAGATTCTAGGCCCTGGACGTACAGGGCCAATCTCTGAATCAGCCCTGTATGTCCTGTTTCACGGCCCATCCATTCCCCACCTTCTCTCCACCTCCAGAACGCTCTCTCCAGCCCCCATCTAGGCCTCCCATACAAACCTGCTGTGAGGGTATTGATGGGGCCACCAGGGGGACGAATGACCCCCACAGTGTTCTGTGAGTAGTAGGGTCTCAAATTTCTTTCTGAAGTCTTTGGTATCGTGCAGTGCTCTAAGTACTTCCGGGAAGGAGTGCCATAATGCTGGTGCATTAAGTGAGATTGAGATTGCTCTCTTAGTTGTGGACTGTTTAGCTTTGGACTAGGTCCAAAATAGCTTCCTCCTTTGTCGGTTTATGAACCAGCTGCTCCAAGAAGCAGTCATTTATTCCATCTAGAAACGTTATCTCCCTTGGATGTTCTGCTGTGACATTGACTCAGTCGATACCGGGGTAAGTGAAGGCACTCATTATTACTGTGTTGTAACTTTTGTTAGCTTCTCTGATTTTCTTTCACCATTTCATCATCCATCTGTTCATTCTGGCCAGGCGGTCGGTAGTACACCCCCACTGCCATTGCCTTCCACTTTTGATGCGGAATTTCTGTCCATAGAGATTCTTTGGCATATTTTGTTTCCTGCAAGACTTTAATTCAATGTGACTCAATGCCCTCTCTAACGCAGAGCACAACCCCTCCACCAATTTGATCAGCTCTATCATTGCAATATAGTGTGTACCCAGGTATCACAGTGTCCCATTGATTGTCCTCCTTCCACCAGGTCTCTGAGATACAAATCATATCTAACCTCTCATCTAGAGCTATATATTCTAACTCTCCCATCATATTTTTTTAGACTTCTAGCATTTGCATACAGGCATTTTAGAGGTTGCATTTCATTCATATTAATCTGGTTATCAGTTGATAGGGGTAATTTGGTATCTTTCAGCTCTGTACTTAAGGGCATCTGGGTTATCTTTATCTTTATTGGAACCTCTCTGTTAGGATGCCCTAACTTCCCTCTTTTGTTAGTATCCTTCAAGGATACGTTCTTCTGAACCATGCAGTCTTGGGTGATTCTCGGCTTTCCCCTATTATCTAGTTTAAAAGCTGCTTGATCTCCTTTTTAAAGGTTAATGCCAGCAGCCTGGCTCCATCCTGGTTAAAGTGGAGCCCGTCCCTTTGGAGGAGCCCCTTCCTTCCCCAGAATGTTGCCTAGTTTCTAACAAATCCAAAACCCTCATCTTTGCACCACTGTCTCATCCAAGCATTGAGACTGAAGCTTTGTCAGCTTTCTGGGTCTTGTGCATGGACTGTGAGGCATTTCAGAGAATGCTACCTTGGCAGTTCTGGATTTCAACTGCCTATCTAAAAGTCTAAATTTGACCTCCAGAACCTCTCTCCCAACTTTTCCTATGTCATTGGTGCCAACATGTACCAAGACAGCAGACTCCTCCCCACTGCTATCTAAAACCTAGTCTAGGTGGCACGTAAGGTCTGCTACCTTTGCAGCAGGCAGGCATGTTGCCAGGTGATCCTCATAGCCACCAGATACCCAGCTATCTACATGGTAGGTGAGAAAGGGGTCAGAATCTAAAAACAGAATGTGAGGAAGGGGATTGGAGGGCATTCCAAGATGGTAGATGTTGACTGCTGAGCATCGTTTGTATGGAGAAACGCAAGGGGAAGTCCAAGGCAAAGGCTCCCTCGCAGCCTGGACCGACCCCGACAGCTGCTTCTATTATTCCCTGCCTGGCTCGCCAAGGCATGCAAGCTTTGGTCTCCGGAGAGCAGCCATTGAAGTGTCTGATCTTTGCTGGGAGCTCTGGGCTGTCTTCTGGTTCCGAGATCTCCTTTAGCCCGGAGCAACGGGTTCCCCCCGTTCAGACTCAGACATCCCCTGCACTCTCTGGCCAGGTTAGTGAGTCGATAAGCGAAGTTGTGAACGGGGGGGGGGGAAGCTCTTGCCGACGAGGAAGCTGTATCTTTGGGCCAGCGTTACGGATGTTGGCCCGACGGAGGAGTCACAGAAGCAGTGCATGGTGGCGCTGGGAAGTGCAACAGAGAGGCTGCCTTTCCTTCTTTGATTGCAGAGCAGCGGAGCTCCGGGAACCCACCAGGTCAGTTGATAGCTACTTTGTCCCTGCCTGTTTTTTACTTAAAATGCCCCAAAGTATTTTCTCTTGAGTCCATTTGGCAAGTGATAACTGATTTGGGCAAGGTCCTGGTGTCGAACTTTGAGACTTTTTTTTTACTAAAGTTTCTTCTTTGGAACAGCGCATTATGAATGTGGAGGAAGAAGTTCAGGGTTTGAAATTACATGTTCCTAACTGTGAAGAATGGCTTTTTAAGCTTTCGAGTTCAGAGGAGCTCTTAGTTAAAGATAATATCCTTTTATGAAGCAAGATGGAAACCTTAGAAAATGCTGTTAGGCAGGCAGATATTAGGAGAATTAACTTTCCTAGGGCACCTCTAATTCCTCCTCTAGATATGTTTAAGAGGTACTTGGTCAAAGTGTTGAAAGTATCCCCTGAAGCGATTCCACCTATTTCCAAGATATATTATTTACCTAAGGGTAAAGTCCGTCAAGAACAGTCACAGGATCATGCTGTAACCGTGGATGTTCTGGATATTTCAGCGGTCCTGGAGACTTCTGATTCTGACACAGCAAGACCTGCGACCCTGATAGCAACTTCTGCATTTACTTCGGATAGGGACTGGCTCATTCAGCTTTTCTTTTGTCAAAAAGATGATTTATTTCTGGCAAATAAAATTAGGATGTATCCTGACGTTTCGAGGGAAACAGAGAAGCCAGAGGAAGGCGTTTCTTCTTCTGAGACCTGGAGTTCTTCAGCTCGGAGCTCTGTTTTTGAAGTTCCCTCACAAGTGTGTAATAAAATCTAAGTCTACTAGAGATATATTTACTGATCCAGGTCAGTTAGCCTGTTTTGTATCAGCTCGGCCTGCCATGTCTAGCTCAGCTTAATGTTATCTTAAAGATCATATTAACTAGTTTATGCTTATTGTCTACAGTCTTCATTTTCCTTTCTTTTATAGTTTCGAAGAACTTTTCTTGTCTTTATTAGTTTGGATCACCCCTGTGGTTGTGGGCTTGTGCCCTTCCTGGTATATAAGTATTTCTTCTTACTTATTATATAGTTTTGTTAGTTCCTGTTCGGTAATCCAGTTTAGTCCTCCAACATCGGGTAGTGCCCCTCTTCCTGCAGCCTGGAGACTGGACCAATCAAGTCTTCTGTAGTATATATGCAGACGGAGCTCCCAGAAGCCCCCAGTGTGTCCAGTCTCCTTGCAGCTTGCAGACTTCTGTGCCCTTTCTGGGCACATTAAGTGACACTTGAAGGAGCAACACTAGTTAGTTAGTTCTTTTGGGGTTTTATTTTGGGTTCTTTATTTACCATTTCTTTGCTAGGTAGCTGTATCTTTAAAAAAAAAAAAAAAAGGAGCATTGCCACAGGGGACATCCTGGGGGAAGCCAGACCTGCATTGGGCTCCTGCCTTCCTGCCTGGGAATATCTGAAACCTGGGTTGAGCTCTCCCCAAGACTGTTCGGGGAAGAGCCATACCTGCTACAGCATTGCCTGTCACTTGGAGAAGTTGGCTGAGTTCCTTGCTGTTCCCTGAGCTGGTAGGAATTTTCCTTGCTTTATCTTTTCAGCTCTGTTGTTTTTTGCATTGTCAGAGGCTCTGTCGGCTCCCCTGGCTTCCGAATTGCACTTTTTCCTGATTTTTTTCGCTTGCCCTGTATTAGAGGGTCGTTTTCTTTCTTTTCCATATTATTTGGTTACCTTTGTATTTTCGCGCCCCTTTTTTATTGTGGGTGGAAAAGTGCGGCGGCCATTTTGGATTTCTAAAGTGTGCTTTTTAAGGGCACTTTTTAACACTTGTGCACGGGTTCCCCTGGCATTTTTGGGGTTTCTTTTGCTGGCGATTTTGCTCAGGGCACCCCTAGGATTCTGGGGAGTATTTTGTTTTCTGTAAAAAAAAAAAAAAAAAAAAAAAAAACGTTTTAAATTTAAAGCTGTACTGATTTGAATACGGTTAGTCCCTTTGCTGTGGGCTTCCCTGTTCCTGTTTCCTTCTTTCCCCCTGTAAGCAGGTTGCCTTAGCATGGCTGCCAAACCTCAATGTGTGATTTGTGGGTCCCGCAGAGGTACAATGACTGACTCTGGCATCTGCAAGAGCTGTGCTGCAGTTTCTTCAGACCTGGAATGTCTTCTCCCACTGCTGTTTGCAGCTCTGTGGTAACTCGATTGATTTTTCTTGATTTTTCAGCGATTTTAGGCATTTCTCTCATGCCTGCAACCCTCCCACCTTCTTCTTTGACTTTTTAAGTTAATTCCTTAGCTTTTGGGGGTTTTAATTCACTCTTTTGGTGTTTTATTTTTGCTGGTGGCCATTTTGAATAGCTAATGAGCCTCGGTTTTTGGCAGGAAGCCAGATTACTTCTCTGCTGGCTTCTAAAAGCTATATTGTTGTTTCAGTTTTTTTCTTCTTTCCACAACACTTGCTAGATGTCAGTTGTGCAGAGGTTACTTTTTTCTCTGCCTATGTATGAACATAATGGATAAAAAGTACAGAAGGCATGGATAGAGAACAGTATGCAATTCAGAGCCACAGTACAATGCTGAGTCACTGATGAAGGGTGCAGGGCTCATGGCTTCCATTCCCCACTGTGCCCAACAAAGAAGGCTGGCTGAGGCATTACCTATTATGGGGAATATTGTTAAATGCCTGTTCCTGCGGGACGCAGTTATTTCTTTTTAGTTCTCCCTGTGCCTTATTCAGGTTTACGCTGCATAGGCTGTCAGAAGAAACACAGGGACCTCAGGCATCAGCTCTGCTCTTCCCCCAGCATCTTGCTTCCCCTGAGGAACTTGGGAACTCCGGAGCTTGGCTTCGGGGGAGCTCTCCATTGGCTTTACGCTGCACTGAGTCTTTACCACGAGAGTTTGGATACCTCCAGGAAGTTCAGGTATCATTTTCTGTAAGAAAACTGTGAGTACTCTGTTTTTGTTTTTTCTTCCTTGCCTCAGCTGCTCTGGGATGCTTTCAGCTGTATCCGGACCGGCTGCCCCTGAGTTTGGAAGTGCCTACTTTGACTTTTTAGTCCACAAACTGCAGCCGGGTTACTTTGTACGTCCTACTGATTATTGTACCTGTCTTATTCAATATACCATTTGGTTGAGGTTTTAAGTCAGTGTTTTGGATCCTGACTGTTTTGGGCTCGGCCTAATTAAGCATGCTCACTGTAATTTTCCTATGGCTGGATTGAGCTTCTACATCCCTCCCCAGAAACACCTTTCAGCCCCTACCATGGAGGTCTGAATGGCTGCGGAGGGATCCCACTCTAATTTCCCTACTTTCAGTCACTGTAATTGCCTTACCCTGACCTTGAAAGTTTCTCTATGCCAGCACAGTGAATGACTGACAGTTCCCTTCTCAGTTCTGCGAATACCTGACAGTTTTTCGGTGCCAGCGGCTGTTTTGTTTTTCTCTTCAGTGTTTCTTTTTAGAGGAAACAGCTCTAAACAGCAGTTTCCACACACTTAATCATGCTGTGGAGGCACGTGGAGTTTCAAAATCCTTTTCTTAAACAGTCTTGGGTTTCCCTGAGCCTTCCTTGCTTTTTGTTTTAAATGCAAAATAAATAAATAAATAAATAAATGAAACCCCACACAAGAAGAGGAAAGGTGGTTTAAGTCTCTACAATGCTTTTTTCTCTGGCTGTAT
The DNA here is from genome assembly GCA_033557465.1 of Ichthyophis bannanicus. Lineage (NCBI taxonomy): Eukaryota > Metazoa > Chordata > Amphibia > Gymnophiona > Ichthyophiidae > Ichthyophis > Ichthyophis bannanicus. The sequence continues at coordinate 51,022,130 of CM066046.1, forward strand.
TATATGTGAAATGTAATCAGCCGAAGGGTACATTAATAGCTTGCTTGTGTTACACCTGCACGCTGCATCCCGGAGGCTTTCCCCATACCCACTGCGTTGCTAGCTGGGTCCCTCAGCACCTTATCTCCCCCCTCCTCAGAGCCCCTGCTGCAGGATCTTCCACAGCCGCTGCAGACCACATTACACATTCCCATCCGGCCGTCTCATCAACGGTTTCTCCACTTCGCTCTTCCGTGGGGCCACTTCCAATTTCCGGCCATGCCGTTTGGTCTCGCCACGGCCCCCCGCACCTTCACAAACGTGATGGTAGTGGTCGCGGCGGCCTTGTGCAAAGAGGGCATCCTGGTCCATCCGTATCTCGACGACTGGTGGATTCGGGCAAAGTCCAGTCGGGAGTGTGTGCACGTCACGAGCAGGGTGGTGGCTCTGCTGCGGTCCCTCGGCTGGGTGGTGAAAGAATGCAAGAGTTGTCTGTGCCCGACTCAGGATCTCGAGTATCTGGGAGTGAGCCTCGACACAGCACGGGGCTTGGTGTGCCTGCCGGAGCGCCGCATTCGGTCTCTTGTCCGACTCTTCAGGGGGATGCCCGCTCCGTCTGCATGGTGATAGCTACAGCTCCTCGGTACGATGGCAGCAACCTTGGAGGTGGTGCCCTGGGCGCGCTTCCACATGCGCCCGCTGCAGAGTGCTCTGCTGCGCCGTTGGTCCAACCAATTCGACTCGTTGAACAGGAGATTGACTTGCCCAAGGGCGGTTCGCCGATCACTCCGGTGGTGGCTCTCCTCCGAGAACCTGGCGCGGGGGATTCCCTGGAGCCTCCACTTTGGGTTCCCTTCACAACGGATGCCAGCTTAACCGGCTGGGGGGCTCACTGCGAGACCCGCTTCGCTCAAGGGGAATGGTCTCCCCTGGAGACTTCTTGGTCGATCAACCGCCTCGAATTGCGGGCGGTGCGGCTAGCCCTCTTGGCCTCAAAGCCCTAGTTCTCGACCGGCCGGTGCGAGTCCTCTCGGACATTGCGACCACCGTAGCTTACATCAATCGCCAAGGGGGCACCGGCAGCATGGCCCTGGAATCAGAAGCGATGGCCTTGGTCAATTGGGTGCAGTCTCATCTTCCGGCCATCTCGGCAGCGCCTATTGCAGGCGCAGACAATGTTCAGGCCGATTTTCTCTGCAGAGTGCGGGTGGACCCCGGAGAGTGGGAGCTAAACCCGCAAGTTTACGCGCAAATAGTTCGTCGGGGGGGGGGCCGCCCTTCATGGATCTCATGGCGACATTTCAATCGGCCGAGACAGGACGCTTCTTCAGCAGGCAAAGGGAGCGCATGTCCGAGGGGCTCGACGCTCTCATTCAGCCGTGGCCAACGTCCGGCCTTCTTTATGTCTTTCCTCCGTGGGTTCTGATTGGCCGGGTCGTTCAGCGCATCGAGGGCCATCGGGGTCGAGTGTTACTGGTGGCCCCGGACTGGCCTGGGTGGCCCTGGTATGCCGATCTGGTCCGGCTGAGCGACGGCATTCCTTGGCTCCTATCCACGCTGCCGAATCTTCTTTTTCAGGGACCCTTGCGGATGCCCCAAGTGGGTCGATTCTCGCTTACGGTTTGGCCATGGAGAGGGCTCGGCTGAAAAAGAAGGGTTACTCCCCCCGCGGTGATTTCTACCCTACTGCGGGCGGGGAAAACGTCCACTTCTCTTACTTACGTTCGGATTTGGGGGATCTTTGAAGACTGGTGCTCCTGGCGTGGAGTCCGGGCGGCGACGGTTTCCGTTTCCGTCGTTTTAAGTTTCTTCAGGTTGCTTTTGATAAGGGCCTTGCGGCTAGTTCCCTGAAAGTCCGGTTGGCGGCTATCTCTTGTTATCGAGGCAAAGTTTTAGGCCGTCTCCACGGTTCTTATCCGGACGTACGTCGTTTTCTTACGACTGTTTTTCATTTGCGGCCCTCCCGCAGGATTTTCGTTCCTCCGGGGGACTTGAATCTAGTGATGCGGGCCCTGGTTCGTGAACCTTTTGAACCCCTGAGTAGAGCATTTCTGAAAGATTTTACGCTGAAGACGGTTTTTCTTGTAGCCATCTGTTCGGCACGGCGTATTTCAGATCTACATGCGTTGTCCTGCCGAGAACCTTTTTTGTCTTTTTCCCCGGTCCCTTCCTTTTTGCCGAAGGTGGTTTCCCCTATTCATGTGAATCAGGCAGTGTTTCTTCCAGTTCTTTCTTCCCACTCTGTCGGGTCGGCGGACAAAGTCTTCACCGTCTCGATGTGGGTCGTGCACTTCGTCGTTATTTGAAGGCTACCGAATCTTTTCGGAAGACTGACCGGTTATTCGTGCTCTTCGGTGGTGCACGTAAAGGGGAAGCGGTGGCTAAGGCCTCCGTTGCAAGATGGCTCAAGGAAGCGTTCGCGTCTGCGTATCTGTTGCAGCAGCGGTCTGTTCCGGAGGGGCTACTGGATCATTCCACTAGGGCTCAGGCGACCGCTTGGGCGGAGTATAGCCTAGTTCCGCCAGCAGATATCTGTAAGGCGGCCACCTGGTCGTCTCTGCATGCTTTCAGTACACACTATCGTTTAGATGTGTCAGCGGCTCGGGATTCCTCTTTTGTTCGGCGGTTCTGCGCGCCGGATGGCAAGGTCCCGCCCGGTCTTAACTGCTCTGTTACATCCCGATGTTGGAGGACTAAACTGGATTACCGAACAGGAAATGGAAATTACACTAACCTGGTAATTGTAGTTCCTGGAGGGTCCAGTTTAGTCCTCCTTCCCTCCCGTCTATCTGTTATAAAAATGCGGCGCGCTTTCCGAACGGTGGATCATAAGACGGTTCCTCTTGCCGTTCGAACCTTTTTTGCAGCCGCGTTTTTGACTATGGCTCTTCCTTTCTCAGGTGTTCAGTCAGCTCCTGAGATTTCTGATACGGAGCTGTATTTTGATTTCTGGGGCGTTGGTTCCAGTGCAATACAGTGTTCTGACTTCCTCGTTTGGGGAGAAAGTTGGATATTTTTGTGGGGGGGAAACAAATTGTTCTTTAATTATGTCATTTTCATTATGTCATTTTGTATATTAATCTAATGTGTTGCTTCGTTAAGTATGCTTTGTTACTAGTACACTGGGGGCTTCTGGGAGCTCCGTCTGCATATATACTACAGAAGACTTGATTGGTCCAGTCTCCAGGCTGCAGGAGGAGGGGCACTACCCGATGTTGGAGGACTAAACTGGACCCTCCAGGAACTACAATTACCAGGTTAGTGTAATTTCCATTTCTGTGCCATGTTGGACTTTCTCTCTGCAAGTATTTTTACTTGAGATATTGTAAAATTCATTAAAGATAAAATTATAAAACAAACCAAAAACAGAACGTGAAAAGGTGGGTCTTTAGACTGGATTTGAACAGGACTAGCGACGGAGCCTGATGTACTGATTCAAGGAGTTTATTCCAGGCATATGGCGCAGCATGGTGGAAGGAACGGAGCCTTACAGGAGGAGGGGTTTGCGCTGCAGTGACAGCTGGACATGCCCCCAGCCTCCACAAGAGCCAATGTTCACAGTTTATGTATATAGAACAGATTGCAAGGCTGCCTCTAAGTAGCTATGTGAGCATTAGAAAAAGAGGAGAATTCACTCTTAAAAAGCAAGGGAAGGCTATTAAACATCTCTAAATGCTTCCAGCGGTCAGGAACATTTTTAAGAAACGGAAGTTGCATGGAACTGTCAGTCAAGGGACGATTTAGAAGATCAAGAACATCTCTAGAGCTGCCCAAAACGGATCAGAAGTGTCAAGCAGAAGCCACAGATCACTGCAGCTGGAGGAGTTATTCTCAGGACATCGTCGCTTCTACATCAGCAGTCTGCATGGGAGAGAACTGTCAGAAGGAAACGTCATTGACTTAAACACGCAAAAGAAAACCTTGATAAGCTTGAGACTTTGGTCTAATGAAATGGAAATTGAAATATCGGTCCACAACCACACAAGATACATTTGGAAAAAAAGGATGAAGCTTTTGAAGAAAAAGCCACCTTGGATCGATCATGGTTGTGAGTGGCAGTCATTGGCACAGGAATATTGTGTGGGTGGAAGGAAGAAAGGATTCAACTAAATGCTAACATGTCCCACAGTCAGTAAAGGAACTGCAGCTGAAAAGAAGTTGGCTATTTCAGCAAGACAATAATCCGAAACATACCTCAAAATCAACCACGAGGTACTTGCAGAAAAGAAAGATGAAGGTCTTGGAATGGCCTTTACAGTGCCCAAGCTTGAAAATCAGTGGGGAGATCTCAAACATGCTCTGCATGCGGGCAGACCTAAGACTATTCCTGGGCTAGAGGAGTTCTGCAAGGAAGACTGGGGAAAAAAAATCTAAAAGCAAGAACAGAAGCTCTCTTAACTCACTACAGGAAATGTTTGGAAACTCTTATTTTCTGTCAGAGGAGGTGCTGCAAAGTAGTGACTGCAAGTGTGTCCATACTCTTGCACTCGTCGTATACACTGTTTTTTTCTTTTCATGCTGTTAAACTAAGCAAATTGTAGTTATTCAATAAAATATGCCGAACGTTATTGTGTTTATCTTTGTACCAGGTAGAGGTTGTGTCAGCTTCTGTTCACTTCAGTGAAGCATACAATTTGACCGACGTGCCTAAACGTTTAGATATTCATCGACCTCAACATGCCAAGACACAAATGCGCACGCGCAGCTCTGCCTACACACTTATACCATGTAGTCAGCTGTTGTGCATGTAATGGAGGTCGGGGGCACGCTCATCCTGCCAGTGCAGTGCAGACTCCTCCCAGGGCAGGAACTGGGGAGGGGGCCCAAAACCCACCTTCAAGCTATTCCTCTTTCAGATTGAGGCAGGCTGGGGCAATTATCCTGTTTTCCACCATGTAATGCTGGCCCTGACCCCCTCCTCTTGTAAGATCTGTAGGATTGCTAGATTAGCAGACTGCTACCCTTGTCCTTTCTACCCCCGGAAAGATGCTCCTGGAATATGATACTTTATGCTGTTTCTTCCTCCAGTGGGAATACATGTCTGTCTGTCCGTCTGACACCTAGATTATCCTCGCTGCAGTAGCTATTTTATTGATTGATGGGCAGGAGGTTTACCCTTCTCATGCTCAACGTTTTTACTTTTGCAATGGCTGTAAGTGCGTGCTGTCACTCCCTTTTATTTTTTTAAATATGCTGACCAGGTGAACAGATTAAGGCAGGCTCCTTGATATGAACTAAATCCTAAGGCACAGAAAGAAAGAGGACTGTTCTGAAACTCTCAGGCAAAGTACCCGCGAGACCTGCAAAGACATTTTCAAGGGGAAACTCCCTGCACGATTTCCCTTTGAAAATTCAGGGCTGGCTGCGCATTGGAGCGGGAGGAAAGTCTGTGGCTGAAACCACGCACAAGGATTTCAAATGAGATCACCACTAGAAGTGGTTTACCAATTCCATCCTGAATCCACTCCTTTTCAGCACAGGTAAAATTACTCACAGGGGGACGAACATCTTTTAACCTCCACTATTTCACATGGGAACTGTTTAGCTATCTGGGTAAAATTATTTGAAAATTTTCACTCAATTATTTGACGGGGTCATACAGAGAGCCTGTGGCAGAGGTGGGATTAGAAATGAGGCATAAGGAGGTAAAATGACTCGCACATTGGTAAGCCATGACATCACGTTCAAGGCCGCCTGAACCATAATCCAATGCTGGGACCCCTAGACTAGACCTCCTTTTTTTCAGAGGAACCAGCAACCCTAGCTTGTCACTGCCAGATCTGGTCATATTAAGTGAGTAGAAGGTGATAGTATTGTTTGGGCAATTAGTTAAATTTTGTAATGTTTGTATTTATATTTATTTGTAACTTTTACTTTACGAATGTTGTTTGTTCACCACCAAAAGAAAACATAGGTTGGATAGCAGTAAAAATAACAGCCAGAAGGATTTACACACCTCTTGCTGTTCTCCCTCAGACGTGAAGAAGATGCCACTCGGCAAACTGAGCAAGCAGCAGATTGCCAAAGGCTTCGAGGCCTTGGAGGAGATTGAAGCCGCCCTGCAGAAAAAGCACTCCTCGGACCTGCTACAGCAGCTGTCTTCCCGCTTCTACACCATCGTTCCCCACAACTTTGGGCGCACGAGGCCCCCCGTCATCGATACCAGTGAAGTTATCCAGGCCAAGAAGGATATGCTGTTGGTAAGAGCAGCTGGGCGACGGGGCAGGTGCGGCGGCTTTGCAGTCCTAACACCAGAGCCTTCTAATCACAGCCCTCCTGATTTTAAAACATTTGTTTATAATCTATAAAAGATGCATATTCAAAAGATTTGTCAGTAAAATCAGCTTTTACTCGCATAAATCTTTTTTAAATGTTTGCCCCCTTTGTCCAGGTGACTTTGTCCACACACCCGAAGTTACCTGGCTATAAAGGGGCATAAAGTGCTATCTGGCTGAATCTGCACAGGCGGATCCGTCCGCACTAAAGCGGGCCTAAAGTTACCTGGGCAAAGTTAGCCAGAAATTCAGATATCCAGACAAGTTATCTGCCTGCGATTTTCACCAATTATTTATTTAGATTTAGCTCATACCTTTCATTGGTAGCTTAAGATAAACTGCATGCGGGTATAGTAGATATGGTATTTCCTTGTCCCCAGGGGGCTTTCAGTCTAAGGCTCTTTACTAAGCTGTGTTAAGTCAATAACATGTGCAACTTGCCAGTCATCAGCTTAACACAGATCATGATGTGCGGGCCAGTGCTAATTTAAAAATATTCCCGGTCACATGCTAAGGTGAGAGCGAGAGGACATGTGTTTTTCATTCTCCAGGGCCTCTCTCCCCTCGAATCACCCCCTAGTGAATCGATGACTTACTGATTTACACGATTCAGCTGAGTAAAGGCCCCTCATGATTTGGGACCAGTAGCATTTGCCTCCAGGCACGGTGCACAATGAAATCTGCCCGAAAGGAATGAGACTGGCAGAAGCAGCCCGATTCCAAGAATGTGTCTTAACTAGATTTTGCCCCGGCATCGCCCGCTTGTGATGCACTGGTAGAGGAGGTGACCACGGCCGTGGTGGCTGTATTGTTTGGGGCACTTTGCATTAATTAATGAAAAACTGAACTCTTTATCCAAGTCCTTGGACTCGTTTGGTCTGCGATTTAAATGAGGCACAGCAGCACGTCTCTCAAGGAGAGGAGCGGGCCCAGACAGCAGCCCAGGAAGTAAAGGAGCTCAGGGCGACACTGAAGCAGCAACAGGAGAAAATGGATGATTTGGAGAACCCCAGCAGCTGTAGTAATCTGCAGTTCATTGGTATCCCCAACTCTATTAAAGAAGCCGAACTACGGGGTTTCTTGGCAACTTGACTTCTCTTGGACCAGGCACTTGGAGTGGAGCATGGGCGCCAAGTGTTGTAAGGCTCCAGGGCTTCATGGGTATGGCGCAGAGGTTTGCAAATTCAGTTGATTATGCCCTTGGCAGATGCTTGTAATGCTTGGCTGGATGCGGGGCAGTATGCACAGGATGTTCATGAGGCTTATATTACAGTATTACCCAGTCTTGGCAAGGACCCTTTGAAAGTTGAGTCTTACCACCCGATATCCTTGCTAAACTTTGATCTAAAGTTGTTGGTGAAAATCTTTGCAGATTGACCGGCTCTACTGCTCCCTCGACTGCTACATGTTAGCCAAGTGGGTTTTGTGTGGGGCCACTATGCGCTCTCTAACTTGAGAAAGATTTTAGTGGCCTTAGAATGGCTGCAAGCGGAGAAGTTGTCTTCCCTTTTAGTTAGTTTGGATGCTGGGAAGGCCTTCAATAGGTTGGGGTGGTCTTTTTAGTTTGAGATTCTACAGGTGTATGGTTTGAGGGATACAGTTCTCTCTGTGGTCTGTCTGCTCTGCTCCCACCCTAAAGCATCAGTGCTTGTTAATGGGACCCCTTTGTAGCACTTTGATTTACAACAGGGCACTTGGCAGAGCTGCCCAATCTCCCTGCTCCTTTTTGTTTTCTCCCTGGACTGTGTTGCATAGGGTGGGTAAAGTGGCAGGGAAAGAACATAAGAAATGCCATATTGGGTCGGAACAAGGTCCATCAAGCCCAATACCCTGTTTCCAACAGTTGCCAATCCAGGTCATAAATACCTGGCAGGTTCCCAGAAAGGTAGATAGGTTTCACAATGCTTGTCCTGGAGTAAGCAGTGGATTTCTCAGGTCCTCTTTAATAATGGTTTATGCACCTTTCCTCCAGGAACTTGTCCAAACATTTTTTTAAATCCAGCTACAATAACAGCTTTTACTACATCTTCTGGTAATGAATTCCAGAGTTTGATTACGTGTTGAGTGAAAAAATATTTTCTCTTATTACTCTTAAATGTGTTGCATTGTAGCTTCATTGTGTGTCCCCTAGTCATTCCACTTTTTGATGGAGTGAACAACCTATATATATTTACCCATTTTACTCCATTAATTTACAGACCCCATCATATTTCCCCTCACCTGTGTCTTTTCCAGGCTGAAGAGTCATAACCTTTTAAGCCTTTTTTCATAGGGGTATCCTTCCATCCCGTTTACCATTTTGGTGATTCTTCTCTGCGTTGGTTGTTGTTAAGTGCCGTCAAGTCGGTGTCGACTCATGGTAACCCTCTGGATAGTTGTCCTAAATTGTGTTCAGTCTTCAGTCAGGCAACTTATTGTTGACAGACGGGCACCCGTAGCTGCTGTTATTGTATCGATCCATCTCATTGCTGGCTTCTTCTTTTGCGTTGACCCTCTGTTTTGGCAATCATGATGTCTTTCTCTAATGATCTCTCTCTTTACATGATGTGTTCAAAGTATGAATGTCGAAGACTTGTCTTCTGAGCTTCTAAAGAAAGGTTAGGTTTGATCTCCTCTAGTACTGACTGCTTTGTTCTTCGGGCAGTCCATGGTATATGCAGTATTTGCTGCCATCACCATAATTCAAAGGCATCAATTTTCTGTCTGTCTTTTTCACTGTCCAACTTTCACATCCATATGATGATATTGAAAATACCATGTCTTGAATGAGTTGAATCTTTGTATGGAGAGAGACATCTCTGCTCTTGAGAATCTTGTCTAGGTCCTTCATAGCCATTCTGCCAAGAGCAGTGCATCGTCTGATTTCTTGACTGCTTGTTACGTCTTTATTGATAGTTGATCCAAGTAGGTTAAAGTTGTCCACGATTTCAATTTCTTTTCCATCAACAATGAACTTTATTGATTTTGCCAGTTGTCATGATCTTTGTCTTCTTTACATTAAGGTGCAGGCCTATTTTAAGGCTATGTTCTTTAATCTTGAGAAGCAAATGTTTCAGATCATCTTCACTTTCAGCCAGTAATGTGGTTATCATCAGCATAGCGAAGGTTGTTGATGAGTCTTCCACCAATCTTCACACCTGTGCTGTTTTCATACAGTCCTGCTTCTCTGATGATTTGTTCTGCATATAAATTAAACAGGTAGGGGGAAAGTATGCAGCCTTGTCATACACCTTTGCTGATTTTAAACCATTCTGTTTCTCCTTATTCCATTCGAACTGTTGCTTCTTGATCAATGTACAGATTGTGCAAGAGAACGATCAGGTGTTCTGGTATACCCATGCTTCTTATTGTGGCCCAGAGTTTCTCATGGTTTACTCTGTCAAAAGTCTTGTTGTAGACAATAAAGCACAAATAGATATCCTTTTGTTATTTTTTAGTCTTTTCAAGGATCCATCTCACATCCGCGATGATGGCTCTTGTTCCTTGCCCTTTCCTGAGCCCTGCTTTCACTTCAGGTAGTTCTTGTTCCAGGTATGGTTGTAATCTCTGTTGAATAATCTTCAGTAGAATCTTGCTGGCATGTGGGATCAGAGCGATTGTATGATATTTTCCACAGTCAGTTGGATCGCCTTTCTTTAGTATTGGTATAAACACAGATCCTTTCCAGTCAGTTGGCCATGATGATGTCTTCCAAATTTCCTGGCAGAGTCTTGTAAGTATGGTAACAGCTGTACCAGATTGCTGTAATACTTCTATGGGAATGCCATCAATGCCTAGTGCTTTGTTCTTTGATAAGACTTTCAATGCTCCTTCAACTTCTTTCATCACCAGTGGTTCTGGATCATAAGGTACAGGTGGAAACGGCTGTTGGTCCACTTGATCTTTATCATATAAAAGCTCTGTATATTCTTTCCACCTTTTCTTGATCTTCTCAGCATCATTCAACATAGATCCTTGAGCATCTTGTAACATTCCAATTTGAGGATGGAATTTTTTCCTTTAGCTCTCGTAGTTTTAGGAAAGCCAATCTTGTTCTTCCTCTAATAGTTTCTGCTTCTATTTCCTTGCATGCGTCATTGTAGTACTTTTCCTTGTCCTGTCTTGCTGCATGTTGGAAATCTCTTGAGTTCTGCAATTGCCTCTTTCTCCTCTTTTGCTGCTTTGCATTTCTGGGCAATTTACAGAGTTTCTTCCATCATCCATTTTGGCCATTTTCGCTTTTTCTCCTTTTGTAGGGACTTCTCGCTTTCTTCCAACACAACCTTCTTGATGTTATTCTATAACTCTTCTGGATCTCTGTTATTTGTATCTAAAGCAGCAAATTGATTTTGTAAGCAGTCGTTAAATTCCAGTGGTATATTCTCAAGGTCATATTTTGCTAAATTCATGAATGGCTTGCTCTTTTTCAACTTTAGCCTGAGTTTGCATACTAGTAGTTTTGTGATATGTAGCACAGTCAGCTCCAGGTTTTGTCTTTGTTGATGTTATAGAGCTTTTCCATCGTTGACTTCCACAGATGTAGTCAATTTGATTTTTGTACAATCCATTGGGTGACGTCCATGTGTACAGTCGCCGCTTGTGTTGCTGGAAGAAGGTGTTTGTTGATCTTGCAGTCTTTCTCCAGCTTAATTTCTATCAGTCTTTCTCCAGCTTAATTTCTATTGCCAAGTCCATATTTTCCAACCATTTTGCCGCCTTTGTTGTCAAGTTTTGCGTTCTAGTCACCCGTGACTATCAGGATATCCTGTTTCTAAGTTCTGTCAATTTCAACTTGTACTTGTTCGTAGAACTCATCAATTTCATCCTCTTCTGCAGCTGTTGTTGGGGCATAAGCATGAATTATAGTTGTGTTGATGGGCATTCCTCATAGATGAATAAACTCTTCTCTGTACCTTTTCTAATTCTGCTATATCCTTTTTAAGATAAGGCAAACAGATATGCACATAATATTCAAGGTGCAATCGCACCATGGAACAGTACGAAGACATTATTCTCCATTCCTTTCCTTATGATTCCTAGTATTCTATTTGCCTTCTTGGCCACCACTGCTCACTGGACGGAGGGTTTCAACGTGTTATCCACGATGATGCCTAAATCTTTTTCCTGGGTGGTGGTTTCTAGGGTGGAACCTTGCATCATGTAACCAAAGTTTGGGTTGTTCTTTCCTAGGTGCATAACTTTGCACTTGTCCACATTAAATTTCAACTGCCATTTGGACGTCCAGTTTTCCAGTTTATCAAGGTCCTCTTGCAATTTTTCACAAACCTCTTGTACAGCTAGGACATAGCTGTTTTGGAATTTGCCGATGGTCTCTTAGTTCTTCTGACCAACCCACACAGTTCTCGGTCATGATTGTAGGGGGTCTGACCAGTTTGGAGCACTGGCTGGGTTACGTCTCAATATGGATAAATCCAAAGCGGTGAATGTGCTGGTCTCTTTGCGGGAATAGGTGGGGATGGGTGGGGTGGGCTTTTCACTTCTATGGGCTGGATTGTCCTTCCATTATTTGGGTATACAACTGCCTGCCAACACTAAGAAATTGTATTCTTTGAATTCAGAAAGTTTGATTTCCTTTCTTAGATTTCATCTGAGGGATTGAATATCTTTGCCCCTTTTGTTGGGGCTTGTGGCAGCATATTTTATGATATTGTTTCTCAAGACTGTATCTCTTGCAACATTTGCCATTACAGCTGTTGAAGAATGTTAGGCATACTGAAAAATTTCTAGTGGGAATTTTTCTGGTGGGGCAAAAGGCTACAGGTGAATTTACAGAACCTGCTGGGAGCTTGGATGCAGGGGGGGGGGGGGTCCGCCTGATTTGGGGATATGCTGTATAATGTAGTGTGTCAACTTCGGCACTTGTGGGATTTTTGGACTATACCAAAGTTTTTACTCCCTGGCCTTTTGAGGAGGAATTGGTACATTTCCATAGTCACTTATTTATCCTACATGCTGATTGGAGAGATCTTCCTGTTAGGGTGTGGCGTAGTCTGTTGGTTGTCTTGGTGCATTGGGTGTGGAGATATCTGTGTAGGAAGTGGGCAGTTTGCCCGCAGACAATGGCTATCTACCGCTGTGGGGAAACATACACTTTCTGCCAGGGGTGGATACTATGCAGTTTAAAATTTGGGGACGGCAGGAGTTGCATGTGATACATCAGGTGTTGGACTCGTGGGGGTCTATGTGCTTGCTCCAGCAGCTTCAGAGCCTAAGCGTTTTTATGCTTTCTTGCAGTTGAAATATTGTTTCCTCTCTGGACCAGTCTTTTCTGGGTAAGGATAAGCAGGAGCAAGTGGAGCGTTTCTTTGAGTTGAAGGCCCCCGGGGGGGTGGGGCTATATCCATATCCTTGAGTGCAGGAGTAGCCTAATGGTTAGAGCACTGGATTGGGAACCAAGAGATCAGGGTTTGATTCCCACTAGCACTCCTCATGGCCTTGGGCAAGTCACTTAACCCTCCATATCCTTATATTATAAGAAACTGGGAAAGTTTCTACTCCAGTGGAGCTTTGCTGTTTGGGAGGGGCGCTGGGAGGCAGAACTGGGGTTGCCACATGAGGGGAGGCTGTTATGAGCAGTGGATCATATCCCTAGTTTGGTACAGGGTGCTCACTTGCGAGAGATGCAGTTTAGTTCAAATCATTTTTATTCATTTTTATATACACACAAACCCCGAAACTTCCAGGGGTGTCATCAACAAAGTATAATATGACATCATGAACAAAGCATAACCGTCTTAACAAATTGTCCCTCTTAACACTATTAGAACTTCTAAACATCCATTGTCACGCAATGACACTTACTCTACTTAAATATATATATATAAACATATAGTCTAAACCCCTCCCACCCCCTACAAAGCCACACCCCTCACCCCGCATTGTCAAGTAACCCTTCCCACTATCCCTCAGCTACCACCCCCACACTAAGCAGTACCATGCGTTCAACCACATTACAGACTTCAGCAACCAGGCAACTCTCACAACACTCTCCCAAATATGGTCTATCGATGAGCTACACATTAGATATTAGATATTCAGCACCATGCTACGCTCCCGAATCGGTAGCGTGGCTATCAGCGGATCCCATAGGTCTAAAAACATATCCCACCATTTATCACCTTTTTGCTTCGCTGTCAATTTTTCCATATACATCAAATCTATCATAGCTCTCTCCCAGACAGCTAACACGGGCAGGGAAACTTCCACCCAACGGCTCAATAGCACCTTTTTAACTAACAAAAAGCCTCTTCCTAAAAAGGCTCTGTGTTTCGGTGCAATCTCCAGCCCACCAACGTCCCACTGATGGAATAGACATTCCTGATCGTGTAGCCAGTCTAGTCCCGGACTTCAGGGTTGTCCATCTCATACAGCAGCTTGGAGACTGAGAAACTCCTCCTTTTCTGATGTCACTGGTATATCCAACTGGAAGCCTCCTCCTGCCATCAGTTCTTCAGTCTCCAAGCAGCTGGATGGATGGGTGAGCCTGGCAGTCCGGGCTCACTAGAGAAACTGTTCAGAGTTTAGTGTTAAAGTTGTAATTAGAGTAGCCTTGAAATCTTCAGCAGAGCCCTTCTGCTTTTTTTGGAGAGGACTGTGCCTTTAAGTTTACAGAGCCGTCCTTCCCTTTTACCCTGCGTCCTCTGCCCCTAACCAGGTCGGGTCCTTTGTTAGTGGGTCAGGGTGACTTGCGCGAGGCAGCTCCGGTTCTCTGATTCAGATCAGCTGAAACCGGGGCTGCGCGGGAGTCTGCCGGCGTTTGCAGAAGTCTTGCCTGTGACGCGCTGAGCAGTTTTTCCCTGCGGGCCCCCTGTGTCGGCGATCCTCGGCCAGCCCTCTACCCGGTCTGTACTCCTTACCTCATTTTCTGCCGGAGAGTGGGATTTTCAGCGGCTCTCTCAAGGGGCTGTTGCCTCCCTTTGCGATTTGCAACAAAGGTAAGGGGGCCGGTTTTTTCTGCGGAGCTTAGCTCGCGGAGGATATTTTGGCGCGCTAAAGCTGTCTGTTTGGCCTAGGCCTCGGCCTCGTGCCGGCGGCGCGCGCAGGGCAGCGTAGGAGAGCGTCTGCTCTGGCGGGATCTGTTTTCTTACCGCATCATCAAGGCTCCCACGGTCTTCACGGTTTTTTCTTTTGTACTTTCTTTTATGATTTATTTCCAAGTTTTTTCTTTTTAAGCTTATTTTTGGGTTTTCTTTTCAGTTCTCTTGCCCGTTAAAGGACGCCCACCTTTTGCTTTTGGCTCTTTCCTTGGGCACCCGTTCTGGGGGTGAGTGTTTTGGCCATGCCTTCCAAACCAAACTGCATGGTTTGTGGGGCCAAGAAGTGCACAGACTCGGGCTTGTGCCCTTCCTGTGTTAGGGATGCCTCAGGGCTGCCACCGCAGGAATCCCAGCCAGAGGGTCAGGGTCCTGAGACGGGGACTTTGGCAGAGTGGGGACACGAGATGTCCGTCGAGGAGCCACAGGCAGGTCCATCCTCACGGCCCGACTCTACCCCTCCTCCAGGTCCAGGGTCTTTGGGGCTCAATTCCATTTTTTCAAGAGAGTTTGTTAGTTTGCTCCAGCAAGTTTTTCTTCGGGACAGTCAGCCTGCGCCTGTCGCCACTACTCTGGTGTCAGGAAAGCGACGGGCTGCGCCCTTGCAGGAAGATCAGACTCCTCCAGAGCCTAAGAGGGCCCGCGAAGAGGTGGAGCCGGGAGACCAGTCTGTGGTCTCGGAGGGGCCACGTTCGGAGGAGGAGGACTTGTCGTTGGAGGAAGAATTGGAAGAAGGGGAGCTGTCTGAAAAGGAAGATCAGGCTAGAGTGGTCCGGGTGTTCCGGAGGGAGGAGCTGCCGGCGCTCTTGGTGGAGACGCTGAAGGTGCTGAATATGCCGGTGCCTGGCTCAGCGGCGGACGCTTCCCTCGAGGACCCCTTACTACAGGTATTTAGGAAGGAGCAGAGAGCATTCCCGGTTCACCGGGTGTTTCATGAGATGATTCAGGAGGAGTGGAGCCTTCCCGAAGCTCCTCTGAAGGGAGCTCGAGTGATGTCCCGGCTGTATCCCTTACCTGATCAAGACAGGGAACTGTTCAAGTCACCCAAGGTGGATGCTGCGGTCTCGGCGGTTACGAAGAAGACCACTATTCCCGTCGAGGGGAGTGCAGCCCTCAAGGACGGTCAAGATCGGAAATTGGATGGTCTTTTGCGGCAGGTGTTTGATGTGAATGCTCTTTCCCTACAAGCGGCCATCTGCGGAGCTTGGGTGGCCAGAGCATGTCTGCGGTGGTCTCAGCGGCTGCCCGGTGCCGCAGTCGAGCGGTCGGAAGACGCGGCCCGGTTGGAATCGGGTGCGGCCTATTTGGCGGACATTCACTACGATCTTATGCGTGGACTCTCCAAGAGCATGGCGTCGGCGGTCGCAGCGCGACGTTACGTAATTGGGCGGCCGACTCCTCCTCCAAGGCTAGACTTAGTAAGCTTCCTTTCAAGGGTCGCCTCCTGTTTGGGGAGGATCTTGAGAAGTTGGTTAAGGAGTTGGGAGAGTCCAAAGGGGGTAGGTTGCCCGAGGACAAACCTAAACCGACTCGAACGCCCACTTCGGGTAGGGGGCAACCACGGGATTTCCGACGTTATCGATTCCAGAGGTTTCCCACAGGACAGAGGGGACGTTTTCCCTCTAGGAATCAAGGTTTTCGGGGTTTCGAGGAGCAGGAAGGGGGTTTGGTCCCTCCTCGGCCTCGGGCCTTAGCAATCGAAAACCGCAATGAGATCAGGGGGACCCAGGCACCCCTACCCGCTGTAGGGGGGCGTTTGCAGGATTTTTATTCTGCCTGGGTCCAAATTACAACAGATCAGTGGGTGCTAGAGGTCATTCGCGAGGGCTATGCACTGGAGCTGCTCCGTCCGGTACGCGACGCCTTCGTCCTGTCTCCCGGCAGGTCCGAGGCAAAATCACGGGCTCTGCGGGAGACGGTGCAAAGGCTGTTGGATCTCAGGGCCATAGTACCCGTGCCCCCAAACGAGTGCGGTTCCGGTCGATACTCCATATACTTCGTAGTGCCGAAGAAGGATGGAGGGCTTCGGCCTATCCTAGATCTCAAGAAAGTGAATCGGTGTCTGCGGGTGTCGTCATTCCACATGGAGACTCTGCGATCGGTGATAGTAGCGGTGCAAAAGGGAGAGTTCCTCACGTCCCTCGACCTCTCCGAGGCTTACTTGCACATTCCCATAAGGAAGGATCATCACCAGTTTCTCAGGTTTGCGGTTCCTTTCGGCCATTTTCAGTTTCGAGCACTGCCCTTCGGGCTGGCCACTGCGCCGCGTGTTTTCACGAAGGTGATGGTGGTTGTGGCGGCGGCTTTGCGAAAGGAAGGTATCCTTGTCCATCCTTATCTGGACGACTGGCTAATTCGAGCAAAGTCGAGGTCAGAGAGCGAGATAGCAACAGCCAGGGTGGTGTCCTTTCTAGAAAGTCTCGGTTGGATAATCAACCCGGCAAAGAGTCGGATGGTGCCCACTCAATGTTTGGAGTACCTCGGAGCGCGCTTCGATACCGTCAGGGGGAAGGTCTTTCTGACGGAGCGGAGGGCTCGGGGACTACGACTCCTCTTGCGGAGTTTTTTGCGCCACGACAGGCCGTCGGCCTGGCACTACCTTCAACTTTTGGGCACCATGGCGGCGGCGATAGAGACGGTGCCCTGGGCGAGGGCGCATATGCGACCCTTGCAAAGGGCGTTGCTCCGCCGTTGGTCTCATCAGAACGATCCCTTGTCTCGGCGACTGCCGTGTTCCGAGGAAACGCGTCAAGCGCTGAGGTGGTGGTTGATTCCGCGCTCCCTGCAGAACGGAAAAGGTCTGGAGACGCCGGAGTGGATTCCTGTGATGACGGACGCCAGTCTACTGGGCTGGGGAGCCCATTGTCAGGGGATCTTTGCGCAGGGGGCGTGGTCGGATCAAGAAAGAGCATGGCCGATCAATCGTTTGGAGTTGCGGGCGATCGCCTTGGCAATAAAGGAGTTTCGCAGCCTTCTGGAAGGAAAGGCGGTCCGAGTGTTTTCCGACAATGCGACGGCAGTGGCCTATGTCAACAAGCAAGGAGGAACCACGAGCGCCGCGCTCGAATACGAGGCCGAGACGCTATGCGAGTGGGCCGAAGCGAATCTGCTGGATCTCTCGGCAGCACACGTGGCAGGAGTGGACAACGTGGAAGCCGATTTCCTCAGCAGGGTGAGGGTGGACCCGGGCGAATGGGTCTTGCACCCGCAGGTGTTCGAGATGCTGGTGCGCCGCTGGGGCAGTCCGGTCTTAGATCTCATGGCAACGTTCAACTCGGCGAAGGTATGTCGGTTCTTCAGCAGGCGCAGAGAGCGAATGTCCGAGGGCTTGGATGCCCTCATTCAATCCTGGCCAGCGGACCAACTTCTATACGTTTTCCCGCCATGGGCGTTGATCGGCCGAGTGGTTCAAAGGATAGAGCGCTACAGGGGACAGGTGATTCTGATTGCGCCGGACTGGCCTCGACGTCCTTGGTACGGAGATCTCATGCGTCTCCTGGTGGCAAAACCCTGGCGTCTTCCAATTCGAGAGGATCTGTTGTCGCAGGGTCCGCTACTGATGCCCCACGTGGCTCGGTTCTCGCTTACGGCTTGGCTCTTGAAAGGGCTCGGTTGAAGGCCCGCGGTTTCTCCGGGCCGGTGATTTCCACCTTATTGAAGGCACGCAGGGGATCTACATCCCTGGCCTATGTACGCATCTGGAGGATTTTCGAAAGCTGGTGTGCAGAGCGGAGTTGTGAGCCGTTGAGATCTACCATCCCTCAGATCTTGCAGTTTTTGCAGGATGGGTTTGACAAGGGACTGGCGGCCGGGTCGTTACGAGTACAGGTCGCGGCCCTAGCGTGTTATAGGGGTAAGATTGGAGGTCAGACTCTCGGGGTTCAGCCGGATGTCAAACGTTTCTTGCGCGCTGTGTCGCTTCTGCGGCCCCCTTTTCGTCGGATCGTCCCTAGCTGGAATCTTCCGTTTGTGTTGGACGCATTGGCGCGAGAACCTTTTGAACCCATGTCGCGGGCTTCCCTTAAGGATATCACCCTGAAGGTTGTTTTTCTGGTCGCGATTTGCTCGGCCCGCCGAGTTTCGGAGTTGCAGGCGCTATGTTGTCGGGAGCCCTATCTCCAGTTTCGTTCGACGAAGGTGGTTTTGCGGCCGGTACCGGCGTTTCTCCCAAAGGTCCTTTCGGTGTTTCATTTGAATCAGGAGATTTCTTTGCCAGTCTTCAGAGGGGCCGCAGGTGGCCCAGCAGAGCGGAACTTGCATCTTCTCGATGTCCGTCGGGCGTTGAAAAGGTACCTCTTGCGGACGGCGGATTTTCGCAAGTCCGATAGACTTTTTGTGCTTTTTGCGGGACCGCGAAAGGGGGAAGCGGCATCGAAGGCTTCCATTTCTCGGTGGCTGAGGGAAGCGATTGCGTCAGCGTACATTTCCGGCGGTCGGTCGGTGCCGGAGGGGCTTAGGGCTCACTCCACTAGAGCGCAGGCGGCTTCCTGGGCGGAGTTCCGGCTCGTGCCTCCAGTAGATATCTGCAAGGCGGCGACGTGGTCGTCTTTGAATTCCTTTGTCAAGCACTATCGGTTGGATGTTCAGGCCTCAGAGGACACCTCTTTTGGGTCAGCGGTTGTGCAAGCTGGCTTGCTGGGTCCCTCCCGTGGTTAGGTTCCTTCACTGCTCTGGTACTAACCCTGAAGTCCGGGACTAGACTGGCTACACGATCAGGAAGAGGAAATTAGACTTACCTGCTAATTGTAGTTCCTGGAGTGGAGACAGTCTAGTCCCGTATCCCTCCCTAGTAGAGTTCTGCTGCGGCTGGAAGGTCAGCGTTCCGGATAATTACAGGTAAGAGCTGGTTTTATTTCAGGGCATGCAAACCCTTATGGCTGGGGTGCCCCGATATTAAAAAAAAAAAAAATGAGGTCACAGGTAGCCCTGGTTTTTCCCTTCGTCCGGATGGACTTTGCCGGGGGGATGGCTCTGTAGGCGGAAAGTGTAAGTCTGTGTTTTGTTTAATGTGCCTTTTAGCGTTATATTCTTACTTGTTGCTCCGGTGAGTCTGCTTTGTCAATAGGGAACTGATGGCAGGAGGAGGCTTCCAGTTGGATATACCAGTGACATCAGAAAAGGAGGAGTTTCTCAGTCTCCAAGCTGCTGTATGAGATGGACAACCCTGAAGTCCGGGACTAGACTGTCTCCACTCCAGGAACTACAATTAGCAGGTAAGTCTAATTTCCTCTATTTCTTTCTGCAAGACATCCTCTACCCCAAGCCATCCCGCTAGCTTACCACAGGCTTGCACCAAAACCTCCTGCACCAAGTGGCAACTCCAGAACTTGTGCAACAATGTTCCTACTACCAACCCACAGGTGGCCGAGGCTCTAAGTCCTACACAGAACGCCCAGTCGTCTGTGGTATACGCTCTCTACAGAAACTTATACTGCAGCTCTTGCAAGTAAACCCACAATATCCCCTTCGGGATTCCCTCAAAAGCCTCCCGCAGGCTTGCCTCTGACACACCTTCCAACCCCTCTTTACCCCATCTCTGGGCCAACTCAACAAGAAACACCGTATCCACAATGGGACGTATCAGCTCCCTCCTCTCTGCCTCTCCTGGATGCTTTCCAACCAACTTTCCCAAAACAAGTCTAGGGTGTCCAGCCTTCACCTCCCCTCCCTCTATGCCACCAAGTCCCCCCACATAGTGCCTAGCTTGCAAATAGGCATAAAAATCTCGCTTGTGGAGAAGGTAACGCACTTGTAGACTCTGAAAGCTATCCACTACCGCCCCATCTACCGTAAAGAGATCCCCAATACAAACAATCCCCTTTCCAGCCCACCCGTGAAATATAGATTGCGCTGAGAAACCCAGAATAAAATCTGGATTCCCCACCAAAGGAAGCAAAGCCGACTTTCTCCAGTTCCAACCATATCGGAAACACACGACTCGCCAAGCTACCCGCAGGGCACCCATGTATCCCCAACCCATCCCACCACAGACCCTAGCACTTTTATCCATATGCAACACATACAGACTGTGAAATGGCGCACATAGTTCATTCAGTTGCCGCAGCGGGGCACACCCCTCTTCACCCTCCACCACCGTCTCGACATGCCTCAACAAATAGCGGAGATTATAGTTCCGCAACAAAGGCAGCTCCAACCCACCCTCATCCCTCCTTCTCATCAAAGCTCGCAGCGGAATCCTCGCCCTCTTGCCTCTCCACAAGAAAGCTCTTAAAGATGTTTTGAAGCGCTTCCAATCCCTATCTAAAACCCATATAGGCAACAAACGCAGTATATACAACCATCTAGGCAGTTCTACCATGGTAAATAATGCTATTCTCCCCTTTAAAGAAAGAGGCAAGCCCTTCCATCCCACAAAAGTTTTTTTAGCTTTATCCAGCATTCCAGGGACATTGGCCTGATAGAGATTCTCCGGCCGCTCCGGCAACTGTATCCCCAAGTAATTTATCGCCCCAACCGCCCACACCAGCGGGAAATTACCTTGCCAGCACGGCCTAACTTTCCCCCCACATTCAACACCATCGACTTCGAAGCATTGATTTTGAGACCGGAGAAGCTACCAAAGTCATTTATCAGTTGCAATACTCTCTCCAATGACAATTGTGGTCTCGTTATACATAGGAGCATATCATCAGCAAATGCGCTAATTTTCATCTCTTCACCTCCTAAAATGATGCCCCCAATCTTCGAATCACACTGAATAGCTCGCAATAAAGGCTCCAACGTAAGCACAAACAACAAGGGGGATAGGGGACAACCCTGCCTCGTCTCCCGCTCCAGTGTAAATGGAGCTGAGGGCGTCCCATTCACCCTTACTCTAGCCATTGGGTTCTTATACAAAGCCTGTATCCACTGCACAAAGTTCCCCTTCAGACCAAAACTTGTTAATACATCCAATAAATACCCCCAGACAACTCTATCAAACGCCTTTTCGGCGTCCAAACTCACCAGGAGCAGAGCCTCCTCCTTCCGCAAACAATGTCCCATACCCAAAAGCAATCTGACAGTATTCTTGGTCGCCTCCCTACCCTGCAAAAACCCCACTTGTCGAGCGTCAACGAGTGATGGAAGTATTGGATTAAGCCTCCCCGCTAACACCGACGCGAGAAGCTTCGTGTCACAATTTATAAGAGAAATGGGTCTATAGGAGGCCGGGTCCGTTGTATCCTTCCCTGGCTTCAGAATCACCGCATATCTCTAGTAAACTCCCCAACTTGACGAACTGAATCAAACATCACCACCATAGTAGGAGCCACTTTGGACGCCAACAGTTTATAATATTCAATACTGAAACCGTCTGGACTGGGAGCTTTATGAGGTTTCCCTCTCATGATTCCTTTGATAATTTCCCGTATTGTCAGAGGTTCATTGAGCCGACACAGCTCCTCCTCCGACACTTGCGGCAAGGATAACCCACGCAAGAATGTCTTACCCTTCTCATAGTCCCTGCCCTCCTCACTATATAACCTAGCATAGAAATCCCTAAAGATTTTCACTATATGCTGGGGCTGGTGGCGTAACACTCCTCCTTCATCTCGGAGCACAGGTCTGAAACGAGTACCACCAGGGGCCCTAACTAACTTTGCCAGAAGACGCCCTGTTCTATTACCAAACCGATGCAATTGATGTTTATAATATTGCATAGACAAAACAGCTCTCCGCTGAAGCAACTCATTCAGAGCCATCTGCAACCTCACATACTCTCGCTGGCTACTTCTATCTCCACCGCGACTGAGCTTCTTTTGCAAATCTTGAATACCCCGCTCTAGCACAATGATACTACGATCTAAATGCCTACGGCGCTGAGCTGTGTACGAGATAATGGCCCCTCGCATCACTGCTTTACTAGCCTCCCAAAACAACACCGGGGAGCATTGCGGTTGATCATTAAAGAAAACATAATCATCCCACTGCTTTTCCAAATATGATTGAAATTCCTTGTCATCACACAAATATGCCGGAAACCACCATCCCCTCCTGACCATTCCCTGGCACTCCCACAGCACCCATACCATCCCATGATCAGTGACCGCTATTGGTTCAATTCCGGCTTGGAGCACCCTTGACATCCCCCCTTCACTCACCAGGATATAATCTATACGTAACCATGTATGATGAGCTCTGGACTGACGAGTGTATTCCCGTACCCCAGGGTGAAGGATCCGCCATACATCCACCAATTCTCCCATTCTACAAAGATAGCCCACCCCTCTACGTACCCATGAGCCTATTCCGCAACCCTGAGATTTATCCAAATAGGGGTTATGGGGGCAATTAAAATCCCCTGCCATAATCAGCTTGCTACTCCCCGCCTTCTTTACAAACCCCAATAGCAGCTTAAAAAACTCATGATCGTACACATTCGGAGCGTATACATTAGCCAGCCATAATGTTTCATTATATATTTTTGCAGTCATCAGAATATACCTCCCATTAGGATCTGCCTGCACATTATTCACTTCAAAGGGGAGGCCCCGTTTCACTAACACCACTACTCCCGCCCTCTTCGTGCCCGAGGAGGCCCCATATGCCGCTGCAACCCAATCTCTCGCTAGCTTTCGGTGTTCCAAAGCACTTAAATGTGTTTCTTGCAACATTGCAATGTGTGCTCCCTTCCTCTTCAACATTTGCAATATCTTGGTGCGCTTGACTGGAGACCCAACTCCTCCCACATTCCATGAGACTAATTTTATATTCAGCATGTCTTAAGAGCGAGGCGAGCACCAACAACGCATATGATACCTACACCCGCTCCAAGAGACGCCCAGCCTCGCCTCCAGAGCCATAGCCCCTGCCTAGCCACTCTATTGTAAAACCTATACTGCTTATTCTGCACCTTCCTCATATAGTATCTGTCATTCCATGCTGGGCGCCCCTTCCCCTTCCCCTTCCCTCCCCACCTTCCCTCCCCCTCTTCCCTCCCCCTCCTCCTCATACCCACCTACCCCCCACCAAACTGCCACTCTCCTATTAACTCCCCTCTCCCCTACAAAACTACAAACCCCCTCTCCTCCCCCCACCCCTAACCAATCTCCCATTAGACAATCCCCCACAGTCACCCCTTCCTCCACACACACACCGCCACTTACATCCCTATGCAATCCCCCCTCTTTCCCCTTGAACCCCCCCAATATATAACATCACTCAATCTTGCCGCAGCAAGATACCCCCAACTGGGAGCAAAATCACTATCCATGCACCTCCAGGTCGCCCTCCATGGAACAATAATCAAAAGGCAACAGGCCAGTTCATCAAATCCAGCATACTAGCATACTTCGAAGTCCCCCTCCACCATAACCAATAGGAGATCCCTTCAGTGCGTCTCTACGATGCAGTCCACAGCGTCACTTCCAGCACTAACATAAGCAAAACAAACTTCCAACTGTCGATGCTCCTCAAGCCACATCAGAGGACTTAGCAGTCACAAGTATAACAGCAAACGTTTGTGCCGCACCTGCCTTATCAAAAGTATGCGTGGTGCCTTTATGAAAATTTTTTAAAGTAGCAGGGTAGACCAACGCAAATTTAATACTACCTTTGACCAAGTCCCTGCAAATTGGCGAGAACTCCTTGCGCCGCGCCACTAACGACGCCGAGTAGTCCAGGAACATAAGGATCGGCACATTATCCAACTTCAGGTCTCGCCGCTTCCGATAGGCCTGCAAAAGCATATCTTTGTGTTGAAAGTTTAACAGGCGTGCCAGCACTGGTCGTGGCCTGCCCTGGCCTTCCATCCGCTGACCCAATCTGTGGGCTCTCTCCACCTTAATATGTCCTTGCAAAACTGGCAGGCCTAACTCTTTAGGAAGCCACTCCTCAAAAAGGGTGAAAAGCTGGGTCCCTATCCAAGACTCCGGAACGCCAACCAACCGGAGGTTATTCCGGCGAGACCGGTTCTCTAAATCATCGACTTTCTGCAACAAATCCTCAATTTGTTTCTGTTGTTTGTGGTTCGCTCTCTCCAACGCTAGTTCACCATCCTCGAGCACTGTTACTCGTTGTTCAACTTCTTCCAACCTTCGTGCATATTCTCCAAAGGTCTCACCCATCTCGTCCAATTTCCTCATGACCGTTTCAAATTTTGGCTCGAGCAGTTTCACCACCTCTTGCGCCACATCTTCCGGGCTTGAGTCAACACTCTTTCCCCGGAGACTCAGGCATGACCATCGCTCGGGCCGCGGTCGCCATCTTGTTCTCCTGTGCACCCGCGGCCTTCTCCTTTTTCGCCACCGCTTTCATCCCCTCTCTCAGGTACACCAGCCCGTCAGAATATGCTGCAGCACTCGACCTAATGGAAAAGACCACTCTCGCCTCGCTACGTAGCACTGTCGCCGAATTATCCAAAAAGTTTCAAGGGCGGCCTGGGAGCGCGATGAGGAAAGCTCCTCACCCGCTCATGTGCACACGTGACTTTTCGAGAGATGCAGTTTAAAGTGCTTATGAGGAATTATATTGCCCCATGTGGGTCTTTAGAGCTGGGTTTGTCTCTGTTGGGATTGCCCTGTGTTTGGAAGGGTTGCCACATATGGGACATATGTTTGGGGATGTAAGGAAGTGTGCGGCTACTGGCAACAGATTCAGATTTATTTAGGGGGCTTCTTGCTCAGCGGGTGATTCTAGCCCCAGATCTGGTGATTTTGGATGAGGTGAGGGACTTGAAAATTAAGGAGTCGGGAGCCTGACTCTTCGTCCAGACGACATGTATGATTGGTAAGCAATGTTTGTTGCAGCATTGGAGGACAGCAGGTTGCCCGCCCTACTTGGCTTGGCATAATTTGTTCTATGGATGGATGTTGTTGGAAAGATTGGTTTCTTGGGGTTATGGGCAAGGTAGGGACTTGTTTCTGGTCAGGGGATGGGGGTGTATTAATACTCTTGCATTCTGTGCTTGAAAGGAGCTGCTGACTCTGTAGGCCTGTGATGTTTACTGGGAGGATTGTATGCAGTGGGGGGTGGTAGGACGGAAGTGACAGTGTAGTGATGTTCTCATCTGGCAAATCCACTAGTTGTTTGCCTGGAATCTGGAGAAGGGAGTGGGGAAAGAACGAATGGATTAAGGGATGTAAGGAGTTGGGGGAATCCAACTTTTAGTTGTTTGTGCTTTCTTGATGCTTTGTGTGTGCCCCTCTGCTGCTTGAATGGTTGAAGGAGATATCAGAAGATCATCAGCATAGCAACACCTTGATTTATTTATCTTCATAATGCAAGGAGTGGTTAAGTAAGAGAAACTTAGCAATTGATTCAAGGTTTTCAATCTCCTTTGGGAGTTGAACAGAAAATTGGAATGAAAAGGAAGGGGCAAACACCAAAGTTGCTACTTGATTGTTCACTTACTACCACTATCAAAATAAAATTATGCTCTTCCTTATCGTCCCTCCAGTGCAGTCCCAACATCTGAGTAGTGTACCTCTTCCAGCAGCTTGGAGACTGAGCAAGTCCTCTTTTGATGACACCAGTGTACTTATACAGCTGGCACCGCCCACCTGCCCCAACAATCTCTGTCTCCAAGCAGCTGGAGAGAGCTGATCCCAAAAGCTGGATTCACTGAAGGAACAACTAAGTGGCATTTTCTTATTTTAAAAAACTATAACAGCATTAGAGATTGGTTAAGGAGGTCTGCCGGTAGCAAAAGCCCTGAGTAAAGGCTGTTGAGAAAAAAGAAAAGTAAGGAGAGGGGGTGGCAGTACAGGCACCCTTAAGGAACGGGAGGGGAGGTGTGCTGCACAGTACCCGACACATGCAGCAGCTCCCGAACCCCTCATGTGGGTGAGGAGCCACTGTGTGAAGCGCGGCTCTGCTTGCTCCATTCCTCTCGGTGCTGACAGTTCTCGGTGTCGGGTGATGGGAGCTGTGCATGGGAGTGCGGAGGACTTCAATTAGAACCCGTTCAGAGGCCAAGATTCTCGGCCAGAGAAGGTAACTTTTTTTTTTTTTTTTTTTGCTAAAGAGACATTTTTCTGGGTGTCGGCAGTGCATCAGGGACTAACGGTTCATAGCAGGAAACCTTGTGGCTGACTAGGGTCATTTTGGGAGCACGGAAAACGGCGCCATTTATTGACAATCTCCTTTTTTGGGTCATGCTAGCTGAGGGGAGGCAGGAGCTGATGCTGGGACACAATTACAACGCGTTTTGTTGTTTTCTGGGGCCCAGACAGCGATTCATGTTAAAGTGAAAAAACAAAACAAAAAAGAGTTTTTTGTTGCAGGCAGCCTTTATATATCAGCAGAGGAACAGGGGCACGTTTTAAGGAGTGTACATTCCTCTAAGCTGGTCATGCCCACCAAAGCCATGGGTTTGGCATGCGGCTCCAAGTGTGCTACCATCTTGGCCGTGGGATTTTGCTGCGGTTGCGAAATGGAGACAGAATCATTGGAAGAGGGCCTCCTGGAAGGGTCTCCAGCCAAGATGATGATGCCTAAATCTTTCCTGGGTGGTGGTACTTAACGTGGAGCCATGCATTGTGTAACCATAGTTTGGGTTGTTCTTTCCTAGGTGTATAACTTTGCCCTTGTCCACATTAAATTTCATCTGCCATTTTGATGCCCAGTCTTCCAATTTATCAAGATCCTCTTGCAATTTTACACAATCCTCATGGGTTTTAACAACTTTAGTTTTGTGTCTTCTGCAAATTTGATAACCTCACTCTTTATTCCCATTTCTAGGTCATTTATGAATATGTTAAAAAGCAGCAGACCCAGCATAGATCCCTGGGGTACTCCACTATTTACCTTTCTCCATTGAGAAAATCGGCCATTTAGCTCTACCCTCTGCTTTCTATCTTTTAACCAGTTCCTGATTCATAATAGTCCATTGCCTCCTATCCCATGACTTTTTAGTTTTGTCAGTTTCTGATAAGGGACCTCTTCAAAGGTTTTCTGAAAGTCCAGATACACTATATCAACCGACTCACCTTTGTCTACCTGTTTATTCACACTTTCAAAAAAATATTAGTAAGACAAGATCTTCCTTGTCTAAAGCCATGTTGACTGTCTCCCATTAAGCCATGACTATCTACATGTTCAGTAATTTTGTTCTTTATGATGGTTTCTACCATTTTTACTGGTACTGACGTAAGGCTCACCAGTCTGTAGTTTCCCAGATCACCTTTGGAACCCTTTTTAAAAATTGGCGTTACAATGGCCGTTCTCCAATCTTCAGGTATTACAGATGATTTTAATGATAGTTCATAAATTACTAATAGCAGGTTTGCAATCATATTTCAGTTCTTTCAGCACCCTTGGATGTATACCATCTGGTCCAGGTGATTTGCTACTCTTCAGTTTATCAAATAGTTTTTTAATACATCTTCCCGGTGTATCAATATTTCTTTCAATTCTTCCACAGTATCACCTTTAAATATCACTTCAGTCATAGGTAACATCCCTACATCTTCCTCAGTAAAGACTGAAGCAAAGAATTCATTCAATCTCTCCGCTATGGCCTTGTCTCCTCTTAGTGCCCCTTTTACCTCTGTCATCTAATGGTCCAACTACTCTCTCACAGGTTTTTGGCTATGAATGTACTTGAAAAAGTCTTTATTATGCCTTTTTGCTTCCACAGCAAGCTTCTTCTCAAATTCTCTCTTTGCCTGCTTTATCAATGCCTTGCGTCTAACTTGCCAGTGCTTGTACTGTTTCCAGTTTTCGTCATTTGGCTCTTTTTTTCCATTTCCTGAAAGATGCCTTTTTGGCAACAACAGCCTCTCTGACCTCACCTTTAAACCATGCTGGCCGGTGTTTGGACTTCCTTCCACTTTTCTGAAAATACAGCTGGTCTGGGCTTCCAAGATAGTATTTTTCAACAACACCCAAGCTTGATGTAAGTCTTTAACCTTTGCAACTGCTCCTTTTAGTTTTTTCTTAACTATTTTCCTCATTTTATCATAGTCTCTCTTTTGAAAGTTAAAGGTAGTACTGTGGATTTCCATACCATCCCTCCTCTATTAATTAAATCAAACGCGATCATGCTATGATCATTATTGCCAAGTGGCCCCAACACCCTTATCTCTTGCACCAGATATGGTGTTCCACTAAGGATTAGGTCCAAAATGGCTTCCTCTCTGGTCGGTTCATGGACCAGTTGCTCTAAGAAGCAGTCATTTATTTCATCTAGAAACTTTATCTCCCTAGCGTGTCCTGCCGTGACACTGACCCAGTCAGTACCGGGGTAATTGAAATCACCCATTATTATTACTGTGCTGTAACGTTTGTTAACTTTCCTGATTTCTTTGAGCATTTCATCATCCATTTGTTCAGTCTGGCCA
The DNA here is from genome assembly GCA_033557465.1 of Ichthyophis bannanicus. Taxonomy (NCBI): domain Eukaryota; kingdom Metazoa; phylum Chordata; class Amphibia; order Gymnophiona; family Ichthyophiidae; genus Ichthyophis; species Ichthyophis bannanicus. The sequence goes on from CM066046.1 coordinate 51,050,699, forward strand.
GGCGGTCGATAGTACACCCCTATTGCCATCGCCTTCCCCTTTTTACATGGAATTTCAATCCATAGAGATTCTACAGCAAATTTTGTTTCCTGCAAAACATAGAGCGCAACCTCTCCATCAATTTGATCAGCTCTATCATTGCTTGTAATTTGTACCCGGGTATTACAGTGTCCTACTGGTTGTCCTCCTTCCACCATGTCTCTGAGATACCAATCATATCTAATCTCTCTTTTAGTGCTATATATTCTAACTATCCCATCTTATTTTTTAGACTTCTAGCATTTGCATACAAACATTTTAGAGACTGTATTTTATTCATATTAATCTGGCTGTTGGTAGGCAGGGGTAATTTGGAATCTTTAAGTTCTGTCTGCTCCGTACACTATATCAACTGCTCCGTATATCTATATCTGCTCCATACACTATTTCTGCTCCGTACTCGAGGGTATTTGGACTACTTTTGTCTTTATTGGAACCTCTCTGCTGATATGTCCTAAGTTCATTTTTTTGGTAGTATCCTTCAAAGATGCATTGTTCTGAACCATGCCCTCTTGGCGACTGTCGGCTTTCCCCTATTATCTAGTTTAAAACCTGTTCTATGTCTTTTTTAAAGGTTAATGCCAGCAGCCTGGTTCCATCCCAATTAAGGTGAAGCCCATTCCTTTGGATGATATGGGGTCACTCCACTCAGAGGTCCGGGGGAGTCTCAAAGAAGACATAGACCTGGATTGGGAACCGAGAGAGTTAGAGGATGAGGAGATTCCACAGGAGGAATATCACATCGTGCTCGTCTTCCACTGGGTAGGATTGCCGGTGCTCATATCTCAAACGTTGAAAGCACTGAATATGGGGACAGGAGTATCCACAGAGGAAGGTCCTTTGGAAAACCTGATCTTCCAGGCAGTTCGCAAGACACAGGTGGTGGTCCCAATGCAGAGTGATCAAGCAGATGATACAGGATGAGGGGGGGGGGGGGTTCTCCGATGCTGTGCTAAAGGGTGCACTATCCCTGACCAGGCTCTGTCGCCTGTCAGAGTAGGAAAGGGATATCCTGCTCTCCCTGAAAGTGAACTTGGCGGTGTCGGCGGTCACGAAGAAGACCGTTTATACTGGTAGAAGGTAACACCGCGCTCAAGACAGTGCAGGATAGAAAGTTGGAGCAAGAACTGAAGTTGGAGCTGAAGCAAGATTTTTACATTAATGCTCTATCCTTGCAGGTGTCCATCAGCGGAGCTTTGTGACCATAGCTTGTTTGCACTGGATACATTGGAACAGACGGGACAAGGGCAGTCTCCACCTCCGGTGGTGGCTAAACTGGAGTCCAGAACAGCATATCTGGCAGAGGCCTTTTATGACCTGTTTAGAGGTCTAGTGAAAGGTATGGCCTCAGTGGTGGCTTGAGGAATGGGTCAGTGGATGTTTCCTTGAAGTCATATTTGCGTAAGTCCTCCTTTAGGGTTAAGCTGCTAATTACTGAAGCCTTGGATAAATTGGTGAAGGATTTGGGGGAGGCCGAAGGAGGCCATCTCCATGAGGATGAACAGAAGCCAGGCCATCAGGAAGCCAGCCGCAAGTTTGCCACCACTTTTGGATGGCATGGGTTTCACCCTGTTAGAGGGGGCGCTACTAGGCAAGGGGGCCCTTTCGAGGATTTCAGGGAACAGGTAGAAGGTTTACTCTTCTGCCTCCTCTGCTCCCAAGAAGACACAATGAGATGAGAGAGGCCTAGCCGGAAGCTCTTCCCATCGGAGGTTAGCTGTGGGAATTCTATCCGGCTTGGGTCTGCATTACATCCGACCAGTGGCTCTTTGAGATCATCAGAGAGGGCTACGCACTGGGGTTTGCTCAGCCCCTCTCACATGCCTTCATCGGGTCCCCTTGCAAGACCAGAGGAAAAGTGGTTGCAGTGTGGGAGACCCTCTCTGTTTCTGCAATTACAGACCACAGAGAGGGTACCCAGCGACCAGTGCTGCTCTGGTCGATACTCCATTTATTTCGTGATCCTCAAAAGGAAGGCACATTCCATCCAATCTTAGACCACAAATGGTAAATCTGTGCCTCTGTGTCCTCTGCTTCTGCATGGAGACCCTCAGGTCAGTCATCGGGGCAGTAAGAAGAGATGAGTTTCTGACTTATCTGGATCTCATGGAGGTTTATTTACAAATTCCAATTCACCCTGAGCATCAGCAATAACTTTGCTTTGCGGTGCTGTTGGGACACTTCCACTTCAGAACATGGCCGTTTGGTCTGGCGGCTGCACCACGAACATTTACCAAGATAATGGTAGAGGTAGTGGCAGTGCTCCGCCAGGGGAGCATACTATTGCACTCTTACATGGATGATTGGCTCATCAGAGAAAAATCCACAGAGGAGGACCTCCTCTGGGTGGTCAATTTTGCAAAAGGCCAGTTGTCGCCCTCCCAAGATCTCGTATATTTGGGAGCTCGTTTCCAGACTGACAAGGGCAAGGTGTCTCTGCCTCAGCAGCAGGTCTGGAAGTTCCTTCGGATGAAAGCTCCTATGGTGGGGCATTAATAGCAACTCCTAGGGGCCATGGCAGTGACCATCAAGTTGGTGCCTTGGGCATGAGCGCACATGCGACCTCTGCAAAGGGGGGTATTGTGCAGATGGTCACCACGGCCGTCGGTTGCTAACGCATCCATGGATATGCCAAGGGAGGTGCGGATAATACTCCGCTGGTTGCTGAAGCCAGAGAAGTTGTTAGTTGGCATGCCTCTGGAGTCACCCACCTGGATACAGTTGACAACAGATGCCAGCCTCACGGGCTGGGGGCTCATTGTCAGGGGTAAGTAGCACAAGGAGTTTGGACCATGGCACAGAATGTGTGGCCCATCAATCTGCTAGAGATGAGAGAGGTATTCCTGGCGCTGCTAGAGTTTCGCACAAGCTTGCAGAGAAAAGTGGTGCGGGTGTTCTCTGACAATGCCACCATGGTGGCTTATATGAATCGACAAGTGGGCATGAGGAGTGTACAGCTGCAGAATGAGATTGACCCGTTTATTATAATGGGCGGAGGAACACCTGCAGGCATTCTCGGCAGCCATGTGGCCGGAACTAAAAACATCACAGCCAGCTATCTCAGTCGTGTTTGCCTGTATCCTGGAGAGGTGAGAGGTCGCTAAGTGGTGCCATCTTCGCGCAGATAGTGTACAGGTGGGGGTCGCCGGTCATGCATCTAATGGTGACCTTTGCCTCAGCCAATGCGTCCCACTTCTTCAGCCGAAGAAGAGAAAGGATGTCGGAAGGGCTTGAGGCCCTGGTGCAGCGCTGGCTCACAGGAGGACTTCTGTATGTGTTTCCTCCATGGGTGTTAATAGGCCAACTAATTCAAAGAATAGAGAGTCATCAGGATCTAGTGGTTTTCATTGCGCCTGACTGGCCCTGCAGGCTGTGGTAGATCACCCGTGGCACCTACTGGCTCGGTCCAACAATCTATTGCAGAGGCCAGTGCTGATGCTACAAGTGGATCGGTTCTTGTTTATGGCATGGCTTTTGAGCGGGCACGGTTGTGAAGGGGGGGCTATTCGATGCCAGTGATTTCCACATTGTTGAAAGCCCAAAAGAGCTCTACTTCACTCTCCTAGGTTTGTGTGTAGAGGATATTTGAGGCTTGGTGCAAAGACAACAGTTGCCATCCTCGGCCAGCGGAGGTTTGGCTTTCTGCAGGCTGATCTAGAGAAGGGACTAGCCTGCAGTCCCCTTTGGGCACAGGTGGCGGCGATCACTTGTTATCTAGGTAGAGTCCAAGGAGTCTCCTTAGGTGCCCTTCCGGATGTAGTCCGTTTCCTTCGGGCAGTCAAACAGGTGCACCCTCCAATACACATGGTTGTTCTTCAGGGGGACCTTAACCTATTATTGTCGGCTCTGAAGGAGTTACCCTTTGAGCCAGTGGGGGCATGAACGCTGAAGGATTTGTGCTGAAGACAGTGTTCCTGGTAGTTATTTATTCGGCAATACGGATTTCAGAATTGCAGGCACTCTCATGTCGAGAACCTTTCCTCTCCATCTTGAAGGAAAAGGTGGACTTGGCAGCTGGCTCCATCTTTCCTGCCCAAGATACTCTCCTTGTTCCATTTGAATCAGCTGGTTACTTTGCCGATGTTTGCGGGAACAGAGGAAGCTCAGCGAGAGCCAGGGTTGCACCTCCTGGATGTTCGTCGAGCATTACAGTGCTGTCTAAAGAAGATTGAAACATTCAGCAAGTCTGATCAGTAGTTCGTGCTGTCTGGAGGCCCTCGCAAGGGAGAGGCGGCTTCAAGACCTCCATTTTCCATTTCTATGGCGTTTCTCTTGAGGTGTCGGCAATTGCCAAGTGGCCTGTGGGCACATTCGACCAGGGCGCAGGCAGCATCATGAGTAGAGTTTAGCCTGGTTCCCTCAGAAGATATTTGCAGGGTAATCACCTGGGCGTCTCTACATACCTTTATGAAGCATTCCCATCTCAATGTGCAAGCAATGGGAGATGCGAGCTTCAGTGCGGTAGTCATTCAGGCCGGGCTCACAGATCCCTCCTGTAGGTACATCCCAGATGTTGGGACTGCACTGGAGAGATAAGGAAGGTGAAATTAGACCTTACCTGCTAATTGGCTTTTCTTGAGGACCTCCAGGCAGTCCTTGACCCGCCTGTGTTGCGGTAGTAGCGATCACGAACCAGAAGGTGGTCAATTGTCTGGTTCCATGGTTTGTGTTAATCAAAGGTGTCTTAGGAGCGCAGGACAAAACATAAAGAGGGAAGGCCAAGCGCGGAGTTGTGGCTGTAAGTGTTAGTCATAGGGGCTAGTCATTTGTCGGCTCACCCCGGTTAGCAGGGAACAAGTTTCCTCTCTGTTGCGGGGAAGTGGGTTTGCCCGGAGACTGGGGGCTAAGTTTAAAGAAAAGAAAAGACAAGTTTGGTGTTATGCCTTATTTGTTGCTACGATGAGTCTGCTTTGTCAACAGGTTACTGGGGCTGGTGGGTGGTGCCAGCTGTATAAGTACACTGGTGTCATCAAAAGATGACTTGCTCAGTCTCCAAGCTGCTGGAAGAGGTACACTACCCTGACTTCGGGACTGCACTGGAGGTCCTTAAACGCCAATTAGCAGGTAAGGTCTAATTTCACCATAGCTTTCGTGTTTGATTAATTCCATGGATATAAAGTGATATTTGTGTGGGTTAAAATGTAAAGGACACTTGAAAATGCAATACAGGTGTGTGAGTTTTCTTACCCCTCCCCCCCCGACCTAAACATGCCTTTGGCAACTCCTCTTGACAATGTAGACCCTAACTTGAACCTTCATTGACCCTGAACATGTTTCAGAGAACCAGGTAAAAGCATTCTGCCCTGGGGGCTCTAATTTCAGAATTGCTCTCCCTATGATACAGTTGTGTTCAAAAAATCTTTAGTTCTACTTCTGCCTTAGGTCTGGCAGGTCACTCTGATCCTAATGTCATAGTTCTTCCCCTTCTCTGACTGCACTGGGTCACATACCCAGAGATGGTATAATACATGTCAGGGCCTGACTCCTATCGATCCGTAACATAGTCTGGGGGTTTGACTCCTACTTCATCTATTGTTTGCCTCTCCCATTCCCTACTGCAGCCCTCCACTCTCCATACATGCCACATGTCCAGGTACTGGAGATTGTACCTGTCAGGGACACTCTGCAACATATGCGATGTACATCTCTCTCACTCCAAACAGGACAAACCTTTTACAGAACATACGCGGTACATACAGAGGAGCCTTCACAGGCTGTTGGGTCAGCAGGTGTGCGCCATTCATATTATTAACAGCAATAATCTTTCCTGCATCACTCTTGCAGGTCCTGGCGGATATTGAGCTTGCTCAGACGATGCAGGCAGATAAAGTGAAAGAAGAGAAGGCCGCCGTGCTTGAGGAAGTGCCGCACCCCCTGGATAAAGACTACGAGATCCTGAAGTGTGAGCTCTCTCTGCTTGATCCAGACTCTGAGGAGCACAAGGTATGAGGTCGAGCCAAGGACTTGTGTGTGATATTCTCTCTTTCCTTATCCATCTGCCTGGACATTCTGAGAGCCCCAAGGCAGGTTGCAGGCAACATAAAGGAGGAAAGACATTAGGTTTTAGGCTTTTAATTACATTCAGGAAATTCAGAAAAATACAAACATATGATGTCTCAGAGGCATCAGGAAAATTAAAACAGACAAGAAACAAAATCATCTATACAGCCTGTATACATGGGAAAAGACAAGATAGCATTGCAAAAGAAAGAGAATTAAACAAAGAAAATTGGCTTCTAATAGCCAATTCACAGTACCTATCAATTAAATTAAATGTTTCTCCTAAACCTTTAAGAAGCAAAAATAATCGAGCATCAATAGCTGGATCCTTCTTTTGCGCCTGGCGCTTTATGAGGCAGGTTTGTGGTGGTCAAGGCACCAAGATGATATTAGTTAGTCTTTACCAGAGGCAGGCCTTGTCAAACAAATCAGATCTCCTTGACTGGGTGACCAGTGAGTTGGACCAAGGAAGAGCCCTAGATGTGGTATACTTGGATTTCAGTAAAGCCTTTAACACCATTATGCTCAAGCATCTTATAAATAAATTGAGCACCCTAGGGATGGACCCTAAAGTCACTGGATTAGAAATTGGTTGAGTGGGAGGCGACAAAGGGTACAGGTAAATGGAGCTCACTTTGAGGAGAAGGAGGTTATCAGTGGTGTGCCCCAGGGATCTGTCCTTGGTCCGATTCTTTTTAACATCTTTGTTAGTGATATTGCAGAAGGGCTGTCAGGTAAAGTTTGCCTCTCTGCGGATGATACCAAAATCTGCAATAGAGTAGACACCCAGGAAGGAGTAGATAACATGAGGAGGGATCTAGCTAAGCTTGTTCTAGAATTTGGCAGCTGAGATTTAATGCTAAAATATGCACACCATGCATTTAGGCTGCAAAAACCCAGGGGAGCAGTATGGGAGACAAAGTACTTATGTCCATGAAAGAAGAACGGGACCTGGAGGTGATTGTTTCTGATGATCTTAAGGTGGCTAGACAGGTAGAGAGGGTGACAACGAAACCGGAGGGATGCTTGGGTGCATGAGGAGAGGAATAGCTGGTGATAGTGCCTCTGTGTGGGTCTCTGGTGTGACCTCATTTGGAGTGTTGTGTGTGGTTCTGGGGACTACGCCTTCAGGGGGATATAGACAAGATGGAGTCAGTGCAGAGGGTGGCTACTAAGGTGGTCAGTGGTCTTCTTTATGGACCATATGAGGACAGACTTAAAGATCTTAATGTGTATAGGTTGGAGAAAAGGTGAGATGGAGGAGACATGATGGAGGCATTTAAATACCTCCGAGGCATAAATGCACAAAAGGAGAGCCTCTTTCAATTTCAGGGTAAGCTCTGCAACAAGGGGGCATGGGATGGGGGTGAAGAGAGACAGGCTCAGGAGTAATGCGAGGAAGTGTTTCTTTACGGAGGAAGTGCTGGATGCGTGGCGTGCTCTCCCAGTGGAGATAATGCAGATGGGAATGGTATCTGAGTTCAAGAGGTCTCTAGAGGAGAAGAAAGGACTGTGGTATTTGATGTGGAGGGACAGACTGAATGGGCTGTGTGGTCTTTTTCTGTTGACATGTTTCTATGTTTCTAAACTGTTCCAAGTTGCAGTGGATTATAGAACACACAGCTATGACCTTGAAAACTGTAACAAATTGTATTATCACCACAAAAAAGAGATTATATTTTTTATATAAAGTAATGCTAATTATAGCACTTCTGGCTAGAGCAGAAGCAAATGTAACTAGGAGAGTAGCACGAGTAGCAATCGCATCTTGTGAGGCTTCTAAGAAAGCAGTCAGGTCAATCGGGGTCACCGCATTTTGTCACTAGCCCCCTCCAATTGATCTTGCTTCACAATGTTCCTTGGCAAATAATAGCAACTGACCATTCTCCAAGACCAAGCAGGAAGTCAGTCCTCACATATGGGTGACGTCGGTGCCAACGGAGCCCTCGCAGAGCAATTTCCCCAGCTTTCAAAGAAAGCCTTTGGGAATTGCAACGCGCATGCGCGGTCCCCTTCCCGCCCAAGGGTGCCATCTTGCTCAGTCTTCTTTTTTCCGCGGAGCCCTACAGACGCTGTTTGTGTTCGCCGCTGAAAAAGTTGATTTTTATTATTTTTTCTTATCTCGATTCGACAGGATCCTTTTCCCGCCTGGACTCGATACACCGGTATCGAGTCCTTTCGTGATTTTTTTCGGTTTTTGTCCTTCGTGACTGGCCTTCGCGCCATTTTTTCCTTTTCCTGGCAGCCCTGTCTTTTGACCTCGCAGGGGCCCTTTTTCCCCGATGGCTGCCAGCGGGTTTAAAAAGTGTGATCGGTGTAAGAAACTTATGTCTCTTACCGACACACACGACTGCTGCCTCCGCTGCCTTGGACGCGATCACGACCCGATGATCTGTGGTCCATGTAGCAAGATGTCCTCTAAAGCGTTGAGGAGTCGGCAGCAACAAAGGGAAAAAATCTTCCCTGACCCCGCGTCCGGCCGGGCCCGGACCTCATCAGAGGCTTCGACGTCCCGGGACTCCGGTCCTGAGCATCGTCGGAGTTCCTCTGAGCGGGGGTCTCCTGCCCGGGAGCATCATCGGAAGAAGAAACCCGCGAGGGCGGCGTCGGTGGACGCTCCTGGTTCCTCGAGGGCCAGGTCGCATAGCCCCGATAGCCGTCCCGGGTCCTCGGAGTCGGAGAGGCCTTCAAAACATCCTCGTCTCGAGTTGGAGTCTCCTGGACACGTGAGTACTATAGTCCTCGTGGACTCACCTCCGAAGGAGCCGACGTCGGGCCCGACGCCGTCGGGGCCCGAGTTGAGGGCTGCTGGGTCTCCTGAGCTCGGACTCAGGTTGACGGCCTTGGAGAGCAGTTTCGCTGCCTTCATGGACCAGCAACGGGCATTGATCGCTGGCCTCGCCGGTGCTTCTGCCCCGACCGCTGGGACGTCGACCTCCAAGTCGACCCCGGAGACCGAGCCGATCCTCGAGTCCATGCGGGCTCGAGTCGATCCTTGGTCGCGGTCTCCCTCGGCCTCCCGTTCGGGACCGAGGTCGTCGGAGCGGAAAGCAATGATGCCCGCCCGACCGGAGCCGCTCAATTCCTCCTCCGAGGAATCCGCCTGGGAGACTGAGAACGAAGAGTCCCCTGGTACTTTTCGGACTCAGTGTGTCCCATCGGACTCGCCCGAGTCCGAACCTCGGAGACGATCCCCCCCGGAGGACACCCGGTTCTCGGACTTCGTGCGGGATATGGCCAAAGCCTTGGCATTCTCCGCGGATCTCGAGGAGGAGCCTTGAGCCGAAGAGCTCGATGCCCTCCAGTATGACTCTCCCCCGAAGGAGGCCTTTACTGTACCGGTTCCTCCGATGCTGGAGCAACTTCTCTTCCGCATGTGGGAGAGCCCGGCGCCGGTGTTAAGCAAGCGGGTCGATTCCATTTATCGAGTCCGCAAGAGCCCCGAGTTCCAAAAGGCACAACTACCGCACCATTCCATGGTGATGGAATCGGCCATGCATCGACTCAGGAGTCAAAAGATGCACTCCTCGGTGCCTCCCGGCTGGGAGGCCCGGAACCTGGATGCCCTCGGTAGGAAATGCTTCTAGGGCTCTATGCTTGCTTGTCGAGTCCAGACTTACCAGCTCTATATGGGCATGTATCTCCGAGACCTGGCAAAAGAAATTGCCGGGTTCTCTGCTGGTCTCTCCGAGGAACCTTTGCAGAGGTTCCAGGCCCTATCCACAGGTATTCGTGAGTGCTCGAAATTTATCTCTCGAGCAGCCTACGATGACTTCGAAGCATCGTCTTGGGTAGCCGGAGCCGGCATCGGTGCCTGCCGACAGGCTTGGCTTCAGTCATCCGACCTCGAGCCATGGGTACAGGACAAGTTGGTCGATGTCCCCTGCAAAGATGAAAATCTCTTTGGCAAGCCCATGGCTGAAAAGGCTGCAGAACTCGAGACCGAGACTCTGACCAGGACTAGGCTGTCCAGGAAAACCTCTGCCCCTTCTCATAAAAAGAAGGGCTCGGGGAAAAAGCCCTTTTACCTGAGGAAGGCAGCTGCCTATAAACACTACCCTCACTATCAGGCCCCAGTAGCTCCCCCACAGGGTCAGCAGGCCAAGGGAGACGGGGTAATGGGTCCCGTAGGCAGCAAGCCCCCAATCCCACAACACCGGCCCCTGCTCAGCAGGGTGGGGGCTTTTGACTCCATTAGCATAGCCTCTTCCCCTCCACAGGTTTCTCTCAGCACAGGAGGCCGGCTGGTCCACTTTGCCCAAAGATGGTCAGCAATCACTTCAGATACCTGGGTGCTTCATATAGTTCAAAAAGGCCATCTTCACTTTCACCAGGTATCTCCCTCCTACTTTCCAGGGGAGCCTCCCAGACTCCCTCTGCACAGGGACTTGCTCCTTCAGGAGTTAGCAGGTCTTCTTCAGGAACAGGCTGTGGAACCGGTGCCCCACCACCTGAGAGGTCAAGGCTTTTATTCCAGATATTTCCTGATACCAAAAAGAACAGGAGGCCTCAGACCCATCCTGGACTTGCGAAACCTCAACAAGTTCCTGACAAGGGAAAAGTTCAAGATGCTCACCCTTGGAATCCTGCTGCCCTACCTCCAGCAGGGAGACTGGCTATGCTCCTTAGATCTAAAGGATGCCTATACTCACATCCTTATTCATCCAGACCACAGACAATATCTCCGGTTTGTTGTGGGAGGAAATCATTACCAGTACAGAGTCCTGCCCTTTGGCCTATCCTCCGCCCCCAGGGTGTTCACCAAATGCCTAGCAGTTGTGGCGGCCTATCTAAGGCCTCTTTGTATTTCCATACCTGGACGACTGGCTCATAAGGGGCCAGTCTTCCCAGGAGGCCACTCAAGCCACTCTTCGCGCTGTATCTCTGCTCCAGCACTTGGGATTTGTCATAAATTTCGCAAAGTCCGCTTTGCTCCCCTCTCAGGATCTCGAATTCATCGGCGCAAGGCTGAACACACTTCAGGCAAAGGCCTTCCTGCCTCTGGACAGGGCACACAGGCTCATGAATCTAGCCAGCCACTTTCGCAGCAATTCCCTGGTCTCTGCCAGGCAATTTCTGAGACTGCTCGGCCATATGGCTTCCACGGTCCATGTAACCCCCAATGCCCGCCTGAACATGCATCCTGCTCAATGGTGTCTTCGCACTCAATGGCATCAAGCCACGGGGAACCTGGCGGACTCAGTACAGGTCTCCAACCTGCTAGTCTCTTCTCTTCAGTGGTGGATTCATCTTCCAAACCTGGTGCTGGGAGTGGATTTTCAATCTCCTCCACCTTCTCAGGTGCTAACGACCGATGCTTCTCTCCTGGGTTGGGGAGCACATTGCCAGAGGACATGTACTCAAGGCCTCTGGACTTCCTGGAGCTCAGAGCCATTCGCCTAGCTCTGAGAGCCTTCGCCCACCTCACTTCTCACCAATCTGTACTTGTCCAGACGGACAATCAAGTTGCAATGTTCTTCGTGAACAAAAAAGGGAGGCACAGGCTCCTTCCTTCTCTGTCAGGAGGCACAAAGACTGTGCTCTTGGGCCGTCCTTCACGGCATCTTCCTCAAAGCTGTCTATCTCCCCGGTCAAGAAAATTGCCTGGCAGACAGGCTGAGCAGAATCCTCCAACCTCACGAATGGAGATTGGATCCGTTGGTAGTTCAGCAGATCTTTCTCAAGTGGGGCCTCCCCACCATGGATCTATTTGCCAGTCCACTGAACACGCAGCTTCCCAGATTCTGCTCTCGGCAACCGCATCCTCTCAGAGTAGCGGCGGATGCTTTTCTGATTCCATGGTCCATAGGCCTCTTGTATGCCTTTCCTCCCATGCCGCTGGTGTCTCGGACACTCTTCAAAGTTCTCAGAGACAAAGCCTCGATTATCTTAGTGGCTCCCCCGGTGGCCGAGACAACCTTGGTTCCTGCTTCTAATGCAGCTGGCGGTGGACACTCCTCTTCCTCTGGGGTTTCAACCCGATCTCCTGACACAGGATCAGGGGTCTCTCCTACACCCCAACCTCCGGTCCCTTCATCTGATGGCCTGGCTGCTGAAAGGGTAGTCCTTGCTCCCCTCCAGCTGCCTCGGGAGGTGGAAGAGGTTGTCTTGGCCTCGAGGAGGCCTTCCACCCGGAAGTCCTACGCTCTTAATTGGCGTCGGTTCTCCATTTGGTGTGCTCAGCAGTCTGAGAATCCCTTCTCCTGCTTGGTGGCAGTGGTCTTGCAATATTTGCTTTACCTCTCCAATCTGGGCCTTAAGTCCAACTCTGTCAGAGTCCACCTCAGTGCTCTCTCTGCACATCACGCACAGGTGGATGGCAGGCCTCTTTCCAACCACCCTTTGGTGGCTCGTTTTCTCTGAGGCCTCCTTCTCCTTAAGCCTCCTTTGCGGCCTCCAGCCCCTGAATGGGATCTGAATGTTGTCTTGCAGCGGATTACCTTTTGAGCCTATGGCTACCTGCTCTCTTCGTTTTCTTTCCTGGAAAACTTTGTTTATGGTAGCCCTTACTTCTGCTAGGCGCGTTAGTGAACTGCAGGCCCTAGTGTCTGATCCCCCTTACACTAGGTTCTACAGGAATAGGGTAGTCTTGCGGACTCACCCTAAGTTTCTTCCAAAGGTGGTTTCTTCTCCGTTTCATATCAACCAGGAGGTAGTTCTCCCCACCTTCTTTCCCAGGCCCCACTCCAGCCGAGCTGAGATGGTCCTGCATACCCTGGACTGTAGGAGGGCCTTATCCTTCTACCTTGACCGTACGCGAGAGCATAGGAGAGCTGTTCAGCTCTTCATTTCTTTTGACCCCAATAAGTTGGGGCTGCCTGTCTCCAAGCATACTTTGTCCATATGGGTTGCTGACTGTATCGCTTGGGCTTATGGGGCAGCCGGCCTCTCGTTGGAGGGTCGAGTCACGGCTCATCGTGTTAGGGCGAAGGCTGCGTCAGTGGCTCATCTCCGCTCTGTTCTGTTGGCAGACATCTGCCGGGCCGCTACTTGTCTTCAAGCCAGACTTTTGCGGCCCATTACTGCCTGGAGAGGGAGTCACGCAGGGACAGTGCTTTCGGTCAGGCAGTTCTCCATAATCTCTTTGAGGTTTAGGCAACTCCTACCCTCCGACCCAGATGTTGGGCTACCAGTCGGGGGCGTTTTTCAGAGAAGATTCCTTCCTTCTGTGCTGCTGAGCTAGAGGGAGCTCCTTTTTCCGCTTGGGGTCTCCGGTAGCCTTAAGCTCGGGAGTCCCATATGTGAGGACTGACTTCCTGCTTGGTCCTGGAGAAAGAGTAGTTACTCACCTGTAACAGGTGTTCTCCAGGAGCAGCAGGAATCGGTCCTCACAACCCTCCCTCCTCCCCTTGGAGTTGCAGTCATATCATTTCGTTTTTGCTAATTTTTTGCTGTCTTTTAGCTATGTCATCAGACTGAGCAAGATGGCACCCTTGGGCGGGAAGGGGACCGCGCATGCACGCTGCAATTCCCAAAGGCTTTCTTTGAAAGCTGGGGAAATTGCTCTGCGAGGGCTCCGTCGGCGCCGACATCACCCATATGTGAGGACTGATTCCTGCTGTTCCTGGAGAACACCTGTTACAGGTGAGTGACTACTCTATCTTATCTCATCTGCATTTGTCATTAACAAAACCTTGAAATATTTCCTGAAGAGAATCTCTGGCAAAAGCAAATATATCACTGGAAAATTCAAAATACACAGTAACGCAGTATATGACTGCAGATGAAGACCAATATGGTCCATCTAGTCTGCCCAACAAGGTGGCAAGAGTAGGTGCACCTGCCGCTCTGTGCAGGTACATACATTTTTAAATCTGCTTCTATTTCCCAGTATCCATTTCCTTCATCTTCCCATGCATTATAGAACCTTTTAGTGTATTTTCAGTCCGAGGAACCATTTTCCAGATAACGATTCCGGAGCAGAAAAATCTGATAAAAGCAGCAGCCAAGTCCGGCAGGAAACAGGTGATGGAACGAAATCCAGTGACATCGCTGCTGCTTTTACATGGTCCAAAACCTTCTCAGGGGTTGAATACGAAGGACTTCTGAGCCTCCAATAAGAGGGATCGTGAGCTTTTAAGAGGGGAAAGAGTTCACCAACTTCCAGAGCTCAAAGAAGCCCCAGACCCAGGAGAAGTGGTCCTGGATTGTAAAGAGCCAATAATCATCCGTTCTTTAGGCACAACATGTTTATCCATGGGTCCTTTTGAGGCAGGAGGAGTTTTGAAATTCTTTCCCTCTTCTTTTGCACTATAAGAATTCCAATCAAAGTTAGTAATTTACTGAAAAGAAGAACATACCATAGCAGAATGAACTGCAGAAACCTCTCAATGACTCTTGGCTCCAAAGGTGCGCAACATGCCCCCTTTGGTCATGTCCTGGCAGCCACAGTCCACAAACTCTCCTGCCTTTTATGCTGTAGTCGGCTCCATGCTGATGACGTTAGGGGGACCTCACACTGGTATGTCTTAGTGCTGTTGGGGTATCTCCTCAGCATCATTCTTCCGGGCCCAGCCAGGTATTCTCTCAGCTCTTTCTACTCCTCATACTAATCAATCAGTATAACAAAACTAAATAAAACACAATAAAAAAATAAAATAAATGTAGATCCATGTTTATACAACTACCCCCTTAATGTTATTTTAGTGACGTTTTGTGCCTGTAAAATATGTTTTATAAAATGAGGTCATGCATAACAGTAGGTGCTGAGTATTCTTGTAGAGTACGCATGCACAGGGGAGGAGTTAAGGCAGAGCTGCGCTTTATGCATGTATTTTATAAACTCTGCATGTATGCACATAAGGACATGCAAATATTTACACCTGCTCTGAAGCAGGCATAATGTTCGTGCCCTTAATCTAGGCCCCATTGCTGCAGGATCTCCATCTCGAAACCTAAGCAGCCTGCGCTTGATTTCATTATGGACTGAGATGTCCAAAAAAGCACCTCTTTTAAGCCCGTCCTATAAAGTTGCTCCTAGATCCAGTCCAGCTAGCATACCAATGCTGACACACAAATCTGCTTTTTCCAGAGCAGGCGTACGCCACACAAGTACATTGCAGCTCTGCCACTGTTTGCCCAGATAACACCCCAGATCGTGTAGTAGGCCCAAGCTTCCCGTGTGTATGTTCTTGTGCAGTTTTATAAAGCTCTTTTCCATGTACCTCTAAGGGGGTACTTTTATAAACATTCATACGTGTAAAGACCTCATAAAATTGCATCATGAAGAACATGCATAAAAGCACATACAGGAACAAAAAGGTGAGTATTTTTATGTGACTCATGGGTTCTGGAGTGGAGCGTGAGCAGAGTTGCAGAGTTTGCATGCAAGTTATAAAATACACTCTCATACACTCCCGAGCAGGGATAAAATACACTCTCATACACTCCCGAGCAGGGATAAAATACACTCTCACACACTCCCGAGCAAGTTATAAAATACACTCTCACACACTCCCAAGCAGGGATAGAATACACTCTCACACACTCCCGAGCAAGTTATAAAATACACTCTCACACACTCCCGAGCAGGGATAAAATACACTCTCACACACTCCCGAGCAAGTTATAAAATACACTCTCACACACTCCCGAGCAGGGATAAATACACTCTCACAAACTCCCGAGCAAGTTATAAAATACACTCTCACAAACTCCCGAGCAGGGATAAAATACACTCTCACACACTCCCGAGCAGGGATAAAATACACTCTCACAAACTCCCGAGCAGGGATAAAATACACTCTCACACACTCCCGAGCAGGGATAAAATACACTCTCACACACTCCCGAGCAAGTTATAAAATACACTCTCACACACTCCCGAGCAGGGATAAAATACACTCTCACAAACTCCCGAGCAAGTTATAAAATACACTCTCACAAACTCCCGAGCAGGGATAAAATACACTCTCACACACTCCCGAGCAGGGATAAAATACACTCACACACTCCCGAGCAGGGATAAAATACACTCTCACAAACTCCCGAGCAGGGATAAAATACACTCTCACACACTCCCGAGCAGGGATAAAATACACTCTCACACACTCCCGAGCAAGTTATAAAATACACTCTCACAAACTCCCGAGCAAGTTATTAAATACACTCTCACAAACTCCCGAGCAGGGATAAAATACACTCTCACACACTCCCGAGCAGGGATAAAATACACTCTCACACACTCCCGAGCAAGTTATAAAATACACTCTCACACACTCCCGAGCAAGTTATAAAATACACTCTCACACACTCCCGAGCAAGTTATAAAATACACTCTCACACACTCCCAAGCAGGAATAGAATACACTCTCACACACTCCCGAGCAAGTTATAAAATACACTCTCACACACTCCCGAGCAGGGATAAAATACACTCTCACAAACTCCCGAGCAAGTTATAAAATACACTCTCACAAACTCCCGAGCAAGTTATAAAATACACTCTCACAAACTCCCGAGCAAGTTATAAAATACACTCTCACAAACTCCCGAGCAAGTTATAAAATACACTCTCACACACTCCCGAGCAAGTTATAAAATACACTCTCACACACTCCCGAGCAGGGATAAAATACACTCTCACAAACTCCCGAGCAAGTTATAAAATACACTCTCACAAACTCCCGAGCAAGTTATAAAATACACTCTCACAAACTCCCGAGCAAGTTATAAAATACACTCTCATACACTCCCGAGCAGGGATAAAATACACTCTCACACACTCCCGAGCAAGTTATAAAATACACTCTCACACACTCCCAAGCAGGGATAGAATACACTCTCACACACTCCCGAGCAAGTTATAAAATACACTCTCACAAACTCCCGAGCAGGGATAAAATACACTCTCACAAACTCCCGAGCAAGTTATAAAATACACTCTCACAAACTCCCGAGCAAGTTATAAAATACACTCTCACAAACTCCCGAGCAAGTTATAAAATACACTCTCACAAACTCCCGAGCAAGTTATAAAATACACTCTCACAAACTCCCGAGCAGGGATAAAATACACTCTCACACACTCCCGAGCAAGTTATAAAATACACTCTCACACACTCCCGAGCAGGGATAAAATACACTCTCACAAACTCCCGAGCAAGTTATAAAATACACTCTCACAAACTCCCGAGCAGGGATAAAATACACTCTCACAAACTCCCGAGCAAGTTATAAAATACACTCTCACACACTCCCGAGCAAGTTATAAAATACACTCTCACACACTCCCGAGCAGGGATAAAATACACTCTCACACACTCCCGAGCAAGTTATAAAATACACTCTCACACACTCCCGAGCAAGTTATAAAATACACTCTCACACACTCCCAAGCAGGGATAGAATACACTCTCACACACTCCCGAGCAAGTTATAAAATACACTCTCACACACTCCCGAGCAGGGATAAAATACACTCTCACACACTCCCGAGCAGGGATAAAATACACTCTCACAAACTCCCGAGCAGGGATAAAATACACTCTCACACACTCCCGAGCAAGGATAAAATACACTCTCACACACTCCCGAGCAAGTTATAAAATACACTCTCACACACTCCCGAGCAGGGATAAAATACACTCTCACACACTCCCGAGCAGGGATAGAATACACTCTAACACACTCCCGAGCAAGTTATAAAATACACTCTCACACACTCCCGAGCAAGTTATAAAATACACTCTCATACACTCCCGAGCAGGCATAAAATACACTCTCATACACTCCCGAGCAAGTTATAAAATACACTCTCACACACTCCCGAGCAAGTTATAAAATACACTCTCACACACTCCCGAGCAAGTTATAAAATACACTCTCATACACTCCCGAGCAGGCATAAAATACACTCTCATACACTCCCGAGCAAGTTATAAAATACACTCTCACACACTCCCGAGCAAGTTATAAAATACACTCTCACACACTCCCGAGCAAGTTATAAAATACACTCTCACACACTCCCGAGCAGGGATAAGTGTACGTGGGCACATTTTAGCCATGATTTTGCAGGGTTAGTGCTAGTATTTTGTAAAAACACACCAAACTCCTGTGTGCCTTTATATAATAGGTGCCTACATGCTCTCTCAACCTAAGTGACCTGTTCTAAAGTTACCCTCTAAATGTGTGAGAAGTGAGTGGATCTTTTCTGTAAGTATGATTTGTATAACTTTTTCCCTGACTCTTACTCTGCCTATGTTCTTTTTCACTTGATCCCCAATTAGATCATTGACACCTACGTAGAAATGACAGGTCCAACCTACAAGAAACTGAAAATCCAAAATATCTGGAAGGTGAACCGAGAGAAGGAGGTAAGTGGGCAGCAGCAAGTATGTGAGGAGGACTGGGCTCTCCCCATCGTATTCCCATACTCCTTCATCTGCAGAGTCCGTCACTGCAGGTGGTTTGCTCTCCTCATGTCAACTCCATACCATCACAAAGATTTCAGTCATCGGATGGTAGAGGAAAAGCACAGGAGCAAGATAGGAATGAGGACAAGGTTCCTTTCCAGGGAGTAACTGGGCCCAACCTTCTTAGTTTCAGACAACAAACATAATCAAACAGATGCAAGCCAGAAAAGCTTAGGTAAGAAAGACAGTAACATCAGAAAAAGAGGGACCTATCCAACGGCGAGGTAGAATGAGAGTTCCCAGATTTAAATAGATGTAGGGGACTAATCAGAGATGATGTGTTCTGAGAGAACCAATTAGGCCAGAGAGCAGCATCAGAGGACCAATTGGAGGAAGCCACATCATTGAGATGCAACTAGGGACAGAATAAAAGGCAGGAAGAAGCTGATGCTCATGTTCTATGTGAGGAAAGCATCCTGGCAGTAAGTACGTGACTCATACACGTCTTCTATAGCTGGGTAGTAGTTAGTTGTGGTAATAGAGATACTTAACTTCAAAGACAGCAGTCATGAAGTGACACTGGGGTAGTGTCTACAAATAGTCCCTAACCTCCACCCCTTGATGAGATGGATCTCCTTTGAAATTTTGGGTTTCCACCTCTTGAGTAGGATGTTCTAAGAGAGAGGAACAGATTCAGTCCTGGGGTTACCCAACTACATGCCTGGAAATGTAGTTTTGATGTCCTCAAGAAAGAGATGACTACATTTAAGTCCTGCAGTGGATAAAACCATGGTTAGAATATTTTTGGGAGAAATAGAAATGGAATTTAACCTCCAAATAGTTATGCTAATAACATCTGTTCTATTTTCTTTTTTTTCACCTGGCAGTTTACTCATGCTTCTTTGTACTTGTAGCTTAATTGGAACCAGGGTGGGATCGGGCACCACAAACCTTCACTTACAATCCTCTGGGGATGTTTCCTCTATCCCCCTAACTTACCAAGTCTCTGGTCATTGCTCGTGAACCTTCTGGGACCCTACAATCCTTGGCCTTGAATCTGGTCATTAGGGGTTGCCCTTGAGCAATGGCCGTGACTGCACCCTGGCGTGCTCTGAACAATGTCTGGAGAGCAGATAACCTGACTTTAGAATTGAACAGGAGACCTTCTCCATAGCAGTATCACTGATCCAGCGGGCTGTCCAGCAGCCGTGATATAATGATCCTTGAAAGATGGCGACAGCTTCTTGGGTGCGATGAGCCTGGAACAAATATATTACATTGCATTTTGGATTTGGAAATCCACCAAAAAGGACCCAGGATGGGTTACAATATCAATATAATACAGTGCTACAAAACAGAAACAGTAAATATAATTATCCCATTCCTCATCCCGTCTGTAGCATTATAACTGCGCAGCCTTATTAGTGTAGCATTAGTGTGAACAGCAGGATGGTGTAAGATGATTCCCAGTTTTGCTGCACTATAAATTTCGAGTACAGTGTGGTGAGTTCTACTTAGCATCACATGGCAAGTGCGACATAGGGGAATCCAGCGCCCATCATCTCCTCTCGCCCTACATGTCTCCTTTCTCTCTTTTTCTGATTTTGACTCCTGGTTTTCCTTCTTAATCCATCTTCCCCATCCCCTATTCTTGGGGATTTTACCCTCCATCCTGACTCCTTTGCCACTAAACGTCTTAGCTTAACCTCCTCTTATGGACTCTAACTATTTACTGTTCTGACTCGCCAGCATGGGGATAGGCTTTTGTTCTTGCTCTCTAGATGTTTCAGCTCTGTTCTTTCCCTTCGTGATCGTCAGCAGATAACTTGCACGTTCAATCTTTATCTCCTACGGTATCGCTTTGTCAAAATGGATACCTTTAGGAACCACTAGGCTATTGAACCCTGGTGCCCTTTCTGCCTGGGTCTCACCTCTCTCTTCCACAACTTTCCATCACAATCTCTTGCTGGGGCAGTTGCTTTTATCTGCCCTATTTGTAAGGCCTACTAAACTCCAATCATGGCTCAGCCCAAAATCCGCTTCCTGTGGCCCTACACCTCTTTTGCAGAGCGCCTATGGCTGAAATCCTGTTTGTAGGGCACGTCTACATTTCAAATTCACGCTTCTCACCTCCTTCCTGTCTTCTTTTACAGTTGCTAAGTAACCATACTGGGACTAATTTTATAACAGGGCATCTGTTTAAAAAAAAACAAACACAAAACATTTATTTATTTATTTATTTAACATTTCTTATATACCGCACTATTATCATCAGCGCGGTTCACATGGAACAAAACATATACATACAGGATAACTGTAGTGCATTTTACAAGTAACAGGGATTAGAGAACTTGGAAGAAACAAGGTAATCTAAATAAGCCATATACAATGAACTATATACAGTAAGCACAGTCGAAATTCACTAGATCTGATCATGTTGTGACTATTTCTCTAGGTAGGGTTTAGATTGGAAAATAACTTAAGAATAGGTAATGCTTGAGACTTTTCCTGAATTGTATTAGACTGGTTATGGCTCTCAATTCAGGTGGGAGGGTATTCCATGCTACTGGGGCATGAATGCTAAAGGCTCTTTTAGATGTTTCCTTGGTGTATTTGACTGTTGTTTTCTTAAAACATGCTTTTCTTATCCCTATTTTATAAATGCTTAAAAAGTCAAATGGAAAAATTGATCGTATCCAATAAATATGAAACTGCAGATGGAAAAACTTTGTTTTTAGTACCAATGTATTCACAGCCAGCAGGAATACAAACCAAATTGTTGATGTACGTAGCGCAGAAAGTGAGCACTCCAAAATTGATGTTGTTATCCACTTGGGTACAAATCACAGGGCTAGAAACAGCGCCTCTGCAGTTCAAAGGGACATCCAGACTCTGGGAGAGAAACTCAAGCCCATTTTTAACACTGTTGCATTCTCAGAAGTTCTACCTGTTCATGGTAAGTGGGCAGAAAGACTACATTGCATAAACAACTTTAATACATGGCTCCAGATCTGGTGCAAACAAGAAGGATTCAGATTTATAGGCGACTGGGGAAACAGATGGACCAACAAGAGACTATACTGTGCTGATGGACTACATCTGTCTGTCGCAGGGAAAAGAATCCTAAGTGAAAAATTCAGCCAGTATGTGGATATGCATTTAAACTAGAAAAAGGGGGTGACGGATGGGGAAGGACAAGTTCGGGACGTCATTCCCAGCAAAAGCAGAATAGCATCAGAAACAGCCACACTTTTAAACCACACATCAACAAAAAGTGGGAAGAAGTGGGCAGAACAAAATCAATGCAAAATACACGCAAGCCAGTTAAATGCTGGAAAGCAATGAACACAAATGCTGGAAGCTTAACCAACAAAGTTCCAAACCTGGAAGCCCTAATGGTGGAAATGGACTTGGACATTGTGGCCATTACAGAAACATGGTTTAATGAATCGCATGATTGGGATATAGCCATAGCTGGCTATAATCTATTCAGAAGAGACAGAGAAAGTGGAAAAGGAGGAGGGAGTAGCCTTGTATGTCAAAAGCAATATTAATTCTAGTTGTGGTCTATTTTAGTGAACGTAAAGTATCAACATGTATAAAGTCCATACGTTCAAAGAATCAAAGTTTGTAAAAAGCTTCTTTTTTATTTGTTTTTTTCTTCAGTGCTTTCAAAAAATATATAAACAGCCCAGGTTTTCTTCTCTAGTGTCTTATCTCAAGAAAAAATTTTTATTTAAAGGAAGAATCCCCGAGTGAACTAATTCAGTACAAAATACCCTTGTTTTAAACATATTTTGTACTGAATTAGTTCACTCGGGGATTCTTCCTTTAAATAAAAAATTTTTCTTGAGATAAGACACTAGAGAAGAAAACCTGGGCTGTTTATATATTTTTTGAAAGCACTGAAGAAAAAAACAAATAAAAAAGAAGCTTTTTACAAACTTTGATTCTTTGAACGTATGGACTTTATACATGTTAAAAGCAATATTAAAGCTACTGAAATGCAGGGTGCATGGGGAAAAGAAGAAGCGCTCTGGATTGTGTTGGAAAGAGGAGATGGCACTGTCATCCATACTGCTGTAGTCTACAGACCTCCGACTCAAATCGAAGAAATAGATAATGAATTGATTATAGATATTGCCAAGATAGCCACAAAGGGGAAAGTGATCATATTGGGTGACTTTAATCTACCCGATGTGGATTGGATTACTCCTTCTGCACATCTGGAAAGGAGCAAAAAAATTATCTGCCGTCATTTACTATGTAACAAAAGCTAATAGTTGACCTCCATGGTCCAATTTAATGAGCAACTTTGCTACTTTTTATAGACACAATTTTTAATTTATAGCTTTAAAAATGTACTTGGCTCCACAAACTGTGCATCTGTGACATAGCGCTGGGTTTCAAAGTAATAAGTCCTGAAGTTCTGCTTCAGGGAGTAATTCTTCTTAAATACTTCTCTGCAAATGCCGAAGGTCCTCTACAATTAATTAACTTAAGACATAACTTGACAGCGTTTCAAAATTCAGATGTTCTCTACCAAATCAGAGTGTTCTTTTTTGAAAAAATAATTTTGAAACATCAAAAGTGCCAATATGCTGAAAAACATTAACTTATACAGTGGCACAGCATTTTATTATTTGTCTTATATTTCATTTTTTTTTTTTTTTTTTTTAAACAACTTATTGAAAAACAAATCAGAGTCTGGACAGATCCGATAGACGGCGTGTTAGAGTCAGCTGTTCCTGACATCATTTCCTGATGCCGCGTCGGAGGAAGGTGCGGGTGGGGAGTGTACCTCAGACTCCCATACCAGTGTCCTCCGACTTACCTCAGAGGGCCGTGGTAATTGGCCCATTGGATTCTTTTAATCTCCAGGAACAAGCAGGAATGAGTCTTCACATATGGGTACGTCGGCGCCGACGGAGCCCGCACGGAAATGCTCCCCAGCATCCAATCAGAAAGCTTTTGGGAGCATCCCCCGCGCCTGCACGGTGACTTTCCGCCTTTCCCACTGCCTCTCCTCAGTTTTTCATTTTTCCGCGGAGCCAACAGGACGTACCTCCTGTCACCGCAGAAACATTTTTCTTTAATATCCTTATTTTCTTGTTTTCTTGTGGTCACGGCTGTCTTCCCGCCGACACCGGTACCGCCGGTGCCTTACTCTTCTCTTTTCTGACTTAGAGATACGATTTTTCCCTCAGTTTTTTCCTTTATCTCTTGAGGCCTACCAGGCCTTTCC
The DNA here is from genome assembly GCA_033557465.1 of Ichthyophis bannanicus. Lineage (NCBI taxonomy): Eukaryota > Metazoa > Chordata > Amphibia > Gymnophiona > Ichthyophiidae > Ichthyophis > Ichthyophis bannanicus. Next base: position 51,074,339 of record CM066046.1, read on the forward strand.
AACATGAAGCCTTCTTCCCCTAAGAAGTGCCTTCACTGTGGAAACTTAGTTTTCTTTTTAGACTCCAATGCCTGGTGTCTATCCTGTTTGGGTCCTGACCCTTTTTCCCCCGGTCTATCGGGCTATAGTATTGGGAGAAGACCTTCTCTTTTTCGGGTATCCCTCGATGCCGTTTTTTCCGCCTCGGGTGAGGACAGTGGTTTATTCTTCTCTCCAGGATCAGGTAACCCACAAACAGTCTGTTAAGACTAGCCAATCCTTGAAGGTAAGTCTCATGCCCAGCATGATGACGGCTCCGGCCTTGCCCTCAAGACCCCATTGGCATTAAGACCCCGGCGGGAGTCTTCGGGCTCCAAAGCATTTACGGGGTTTCAGGTTGTTCCTGGGGTTCACTCCTCACAGAACATACCTGAGCCGTGCTTGGGGGTGGTATCCGCTTCGAGTGGCACCGAGTGCTCCACTCTTCATCGAGGATCGTCAACTGGTGTCCTCGGTTCCTTCGGGGCCGATCAATATGACCTGGACTGGCTTTCCTGCATCCCAGCCATGCGCGGGGTTGGTACCGGCTTCGAGCGGTACCGCTCCCCCGGCATCGGCACCGGTGTCGAGTGCTCCACTCTTCACCAGGGATCGTCGTCTGGTGTCCTCGGTACCCTCTGGACCGATCGATCCGACCCAGGCTGGCTGTCCTGCATCCCAGCCCTGCGTGGGGGTGGTGCCGGCTTCGAGCGGTGCCAACCCCCCGGCATCGGCACTGGTGTCGAGTGCTCCGCTCTTCACCAGGGATGCTTGTATGCAAATGCTAGAAGTCTACAAAACAAGATGGGAGAGTTAGAATATATAGCACTAAACGAGAGGTTAGATATGATTGGTGTCGAGTGCTCCGCACTTCACCAGGGATGCTTGTATGCAAATGCTAGAAGTCTACAAAACAAGATGGGAGAGTTAGAATATATAGCACTAAACGAGAGGTTAGATATGATTGGAATATCAGAGACATGGTGGAAGGAGGACAACCAGTGGGACACTGTGATACCTGGGTACAAACTATATCGTAATGATAGAGCTGATCAAATTGGTGGAGGGGTTGCGCTCTATGTTAGAGAGGGCATTGAGTCAGAAAGGATTAAAGTTTTGCAAGAAACAAAATTTGCTGTAGAATATGGATTGAAATTCCATGTAAAAAGGGGAAGGCGATGGCAGTGGGGGTGTACTATCGTCCGCCTGGCCAGAATGAACAAATGGATGATGAAATGCTCAAAGAAATCAAGGAAGCTAGCAAAAGTTACAGTGCAGTAATAATAATGGGTGATTTCAATTACCCCGGCATAGACTGGGTCAGTGTCACAACAGGACATGCTAGGGAGATAAAGTTCCTAGATGAAATAAATGACTGCTTCTTGGAGCAGCTGGTTCATGAACCGACCAGAGGGGAAGCAGTATTAGACCTAGTCCTTAGTGGAACACCAGATGTAGTGCAAGAGATAAGGGTGTTGGGGCCACTTGGCAATAGTGATCATAGCATGATCAGCTTTGATTTAATTAGTGGAGGAGGGATAGTAAGGAAATCCACAGTACTACCCTTTAACTTTCGAAAGGGAGACTATGATAAAATGAGGAAAGCAGTTAAGAAAAAACTAAAAGGAGCAGTTGCAAAGGTTAAAGACGTACATCAAGCTTGGGTGTTGTTGAAAAATACTATCTTGGAAGCCCAGACCAGCTGTATTCCACGCTTTAAGAAAAGTGGAAGGAAGTCCAAAATACTGCCAGCATGGTTTAAAGGTGAGGTCAGAGAGGCTGTTGTTGCCAAAAAAGCATCTTTCAGGAAATGGAAAAAAGAGCCAAACGACGAAACCTGGAAACAGCACAAGCACTGGCAAGTCAAATGTAAGGCATTGATAAGGCAGGCAAAGAGAGAATTTGAGAAGAAGCTTGCTGCGGAAGCAAAAACGCGAAATAAAGACCTTTTCAAGTACATTCGTAGCAAAAAACCTGTGAGAGAGTCAGTTGGTCCATTAGATGATAAAGGGGTTAAAGGAGCACTAAGAGGCGACAAAGCGATAGCGGAGAGACTGAATGAATTCTTTGCTTCGGTCTTTACTGAGGAAGATGTAGGGATGTTACCCATGACTGAAGTGGTATTTAAAGGTGTGGAAGAATTGAAGGAAATATCGATACATCGGGAAGATGTCTTACAACTATTAGATAAACTGAAGAGTAGCAAATCACCTGGGCCGGATGGTATACATCCAAGGGTGTTGAAAGAACTGAAATTTGAGATTGCAGACCTGCTATCAGTAATCTGTGAACTGTCATTAAAATCATCTCTAATACCTGAGGATTGGAGGATCGCCAATGTAACACCAATTTTTAAAAAGGGTTAGAGGGGTGATCCGGGAAACTACAGACCGGTGAGCCTGACATCAGTACCGGGAAAAATGGTAGAAACCATCATAAAGAATAAAATTACTCAGCATGTAGATAGTCATGACCTAATGGGAGACAGCCAACATGGCTTTAGACAAGGAAGATCTTGTCTTACTAATCTGTTATGTTTCTTTGAAGGAGTGAATAATCAGGTGGACAAAGGTGAGTCGGTTGATATTGTGTATCTGGACTTTCAGAAAGCCTTTGACAAGGTCCCTCATCAGAGACTTTTGGCAAAACTAAAGAGTCATGGGATAGGAGGCAGTGTACTGTTGTGGATCAGGAACTGGTTAAAAGATAGCAGAGGGTAGGGCTAAATGGCCAATTTTCCCAATGGAGAAAGGTGAATAGTGGTGTACCCCAGGGATCTGTGCTGGGTCCGCTGCTTTTTGACATATTCATAAATGACCTGGAAAGTGGAATAACGAGTGAGGTTATCAAATTTGCAGATGACACAAAACTATTTAAAGTTGTTAAAACCCAGGAGGATTGTGGAAAATTGCAAGAGGATCTTGATAAATTGGAAGACTGGGCATCAAAATGGCAGATGGAATTTAATGTGGAGAAGTGCAAGGTTATGCACCTAGGGAAGAACAACCCAAACTATGGTTACACGATGCAAGGTTCCACATTAGGAACCACCACCCAGGAAAAAGATTTAGGCGTCATTGTGGATACCATGTTAAAACCCTCGGCCCAGTGTGCAGCGGCGGCCAAGAGAGCAAATAGAATGCTAGGTATAATAAGGAAAGGAATGGAAAATAAAACAAAAGATATTATAATGCCTCTATATCGTTCCATGGTGAGACCGCACCTTGAATATTGTGTGCAATTCTGGTCGCCGTATCTTAAAAAGGATATAGCGATTTTAGAAAAGGTTCAGAGAAGAGCCACCAAAATATTAAAGGGGATGGAAGGCTACTCCTATGAAGAAAGGCTAAAAAGGTTGGGGCTCTTTAACCTGGAAAAGAGACGGCTGAGGGGAGATATGATAGAAGTCTATAAATTAATGAACGGAGTGGAACAGATAAACGTAGATCGATTGTTTACCTTATCAGAATATAGAAAGACTAGGGGACATGCAATGAAGCTACAGGGTAAACTATTTAAGACTAATAAAAGAAAATATTTTTTCACTCAACGTGTAATCAAACTCTGGAATTTGTTACCGGAGGATGTAGTAAAGGCTGTTAGTGTAGCTGGGTTTAAAAAAGGTTTGGACAAGTTCCTGGAGGAAAGGTCCATAAACCATTATTAAGAAGGGACCCAGGATATCAATGCTTGAACCAATACAAGCATTGTGGAACCTGTGTCCCTTGGGGAAACTGCTAGGTACGTATGACCTAGATTGGCCACTGTTGGAAACGGAATACTGGGCTTGATGGACCTTGGTCTGACCCAGTATGGCATATCTTATGTTCTTATGATCGTCATCTGGAGTCCTCGGTACCTTCGGGGCCGATCGATATGGCCCAGACTAGCTTTCCTGTATCCCGGCCAGCCGCGGGGTTGGTACCGGCTTTGAGCGCTACCGATGCCCCGGCATCGGTGTCGGGTGTTCCACTCTTCACCGGGGTCCGTCATCGGGTTTCCTGGTCGGAGCCGATCGATACGCCCCAGATGGACTTCCCTCTATCTACGCCAGGCTTGGGGGGGTACCGGCTTCGAGCGGTACCGATACCCCGACATCGGCGCCAGTGGCAAGTGTTCCTCTCTTCACGGGGCATCGTCTTCGGACATCCTCGGTGCCTTCGTTACCGATCGATACGATTCCGATTGACTTTCATGTTGCGGCATCGCCGATACCACCATCAATGTCGGTGCCTTCTAGGCATGCATCGATAGCCTTGCTTCGATGCCCAGTCTAGAATCGATATCCAGTCTAGATGACTTGGTTCCGACGCGTCTCGGAACCGATCCATGCCGCTTCCGACTACGCAGTACCGAGGATAATCTCCAAAGCTCTCTGGTTACCTCAGTGCCGCTTCGGCGACCTCCGATACCTGCTCTGATGGCACCGATGCCGGTACCGGTATCGATGTCGATTCCTGCAGTTCCATCGGTGCCATCGATCCTCTCTATGCCTTGCTTGGAATCGATACCGGGTACCGAGGATGCAGTACTAACTGCCTCGAATCAGAACTGTCAATATCGTTCTCCATCTAGCAGCTCAGCCGACCCGGGAATAGTTCCTCTGGGAGATCCTTCTTTTCAGAGATTTCTCCTTGACATGGCAGCTTTTCTTGCCATTCCTATTCCTGGTCCTACCCTTACCCAAGATCCTGCAGAAAAGGGAACCATAATGCTTCCTTTACATCATTCCTTGCAGGACCTTCTTCTGAGGATTTGGGAATCACCTTTAAAGGTTCCTGCGCCTTCTACAGCCATGAATGTTCTGTATCAGGTGCCTCCCTCTCCGGGATTTCAGAAAAACCAACTTCCGCATCATTCCATTGTAGTGGAATCAGCAATGAGGAAGGTCAGAAGCAAGAAGAATTCTTCTTATCCACCAGGTCGTGCATCTAAAGCACTTGATGCCTTTGGACGTCAAACATTCCAAACTTCTATGTTGGCTTCAAGAATTATTTCATATATTTTTTATATGAGTCTAACACTTCAGGAGGTCACAGAGAAATTATCTCTTCTGTCTCCTTTTTTGTCAGAACCTAAGGCCTCTGACTATTCCTTGCTTCTTAATCATAGCAGGAATATCTCTTGGTTTCTTTCCCGTGCTTCCCTGGACTCTTTTGAGTCTGTTAGCAGATCCTCTGCTATTGCCATTGGAGCACGTCGTACAGCGTGGCTGCAAGCTTCAGACTTGAGCAGATGGGCACAACATACACTGGGTAACTCTCCTTGTACTGGAGAAAATTTCTTCAATAAAGAGGCTTTACGTCAGGTTGCTCATTGCTCCACTGACTTCCCTGGCTATGGAATCCATCCCAAGCCTTCTTTTTCCCCTGGACGTAGGAAATGTCCTACAAAACCTTCTTTCCCAAAGAGGAGGAAGTTTCATCCTTCTGCCCATCCTCCCGGTATACCCAAGCAAGGGACATCTCATCCTAGTCTGAAGTCTCCAGGCTCTAACCAGTCTACCCATAACCAGCACCCATAGGTTCCGGTGTATTGCAATATACAGTTAACTTCTTCTTAGCAGAAGTTTATTCTTCAAACCCTGCGCTGGGTTCTTTCTTTTCCAGTATGCTATGCTCTTGGGATACTTTTGTCCATGGGTTACACAATTCTCCCATTCTTACTACCACGAAGGGAGGTTACAACTATCCCATGATAGTTTCTGTCCCCATATGGACATCTTGTCCTTCAGCGGGCTTACAATATGGTAAGTCACTTTCCAAACCCCTCTCTTCCAGGGTTTCCCCTGCTTGAGTTGGTGCCATACTTCTTTTTTCTTTCCAGTGTAGACTGGTTGTCTTCCTTCAATGCTGAACAACTCATCAGGCAGGGGCGGAAATCTCTCCGCTACCTTTGTCTGTTTTCTCTCTGTTTCCATACAGGAGAATCCCCCCTATTGTTTTGTTCAGTTGCTGTCTATGCAGGAATTCCGGTGATTACTTTTATGCTCATTGCAACTACCTTGCATAATACTATTCACTGCAGCTTATCTTCTTCTAGCCATATCCTTTCCTAGGATGTGGCAACACACCTGACGTCTGTCAGTTTTATTCTATAATTCTCCTGCACAATGCTTTCTGCAATCTTCAGAGAAGCTTTCTATTATGGGCCCTTGCCACAGAGCATTGAACTTTGTCTCTGAGGGTCTTTCTTTACTGGAGACAAGTTTTTTTCTACGTGAATGTCCACGGAGTTCCCATTCTGACCGGAATATACTCCTGTTCCTTACAGATTCGCATCATGTTTTCTACTCCACTGGGACAACGCATACTCTTTTACCGTACATGATACCCCTGAATCCCTTGGCTGGGTCACTCTGGTATCTTCGTCTATGCGTTCTTCTTGTCCTTCGGACATTTCAGAGTCCTGCAGTACAGCTGACGTATTCTTGCCAGACTGCTGTTATCCTCTAATTTTCACGCAACCATACTGGTTCTTCCACTGACCTACTTTCCTGCTCCACAGAAATAGATTCTCTATATTTCTTCAGGTGGGTTTCACCCCATATTATTGGACCATCACATTCCCCATGTGAATGTTTTTCTGTGGCTCAGTTGCAGGCATGTATTCTTAAGATTATTTTCATGTATGTATGTGTCCTATGCATACATGTTTTTGTACCTTGTCTGGGCATATATACTCCCATATGTATCGATATGTAGGTCTTTCCGTATATAGATATATATATATATATGCGCATATTGGGAGATGTCCATGGCACCCTATGTCTTACCTATCCCCCTGACTGTCGGTGCTTAGGTTTTTATTTTTCTTATGGGGTCCAGACAGTCACCTTGCCTATTATCATGCGGCTCAGTAACTGGGACTGGTTATACTAACCATTGCTGCTGTGACGTCAACAGCTTCTATTTTTGTTATACATCTCCCTATCTATGCAGTCTCATACTTCAATGTCTTCCTATCTCTTACCAGATAGGAAAGACAGTATACATCTTCAGTATTCCTGAGTTCACTTCTGTTCTCCTTGGGAATAGGGGCTTTTTTCCATACCCTCTCTTCCCTTCCGGACTGGGCTAATTTTCCAGATCGGTCAGTCTTCTTCGTTTGGTCCTCAATGTCTATGTCTCTGTACCTAAACGAGTTCTCAGCTTTTCCCGTAAAAGCTTCTCATTGGATACCTGCCGATCTTCTCCTGCCCCGGTGGACACCTGGGTCTCCTGCCCATTCCGGATTGGAACTTCTCCTCACTGCTGTGGAGTTACCTTGAAGAGTCCGCTACTGCATCTACAGTCTACTTCCTACAATCCAGTAGGTAAGCTCTATATTGTGCTAGTTCATTAAATATTTTAATGCTACTTGACATACATTCTAAAGACTTTTTTCCCTGTAGTCTTTAGATTCGCTGTTCTTCTACAGCTCTGCTCTATTCAACTCCTACCCCCCATCCCCCAGGGGATGCCGGAGATCCAGATTTGGGAAATGCCGTCCTGTCCAGGGATACGCATTTTATGGGATCTCCCCTGGCACCCACAGCTAGGGAGTCCCCATATGTGAAGACTCATTCCTGCTTGTTCCTGGAGATAGCACAGTTACTTACCTGTAACAGGTGATCTCCGGAACAGCAGGAATTAGTCTTCACAACCCACCCACCTCCCCTAGGAGTTGTATCGGTCTATTTCCTTTCCTCTTCTCTCCTTCTGTCTCAGCTATGAAACTCAACTGAGGAGAGGCAGTGGGAAAGGCGGGAAGTCACCGCGCAGGCGCGGGGGATGCTCCCAAAAGCTTTCTGATTGGATGCTGGGGAGCATTTCCGTGCGGGCTCCGTTGGCGCCGACGTACCCATATGTGAAGACTCCTGCTGTTCCGGAGATCACCTGTTACAGGTAAGTAACTGTGCTTTCGTCAGCCACAATCGGGGCGGGAAGCCCGGCTTTGTGTATGCTGTACCCTCGGGCAGTGATCAGACACCCCCCGGAAGTGAGGAGACCGCCGAAGCTAGCATGTCCTGGGGAGCGGTCTAGTGGCGAGGACACTGTGGGGCCCTGTGTAGGTGCCTCTCCGGAGTTGCTGCGGTCACCATTAAACGTGTTGGTGAGTGGTCAAGTTACCTCGTGAGTTTCTTATGACCCGGGAGCGCTTGGAGTCCAGCAGCTGACGGCGGAAGTAAGCGGAGTAGTTTCTGCACCGGTACTGGCTCCTGATATGGCTGCTGTTTCAGTTGAGCATATGCCTTTTACCTTTGAACTGCAGAGACTGGAGCAATTTACATTAGAAGCCATCTGGTCGGCGATTAAACAACTTGGAGAGGCTGTTGTCCCTCAGGTCCAAAGCTTGCAAGCTCAGGTGGCGGTGGCTAAGAGGTCCTGTTCCTCAATTTCTGAGGCCATCGACGTTTTGAAGTCTACAGTATCTGAGTCCTGTGGTCTTGTGGAGCGTTTGGATTCACGGACGGAGGCCTTGATGAAGGACTTTAGTAATTTGAGAAGCCGGATGGAAGCCTTGGATAATTATTCTAGACTGACTAATTTACGTATGATTAATTTTCCCAAAGTGGCTGGTATTTCTGCTAAAGATATGTTTAAAACCTATTTGTCAGATGTGCATGGTGTGTCTTCTGAGCTTTGTCCACCATTGGTTAAGATACATTACATCCCTACGGGTCTTAATGTTTCTTCAGATTTTGCTGTACCTAGTGTACAAGATTCAGACGTATTAAATGTTGCAGCTATGTTAGAGTCATCAGAAATAGAGGCAGTTACCCCGGCTACCTGTTTAATAACCTTTGCCTTGGCATCTGATAGGGAATGGTTTCTGAAAATGTTTTTCAAGAAGAAAAATGCTGTGTTTAAAGGTTGCTTTATCCGTATGTTTCCTGATTTGGCTCGAGAAACCCAAAGGCATAGGAAAGAATTTTTAATTCTGCGTCCAAGGGTGTCTCAATTAGGTGGGCCATTTCATCTGGTTCGGAAGGCTTAGAGCTAGCCTACAGCACCTGGTATTCCCAGGAGGTCACCCATCCAAGTACTAAGCAGGCCCAACCCTGCTTGGCTTCCGAGATCAGACTAGATCGGGCACACTCAGATGAACCAGATGAAATGGCGTTGGACTTTTGAGGCAGTGCTCTTTGAAGCTGAAAGTTACAGCGTTAGAGACGTCAGATAAACGTCTTTATATTTATTATTCAGATAAATAACGGATTATTACTTTCTTTACCGAATGATTGATTGTTTACTATTAAGATTATTTCTATCTCTTCTAGATGTTCAATCAACTGCCTTCGGTGCAAGTTGTCCCGTTTTGGAAAATCTTATTCCTTATGGAAATTGAAAAAAAATTGTTCTCTGAATTTTAAAGAAAATTAAAAAATTGTAAAAATATTGTTTTGGATAAATTTAACTTTTTTGGAATAATATCTTAAAATATTGAAGTTAGGTACGAGATTTTTAAATTGATATTTCGAATCCTAAAAAAGTACTTTTTTGGATATAGTTTTCTAGGTAATTGTACTCTATTAAATTGGAAGGGGGAAGCCTGTGATGCAAGAACATTTGAAGCTCTGTCCTATGGTGACACTGTTCGCCAAATGAATGGTGTGAGCATTTACTGAGGCCTATATATACTTACCCTGGGTAATACTTTTGTATCGTATAGATTAAATATCGATTAGATTGAGTAAGGTGAGGGTGGTGAAAGGAAGTGTTGTTGGTGTTATATAGATATTTTTCCTTTCTCCAGGACCAAGCAGGAAGTCAGTCCTCACTTAGGGGTGACGTCGCCGACGGAGCCCTCGCGGAGCAATTTCCCCAGCTTTCGAAGAAAGCCTTTGGGATTGCAGCACGCATGCGCGGTCCCCTTCCCGCCCGAGGGTGCCATCTTGCTCAGTCTTCTTTTTTCCGCGGAGCCCTACAGACGTAGTTTATCGCCGCTGAAAAAGTTGATTAATTTCTTTAGTTTGTTTTTCTCGGTTCGCGTGTCCCCGCCCGGCCTCGATAAATTCGAGTCCGTCCTTATTTAACCTTTTTTGTTTCAGTTTTTGTTCCTAACTGGCGTTCCCGCCCTTTTCCTTTTCACCCCTGGCAGCGCGGTCTTTCGACCTTGCCGGGGCTCTTTTCCCCCCGATGGCTGCCAGCGGGTTTAAAAAATGTGGTCATTGTTCCAAACTGATGTCCCTCACGGACACGCACGACTTCTGCTTCCGTTGCCTCAGACCCAACCATGACTCAACGGATTGCGGTCCGTGCAGCAGACTGTCCTCAAAGTCTCTGAGGAGTCGGCAGTCACAAAAGGAACGTATCTTCTCTGACCCCGAGTCCGGTCAGGCTCGGACCTCATCAGAGGCTTCGACGTCTCGGGGCTCCGGCCACGAGCAGCGTCTGAGTTCCTCTGAGCGGGGGTCCCCCGACCGGGAACATCGTCGGAGGAAGAAGTTTGCTCGGGCGGCGTCGGAGGACGCGCCTGGTCCCTCGATGGCCGGGTCGCTTAGCCCTGTCAGCCGCCCTGAGCCCTCAGAGACGGAGAGGCCTTGCAAACTCCCTCGTCTAGAGGTGGAGCCGTCTGGACACGTGAGTGCTATAGTCCTCCTAGACTCCCCTCCGGAACCGATGTCGGGCCCGACGCCGTCGGGGCCCGAGTCGGAGGCTGCCGGGGCCTCTGAGGTGGGTCTCAGATTGACATCCTTGGAGCGCAGTCTCTCTGCCTTCCTGGACCAGCAGCGGGCATTGATGACCGGCTTCGCCAGTGCATCTGCCCTGACCACCGGGACGTCGACGCCCAAGTCGACACCGGCGGCCGAGCCGATCCTCGAGTCCACACGTGATCGAGCCGATCCTCGGTCGAGGTCTCCCTCGGCTTCCCGTTCGGGACCGAGGTCGTCGGCATCAGGGCGAACCCTCGCCCGCACGGACCCTCTCGACTCCTCCACGGAGGCGTCGGGCTGGGACACGGACGGGGACGAATCGCCGGGTTCTTTTCAGACCCGGTGTGTCCCCTCCGACTCGATCCCCTCCGGAGGATACCCGCTTCTCCGACTTTGTGAGGGGTATGGCCGAGGCTTTGGCCTTCCCCGCGGATCCCGAGGAGGAGCCCCGCGCCGAAGAGCTCGAGGCTCTCCAGTATGACTCTCCCCCGAAGGAGGCCTTTACTGTACCGGTTCCCCCTATGCTGGAGCGGCTCCTCTTTCGCATGTGGGAATGCCCGGCGTCGACGCCAGGGCTGAGCAAGCGGGTCGATTCGCTGTATCGAGTCCGCAAGAGTCCCGGGTTCCAGAAGGCGCAACTACCGCACCATTCCTTGGTGGTGGAATCGGCCATGCATCGACTAAAGAGTCAAAAGATGCACTCCTCGGTGCCTCCGGGTAAGGAGGCCCGGAACCTGGATGCCCTCGGGAGGAAGTGCTTCCAGGGCTCCATGCTGGCCTGCCGTGTCCAGACCTACCAGCTGTACATGGGCATGTTCCTCCGAGACCTGGCGAAAGAACTCGCCGGGTTCTCGGCTGGTCTTTCCGAGGAACCCTTGCAGGGGTTCCAGACCTTATCCGATCGTATTCGAGAGTGCTCGAAATTTATCTCTCGAGCGGCATACGATGGCTTCGAGGCGTCGGCCCGAGTTGCGGGAGCCGACATCGCTGCCCGCCGATAGGCCTGGCTTCAGTCATCCGACCTCGAGCCATGGGTGCAGGACAAGCTGGTCGATGTCCCGTGCAGAGATGAAAACCTCTTTGGGAAACCCATGGCTGATAAGGCGGCGGAACTCGAGTCCGAGACTCTCACCAGGACTCGCTTATCCAGAAAGACCTCTACTCCCTCACAAAAGGGGAAGGACTCGGGGAAAAAGCCTTTTTACCCGAGGAAGGTGCCCGCCTATAAGCATCAGCGCATTCAATACCAAGCGTCTGCAGCCCCCAATCGGGGCCCGCAGGCTAAGAGTCAGGGCAATGGGTCCCGTAAGCCGAGGGCCCCTAAACCCACTTCGCAGCCCCCTGCTCAGCAGGGTGGGGGTTTTTGACTATGCCAGCATAGCCCCTCTACCCTGCACGGGGGGCAGGCTGTTCCACTTTGCCCACAGGTGGTCAGCCATAACCTCCGATTCCTGGGTGCTGCAGGTGGTTCAAAAGGGCTACCTCCATTTTCACCAGGTGCCTCCTCCCCAGGGGAGCCTTCAAGGCCCTCTCTGCACAGGGACTTACTCCTTCAGGAGCTGCAGGGGCTGCTGGGGGAGCAGGCTGTGGAGCCAGTACCCCAACACCTCTGGGGCCAAGGGTTCTACTCGAGGTACTTCCTCGTGCCAAAGCGGTCAGGAGGCCTCAGACCCATCCTGGACCTACGCGCCTCCAGCAGGGAGATTGGCTATGCTCCTTGGACCTAAAGGATGCCTATACCCACATCCTTATCCATCCGGACCACCGACAATATCTGAGATTTGTGGTGGCGGGAAGACATTATCAGTACCGCGTGCTGCCCTTCGGGCTGGCGTCCGCTCCCAGGGTGTTCACAAACTGCCTGACAGTGGTGGCGGCCTTTCTGAGGCTTTAAGGCCTCTTCGTCTTCCCTTACCTGGACGACTGGCTCATACGGGCACAGTCCTCCGTAGAGGTCACTCAGGCCACTCAACGCACAGTGGCTTTGCTTCAGCACTTGGGCTTCGTCATAAACTTCGGAAAGTCCACGCTGCGCCCCTCTCAGGATCTCGAGTTCATAGGGGCACGGCTGGACACTCTGCGGGCTCGTGCCTTCTTGCCCCCGGAGTGAGCCAACAGGCTCATTACACTGGCCGGCAGGTTCCACAGCGCATCCCCAGCACCGGCCCGGAGCTTCCTGCAGCTGCTCGGTCATATGGCCTCCACGGTCCATGTCACCCCGAATGCCCGCCTACATATGCGGCCTGTTCAGTGGGGCCTTCGCACTCAATGGCATCAGGCCACAGGGAGTCTGACGGACCTGCTACAGGTCTCTGACCGTCTGGTCGCCTCTCTGCAGTGGTGGCTTCATCTGCCCAACCTACTGCTTGGCATGCCCTTTCAGCCTCCCACACCCTCCCAGGTGCTCACGACAGATGCCTCTCTCCTGGGATGGGGAGCGCATTGCCGGGGAGCACGCACCCAAGGCCTTTGGACCCCTTGGGAGGCGGCTCAGATAAACTTCCTGGAGCTGCGGGCGATCCGCCTAGCTCTGCCGACTTTTGCTCACCTCACTTCTCGTCAGTCTGTACTGGTGCAGACGGACAATCAGGTCGCCATGTTCTACGTGAACAAACAGGGGGGCAGGGCTCCCTCCTTCTCTGTCAGGAGGCCCAGAGACTGTGCTCGTGGGCAGTCGACCACGACATCCTCCTCAAGGCTGTTTACCTGCCCGGACAGGACAATTGCCTGGCCGACAAACTGAGCCGGATTCTGCAGCCACACGAATGGAGGTTGAACCCCTTAGTTGCCCGGCAGATCTTCCACTGGTGGGACCTCCCCACCGTGGATCTTTTTGCCAGTCCTCTGAACCGGCAACTGCACAGGTTCTGCTCTCGGCATCTGCATCCTCTCAGGGTAGCGCCGGATGCTTTCCTCATCTCGTGGTCTACGGGCCTACTGTATGCCTTCCCTCCCACACCACTTGTGTCCCGGACGCTGTTCAAAGTTGTCCAGGACAGGGCCTCCGTGATTTTGGTAGCGCCCAGGTGGCTGAGACAACCCTGGTTCCCTCTGCTCCTGCAGTTAGCGGTGGACACCCCTCTTCCTCTGGGGTTTCAGCCCGATCTCCTGACCCAGGATCAGGGCACTCTTCTACACCCCAACCTCCGGGCCCTTCATCTGATGGCCTGGCTGCTGAAAGGGTAGTCCTAGCTCCGCTCTCACTTCCTCCGGAGGTGGAGGCTGGCGTCCCGGCGACCTTCCACCCGGAAATCTTACGCCCTTAAATGGCGCCGCTTCTCGGTCTGGTGTTCTCAGCGCTCTGAGGACCCCTTCGCCTGCTTAGTATCGGTGGTACTGCAGTACTTGCTTCACCTCTCCGATCTAGGCCTCAAATCCAATTCAGTCAGAGTCCACCTCAGTGCTCTCTCTGCCCATCACGCGCCGGTGGAGGGCCAACCTATTTCCTCGCACCCCTTGGTGGCGCGTTTCCTCAGGGGCCTGCTCCTGCTTAAGCCCCCGTTGAGCCCTCCAGCTCCGGACTGAGACCTCAATGTGGTTTTACAAAGGCTTACTTGCCCACCTTTTGAACCCATGGCTACCTGCTCCCTTCGTTTCCTCTCATGGAAAACTCTCTTCTTGGTGGCCCTTACCTCCGCTAGACGCGTTAGTGAACTACAGGCCCTAGTGTCGGAGCCCCCTTACCCTAAGTTCTACAACAATAGGGTTGTCTTACGGACGCACCCTAAGTTTCTTCCGAAGGTGGTTTCCTCTTTCCACGTCAATCAAGAGGTGGTTCTTCCGACCTTCTTTCCCAGGCCCCATAACAGCCGAGCTGAGACTGTTTTGCATACCCTGGACTGTCGAAGAGCCTTGTCTTTCTACCTTGATCGTACGCGTGAGCACAGAAAAGCTGCTCAGCTTTTTGTATCTTTTGACCCCAATCGGCTGGGGGTTCCTGTCTCCAAGCGTACTCTGTCCATCTGGGTAGCTGACTGTATCGCCTGGGCTTATGGGGCAGTCGGCCTCTCCTTAGAGAGTCGAGTCACGACCCACCGTGTCAGAGCGAAGGCTGCGTCAGTGGCTCATCTCCGCTCTGTTCCATTGGCAGACATCTGCCGGGCCGCTACTTGGTCTTCAAGCCAGACTTTTGCAGCTCATTACTGCCTGGAGAGGGAGTCCCGCAGGGACAGTGCTTTCGGACAGGCAGTCCTCCACAATCTCTTTGAGGTTTAGGCAGCTCCTACCCTCCGGCCCCGATGTTTGCCTACCGGCCGGATGCGTATTCAGAGAAGATTCCTTCTTTCTGTGCTGTTGAGCTTTGGGGAGCTCATTTTTAACTTAAGGCCTCCGGTAGCCTTGAGCTTGGGAGTCCCATAAGTGAGGACTGACTTCCTGCTTGGTCCTGGAGAAAGAGTAGTTACTCACCTGTAACAGGTGTTCTCCAGGAGCAGCAGGAATCAGTCCTCACTACCCTCCCTCCTCCCCTTGGAGTTGCAATCATTCTGTTTTTGCTGTCTTCGCTATGTCATCTGACTGAGCAAGATGGCACCCTCAGGCGGGAAGGGGACCGCGCATGCGCGCTGCAATCCCAAAGGCTTTCTTCGAAAGCTGGGGAAATTGCTCCGCGAGGGCTCCGTCGGCGACGTCACCCATAAGTGAGGACTGATTCCTGCTGCTCCTGGAGAACACAGGTGAGTAACTACTCTTTCGGCAGTGATTTCTAGTTAGACATATTCAGTATGCCATGAAAGGAGAAGTGCTACTGATAGGTGATTTCAATATGCCGGATTTTGATTGGCACATCCCTGCTGTAGTGTCATCTACACTAAAGTAAAGAGTTCCTGGATTCTCTATAGGCAGAACTATTCCAGCAACTGGTAACAGAACCCACACATGAAGGGGGCCATACTGGACTTTGGTGTTCACCAATCGGGAAAGCGTTTCTGATTTTATAGTGGGAGATCATCTCGTATCCAGTAATCACCAGATGGTGTGGTTCAGTATTAGAACTAGGGCTGATAAAATTCATTCAAAAGTGAGGGTCTCAGACTTTAGAAAAACTAACTTTGCCAAGATGGGACAATACCTCAAGGAGTCGTTAGCAGGATGGAAACAGCTGGGGGATGTAGAAAAGCAATGGGCAAAACTGAAAGGAGATATTTTAAGGGCAACAAACCTTTTAGTTAGACAGGTAAATAAATGTGAAAGAAAAAGGAGGCCACTATGGTTCTCAAAAGAAGTAGCTGAAAAGGTGAAGAAAAAGAGGGTGGCCTTCATAAAATACAAGAGATCACAGAGAGAGAGAAAGACAAGCATCTATATTTGGAAAAAGAGAATCTAGCAAAGTAATCAGGAAAGGAAAGATATACAAAAAGAAGAAATAGCTATTGCAATAAAAGGGGGGATAAGACATTTTCAGATATGTTAGTGAGAGGAGGAAGGGCAAAAAAGGTATTGTCAGACTCAAGGCTGAAGGGGAGGAATATGTTGAAGCTGATGAAGATAAATTAGAATTGCTTAACGAATATTTCTATTCTGTTTTCACAGATGAAGGAATAGGAGCAGGGCCTCAGAAAACATCCACAAATAAGAACAGAAGTGACAGGGATCTTGAACGACTGTGTTTGTGAGGAACTAGATTAACCAAAAGTAGACAAAGCAATGGGACTGGATGCGATACATCTAAGAATATTGAAGGAACTTGGGGACGTTCTAGCTGCTCCACTGACTGACCTTTTCAATGCTTCTTTAGAGTCGGGAATTGTCCCAGAGAACTGGAGAAAGGCACATGTGGTCCCTTTAAACAAAAGTGGAATTCCTGCATCCTGCTAGACCAGTCTAGACTAGTGGGCTGTGTCCCCCTGCCAGCAGATGGTGAAACAGAGAAACATTTCTGAAGTTTTGTGACTTTTGCATGCCACTATCACTTGAATGTCCAAGCTCGAGAAGCAGTTTGCCTCAGAGCCTCTATCTTGGCTGCAGTTTTTTCTTCCCGCCCTGGAGTGGTTTAGGTATGGTACTCCCCACTAGTCTGGACTGGTCTAGCAGGATGTATTTGAAAAGAGAAATTTTACTGAGCAATAATTTCCTTTCCTGGAATCCTGTTTGACCAGTCCAGGACCTGCTCCTCTAAACTGTTTAGTCCGTCACCTAGCTAAGACTCTTTTTACATATCAGTGACATTGCTGTATCTCATCATGTACATACTTTCTTAGCCTGTGGGTCCTGTTTCACATTGTTCAATTTAGCTTGTTATAAGAATTATTTGTTTATGAACTAATTTTTGGTCTGGTTTTGTACTTCCTTGGCTGTTT
Source organism: Ichthyophis bannanicus (assembly GCA_033557465.1). Lineage (NCBI taxonomy): Eukaryota > Metazoa > Chordata > Amphibia > Gymnophiona > Ichthyophiidae > Ichthyophis > Ichthyophis bannanicus. The sequence continues at coordinate 51,091,292 of CM066046.1, forward strand.
GAAGTCCTGCTGCTTGTTATGGTTATACTGAAGCTTCCCTTGGGGGATGGGTTTTTATATCAAGAGTGATGTCACAAAGCTTCAGGAATTTTTCTCTGTCTCACCATCTGCTGGCAGGGGGACACAACCCACTAATCTGGACTGGTCTAGCAGGATTCCAGGAAAGGAAATTATCAGTAAGTAAACATTCTCCATAAGGATGAGATTAAAAACTAAAGGCCGGTTAGTCTAACCCCTGTGGTGAGTAAATTATTGGAAATGCTGCTAAAAGGGAGGATAGTGAGGTTTCTGGAGTTCAATGGATTGCAGCATCCAAGGCAGCATGGGGTTACCAGTCAGGTCTTGTCGATGTGATGTACTTAGATTTTTGTAAAGTTTTTGACATTGTTCTGCACAGGCGCTCAGTTTGTTTATATCTTATGCCTTCAGGCATCCTGTGTGGTGATTGGGTCCAGCTGGGTCAAGTCCATGCTCATACAAATAGTATTTGGCATAAGATAAGTGTGATTTGATAAACTGCAAGATGAGCGTGCTGAGTTTATAGCAGTGAGGTGCTGAGTTTACAGCATTGAGATATTTTTGCGAGGTTATTGCTCTTTGATACGGTGGGGGAGTTTTTTAGGATCCTTGATATTAATGTGCCAGTCTCAGACTTAGATTGATAGTTCATTCGAACGGGGAGAGCAACAGCAGCAGAAGCCATGATCGGGGAGTGTGGGCGGGAGCTTCTTCTCACCTCTACCTGCCAATCACCTGCCCTGCACAACGGCTTGAAAACCGCCGCTCAGGAGGCAGACCTGCGCCTGAGGGCCCTTTGGCATGGCCTTAGGCATGTGTCCGTGGCGATTGATCAATCTCGTACAACAAAAGCTGTAAGTGTATTGGTATTTTATGGTTGTAATCTGCCATTCCCTTCCCTTTTGCTTCATCTTTTCCTTTCCAAAAATCAACGGGTTATTAGAGCAATCAAAACCACAATCGCAAGATATTGCTCCACTGTCTTACTATATCAAAGTACTGAAAAAATTCAGGGAACGGGTCTCAGACTTAGTCGGGGAAAAGCCTAAAAGGAACTGTGCCTTTAGGACTATTGAACCCCTGTGTTGCATCAATGACCCGATATACATCCCATCTCTAATTACAAAAATTGTTTTCAAACGAGCTAGAAATTCTGAAATCAAGTATATTTGTAATGAAGAAAATCCAAAATTATAGCAAAATGCTTATCTGTGAGCTGTGTTCTAAATTCTGTCCCAACGCAAATCAGCAGCGCCAGTGCGTTTCACCGCTGAAGCGGTTTCTTTGGGGGATTTTCAAAGAGGTTTATACACTCGATACTGACATGCAACTGTTTGTCCCAGTAAGCTCTATGCAAAGAAACAAAAAGGTTCTATCAGTGTACATTGTGCCACATCAGAATTAATTCAAGTCAACGCAAGTTTCTCGTAGATACATTCCAGCAGCAAGAGAGCAAAAAACCATACCTCCAAAAATGACCCACTGAACTCGTCTTCATTCAGAAAGACGCCAACGCATGCGCGATGGATAAGCAGAGGCTGGCTTTTATTTCCCCTTTTATATACGTATATAGTATATAGTTAACCCCGTTATCCAAGTTTGTACTCCTGTTCGATGTAAAACCTGACAGCTTGTTGTTATGGTCGTTAAGTTATGATGTAAACCACGCTGATACTAAATAGCGCGGTATATAAGAAATTGTAATAAATAAATAAAATACGAAGGAATGGTTTTAAGCAATGGCCTTAAAAATGAATCAAGATAGGTTGATACAGGTTCCAACACTGATCCCCTGGTCGAGACGATGGGGCGTCCCGGGGGATTGTCCAAACGTTTGTGAATCTTGGGTACCAAATAAAATTTGGCTAGCGGCGGACTCTGCACATTAAGATATTGCCATTCTTTTTTCAAAATCAAACGGTCATGTAGAGCCTGAGTAGTTAACTCTTTAATACGTTGCTGCAATAGAGATGTGGGATCTTGTTCCAAAATCATGTATGTATTAACATCAGACAACTGTCTATTAGCCTCAGAAAGATATTGCTCTCGGTCCTGCACCACTATAGCCCCACCCTTATCGGCTCGTCTGATTACCAAGTCTGGATGGGATAAAAGGGACTGTAGTGCCGTTCTTTCGTTCTTCGACAGAGTATTATACACTCCCTCCTTGTTCCAATTGTGAGACATATTTAAGCACCAGATCCCTAAAAAGGAGCAAAGATGAATGAATAGGACCCGGAGGATTCCATGTCGATACTAAAGGTAAAGGCACACGATCTAATGAAACTGGAGCCGGCCCAATTGGAGCATTCAATGAGGAAAAATAAATCTTCAAGTTCAACTTCCGAATAAGACTCTCAAAATCTACTCGAAATTGAAACCCATCATGATAAATTCTTGGTACATAGGATAATCCTTTATTTAAAAGTTGTAATTGTTCCACAGTCAAAAAATGCGATGAGATATTAATAACTAACGAACCCGTTTCTGAGGTTCATGCTAAAGCTGTGTCTTGTGCCGTGTGGCACCTCAGCCTGGTGGTTTGTTTTTTTCTTTCATATCTCTTGTCTTTTTCTTTTTGGAATCGTCGTCCCCCTCGGTTAAAAAATCATCTTTTGAGCCCTTGCTGGAGTCCGAAGAATAGGAATCTCCTGACGTATCTTCAAAATTCACCCGCTTCCGTTGCAATTTTTCTTTTCTCTTTTGGTTCATCCACAGGTAAACGTACCCCGTGGTATAATCAGCATTGTCACGTGCCAATTTAGACAATTTGATCTTTTTAGTGTCTTCCTTAACCTTCTCCAATTGTTTTTTACTCTCTTCAATATGTTTAGAGAAAACATTGGGAGCTAGTGAACTCTTCAAGTCACTAATATGTACATCTACTCCCGATTTTAAAGTTGTCATTGTGGTCTTGGTCATATCTACTATCAGCACCATCAAGTCCCTCGAACATTTATTAAGATTTATTGATTCCAGCGATCCACAAAGGAAGTATCAGTGTTATACATTTTCGGCTCCTTGTAAATACGAAGGCCCCGAGGGATCTGTTGTTGCTTAAGATATTCAATTAAGGAAAAACGATGCAATTCCAACTTAACAAGGCGTTTCTGAATTTTATAAACGGAATCCCAATCCACTTTCAAACTGTAGTCCTCATTATCTCCTTCAGATGAAAACGGTGTAGTCTCCTTGCATATATCTGAAATATAATCTTCCGTGAAACTCAATGTGTTCCATGACCCTTCCATTATTGTATTACACAACCAAAAATCAACGGGTTATTAGAGCAATCAAAACCACAATCACAAGATATTGCTCCACTGTCTTACTATAACAAAGTACTGAAAACATTCAGGGAACGGGTCTCAGACTTAGTCGGGGAAAAGCCTAAAAGGAACTGTGCCTTTAGGACTATTGAACCCCTGTGTTGCATCAAGGACCCGATATACATCCCATCTCTAATTACAAAAATTGTTTTCAAACGAGCTAGAAATTCTGAAATCAAGTATATTTGTAATGAAGAAAATCCAAAATTATAGCAAAATGCTTATCTGTGAGTTGTGTTCTAAATTCTGTTCCAACGCAAATCAGCAGCGCCAGTGCGTTTCACCGCTGAAGCGGTTTCTTCGGGGGATTTTCAAAGAGGTTTATACACTCGATACTGACATGCATCTTTTCCTTTGACTATCACTGTGTCTCTTATTCTGTCCTATCTTATAAATGACGTTCTTTTCTTATTTTCCGTAACTTTAATATTGTATTGTAAACCGCTCTGATGCTTCAAATGTAATAATAAACATAAACATAGCTGAGACATGATGGACCATGGTTTTGAGATCCCTTTTTCTCTCTCCCGAGTGATTCAGTTATCTCTGGGAACAGCAGGAATGTAGTCTTCACATATGGGTATCATCAGCGTCCAATAGGAATGCTTTTGGGAGCATCCCTCAGCACATGCACGCTGCCTTCCCCCCTTCCCAACTGTCCCTCTTCAGTTCTTCGTTTTCCGCGGAGCCGACAGGTCACATACATACCCTGTCACCGCAGAAAATTTCTTCTTTAAATTTGTTTTTCTTGTGGTCGTGCCTGCCTCCGCTCGACGCTTACCGGCACCGCCGGTTCTCTTTTCTTCTTTTCAAAACAAAAAATATATATATACTTCTGAAGAGTTTCTCTTCAGAAACTTTATCTTTTTGGTGCTAGGCGCCATTTTGGGCATTAGGCCCCATTTTCCTGAAAAATAGAAAAACCAGCTAGTGGTTTTAAAAAATATACTAAGTGTGGCGGTACCATTTCCATCACCGACACCCATGACTGGTGTCTCAAATGTTTAGGCCCTGACCATTCTCCATCGGAGTGTTCCTCTTGTATGGGGATGACTAAAAGAGGAAGACAGAACCGGGCTGCAAAGCTCGGTACCCTATTTTCTTCAGATGCCGATGTCCATTGCATCGACGTCTTCCAGAGCCTCGTCTTCCTCCCATGGATCTCAGGTAACTAAACATAAGAGCCAGTCCTCAAAGGGTAGATCTCCTTCCAAGCATCGAGAAGCCATTGTCATTGCCCTTGAGGAAACTATACCAGCAAAACAGCCCCAGCGGGAGGCTTTGGCCTCCAAAGCACTAACGGGCTCCAGGATGTTCTCGAGGCCTCTACCTCGGCAGAACTACTGGTGCCATGCTCAGGGGTTCCAGCTGCTTCTACCGGTACCAACACCCAGGCATCGGCAGCATCGATAGACCAGAGATTCCTCACTATCGAACACAGTCTCGCAGCTCTCCTTACAGCTGCGGTACCGCTGACACCGCTACCGACCGCTTCAACGGGGACCAGTACTGACGGTACCGGCCCCGGTGGGAATTCTGCCCATGCCGACTTCTTTGGGCATCAACAGATCGGTACCGGACCAACTCGGTGCCGACTTCGATCGATACCGATACCGTGCTTTGCATGAACATCGGGATCAGAGATGCTTCGAATCTTCCGATTCCGATGACTCGGATAACTCGGTCGGTACCAGAGTACTTCTTCCTGAAGACTCCTCTTTTACTCAGTGCAGAATGTCTCCTCCGGAGGACATGTCTTTTCAGGATTTTATTTGTGATGTGGCCCGAGGCCTATCAATCACGGTAGCTCCTGAAAAAGAACCTAGAGCAAAGTAATTGGAAATACTCCAATACCCTAAGGCTCCCAAAGAGGCAGCTACCCTGCCCATTCATGAAATTCTTCATGATTTGATGCTCAGAATGTGGGGAAACACCTCTGACCACATCTCCTCGTTCTAGGAGACTCGATACCATGTATCGAGTTCCACCATGTCCTGGTTTTCAAAAGACTCAGCTGCCACACCATTCAATGGTAGTGGAATCAGCCATGCGTAGGATGAAAAGTGCAAAAAGACATGCATCCAATCCTCCAGGTCGTGAATGCAGGACCCTTGACGCCTTTGGGCGTCGAACATTTCAGGCTTCCATGCTTTCAGCTAGGATCAGCTCATATATTTTATATATGGGAATGTTCCTCAAAGAAGTCACAGGAGACTTGGAGCTCATGAGCCCCTTCTCCTTGATGACAAACGACAAGACTTCCTTATTCTTGTCAAGCATGCTCAAGACGTTTCCAAGTTTGTAAATTGTGCAGCCTTTGACTGCTTTGAATGCATCAGCAGAACTTCTGCTATTGCCATTGGTGCATGTCGGATTGCCTGGCTTCAGGCATCAGACTTGGAGACTTGGGTACAGGACAAATTAGGAAACATCCCTTCCTTGCACAGGAGAAAACCTCTTTGGCAAGAATTGGCAGGAAAAGGCTAATGAGATAGATACTGACAATCTCACTTTAGACAGATTGTCAAAATCTACAGCTACACCAGTCAAAAAGAAACACTATAAAAAACCCTTTTTCAGCAAAAAGAGGAAGTTTTATTCATCCTATACCCAGCAAGGGCAAGCTCAGGGTCAAGTTGCCCAAAAGGGACAACAGCAACAATCCAGACAACAAAAGAAGCCAAAAGGCCCGAGATCTCACCCAGCTCCACAGGCTCAGCCCCCTCAAGGGCTTTGACTCCTTCCTAGAGAGCTTAGTTTTCCTGCCTCTGAAGGGTCCAGAACCCCTAAACATTCCAGGCAGGTTGTGTCATTTTGTCAACAGATGCCACCAAATAACAGCAGAAAATTGGACTCTGTCCATTGTAGGGGAGGGGTACAAGCTTCATTTTCACAGCATGCCCCCTCCTATAATCGTAAGACAGTTCATTTCCCAAACTTCTCCAGACAATCTACTGGATCAAGAGGTCTCAACACTCCTTGCCCAAGAAGCAATAGAGGAAGTACCCATTCCCCAACAGGGTACAGGGTTCTACTCCCCCTATTTTCTTATTCCAAAGAAAACAGGAGGACACAGACCCATTCTAGACCTCAGAGAATTGAACAAATATCTGTTCCGAGAAAAGTTCAAAATGATTTCTCTGGGAACTCTTCTGCCATACCTTCAAACTCAGGATTGGCTTTGCTCTCTAGATCTAAAGGATGCATATACTCATATTCTGATCCATCCAGATTACAGGAAAATCTTACGATTCCTTTTCAAGGGAAAACACCTCCAATACAGGGTTCTTCCTTTTGGTCTGGCTTCGGCACCAAGAGTATTCACGAAATGCATGGCAGTAGTAGCTGCATTCCTGTGAACCCGAGGGATATTCATCTTCCCTTACTTGGATGACTGGCTCATTCGAGCCCCCACGATTCCAGAAGCCAGCTCTGCATTGTCTTGCACAATGCGAATTCCCCAATACTTGGGGTTGGTCATAAACTTCCCAAAATCCCAACTTGTTCCTTCTCAGACCCTAGAGTTCATAGGAGCTTGTTTAGATACCAGACAGTCAAGGGCTTTCCTCCCACAGCCCCGCTGTCTTCGCATAATGCAACTAGCTTCTCAAGCAGCGGGAAAGTCCTCCCTAACTGATTGAGAACTGCTGCAATTATTGGGACATATGGCATCCACAGTTCATGTAGTTCCCTATGCTCACCTCCACATGTGAGCAGCCCAGTGGACACTATTCACACAGTGGACACAGGCCACAGGACGTCTGTCGGACAAGATATCAAACTCACAACGACTGATCTTGTCCCTACAATGGTGGCAATCACTGGAGAATCTTTTAGTGGGGTCTCCTTTCCAACAACACCCATTCCAGGCCACCCTAAGAACAGATGCATCACAGGTGGGATGGGGAGCACACCTGCACCATCTCTCCACCCAGGGTACCTGGACGCCACAGGAGACTTGTCTTCACATAAACCTCCTAGAACTCAGAGCAATCTATCTAGGTCTTCTAGTATTCCATGCCCAGCTCAGCTACAAGACAGTCCTAGTCCAAACGGACAATCAAGTAGCCATGTTCTACGTGAACAAGCAGGGCGGAACAGGCTCTCTGTCGTTATGCAACAAAGCTTTACGACTATGAGCCCTCGCCAGAGAGCATCAGATTCATCTTCTCGTGGTATATCTTCCAGACATTCAAAACCTTTGGGCAGACAAACTCAGCCGAGTACTGCTGCCTCACGAATGGTCTGTCCACCTAGACCAGGTGATGAAGCTATTTCACTTCTGGGGAACCCCAGACATAGACCTCTTTGCAAGTCCACTGAATGCCAAACTTCCTGGGTTCTGTTCCAGAATTCCAGCTCACAATTGCCAGGCAAGGGATGCCTTCACTGGGGTCCGGACTTCCTCTATGCCTTCCCACCCATTCCCCTCATCCCCAAAACACTCTTCAAGCTTCAGAGAGACAGAGTTCATATGATTCTCATAGCGCCACGGTGGCCACGACAAATGTGGTATCCCCTGCTTCTACATCTCTCTCAAGCTGCACCTCAGGGTGTGCTCCAGACCTTCTCTCCAAAGAGAACGGGATGCTATGGCACCCGAATCCCCAGTCCCTGCATTTCAGGGCCTGGTTGCTGAAAGCCTAGATCTGCAGGATCTTAACCTTTCCCAACAGGTAAAGGATATCTTTCAGGCTTCCAGAAAACCTTCCACAAGACGTTCTTACGCCTTCAAGTGGAAACCTTTTACTATATGGTGTTCTCAAAAGGGCTTAAACCCCCTTGTGATACCTTTGGAATCGGTACTAGAATACCTACTTCATTTATCAAATTCTGGTCTAAAGACGAATTCAGTAAGAGTCCATCTTAGTACAATTGCATCTTCCTATAAGCCTCTAAATGGACAGCCAATTTCCTCTCATCCACTCATAGCAAGATTTATGAGAGGTCTTCTATTAACAAAGCCTCCCATCAGGCCACCATCAGTGGCATGGGATTTAAATCTAGTTCTCGGACAGCTCATGAAACTGCCCTTTGAACCTTTAGCCACTACAACCCTAAAGTTTTTATCCTGGAAGGTCATCTTCCTAATTGCAATCACCTCCGCACGTTGCATTAGTGCATTGCAAGCTTTAGTGGCTGATCCCCCTTATACAAGGTTTCACCATGATAAGGTTGTTCTCAGAACTCATCCACATTTTATGCCAAAGGTGGTTTCGCCTTTTCATTTAGATCAGGGGTCTCAAACTCAAATTGCTTTGAGGGCCAAATGAGGACTTGTAAAGTAACCCGGGGGCCGCATAAGACGTGGGGCCTCATTTGCATAAGGGGCCTCATTTGCATAAATATTTGCATAATGTTACCATACACTAACTTTTAGTAAACATGCCTCTTAATGAGTATGGATAAAGAAAGACTAAAAGATTTAGAAATAGGAAGACAATAATTAAACTGGGAACCCCAAAAGCCAAACTTGGAATGTACAACAACACTGTAGAAATAAAACTATAAATTAATTTCCTCTTGTACTAAACAAAGTGCAAACATTAATGATGCACATTTCCCAGAGCTGACATATTCCAGTTAATAAATTCAAAATAAAGAGATATTTTTCTACCTTTTGTGCATTTTTTTCAGTTGCAATTGCTCCAGCCACTTCTGGTTTCTTCGTGTCTTCTGCTATCTCCATCGTCTGCTGTCCATTTGTCCTTTCTTCTCTCTTCTAGTTTTTTTCCATTCTCTCTCTCTACATCTGCTTTAACATACTAATCTTTCTCCTTTTGCTCTTTCCTCATTCCTATTTCATCCACTCAAATTTTACCCCTCCATCCTCAATCCCCACTTACTCTCCCAATACCTGGCCAATTGTAGATTTGTCTTCTCTTCCAGACAAAATATTTTTCCCCTCTCCATTTCACTTTCCCAGCTCCATCCCATTCTAATCCTCCCCCAACATCAGCTCCCTTCTAGTTCCAGCCCCACCCAGCATCTGCTCCTTTCTAGTCCCTGCATCAGTCCATTTCCAGTCCTATCCTAGCCTCACCATCAGCCCATTTCCAATCCTCGCCCCCCATCAGCCCATTTCCATTCCTAGCTCCCTCCCCTCACAGCCCATTTCCATTCCAAGCCCCCCTCCCCATCAGCCATTTGCAGTTCAAGCCCCCCTTCCACTCAGCCCATTTCCAGTCCTAGCAACCCCCCAGCCCATTACCAGTCCTAGACCCCCCATAGCCCATTACCAGTCCTAACCTCCCCATAGCGCACTTCCAGTCTTACCCCCCCATCACCCCATTTTCAGTCTTACCCCCCCCCCATAGCCCATTACCAGTCCTAGTCCCCCCCATAGCCCACTTGCAGTCGTATCCCCCATCACCCCATTTTCAGTCTTACCTCCCCTCATAGGCCATTACCAGTCCTAACCCCCCAATCAGCCCACCTCCAGTCCTAACCCCCATCACCCCATTTTCAGTCCTAGCCCCCACCATAGCCCATTACCAGTTATAACCCCCCCAGCCCATTACCAGTCATAACCCCCCCCTGCCAATAGCCCACTTCCAGTCCTAACCCCCATCTGCCCATTTCCAGTCCTAGCCCCCACCATAGCCCATTACCAGTCATAACCCCCCCCCTGCCAATAGCCCACTTCCAGTCCTAACCCCCATCTGCCCATTTCCAGTCCTAGCCCCCACCATAGCCCATTACCAGTCATAACCCCCCCCCCCCCCGCCAATAGCCCACTTCCAGTCCTAACCCCCATCTGCCCATTTCCAGTCCTAGCCCCCACCATAGCCCATTACCAGTCATAACCCCCCCTGCCAATAGCGCACTTCCAGTCTTACCCCCCATCTGCCCATTTCAAGTCCTAGCCCCCACCATAGCCCATTACCAGTCATAACCCCCCCCCTGCCAATAGCCCACTTCCAGTCCTAACCCCCATCTGCCCATTTCCAGTCCTAGCCCCCACCATAGCCCATTACCAGTCATAACCCCCCCCCCCTGCCAATAGCCCACTTCCAGTCCTAACCCCCATTACCCCATTTCAGTCAGCCCCTCCATAGCTCATTACCGGCCAGCGAAGGAGGGAAACAAAAAAAACCCAAAACCCTGGCTTCTGCCGTTGCCGCCGTGGCAGCGGCAGAATCAATTGTCAAATTAAAAAAAAAAAGACTTCTGCTGCTCAAGCAGCAAAATCAGCTGTCCTGCGGCCCCTTCCCCTGTGCCCGGAGATCCGAGTCTGCTCTATCAGCGGCGTGCTTGAGCAGACTCGGATCTCCGGGCACAGGGGAAGGGGCCGCAGGACAGCTGATTTTACTGCTTGAGCAGCAGAAGTCTTTTTTTTTTAAATTTGACAATTGATTCTGCCGCTGCCATGGCGGCAACGGCAGAAGCCAGGGTTTTGGGGTTTTTTTGTTTTCCTCTGTCGCGGGCCGCACAAAGTTGTCTCGCGGGCCGCGTGTTTGAGACCCCTGATTTAGATCAATCAATTTACCTTCCTGTATTTTTTCCGAGGCCTCATGCCTCTAATGCAGAAAGGAACCTTCATACTTTGGACTGTAAAAGAGCCTTGGCTTTTTACATACAAAGAACACAGCATCATAGAAAGTCTTCTCAACTTTTTCTTGCTTTTGATTCTAGTCATTTGGGACTTCCAGTCTCCAAAAGGACTCTATCTAAATGGATTGCACAGTGCATATCCTTTGCTTATGAGAGTAAGTGTCTTCCTCTTCAAGGCCATGTCACAGCACATAATGTGAGAGCCATGGCAGCCTCTATGGCTAACCTTCACTCTGTGTCTGTTGATGACATCTGTCGAGCAGCCACCTGGGCTTCGGTGCACACCTTCACAGCCCACTACTGCCTAGATAAAGCCTCCCGTTGGGATGCCTTCTTTGGCCAGGCTGTTCTTCAACATCTATTTCAGACTTAATTCAACGCCTACCCACCAACCCTGGTAGGATGCCAGAGATCCATGGGAGGAAGCATGGCCCACCTCACTATAGGTGGCAGCTTCCTGAGGCCATCTCCCCGGCATCTTCAGCTAGGGAAGTCCCCATATGTGAAGACTACATTCCTGCTGTTGCCGGAGATCACCTGTTACAGGTGAGTAACCACGCTTTCCCTGTTTGGTGCATATGAAATTAAGTTTTTGATTGAATGGCCACTATAATTTCATTCTAAAAAATGTGAACCTTGCTATATATGGAAGCAGCCACCATGATATGACATGACAAAAGAAACACAGGCTGAGCTTTAGATTTCGTGTTCTCTACCCATGTGCGAAATGTGTGAAAGTGACAGACTAACTGGAAATCTGAGTCACAAACAAATTTAAAAAAGGTTTGAATAAGTTCCTGGAGGAAAAGTCCACAAACCATCATTAAAGAGGACCGGGGAAATCCACTGCTTACTCCTGGGATAAGCAGCATGGAATTTGTATACTTTTGGGAACCTGATAAGTACTTGTGAACTGGATTAGCCACTGTTGGAAACAGGATACTGGGCTTGATAGACCCTTGGTCTGACCCAGTATGGCATCTCTTATTTTTTTTTTTAATGTTTTTATAAAACACTCACATGCAGGTACACTAAAGGCGTCCATCAAATAACACAGTGGAGCCAGGTGCCAGGTTATGCCAAAATCTGCAGAATCTGTTCAAGTGATGCAATGTTAAGAGATGCAGTTACTGATTTCAGTAGAACTGAGATACGAGCCGCCCTTTCCCCTGGACTCATGCTAATGGCACCCCATGGATCCCACTCGTCATGTCCTTGAACCTACACCCCATTTTGCTAATCCAACTCATCACTTCCTCTATATCCTACTCATTGCCTCCACCCCCATTCCCATTCATCTGTTTGATCCCACTTGCCCCCCCCCCCTTTCTAGATCTATCCACTCCTCTCACTAATCTCATATATCGCCCCCTTTCCTAATCCCACTCGCAACCCAGTACCACTCCTATCTGATCCCATTTGCACTTCATCTGAACTCGCTTGTTGCTTTCCCTTTGCAGGGACAGCGCTTCAAAACTCACGAGGACCTGGATAACCGACGTCTGCTGTGGCATGGGACCAACGTAGCTGTGGTGGCTGCCATCCTGAAGAGCGGGCTGCGCATTATGCCACACTCTGGTGGCCGTGTGGGCAGGGGGATTTATTTTGCATCGGAGAACAGCAAATCAGCAGGATATGGTAAAACCCTATGCTTCTTTTTCCTGTGGTAAGGGAAGAGGAAAGGGCAGCAGCCAGGTTCAGCAAGGGTGGGTGAGGGGCAGACGTAACCTTTGAGGGGCGGGAAAAAGAAATACTGTGGAGACGAAAAGGGACATTCCATGGAGAAAAGAGGAAAGTGCTGAGGAAGGTGAACAGCTCAAATCTTATGGCTGGTGCTTCAGTCTGCTTGTTTCTGCACTTGGACAACAAAGTGCTCTTCGCTGTCCTGTGGCTGCCAGGCTTTTATGTTCTGGGTCCCTGCTGAGCCCTTTACTGGTTTCACAGTGACCTTTGCAGTCCAGATAACTCCTTTCCATTGTGACAGAGCTGTATCCTGCTGTCTTATGGTTTATTAGGCACTTAATATACCGCCTTTCAGGCAAATCAAAGTAGTTGATGATAAAAGCAAAATAACAAAGTGGGAAAAGAAATACAATCCATAGAAAGTTACAAAACTAAGCTTTCCATCTGTGCTGTGCATAGGGAGAGAGGTCTCAGCAGAGGTACCCTGTGCTGAGTGCCATGGGGAGAGCAGTCTTGCCCATTGAGGGTCACTTAGATGGTAAGAGGACATCGTTTGTGATTAAATGAGGCTTTATTTTCTAGTCTGACTTTGAAATTTAATATCTGTGATAAGCCATCTCCTTGAGTTTGACACCCTGCTCTACTGTGTACTACTGAAGCCAGATACTATTTCTCCAGGTTAGGTTAGTTTATTAAAAATTTGATATACTGCCTTTGAAACCGTAAAGCAGTTTACAAACGGTAATAAAATTACGTTAAAATTAGTGGGAGAAACTAACTACAATTAAGACAGGAAAGCCATTCACACAAGCAGGGAGGAAACCAAGAGAGAACACGGAGTCAGGAGAGAGTCAGGCATTTACATAGTCAAGGGGATAGCAAAAGCAATCTGACACAGGAGAGTCTTTAGGGAAGACTTAAACCGCTGATTCCTTTACGTCCCTCTAGTCCAGTCCCGGTACCATAGAGTTTAGAACCTCCACCAGCAGCTTTGGAGACTGAAAGATGTCATCGCTTTGATGTCACTGGTATAAATAGGCAAAGACCGCCCACTTCCACCAGTACTTTCAGTCTCCAAGCAGCTGGAGAGAGGGCTGAGCCTGGAACTGGGCTCAGTTTAGTGCAAATAAGCAGAGCTAGTTTGTTAATTTTTTCATTTAATTTAATTTAATTTTTCAATTTGTTCTTCCTTTCAAGCTGGAGTGCTGCTGCAGGAAGGGGTCCTACTTGTTTGCTGTTGGACTCTTTGTTCCTATCTCCCTCCACCCCCCCTCCCTTTCTCCCCCCCCTCCCCAGAGCCTTATTCCCCGTTGTGAGAACGAGCAGCAGGGCAGCCTGCAAGCTTTTGGGCCTCCCTGTTTCCGAACCCGCAGAACAAGGGTGAGAAACGGGTAGAAGGCATCGGCAGCACAGCTACCGCTGTGAGCGGTAGTAGCACGGATCAGACAGCTGGAATAAGTCGCCGGAGCCGAAGCCGTGGCACGGCTGAGCTCCGGCATTTCCCTTCCCGTGTTCGGGGTGAGTTACCTTTTTGTTTTTTGAGTTAGGGTTAGGCTCGACAGCCTAGATAGGCTCCCCCTCGGCCTGCAGTCATGATTAGCGGGTGATTAATTGGGCCGCGTGTCTCCGGGTGGGAAGCTCGGGGACGACGGCCATTTTGTGAGCCGCAGTTTTATTTTATTTTCCTTTATTGTATTTTGCGGCGGTTCGTTTTTCGCTTTTCTTTGCATATAGGGGCTGGGTAGCCTCGGGGGTCTTAGGTTTGTGGTTTAAAATAAATAAATAAAAAGGAAGAAAGGAGAGAAAGTAAGAGAGGGAAAGGGAAATACCAGGCGGTCACAGGGAGAGGGGCTGGGGGTGAGGATCCCAGTGCTCCTTCCTGACGGGGAGATGCCTGCCAAGCCGCGCTGCTTGGTGTGTGGCACCAGGCGCAGTGAGGTGTTGGATTCGGGGGTGTGTAGAGCCTGCACTATAGGGGCGGCACTCATGGATAAGCCGCTAGAGGGGTCCTCTCGGGATCAAGGGGGAACTCCTCTGGAGGTGGGGGAGGTCCTGCCTCCGGTCCTGGCTCCCGCGGAACTGATAGCTGGACCATCCTCTGCTGAGGACCTTGGCCGGCAGCTGGAGGTGAGCCAGGGACCCGGCACCCCAGGAATTCCACCAGATTTCTTTGCCCTTATGCAGCGGGCTTTGGCCTTGCTGAAGCCGTTGGCGGCTCCTCCTCAGGGGCCGCGGGGGCGGAAACGGACGAGATCTCTGGGTCGCCCTGAGGAGGAGTCAGCTCCAGCCAAGAGGGGCAAAGTGCTGGTAGAAGACAGTCCGCCGTCTGGTTGGGACGATGATGCAAGGGAGTTGGAAGAGGAGGCCTCGGAGGACGAGTTAGAAGAGGGGGAGTTACCGGACTCTGAGCAACAGAGTAGAGTAGTCCGGGTGTTCTGGCGGGAGGAGCTCCCAGCTTTGATTTCTGAGACTCTAAAGACACTAAATATGCCCTCCGTGGAGCCTCTAGTGGAGGAAGCGTTGGAGGATCCGCTATTGCAGGCGGTGCGGACGTCCCAAAAGGTCTTTCCTGTGCATAGGGTCTTTAGGAACATGATTCAGGAAGAATGGGACTTGTCGGAGGCGGCCCTTAGAGGATCGAGGGCTTTAGCTCGGCTCTATCTGCTTTCTGACCAGGACAGGGAGCTCTTTCGCTCTCCGTAGGTGGATGTGGCGGTATCGGCGGTCACTAAGAAGACTACGATCCCAGTTGAGGGCGCCGCGGCGTTGAAGGATATGCAGGACAGGAAGTTGGATTCTTTGCTGAAGCAGGTGTTCGATGTTTCGGCCCTCTCATTACAAGCCTCCATAGCGGGGGCGTGGGTGACGAGAGGATATTGCGATGGTCTCAGAGGTTGCAAGTGGAGCAAGTAGAGGAAGTAACGCTGCTTGAGTCTGGCACTGTTTATCTGGCGGACATTCATTATGATCTCATCCGGAGTCTGGCTAAGAGCATGGCGTCGGTGGTGGCAGCGCGAAGGTACCTTTGGTTGCGTAACTGGTTGGCGGACGGATCGTCTAAGGCTCGCCTCAGCAAACTTCCCTTTAGGGGGAAGCTTTTGTTTGGGGAAGATTTAGAAAAGTTAGCCAAGGACCTTGGGGAGTCCAAAGGAGGCCGTCTGCTGGAGGATAAACCTCTGCCGTCTGCCTACCTTTTCTGGAACGCTTGAAGCAGGGGTTTCTTTACCCCGAAACGTGCACGTTCGTGCTAGCTGATCAGTTAAGTGTGGTTTTAATCTCACAAGGACTGTTGAAGTGATTTAAAAAATAATTAATAAAAGGGATATGTACTTCATGGGAGTGGGAGCGTAATTCTCTCCCTCTGGCGGTTTATACCCGACAAAAGATGAAGAAAATTTTGATTGTGTGGGGATTTTTGGTATACTAATTGGGTTACGATCTTGGAGGATAAACCGAAGCAGGGCCGGGGGGCCCCCAACATCCCGGGGGGTTCCAAGGGAGTTTCGTAGGTTTCGGTCCTCTCGTTTTGGCCAGCCCCAGCGGGGAAGGTTTCCTGCACGGGGCCAGGGGTTTCGAGGTTTCAGGGGGGCGGGCAGAGGCTTTACCCCTTTCCAGTCCTCCAACGCGAAGAAGCCCCAATGAGATGAGGTGGGCTCAGGTAGCAGTGGTGCCCGTGGGAGGACGGTTGTGGGACTTTTACCCTGCCTGGGTCCAAATTACCTCAGACCAGTGGGTGTTGGAGGTCATGCGAGAAGGTTATGCTTTAGAGCTCCATCGGCCCATGTTAGATTCCTTTGTCCAGTCGCCTTGCCGGTCTCCGCTAAAGGTACAGGCGGTCTCGGAAACTTTGCAGCGTCTACTGCAACTCGAGGCAGTGGTGCCCCTCCCATTGGAAGAGTACGGGTGCGGTCAATACTCCATTTATTTTGTGGTGCCAAAGAAGGAAGGCTCTTTTCGTCCAATTCTGGATTTAAAGAGGGTAAATCGGTGTCTTCGCATAACCCACTTCCGGATGGAGACATTGCACTCAGTGATTGCGGCGGTCCGGGCAGGGGAGTTCCTGATGTCCTTGGACCTCATGGAGGCTTACCTCCATATCCCCGTTTGGCAGGAGCATCAGAGATTTTTGAGATTTGCGGTTCCCATGGGGCATTTTCAGTTTCAGGCCATGCCCTTCGGTTTAGCGACAGCGCCGCGAACGTTCACCAAGATCATGGTAGTCGTGGCGGCAGCTCTCCGCAAGGAGGGAGTGCTGGTGCATCCGTACTTGGACGATTGATTGATTTGAGCAAAGTCTCGGGAAGAAAGTGCCACGGCCACTGCTCGAGTAGTGCAAATGTTGGAGAGCCTGGGTTGGGTGATCAACTTTGCAAAGAGCCGGTTAGTGCCTTCGCAGTCCCTGGAGTACTTAGGGGCGCGTTTCGAGACGGATCAAGCAGCGGTGTTTCTCCCGGTCCTCCGGGCGCAAAAGTTGCGGGCGCTTGTGAGGAATTTTCTGTCAAGGCCGGCGCCGACAGTGTGGCAGTACCTGCAGGTGCTCGGGACGATGGCGGCCACTATCGAGGTGGTGCCGTGGGCCAGGTCTCATATGCGGCCGCTGCAGAGCTCCCTGCTCCGACGTTGGTCTCATCAGAGGGATGTGTTGCCTCAGCGACTAGTTTGCCCCCTGGAGGAGCGTCAGGGGCTGCTGTGGTGGTTGCGAACGGAGAATTTGGAAGCGGGAATTCCGCTGGAGCCTCCTTCCTGGAGACTGGTGACGACGGATGCAAGTCTTCTAGGCTGGTGAGCACATTGCGAGGGGTGCTTTGCCCAGGGGCAATGGTCTCTGGAGGAGAAAGGATGGGCAATCAACAGGTTGGAAATGAGAGCGGTGTTGTTGGCCCTACGGCAGTTTCGGATGAGCCTGCGGCAGGCGGCGGTGCGGATGTTATCCGACAATGCGACCACCGTAGCCTACATCAATTGGCAAGGCGGCACGGGCAGTATGGTGTTGGAAGCGGAGGCCAGTCTTCTTTTGAGTTGGGCCGAACGGAATCTAACGGGTCTGTTGGCACAGCATGTGGCCGGAGTGGACAATGTCGAGGTGGATTTCCTCAGTCGACGCAGAGTGGATCTGGGAGAGTGGGTTCTTCATCCAGACATCTTTGCGCTTTTAGTGAGGCGTTGGGGAGTCCCTCTCATGGATCTGATAGCAACTTTCGAGTCGGCCCAGGTGGAACGGTTTTTCAGCAGACAGAGCGGATGTCGGAGGGTCTCGATGCGTTGGCACAGAGGTGGCCAGAAGAGAGTCTGCTTTATGTGTTCCTGCCTTGGGCTCTCGTAGGCCGGGTAGTCCAGCGTATAGAGAGGCATCGGGGCCTAGTGGTTCTGATAGCGCCCGACTGGCCCAGAAGACCGTGGTACGCGGA
Source organism: Ichthyophis bannanicus (assembly GCA_033557465.1). Classification (NCBI taxonomy): domain Eukaryota; kingdom Metazoa; phylum Chordata; class Amphibia; order Gymnophiona; family Ichthyophiidae; genus Ichthyophis; species Ichthyophis bannanicus. The sequence goes on from CM066046.1 coordinate 51,109,284, forward strand.
TTTAGTGCGGCTGTTGGTGGACAGGCCATGGAGACTCCCGTGTCGGGAGGACATGTTGCAGCAGGGACCATTACGCATACCCCAGGTACGTCGTTTCTTGCTTAGGGCATGGCTCTTGAAAGGGCTAGGATGACGGCCAAGGGGTACTCCGCAGCGGTTATTTCCACTTTGCTGAAGGCGCGTAGATGATCTACGTCATTGGTGTACATTTGGGTATGGCGCGTTTTTTGAAGCCTGGTGTGTTGAGCGGAACCTGCAGCCGTTGGGGGCGTCGGTATCACAAGTCCTTTCCTTCTTGCAGGCTGGAGTGGAAAAGGGTCTCTCGGCTAGTTCCTTGCGGGTGCAGTTGGCAGCGATTTCTTGTTATCGCGGAAAGATACAGGGTCAGTTGTTAGGGGCGCATGGCGATGTCCAAAGGTTTCTGCGGGCTGTGCTACTTATGCGACCGCCGAGACGTACGTCGGTTCCGGCATGGGATCTGAATGTGGTGTTAGAGGCCTTAATCAGAGCACACTTTGAGCCGCTGAGCAGGGCGTCACTAAAGGATCTGACATTGAAGACATTTTCTCTAGTGGCCATCTGCTCCGCGAGAGGGATTTCCGAGTTGCAGGCTTTATCCTGTAAGGAGCCATATTTGTCCTTCTTTAATCACAAGGTGGTGTTACGGACGGTGCCTGCGTTCTTGCCAAAGGTGGTCTCCATGTTTCATCTTAACCAGGTAGTGTCGTTACCAGTGTTTTCCAAGGGACAGAAGGATAGGTCGGGGGGCAGGTTTCACCTCCTGGATGTTCATCGCATGCTGAAAAGATAACTCCGCGGGACGGCTCCCTTCCGGAAATCGGATCGGTTGTTTGTGACCTTTGGGGGTCCTCGGAAGGGGGAGGCAGCAGCTAAGGCATCCATTTCGCGGTGGTTGAAGGAGGCCATAGCGACGGCGTACTTGCTAAAGGGTAAAACAATTCCGGAGGGTCTCAGAGCTCATTTGACTAGGGGGCAAGTGGCATCTTGGGCGTAGTTTAGTTTGGTTCCGGTAGCGGACATTTGCAGGACGGCGACTTTGTCGTCGTTACATTCTTTTGCAAAGCACTATAGGCTGGATGTTCAGGAAGCGGGGGATGGACGTTTTGGCTCGGCGGTACTTCAAGCTGGGCGGGCTGGCTGGCCCCCCCCGTTGAGATTCACTGCTCTGTTACATCCTCTATGGTACCGGGACTGGACTAGAGGGACGTAAAGGAAGGTGAAATTAGACTTACCTGCTAATTGTTGTTCCTTAAGGAACTCTAGTCCAGTCCCGGATCCCTCACAGGTTCTTAAGGGGGTGTTCAGCCTGAAGTTTAGGGAGGATGTTATTGATTCAGGGCTCCTGCGTGGTCTTTCAGTGGAAACGTAATAGGAGTCCTTTCGCAGCAGAACTTTGTTTGCTCAGGGGGGTAGGAATCCCTAGGGACGGGCAGTGTCTTCTACTTTAAAGAAAAGAAAAAAAAACACAGATGAAGAAGATACACATTGTTTTGTCTATTTTCTTAGTACCCTTTATTAATTGATTGTTTTGTTAATTGTTTAGCTACTTATTTGTTGCTCTGCTGAGTCTGCTTTGTCAATAGGTACTGGTGGAAGTGGGCGGTCTTTGCCTATTTATACCAGTGACATCAAAGCGATGACATCTTTCAGTCTCCAAAGCTGCTGGTGGAGGTTCTAAACTCTATGGTACCGGGACTGGACTAGATTTCCTTAAGGAACAATAATTAGCAGGTAAGTCTAATTTCACCTTAAAGATGGAGATCAGGGGGTAAATCATTCCAGAGTTTGGGGGCCCAAAAGAAGAATACAGAATGCCGGGGTGGATTCTATTCGAGCCTGAGGAACAGAGGGAAGGGGAAGACGATTACCATGGAGGAACCGAAGAATCCATTGAGGAGGGGGAAGATGATTAAGAGAAACAAGGTAGGGAGACCAGAGTGAAGAATCCTAGGAGTCAAAATCAAAACTTTGTATTGAATTTAGACATGAACAGGTAGACAGTGATGGGTCGTGAGGAGAGGGGTGACCCGATCGAACTTTGTGGCGTGAACAAGCAAGCGGACAGTCTAGTTTTGAATAATGTTAATATTTCTGTTTCTCTTTTTGTGTGTCTGTCACTTTTTCCTCCTTTCTTCCGATGCCTCCCTCTATCTTCCATCTTCTCCTCCATCTTCTTTGTCTCCCTTCCTCCCGCATCCTTCATCTTTCTTGCTCCCACCCACTTCTCTTCTCATCCCTTATTTCTCAGTTGGCTGTACCTCCAAGTCAATTGGAATCATGTTTCTGAATGAAGTAGCCCTGGGTAAGGAGCATCACATAACCAGGGATGACTGTTCTCTGCGTTCTGCTCCAGAGGGTTGTGACAGCGTGGTTGCCCGTGGATTGACCGAGCCAGGTAAGCTACTTAAGCAGATGCTCAGAATTGCCCATCTCCATCCTAGCCACCCACCTTTCCTTATTCCCAGATACACTACTGGCAGTATAAAAAGCATTTACTGAGATGTTGGGCTGATTTATTACTATATGATCTAGATAATATAAATACAGGAGCTAAAATTACTAATTTGTGTTGCATTTGCACACACTAAATGTAGTTACTAAGTACTACATTTAAAACAAATTGAAGAAAATATTTTTTCACTCGGTGCACAGTTAAGCTTTGGAATTTGTTGCTGCAGGATATTGTAAAAGCTGTTAGCGTAACTGGGTTTAAAATAGATTTGGACAAGTTCCTGGAGGAAAAGTCCATAAGCTGTTTTTAAGGCAGACTTGGGGAAAGCCACTGCTTAACTCTGGGGGCAATAGCATGGGATCCGTTGCATAATTGAGACCTGTGGTAGAATAACACATACTAACAGTGTTAGCAACTCTAGTTGCTGTGTTTCACAAGGTAAAAACTGAGTTTTAATGTAAACCACCTTGATGTAAGGAAAAAGTGCTATATAAATATTGTTAAATAAAAATACAGTATTTAGCTTCATGTTTATCAAAATAAACTAGGGAACATCAGTTTCACAGTAAGAAAATGGAACAGGAGGAAAGAGGGTGAGGTAAAAGAATCGAGAAGAATCTGGATGCTGTTGGTGCTGTTTGCTAGGGATGTGCATTTGATTTTGTTTGAATGGCTAAAAAGGTGAAGTGTATGCAAATCACTCATATACCTACAAATTAATTTTATTTAATTTATTTAGTATGTACCTCATGTTTTTTTCCAGTAGTCATTCAAGGTGAGTTACAATCAGGTAAGTGGGGTAAGTGACTTGCTCAGGGCCACAAGGAGAGCAAGTGAGATTCAAACTCTGGCTTCTTTGGTCACCAGGCCGTTGCTGTAACGTCTAGGTAACTCCTTCACATGTACAACTGATTTGCTGCCTTAGAAAGTTCTAGTGCATATACGATGCACACAAAATGAAAAAGTATGTGACACTATGAAAACATGTCTGAAAATCAAGAAAGGTGACATTTTACTTACCAGTTAATGTCCTTTCCTTGAGTCCTGCCAGACCAGTCCAGACAAGCGGGTTGTGCTCCCCTACCAGCAGATTGATGGAGGCAAAGAACCAATGAGAAGCCCAGGTTTCAATTATGTCACTCCTATGTCTCTATTCTTCCCAGCCACCAGCGGGTTCCTTCAGTATTCATCCAAAAGCATATGGGAGAAACATGGCAAGCCTCACACAACCTCAATCGTGGGCACCAAATGAGTAATCAAACAGTAGAGAACTATATACAGGAAAGTCTAAACAGACATCTGTCAGTAGAAGATGAACCTGTAGAGCCAAGTATAAAAATAGTGGACCCAAGGGTACTGCAGCAGAAGAACAAAGCAAATACAGTTTTAGGGGCAGGCCCTTGACTGGACTAACATTACTCAAAGAAAGGACATTAACTGGTAAATAAAATGACACCTTCCTTATCGTCCTGCTAGATCAGTCCAGACAAATGGGATGTACCAAAGCTACAGTTCAACAGTACAGAAGACACAGCAGCTCGCAAAACTCTTGAGCCAAAGGCTGTGTCCGCCCTCGTGTAGACATCCAAGCAGTATATGCTTGATAAAAATGGAAAGTGATGACCACGTTGCTACCTGACAAATGCCTGCAGGGGCTACCGAGCTCCACTCTGCCCATGAGGATGCTTGTGCTCGGGTAGAATGGGCAGACAAACCTTCCAGTACCAGCCAGTTCTGCAACAGATACACCGAGGCCATGGCCTCCTTAATCCAGCACCCCAATGTTGACTTTGCAACTGCATCACCCTGCGCAGGCCAGCAAATAGCACAAAAAGATGGTCAAACTTACAAAAGGAATTCATAACCTCGAATTACCAGAGAAGCACCCTCAGGATATCCACAAGGCAAAGATCCTTATCCTTCCCCTGACACTGCTCCTTAGAGAAGGAGGGCAGGCAGACCACCTGGTTCATGTGAAAGGGAAGACGGCACCTTAGGCAAGAAGGAAGGCACAGGCCAAATGGAAGTGGCCTCCTTTGAGAAAGACAGATAAAGATCTCAGCTAGATGGAGCCTGCAGCTCTGAAATCCACCTTGCAGAACGCAACCAAGAAGACCATTTTGAGCATCAATCCTTTAAGGTAGCATGCTTCAAAGTCTCAAAGGGCACACCATCAGGAACCTGAGCAGCAGACACAAATCCCAGGAAGAGGGGATCACAGATTGAAGGGCAGGATGCTGACATCTAACCCCCTGAAGAAAGCACTAGACATCCGTGTGCAAGGCTAGAGACTTGCCAGCCACTGTACCTTGGAAACAGGATAAAGCTTCCACCTGAACCTTCAGGGAGCTGACGGAAAGGACCTTCTCCAGGCCATCCTGTAGAAAGGCCAACAGAGATGGAACCCTGGTTGCCTCAGGAGACAACTGCCCAGCGCTGCACCATTGCTGAAAGAGAGGCACTAGATCTGCACATATGCCAACTCGGTAGATCTCCTCCGGGCTCTGAGCAAAGTAGACACCACTGCAGGAGAGTAGTCCCTACATGCTAGCCGTTTCCTTTCAAGAGCCAAGCCTGATTCAGGGCGACCTATCTCCATGTTGCGACTGAAGAAGTGGCAAACTTTGGCATTGGCACAGGTCACCATCAGATCCATTTTGGGATGACTCCAGTGGCGCAGAATCAACTGAAACGCTGCCTGACTAAAATCCCACTCCAGGATCCAGTGAATGCTGGTTGAGGAAGTCCGCTTCCACATTGTCCAATCCGGCAATGTGCTAAGCCAACAAGGCTTAGGAGGTTCTTCTCTGCCCAGTCAAACAGGAGAGCTTTCTCAAGAGCTACTCTGGCACTCCTCGTGCTGCCTTGCCGACTGACATAAGCCAGTGCTGTGACATTGTCTGAAAACACTCAAACTGCCCGGCCCTCAACCGGGACATGCAGAAGAGCCATCCTGATGGCCCTCACCTCGAGGTGGTTGATGGACCACACCACTTCCCTGCAGTTCCAGCGGCCCTGGGCCATATGGTCTTGGCAATGGATTCCCCAGCCTGAGAGACTGGCATCCATCATTAGGAGGGTCTAGGAGAAATTGTCCAGCAGCACGCCCTTCCTTAGATGACAAGGCCGCTGCCACTACTGCAGGCTGGACGTCACTAGCATCGAGAACAGGAGCAGGAGCCTGCATTCAAACTATTGAGAACTCTGGACCACCGAACCAGCAAGGACTGCTGTTGCAGTTGCATGTGAGCACATGCCAGTGGCACAGTCTCTATGGTCACCGCCATCAATCCAAGCAGCTGAAAATAATCCCAGACTCTTGGAGCCTGCCGTGCATAAAGCAGCATCAGGCAATCCAGCAGTCTTCCCACTTGAGCGTTGAAACGTGCTCTCAGAAACTCCAGAGGCTGGGAAGGCAGCAGCCAGCTTTTTCCCCAATTGATCACCCAGCTGAGGCTTTCCAGAAAGAACACTACTCTGTTGTATATAACAAATTCCTAGCTGGGGACAACAAACACAGGGATCCTTCCTTGGACCTTGGTTTTTGATCTCTGGTCCCAGAAGCAAGTGAAAAGAAATGAAAACACAGCACGCACAGAATTATATCTTAACAATAACAAAGTTCTGCTAATGCTTTAGAGAGGATAATTACAGATCACGAACTCGGGTGGTCATCTGTAACACACAGTTAACTTGGCCGCAACTTCTTTTATTAGGAAAAAATGCCACATTGTACATTTTCATCTTATCACTCCACATCATGCTTTTTGCTTTACTTTTTGTTTATCTATATCTATATGTTACAGGTCATACCAAGCACAAACATATTGCTCATGCTTAATTAGGACAGCTTCCTGTAAAGAGAAGCTCCCTGTCTTGCAAGATGTAATCTTGAGTTTCTTACTTATTCTTAAACACCCCCTGTGAAACTGTCAGCATATTCAGAGTTGCATTTCCCTGTTAGACCCCCAGCCCCGCTGTCCCTATCTACACTCAGAACACCACCCGCAATGTTTCGAAAGGGAACAGGCCAGGATGAGCTAGTCATCCTGATTATGGATGGACACAGATCCCTTGACTTTGCAGCACCACCACCATGACCTTGGAGAGTGTCCTTGGGGCAGTGGATAGCCCAAAAGGGAGGGTGGCGAACTGAAAGTGAGAGCCAAGCACAGCAAAACACAGATACATCTGCTGATCCGCCCAGATCAGGATATGAAAATACGCCTTGGCCAGATCTAGAGAAGCCAAGAACTCCACTCGGCGCACTGCTTGAATCACGGAGTGAACATAAGAACATAAGATATGCCATACTGGGTCAGACCCCAAGGTCCATCAAGCCCAGTATTCTGTTTCCAACAGTGGCCAATCTAGGTCATATGTACCTAGCAGTTTCCCCAAGAGTGCAATGTTTCTATCCAGAAGCGCAGAACTCATCTTTTTCAGCATGCCTTCAACCTTATCAGTTAGTGAGCCCAGATAGTTCTGCTTGTGTCCCCACTCCCTTTCTTTGCCCTGTGCCTATATTCTTTATTTTACTATTGTTATTGGATTTCCTCTCTAAATTTTAATTTTAATTCAGTTTGTAAACCGTTTTGATTTTGTTTTGAAAGGCGGTATAGCAAATTTTAAATAAACCATAAGTGCTTGTTTGACCCACTTGAGGGGATGGACACAGATCCCTTGGCTCCACAGCACTACCACCATGACCTTGGAGAATGCATTGGGGCAGTGGATAACCCGAAAGGGAGGGTGACGAGCTGGCCAAACCACTCAATGCACTCTTCCAGGAGAGCGTAGATCTTTTTACACACCCTTAGTCCCTTAGATGGGATGACAGGAAAGTCCCATTTGGACCGGATCAAATCCTTAATCACATCCAGGAATGGGAAGACAGTAGTGGATTTCCACACCCCTTGAAGGAGCAGGTGTACCTTCCTTCTGCTCCTGCTCTGTGCTGGAAGCATCTGCCAAGTTCAAGACCTGTGAGATCCTGGTAATCAACACCACCAGTTTCTCCTTCTGGGATAGGCAGGTCACTCCAGCCTCTGTACAATCTTCTGAAGGCGAGAATACATCTTCATCCACATCAGAGCCCAGTACTGAGCCATCTAAATCAGTCATAGTCAAAATCTTGGACAACTCCCAGCTGCTACCCATATCCAGGGGAGCACCCTTTTCTGGGAATGCTTAGCCAAAGATAATTAAACAGGGCTTCCACTCTCAGCCTGCCCCGCATGAGACTGTGCTCAGGAGCACCCAAAGTCCACAGGGTCTGAATTCCCATGCCAGAAGGACCAGGCCTGCTACAAAAGGGAAAGAATTCCCTGGAGGACAGTCTGGAGTCCGGAAGCTCTCATCTCAGACATGACTCCTCAACACCAGGGACACAGCTACCACAGACCCCCTAGAGGACTGTAAGTGGCTCACAGTTGCCAGGTCTTCCAGCCAGCTGAATATCCTTACCCATAGTGCCATCTGTCACCTCCTGTCCTGAAGCAGGCAGGGTCGGGCTAACCGTATCCCTTGACTGGGAGGGAAAAGCAGGCCCTCCAGGGATGACTCAGAAGCTGCCATGCCAGAAGAGCAAAATCCAGAATCGGGGTTGAGGCATCTCACTTGCCACAGATCAAACAACATTTCCTGGAAGAAGACATAGAGAGTTAGACAAGTATCACAACAGCATGCACTAAGGCTGCGGCAGCCCGGAGGTGCACATTAACTGTGCTTTAATGCAATGCATGTTACAAGCCCTAGGAAAGGAGTGCGCATTTGAGCTGCTTGGGCAGAATGCGTCTTAGGACTGCATGACCACCAGGCGCACAGTAGGTAAAACGCTACTAACACATGCAGAAAACGGCTGGAAACCCCTACACCATGCTAGCAGTCCCCAATGGTCCACCCCGAATTGCGTCCCGGGAAGACTGAATTAGGAGCCCTGAACAAGGACAACGACTAGGTCAAGCCTTGGTACTCACATCTTGAGAGGATCCATGCCAGGCTCAGCTCTACTCCCCTGAAAAGGTATTACTGGCTGGCCGTGCAGCACTGCGTTTAAGGTGGCTAGCAGGCAGATGTCTGAGAGCCTTCTGCACTCTTCGGGATAGAGCAAGGGGGGGGACAGAGGAAGAGGAGGGGGGACATTGAGGATGTGTGAGGCTGCTCAACAGGCTCTTATCCCAGGGTAAGAGTATGGAGCTGAACCAGTTTTTCCCCCCTCCTATGGCTACCAAAAAGACCGCAGTCTAGTGAAGCCTCCCACATTATGCTCGTGAAAGAATCACCATTGTTTCTCCAGGACCAAGCAGGAAGTCAGTCCTCACTTATGGGTGACGTCAGCGCCGACGGAGCCCTCGCGGAGCAATTTTCCCCAGCTTTCGCAGAAAGCCTTTGGGAATTGCAGCGCGCATGCGCGGTCCCCTTCCCGCCCAAGGATGCCATCTTGCTCAGTCGTCTTTTTTCCGCGGAGCCCTACAGACGTAGTTTGTTACCACCGCTGAAAAAGTTGATTCTTTAATTATTTTCTCGTTAAAAAATTTTTCTCAGTTCGTGTGTCCTCTTCCCGCCGGGCTTTTGAGCCAGTTCACGTTTTTTTATTTTATTTTGTTCCAACTGGCGTTCCCGCCACTTTCTCCTTCTTCCCTGGCAGCGCGGTCTTTTGACCTTGCAGGGGTCCTTTTTCCCTCGATGGCTGCCAGCGGGTTTAAAAAGAGTGATCGTTGTGTCAGACTCATGTCTCTTACTGACACGCATGACTGCTGCCTGGGGGCCGAGCAAGACCCTATGAGTTGCGGCCCGTGCAGCAGGATGTCCTCGAAGGCCCTGAGGAGTCGGCAGTCGCAGAGGGATCGTATCTTCTCTGACTCCGTGCGGACCTCGTCAGAGGCCTCGACATCTCGTGGCTCCGGCTCAGACCATCGTCGGAGTTCTTCTGAACGGGGCTCCCCCGGCCGGGAACACCGGCGGGAGAAGAGGCCCGCGAGGGGGGAGCCGGACGGCGATCCTGGTTCCTCGAGGGAGAGGCCTTCGAAGCTTCCTCGTCTCGAAGTGGAGACTCCTGGACACGTGAGTGATATAGTCCTCCTGGACTCCCCCACGGATGAACCGACGTCGGGCCCGAGTCGGCGGATGCTGGGTCTTCTGAGCTTGGTCTCAGACTGACGACCTTGGAGCGCAGTATCTCTGCCTTCATGGACCAGCAGCGGGCATTGATCACCAGCCTCGCCAGTGCATCTGCCCCGACCACCGGGACGTCGACGCCCAAGTCGACCCCGGAGGCCGAGTCGATCCTCAAGTCCATACGAGCTCGAGTCTATCCTCGACCTAGGTCTCCCTCGGCTTCCCGTTCAGGACTGAGGTCCTCGATGCCGGCCTCGGCGTCGGGGAGGAGGTCCCCAGGCCCCGCGTGCACGGAGCCGCTCGACTATTCCTCGGAGGAGTCGGGCTGGGACACGGAGGAGGACGAGTCACCCGGTTCCTTTCAGACCCGGTGCGTCCCCTCTGACTCGCCCGAGTCGGAGCCTCGGAGGCGGTCCCCCCCGGAGGATACCCGGTTCTCCGATTTCGTGAGGGATATGGCCAAGGCCTTGGCTTTTCCCACGGATCCGGAGGAGGAACCCCGAGCCGAAGAGCTCGAGGCCCTTCAATATGACTCCCCCCCTAGGGAGGCCTTTACTGTACCGGTTCCCCTGATGCTGGAGCAGCTTCTCTTCCGCATGTGGGAAAGCCCGGCCTCGACGCCGGTGTTGAGCAAGCGGGTCGATTCCATGTATCGAGTCCGCAAGAGCCCCGGGTTCCAAAAGGCGCAACTCCCACACCACTCCATGGTGGTGGAATCGGCCATGCATCGACTTAAGAGTCAGAAGATGCACTCCTCGGTGCCTCCGGGTAAGGAGGCCCGGACTCTGGATGCCCTCGGAAGGAAGTGCTTCCAGGGCTCCATGCTTGCTTGTCGGTCCAGACGTATCAGTTGTATATGGGTATGTATCTCCGCGACCTGGCGAAAGAAATGGGATTTTCCGCCGGTCTCTCCGAGGAACCCTTGCAGCGGTTCCAAGCCCTGTCCACAGGGATTCGAGAGTGTTCGAAGTTCATTTCTCGAGCGGCCTATGATGGCTTCGAAGCATCGGCTCGAGTAGCCGGAGCCGGCATTGGGGCTCGCCGCCAAGCTTGGCTTCAGTCCTCCGACCTCGAGCCGTGGGTGCAGGACAAGTTGGTCGATGTCCCTTGCAGAGGGGAAAACCTCTTCGGCAAGCCCATGGCTGACAAGGCGGCGGAGCTCGAGTCAGAGACTCTCACCAGGACTCGCCTTTCCAGAAAAACCTCTGCTCCTTCTCAGAGGAGGAAGGGCTCGGGGAAAAAAGCCCTTTTACCCGAGGAAGGTGTTCGCTTATAAGCAGCACCACCCACACTATCAGGCATCGACAACCCCTCATCAGGGGCAGCAGCCTAAGGGGCAGGGTAACGGATCCCGGAGGCAGAAAGCCCCCAAGCCCACCACGCAGGCCCCGGCCCAGCAGGGTGGGGTTTTTTGACTATGCCAGCATAGTCTCTCCCCCCCAGGGGCCCTCGCTCAGCACGGGGGGCCGGCTGACCCACTTTGCTCACAGGTGGTCAGCCGTAACATCCGATGCCTGGGTACTGCGGGTGGTTCAAAAGGGCTACCTCCTACATTTTCACCAGGTGCCCCCCCCCTACTTCCCAGGGGAACCTCCCAGACCCCCGTTGCACCAGGGACTTACTCCTTCAGGAGCTGCAAAGTCTGCTTCAGGAACGGGCGGTGGAGCCAGTGCCCCAGCATCTGTGCGGTCACGGTTTCTACTTGAGGTACTTCCTGGTGCCAAAGAGAACAGGAGGCCTCAGACCCATTCTGGACTTAAGCAACCTCAACAAGTTCCTACAGCGGGAAAAGTTCAAGATGCTTACCCTTGGAACCCTACTGCCCTACCTCCGGCAGGGAGATTGGCTATGCTCCTTGGATCTAAAGGATGCTTATACCCACATCCTTATTCCCCCGGACCACCGACAATACCTAAGGTTTGTGGTGGCAGGGAACCATTACACAGGTACACTACCAAAAAACTGCCTCCAGTTTTGCAACTGATTCCTATAGATTTTGGGGTGCTGAATCCAGGAAAAATAGCCAAAATGTTCCATCACGTCACGTTTTCTTGCAAAATTAGATTTCTTACCCATATAAGGAATGTTCACATAATTTCTTTTTAGCCGACTGCAGTTTATTTTCTTGGCCCAAAATAGAGGTTGTAATGGTTAACTAACTAGAAACACTCCCTCATGATATTTTAGAGTGTTTAGTATTCATTTTATACATTAACAGGACAATTGGGAGGCGGGGGGCTAAATCCAGTACTCGCGCTGGCGCATGTTCTTTCCTGTTCGCCTCGCCTCGTTCGCTCGCTCAAACACGGTGGTTGCGACATGAACGTTCCTGTCAAATTTCAGTTTCTTGCAAGTTCATTATTACCTTTTGTTTGCTCAGTCGTAATCCAGCTTTATTCCGAAGTGGTTCACTACAGTTGTAGTTTGCAGTGATGTGTATTTGTGATGGCTCACAGAGCCAGAGGTTGCGTCAACTCTCCGGACAGTTTTTGTTTTATTTGTGGGGAATATACCGTGAAAAAGCGGCAGAGGAACATTTCTGCATTTATTAAAAAAGTATATTTCGCCTATTTCGGTTTGAAGTTAGGCGATCAAGACAAACCGTGGGCTCCTCACAAAGTGTGCAAGACATGTGAGGAAGATCTACGCTTATGGATGAAAGGTAAAAAACAAGCATTTCGTTTCGGAATACCTATGATGTGGCGTGAACAAAGAGACCACAGCAGTGACTGCTATTTTTGCTCTTGCATTGTGAAGGGATACAACTTAAAAAATAAGAACGTAATAAGTTACCCCAACCTTCCCTCAGCAATTAGGCCTATGCCTCATAGCAACGAAGTACCTGTGCCTGAACCACCAAAATCTTTGGATCATATTTGTGTGGACGGTTCTGATCATGATGAGACTCATCAGATGGCTTTTCCCGATGAGTCCAGTACTTCCGAGTTTGAAACTGAACCAGATCCGAAACCTGAACTTCTCTCTCAAGCTGAATTGAATGATTTAGTCCGGGATTTAGGACTCCCAAAAGATGCTGCCCAACTGCTAGGTTCTCGGCTTAAACAGAAAAATCTATTGTCACCAGGAACAACTTTTTATTGGTACCGCAAACCGCGAGACACAATTTTTGAAGTATTTCAGCAAAGAGGAAGATTTGGTATTTTGCAACGATATATACGGAGTGATGGAAAAGTTTAAACTCAAGTATGATCCTGCTGAATGGCGGCTGTTCATTGATTCGTCAAAAGACAGCATAAAAGGTGTTCTTCTTCATAATGGCAACACATTCGCTTCAGTTCCTATTGCTCACTCTGTTATTCTCCAAGAAAAATACGAGAATTTGGCCCTGATTCTTCAGAAGATTCGTTATGATGAGCATAAGTGGATGATTTGTGGAGACTTTAAAATTCTATCCATGCTATTAGGGCAGCAATCTGGTTTCACCAAATATCCCTGCTTCCTTTGCTTGTGGGATAGCCGGGCCCGCGACCTACACTGGGGGAAAAAAGACTGGCCAATTCGGGAGTATTTGAGACCCGGTGAGAAAAATGTTCTTCATGAGAGCTTGGTACCTCGTGATAAAATTCTATTACCACCTCTCCACATTAAGTTGGGTCTCATTAAGCAATTCATCAAGTCCCTTCCAAAAGATGGTGAGTGCTTTCGGTACCTTTGCTCAAAGTTCCCCCGACTTTCTGAAGCAAAGCTAAAGGAAGGAGTGTTTGTTGGCCCTGATATAAGGAAACTCATTTCAGATGGAGCATTCGCTGAAACGATGTCTGAGAAGGAAAAAGAAGCCTGGGATTCCTTCAAGGATGTTGTTCTCAAATTCTTGGGGAACAGGCGGGATGAGAACTATAAGGATATTGTTGCCAGGATGCTCAATGCCTTCAAAGAACAAGGCTGTAACATGAGCCTGAAAGTCCATTTCTTGCACTCCCATGTGAACTACTTTCCCGAAAACTTGGGGGCGTACAGTGAAGAACAAGGTGAAAGGTTTCACCAGGACATCAAGGACGCAGAGAGAAGGTACCAGGGAAGATGGAACACCACTATGATGGCTGATTTCTGCTGGTTGCTGCTGCGGGAAACCCCAGATGAAAAATACGCCAAGCAGCGCACCAAGAGCAGCATTCGGGGAAGAAGAAACGGGCCCACCAGGAGATTGATTGACCCAAGAATGACTTTAAAATCTAAACTGTGTTGACAGATATCGTGTTTTTACTAAACTTTGAAATAAAAATTTGCTAGTTATTACCACAGTGTCGGATCTCATTTATTAGAATTTTATTTTCACACCATCGGGTGTTTGTCTTCATGTATTGCAATGGTGCGGTTTGCATTTTCTATTCTTACATACATACCTGTACAACATTTTTTGCACATTTCTTTGCTTTGCTTTGTGTCTAACCTCGCTCTTATATGCTCAATGTTTGTGCACATGTATGTGGCTGTTTTAAGTGCAGACAATTTTGCTACCATCACAGTGTGTTTTGTTGACATTACTCTATTCTTATGTGCTGCCTTGTTACAATTTTCTTTATTCTTATTTGAATAACTACTAAACAATTAGTATAAAGAATTCATCCAAGAAACTTTTATCTCGATCGCACTCAATCTGAAACGTTCACCTCAAACTGCTAACCCAATGTAGCAAAAAATCTGTACGTGATGGAGCAAATTGGTTACCAGATTTGGATTCAGCGCACCAAAAAACGTAAAAATCAATCGAAACATTAGAGGCAGTTTAAAAAAATTTTTTTTTAGTGTACCTATGTTATCAGTACCGAGTACTGCCCTTTGGCCTATCCTCCGCTCCCAGGGTGTTCACGAAGTGCCTGGCAGTGGTGGCAGCCTTCCTAAGGCTTCAAGGCCTCTTTGTCTTCCCATACCTGGACGACTGGCTCATCCGAGCATCGTCTGCTCCAGAGGTCGCCCAGGCCACCCAACGTACGGTGGCTCTGCTTCAGCACTTGGGCTTCGTCATAAACTTCGAGAAGTCCGCTTTGCTTCCCTCTCAGGACCTCGAGTTCATAGGGGCACGGCAGGATACTCGGCAGGCTCGTGCCTTCTTGCCTCTGGAACGGGCCAACAGGCTTATGGCTCTAGCCGGCGGGTTCAACAGCGAGTCGCCGGCCCCTGCCAGACAGTTCCTGCAACTGCTCGGACACATGGCCTCCACGGTCCATGTCACTCCGAATGCCCATCTACATATGAGACCTGCTCAGTGGAGCCTTCGCACTCAGTGGCATCAGTCCACAGGGAGACTGTCGGACCTGATACAGATTTCCGACCGTCTGGTCTCCTCCCTGCAATGGTGGCTTCACCTGCCCAACCTAGTGCTCGGCATGTCCTTCCAGTCGCCCCCGCCGTCCCGGGTGCTCACGACAGATGCCTCCCTCCTGGGCTGGGGGGCACATTGTCGGGGGACATGCACTCAAGGCCTTTGGACACCTTGGGAGGCCGCCCAGCAGATAAACATCCTAGAGCTACGGGCGATCCGCCTAGCTCTGTGGGCCTTCTCTCACCTGACGTTCGGTCAGTCCGTACTGGTGCAGACGGACAATCAGGTTGCCATGTTCTATGTGAACAAACAAGGGGGCACGGGCTCCCTCCTTCTATGTCAGGAAGCCCGGAGGCTGTGCTCTTGGGCCGTCGATCACGACATCCTCCTCAAAGCGGTTTACCTGCCAGGACAGGACAATTGCCTGGCAGACAAACTGAGCCGGATTCTGCTGCCGCACGAATGGAAGTTGCACCCCGCGGTGGCCCAGCAGATCTTCCGCTGGTGGGGCTCTCCCACTGTGGATCTCTTTGCCAGTCCCCTGAACAGGCAGCTCCCCAGATTCTGCTCCCGGCACCCTCACCCTCTTCGAGAGGCGCCGGATGCTTTCCTCATCCCGTGGTCCACGGGTCTGCTGTATGCCTTCCCTCCCACACCACTGGTGTCCCGGACCTTGTTCAAAGTTGTCCAGGACAGGGCTTCTGTGATCCTGGTAGCGCCCCGGTGGCCGAGGCAACTGTGGTTCTCTCTGCTTCTACAGCTAGCGGTGGACACCCCGCTTCCCCTGGGGTTTCAGCCCGATCTCCTGACCCAGGATCAGGGTACTCTTCTGCACCCCAACCTCAGGGCCCTGCACTGATGGCCTGGCTGCTGAAAGGGTAGTCCTAGCTCCACTGCTGCTACCCCCGGAGGTGGAAGCCGTCGTCCTAGCATCTCGGCGACCTTCCACCCGGAAGTCTTACGCCCTCAAATGGCGTCGCTTCTCGGTCTGATGTTCTCAGCGATCTGAGGACCCCTTCGCCTGTCTAGTATCGGTGGTACTGCAATATTTGCTTCACCTCTCCGATCTAGGCCTCAAATCCAATTCTGTCAGAGTCCACCTCAGTGCTCTTTCTGCACATCATTCGCTGGTGGAGGGCCAGCCTCTTTCCTCGCACCCCTTGGTGGCGCGTTTTCTCAGAGGCCTCCTTCTGCTTAAGCCTCCGTTGCGTCCTTCAGCTCCTGACTGGGACCTCAATGTGGTTCTGCAAAGGCTTACCTGTCCACCTTTTGAACCCATGGCTACCTGCCCTCTTCATTTCCTCTCATGGAAAACGCTCTTCTTGGTAGCCCTTACTTCCGCTAGGCGCGTAAGCGAACTACAGGCCCTAGTGTCGGAGCCCCCATACACTAGGTTCTACAGGAATAGGGTTGTCCTGCGGACTCACCCTAAGTTTCTTCCGAAGGTGGTCTCCCACTTTCACATCAACCAGGATGTGGTTCTTCCGACCTTCTTTCCCAGGCCGCATACCAGCCGAGCTGAGACTGTTCTGCATACCCTGGACTGTAGAAGAGCCTTGTCCTTCTACCTTGACCGTACGCGGGAGCATAGAAAGGCTGTCCAGCTTTTCGTATCTTTTGACCCCAATCAATTGGGGGTACCTGTCTCTAAGCGTACTTTGTCCATCTGGGTAGCTGACTGTATCGCCTGGGCTTATGGGGCAGCCAGCCTCTCCTTGGAGAGTCGAGTCACGGCTCACCGTGTCAGGGCGAAGGCTGCGTCCGTGGCTCATCTTCATTCTGTTCCATTGGCAGACATCTGCCGGGCTGCTACTTGGTCTACAAGCCAGACCTTTGCGGCTCATTACTGCCTGGAGAGGGAGTCCCGCAGGGACAGTGCTTTCGGACAGGCAGTCCTCCACAATCTCTTTGAGGTTTAGGCAACTCCTACCCTCCGGCCCTGGTGTTGGGCTACCGGCCGGATTCGTATTCAGAGAAGATTCCTTCCCTTTGTACTGTTGAGCTTGAGGGAGCTCTTTTAGGCTTGAGGTCTCCGGTAGCCTTAAGCTTGGGAGTCCCATAAGTGAGGACTGACTTCCTGCTTGGTCCTGGAGAAAGCGTAGTTACTCACCTGTAACAGGTGTTCTCCAGGAGCAGCAGGAATCAGTCCTCACTACCCTCCCTCCTCCCCTTGGAGTTGCAGTCATTCTTATTGCATATTTTTGCTAATTTTTTGCTGTCTTTCCGCTATGTCATCAGACTGAGCAAGATGGCATCCTTGGGCGGGAAGGGGACCGCGCATGCGCGCTGCAATTCCCAAAGGCTTTCTGCGAAAGCTGGGGAAAATTGCTCCGCGAGGGCTCCGTCGGCGCCGACGTCAGCCATAAGTGAGGACTGATTCCTGCTGCTCCTGGAGATCACCTGTTACAGGTGAGTAACTACGCTTTCTCAAGGTAGTCATTCACAAGCGTTTAATCAATCTTTTCCTCTCAAACCTCAGATTTTTGTTAGAAAGGAGAAAATCCATTTATCATATGCTGGAGACAAAGAAATACTGAAGGAACCTCTGGTGGCTGAGGCAGATAGAGGCATGGGAGTGATGTCATTGAAACCTGGGCTTTTCATCTCTTCTTTGTCTCCACAATCTGCTGGTAGGGGAACATAATCCACTTGTCTGGACTGATTTGGCAGGATGATATGAAAAATTCATTTAAAATGAGTACAAACTAAACTTTTTTGGTTGTACATACCCCTGCTGTTTGGCACATAGCTCGTCTGCTTCATGCGTTCAACTTCTCATCATTGGTGGCTGCCAGAAGAAAACAGTGGGAGGCCCTTCTGTAATCGACAGGAGTTGCAAAATTGAGTGCAGTCCTTTGTGACTGCAAGGGCCTGAGTCAGGCAATGGCCAGCAGGACCAACTCTCTGCTTACCAAATACAGATCCCAGCTAAAATTATTGTGTAGACTTTTAGCCAGCTTAAGGTAACAGTGTCATAGAACTGGTAAAACTCTGAAAATGATCCTCTTGGAATGCAGTGCCCGCTGTTGAGTCGGCATTGTCTCCTGGTGACCCAGCAGCTCCTGGATTATCTTGCAAGGTGTGATTTGAGGTAGATTGCCAAGCATGTCTTCCGAGGCAGTGGAGGGTACAGTGATTTACCCAAGGCCACAGGAAGTTCCAATGAGAATCAAACCCTAGTCTCTTGGTCCACCAGGCCACTGCTCTAATCACTAGGATCCTCCATTCCATAGAAGCAGTGTTCAAAGGCCAATTATTAAATTCAAAATTCTACTTAGCATATTCAAAATCATAAACAAACTGTCTCCAGACATACTACAGCTGCCAATAACAAAGGACCCAGAAAATAGAACAAAAAGAACCACACATAGAAATCTTCTCATCCCAAACACAAAAAGAAAGTTCAACTTGCAACAGACTGGCCTTCACCATTTATGCACCAACATTATGGAACGCCCTACCAGAACACCTCAGGGCCATAAAAGACTTATGGGATTTTAGAAAAGCATTAAAAACACATCTTTTCAAGGATCATTATGGACTAACATAATGGCAATCAATCTAACTGTATGGCCATACAACCTGCACCAATAACTACCCCTGTGACTGAACGATTTATTACTAACAGCCTCAAAGTTAAACCCCTACTATAATGAAAGATACTCTATTAGCATCCAAGTTAAACTACTTGTTAAAATGTATATTATATGTGAATTGAAATGTTAACTGTCATAATGTATATTGTATACGAGTTGAAATGTAAACTGCTTTGAATCTATGATAAGACTGTATAAAAAAAACTACAATAAATACATAAAAAAGCTGTCGGAAAATCGCCCATCCTTAAAAGAATGCACGAGGCCCACAATAGGCATCCTCCTAGCCACATTCACAGAAGGTATTACCCAGGGGGATGTTTAGGTCTGGGAAGAAAATAATATATGTAGCCAGTATTTTTAAAACTGCACAGGTTATCATCCATGTAAGCGGGGTAATTCTGTTAAGTGGTGACTGGATTTCTGTGCCAATTTATATGTGCTGATGTGGCCTATTCTATAAAATCAAATCTGTGCAGCCGCAGACGTACCTAAATAGTGTCATGGTCACTCCGAGCAGCTCTAGAGCAGGTGTTAATGATCGCACATATCTTATCCGCATCAGAGGCCTGTGCGATAAAGTAAGCGCAAACATGTGTGATCCACCTACACTCTGCCCAAACTCTCTGTACACATCCACAGTGAATGTACGCACCATTGGTCTGTGGCTTGTACTTTTAGAACAGCACTGGACTGCAACCTGTGTGTAAATCACTAACATACTGTGATTTACGTGGATAAACTCGCGCAGAGCTCTAGCCACGTCTTGTGCAGTTACCCCTCCCAAAAATATCTGCAGGAAAAGCAGGTGCACTAACCGCAGTTTTCAAGGTGAAAGTGCTTGTGGCTAAAAGTCCCCCTGCACTTTGGAGCAGTGTGGCAGTTTGACAATGACCCCTTAATGAGTGTGATTTTGCGTGCTTGGATTGTATACTAAGCCTTGGATTTTGTTGTTTTACTACTGTTCTCCGCAGATCCCAAGAAGGATAAGGAAATCATCTTGGATGGGAACAAGATCAAAGTGTCTCAGGGGAAACCCATTCAGATGTCCAAATTCAAGGATTCGAGTTTCGGTCAGAGTGAATACCTCGTGTACCAGGAGAGCCAGTGCCGCATCCGCTACCTGCTCCAGCTGCATTTCTGAGGATGGAGGAGAAGGCTTGTCCTGTTGCCTCCTCACCTATGTCCCCCATATTGCCTCCCATGCTCTGCCCAGGACTGAGGACTGTTGCTGAACTCCAGACGCATCCACCATGTCTCTCACAGCAGTGTTTACTCCAGTCCCATGCTTTTGCTCCTAGAACCAGTTATTAACCTAAGACAGTTTTTGCATAAGCAGATTTCCTCTTTCCTCCATTCACAATATTTCTCCAAGGTTTGTAGCCCATTTTTCTTAGGGAGTTAATTCACAGCATTCTTCCGTTCACTGTGCATGTGGCCTGTAGAAATGAGATCCTCCCCTCCTCTGCCAAAGGGGCAGAGGGAGGACAGAAAGTTTCTGCCTGTAGTCTACCAAAGCTTTTGCACTTTCGATTAATGCAGATGACTGTTCTGTGCTTCTAGGAGCCTCAGAACTGCTGGTTTCACTAAACCTGCCTCGTTGGGTTCATGATAACTTAATCATGTCCTGGTCCTTGGGTACTTATCACTACACAGTGACTGCAGTTTGCTGTATGCTACTATCGTTTGATATGAATAAAATATATAAAGTATAATCTCTTGGTTGCATCTGTTATGGAGGTTATTTTCAGTGGGGTGGAATATGACAGATGGGTGAAAGCTCTTGTCAAAGATGTACCTACCTCGGAAGTGAAAAAAACTCAAATTATCCATTGCCTTCAACCTGTGGGTTTGAAGCCAATGGAGATAATGAAAGATGATGTGATCCCTTGGGAACTCTGTAGATTAACAGCAGATTTCTGAAAGTGTTAAACAGTAGAGTACAATTAAAGTGCCCTTTTTATAGACACTGTATTTTGACTGCCCTTTATATGATGATATTGGGTAGCTAAGTAATGGCCAGCAATAACTTAAGATTTCAACAAAAATGAGTGTTTCAGAAAGACAGAGCATAGCAGCTAAAAGCACTGGAAAATAGGGGTGAGGAGGGTTTTGCCTTTATCGATCACAGCTGAGGTATCCATTTCCTTCTGCTTTTGATGCATATGACACTGGAAGGAAAGTGGAGTTTTAACACTTGCATTTAGCTCATGCCTTTTTCAGTGGCAGCTCAAGACGGGTTACCCTCAGGTACTGTAGGTACACTTGACCCTGGGAGTCTGAGTTGTGATTGACAATTGACCAAGTCAGAATATAACATGCACGCATACACATAAGATAGTCCCAGCTGCACAGAACTTACAGTCTGTTCAAAACAGAGGGACTAGGATAATTTTTGAGGAGTAATCATTAAAACAAACATGGATATTAGAAGAATTAGGGGATTGGGATCCAAAAATAGAGATGGCGCCTGATGTACCAACTCGGGAATATATTCCAGCATATGGCACAGCATAGACACATGCACAGCCACACAAGCTTCCATGCCCTGGCTCTCTGAAAACTTCATGTTTTGTGGAAGTTATGGCTGATCATATTGGGCAGCAACTGTTATCGTCGTTGTTGTTGTTTGCTGTCGAGTCGGTGTCGACTCATGGCGACCCTCTGGATAGTTATCCTAAATTGTGTTTGGTCTTCAGTCAGGTGGCTCATTGTTGACAGACTGCCCACTAATAACTTGTATTTGGGGCTTCTTGGTTTAGGTTTTAACAGATAAATACTCCCAGAGCGAAAAAATTTAAATAGGTGTTTATTGGACATACACTGGAAAAACGTTGTCACCCTCTTTCTAGCTTGTTAGGTATCCTCCACTCAGGTTTTTCTGCACTGACTCCTTAGTGACACAAACATACATATTTGATTCCACTGGAAAAGGTGCTCAGCAATAGTACCTATGGCATGAAAATCAAAACAAAAATGGATTTTTGCACTCTTAGAGACCCTAATTAGCTGGAAAAAAACACCTTTGCAATTTAAAAACACCTAAGAATACTTTCACTATAGTTTGACCCTCTATGGTGATTAAAGGCATATTTAACCAGGTTCATTTCCTTTTATATAACATATTTACTTAGGATTCGAAGAAATACTGTCAAATCAGAAATGTGACATACTCTGCTAGTTTATTCCTTTTAGACTTTTGAAAAACATATGTTTCTCCCCCCTCTCCCCTTTTCTAAACTTATGGCTGGTTGCTGGTAGGATGAAAGCAGCCTTGAGGAAGACCTCTCCCCTGCGGTTTGCAGGTACAGATCATTTCCTAGCAACCCTTGTGAGGAGAGAGCTCTTATCAGAAAAAGGGAGGTTATCTCTGAGAGATAAGAGAGGCATAGACAGGTGCCAGGTAAAAGCTGCAGCGGACCCCTAACTTCCGAAGGCTGCACTGAAGGAGGAAATTCAGTGTGATATTATTCTGGTATCTGGCACGTTTTCTGAAGGGAAAAAACCCAAGCACTGCACAGATAAATGTGATTTTCTGGAGAAGAGTGAAATACCTTCTGGTAGCGCAACCAGAGCATAAATTAATGTACAGTATAAGCAAACTAGATGTCCCTAGAGGCCAAAGTTTAATTGTGGATTGTCAACTCCCTTTTGTTGTTTTGACTTCCCACCCAGTGCTCGTTGTCTTTCTTAATTCTTCTGTCTGGTCTGTCTTTTGTGTTCTTATTGTATGTTGTTGTACGCTGTCCTTTTTCTCTCTTTTCTATTATAATTTGGTGTTCCTTTTCTATAGTTTAGTGGCGTAGACCTTTTATTGTACACTGCTCTAATGTTTCGACAAGAGCGGTCTATCAAATGACGGAATAAAGATAAAGGCCTAGAGGGGGCCTTATTGGATATGCCTAATCTAGATCTGCTCAGCAGGGCCGCCTTAATCACTTATGGAGACTGGGCAAATGTTTCTGAATGGGCCCTCTTTTATCTTTTTCAAATTGAGCCCATCCCTCTCCAGTAAAAGCTGAATGATCTCCCAAGGCACCATCCTCTTTAAAAGCTTTTGTTTTATCAGATCAGGCAAGGCGATAAGGGTAAATATACTGTGAAGCACTGTGTGCTTCTTAGTATACCTACAGTTCTGGTCAACATTATTGGCACCCTTGCAGTTTAGCCCCTTAATCTCCAATATCTAAAGAAAAGTGGCTAGTGAAATGGCTTTGGACTATATCTGCAAACATATTTGACACATATAAAAGAATCAAATAAAACAAGGCTAATTAAAAAAGGAAATATTAGGAAATGGTATAAAAACTAGGACATTGCCAGGACATAATTATTGACGCCGTTATAAACAAATCAGTTTAAACAGAAGAACCACATTGCAGTAAAATTAGATGCATCTGTGATCAATTGTCCATATCCACATGACTTGAACCAATCAATGAATGATGGCTGTAATGTTTAAAATGGCCACATTCACTCCCTGTTCCATTTTAACAATGGTGAAGACTAGAGATGCCTGAGGCCATCAGAAAAGCCATTATCAAACTTTACAAGGCCATTTCCAAAGACCTTAGGATTCCAGTGTCTACAGTTTGCAATGTTAAGACATTTTCTGCTCATGGAACTGTCAAGAACCTCCCAGGACGTGGTGGGAAGAGGAAAATGAATCCAAGAATTCTTTGAAGATTAGTGTGAACTGTTGGAAAACCACCACATACAACATCCAAAGAGCTTAAGGCTGATCTGGAGCAATCTGGAGTGGTGGTTTCAACCCGCACTATACACCATGCACTAAACAAAGAAGGACTTCATGGGCAAAGGCCAAGGAGGATCCCACTGCTCAAAGACAGATTTAAAAAGGCACGCTTGATCTTTGCCCAAACCCAACTTGAGAAACCACAGTTCTCCTGGCAAAATGTTCTGTGGACAGATGAAACCAAATTTTGAGCTCTTTGGCAATGCAGACCAGCAATACTTTTACAGGCAAAGAAATGAAGCTTATAAGGAAAAAAAAACCACCCTTCCTACAGTTCAATATGGTGGAGGTTCCATAATGTTGTGGGGATGTTTTGCTGCCTTAGGAATTGGAGGCCTGGTACTTATTAAAAGAAAAACATTTAGGCGTCATCATGGATAATACGTTGAAACCCTCCGTCCAGTGTGCAGCAGCAGTCAAGAAGGCAAATAGAATGCTAGGAATCATAAGGAAAGGAATGGAGAATAAAACAAAGGATATTATAATGTCTCTGTTTCGTTCCATGGTGCGATCACACCTTGAATATTGTGTGCATTTCTGATTGCCATATCTTAAAAAGGATGTAGCAGAATTAGAAAAGGTACAGAGAAGAGTCACCAAAATGATAAGGTTGATATAAGGATACCTCTATGAGGAAAGGCTTCAAAGATTAAGGCTCTTCAATTTGGAATGACGGCTGAGGGGAAATATGAGAGAGGTCTATAAATTAATGAGCGGAATGGAACTGGTAAATGTAGATCGGTTGTATATGCCATCAAAAAGTAGAAAGACTAGGGGGCATGCAGTGCAGATACAATGTCACTCATTTAAACTTATAAGAGAGAATATTTTTTCACTCAACGCATAATCAAACTCTGGAATTCATTACCGGAGTATGTAGTAAAAGCTGTTCATGTAGCTGGAGGAAAGGTCCATAAACCATTATTAGAGGACCTAGGAAATTCAATTCTTACCCTGGGACAAGCATTGTGGAACCTGTGTACCTTTTTGGGAACCTGCCAGGTACTTGTGACCTAGATTGGCTATTGTTGGAAACAGGATACTGGGCTTGATGGACCTTGGTCTGACCCAGTATGGCATTTCTTATGTTCTTAGGAATCATGAAGTCAGAGGACTACTGAGGTATTTTGGAGTGAAATGTGCTACCTAGTGTCAGAAAGCTAGGTCTGGGTTGGAGGTCATGGGTCCTCTAGTAGGACAGTGACCCAAAACATATATCCAAACGTACAAATTAATGGTTAAAAAGGAACAAACTGATTGTTTTAACACTGGCCAGCAATGAGTCATGATCTCATTCCAATCAAGAACCTTTGGAAAGAGCTGAAATCTGCCACTGATAAAAGGAATCCTGGAAACACTTATGAGCTGGAACAAATTGCAGTTAAAGAGTGGGAGAAGCTACCAGCAGACAGACGTACAAAACGTATAAATGGCTACAAGAAACATTTGGCGGCTGTCATCACTGCCAAGGGTTGTGCAACTATATATTAGTGAAGGGTGCCATTAATCCTATCCAGATTATATTTTCTTTTTTTCTCAGAAATTACTACGTCTAAGTTACACAGGCCTCTTTTTTTTTTTTTTTTTTTGTTGTATACCTTTGAACATACTATTAAATTATTATGACGACATACAGTTGGAATATTTCCAATTATTTCTCAAGATATTGTACACAACATACTTAAAAATGCAAGGATGCCAATGTTGAACATAACTGTATAGGAGCGTGAAGTCTAGGGTCCATAAAGGATAAAATAGAATCTCATTATAAAGCCTGCAAACGTTGACCAGCATGCATACCCTCAATTCACAGAAAATCCCGAACAGTGGGTACAGAGCACAACTAGGATATTTCCCCTTTCTACTCGCCATGAAAAAAAATTCTAATTCTAGTAGCAGCTTGGTGATACTGAAATAAGCTGTCCACTAGACATATAGTCAAGGTATTACAAAAGCATACAAAACAAGATACTCAAAACACCACTAACTGCTAGGACTTGAACAGTAAAGACCCTACCCATGAAGCCTGTTAACAACTGATGTTAGTACGTCAGTACACCTATTGAAAAACAGAACAAGCTGGACTACTGGAGAATCTTACAGATAAACCACATGCAAGCACCTTGATCATACTCGCAGAACACAGAACAGGCCCTCACCAAATACAGAGTAAGAAATCACAAATTAGAAATGTTCCAATAAAAAATGAAATGACCCACAAGAAGTTGGATGCCATATACAGTACAACAGTTTAAAAACAGATTCAAACACATTTAAGAACATAAGATATGCCATACTGGGTCAGACCAAGGTCCATCAAGCCCAGTATTGTGTTTCCAACAGTGGCCAATCTAGGTCATATGTACCTAGCAGTTGCCCCAAGGGACACAGGTTCCACAATGCTTGTATTGGTTCAACCATTGATATCCTGGGTCCCTTCTTAATAATGGTTTATGGACCTTTCCTCCAGGAACTTGTCCAAACCTTTTTTAAACCCAGCTACACTAACAGCCTTTACTACATCCTCCGGTAACAAATTCCAGAGTTTGATTACACTTTGAGTGAAAAAATATTTCTTTTATTAGTCTTAAATAGTTTACCCTGTAGCTTCATTGCATGTCCCCTAGTCTTTCTATATTCTGATAAGGTAAACAATCGATCTACGTTTACCCATTCCACTCCGTTCATTAATTTATAGACTTCTATCATATCTCCCCTCAGCCGTCTCTTTTCCAGGTTAAAGAGCCCTAACCTTTTTAGCCTTTCTTCATAGGAGTATCCTTCCATCCCCTTTACCATTTTGGTGGCTCTTCTCTGAACCTTTTCTAAAATCGCTATATCCTTTTTAAGATACGGCAACCAGAATTGCACACAATATTCAAGGTGTGGTCTCACTATGGAACGATATAGAGGCATTATAATATCTTTTGTTTTATTTTCCATTCCTTTCCTTATCATACCTAGCATTCTATTTGCTCTCTTGGCCGCCGCTGCACACTGGGCCGAGGGTTTTAACATGGTATCCACAATGACGCCTAAATCTTTTTCCTGGGTGGTGGTTCCTAATGTGGAACCTTGCATCGTGTAACCATAGTTTGGGTTGTTCTTCCCTAGGTGCATTTTGTACTTCGCTAGAGACTTTCAGAGATGCACATTCCCCAGTTTGGTATAGTGTAACTGAAAGTAAAATGTCCTTTCCATATCGTCCTGCTAGACCAGTCGGGTTGTGTTCCCCTATTAGCAGATGTGGAGACAAAGCAAAATTTCTAGAGGTTTCTCATGACATCACTGTACTGTTATTAACCTGAACCACTAGAGGCAAAGCCAGTGTTTCTCTGTCTCCAGCAGATGTCTGATGCATGTTTTTCCGCTCTGGAGAAAATCTGAATCAAAAAGGAAAGATTGCTTTGACTTGTGAACAACCACCTGCAGGTAACTCACAGAGTACAATGTGGGAGGCTCCACTAGACCGCTGTCTTTTTGGTAGCCTTAGGAGGAGGGAAATTGATTCAGCTCCACATTTTTATCCTATTAAGGATCTGTTGAGCAGTCAGGTATTGGAATGATTTGGAAAGGATTCTTCAGTACCTCACATAACCTTGGTGCCCCTTTCCCTCCGGCTCTCCCCTGAAGATTAATGAATGCTTTACAGTGGTATGTGACTGCAGGTTTGGCATCAGGGGAGTAGCATCGAACCCCGGCTTGGGTTTCTCCCTGCCTGGGGCTCCCCAGGGCAGTGAGTACCAAGACTAAGTCTCTGCCTGTTTTAACTATATTTGTGGGGGCTCACAAACTCCTTTGGCTGTGGGGATTGTGTTGGACCAGGTTGCTGGGGTATCTGTTGAGGTAGCTTTGGGATTTTCCCGTCTTGCCCAGCTGCTGGCATGCGCTGCTAGGGCTTCTCACCCTTTGCTGCATTGTTTACATGCATTCTTTGTGTGTTCCTGGAGCATTGTTGGTCCGCGTGGTACTGATGTGCAGTCTCCCACGTGTGTAGAATTAAGGCGCACTTCTCCACCCGTGCAGCCCAAGTGTGCACGCTCTGCCCATGTGGCATGAGTGTGCACAAATGTCTTGCCTTACTGCGCTGATTGGATGTATGTTGAGTTCAACTTACTCTATGGATTAGCTTCTATGCTGGCTGCTAGGAAGCGCTCTTTGGTCTGTGGAAAGCGGAGAGCCTCGTCACTGGATTCTGGTATCTGTGCCTCTTGTAGGGACGTTCTGGATGTGAGTTTAGAGGACCCCCTTCTCCTTCTCCCAGTGAAGGGACTCTGGTGTCCCAGCTTTGTCGGCCTCTCCACAGGAGGTTGTAGGTAGCACCATGTCAAAGGATCTGCATGACATGAACTCTGGAGTTTGCACTTCTGGCCATTCCCTTTCATGGAGGGGCCTGGTGGTGACTGCTTCCCCCAGGATTGCGATGGATATTCAAGGCAGTTTCTCCAAATAAATTACTTTTGCACATGCCATAACAGTCACTTCTAAGTCCGGATATGTGTATATCCAAGGGTGTTGAAAGAACTGAAATATGAGATTGCAGACCTGCTATTAGTAATCTGTGAACTATCATTAAAATCATCTCTAATACCTGAAGATTGGAGGACCGCCAATGTAACACCAATTTTTAAAAAGGGTTCCAGGGGTGATCCGGGAAACTACAGACCAGTGAGCCTCACATCAGTACCGGGAAAAATGGTAGAAACCATCATAAAGAATAAAATTAATCAGCATGTAGATAGTGTGATGAAGAAGCCCATACTGAACATATGGAATTAGAAGAAAAAGATGATTTTACCTTTAAACAAACTGACAGTCAGGCTGCACACACGTTTCAGCGTTTGCAAGAGAGAGGCAAGCATAGGGAAACAGGAGCTAGGCTGACACACCCAAGCTCTGATGTAACTGCAAGCCTGGAGCCTAATTACACGCACCTGTTCAGGAAGGCAGAGCCAAGGCTCAGGGAACAGGAATATAAACCCTAGCTAGGAGAAAGCAAGGGAGGAGTTGGTGATTGGAGTCTCGCTGAGAGAGCCGGTAATGGTGTTGATGAGAGTATTGACTGGAGAGGTGGTTGGAGAGACGGTTGGAGAAGAGCTGGGAGGAGACCTTTGAGGAAACCCAGCTGCAGTTCTGGAATTGAAGCAGACAGAGCGGAAGGAGAGAAGGGACAGACTGCTGTCAGGAGCCTGCCTAGAGGGAGAGAGCAGAGAGACCTTCAGACCTCATTGCCAGATAAAAAGCTTCAAGGAGCTCACAGGTGGGAACCTAGCACTAAACCCAGGAGTTTGCAAAGCTCAGTTTGGGACTGGGAACCAGAGCAGTGCTCCAGACAAGAACTCCAAACAGGGAATCAGAGAGCGTTTCCCTACAGCTGGAAAAAGCTAGCTGAATAAAACCAGAGAGGAATCTCCACAACCTAAGGTATTTCCAATCCTTATCATATAGAACTGTGCCCAAAGGAAGCACCAGAGGTCTTAGGGGGAAATTATCCTAAGCCATATAATAACAGCTTAAAGCCAAACTCCTTAGTTCCAGAGTTTGAAGAGATGCAACAGGACTTTAATGAGAGTGACTCAGCAGAAGTGCCTATGGACTGTACACTGTGTTTGGCAGATGATATAGAATCCCTTTGCTAAATATGTATGAGGGAGCTGAGTGTGAACAAAGGGAAAGAAGATATTTTTTTTTGTGAGAAGAAGCTGTTATGTTTTCTATCTGTTACATGTGATATGCATTGCACATTTTGTGAGCAAAGAGTGTGAAGCTCAATCAGTTTAAGTTCTGTAAATATCCTCGAGCAAACACCTGAAGAGTATCCTGATTTAATCTGCACTGAATCTTTTTGTTGGGGAATAAATTCTTGTCATTTTGCCTTACCATTGGTCTCACAACTATTTCCTTATCAGAGGGCAAAGGAGCTACCACTCCCAGCAGACATAGCGGGAGCAAAACGTTTTATCTCACCTTCTGCAAGGAGCATATAATGGCAACCCCAACCCTCTAAGCCCTAGGCGGAGGGCTGGGGCTTGACAATAGTCATGGCCTAATGGGAGACAGCCAACATGGCTTTAGACAAGGAAGATATTGTCTTACTAATCTGTTATGTTTGTTTGAAAGTGTGAATATACAGGTGGACAAAGGTGAGTCGGTTGATATAGTGTATCTGGACTTTCAGAAAGCCTTTGACAAGGTCCCTCATCAGAGACTTTTGGCAAAACTAAAGAGTCATGGGATAGGAGGCAGTGTACTACTGTGGATCAGGAACTGGTTAAAAGATAGAAAGCAGAGGGTTGGGCTAAATGGCCAATTTTCCCAATGGAGAAAGGTGAATAGTGGTGTACCCAGGGATCTGTGCTGGGTCCTCTGCTTTTTGACATATTCATAAATGACCTGGAAAGTGGAACAACGAGTGAGGTTATCAAATTTGCAGATGACACAAAACTATTTAAAGTTGTTAAAACCCAAGAGGATTGTGGAAAATTGCAAGAGGATCTTGATAAATTGGAAGACTGGGCATCAAAATAGCAGATGAAATTTAATGTGGACAAGTGCAAAGTTATGCACCTAGGGAAGAACAACCCAAACTATGGTTACACAATGCAAGGTTCCACATTAGGAACCACCACCCTGGAAAAAGATTTAGACGTCATTGTGGATAACATGTTAAAACCCTCGGCCCAGTGTGCAGCGGCAGCCAAGAGAGCAAATAGAATGCTAGGTATCATAAGGAAAGTGAATGTAAGCTGGTCTGTACAGGGCGGTATACACAACCAGACTGTCTAAGAAAACCTGAGAGAGAGTTAATTTTGTTCAGAACTTTGCTTAGAAATAAACTTCACATATTTGCTTACTAAGTAGGTGAAGACGTACAAGTCCTGTAAATAAGGTTGTCCTCCATCCTTTCAGTCTCAGGGTTACTAGATATCAAGCAGTCAGCAGTAAACAGTTATGTCTTGGAATGCATGTATATCTCCTCATACTGACCCATGCTGGTTAGAAATTGACCTATGATGTGATGAATACTGTAATGTTGCTATTACCCACAGCTTGAGCTTGTGGATATAAGCAGCCTGATTCCTTATTCAGTTAGTTAAATGGTGCTTGGGGAAAGCACTGCCTTCTGGGAGTTGAAGTTTTTTCACTATTTGAAATAAGGCGAGTTGTGGAGCTCAAGTGTTCAGGCAAATAACAGGATTTTAATTCCCCTTCCCAAACGGTTTTACAAATGGAAAATAAAGAACAAAGCCATACAACTTCTGGCATGAAATAATATAAGAATGTAACTCAAACAGCTTCTTATATCAGCATCACTATAATCCCACATAAAGAGCACTTCTGTTTCAAAACCTTTGGTGCTGTTTCCTTTGGCTGCTACCGGCAGCTCTCTCTCTCTGCACAGCTTAAACTTATTATACAGGTTTTATCTTCTCAGACACAGACATTGTACAGTCCATTGACTCAATAGGCAGATATTCTACAGATGGCTCAGTTTCCATCGGTTCATACTGACTCTCAGTTGGAAATGTTTGCAATTGCTTACAAGGTGTTTCCAGGCACACACCTGTTCCTTCAGCAATAGACTTTTCCCCGTAGCCTTCTGCTACACACGGCTTGTAATTGCCACAGTGTTCACCACATGGAAAGCCCCACCCTTCTGGGTTAATAGCATAGCACTTCTTAAAAACAGCTTTACACCAGTCACTCAGCCTACCTCTTGGCTTCCTTATGAGAGATTCCTTCTGCTTTCCAGGATCAGCTACAGCTGTAAGCCTTGGAGTCTCTACGTGCACACAAGTCTGCCTTCTTGGTACATTCCCCTTATGGCTGCCTTTTACCCATGGCAACAAATCTGGGCTGTTTGTACCTTGCTCCTTTGCACGGACTCTCTGCTTGTCTCCTGTGCTGACTTCCCCTTCTAAATTAAAGATCAGAGAATCCTCTGTTACCATGAATTCCTCTGTGTCTTCACTCTCAAGCAAATCCTCTGTTTCTCGTGACTGCTTTCCTGGTGGCTGTGCTCTCAGCTGGCCTTCCAACTCTGCTTCCAAGTGTGCTTCCAGATCTGCCTCCCCATGTGCTTGCTCCCTTCCTAATGAGCTTCTCTTAAATCTCTGGTTTTCTGGGTTTAACCTAACCACTCCTTTCAACAGGTGTCCAGCCTTAGCTGGTGATTGCTGAGCTGAACTGCAGCAGGGGCGTGTTTTCCTCTCCTCTAATCTGCTCTGTCTGTGGTTTCCCTGGAAACCAGGAGCCATGTGCACTTGTTTACTTCCCTTAACTGAAGCTGAATCCTGCATTTTATCACTCTCTAAGGGATCTGAGGGACCTTCTACACCACAATACGTAATACCTGACATAGAACAATAAAGTGAAATTATGCTGTATCCTCCAAAAGAGCCTTATAAATAAAGTAAACCATAGCTAATAGAGTAAACAAAGATAACTTGTTTCTATTTGTTTCTCTCTGCAAAGCTTTGGTGTATCTATATAGAAGTGTGTGGTATTTTATTGCTGTCTCTTAGATTTCCTTCTCATTGCTTTGAGTG
The DNA here is from genome assembly GCA_033557465.1 of Ichthyophis bannanicus. Lineage (NCBI taxonomy): Eukaryota > Metazoa > Chordata > Amphibia > Gymnophiona > Ichthyophiidae > Ichthyophis > Ichthyophis bannanicus. Next base: position 51,141,061 of record CM066046.1, read on the forward strand.
TGGTTTTCTGTGACTCCAAGAGCCCTGCAGGTTGCTGGTGAGGGGGGGGGGCAAAGAGAAGCCCTTCAGAAAGGAATGGAAAATAAAACAAAAGATATTATAATGCCTCTATACCGTTCCATGGTGAGACCGCACCTTGAATATTGTGTGCAATTCTGGTGGCCATATCTTAAAAAGGATATAGCGTTATTAGAAAAGGTTCAGAGAAGAGCCACCAAAATGGTAAAGGGGATGGAAGGATACTCCTATGAAGAAAGGCTAAAAAGGTTAGGGCTCTTTAACCTGGAAAAGAGACGGCTGAGGGGAGATATGATAGAAGTCTATAAATTAATGAACGGAGTGGAACGGGTAAACGTAGATCGATTGTTTACGTTATCAGAATATAAAAAGATTAGGGGACATGCAATGAAGCTACAGAGTAAACTATTAAGACTAATAAAAGAAAATATTTTTTCACTCAACGTGTAATCAAACTCTGGAATTTGTTAACTGAGAATGTAGTAAAGGCTGTTCGTGTAGCTGGGTTTAAAAAAGGTTTGGACAAGTTCCTGGAGGAAAGGTCCATAAACCATTATTAAGAAGGGACCCAGGATAGCAATGCTTGACCCAGTACAAGCATTGCGGAACCTGTGTCTTTTGGGGAAACTGCTAGGTACCTAGATTGGCCACTGTTGGAAACAGGATACACTTATTAAAAGAGGGCTGCTTCACAGTACCCTGTCCTGTGCTGCTGAGGTAAGCTGTGACTAACTTCCTGGGTGATTAACAGTCCTTGCTTGGATAGAAACTGTTGCTACTAGGCCCTGACTGATTTAACAAACAAGCTCGATTTAAAACTTTGTGTGAATACCCCCGTGCTTCTAAACAATTATACAAATCTTCCTCCATTGTTGAGCAGAGTCTCCGAAAATGAAGAAATAGGCCAAATCGTAGACCCTTCCTTAATGAACCAGGATGAAAGCTTTGATATTGTAATAAACTGTTTCATTGAACAAGCTTACAGTATAACACTGTTAACAGTTGCTGATCCTGTTTGTATTCCCCCACATCTAAAAATTTAGTCTTTTGAAGGTGAAAATGTGCTGTAAATTGACTATTTGATTTGATCTTATTAAGCCATTCTAAAAATTCATGTAAATCTTTCTCTGACCCTGTCCAAATACACCTATAGGAGAATCCGTGAAAAATCAATCAGATGTATAAATGTAGTTGGATTCAAAATGTGCTATATATAGTTTTGCTACTGAGGGGGCCATCGTGGCCCCCATTGCTATCTCACAAATTTGCAAGTAAAATGTCACATTATACATGAAATAATTCTGAGAACCATCTCCATTAATTGTAATCTAAAGCTAGTTTGTATCCTAGAAGGAAGAATAATTGGTGTGTCTGTGAGCACAACTAGTACTTCTTCCTGACATTTTTCAGATAGTGAGAAGAGGAAGGGCAAAAGTGGTTTTGTCAGACTCAAGGTTGAAGGGGAGGAATATGTAGGAGCTGATGAGGATAAAGCGGAATTGCTTAACAAATATTTCTGTTCTGTGTTCATAGATGAAGAACCAGGAGCAGGACTTCAGAAAACACCCACAAACAGGAACAGAAGCGAGGGACATCTTGAACAATTTTCAGAAGACTGTGTTTATGAGAAATTAGCTAAACAAAGTAGATAAAGTGATGGGACCGTATGGGATACACCCTAGAATACTGAGGGAACTTGGAGACGTTCTAGCAGCTCCACTGACTGACCTTTTCAATGCCTCATTGGAGTCAGGAGTGGTGCCAAAGGACTGGAGAGGGGCATATGTGGTCCCTTTACACAAAAGTGGAAGTAAGGATGTAGTTGAAAACTACAGGCCGGTTAGTTTAACTTCAGTGGTGAGTACATTATTGGAAACGTTGCTCAAAGAGAAAATAGTGAGGTTTTTGGAGTCCAGCGGATTACAGGATCCGAGGCAGCATGGATTCACCAGAGGCAGGTCTTATTTATTTATTTACATACATTCTCTTATATACCGCGCTATTCTGCATCAGTGCGGTTTACATTGAACAAACTGAAATTACATTGAACAGGGCATTATAACTTGGAGATAACTATTTTACAGGGAACATGGGCTATGGAGGGTTAAGTGGCTTGCCCAAGACCACAAGGACAAATCTGATTTCTTTGACTGGGTGACAAGGAGTTGGACCAAGAGAGAGCCCTAGATGTGGTGTATTTAGATTTCAGTAAAGCGTTTGACACCGTGACTCACAGGCGACTTATAAACAAACTGAGCACCCTAGGGATGGACCCTAAAGTTACTGCTTGGATTGGAAATTGGTTGACTGAGAGGCGACAGAGGGTACAGGTAAATGGAGCATACTCTGAGGTGAATGAAGTTACAAGTGGTGTGCCCCAGAGATCTGCCCTTGGTCCGTTTATTGCTAAAATCTTTGTTAGTGATATTGCAGAAGGGCTGTCAGGTAAAGTTTGTCTCTCTGCGGATGATACCAAAATCTGCAATAGAGTAGACACCCAGGAAGGAGTAGATAACATGAGGAGGGATCTAGCTAAGCTTGAAGAATGGTCTAGAATTTGGCAGCTGAAATTTAATGTTAAAAAATGCAAGGTCATGCATTTGGGCTGTAGCAATCCAAGGGCGTGATATGTTATAGGGAATGAAGTACTTTTGTCTACTAAAAAGAGCGGGACCTAGTTGTGAATTGAGTCTGATGATCTTAAAGTAGCTAAACAGGTAGAAAAGGTGACAGCAAAAGCTAGAAGGATGTTTGGGTGCATAGGGAGAGGAATGGCCTGCAGAAGAAAGGAGGTGATGTGTCTCTGTATAAGTCTTTGGTGCGACCTCATTTGGAGTATTGTGTGCAATTTTGGAGACCACACTTTCAAAAGGATATAAACAGGATGGAGTCAGTATAGAGTATAAAATGGTTAGTGGTCTTCATTATAAAGCATATGAGGATAGACTTAAGGATCTTAATATGTACACCTTAGGAAAGGCGGGATAAAGTGATATGATTGGAATAAATGCACATGGGGAGAGCCTCTTTTGATTGAAAGCAGTTCTGCTACGAGGGGACATGGGATGAGGGTGAAGGGGGATAGATTCAGGAGTGATATGCAGAAATATTTCTTTACGGAAAGAGTGGTGGATCTGTGGAATAGTCTCCCAGTGGAGGTGGTAGAAATGAGGACAGCATCTGAAGTCAAAGAAACATGGGACAAACACAGAGGATCTCTAAAGGAAAAAAGGGGACTGTTGTAGTGGTTGATATGGAAGGACAGACTTGTTAGGCCATGTGGTCTTTTTCTGTCATCACGTTTGTGTTTCTGTGTTTCTAATATTGGTATACAATGCATTTACATCCAAGGTGACTAATATTGTCTAATCTACTTGCCCTGAATAAGATTGTAACCAGGTCATGAAATGTGTAGTGACCAGAATAAAGAGAGACACTTTTTGAGTCACCGGTTGGAGAAAACAATCACAGAATTGAGAAAGGGGTTCTAAAAGAAATACAATTGGATGCCCTGGAGGTGAAACAAGTGATTTATGTATCTTGGCTACTGTATAAATAATTGGAATTTTAGGGTGGTTAAGTACCAAAAACAAAAATTCCTTCTTGATGATCCATCCAGCAGCAAATGCCCCTTACATTAATTCTCAAATGCTAATCTTCAGCCCAGGGGTCGGATCCAAAGGTAGGGGCAGGTAATATTTCCTGTCCGATAATTGAGATAACAAATTCTGATGATAAATATCCATGGCCTTTATTACTATTTATTTTATTTAACATTTCTTATGTACTGCCTTTCATGATATCAAGGCGGTTTACATTGAACAAACTGAAGTTACATTGAACAGGGCATTATAACTTGGAGATAACTATTTTACAGGGAACATGGGCTATGGAGGGTTAAGTGGCTTGCCCAAGACCACAAGGAGCACCTGTGGGACTAGAAACCCCAGTCCTTCCGGCCCAAGGTTGCTGTCCTCTAGTGGGATTTGAACCCCCAACCCTCTGGCCTGAAGTACCTTGCCCCAACCACTAGGCCATTCCTCCACTCCTACTATGAGTCCCCTCTTGTCTGCACCCAGAATCACTATGTTTATGTTTAATAAAACTTGATAGACCGCCCTTCACAATAAAATCAGAGCGGTTTACAACATATAAAAACCTTTAAAATAGGGCGCAAGGCCGGTAAAAGGAAAAGAAGTTACATTTCATAAAAAGAAAGAGGAAGAACAGAAAGGGCAGGAGAAAGTGGGAGGGGAGGAGTGAGATTATAGAGAGGGGGGAGAAGTAGGGAGGTTAAAGGCTAGGGAAAAGAGGTAGGTTTTTAGCTGCTGTTTAAATGCTGAGTGGGAGGGTTCTAAACGGATAGAGGAGGGAAGGGAGTTCCATAGTGCGGGGCCTATAAAGAAAAAAGCTGAAGAGCGGGTGGATTGCAAGTGGGCGGCAGAGGGGGGGGGAAGGGTAAGCCGGTTTAAGTGAAATGAACGGGGGGTATATCTGGGAGTGTGGAAGTGAATTAAATCGGCTAGGTATTGTGGGGAGTTGGTGTGGAGGGCCTTGTGAACCAAAGTAAGTAGTTTGTATTGAGAGCGGAAGGGAAGAGGCAACCAGTGTAGATGGATAAGAAGAGGAGTTATATGGTGCGAATGAGAAGAGTGTGAAAGAAGGCGGGCTGCGGTATGCTGGATTCTTTGAAGGCGGTGTGTAAATGAGAAGAAGGCAGGCCAATAAGGATAGAGTTAGCGAAATCAACCCTGGACATGACAAGAGAGAGAAGGAGGGTAGATAAGGCAGAAGGAGAAAGAAAAGGACGGACAGCACGGACTTGACGCAGGAAATAGAAGGAAGTTTTAGTAATATGTGAGATATGGGCGTGAAAGGAAAGATCTGAATCAAAGAGAACACCAAGATAGCGGAAGGTAGTGACTAAGGATATGGGAGTGTTAGACAAGGAAGGAGCTAACGAGGGGGAGGGGTGACTGTGAGGGAACCAGATAGCAGTGGTTTTGGCCAGATTCAGGTGAAGGCAGTTTTGGGTTAACCAGTAGGTGACAGCAGTGAGGCAGTTGTTAAGGGGAGTCAGATCAGGAGAAAGTGGGGAGGTGTGATGAAGAAGAAGGATGTCGTCGGCGTAGTAAAAAGCAGAGATCCCAAATTGTTGAATGATAAGTGTGAGGGGTACCAGGAAAAGATTAAAGAGAAGGGGAGCTAGGACAGAACCCTGGGGAACCCCACATGGTAAAGGGAAGGGGGCAGAAGGTAGAGAAGAGGGGGACATGGGTAGTACAGAGGCAGACCGGGCGTGAAGAAAAGAATGAAACCATTTAAAGACAGTGCCGTGAACACCGGCTTGACTGAGACGGGCTAGAAGAAGAGAGTGATCAACCAGATCGAAAGCCGCAGAAAGATCAAGTGCCACCGCAACCGAGATATCGCCCCGATCGTGTGCTACATGCAAAGAGTTAGTGAAGGCAAGAAGGATAGTTTCGACGCTGTGACCTGGCTGGAAACCTGATTGGCGTGGGTGAAGATAGTTAGTAGAGTCTAGATGGTGGGAGAGTTGTGCGAATACAATCTTTTCCAGAAGCTTAGAGAGAAATGGAAGGTGTGAAACGGGCCGATAGTTTAGTGGATCGAGAGGGTCGAGGGAAGATTTCTTAAGAATTGGACGGATTAGGGCGTGTTTCCAAGGATGGGGGAAGACACCCGAGGATAGACTGTTGTTTAGGATGGAGAGAATATAGGGAAGGGACGAGAGAGAGGGTTCAAGAAGCCACGAGGATGGGATGGGGTCAAGGGAACAGAAAGTCTTATTGGAAGTGGAAATGAGTTTATGGAGTTCGGCGGAGGAAGTTAGGGCAAATGTAGACCAGGTATGAGAATGGAGGGATGAGGGAGGGGGAGAAGCTGTAGGGGGGGGGGAGGAGATGGGTGGGGGACAGAATGGCAGGGACGCTCTTAAGGAGCTGACTTTGGAGCTGAAGGTAGAAGCTAATACAGAGGGGGGTGGAGCGGAGGGAACGGAGACGGAGATAGGGTTAGGATGAAGAGAAGTGAGAGATCGGAGTGTGGAGTAGAGGTGCCGGGTTTGATTTGGGGCGTTGGCGATAGCATTAGAAAAGAAGGTACGCTTGGCCAGAGAGGTTTGGGAGCGGTAAAAGGCGTGATGAGTTCTAAAAGAAGATAGGGTAGCTGGGGATGGGTTTTTGCGCCAAGAACGTTCAGCTTTACGGAGTTGGGACCGGAGGAGACGGAGGCCGGAATGGAACCAGGGTTGAGAAAAACGCTGGTTTACTGGACGGGGGCGAAGGGGGGCGATAGAGTCAAGGGCAGACGAAAGAGAAGAAAACCAGGAAGATGCTTGAGCAGTAGGGGATAGGGAGGGGAAATCAGAGGGAAGAAGAGTGGTAGTTGAGGGAAAATTATGAACCGTGTCTGGAGTGAGTAGTCTAGAGAGTCGAGGGGGAGGGGGATTTGGGTGGTGGGAAGTGGAACATAAAGGGGGTGAAAGGGAACAAGAGACTGTGAGACAGAAGTGGTCTGTCCATGGAAGAGGGGACGCTACAAGGTTAGAGAAGGAGAGCTGGGATGCTGCAGGGGTGATGAGAAGATCAAGGGTGTGACCAGCCGAGTGTGTAGGGACGGGAACATGTTGAGTAAGGGAAAGATCTTGTAGAAGAGTTAAAAAAGCTTGGTCTCTTGAGGAAGAAGGGGAGCTGAGGTGGAGATTAAAATCCCCAGCGATGAGAAGGTGTGGAAAGGCCAGGGAGAGATCAGATAAAGTTTTGATGAGAGATTCCCAGAGGTCATGACGGAGGGCGGGGGGGCAGTAGATGAGAAGAATATATAGAGGGGGTTAGGTGTGAAGGTGGAGCAAAAGAGATTCAGGATAATTAGAGCAGGGGGGAGGAAACTTGGGAGGCTGGGAGGGCAGGGGAGATGGCGGCAGCTACTCCACCACCAGAGCGTCCTAGGCGGGGAACTGAGAAAGCAGAGTAGCCCGGAGGGAGGCATCGGGCAAGGAGGGCATCCTCACCGTCCTTCAGCCAGGTTTCGGTGAGGAGGGCAACATCGAGTGCAGACCGAAGAAGGAGATCCTGGACAAGAAGAGTCTTGGATCGCAAGGAGCGACAGTTCAAAAGACCTAGTTGGAAGGAGGAGAGGGAAGGGGGGGTGGGGGTCGAGCGATTGGGGATAGAAGAGAGAGCTAAGCAATAACGAAGATTTGCTGTAGAAGGATAGCGTTTGAAGAGAGTCTTAGGTGGGCGGCGACCCCAGAGAGTGGGTATGAAAGCCATAGTATTGTAGGGTAAGAGAGAGGAATAGAAGAAGTTAAAAACAGTAGACTGTACCTGAGGGAATTGAAGGTAAACGCGAGTAGTAAATCCCAAAATGGAGCCTGAGGGGGAGATGAGATTGTCCAATTGAATCCGGTAATACAGAGAGAGGACTAGAACAGAGACAAAGAGCAAAGTGAAATTAATAACGTGGCCTCCGCTGCCGGAGCAGCCCCAAGGAGCGCCCCTACTCTTTCAGGGAGCAGAGTACCTCGTTTCTGGGGGCGGAGCTTGTGAGAATCAGCTGTGTCTGAGATTGACACAAGCAGGCAGGCACTGCAGGGAGAGGGAGAGGAAGGGACACTATATCTGTCCTTGTTTTTAATTCTGTCAGTGCTTTGCGTTCCAATTTTGTAATATTGAAAAAAGGATCTCTGAGCTTTCTAATTTTTCCAATTCAGTTAATACAAGATGTTGGGAAGTCAAAATTGTAGGATGTGGAGCACCTGGAGGAATCCACTTGGAAGGATTCTTTCAATAGATCGGTCTACAGCAATAGAATGAAATGAGCTGAACTGGAAAAATTAAAAGGGTTACTGTTACCCCACTGCAAGTCAGTTATCATGTTTTTAAGTTAATTGAACATAAGCGGCAACAAATCGCAAGTTCAGCTGCATTTCTATATGATTCTGGGATTTTAAGTGTTTCACACATGTGGTTGTGTTTGATAAACTTTAGTAATGGTTTTCCCATTGTAACATTAAATGATTAAAATGAAAGTGTGTCACGAGGAATTTTGCCCTCAAGTCAAACATTCCGACAGAAAAATTGTTATTTTTAGTAACGGCTCTGGCACATTTAAAGTCTGACCTTTTTGAGTTGAATAATCACATGTCCTGGCAGTGTCTCAGTTTTTATACTATATTCTAGAATTTCCTTTTTTAATTGGTCTTATTTCATTCTTTTATGTGTCAAATATATGTGCATATATAGTCCAAAGCCATTTCACTGGCTACTTTTTTTTTGGAGATATTGAACATTAAGGGGTTGAACTGCAAGGGTGCCAATAATGTTGACCACAACTGTTATCAATTTCTCATTCTTTGGTTTCAATTCACCTTTTCTTAGCCATTCATGTGTCCGTTCTTAATCGGCAAAGAGCTCCTGAAGTAACACTTTTGTAATTCCCACTGTACTTGTGCACTTGCTATGTGTTTTTCCTTGTTTGCTGATTTAACTCTTTGAAGAACTTTTTCTCCTGTTTTGCAAATTCTGTTGCTTCCTTCCTTGTGCATGCTTGTGGATTTTTACTCATTCCTTCTAGTTGTCGGAACACTTGTCCAAGTTTGATGATGGAGACAGATTCTGGACGTTTACTTTCATATTTTAGCACTTTTTGTGTATTTGGATCTAATTATGCTGTCAGGTAGGCCAGGAGGTCTATGATAGTAGCTCTGTAGGTGTAGTCAATCTCTATGAGACCTAGCCCTCCTTTAGTTCCAGGAGTGTACAGTCTTGGCATGTACTGATTCTTGTAAATTACTTCATGGGCATGGAGGAGTTTACTTGTTTGCACATCCATTTTTTCAAGATGTTTAAGAGGCCAGTCCACAATCCCAAAGCTATATGAGAGTACAGAAAATTGCCAGCTGATTGATGGCTTGTATCTTATTCTGTGATAAAGCACTTTTCAATAACTATTTTAATCTCCTATAGTATTCTTTATTGATCTTCTCTCTAAGTAATTTCTGCTTGAATGTTGTTCCTTCTTCTACTCCGAGATACTTATATATGCCTTCCTGTTCAAGGTTCTTGATGTCACAGCTCTCAGCCAGGGAGATGCTTTATGGTTTGCTCAGTTTCCCTCTTAAAAAAAAAAGTAGCCTTAGCACATTTCTCAAGGTCAAAAGTTATCCTGGTGTCATCAAAAAAGATTTTCACCACACGGAGTTGTTCTACTAATTATTGGTCACTGGAACTGTAGAGCCTCAGATCATTTACAAGCAGTAGATGGGATGTTGCATCTGGGTTGCTACCTTCTTTAGGATACAGGCTAAATCCATATCCCAAAGAGATGATGAGAGTACTCATTGGATTAAGTGCCACACAAAACAGGAATCTCCCTGAAATATTCCTCGCTGGATCTTAATGTTAGAAATGATGTACTGACATTCTTCATATCTCAAAAAGAGTCATGGTGAACATAATGTATTCTATTCAAACCAGGATTTATTTTATACATTTCAGGGCAGTTTATTATCCAAGAGTATGGGACACTGTCAAAAGCTTTCTTATGATCAATCCAAGCTATACTGAGATTTCTGCTTTTCTTAGCACTGGCCATGATGGCCTTATCCAACATTAACTGGTCTTTGGTTCCATATGCTCCTCTCTTATTGCCCTTTTGCTCTATTGCCATGATGTTATTCAACTCAACATGATGATATATTCTATCTGTATCTATTGCAATGAACAGCTTATAGATTGTAAGTAAACAAGTTATTAGTCCATAATTATTGGGTCCCCCCCCCCCCCTTTAGAAGGAGAAATGTTCTTCCTGTAGTAAGCCATTGTGGTGTTAAGTCTGGCTGCTTGAAAATTTGATTTTTGCAGTTCGCCAGGTCTTGGTGGAGTGATGTTAACTGTTTGAGCCAAAGGTTGGTTACTCCATCTGGGCCAAGGCTCTTCCAGTTTGGGGCTCATTTTAACTTTATTTCCAGCTCTTTTGTTGTTACTGCAGGCCATTCCATAGGTTTGATGTTTGCGTTTTCTAAATGCTCCTGTATGAAGGATAACCATTCTGCTTCTTGATTGTGCTCTATAGGGTCCTCTTATACGAGGGTTGCTCAGAAAGTAATGCCCCACATGTTTTTTTCTCAGTCCAGAATGAAAATAGAGCTGTGAAATTGAAAGGGTAGTAACTTGGAACTTCAAAGGACACGTGTGTAATTTTACAGTTGTCCGACATATAGCGAGGCGGTAGTGATCCTTCAAATGGCGTCTGTGAGCGACACACGGTACAAACAGCGAGCTGTAATTAAATTCTTGGTGGAGGAGAAAGAAAGTGTGAGAAACTTTCAAAAACGGTTGTGTGCTGTGTATAGAAGTTCTGCGGTAGATAGGAGCACCGTTGGACAATGGGTGAAGAGAGTAAAGGCTTCAGGAAGTGGTAAAATGGAACTGGAAGATCGGCCGCGGTCTGGGTGTCCTGCCTCAGCCACCAGTCCAGACAAGTTACAGCGCGCTGATGACATTATTCGTGCGGATCGGCACATCACGAGTCTGGATTTGTCCGTACAGCTTTAATCAGTAGAGGTAGTGCAATGGCAATTATTGACTCTTTGGGATATTCAAAGGTGTGTGCAAGATGGGTTCCACGAAGTCTCACAACCGAACACAAATGCCAAAGGAAAGACATCTGCTCTGATTTGTTGGAGCGTTTTGAAGCTGAGGGGGAGGCCTTTTTGTCCTGGATCATCACAGGTGACGAAACCTGGGCTCACCACTATGAACCAGAGACTAAAAGGCAGTCCATTCCATACACAGCACACAACCGTTTGTGAATGTTTCTCACACTTTCTCCTCCACCAAGAAATCAATTACAGCTCATTGTTTCTACCATGTGTCACTCACAGACGCCATTTGAAGGATCACTACCGCCTCGCTATTTGTCAGACGACTGTAAAATTACACACGTGTCCTTTGAAGTTCCAAGTTACTACCCTTTCAATTTCACACCTCTATCTTCATTCTGGACTGAGAAAAAACATGTGGGGCATTACTTTCTGAGCAACCCTAGTAGTTTTTTCCAGAAGGTTTCTGTCTCGGCTTTGGTCGGTGGTGCTTTTACCATATTAATGCTCTTTCCCAAGTCCCTGTAGAATTGTTTTGGGTTCTCTCTAAATAGTTCATTCTGATATCTTTCTTTTCTGTTTCCTTCATATCATTGCAGTTTTTGTGCCTCTGCTGATACTTTCAATTTATTGTTGGAACATGTACATTTCAGGTTTTCTGCTAATGCAGTATGCTTCAGCTTGATGTCTTGGACCCTCCTTGATATCTTTGAGGATCTTAATTCTGTTAAGATATCCATCTTCAGGGATACCTCTGGACACAATGATTGTATTTTTCCTTCGATGCGCTTTTTCCAAGGAGGAACTGTTATTGTTCTCTTTTTCTTCTGGCCCTGCACTTTAGTTTATTTATTTATTTATTTATTTAACAGGTTTTTTATACCGCCTTTCTTACAATCAAAGCGGTTACAAGACTACATCAGGTTAGCATAAAATACAAACATACAAACATCAGACTATACAGATCAAACAATAAATCCAGTTTATACCACTTTATCAAAATATCAAAGTGATAAGCAAAGGATCCATAGGTAACAGGGAAAGACTACATCATGTTAACATGTAATACAGACATACAGTCAAACCTCGGTTTTCGTTTGCCCTGGTTTTCGTATGTTTCGGTTTGACGTCTTTTCTGACTGAGATTTTGTCTCGGTTATCGGATATCGCCTCGGTTTTCGTGAAGAATGGCGCTGGTCTGTATACACTGCCCGCCCAGTCCCGGCAGCACTACCCCCCGGACTCACCGATCGCGTGTTGAGAAGCGAAAGTCAGCTGAGCAACATCCTCGAGCCAGAGTCAGAGATGCAAGGATTGCACAGAGAGGAAGGCCCCGATCTCTCCACTGCCTGCCTGTTCTCTGGAGCGCCCCCTCAGGCTCGGAGGTAGCAGGGTAGCTGTCAATGTAAGCAGGAGATGTTGCAGTGCCGTACAGTACAATATCTGTGTGTTTGCTGTCCTGTGGACGATCGGGCAGGTGAGAGAAGTGACAGGAGCTGGGTGTCTGGAACGGATTAATTGAATTTACATTATTTCCTATGGGAAATATTGCTTCGGTTTTCATACGTTTCGGTTTTAGTCAGACTTCTTAGAACGGATTAATCATGAAAACCGAGGTTTGACTGTACCTCTAAACGGAGGAACAGCCTAAGGGAGAGACAGAAGGAGGAGGTTGTACATAGAATAATTTTTGCCACGGGCCCGCACCTAAGGGCCACGCCAAAGGGCCCTCTGGCGAGGCCCTCAGGCGCGGGCCCGCCTGTCGGCGGCTGCTGTTTAAAGGAGCTGCTGCTTCCCTCCCACAGCCCCGATTGGGCCGGAGGCAGTTCGTTGGTCTCGTGCCTCTGAGGGAACCGGCTCAGCTGTTCTTCCTGCCGTCGGCGGCTGCTGTTTAAAGGAGCTGCTGCTCCCCTCCCACAGCCCCGATTGGGTCGGAGGCAGTTCGTTGGTCTCGTGCCTCTGAGGGAACCGGCTCAGCTGTTCTTCCCGCCGTCAGCGGCTGCTGTTTAAAGGAGCTGCTGCTCCCCTCCCACAGCCCCGATTGGTAGTGCAGTAATAATAATAATAATAATTTTAGTTGCACAGTATTGTATTCAATATATTTTATTGATATCAATAAATGGTCCCTTTATACTAGATATGGTCTTGTTCATCCTAATTATCATACTTCTAACCTTAGTTAACTTGATAACCTTTCCCTTGCTTTGAACCCAGCATATTCATCTCTTTCCATGTGAACTAGGAAACATAGAAACATGACGGCAGAGAAAGATCACGTGGCCTATCTAGTCTGCTCTTCCATATCAACTACAATAGTCCCCTTTTTTCCTTTTCAGATGCTCTGTGTTTGTCCCATGCTTTTTTGAATTCAGATACTGTCCTCGTGTCCACCACCTCCACTGGGAGACTATTCCACGCATTTACTACTCTTTCCATAAAGAAATCTTTCAGCATATTGCTCCTGAATCTATCCTCTTTCACCCTCATTCTATGTCCCCTCACAGCAGAGCTTGCTTTCAATGTCTGCAATTTGCTGTTGTACTAACTGCCTGAGGCTCTTCCTGTCTCCATAGGCTGCCGGTGATTCCATTCTACCCTGCTGGGCCCCCCGGAAGTGACGGGCGCTCAGAGTGCGTGCAGCCTGACTCCCACAGGCTGCCGGTGATTCCATTCTACCCTGCTGGGCCCCCCGGAAGTGACGGGCGCTCAGAGTGCATGCAGCCTGACTCACACAGGCTGCCGGTGATTCCATTCTACCCTGCTGGGCCCCCCGGAAGTGACGGGCGCTCAGAGTGCGTGCAGCCTGACTCCCACAGGCTGCCGGTGATTCCATTCTACCCTGCTGGGCCCCCCGGAAGTGACGGGCGCTCAGAGTGCGTGCAGCCTGACTCCCACAGGTGACGTCGACACCGCTCCGCCTTATTTAAAGAGCACACTGGCGGCGTTTAGCTAGCACTGTCTGCCATACTCTGCCTGCACTAGTTTGTTTCCTGCTGTCTGCAATTTGCTGTTGTACTAACTGCCTGAGGCTCTTCCTGTCTCCATAGGCTGCCGGTGATTCCATTCTACCCTGCTGGGCCCCCCGGAAGTGACGGGCGCTCAGAGTGCGTGCAGCCTGACTCCCACAGGTGATGTCGACACCGCTCCGCCTTATTTAAAGAGCACACTGGCGGCGTTTAGCTAGCACTGTCTGCCATACTCTGCCTGCACTAGTTTGTTTCCTGCTGTCTGCAATTTGCTGTTGTACTAACTGCCTGAGGCTCTTCCTGTCTCCATAGGCTGCCGGTGATTCCATTCTACCCTGCTGGGCCCCCCGGAAGTGACGGGCGCTCAGAGTGCGTGCAGCCTGACTCCCACAGGTGACGTCGACAGCGCTCCGCCTTATTTAAAGAGCACACTGGCGGCGTTTATCGCCGCCGCGGCGCGCGGTGTGGGCGCGCGCCTAAGGAGCGCGCACAAGGAGCACGACGTGCTCCTTGTGTGCGCTCCTTGGGGCGGCGACGGGGGCGCTTCTCTCACGGACTCTGTGAATTTTCTGCGCTTCATTTTTCATTCGTCTCGTCGCTCAACTTCCAGCTCAAGTTTTACTACTGATTCACGTGCTACTTTCAGGTATTTTCTCTATCTTGCTTTTCTTTTTCTGCTTATGGCCGCTATTCCCGTGATATGGGGTCGCCGACCCCTTTATTTCTCATCTTTCTCAGGCCGCTCTCCTTTCCACACGCGAGTATTCTCCCGAGCCTCTCCAAGCAATCTAATCACCTGTCCCCTTTCTCAGGCCCCGACCGACTCTCCTGCTTTGGCCTCAGCGTCTCATTCCCTTCGGCTGGGTTTGCTTAACTGTCGCTCTCTCCGATCGAAAACGGTCCTCATCTATGATCTCCTTGAGCGTGAATCCCTTGACGCCCTGTTTCTTGTTGAAACGTGGCTTAGGGAGGGTGAAGACCCTCTCCTGGCGCGTTGTTTACCCCCTGATTACAGCGCCTTCTCCATTCCGCGTATTGGGCGAACCGGCGGCGGTGTTGCAATTATCTACCGCTCTGCGGTCTCCTCCTTCTCTCAAATCTCCTCCCCTTCGTTGCAGTACCCGGAGTCTCTTCTCCTTCGCCTCAACTCTCACCCTCACCCCTCCTTTTTAGTGGTTTACTCCCCTCCTTCGGTTTCCCCCCTTCTCTGGGAATCTCTCCTCGCTTCTATTTCTGATTTGGTTGTGCAATTTCCTCAACTAATCCTGCTTGGTGACTTCAATGTCCACTTTGACTCTCCCACCTCCCCAAGAGACCTCTCCTTCATCTCGCTCCTTGAGGATCTCTCCTTAACACAGCATGTTGCTTCCCCAACTCATGCAGCTGGTCACACTTTAGATTTGGTCATCTCCCCTGTCAACTCTCTGTGCCAGTTTCTATCATTTTCTTATTCCCCAGTACCTTGGTCGGATCATCTTTGCCTTACATTTTCCCTTCAGTTGCCAGGTTCTGAACCTGCTCCCCCTGCCTCTTCCTCTTTGCCAGCTCAATCTTTCCGGCGTCTTACTCCTTCGGCTCTTCGGAACTTTTCCCCTGCATCCCAGCTTCTCCCTCCTGATTTCTCTTCCCTGTCCCCATCTTCCCAGGTTGCACGTTGGAACTCCGAACTTGGCTCTGCACTAGATCTTGTTGCACCTTTGCAATCTCACCCTCCTCGTTCTGCAGCTCGCCACCCCTGGTTCCATCCTGGACTTCGTTTACAACGGTCCCATTTACGCAGGGCAGAACACCTCTGGAAGAAAGCCCATTCTGCAGCAGCATACCACCATTTTAAACTCTGCCATGCACAATATCGCACCTGTCTTTTCCAAGCTAAGCGTACCTTCTATTCTGAATCTATTGCATCTGCTCCCAATAGGTCTCGGCACTTGTTCTCAACCCTCCGTACCCTGTCACAAATACAATCCCGCTCTGCACAAACTGTTCAACCTTCCAATTCTACTCCCAGTGCTCTCCAGCTGGCTTCCTTCTTCTCTTCCAAGGTTCATGATCTACGCATCTCCCTTCCGTCATGTCCTCAGGCTCTTTCCTCCCCCCTTCCTGCTTCACCCCCTCCTTCCTCTCCTCTATCTCACTTCTGGGCCAAATTCCATCCCCTTACTCCGCCAGAGCTTCTTCAGTCCCTTTCTACAACTCGCAAGTCTAACTGTCCATCAGATCCAATACCGTCTACTTGGCTTTCTGAACCTTCCCTTGGCCTACTCCCTCCGCTTCTCACTATCATTAATTCCAGTCTTGCTTCTGGAGCTTTTCCCCATCTATGGAAGCATGCACTTGTACGCCCCCTCTTGAAGAACTCTACTTTAGATCCATCTGTTCCAGCCAATTATCGTCCGGTTTCAAATCTGCCATTTGCTTCTAAACTTCTTGAGAAAACTGTTTTCTCACAACTTGCGCATCACCTTGACACTACACATTTCCTTCACCCCCGTCAGTCTGGCTTTCGGCCAGGCCACAGCGTCGAATCTGTCATCACTGCTGTCATGAACGAAATACACTCTGCACATGATCGTGGTGATATCTCGGTGGCGGTGTCTTTAGACCTTTCAGCGGCTTTCGATCTGGTTGATCATTCTCTTCTCCTCTCTAGATTACGCAATGCAGGTGTTAGAGGTACTGTCTTTCGCTGGTTCCACTCTTTCTTGCATGCTCGCACTTTTGCTGTTCATTCTACTTCAGTCACTACAGATCGCTTCCCTCTCACTTGTGGTGTCCCTCAGGGTTCTGTCCTTGCACCATTACTGTTTAATGTATTCTTGGCCCCATTAGCACTACTCATCCAGCAATCGGGTATTTCAGGGTACTACTATGCTGACGACATTTTCCTTTTGCATCACACTTCCTCTTCCTATCCTGACATCACCCCATTAAATAACTGCCTTTCCTTGGTATCCTCCTGGTTATCTTCCAACTGTCTTGTTCTTAACGTCTCCAAGACTGCCGCTATCTGGTTTCCTCACACCTCTGCTTGTCCCTCTCTTACTCCTTCCTTTTCTGGCTCCTCTATTTCTTTAGTACCTAAGCTTCGTTATTTAGGTGTTCTGCTTGATAGCACCCTTACATTTGCTGATCATATCTCCCAGGTTTCTCGTCGTTCTTTCATTTGTCTCCGAACCATTCGTACTGTCCGTCCATTCTTATCCTCTCAAGCTCTGATCACTCTCCTTCTCTCACTCGTCATTACTAGGCTTGATTTTTGCAATTCTATATTCATTGGTATCCCTCAGTATCAGCGTCAACGATTACAACTTCTACAGAACACAGCGGCCCGGATGATTACCCATGCTTCCCCCCGCAATCATATCACTCCCATCCTGCAACAGCTTCATTGGCTCCCGGTAAAATTTCGGTCACAATTCAAGATCCTTACACTTGTTCATCGTGCAATGTATTCCCACAGACCTCAATATTTAGCCGACCTGTTAACATTCCACACACCCACCCGGAGTCTTCGCTCTATTCATATCAACCGTTTACACCTCCCCTCCCCCTCACAAGCACATCTACAGGTCACCAGACAGTCAGCCTTCTTCTACGTCGGCCCCTCCCTGTGGAACTCCCTGCCCATTGCCTTAAGATTGGAAGAGTCTTATCCCAAATTTCGTTCCCTACTAAAGACCCACCTTTTCTCCACTGCTTTCAACCTCCCCCCATACCCTTGACTCTCCTTCCCCTCTACTTTATGAGTCTCATTACCCTCTTCTTGATCTCTCTCTTTCCTGTCTCTATTGTTTGTATTTCCTTTCTTTCTTTCTTTCTTTCTCTTTCTTTTTTTTTTTTTTTTTTGAATTGTAAACCGCCCCGGTGTAATGGGGGGCGGTATATCAAATGCTTGATAAACAATAAACAATAAACAATGTAAAGAGACTCTACTCCTATACGTTTATGCCACAGAGGTATTTAAACATCTCTATCAATCTCCTGTATCTTGTATTCCTCTAAAGTATACATATTAAGATCTTTAAATTTGTCCTCATATGCTTTATAAGGAAGACCACTAACCATTTTGGTAGCCACCCTCTGTACTGACTCCATCCTGTTTATATCCTTTTCAAGGTGCAGTCTCCAGAACTGCTCACAATACTCCAAATGAGGTCACACTGGAGATTATACAGAGGCACTATCACCTCTTTTTTTTTTTTCTGCTAGCCATTCCTCTCCCTGTGCACCCAAACATCCTTCTGGCTTTCACAGTCACCTTTTCTACCTGTTTAACTACTTAAGATCGTCAGATACAATCACGCCCAGGTCCCGCTTTTCTTTTGTGGATAGAAGTACTTCACCCCCTACACGGTACAGCTCCCTTGGATAAACTATGCAAGTTAATCCTTTTCAGGTTGTGAATTGTGCTTTCTTTTTTTTTCTAATTGGAACATAGGTAGATATTTTTTTGTTGTTTTTCATTTTCAATGTTGCCCTCTATTGGAAGCTTTACCTTCTAACTTGGCCATTGTTATTCAGGCATGTTTGAGACCCATGTATGTACGTTCAGAATATCCATGCAATGTGACACAAAAGCAATTAAGAGGGGATAAATGCCTTGCCCTGTTAAAGCCTCTGTCCCTGTCTCTAGGCAATGAAATGACTTGAATTCCTCCACCTTTTGGGTCTTTCTCCTCCATTTCTTCCTCTTCAGTTTATTTGTTGACCCATCCTTTATTCAACTCACTCTCCTGCAATTGCAGATCTCTCAGTTCCATCTCTCCCTCAACTGCTCTTTCTTTTTCTGTGTATGCCTTTTTTCTAGTACTCTAACCTAGGTCTCCTCCTCCTCCCTGTATTTCTTTTTCCACAGAAGCCCTTAATTGCTTCAAGATGTTGTTATTCACATAATATTACATATTACTTTGATCTGTGAAATTAAAGATCTCCTATGTGAGAGCTCCCGTTTTCTGCTTCAGAATTCGCCTCCTTCCTGAAGCATGCTTGGTCATTCTGGCATAGTAAATCGGTCACAGAGGTGTCTGTGTCCATTCGATCTCTGCTTGTTCAGAAGTGGAGCAGGCAGCGAGTTGAAGTCTGCCTTGAGCCTCGCCTTCTAAATTACCACAGCAAAGGTTGAAATCTGGTGATTCAGACCAACTGCTTCTTGACCAGGTCCTGGACTCCAGTCCTGATGTCTCGGTAGAGGATTCTTGATATTGAAATGAAGCATCTTCTCCTTCAGAAGAGTATGATGAAGCTGGTATTATCAGTCTGTTCAGGAAGGATGAGTTAGCGGCATTAATCGGTCAAGTCTTGTCTGCTCTCATTTTGACCACCCCTCAGGCGGCGAAACATGGGCTGCAAATCCACCCATTTCTACAAGGAGTTTGGAAAGCTACAACAATTTTTCCCTTTCTGGAGGTTCTCAAAGACATGATCCATTTGACATGGAATTTATCTGATTCTCTGCTCAAGGGGCTGAAGATGTGTAAGAGACTATATGCTTTGCCATAGAAAGATTGCTCTGCGTGGTTCAGCATGCCAAAGGTGGATGGTCAGGTTACAGTGGTCATGAAGTGGACTCCATTCCAGTAGAGAGCAGTATGGCCTTAAAAGATCCCCTGGATCATAAGATGGACTCTATCCTGAGATCAGTTTGCAGCTGTCTCAGCTATCCTTCTGTTGGCTGTGTGTGTGTGTGTGGGTCTGACAACTTTAGCACAGCTGCAGTGGATCCAGTCCCTCACTAAGGAAGACATTATGCCCCTCTTGGAACTGGATACAGTCTTTCTGTTGGACACTATGTATGATCTCATCCGCTTGGTAGCTAGGGATGTTGTCCTCTCTATGGTAGCACAGCACTGGATATGGCTTTGCTACTGGCCAGTGGATCTGGCTTCCAAAACTCAATTAACTTAACTAGTCTTTCTGTTTGGGTCTGACTTGGAGAAGCTGGTTAAGGACTCCCCCAAGGATAGGCCAAAATGGCCTGGAAAGGGTGCAGGTGTGTCCTTCCCCTTTTCCACATTCCCACTACTCAAACTTTTGAGAGTCTTGGGAATGCCATAAATACCAGCCTGGAAGGCCCTTCTTCACTTTCTCTCTGGGGTTTAGGTCCCAGTTGGTCCTTTCATGTTGCCCGTGGACCATGGAAGACGTTCTCTTCTAGAGGCAGTGCCTCACATTCAGCATATTGACAGACTGGGGGCCCATCCTTGGGCATCTCCGATGGGTGGCAGACTGCACCTCTTCTGCTAGGAGTAGGCCTAAGTCACCAATGATCATTGGGTGCTGGATACCATTCAGCATGGCTATGTTCTAGTGTAGAGAGCCTATCCAAAACACATTTGTTGTTTCCCCATGTGGCCCAGCAGCCAAAAGGGTTGCCATCCAGGCTACATTGGACAAACTGCTCAAGTATGCGAGCGATAGTGTTGGTGCACCCTGCAGAGCGGGGCCGGTGCAGATACTCCTTTGTAGTGGCCAAAAAGGATGGATCTTTTCATCCAGTTCTCAACCTCAAAAGGGTCAACGCTCATCTGCGTAATCTGCACTTCCATATGGAGATTCTTCACTCTGTGATCCAAGTGGTATGCAGTGGAGAGTTCTGGTTTCTCTGGATTTAGCAAAAGCTTATTTCCACATCCTGGTCAGGGAGAACGGTAGCATTTTCTGCATTTTGCTGTGCTTAGCTCTCATTTTCAGTTTGCTGCTCTTCCCTTTGGCCTCTCCACCATTCCAAGAACGTTCTTGAAGATCATGGTGGTGGCAGCTGCTGCACTGCAGCACCAAGGTATCTGTTACCCATATTTGGATGATTGGCTCATCCAAGTCCAATCTCATTCCAAAGCTTCTTGGGTTTCAACCCATGCACATTTCCTGGACAGTCGCAGCTGGGTGATCAATTGAGAAAAAAGCCACTTGGAGCAGTCTCAGTCATTGGAATACCTAGGAGCATGTTTCAACACTCTGCTGGAGTTTTCTAAGGATCAAGTGGGGAAGTTGTTGAACTAGATGATGACCTTCTGGTCTCAGCAGGCTCCCAGAGTATGGGATTATTTCAGCTTCTTGGGGTGATGGCGGCAACAATCAATGCCAGCCTGTTTGGCTGGGGGGGGGGCCCATTGCAAAAATCAAATTCCTCAGGGCCACTGGAGTGCTGGGAGGGCAGCATGGCCCATCAGCTGTCTCGAGGCAAGGACCATTTGGCAGGCCATGTTGCACTGTCTGTCCCAGGTCAGAAACAGTGATCTAGGTGTATGCGAACAATGCCATGGCAGTCGCATATGTCAGTCGGCAAGGAGGTAGCAAGAGTGCTGGAGTGCCCCTGGAGATGGGCTCTCCTGTTTTACTGGGTGACTATGATAAAATGAGGAAAATAGTTAAGAAAAAAATAAAAGGAGCAGTTGCAAAGGTTTAAGATTTACATCAAGCATAGGTGGTGTTTAAAAATACTATTTTAGAAGCCCAGACCAGCTGTATTCCACGCTTTAAGAAAGGGGGGGACCCGGGATAGCCACTGCTTGCCCCAATGCAAGCATTGTGGAACCTGTGTCTTTTGGGGAAGCTGCTAGGTACTTGTGAGCCAGATTGGCCACTGTTGGAAACAGGATAAGAACATAAGAACATAAGATATGCCATACTGGGTCAGACCAAGGTCCATCAAGCCCAGTATTCTGTTTCCAACAGTGGCCAATCTAGGTCATATGTACCTAGCAGTTTGGGCTTGATGGACCTTGGTCTAACCCAGTATGGCATATCTTATGTTACATAGTAACATAGTAGTTGACGGCAGATAAAGACCAGCATGGTCCATCCAGTCTGCCCAGCAAGATGGCAAGAGTAGGTGCACCTGTCGCTCCGCGCAGGCCACCCCTCCCCATATCCTTGTTCAGGGCTAAACCCACCACTCCATGTAGGACACCCCTATTTGTAGAGACGTTATATGGTTCAGAAGTTAGATGGTACTGTTTATTTTGTTTTTATCCTATTTCTGTAAAGGGATCCTCTGTGTATGTCCCATGCCTTTTTGAATTCCGTCACCATGTTCGCCCCTACCACTTCCATCGGGAGGGCATTCCAAGCATCCACCACCCTTTCAGTGAAAAAATATTTACTGACATTGCCTTTCAATTTACTCCCTTGCAGTTTCATGTTATGCCCTCTAGTTTTACAGGTTCCCCGTCTTTGGAAGAGGTTTGTTTGTTCATCATTTCTCTTTAAGTATTTAAAGGTCTGAATCATATCTCCCTTGTCCCTCCTTTCCTCCAAAGTGTACATATTTAGGTCTTCAAGTCTCTTCTCATAAGGCTTCTGATGCAGGCTCCAAATCATTTTGGTCGCCTTCCTCTGAACAGTTTCCAGGCTTTTTACATCCTTTGCAAGATATGGTCTCCAAAACTGAACACAGTATTCCAAGTGAGGCCTCACCAGTGACCTATACAGTGGCATAAGTACCTCTTCTTTTCTGCTGGTAATCCCTCTTTGTATGCAACCCAACATCCTCCTGGCTTTTGCCACCGCCTTGTCGCACTGTTTTGCCACCTTGAGATCAGCAGAGATAATCACACCAAGGTCTTTTTCCTGAACTGTGCATACCAACCGTTCTCCCCCTATCGCGTACATTTCTCTTGGATTTCTGCTACCCAAGTGCATGACACTGCACTTTTTTGCATTAAATCGTAGTTGCCAAGCTTTAGACCAGTCTTCCAGCTTTTGTAGATCTTTCTTCATGTTAACCACTCCCTCGGGGGAGTCCACTCTGTTGCAAAGTTTTGTATCGTCTGCAAAAAGACAGACTTTTCCATTCAGTCCTTCAGCAATATCACTCACAAATACATTGAACAGTGCCGGGCCCAGGACCGAACCCTGGGGCACCCTGTTAATCACCTTCCTCTCATCCGAGTGAGCTCCATGTACAATCACCTTCTGTCGTCTGTCAGTCAACCAATTTCTAATCCAGTTTGCCATCTTGGGACCCATCCCCAAGCTACTGAGTTTGTTGACAAGCCTCCTATGAGGAACAGTATCAAAGGCTTTCCTGAAATCCAGGTAGATGACATCCATCGCATGCCCCTGATCTAGTTCCCTGGTCACGCAGTCAAAGAACTCGATCAGATTTGTTTGGCAAGATCATCCTTCGGTAAAACCATGTTGCCTTGGGTCTTGCAACCTGTTGGTTTTCAGAAAGTTCACTATTCGCTCTTTCAGGAGTGCCTCCATTACTTTTCCCGCCACCGAGGTAAGGCTCACGGGCCTGTAGTTTGACACTTCTTCCCTGTCACTACTTTTGTGTAGAGGTACGACATCAACCATTCTCCAGTCCTGAGGAACCTCTCCTGTTTCCAAGGATCTGTTGAAGACATCCTTTAACGGTCCTGCAAGAACCTCTCTGAGCTCTTTCAGTAATCCTGGGATGTATCCCATCTGGTCCCATGGCTTTGTCCACTTTCAGTTTAGCAAGTTCTAACACCTCTTCTTCTGTGAATGGTGTGGTATCTACTTCATTCCCATTTTTATATTTGGGAGTCACAGCTGGTCCATCCCCAAGATCTTCTTTAGTAAACACAGAGCAGAAGTAATTGTTTAGCAATTTTGTTTTTTCAGTGTCACTTTCCACGAGTCCTTTCCCAGCACTTCTGAGTCCTGCAATTCCAACTCTGATCTTTTTCCTTTCCTGAATATACCTGAAGAAATTTTTGTTGCCACCCTTAACATCTTTAGCCATCTTTTCCTCTGCCTTTGATTTTGCTATCCTTATTACTCTTTTAGACTCTTTGAGTTGGATCCTGTATTCATTTCTATGTTCTTCTGTCTGCAAGCTTTTGAATTTTGCAAAAGTTGTGTTTTTTGCCTTTATATGAGCAGCCACCTCTTTGGAAAACCAAATAGGTTTCCTTCTCCTCTTGCTTTTATTTACTTTTCTTACATATTTATCTGTTGCTCCTTTTATTGTCTCCTTTAGTTTAGCCCATTGCAATTCCACTTCCTTTATCTCTTCCCACCCCGTCATCTCCTCCTTTACGTACTCTGCCATTTTATTGAAGTCAGTGTATTTGAAGTTTAGGACTCTGAGCTTGCTATGACTGGCCTGTTCTTATGTTATTATCAGCAGTAAATGTAATGTAGTTCCAGCCACTCACAAGAAGCTCAAATGAAAAGGTAGTGTTTAGGGCCCAGGCTGGCAGTTAACAAAAACGTTGTCCTGTCCTCTTCTCTTTCCGAACTGTGCCAGTGACAACATGCAGCAGCAACCATAGCTCCAAGTGCGCTCTCCTCCTCAGTCAACCCAGTCTGACAGCAGGCAAGTCAGAAGCTGCCTGAGAATACGCTGATGCTGATTTGGTAATCCGTTCTCCCTCCTGTGCCTGGGCTTGGGCTGGGCTGCTGCAGCAAAATGCACTTTAATGGCTGACACATGGATGGGAAGAGTCAGCTGAGCACTGCACGTCAAAATTTTTCTATAGTGTTTGTGTTACAGGCAACAGAGTGAGCATTGTGCGCAGAGTCACTTTTACTTTTGGGCCCCCTGTTAAGCAGCTGCCTCTTTGCCCATAGGAAGAGTGACCTGCTGCTGGGCCCCGCACATGAAGCAGATGATATCCTCATATGCCTCTGAAGTGTTGTCATCAGCAGGTGCTGTGCTTTGGGGTTCCTCTAGGACATCATTAGGAGATAGTTTCTGCCACATTGTGGGCCCCCTTCTATTCCCACCTCTTTAATGTCTTTAGGCTGCCATTAGCCCACCACCGGAATCTTCAGCTGCCAAAGCTTAACTCGGTGACTGAGGATGTAGAAAGCGGTGAGCAAGCAGACAGCTGCTGGGAGTTTCAAAGACTCGAGAGATGCTTGCTGAGCTCTGGGAGTAAGTGAGGAAGAGTATGCATGCTGGGTGGAAAGGGAGAGTGTGCTTCCTTGGGTTTTGAAGGGTGATTGGTGTGTTCTGGAGGGGATTTTCAAATCCCTAAGGCAATGTTATACCTAGATATATAGAGGCTGACATACTGTTGGTTATAAGTTTCTGGAGATTTAAAAATGAATTTATGACATGGTAAGGGCTAATATGCTTATTTACCTAAAACCCATGAAAGAGTTAATCCTGCTCTGAGCCCCTCTGTTCTCAACTCAATTATCAGGCTCCCCTAGCCAGTGTGTTTTTCAAAATATTCAATGAATATGCATAAGTTCTTTGAATATACTAATCTTTTTCCTAGCCCCAGTAAAGTCATATGTATCACGTTGGATAAGTTGGAAATCCAGCTGGCTATAGAAGACCTTGGGATTGGACTGAGCTGAGAACTACTATGGTAGTATCTGGTTTGCAATTCATTTGGAATGATTTGGCTGCCAAAGAAGGGAGGGCCTGGTGCAGCAACAAAACAGCTGTGTTTAGGCAGTTCTTTCCAGTCCCTTTTTTTGAAATCTTTGAACAGTGAGCTTGAACAACACATCTTGTGGACTTAGTGCTTTGTACATGGAATATCTCTAGCACAGAGCTATGGGATAAATGGAGCTTGTCCATTTAGTGTGCACTCCTTAGCCACTGAAGAAAAACAGCATTATGGTTTCTCCAAACAGCAGTTGTCTTGCAGGGAGGAATCTTTACATATTACAGGAGAGTGTAAATGCACCCTACCCCTTTCACTAAGATTTCATGAAAAGTAACAGACTACTCTCAACACCCTACTAGCAAGAGCAAAGCTACCTTTCCCCACCAGCAAGGTATCAACAATGCAGTTCCTTCAATAAAACCCTCTTACTACCATCTACTGACCCATATTACCAACAATAATATAGTCCCAACTTCTGCAACTTACCACCACCACCAGACACAGCCATTGGTCCTCTGTTTCCAAAAATAGCCTTCCACCACCAAGACACTCCCTGTACCGGTATGTACCTCATCTTACTTCAGATTTGGAAAGCAAGGCAATCAAATCTAAATCCACTCTCCAAAATAACCACCACATAAAACAGCCACTTGCTTCCCACTCCCAACCACAATCTGTACCTTACCAGCAAAACCAGTTTCCCCATTCCCAAAAACAGCATTCGAATCGAAAATGAATACGCGGCACTTGCAATACCGTTCAACCCGCTCCTCTGCCTAGCATATATTTTATCCTAGTTTTTAGGGTAATAACAATATGAACATTAACTGGGTGTTTAGATCAACTATATGTAAATATATCTAGGGCTAGCTTAACTATTAAGCTTGGTTGCCTAGAGTGGAAGATCTTGGGGTCAGCAGAACAGCTGATGGCAAAGCAAAACTATAGGGGAAGGTGGACGGTTTTCATGTAACCCATTTTCCCCATGTAGTGGGACCCCAGGAATTGTCCCTCTGTTTAAAAGGAGGACAATTCTGGAGTTCTTGTGCCTCAAGGGAGCTATAAATTCTGTGATATAATGGAGGATGGTCTACATGTCTATCACAGGGCAGTGGTTGTATCCGTTTAGGACTTGGAGGGAACTATTTTAACACCCTGAATGCTGAGGCTAGGAAATTAGAGAAGTTCAAGATAGAACGGGTTGTGGGATCTCCCAGCACTGGGAAGGAACTGGAGAGAACCCACAGGAAGTAGCAAGGGGAGTGGCCTTCTGAGAGAAGGAATGGCGATTCCCTCGGCCAGCTAGACCTTACTAAAGGAGGATATTGGAAGAAGTACCAGCCTAAAGGAGGCTTCGGAAAGAAGAGCCAGTGTAGTATTTTGAACATCCTTTAGGAAGTGAATGGATCCAAATATAGTGCATCCTGTCTTAGACCCTGAGAAGTTGATCTGAGTGAGGGACAGAACCCAGTACAGCCCTACCACCCTTTTCAGAAGAAGTGTCTTGAAAGACATTTGGTAAGTTTGTCTTTTGGGGAGGAGAAATGTTCATCCCATTTTTGATATTTCCCCTGAAGAAGGTCATTTTGAAGAGTATTTTCATTTTTTTTTTATCGAAGGTCCAATTAACCTGGTCTAAGCTCAAGAAGAGTACTGTGATTTCTGGACACCGTTTTTGTCAATGAGCATGTCTAGCAGGCAGGGTCGGCCCAGACATTAGATGAACTAGGCAGTTGCCTAGGGGGGGTCAGCTTCTGGTGGCTGCAAAGAGCAGGCATTCAAAGCTAAACAATAGATTCTGACAGCCAGAGAGCTTGAGGTATGCCAAGGGTGTAGAGTCGCCAAAGGTCTTTGATTTTCGGGCTCTATCCCAGGCTCATATTTTTTCTAGCCTCCTGTCCCCTGATTGCAGTAGTGGGAACAGAGGTGCCCCCCTCCCCCCCATCACTACTGCTACCACCACCACTTCTCCTGAGGTCTGCAGCCACGGCAGCATGAAACTAAATCTTACACGCAGGGTCTTTCAGAGATTCGCATGTTTCTGAAGTCCTGTGGGTCCTGCCTTCCCCTCGGATTCAAAAAGTATGTATCAGAGGGAAGCGGGACTGGCAGGAGGAAGATGAAGGGAGGATGCTGGACATGGAAAGGGCCTAGGGAAATCAGAGGGACACAGAAGGAGGCCATAGGGAGAAGGAGGTGTATGCTAGGCCCAGTGGTGAGAGCAGGGGGTATGGGCAAGATGGAGGGGAATGTTGGCTATAGAAGTGGGCTATAAGGAGATGGACGGAGGATGCTTGTCATGGGATGGGGCCAGAGGGAGATGGGGGGGGGGATTTCTGGACATGATGGGAATAGGGGAGGAGAGTGAGAAGATGCTGGACATGGGAGGATGAGATCAGAAAACGGGGAAAGCACTGGATGAGGGAGACTGAACAGGGAGGAGAGAAAGAGAAAGATGCTGTACGTTGAAGGGATAGAGAGAAATGAGAGAATTACAGTACAGATTGGGGAAGGAGAAAGAGATGGGAATAGGAAGACTGTGTTAAGGGTTAATAAGTGGTAGGTAGATGCAGTAAAGAAAGGGAAATTGAGGACTGAATAGTAAGAAGGAGGAGCAATATTGAGTTGATAGAGAGAAAAGCACAAGGAAGAAAGTTGTGAGGAAAATAATCAGTCAGAGATTGAAGGAAGAATAAAGAAGGCAGGAGGGGAGAGAAGTAGCAGATGGACTGAAGACCCTAGAAAGTAAAAACGAGTTAATAAAAGACAGAGGAAAGCAAAAAACAGACAACAAAGGCAGAATTTTTTTTATTGTCATTTTCAATTTAGTGCTTGGAATATGTCAGGCTTTGGAATTTAAATACTCAGTTTTTATGTTTTGCACAGTACAGGAGCATCTACATGTTTTTGCATGCAGTAACCTAAAGAAGTGGTGAAAGACCAGCAAAAAACAAGGATAATGAAAACTTTAAAAAATATTTATTATCACACACACACATTCAATACATAAAAACAATATCACATACATATTAAAAAACATAAAAGTCCAATATGTTTTGGCATCTAGCCTGCGTCAAGGGCATATTTTTTTAAAAAAAGGTATAGATACAAGACTCAACCTACAACAACATGAATAAACATAATAAATAAATAACCAATATTTCTGTTTTTGGGTAAGTTTCTTTGGAAAGGGTACTTTTAAGGGTGATTGGGGGTTTATTTTTCCCCCCTTTTCACTTTGGTTTTTTAATGTGTTTTTTTTTTAAAGGTTTTTTTTCTTAGGAGGATGTTGCAAGTCTTGTTCTTCTCTGCAGGAGCGTGTTGGGTCCTCTCTAGGAGCTGTGTCTGCTCTTTTTTTTTTCCTTTTTTCCCTGCTTTGTTTTCTTAAATATAATTTTGGTTATTTATTTATTGTGTTTATTCATGTTGTTGCAGGTTGCAGCTTGCATCTCTACCTTGTTTTGAAAATATGCCCCTTATGCATACCGAAACATGTTGGGCTTTTATGTTTTTTAATATGTATGTGATATTGTTTTTGTTTTTAATGTGTGAGTGATATAAAATATTTTTTAAAGTTTTTAGTACCCTTGTTTTTGCTGATCTTTCACCACTTCTTTAGGGTTTCCGTAGTTACACTGGCATTTTATACCTCTTTGTTTTTCTGTGTTTGCATGCAATAAAACACCATAAAAATATAGTCTCGTTTCTTGGGGTTTCAGTTTAATTTTTGTTTCCATATTTCTGTTTTTAGTTAGTTCAGTTGAACTTGATAAGGGTCATTCTGTGTTCTGCTTGTGCGATGGAGGCCATGTGTTCTGTTAGCTTGGAGTTTTTATTTAGAATCTCTACTGTAGTAATTTGGCTTGTCCTGTTTTCTGAATAGATGTATGGATGTTTTAGGGCTCTTGGTATTTATAGAAACATAGAAATATGATGACAGAAAAAGACCACATGGCCTATCTAGTCTGTCCTTCCATATCAACAACTACAATAGTCCCCTCTTTACCTTTAGAGATCCTCTGCGTTTGTCCCATGCTTTTTTGAATTCAGTTACTGTCCTCATCTCTACCACTTCCACTGGGAGACTATTCCACGGATCCACTACTCTTTCCGTAAAGAAATATTTCCGCATATCACTCCTGAATCTATCTCCCTTCACCCTCATCCCATGTCCCCTCGTAGCAGAACTTGTTTTCAATTGAAAGAGGCTCTCTCCCTGAACATTTATGCCACGGAGGTATTTAAACATCTCAATCATATCACCTCTATCCCGCCTTTCCTCTAAGGTGTACATATTAAGATCCTTCAGTCTGTCCTCATATGCTTTACAATGAAGATCACTAATCATTTTAGTAGCAACCCTCTGCACCGACTCCATTCTGTTCACATCCTTTTCAAGGTGCGGTCTCCAGAATTGCACACTATACTCCAAATGAGGTCGCACCAAAGACTTATACAGAGGCATTATCACCTCCTTTTTTCTGCTAGCCATTCCTCTCCGTATGCACCCAAGCATCCTTCTAGTTTTTGCCATTGCCTTTTCTACCTGTTTAGCTACTTTAAGATCATCAGACACAACCACGCCTAGGTCCCGCTCTTCTTTAGTGGACAAAAGTACTTCACCCCCTATACTATATTGCTCCCTTGGATTGCTGCAGCCCAAATGCATGACCTTACATTTTTTAACATTAAATCCCAGCTGCCAGATTCTAGACCATTCTTCAAGCTTAGCTAGATCCCTCCTCATGTTATCTACACCTTCCTGGGTGTCTACTCTATTGCAGATTTTGTTATCATGCACAAAGAGGCAAACCTTACCCGACAGCCCTTCCGCTATATCACTAACAAAGATGTTAAAAAGAATCGGACCAAGGACAGATCCCTGGGGCACACCACTGGTAACATCCTTCTCCTCAGAGTGAGCTCCATTTACTTGTACTCTTTGTCGCCTCCCACCCATACAATTTCTAACCCAAGCAGTAACTTTAGGGTCCATCCCTAGGGTGCTCAGTTTATAAGTCGCCTGTGAGGAACAGTGTCAAAGGCTTTACTGAAATCTAAATACACCACATCTAGGGCTCTCCCTCGGTCCAACTCCCTGGTCACCCAGTCAAAGAAATCAATCAGATTTGTCTGACAAGACCTGCCTCTCGTGAATCCATGCTGCCACGGATCCTGTAATCCGATGGACTCCAGAAACCTCACTATTTTCTCTTTCAGCAGCTTTTCCAATAATTTACTCACCACCGAAGTTAAACTAACTGGCCTGTAGTTTTCAACCACATCCTTACTTCCGCTTTTATATAAAGACACCATATGAGCCTCTCTGCAGTCCATTGCCACCACTCCCGACTCCAACGAGGCATTGAAAAGGTCAGTCAGTGGAGCTGCTAGAACGTCCCCAAGTTCCCTCAGTATTCTCGGGTGTATCCCATCCGGTCCCATCGCTTTGTCTACTTTAATTTGAGCTAGTGTCTCACGAACACAGTCTTCTGAAAATTGTTCAAGATGTCCCTCGCTTTTGTTCCTGTTTGTGGGTGTTTTCTGAGGTCCTGCTCCTGGTTCTTCATCTGTGAACACAGAACAGAAATATTTGTTAAGCAATTCTGCTATATCCTTATCAGCTTCTACATATTCCTCCCCTGCACCCTTGAGTCTGACAATACCACTTTTGTCCTTCCTCTTCTCACTAATATATCTGAAAAATGTCTTATCCCCCCATTTTATTGCATTGGCTATTTCCTCCTCCTTTTGAATCTTTGCCTTCTTGACTACTTTGCTAGCTTCTCTAAGTTTTTCCAAATACAGATGCCTGTCTTCCTCTCTGTGATCTCTTGTATTTCATGAAGGCCTCCCTCTTTTTTTTCACTTTTTCAGCTACTTCTTTCGAAAACATAGCGGTCTCCTTTTCCTTTTACCTTTATTTACCATTTTAACAAAAAGGTTGGTTGTCCTTAAAATATCCCCTTTCAGTTTTGCCCACTGTTTTTCTACATCCCCCAGCTGTTCCCATCCTGCTAATGATATGCAATATGAAGCACATGGAACTGTAATGAAGCAATATTTAGGACCGATGGGGTGGGGGGGGGGGAGTTTAGTTCTCAGGTTCAAGGGATAGATGGAGGTGCAGAAATAGATAAAGGTCAAAATGAAAAGTTGTAAAGAAAAATACAGGCATCCTCCTCTTTTCTCTCTATCTACACACACACACACACAGATATGGAGGCCTCAGAAAAATCCAAGTTATCAATGTCTCTGTTTAATGCACATTACCAAGCTTAAATTACAATGTAAATTGCTTTTGCTAAATGATAAAGCAATATAAAAAAACATTAAATAAATATATATAAAGAAGGGACAAGCTTTATGTATTTTATGGTTTTATTAGACTTGATATACCGCCTTGCATTTTCTGTTAGCACATCAGGCTTCACGCCAGGCTAAAGAAGAACATGAGATATGTCCCCCGCAGCCCCCTCTAGTGGCAGCGTAGTGGTTCCACAGGGGCTGGGGAGCGCATAAGAATTAAAAGGTTCAGGGTTGATCTGTTGTGAGGGTCAATGGGATAGCAGGTCACATTGTCAGCCTCAGGGTCAACAACCTAAAAAAAATAACTCTTGCCAAGTGTAGGGTACAAAAAGGCTTTTATTTCCCCTTTTCGCATGAAGAAATTCAAAATATGAGGTAATGAGTAACAGAACATAAATTCAGTTGCATCAAAACGTGAGTCAGCAAAACACTCAAAATAACATGGTTCCTTCACCAACTTAAAGCATAAACTTGCCAGTACAGTTTGCACACTTTAGATTTGTTTGCCTTTTACTCAAAGATATCTTCTTGTGCAAAAGTCACATTCCATTGGTTCTATATCTTCAGTGCTCTCAGATTCCCCTGGCAGCCATTCCATGTCTATGGGATCTGAAACTGAGGTCTCTGAGATCTCTTGGATATTAAAACCTGGTTTCCTAAAAGCATGCCATACTGTATCCCAGTGCTGGCTTGGGAGTTTGGGGCGTCGGCTTTTAGGTCTAGTATATCTCCCTGGGCTTGCTGTCGTTTCAGGACTAAAAGTTTGCTCCTTCCATTCTCTGGCAACATTAAACTTTTTCCTGTAAAACTTATCAGTTATATCTGGTTTAAAACAGTCCTTATTGTCCAGATAAAAACTAGCCCTTTGTTCCTCTCTAGGCTTCTTGAAAAAGGCTTGAGGCCTAGTCTGAGAGTCTTGTGCTCCAGGTATATCCTTTCTCTCAAGGCTATGAACTTTTCCTTTATCTTTCAAGTCACTTTTGTAAAAGCTTTTAAAAGTACCTTTTTTCTCTTGAAGGTTTCTTCTCCAACCGGAGGGATAAGCACTTCCTTCCTTGGCTGCAGTCCGTGATACTGCCCCTTGAAGTTGTGTATGGCCTTTCTCTAGGCCTGCTCTCCCAGTAGCTTCCTTTCCTTTAGCTCTGCTGGGTTTGTCAGTGACCTCACCTCGGTCTCTGAGTCTGGCCTCTGGAGCTTCCCTTGGCACTGCCTCCTGTTCTCCACATGAAGGTCTCTGCCAAGCTCCTTGCCTCCTCCTGTGCTTCTCCTCTGGGTTCTTCCCTTCGGGGTTTCTCTGTTGCCTTTCTGGCTCTCTTGACTGCCTTCCTGGCTCTCTTGACTGCCTTCCTGGCACCTTTGCCTCTCTTGGCTCTCTCGGCTCTCTCTCTCTTGGCTCTCTCTCTCTTGGCTCTTCCTCTTGCAGTGCTCTGTTCCTACTTAAATCCAGAGCAGCTGCTTCTGAGTCCTGCCCATAGAGGTGTGGTTCTTCCACTTTCAGGTTTGTTCTCCTGCTCCCTCTATGTGTCCCTTCTCGTAATTGCAGGCAAATCCTGTTTTTTTCAAGATTTAAAAGTTTTCTTTCTTGCATCAGAGGGCTTGCGGTATCACAGATACCATACTGGGTCAGACCAAGGTCCATCAAGTCCAGTATCCTGTTTCCAACAGGGGCCAATCCAGGTCACAAGTACCTAGTAGGTTCCCAAAAAGACACACATGTTCCACAATGCTTGTCCCGGGTCCTCTGGGTGTTATGGTGAGATGTTTTGCTATTGTTGAGGCTATAAATAGCTCTAGGCCTATCAAATCCTGTGATAGAGCTGAAGCTAGTGAAGCTATGAACTTAGAAAAAAATACTGTTTTCATAAAGCAACTGACTTGCAGAGGGGGCAGTTACCTATCAGGACAGCTAGAGGGGGCAGGCATGAGCCTGCAGATGCTCAGCTGACACACCCAGGTACTGATGAAGCAGAAGCTAATCAGGTGCACCTGAGGAGAGGGTCAGAAAACTCAAGGGAAAAAGGGCTTTATAAGCAAGGCTCTGCAGGAAGGAAGGGGAGAGAGCCTCGGCAAGAGAGAGAGCCTCGGCAAGAGGGAGAGCCATGCCTAGAGAGAGGCCAACGCATAGAGAGAAGCTCTGAGAAAGGATCTGGAAAGGAACCCAAGGATACTGGGAAGAAAAGACCTGATAGAGGAGCCTCCTATACTGCAAAGCAGAGGAGTTTGGAATCCTTACGTGGCAAAGCTAAGCTCCAGGGAGGACAAGCCAAACCCAGAGAACTCCAAGAAACAGTCTTCAGAACGGCTATCAGATTCGATCAAAGGACTAGCACTATGAACCCTCTATTAACGTTAAAGAGAAAACACTGGTCCTATCATAGATAAGCCAATATAATGCTTCATACATTGTAAATACCTGCCTAAGAATTGCTACATTGTACTTTTACTACACTGAAACTGTCTGCCTTGCATTGCTAAATTGTAACTTGTCACATTGTAACTACATAGAATAGCCTGAAACTACCTAAAGAAGCAAACTGCTTTAGTATTACAAGACAATGCTGTCCATACTGTTTCAATCTCACACTCCAATACTTTATTACCATTACATGCTTACATAGAACTAGAATCACTACAAATCACATAAAGGCTTGCACTGTCTAAACCCGACTAGAACTCTACCTGAAATTGATTTGACCAGGAGCATACTGAAAACTGCACAGACCATCTATATTGCTAGAAGTGTTCTAAAACTGTAACTAATACCACCACCCACCAGCTCACTCCCACACAGACCCTCCATACAACCATCCTCACAAAGAAGACACATAATGGCCCCCATAAAAATTAAAACTCTGCCCCTTATTCTCCTACTACTAGCTCTCTTACTACAACAAATCTTCACATACAAATCCAGCCACTTACTTTGTAACAACATCCCCGTCATCCACAACCCCAACCGAAACCTAACACGCCCCCCATTACACAGTAACCCATTTAACCAGCACTCACACAACAATAACCATAGACACTATCCCAGATTAATCCAGATAAACCATAAACAGCACAGCAACAAAATCAACCCCCCCAACGTAGACACCAAATTAAAACTCATCTTAATAAACATTCGTTCCATACGAAACAAGATACCAATTGTTAATGACATCATAAGAGATAAAAAACCCGACATCTTTTTCATTACTGAGACTTGGCTAACACCCACAGATACAATATTATTAAACCAACTCTCAACATCACAATATGATGTATTCAACTGCCACAGAGATATAAAAAGAGGAGGTGGCACACTCATACTCACTAAAAAAGACTTGCAATACACTCTAACAAACTCAAACAATGTTGAAGGCATGGACATTATCAGCATTGAAAATTGAACCCTAGCATTCACCTTAATTTACAGACCACCATCAGCGGATCAGAAAAACCTTTCATCCATCCTTGAACTCGCATGTGCAGTATCTCGGAGTAAACCCCTCATAATCCTAGGTGACCTTAACCTTCCATCCCTAAACCAATTCCAAACAGACAACTTCATAGACTCTATGTCACAAATGGGATTTAATCAGATAATCCATACCCCCACCCACACCAAAGGAAACTCACTAGATCTCATCTTCCTCCCTACCCCTTTTAATCACCATCAGCTACACACTCCCCCAATAATAACAGAAGTGCCATGGTCTGACCATCCCCTTATAACCTTCCATCTCCTAACAAAAACACCCTCAAAACCTGCAAACATAACATCACACTACTCATGTTTTACCCGCTTTGACAACAATACATTCCTTGACAAGGTACTGCCCAAACTCACTACAAACTTACCAGACATCCATTCAACTATAGAGAATTGGAACCAAACAATCCATGAAGCAGCCACCTCTACAGGAAACACACAGAAGCGAATGAAACAAACTGAAAAATGGTTTACAAAAGACCTTGTCCTGCTAAAAAAACAACTAAGAAAACAAGAAAAAAGCTGGAGAAAAGCAAAATCAAATGATAACAAAACCAAATACATAAATATACTCAACGAATATAAGAATGCAATTAACAAATCAAAAAGGGGCTATTATTCCAAAGTAATAAATCTTGCCCTCAATCGTCCAAGAGAACTCTTCACAATCGTGAAAACATTAACAAAAACACAAAACCCTGAACCCAATCAAGACATGATAAATGTACAAATCCTAGCATCACATTTCACTGAAAAACTAAAGAAAAAACCCCATACTCCAACCATAATACTAAATCCAAATAATGACAATAACTATGAATGGACAACCTTCCACAAGGTTGAACGAAAACACCTCCTTAAAATTTTAACAATGATCAACACCACAACCTCCCCACTCGACCCATGCCCAGTGTCATGGATCAAAACCACTAAGGACTTTCTTGCTGAAAACATTCAGTACATAGTGAACCAATCACCATCACAAGGCATTATGCCCAATGCCTTAAAGCTCTCATCAATACGCCCCATCATAAAAAACAATAAACTAGACCCAAAGGACCCAAACTCATACAGGCCCATAGCCAGCATTCCTCTCATTGCCAAAATAATAGAAAAAAAAACATACAACTCCAACTACAGGAACACATCGATGAATACAAACTCCTTGACTCACACCAGTTCGGATTCTGCCCCTTCCATGGAGTTGAAACTCTCCTAATTGCACTGATGGATCTCCTCATCCGAGGGACAAATGACCACAACCAAGGCTTCCTACTCCTCTTTATAGATCTATCTGCCGCATTTGACAGCATCAACCGCAACACACTCATCAACAGACTAGAAAGCTTAGGAATAAGAGGGACAGTCCTCGAATAGTTCAAATCATACATCTCACATAGATTAATACGGGTGCAAATGGGTCAAGAAATATCTGAAACCTTCCCTCAAGCTCAGGGTATCCCCCAAGGCTCAGCCCTCTCTGCCCTCCTCTTCAACCTATACCTACAACCCATTACAAACATATTTGAAAAACATAAAATCAACCACTTTATATACGCTGATGACATTATGCTCGCCATCCCCATAAACTCTAACAACCCTAAATATGACAACCTACTTGAATGCATGACTGAGACAACCACATGGCTTGAAGATAATCATCTCAGCATCAACTTTAAAAAGACAGAAGCAATGTTCATAACGAGAAAGCCAGACGCTGAACACAACTACCCAACAACAATTATAATAAACAAAACAACTATACCTGTTAAAAAGGAGGTAAAGTACCTAGGAATAATATTGGACCACTCACTCACCATGCTTCCCCACATAAAACAGACAGTAAAAATGATATTCTACAAACTCAAGACAATACAACACCTAAGACCTCTACTCGACACATGATTTCAGATCAGTAGTCAATACCCTCATTACCCCCCACTTAGACTATTGTAATAGTCTCCTAAATGGTCTCCCGCTAAAGAGCATCTACCTACTTCAAAGAGCCCAAAACATATGCACCAAGATGATCACAAAAGCTAAACTAACTGACCACGTGACCCCAATACTGTTAGACTTGCATTGGCTCCCTATAGGTAAACGAATAAAATATAAAATCATACTAACAACCTTCAAACTCCTCAACAACATCTCCTCTTCACACCTGTCCACCCTAATACACCCCCCATCAGAAACTAGAACACGCAGACAAAACGCAACACATTCTCTCAACATAAAAACAACCTTCAGAAAAGCAAAAGCAACCACAAGCGTTGGGGCCTTCTCCTTCACTGCCCCCACTATCTGGAATGAACTCCCACTAACTCTTCGCTTGATAAAAGACCTTCACCAATTCAAAAAATAACTCAAAACCTTCCTCTTCATTAACCACTTTGAAATCCCTCACCAACAGAGTACCTCCCCCCAACAAACACAGAAACACATCCACAGCACTCAAGACAGGACAAACGACTAACACAAGAAAAACCTTACATTACATACAGTACTTATCCACAGCACTCAAGACAGGACAAACGACTAACACAAGAAAAACCTTACATTACCTACAGTACTTATCCTTCGTGGAAAGTCATACCTAAACTGTTGTATTACTTCTCCTGTAAATAGTTACTTATAATTAGTTCTGTTATGTTATGTTCCTTGTAATATTACCTGTATATAGTTAAAAACTCTGTTCCATGTAAAGTATACTGTTATATACAAAATTTTGTTCCTGTTCCATGTAAACTACCCTTGATCTCTGAAAGGGGCGGTATAGAAGAATTTGTTAAATAAATAAATTTATTTTCTCTTATATACTGCGCTATTCTGCATCAGTGCTGTTTACATTGAACAAACTGAAATTACATTGAACAGGGTATTATAACTTGGAGATAACTATTTTACAGGGAACATGGGCTATGGAGGGTTAAGTGGCTTGCCCAAGACCACAAGGAGCACCTGTGGAACTAGAAACCCCAGTCCTTCCAGCCCAAGGTTGCTGTCCTCTAGTGGGATTTGAACCCCCGGCCTTCTGGCCTGAAGTACCTTGCCCCAACCACTAGGCCACTCCTCCACTCCTAAATAAATTCAGAGAAGATGGTATCAGAAGGAGGGTGCCTGGTAGTGGGAATACCAGTGGCACAGACTTCAAGGAGCCAAGGTACAGTGATACTTTACTTCTCACAAAGGAGCCAGGTCCTAGAAAGACTTATAACTCAGATAGCAATACTGAGAGGAAAGGAAGCTGGCAGAAGTTTTGGAAACCACTACAAAGAAGCATAGGAACAAGACATACCACTTGTTTGCAAAACCCAGAACTGCCAGGCTGGAAACTAGGGAAGAGAACTTCTGAACTGCAAACTATTTCAGCCAGGGAAAGCTCAGGTGTAGAAGAAAGCACGGCTGAGCTGGAACCCATGCAGATTGAGCTTGGGGAACCAGAGC
The DNA here is from genome assembly GCA_033557465.1 of Ichthyophis bannanicus. NCBI lineage: Eukaryota > Metazoa > Chordata > Amphibia > Gymnophiona > Ichthyophiidae > Ichthyophis > Ichthyophis bannanicus. Next base: position 51,179,218 of record CM066046.1, read on the forward strand.
TGTTAATGCCTGAAGAACAAATGGACTGTTCAATGTGTATTGCTGAAAGCCTAGAGTCTCTCCCAGAGCTGTAATTACCAGAACATGCTTTAACAATATCTTTTGCCTGTGTAGAGCTAAAGAAGAGCTTGTTTATTTGTTTTACTACAGTGTTGAAAACCCTGTGTATTTTTACAAGGAACTGTGAAGCTCTCATAACAGTTTTCTTGCTCTGTAATTACTTTGGCATAAACCTGAAAATAAGGTAAATTCTACATTTGGTTTCTTAGCGAACCTTAGTGCTAAAGGGGAATAAAAGCCTTTTGTTTGACCCTACACAAGGCGTACACAACTCATTTCTTAAGAAGAAGGACTACAAGGACCATGATCCCTCTGGTCCAAAAAGGTTTCCTACTTCTACAAAATAATTAAAATGTTCACCTTGTCCCTTCAACAAGCTACCAGCAGGGGGCGTGGTGACAATATTCATTAGATATATTCAGGGCCAATGCAAGACTATTAGGCGACTTAGGTAAACTTTCAAGGGCAATTTCTCCAAACGGGTTAGTTTCGCGCTTACCATGACAGCCATGAACCTCACTTCTAAGCCAGGATATGTGGGGTATGACTTCCGTCTTTGAAATTTACTGCTAATGCTTGGCATAGCACTTGCATTGTACCTTCAGCTTTGTATGCCCCTCAATGAATTTTCAGGTCTCTAGTCTCCTCCTCTTCTGGAACTTAAACTCAACAATCATGATCATCCCAACACTGTTCCTTCTAGAAGAACCCTGCAAAAATGCACAATTGGACACTGACATTTAATACTAACCTCTGGGCTCCTTTTACTAATGCTTAGTGCATGCTAATGCTGCTATTGCCCATTATAATCCTATGAAAGAGGAGAAAGAGAGCGCATACTAACATCGGTTGGTGCGCCTGAAACATTAGTCCTTCGTTTCAAGTACATATCTCTATCTACGTGGAGACCTCTAGTGGTTCTACCAGGTAAATGAGCTGCTATTGCTTAACGCAACAAACTCCCCCTCCCCCCCGTGAGGCAATGGTAGGCGCCTCCATCAAACAGGAAGGGAAATCAAAGGGTTTGATGCAGAAACTTTGCGTTTAGAGGCCAGTGCTAAAGCTGTAGCTCAGGATTCCTTAACGCAAGTTTTACACGGACGTTTTGCTCATCCATCAATATGCAAATTGTGAGCAAAACGCCAGTGCTAAACAAGGAGAGCAGGCCGGATGTTAACAGCACCTAGATCGTGCAGAAAAAAAGCAGCCTGGCACTTGTGCGCATGTGCTGGACCGCTCTCTGGCACCTAGAGCAATATTATTCTGTGCAGAATATTGATGTTTAATGTGCCGCATAGCATTCTGGCAATATGCTTAACGTTGTGCCAGTACACCTCCCCTGCTGGTCTTTTTCACCACTCCCTTCAGAAAAGCCAGAAAACACATTGCAGCTGCTGTACGTGCAATAAACGGGCTTAAATTCCTCACCAGCACTGTCCGCACGCCTGTGAGCTAACCCATAACGCCTGCTCAGATCTCACATTCAAGCCCTAGCACTGAGCTCAGCCTTCTGTACACGCCTGTGCATCTGCATTGCATAGCTAATTGCTTCATTACTATTCATTTGCATAGACTTAAATGCGCTGCGCGCTACTGTTACTGCAGCCATTTGCGCATCGATTACACTTACATTAAATCCCTTACGGCACCCACACTACTGCAAAAAAATGCATGCAAACTCTGCACTGTTGCTGTGGTAATGGCAGTACACTTTGCTGCATCAAGGCCTCAATCTATAAATGTTGTTGTTATTGTTAAATGCCATCAAGTTGGTGTCGACTCCTGGTGACCCTAAACTTTGTTTGGTCTTCAGTCAAGCAGCTCATTGTTGGCAGACTGGCACCCGTAGCTGCTACATCTCATTGCCGGCCTTCCTCTTTTACAGTGACCTTCTGCCTTGCCAAACATTACTACAGTTCGAGAACAATTTGTTGTGTTTGGCCTGCTATGAGCTTGTCTATCCTTTGGCTGACTAAGCCATTGGACAACCAAGTAACTGGGGGAAGGAGTTAGGAGATAAAAGCAGAGTCAGAGGAAAAAGAGAAGAGCCTGAAGTTTGTTTGACCCTAGTGCAAAGGGCCAGCCCAACCACTAGGAAAACGAGCATTCACCTAGGGCAGCAGCAAGCAGCTATAATCAAAGCAAAAATAGTCCTAACAGCCACACAAGCTCAGAAACTCAGCGTGCGCTTTTACCTGCAGGAAGAATGAAAAATATACAGATAGTCCAGTCACTCTTCTAAGTGGATCTTGGAAATTTCCCCCATTATGTATGTGTTTAGTAAACAAAATTTAATATTTAAAAGTATTATGTCCAAATATGCCTTGTTATGGGGGTTTCTGGGAGGGATTGTTTTGAGATGATTATGATTGAGTTTCATTAACACAATAGGGGGGGGGGCTAGTGGTTTAAAAACTAACTGTGAGGGGATGCAAGGCTTGCCTAGGTGATTAATCTTGCACCGGCCCTGTTAGCAAAGGAACTGAAGAGTCAGAGGACGTTTCAAGGTGTTACATCCTGGAGAGAGTGCTCTCTCTCTTCCTTAAACTATTTGACTGATATTTGATGAAAAGACAGAAATTCCCTAAGTGGAGGGATTTAGGGGGTGGAGTTTCTTGGCCTACCACTGCTTCTCTCAATGTGTTACAGTGGCAACAATTTAAAAACAAGAAAATGCGGTGTCTTTTGTGACTCGTGTGTGCCAGGAAGACCTCGACAATTCCATCCCTTCTGACGTATAAAGCATGCATCAGAAGGGGGTACTGTGGACAGCGCCTTCCAAGAAGGGCCGGCCCAAGGCTTTCTGCCACCCTAGTTAGAAACCTTGGCCTCGCTACCCTCCCCCCACTGCCATCGCCCCCTAGCTGCCACCGATTCCATCTCAAGAAGGTAGGCAGTGGCAGTAGTAGTATTTCCAAAAGTGGCAGCTGGAGGGGTTGGTGGCCGACCTTGTGTGCCGCTGCCACCCATCTGGGCCAGTTGCCCTAGGCAGCCGCCTAGCTCGCCTAGTGAATGGGCCAGACCTGTTTCCAAATACAAAGGATTTGCAAAAGCCCTGTGCTTTCAATGCCGACATTCAGGGCTGGCTCAAGGCAATCTGCTGCCTGAGGTGAGAGATGAGCTGGCCCCCCTCCCATCACCCAAAATGGAGGAGCCTCCTCAGAGTTATAGTCAGGGAGCAGCAAGCCCCTGTGAGAGAGTCAGTTGGTCCATTAGATGATAAAGGGGTTAAAGGAGCACTAAGAGGTGACAAGGCGATAGTGGAGAGACTGAATGAATTCTTTGCTTCAGTCTGTACTGAGGAAGATATAGGAATGTTACCCATGACTGAAGTGGTATTTAAAGGTGCGGAAGAATTGAAGGAAATATCAATACATCGGGAAGATGTATTACAACTATTAGATAAACTGAAGAGTAGCAAATCACCTGGGCCAAATGGTATACATCCAAGGGTGTTGAAAGAACTGAAATATGAGACTGCAGACCTGCTATTAGTAATCTATGAACTATCATTAAAATCATCTCTAATACCTGAAGACTGTAGGATCGCCAATGTAACACCAATTTTTAAAAAGGGTTCCAGGGGTGATCCGGGAAACTACAGACCAGTGAGCCTGAAATCAGTACCGGGAAAAATGGTAGAAACCATCATAAAGAATAAAATTACTCAGCATGCAGTTAGTCATGACCTAATGGGAGACAGCCAACATGGCTTTAGACAAGGAAGATCTTGTCTTACTAATCTGTTATTTTTTTTGAAGGAGTGAATAATCAGGTGGACAAAGGTGAGTCAGTTGATATTGAGTATCTGGACTTTCAGAAAGCCTTTGACAAGGTCCCTCATCAGAGACTTTTGGCAAAACTAAAGAGTCATGGGATAGGAGGCAGTGTACTATTGTGGATCGGGAACTGGTTAAAAGATAGAAAGCAGAGGGTAGGGCTAAATGGCCAATTTTCCCAATGGAGAAAGGTGAATAGTGGTGTACCCCAGGGATCTGTGCTGGGTCCGCTGCTTTTTGACATATTCATAAATGACCTGGAAAGTGGAATAACGAGTGAGGTTATCAAATTTGCAAATGACACAAAAACTATTTAAAGTTGTTAAAACCCAAGATGATTGTGGAAAACTGCAAGAGGATCTTGATAAATTGGAAGACTGGGCATCAAAATGGCAGATGAAATTTAATATGGATAAGTGTAAGGTTATGCACCTAGGGAAGAACAACCCAAACTATGGTTACACGATGCAAGGTTCCACATTAGGAACCACCACCCAGGAAAAAGATTTAGGCGTCATTGTGGATACCATATTAAAACCCTCGGCCCAGTGTGCAGTGGCAGCCAAGAGAGCAAATGGAATGCTAGGTATGATAAGGAAAGGAATGGAAAATACAACAAAAGATATTATAATGCCTCTGTATCGTTCCATGGTGAGACCGCACCTTGAATATTGTGTGCAATTCTGGTCGCCGTATCTTAAAAAGGATATAGCAATTTTAGAAAAGGTTCAGAGAAGAGCCACCAAAATGGTAAAGGGGATGGAAGGATACTCCTATGAAGAAAGGCTTAAAAGGTTAGTGCTCTTTAACCTGGAAAAGAGACGGCTGAAGAGAGATATGATAGAAGTCTATAAATTAATGAACGGAGTGGAACGGGTAAACGTAGATCGATTGTTTACCTTATCAGAATATAGAAAGACTAGGGGACATGCAATGAAGCTACAGGGTAAACTATTTAAGACTAATAAAAGAAAATATTTTTTCACTCAACGTGTAATCAAACTCTGGAATTTGTTACCGGAGGATGTAGTAAAGGCTGTTAGTGTAGCTGGATTTAAAAAAGGTTTGGACAAGTTCCTGGAGGAAAGGTCCATAAACCATTATTAAGAAGGGACCCAGGATATCAATGCTTGAACAAATACAAGCATTGTGGAACCTGTGTCCCTTGGGGAAACTGCTAGTTACATATGACCTAGATTGGCCACTGTTGGAAACAGAATACTGGGCTTGATGGACCTTGGTCTGACCCAGTATGGCATATCTTATGTTCTTATGTTATGTTCTTATAAGCCCCCACTCAAAACGCTGAGATAGTTACTTCAAGAAAAAATAAAGCAACAATAATTCCAAGTTATATAATTATAATAAAGACCTTTGCAATGCTTTTATATGCAGTTTAGTGTACAGTGTCAGGAGCCAGTATGCTTTTTATATTAGATTCCCAGGCTACTTAATTAAAATCCTCTAATTCTGTGTTGCATATTAAAGCATTGGCTTTACACAAAAGTGGAAGTAAGGATGTGGTTGAAAACTACAGGCTGGTTAGTTTAACTTCGGTGGTGAGTAAATTATTGGAAACGCTGCTGAAAGAGAAAATAATGAGGATTTTGGAGTCCTGCATATTACAGGATCTGAGGCAGCATGGATTCACCAGAGGCAGGTCTTGTCAGACAAATCTGATTGATTTCTTTGACTGGGTGACCAGGGAGTTGGACCGAGGGAGAGCCCTGGATGTGGTGTATTTAGATTTCAGTAAAGCCTAGATTTTAGAAAAGCTGTTCCTCACAGGCGACTTATAAACAAACTGAGCACCCTAAAGTTACTGTTTGGGTTAGAAATTGGTTGAGTGGGAGGTGACAAAGGGTACAGGTAAATGGAGCTCACTCTTAAGAGAAGGTTACCAGTGGTATGCCCCAGGGATCTGTCCTTGGTCCGATTCTTTTTTTTTTTTTCTATTTATAAATTTTACAATAAATCCAAGCAAACAAAACTTGAATGGCAATAAGGATACAGAAAACAAAGGTTAGAACTTACATCCAGCCCAATAATGAGGCTGTTCCTTCTACAGCCCACAAATAAGAGAAAGGATCCAACTAACATTGAAAGTAAAACGATAAGTGAAGGAAAGCAAGCTGAAGGGTAACAGTCAGGAAACAAACAATGCAGTAGAACCTACACTGCATCAGGGGGGCGGCGAGCATTAATGACAGCAAGCAGCTGAGATGGATCATAGAAAACATATGTGACAGAATTCAATTTAACCATACATTTGGAAGGAAATTAGAGAAAAAACTGACCCCCTAGTAACAATATACCTGGGCGTAAGAGCAAAAACTCTCGCCTACGTTTCTGGGTTTCCCTGGAAAAATCAGAAAAAACCCAAACAATCAAACCAAGAAATACAACATCCCGTTTACGAAAAAACATTTTAAGGAACCAAACCCTGTCAGAATTCAATGCAAAAGTTACAATTAAGGTAGCAGGAGTAACTGTATCAATTAAGGAAGTTTCTAACATAGCAGATACATCCAGAAAATCGGCCACATCTACTCCAGGTATATTACCACCTCCCTCCACTTTTTTTCTGACAGACAAATAATATGCCTTAACCAAAGGTGGATGTGACTCGACAGGAACTCCCAATACTTCAATCATATATTTTTTAAACATTTCCTTCGAACAAACAGACTGGGCCTTAGGAAAATTAACCAAACGTAAATTAGAATAGTGAGACATATTTTCCAACATTTTCACTCTTAACTGTATCGCCGTAAGATCTTTCTGGTAACCCATACGCAAGTTTTCAACCTGAGTTACTTTTTGTTGTAGCTCTGAAACAGAGCTCTGTACCGCAGAAATCTCCACCGTATGTTGCTGAAGAAGACCAGTATGGGCCTGTATTTCAGATGACAAACTGGAGATCTGAGGAACCAAAAGTTCACCCAACTTCACAATTGCAGACCAGATTGACTCCACAGGCTTCTCAAAAGAGAAAGACGTCAAAGCATATGCACCATCCGCTACAGCTTCCATAGTCCGTCGCTCCATCTCTGATGCAGCAGGAGACCCCAATGCCACCAAAGATGACATTATGGCTGTGGGAGAGCTTGCCACGACAAATGGAGCTCACTCTGAGGTGAAGGATGTTACCAGTGGTGTGCCCCAGGGATCTGTCCTTGGTCCGATTCTTTTTAACATCTTTGTTAGTGATATAGCGGAAGGGCTGTCGGGTAAGGTTTGCCTCTTTGCAGATGATACCAAAATCTGCAATAGAGTAGACACCCAGCAAGGTGTTGATTTAATGTTAAAAAATGCAAGATTCATGCATTTGGGCTGCAGCAATCCAAGGGAGCAATATAGTATAGGGGGTGAAGTACTTTTGTCCATTAAAGAGGAGTGGGACCTAGGCATGGTTGTGTCTGAAGATCTTAAAGTGGCTAAACAGGTAGAAAAGGTGAAAGCAAAAGCTAGAAGGATGCTTGGGTGCATACGGAGAGGAATGGCTAGCAGAAAAAAGGAGGTGATAGTGCCTCTGTATAAGTCTTTGGTGCGACCTCATTTGGAGTATAGTGTGCAATTCTGGAGACCGCACCTTCAAAAGGATATAAACAGGATGGAGTCAGTACAGAGGGTGGCTACTAAAATGGTTAGTGGTCTTCATTATAAAGCATATGAGGACAGACTTAAAGATCTTAATATGAACACCTTAGAGGAAAGGTGGGATAGAGATGATATGATTGAGACGCTTAAATACCTGCACGGCATAAATGCACAGGAGGAGAGCCTCTTTCGATTGAAAGCAAGTACTGCTACGAGGGGACATGGGATGAGGGTGAAGGGAGATAGATTCAGGAGTGATACGTGGAAATATTTCTTTACGGAAAGAGTAGTGGATCTGTGGAATAGTCTCCCAGGGGAGGTGGTAGAGATGAGGACAGTATCTGAATTCAAAAATGCATAGGACAAACACAGAGGATCTCTAAAGGAAAAAAGGGGACTGTTGTAGTTGTTTCTTTGGAAGGACAGACTATTAGGCCATGTGGTCTTTTTCTGTCGTCATATTTCTATGTTTCTATGTAAGAGTCGTCAGTGCACATCCAGCCTTTGGGTTTCTTTGTTCTTTCCTCCATTTACAGTCCTAATGTCTTTCTCTCTCTTTCTCTTTTCTTCTTGTCTTCTGGTCTTCCTTTAGCTACTTTATTCTGGCAGACAACTTCCATCTTCCCCTTCTCTTCTGCTCACGGGAGATTAACTCAGCCTTTGTTATCAGTAAGTGTTAGTGTTTCAAAGCATAGGATGGACCACATGGCCCCTGACCCCACTGAACATTTGCTAGCCAGCTGCGATCTGTATCAAGGTTGCAATCACAGCCTTCTCCTGTTCTGCCCACGGGGATGCCATCTCCCGCAGGCACAATAGAAGAGAGCAGCCATGATCGCAGCAGGAGAGGGAGGCTGCGGGTAGCTAGGGGCAAAGCAGAGCTTGGACCCCCCCCCACCCCCCCATATCATACAGGCATTCCACGGCCACTCTTTCCGAGCTCTCACTGACTCTGGCAGACATGGTAGTTTCAGGGACACCATTATCCCTGTTAGCAAAGTAGGAGCTTTTTAAGCACAGATATTTCCCAGAAAGGGATCTGGAGGTTTCATGTGATGGTACTTTGAGTATCTAACCCACTGAGGGGAAGGATTTTTCTCTTTTCTTTTCCTCTTTAGAGTGTTCTGGCCTAATGGGAGTTGGATGCAAAGAAAACATGGTCTAAAGGATCAACGAAAAAGAGAGGAAAGGATCTCCCTCTGAGAGAGGACTGGTGCTGCTCAACTCCTTGCAGTGAGGTCCTGAGTAGGGCTAGTGCAAGGAAACGAGGTGGCCTAGGCGGGCCCTCATTCCTGCCACCTCCCCGCTGCTTCTATCCTTGCAGCGCTGGCCATGATAACAAAACATCAAAGCAGCGCTTACCTAGATCCTCTGAGACTGCGGGCTATTGGTGCTGTACTCTAACCATTCAGTCCCACCCTCCAATGCAGGCTGCTTCTTTGCATGGGGGTGGAAGCAACTGGTCAGAGTGCAGTACCGACAGCACACAGCGTCAGAGGCTCTAGCTAAGTGCTGCTTTGCTGTTATGTTATCACTGCCACCGCTGCAAGTCCTGGAGAGGGAATGGGCCACCCTCTAAAAGTTGCCTAACAGTAGCACTGGTCCTGGTCCTGAGATAGCTCTCGGTGATTAGAAGTAGTTGTCCAAGGTACTTGGAAGAGGTTTTATCACTCTGAAAACTTCCCCGGTAAGGGTTTGGTGTCAATCAGGGAGTGTCTGATCCTGAAGGAGAAAATCTTGAGGTCCATGGTAGCTGCTGGATTGAAGAGGCTCCTAAGACAAGATCCTAGAGCCGTAATGAAGAGACTGAATAGAGTATGTTTTCTGAAGACTGTGGAACAGAATTGAAGTGAAAAAAAAGAGATTCTGAGAGAAGAACAACAGAAGACTAATCTGTTTAAATTGAAGGGCATGCAAGGTCAGCCAGAAGACAGAAGAGAACATAGCTTCTCAGGAGAAAGCTAGAAGGCTTCCAAGCTATACTAAATTCCTACGTAAGATATGAACTTGTTTTGGTTGCTTTTTTTCTCACCTTCATCCTTGCTTTTTATTCAGTCAAGTCCTGTCTGGACAGTGTGATTCTTTTTTTTTTTGTGTGTGTGTCCATTTAGTTGTATATTTTTATTTACCGACTCTTGCTCTCTTTCTTTGCAATTCTATTTCAGAGTGAAGGATTAGCTCAATGGTTAGAGAAGAGAGCTGAGAGCCAGGGAGCACCCTACCTTATCTGTCTTATTTAATATTTATGTATGTCCTTTTTGTACACTTAATGGCCAACACTGGAGTACATATTGTCTTTTGACAGCTCTCAACAACAGCATTATCTTTGTCCTTCAGATATACAGTTCTTCTTATTTGTGCAATCTATTATTGATGGTGCATTAGAGCCAGTGGGCGACTGTATGCGAGCCATCTCTGACTGGACGTTTTTGAAGAAGCGAACATTGAATCTCAGAACGACTGATATTTTTTAAAATTAGATGTCTTGTCTTATCAAATGTTCCAGCCTCCTTAAAGATTGGCAACTACCCTCCTCCTATTTGGTTAGAAGCTTGTAACTTAGGGGTGATCGTGGATTTGATACTCTCTTACAACATATTTGATCTGTCATTTGGAAGTGCTTCTCGAAATTATATTTATTATGCAGACTGGAAGTCTTGTTTAATACCAGATCACTTTACATCTATTTAACAGGTTTTGATAATATCTGTTATTGATTACTGTTTATTTTGGTTTGTCAGCCTCTTCCCATAAAGTTTTACAAGTGATGCAAAATGCACTATAGTTGGAGCACATTACTTCCAGATTGCTTACTTTATACATTTAGGGCCCCATATTCATTTGGGCAGACTCTGTGCTGCATCGGCGCATAGCCCTGCCCACCGACCCTTAACCAAGCTATTCAATGCCGCGGCGATGGCCCTGAATATCTGGGTTTGGTGCTGAGTGCGTTCAGCCACAGCGCCTACCCGGGTAGCAGTGATATTAGACCGTTACCTGGTTAGTGATCCACAGCTAAAGCTAGGCATGCCAAAAGCTGGCCTGATTTTAGCCGTGGATCGCTAACTGGGTAGCGGTCCAATATCGCCGCTACCTGGTTAGCAGCAGTCACCGTCTGCGCTCCGCCCGGAACTCCCCCAATGCCCCGTAATGTAACTGGATAGTATTGAGGTGTGTAGGGGACTTAGACAGGGACATTTAATGGCACAAACCGTGTAAGTGCCGTTGAATAGCCCCATCTAAGGCATTAACATGGTTTACTAGGCTGTAAACCATGTTAATGCCATTCGAATATCAGGCCTTTGCATTTTAAAGCTTTATCTTTAGGGCCCGATTTTCTGAAAGGTTTAACTGGAAATCCCACATGAGAAGGGGAAGGGAATATTGGGGTAGGGGGTGGCACTTCTGTCCTCCTGGACAGATAGATGAAATGTTAACAGAAACTAGGGAAGCTAACAAAATTGACAACACCAGTAAAAATGGGTTATTTTAGATACCCCGTTATTGACTGGATGAATGTCACATCAGGACAAGCTAGAGAGAGAATGTTTCTAGATGAAATGACTGCTTCATAGAGCAGCCAGTTCAGGAACCAACACAAGAGGGAGCTATTTTGTGTCTAATCCTCAGTGGAACAATAAATGGAGGGAGAACAGCAAGGAAAATTACTGCACTAGCCTTTAACATTCAAAAGAGAGACTATGATACAATGAGGAAAATCCTTAAGAAAATGACCGCACCTTGAATATTGTCTGCAATTCTGGTCGCCATATCTTAAAAAGGATATAGTGGAATTAGAAATGGTAAAGGGGGTGGAAGGATTCACCTATGAGGAGAAACTTAAAGGTTAGGGCTCTTCAACCTGGAAAAGAGACGCTCTATAAATTAATGAATGGAGTGGAACGGGTAAACATAGATCAATTGTTTGCGCTATCAAAAAGTAGAAAGTAGGGGACATGCAATGAAGCTACAATGTAACCTGCTTAAGACTAATGAGAGAAAATATTTTTTTCACTTAACATGTAATCTCTGGAATTCGTTACCAGAGGATGTAGTAAAAGCTGTTAGTGTAGCTTGGTTTAAAAAAGATTTGGACAAGTTCCTGAAGGAAAGGTCCATAAACCGTTATTAAAGAGGAACTAGGAAATTCATTGCTTTCCCCAATACAAGCATTATGGAACCTGTGTGTCTTTTTGGGAAACTGCTAGGTACTTGTGACCTTGGTTGGACCAGGATACTGGGCTTGATGGACCTTGGTTTGACTCAATATGGCATTTCTTATGTTCTTATGTGCTAAAGCACGGTAGCCAGAAAAACAGAGTTTAGTGCAAAATAACATGCATCCGCATTAACAAGTCTGTAATATCAGAATAGCGCTCAAAAAGCAGGGTTAGGGTGGAATTGGGGTGGAGAGTGATGCTTCTGCCCAAGAAAGATGCCTGCTAACACAGGTGCAGAGAACGCCAGCCTCCAACCAGGTGCTAGTTGCACCTGCAGAGTGTACTGTGGTGTGCCCTCAGAGCTTTCACCATGTTAGGAGCAGGAGTGGCTTTTGTGCGGTGGATGTCCTCTGCCAGACCAAGGGGCTGTGTCTGGACAACATGGACCCCATTTCTCAGAAGGGGTGGATAACAGAAAACTCTGGCTATGTGTCTGTGTTGGATGCATGCAAGTAGCTGCAATATCCATGTGTTGGATCAGCAAGTCTGCATACTGGCCAATTGTTCCCTCCCCTTTAACTATATGAGAGAAGTCCTTGCTCCTGCCTAGCAAAGGTTCAGTTCTAGATATTCAGGGAAGATTCCAACCCTCTCCCCATACATATCAGAGGCCTGGCAATCTGTCTATTGTACCCTACGTTGTCAGGCACCCTTTGTGACTCAGGGTGAGAGGGTGTCATAGTCCAGTGCCCATCTGCTGGCATTGCAGACACCCTGCCTTCACCAGAATGGAGCCCCCAGCACATGCAGCTGCAGCCTGTGTGCCCAAACTCCCCACAGACACAGGTGCAGCACAGCCTCTAGACATGGGTTTGTTTCACTGATTTGCATGCCCTGCCCCCTTGTACCTTGGCCCATATCTCTTTGCTGGGATCAAGGTGCACATCTTCCCTAGTCAGCGTTCTCTGTCCTTCACTGGCCACTTGCACTGTGCTCTGCTGGTGGGGTTGGGGGCCATGTATTGTCTGTTCCCTCTGCTGGGATTGTGTTGGGCTGCATCCATTCATAACATTGCTCTTGCTCCGCTCTGAAACATTGTCTGGCATGGATTCCATTTATGTTGCCACACTGTTGCACTGCAGCTATTGCAGCTATCCCCAGGAGTCCTATATGCAGTCTATTTGTGGTCAGGCACCTCTAGTTCCATGGCATGTTGCAGCTAATTGCAAGCATCCTCTCTCATCCTGCAGGCATCTGCAAGGTGCTTGGAACTTGTCACGCAGCACACCGCTGTGGCCCCAGTGACATACAACTGTCTAGGTGGTGCACATTGGTGTAGGCAAACAAGTGCGGGGGCAGCATAGGTATCAGAAAGGGTGGGCCACATGGGCCCTGGCCCCACCAAAACTTTGCTGCTGCAATTGTAGCAAAGACCCTGTCTGTCCATAGGAGATTAGATCCCGGTGGGCAGAACAGGAGGGGAAGACTGTCTGGCCTAGGGGGCAGAGATAGGGCGGGCCTCGGAAGGAGCCTGCCCCCCCCCAAAGAAAAAAGTGTTCCTCCGCCCCTGGAAGGCAGGTAGTATGTACCTTCGTGGCGCACATGTGCATCTGATGCATGGCATGACTGTCCTTCTGCAGCCACGCCTCCCGCATTACTGTGGTCGCTCTGTCCCTGCCATATTAGAAACCTGCGCTAACAGCGCATTAGTCCCGCACTGTTTGTAGCACTTTAGTAAACATGCCACTAAGTTTGTACCTGAGGCAATGGAGGGTTACGTGAATTATAAGGAGCGGCTGTGAAACCTGGACCAGACTTCCCTCGTACTCAGGCTGCTGCTCCAAACATCAGGCTACAGGAGTATCCCAGAAAAACACAGACTGCTAAAGGCTGAATATCAGGTGCTTAATTTTTAATCACTACATTGCAATGCCCACATTATTTTATATGTACTTTTATAATCTAAGTCAGTGCTTCTCAACCTTCTCCTGGAGTTGCCCCTGATTAGATGGGTTTTCAGGACTGCCACAACGAATATGCATACTACAGATCCCTGCATGGAACAGAGCAGCGGACCTCGATCATACGCTTAGAACACAGATAGACTCTCACCAAGTACAGAGTAAAGAGACCAAAAGCTAACAATAGAAATAAGTAAACAAAAATTATACTGAAAGCCCAAGAAGCCAGACTCCGCATGCAGTGCAGCAGCAGGTAAGTAGAAAAAGAAGTATATAAAGACAGCACGCAAATTATAAAACCGGACATATTTCAGTCATTAAACTGAAAATAACATTATTCTTTTGTAGCTTTGTTGTGTGGTCATTTTATTTTTCTAATAGTGAGGTTTCTGGAGTCCAGTGGATTACAGGATCCGAGGCAGCATGGATTCACCAGAGGCAGGTCTTGTCAGACAAATCTGATTGATTTCTTTGACTGGGTGCCAGGGAGTTGGATCGAGGGAGAGCTCTAGATGTGGTGTATTTAGATTTCAGTAAAGTCTTTGACACTGTTCCTCACAGTCGACTTATAAACAAACTGAGCACCCTAGGGATGGACCCTAAAGTTACTGCTCGGGTTAGAAATTGGTTGGGTGGGAGGCGACAAAGAGTACAGATAAATGGAGCTCACTCTGAGGAGAAGGATGTTACCAGTAGTGTGCCCCAGGGATCTGTCCTTGGTCCGATTCTTTTTAACATCTTTGTTAGTGATTTGGCAGAAGGGCTGTCGGGTAAGGTTTGCCTCTTTGCAGATGATACCAAAATCTGCAATAGAGTAGACACCCAGGAAGGTGTAAATAACATGAGGAGGGATCTAGCTAAGCTTGAAGAATGGTCTAGAATTTGGCAGCTGGGATTTAATGTTAAAAAATGTAACGTCATGCATTTGCAGCAATCCAAGGGAGCAATATAGTATAGGGGGTGAAGTACTTTTGTCCACTAAAGAAGAGCGGGACCTAGGCATGGTTGTGTCTGATGACCTTAAAGTAGCTAAACAGGTAGAAAAGGTGACGGCAAAAGCTAGAAGGATGCTTGGGTGCATACAGAGAGGAATGGCTAGCAGAAAAAATGAAGTGATAATGCCTCTGTATAAGTCTTTGGTGCGACCTCATTTGGAGTATGGTGTGCAATTCTGGAGACCGCACCTTCAAAAGGATGTGAACAGGATGGAGTCGGTGCAGAGGGTGGCTGCTAAAATGGTTAGTGGTCTCCACTATAAAGCATATGAAGACAGACTTAAGGCTCTTAATATGCACACCTTAGAGGAAAGGAGGGATAGAGGTGATTTGATTGAGATGTTTAAATACCTCTGTGGCATAAATGTTCAGGGGGAGAGCCTCTTTCAATTGAAAGCAAGTTCTGCTACGAGGGGACATGGGATGAGGGTTATGGGGGATAGATTCAGGAGTGATATGCGGAAATATTTCTTTATGGAAAGAGTAGTGGATCCGTGGAATAGTCTCTCAGTGGAGGTGGTAGAGATGAGCACAGTAACTGAATTTAAAAAAGCATGGGACCAACACAGAGGATTTCTAAAGGTAAAAATGGGACTGTTGCAGTTGTTGATATGGAAGGACAGACTAGATAGGCCATGTGGTCTTTTTCTGTCATCATATCTCTATGTTTATATGTTTCTGTGTTGGTTTTAATCTCTGGTTTCTGCGTTCTTCCATCTTCTCTTAACTCTTCCCAGGGTCTCGGGTCCACCTGCTGCCACTTCTCTCCCTTACCTCCTTCCTTCTCCACCTCCCCCCCTATATCCATCTCTGACATTGATCTTTATCCTTTCAGCTTTTTTCCTTTTCTCTCTCTGGATTCAGATTTCACTCCTCCTTCTTACTACTCTTTTCTCTCTACCTATCACTGTTCAACCTTAACCCCAACCTTCTAATCCCCATTTATCTCTTTCTCCTTCACCAGCTTCTTAATTCCCCCTTCTCTTATCAACCCCCCCCTTGTCTCTTCCCCGCTGTGCCCCGCACCTTCCTCGTCTGTCTCCCATTACTTCCTTCTATTCTCCCTTTCCTATACTTTTCTCTCTCCCTTATTTTCCATCACATCTTTATTTCTCTTCTCCATCCTTTATCTTTTCCCCACCTTATCCCTTCTCCTTCTGTTGCTATTGGATAATATATCTATCCATCAAACAACCTCATATTTATCTCCAAGTTGACTTCCCATGTTCAATGTAAAAGCAATTTCTTTATAAGTGTTATGCTGTTCCATGTAAACCACCTTGGACAAAGGCGGTATAGAAAAATTGCTAAATAAATAAATCCTTCAAACCTTTCCTTAATCCTGCACCCTTCCCTTCCATCTCTTCGTCTCTCTTCCTCTCTCCCATTTGTTCCAAGGCAGCATGGCCCAGAGCTGTCTCCCATAAAGCATGGGTCCCAAGGCGCCCTCATCAATTAGAAATCAATATGTTGGAAGCCAATTAAAACATAATAACATAAGGATCATTGGGGAGCTTCCAAACTGACACTGTACACTAGAGTATTTCCAAAGAAATCAAAAGTCCATGAAGCAGCTTGAGATCCACATTACCAAAATAAAAGCAGAGTCACCAGACGCACTCCTACGGGAAAGCGCGGACATTTAACGGCACATAGGGAAATGCATAATGCATTATTGTTGGAAGATCTGAAATCCGGTCTATAGTGATTCTCTGATTAAATGTTAGCTCAAAATGTTCATCCTCCAATAGATACTGGACAGTCTGTTCTTTCATTAATATTACAAAGTGCATGGGTTAGGTCATTTTAATAAGAAGCAGTCATTGTGTTCTATTTGGTATTAACCATTTTTTAAATAATCTTTTTTTGGTAACACTGCACCTGGCTCTGTACAAGCTGGAGCTCAGCGCTACAGTATTTGGTGATACGCTGCCTCTTCCAATTTAGCTCTGCACGCTCCCATAGGAGTGCGTCTGGTGACTCTGCTTTTGTTTTGGTAATGTGGATCCCAAGTTGCTTCATGGGCTTTTATTTATAGCTGTAGTGGCATGACTGCCGTCCTGGGGCTAAATGCCACCAGGGGCTCCTGAAAGCAGCAAAGCAGTGGCTGCAGTAGCGCTCAGGACCCTGTATGCAGTGCTTCTTCCCTTCCACATCCCTGGAGTGCTCGTACCCTGTCCCGGCTTGGAGCTCCTCCTGCTCCCCTTGGTGCTGGTCCCCCCCTGACCCTGGTGCATTCTCTCATCTGACTTTTCTAAAAGTGAAATACGGGTGCAACCTGTCTCTTTTGTGAGACAGGAAGTGCCTGTGGTTCAGTTTTAGACGTGCAGGAGCAAAAAAGAATGTCCCTGCAGCTGCGAAGAGGTGAGCAGGTGAGGTAGGATTCCAGCGCCCTTACGTTTGTGCGCCCTGAGCCAGTTCCGTCATGTATGGCCTATGGCGGAGCGGGGCCTTCTGGGGGCACACGCCTGAGAATTCCTAGGGCCGGCCCTGTGTTTATCACATGCCTTTTAGAATTTCAGTACCACCTTTATTCTCTCTTTTGGGAGGGCATTCCAGGCATCCACCACCCCTTGGCAATGAAATATTTACCAATGTCTTTGATTCTTTCTCCTTGTAGCCTCATATAGTGTCTTCTGGTTCTAGAGCGTCCTTTCATTTGAAAAAGGCTCGTTTGATCTGTAATACCTTTCAACAGTGGTATAAGTAAGTCCCCCCCCCCCCTCACCCCTTGTGTGGCGGCAGTGGCAAACTTACTTTAACAAGGTTGCTGCCCTGCTTCCATTCTTGTAAATTTTCCAGCAGGCCCGGAGGCTGTTACTGCCCAGGCTGAAGCCTTGCGCAGCGGCTGTTCTTGCAAGACTTCAGCCTGGGAGTTAACAGCCTCCAGACCTGCTGGAAAATTACAAGAGCGGAGGCAACGCAGCACCCTTGTTAAAGTAAGCTTGCTGCAGTGCTTTACCGCCGCTGTGTTGGTCCTCTTCTTGGCCGGATCGTCTGGCATTGCGGAGGCTGCTTGGGTGAAATTTACACCACTGCCTTTCAAGTATTTAAAGGACAGAGACATATAGTAAACCTTCTGTTGTGATAATGGTGTTTCCTGATGTGTCTTCATTTGTTGATATTGTTCATGAGGATATCTTGTTAAAACTGCTTCATGCTGTGGGTATTTCAGGTGCTGGTCGCAGAGATCTGGAAGGCAAGAGAGAACTTGCTTGGGACAGGATGCTTCTAGATGGAAATCTCTGGACATGGGCAGTGGTCTGGGGTTTCTTCTTTCAGCCTGTTTAACACCTATTTGCAGCCTTTGGGTTGGGGTCTTGTATGGTCCATGTTTTCATATGTGTGCAGACATTAGTCAGCTGTTCTTTTTCCTGTTCATTCTGACGTGGCTGACGCTCCCTCTGCTTTAATTAAATGTATGTTCGTGATTCAGACACGGATGGAACAAAATAAATTAGTGCTGAATTTAAATATGATCTGCTTTGGGTCAAATGGTCCATTGTACTGCAAGATGGGCTCTGGGATGGACTGAGGATGGACTGTTTAGACCTTTAGGAAATAATTTTATACACGTATGTGACGGTTTCCATGTGTCAGTGGCTTTTTCTATGATATTGACTGGTAGAAAACTACTCATGTTGACACAAATGTGTGTATTGTGCCAGTAGGCAGGGTCTGGCCAGAGCGCAAGCACAGTTTGCAAGCTGTGCACATTGACTATAAAATTCCTTAATTTGCTTACGTATACAGAAACTACTAAGGTCTTTTTTATTGTGTTAAGATCTCTTGTGGTTCTACTGAAGAAGTTCTAGCTAATCTCTCTGTAACATACTTGTTTCAAGAACAAGAGGGAATTTTCTGGCCTCTGACTCATCCAGTAGATTTCAGTTTAGTAAGCTGGGAGGGTCTTTGACCCGATGATGTATGTGGGAAGGAGCAATATAAATTTGGAGAGAAAGTGTAGGGATATGAAACCCCAGTGCTGATTCAGATCTTAGTCTTTGGCTCCACAGCCAGTGTACTGCCTTGAGCCAAGCACCTAGGAGAGGAAGGAGGCATGAATAAGCTCAGGGTTGCACCTGAGGAGAGGTGTCTGAGGCCGCTGAATCCAAAGCACTGAAGGGAGTCTTCTCAGGGACTACTGGAAGAGAAGCCAGGAGCAACACTAGGGAGCTGCTCCGTGACACCAAAGGACTCCTGAGGAGGGTGCTCAAGGCTGCTTAAGCCAAGAGATTGCAGAGGCCTCAGCAGGCGCACTAGAGGAAACTGCCATAGACAACATCCATGGAGCAGATGGAAGAATTCAAGAAGACGCAGAGACTTTGGGATGCTGAGCCACAGACAGGCTGCACACTGAAGGGGAACAGTGGCGGCAGATTTTTCCTAAACCAGAATGACCTTAATAAGTTACTCCTTGATTTGTAGAAGAGCAAAGTGGGGAGCTTAGAATCTGCTCACAAGAGCAAAGGGACTTCGACTGGAGAACAGAGGAGGCTGAAAGTGATTTAATGGACTTTCTGTTCTGTTGTCTGTTAAGAAATGGCATTTTTTGTTGTTGCTGGAGATCTTTGTGAGTGACTCAGGCTACTTTAAGTAAGTTCACCAGGTTCAGAACCAGCCCCTGAACTGGACTGAGTGTCTGGGGGTGGAAAGAGTGACTGTGAGTGCCATAGACTCCATTAGTTCTTTTTTTCTAATTGTTACCACTTGCTCTGTGCTTTGTCTCCTCTTTCTCCTCTTGCCTATAATTTTCTTTTATATCTCATGTACACTGTGTATCTACTTTGGTCATCTTTCTTCTTTTCTTACCATTTCTCTCAGTTTCCATCTCATTTCTCTGAGACTGCTTTTTGATCCTGATTCTCGTAGTCTCCTGTTCACCTCCTATGATTTTCCTTACCATTCCCTAGATGTATCCTAGTCCCCACTTGTTGTGTTGTCTGTCTTGATAAGCCTGTAAGCTCCAGGGACTGCCTCTTACATGTCTATACAGAGCTGCGTACACATTGTAACACTATACAAATAATTAGTAGTAGAAGTAGTTAATGGGCCACGTCACACAGACCTAAACATGGCCTTGCCCAACGTCTTGACTACCTATCTCTATTACCATACCGCAACTCCCACAGATCTATTACAATCTATGTCCTAGCCCTGTTCTATTGTAAACAAGAGAAATAACAGTTTCTTGAGGGCTGCTCTTTGGGTGGGAGTTCAGATCCCCAAGAGCAGCCCCAGGCAGGGCAGGTACCCGACAGCAACCCCAGCAGCAAGAAAGGGAGATAGATAGCACCAGAATCAGGGCAGCCCAGTGGAGAGGGAATCCAACCTTAAAGAGTCCCTATACTGTAGGAACAGGCGAAGGAGGTTAAAGGTTTCCACTCCAGTGCTGACAGCAAGCAAGAGGCAAAAAAAGTTCCTCCCCCTCCCCCCCAGGAGGGCTGGACATAGGAAGAAGCTCCGTGGAACCCTGGGAGAAGAAGAGAACTGACATTAGAGGAGAAAGAGGACCTCCCCCCATCCAAAGTGGAAGAATGACATCAGCAACCTTGTATGGAACTTTGAAGAAGATCAGAATGAGTGACAGGCATGTGGGAGCCAAAGCCTGCCATAGAAGAATATAGAGGACATGCACTAAAGGGTTAAGCACATGAGCAGAAGATCAGAGGGTCCATGTGCTTAGAAGAGAGAGAGCCTATGGGAGAAGGAGGAGCTGAGCTAAAGGGAGAAAGAGAGCCCATGACTCCCCTTCCTTAGGGAACATAAAGTATTGAGAGAAAAGACCAGCAGAGTATTACAGGACACAAAAGCTGATTCTGAAAAATGCATTAACATCAAAGAATGAACAACCCAGACTATGGTGACACGATGCAAGGTTCCACATTGGGAACCACCACCCAGGAAAAAGATTTAGGCATCTTCGTGGATAACATGTTAAAACCCTTCGCCCAGTGTGCCGTGGCGGCCTAGAGAGCAAATAGAATGCTAGGTATCTTAAGGAAAGAAATGGAAAATAAAACAAAGGATATTATAATGCCTCTGTATCGTTCCGTGGTGCGATCGCACCTTGAATATTGTGTGCAAATCTGGTCACCGTATCTTAAAAAGGATATAGCATTATTAGAAAAGGTACAGAGAAGAGCAACCAAAATGGTAAAGGGGATGATAGGATACTCCTATGAAGAGAGGCTAAAAAGGTTAGGGCTCTTCAACCTGGAAAAGACACAGGTGAGGGGAGATATGATAGAAGTCTATAAATTAATGAATGGAGTGGAAGGGTAAACGTAGATCAATTGCTTACATCATCAGAATATAAAAAGACTAGGAGACATGCAATGAAGCTACAGGGTAATCTATTTAAGTCTAATAAGAGAAAATATTTTTTTCACAACGTTTAATCAAACTCTGGAATTTGTTACCGGGGGATGTAGTAAAAGCTGTTAGTGTAGCTGCGTTTAAAAAAGGTTTGGACAAGTTCCTGGAGGAAAGGTTCATAAACCATTATTAAAAAGGGACTCAGGATATCACTGCTTGACCCAATACAAGCATTGAGGAACCTGAGTCTTTTGGGGAGACTGCTAGGTACTTATGACCTAGATTGGCCACTGTTGGAAACAGAATACTGGGCTTGATGGACCTTGGTCTGATCCAGTATGGCATATCTTATGTTCTTATGTTCTAAGAATTCATTGGCTCTTCGCTATGGCCCTGTCCCCTCTTAGTGCCCCTTTTACACCTCTATCATTTAATGGTCCAATTGACACAGGTTTTTTGTTATGAATGTACTTGAAAAAAGTCTTTATTATGCATTTTTGCTTCCACAGCAAGCTGCTTCTCAAATTCTCACTTTGTCTGCCTTATCAATGCCTTGCATCTAACTTTTCAGTGCTTGTGTTGTTTCCAGTTTTCGTCATTTTGCTCCTATTTCTATTTCTTGAAAAATGCTTTTTTGGCAACAACAGCCTCTCTGACCTCACCTTTAAACCATGCTGGCAGTTTTTTAGGCTTTCTTCCACTTTTCTTAAAGCGTGGAATACAGCTGGTCTGGGCTTGCAAGATAGTATTTTTAAACAACATCCAAGCTTGATGTAAATCTTTAACCTTTGCAACTGCTCCTTTTAATTTTTTCTTAACTATTTTCCTCATTTTATCATACTCTCCCTTTTGAAAGTTAAAAGGTAGTACTGTGAATTTCCTTACCATCCTTCCTTCATTTATTAAATCAAACGCGATCATGCTATGATCACTATTGCCAAGTGGCCCTAACACACTTATCTCTTGCACCAGATCTTGTGTTCCACTAAGGACTAGGTCCAAAATGGCTTCCCCTCTGGTTGGTTCATGAACCAGCTGCTCCAAGAAGCAGTCATTTATTTCATCTAGAAACTTTATCTCCCTAGCATGTCCTGCCGTGACACTGATCCAGTCGATACCAGGGTAATTGAAATCACCCATTATTACTGTGCTGTAATTTTTGTTAGCTTCCCTGATTTCTTTGAGTATTTCTTTATTTATTTGGCATACATTTATACACCGCTCCTTCCAGCGATCAGAAGGATTTTATTTATTTATTTATTTGGCATACATTTATACACCGCTCCTTCCAGCGATCAGAATGGATTTTATTTCATCATCCATTTATTCATTCTGTCCAGGCGGTCGATAGTACACCCCCACTCCATCACCTTTCCCTTTTTACATGGAATTAAAATTCATAGAGATTTTACAGTGAATTTTGTTTCCTGAAAAACATTAATCTCTTATTTATTTATTTGTACATTTTTCTATACTGCCCCTTCCAGAGATCAGGGGCGGTTTACAGGTAACCCAACAACAGTTTACATATAACTAGAGATAACCTTTGTATAAGATAACATTTTACATAGAACAGGGGACAACTTTTGTACAGGGTAACTTGGTTTTTTAACAAGTTTTGATATAGTTGCTTAGGAACATAACTATGTACAGGTCTTTGTGCTTAGGCATGCCTTGTCGTGGTTTATTTATTTTATTTATTTATTTTATTTTATTTATTTATTTATAGTCTCTTCTGTACCGCACTATTCAGCATCAACGCGGTTTACAGTGAACAAAGAATTTACACATTTCCGATGGTACTTTGTGTTTACAGTTGAACAGGCAAAAATAACTTGGATAACAGGGGTAACTATTTACAAATTAAAACAGAATCATGAACATTTCTTGGTATCAGCGTTATGGGTTTTGGGAGGTCTGTGAGGTGGTTGAAATAACTGCATTGGTTACTGGGTAATACAAGAGGAAGAGGTGGTGTTTCAAGGCTTTTCTGAATTGCAATAGATCCGGGATTGCTCGGATGTCTTGAGGGAGGCTGTTCCAACACCTTGGGGCACAGAACTTGAAAGCCCTGTCTGCTGTTGCTTTGGTGCAGTGTGAAATTGATTTTGGGACTACAAGTGTGTTGAGTGTTACTGACCGTCTGTTCCTATTTTGAGGTGTCATCTGGATCAGATCCGTTAGTGACTCAGATGAGAGCCCTTTGATGGCCTTGAATGTCAGTATAATGACTTGTAAGTGAGTCTACTTCGTATCGGGAGCCAATGGAGTTGTTTTAGGATGGGTGAGACATGGTCTTTCCTGGATGCTCCGTGTAGGACTCTTGCTGCGGCATTCATTGCCAGTTGCAGTGGTTGCAAGGTGGCTTGAGGGAGCCCTTGTAAGATTGAGTTCGCATAATCAAAATGTGGCATGATTAGGGCCTGATAGATGGTTCTGAAATCATTCGGCTCTAGCAGGGATCGTAGGTGTCTAAGGGAACGGATTTTATGGTATACCGCTCTTACAATGTTTCCTATTACAATGTGGTTGTATTGTATGATGGGCTAGCTTGGCGGTGTTTGAGTTTTTGGGTGTGAGCTTTCACTACTGTAATGCATGGTGAAGAGGTAGGTTTTGAGCTGTTTTCGGAAGTCTTTGAGGTCTTTTGTAGCACGTATGTGCAGTGGGAGGGAGTTCCAGAGGTTGGGAGCAGTGTATGAAAAAGCTCTGGAGCTGGGGGTTTGTTTCATTTTGAGGATAGAGGGAGCGACTATTATGGAGTGTAGGGCATTTTCCCTACAGGACCTGGTATTTGCAGGGGTGTGAAGGAGGGTTGAGAGAAATGAGGGTGCAACATTGTTGATGAGTTTGAATGTAGTCAGGAGTAGTTTGTATATTATTCGGCTTTCTATTGGGAGCCAGTGTAGGCCATACAGAAGTGGTGTGACATGGTCAGTTAGTCTGGCTTTGCAGGTGATTCTAGCTGTGATGTTTTGTGTTCGTTGGAGTATGTGTATGTTTTTTTCTGGTAGCCCTGCAGTAGGCTGTTGTAGTAGTCAAAGTGGGGGGTGATGATGGCTTGGATGACTGCTCTGAAGTTGTTTTCTTCAAGGAGGGGTCTTAGGTGCTGTATTGTCTTCAGTTTATATAGAATTGTTCTGGCTGTTTGTTTCAGGTCAGGTATCATACTCGGTGACGTGTTGAAGGTTATCCCAAGGTATTTGACTTCTTGCTTGATTGCAATTTTGGTGTTGTTGATGGTGATGGTTTGGGGTAGTATTGTGTCTCGGTTCCTCGTGATGTGAAGTGCTTCGGTCTTTTTGTAGTTTAGCTTAAGATTGCTGCATTTTAACCAGGAGTCAGTTTCTTTGATGCATTCAGTTAGGTTGTTGTAGATGGGGTTGTTTACATCTATCGGAAGTGACAGCATGATGTCATCCGTATAGATGTAGTACTGGATGTTGTGCTTTCGGAATATTTGAGTGATGGGTTGTATATACAGGTTAAATAGAAGGGTGGAGCCTTGTGGTATGCCTTGTTCTTGCAGAAAAGTGTTTGGGGATTCTTTTCCTATCTGGATCCGAAGCTTGCGGTCTGTGATGTAGAATTTAAACCATTGTACAACCATGCCGCCCATGCCAAGGTGGTCCAGTCTTGTGATGAGGGTTTTATGGCTTATGTTGTCAAAGGCTGAGGCAACAT
Source organism: Ichthyophis bannanicus (assembly GCA_033557465.1). Classification (NCBI taxonomy): domain Eukaryota; kingdom Metazoa; phylum Chordata; class Amphibia; order Gymnophiona; family Ichthyophiidae; genus Ichthyophis; species Ichthyophis bannanicus. The sequence goes on from CM066046.1 coordinate 51,203,775, forward strand.
CTAGGAAGACTAGGTGGAAGGCATGGTTGGGATTATCTATGCCTCGGATAAGGTTATCCGTTAGAGCTAAGAGCAGGGTTTCAACACCGTGGAATGGGCGGAAACCATATTGGTGGGTGTCCAGGAGGGCGTTGGTGTCAAGGAAATCTTGGAGTTGGTTAAGGACTGTTTTTTCAATTATTTTTGCAACAAATGGGATGCTCGCAATTGGTCTATAGGAGCTTGGCTCATTCCTGTTGAGAGTCTTGTTTTTTAGTACTGGACGGACAGAGGATGTTTTTAGATCAGCGGGCATGATTCCTTGGAGTAGGGATTGGTTTATTATATGAAGGAGATATGGGGCGAGTTCAGTTTTGGTTGTTTTGATCCATGATACAGGGCATGCATCCAGGGGGGAGGTGGTTGTATTATGCTAGATATTAATTTTAGGAGGTGCTCTTGGTCCAGGGTGTGGAAGGTGGTCCAGGCATTGGGATTTGTTCGGGGGTCAAGTGGGGAGAAGGTGGGAACGTGGTTTTTTTCTTCTGAGGTTGTCGGCAAAGTGGTTGGTGAGGGTGGAAGGTTCTATGCTGCACGTGTCTGAGTCATTTTGGTTGTTTTTTGTTAGAGATCGAACAATGGCGAATAGCTCTGTGGGCCGATTCAGGGCTTTGTTGATGTCTCTGGTGTGGTGCTCCTTTTTGGTTTTGTTTAGTGCGTCCTTGTAGACTGTGAATAGGTTGTTGTATTGGAGTTTGTTCTGTTGGATTTGTGATGTGCGCCATTTCTTCTTGGGTTTTCTCAGTTGTCTCTTGAGTTTTAGGAGTTCTGGGGTGTACCATTTTTCTGAGCGTCTTTGTGGGTGGTTTGCATAATTTGTAGGTTGAGATGCTACTTTTTGTATGGTGTTGTTCCATGTGGTTAGCGAGGTGTTTAGGTCAGTGGTATACTTTGAGAGCTTGGGTATGATGTTGCGGAGAAAGGCGTGTTTGTTGAATCTGGTGAACCGTTTGGTGTGGGGTTGGGTGTCTTCTATGTTGGCCTTGGTGGTCCTTAATGGTATCTCGAAGGTTATAAGGTGGTGGTCAGACCAGGGGACAGCAGATATAGATGGGGGGGGGTGTTGTGAGCGTGTTGCGCACTTATGGTAGGGAGGAAAACAAGGTCAAGGGTGTTTCCCTTGTTGTGCGTGGGTGTGGTTATGATTTGCTTGAAGCTAATATCAGCCATTGAGTCGAGGAAAGAGGTTGCCTGGGAGTGGTTGAGTGAAGGGAGGTTAAGGTCGCCTAGGATGATGTGTGGCTTTGAGGAGGAGGTTGTGCAGGCTGATTCCAGGATGTAATTTAGGCTGTTGATGTCTGGTGTTGGTGGCCTATAGATAAGGCATATGGAGAGGTTCTTGTTCTGGACCGTGAGGATGTCCATTCCAGCCATGTTGGTGACTACGGAGGGTGTGATTTTGTGTACTGATTTGCATAGTATGAGCACACCGTCTCCTCTTTTGGAGTCTCTGGTGCAATTGAATAAGTCGTAGTTTTGTACTTGTAGTGTATTTGTTAGGATGTTGTCTGTGGGGGAGAGCCAGGTCTCTGTGATGCAGAGGAGGTCAGGGCTTTATTCCTCTAGTATATTTGTGATTATTGGGATTTCATTCCTTACTGATCTTGCGTTGATTAGGATGCATTTTAGTATTGTGTGATTGTTAAAGTTGTAGGCGGTCATGTGTGGTTGTGTTGGGTTGATGCATATTAATCTGCTGTGTCATTTATGGTGATTTGAGTGTGGGACCCAGGGGTATACTGTATTGTATAATGGTGTGTTTATTCTGTGTCTGGTTGTGGAGTGGATAATGGGGATGTGGTATGTGGGGTGTGTCTCTGTGGTGAGAGCGTTTGATATTTGGTGGGATGTGAGGAGGAGGTAGAGTATAGTTAGGGCTAGCTTGGGGGAGCCCATTTTGTGGGTTCTGTTGGTTGTGGTGTTGGGAGTTTTTGTATTTGCTTTCTTGTGTCACTGATGGCTGTGTAGTGCAATTGGAGTAGGGGTGTTGTGCAGAGTTATGTATAATGTAGGTGGTATGGCAGGTTACAACAGTGGAGGTATGAAATGATAGTATCAGTATGCATTATACGTTACAGTTCATGCTCTAGTAGTGATGCAGGTCAGTCTTTGGGTGCTGGTTTGTGACTGAACATAAAGCACAACCCATCCACCAGTTCGGTCTTCTCCATCATTACGATATAGTTTGTACCCAGTGGTTATAGTGTGTCCCATTGGTTGTCTTCCTCCTACCATGTCTCTGAGATACCAATCATATCTAACCTCTCATTTAGTGCTACAGTGGTGCGCAAAAGTCTGGAATCACTTGTGAGTTTTGCGTTTTTCGTACTTTCTAACGTTTTTTTTTTTTTTAATTTTGCGTTAGCCCAGCATATTCATCTTTCTACCACATTAAAAGGGATACATTTGGCTATTAGAGTTAACTTTTTTGCATTCCTTGCTTCCAATTTAAATACTTTACAGACACTGGGAGATAGCTACTATGATTTTTGTGTATCCTGCGTCAAAACTGGATCGAGATTATCCAATATGCACATGTTATTTCTGATCAATCAGGAGGCTGGTTTCACTAACCAGTCACAATGCAGATATCAAAGCCAACAGTACAGCTATAAAAACACACGGAATTTTTGAATTTCATACGTTTTCTGGATCGACCATGAAGATGACTCGGGCCCTGACATTGGAGGAGCGTGTTCGTGTGTCCTTTATGAGCGAGGAAGGATTTTCAAGCCGTCAGATAGCCAGGAAAGTTGGTTGCAGTCAGAGTGCTGTTGTTAAGATTGTACAGAAGAAGAAAGAAATGTGTTCAGTGGTGGGCAAGCCTCATTCAGGTCATCCACGTGCATCAACATCATGCCAGGACCGCGCACTACGACGCATTTCACTAACTAATCACAAGTTGACTTCTCCTCAGCTACTTCGAGAGTGGTCAGACAAGAGTGAGGTCAGTGTGAGCTCATCAACAGTTCGTCGCCGGTGCCTGCAGTTTGGTCTCTGGGGCTGCAAAGCATGGAATAAGCCACCGATGACTGACATACAAAGGCGCAACCGGATCGTGTGGGTGAGAAAGCACTCAACCTGGTCGACTGAAATGTGGGAAAAGGTGCTATTCAGCGATGAAAGCACCTTCTGCCTGTTTGGTAACCACGCCCACACCTATGTGAGGAGATTTCCTGGAGAGGAATTCAAGCCTGAGTGTCTCAGCCTCACTGTGAAGCATCTTTTGAAGGTTATGGTCTGGGGCATGTCAGATGGCTGCCTGGGTGAGAATCTTCACAGTCTTGGCAAGTGCATATATCTATATGATTTGCAAGGGATTGTGGGCAATGCAGTTCATTCACACCAGACACAGCTGCTCACAATAATTAGTTGTGTTTTTGGGTAAAGCCAATAAGATATTTATTTATGGGGTTATTTCTCCCAACACAGATATGCTTGGTAGCACATAAATCAGGTTACTTGCTTTCAGTGTTAAACTTGGAAAAACAAAATCAGGAAAACAACATTTTAACTTATCAGGCAATCAAAGCAAAAGAAATAAGACCTGGTTGATAACAAACGGGTCTTTTCTGTAGGCTTAGCTAATATTTTCTTAGCATGTATCAAACAACAAACCAAAAGCCACAAAGAAAGGAAAAAACTGTTCTTTTCAGGTAAACTTCTTATATCTTCCCACATAGATTCAGAAGTGATTCTCTCAGAGCTCACAAGCAATTAGGTAAGGCTCAATTGCTAGTAGTTATCCAGCTGAAACCCCTTAGCTGGCTTGCTTTCTACTGCGTGGCTAAAAATCCTTCTCAGGAGCTTTTCTGAGTAGATTAAAGAACAAGTTTGCATTTCTTTGTGATGGTTGCTGTATTTTATAACAGAAAATCACCAAAGGAGTTTAGACAGAGAGCAGTCCATGTAAACAGATTCTTCATCTGCTATCACCCCCTCTTCTTCAACAAGCATGGGTTCAATATCATGGATTGGCACAGATGAATCTCCCAATGGAGCACTTTCAGGAGAATACTTGTTTCCCTGCTGTCTTTCAAGGTTATAGCTAGGGCATAGATCAGTGTTCATACCTGAGCTTCCATTGCTGTTAGAGTTCCTCTCTATATAGCCTGGCCAGTATGTAGTCCAGTTCTTATGTCCAGCCTTCCAATCCAGATCCCTGGACACTGGATCTCTCTTTACATACCTTCTGGCACGGGTCTTAGGGTCCCTTCCACGTGCAGCCGTCTCCCTCACAGGTACCGTCTGGAGATTCCTAGCTCTGCAGCACCATTCCTCTGGCTTTCCCCAGTCCAATGGTGTATGCTGGCCCTTGGAATGCCTCCCAGTATACGTACTGCTCTGGACTCTTCTAGACCTCTCAAAGGCTTTTCTCCTCTTTCTTCCAAAGGGTTTCTTTCCCTCTCTGTCCGTCCAGTTGGGCTTCTGCTTCTGATGATCCTCCTGATGATGAAGATGATCAAGCTCAAGCTGCTTCCCTGTAGAATAAACTCTACCTTTATTCTGCTTAGATGAGTGCTCCTCCCTAACACAGCGCAGCTGTGCTGAATCAGGCCCTGCCCTTTGAGATGAGTGCTTAGGGATTACCTCATAGCCCTCCTGATTGAACACACGTTTCCCCACTTCAGCTCCTCTAATGGCTGTTGGAAACCTGGTGCATTCTGGGACTGGTAGTCTTTTATGGGAAAATTCTGTTTTCTTATTTCTACCAGAACTGACAGGTTGCTTGTTCAGAGTCACTTCACCTTTCCTATAGTTCCTTCCTGAGCTATGATATGCTTCCTTATCACAGGCTGCATGGCTGCCAGTGGCGTTGGATGTCTTCACATCGTCGATGGAATGGTCAACGGGGCCAAGTACATCACCATACTGCAAAAGTGCATGGTGCCATCAGCACACCAGCTGTTTCCTGGCCAGTTCCTGTTCCAAGATGACAATGCACCCTGCCATCGCTCCAGACAGGTGATCAGCTGGAAGCAGCGGAACAACATCAAGTCAATGGACTGGCCTGCCCTGTCTCCAGATCTGAATCCAATCGAGAACCTGTGGCACAAGGTGGCCTTGGAAATATCCAAGAGGCATCTGACATCAAAGCGTTAGCTGATTGAGTCACTCATTGCAGCTTGGAACCACGTTGTCACCAATGATCACCTTGTCAGACTGGTTCATTCAATGCCGACAAGGTGCAGTCAGGTGATCAAGAACAAAGGGTGGCCCATCAAATACTGTGCCATCACTGACATATAAAAACGGCCTTTCTCAAGGCCACATACATTAATTTGAAGGAAACCTGGCGTGCGTCCATAATATTTTAAAGCATATTTACAATAATATATCGTTGGTCAACAGAAAATCTATCAACAGGACAATTATGGGGAACAAACTCAGAAAATAAGGGCCAAACCAATACTAAAAGTTGGCCCTAATAGCCAAATCTATCACTTATCATGAGATACACAGAAAAAGCCACTGGGAGGAAAAAGAAATTAAGATATAAGGTCACGAAGTTGAAAAAACGTCAAATTCACAAGTGATTCCAGACTTTTGCGCACCACTGTATATATTCATATTCTCCCATCTTATTTTTTAGACTTCTAGCATTTGCATACAAGCATTTTAGAGGCTGTATTTTATTCATATTAATCTGGCTATCGGTAGGAAGGGGTAATTTGGAATCTTTAAGCTCTGTCTGCTCTGTACTCAAGGGCATTTGGGCTACTTTTATCTTTATGGGAACCTCTCTACTGATATGCCTTAAATTCAGTCTTTTGTTAGTATCGTTCAAGGATATGTTGTTCCAAACCATGCACTCTTGGGCGGCTGTTGGCTTTCCCCTATTATCTAGTTTAAAAGCTGCTCTATCTCCTTTTTAAAGGTCAATGCCAGCAGCCTGGTTCCGTTCCAGTTAAGATGGAGCCCATCCCTTCGGAAAAGCCCTTCCTTTCCCCAGAATGTTCCCCAGTTCCTAACAAATCCAAAACCCTCATCTTTGCACCATTGTCTCATCCACGCATTGAGACTCCGGATCTCTGCCTGCCTTTTGGGTCCTGCGCGTGGAACGGGAAGCATTTCAGAGAATACTACCCTGTAAGTTCTGGATTTCAACTTCCTACCTAAAAGCCTAAATTTAGCCTCCAGAACCTCCCTACCACACTTTCCTATGTCATTGCTAGCGACATCTACCAAGACAGCAGACTCCTCCCCAGCACTATCTAAGACCTTGTCTAGGTGGCGTGTGAGGTCTGCTACCTTCGCACCAGGCAGGCATGTTACCAGGTGAACCTCACATCCACCAGCCACCCAGCTATCTACATGCCTAATGATTGAATCACCAACTATAACAGCTGTCCTAACCCTTCCCTTGTGGGCACATGGCCCTGGAGACGCTTTCTCGGTGCGAGAGGGTTTTATTTTAGAATTTATAATTTTACAAATTAATCAAGCAGACAAGCTTGTACAGTAAAGATAGATCTTACAATAAACTTTTAGGAAAATACAATACATAGTCAAAAAAATAAAGAAAGAAATATCTATAGTCCCCATTTAGAGAGGTGAGAAGAAACAGATCAGAAGGGAAGGGAAAATCTCGCTAATCATTAGGAAACATTAATAACATAATAACAAGATAGCAAACCAGGGCCCAAGACTACATCTTAACTATGGATGACACCTTCCTCGAAAGGGGAAGATGCTACAGGCAATCAAGCACTTAAAAATGCAGAAAGGTCTTCTGGTAAAAAGAAAATGTACTTCTGAACTTTATAAACAATAACACACTTACATGGAAAACGTAACAAAAAAGAAGCACCTAAACGCTGCACTCCAGGTTTAAGCAATAAAATTGCCTACGCCTCTTTTGTATCTCCCTTGTAACATCAGGAAATATTAGAATTTTCTGCCCATAAAACAGGTTTGCCCTTTTCTTAAAGTATATCCTAAGTAACCAGTCTCTATCAGATGGCAAAGCAAAAATAACAAGTAATGTAGCAACCTTCAATTTATCCAGTGCAGGTGACTGAAGGAGATCTGATTCATTAAGAAAATCTGCTTCAAGATTAACATTAACATTAGTAATTTTCTCTTCTATAACACTGGACTCCCTTTTCCCAGAAGGCAAATAAAATGCTTTTGTAACAGGCGGTATCAGATCCGAAGGGACAGACAAAACATCTTGCAAATACTTTTTAAATACTTCTATAGGTGCTACTCCCGGAATCATAGGAAAATTCAAAATATGAACATTCGAAGCCCTAACACTATTTTCCCGCGTTTCAATCTTCGCCTGTAGGGCAGTATTGTCTTTAACCAGAGTCAAAGTCAAATCAGAAACTTGATTCACCTTCTGTTCCATAGCACTAATGTTCCCATGAGACTCAACCATTTCATCATTCAATTTTGTAACCGATCCCTCCAAACTGGTAAGTCTTGTAGAAGACAATGTTAACTGCTGGGCAACAACCTGAGACAGACCAGCAATAGTTTCCCAGATGTTATCCAAGGTGATCAACTTGGGGCGAGGCAAGGAAAAAGAGAATGAAGCCGCAGCTGACGATATTTCAAATGTTAAGAGCTTTGCTGCACCAACCTCAGAGCCCCCCTGAGAGGGAGCACCCTCTGCAGCTGAAACAATCACTTCGGGCTGTTCAATCCGACCTTCCAAGGGCCGTCCTCCATCATCCACAGCCAGCTTCCCCCATCCTTCAGCCGCAGCCTCGACGCGTTCCAACAGATCGGCAGCTGGAAACACCGGGGGGGGGGGGGGTTTCAGGAGAGCCTGAAAGAGCCAGCGGGTCGCGTACATCTGGGGAGAGAGTCAGTCACATCCAGGCCAGAGGTCACCGAGTTCCCTTCCACCGCGCCTCAAATCCTGCTCTAATCTCCCTTCTCGTAGCCTCGGAAAGCTGCACAAAACGGTCCATAGGGCCCATCGAGGAAGGCAAGGGCTCAATGGGGAAAGCTTGTAGTTTACCCTTACGTTTAGGCATTGCAACTCACTCAAGCCTCAGCAGCCATCTTGATTAGACCACACCTCCCATCTTCGCGAGAGGGTTTTAAATCACTTGGAAGATAGGTCCTAGCTATAGGATCATTTCCTGCCATACCAGGGTGACGCTTTCCTGTCTCGTGACCTCTCTCTTCCATGGCAACAGGGATGCTGCAAGACTGGAGGTGGGACTTCAGGACTATATCCCTTTAGGTCTCATCTATATACCTCTCTGTCTTCCTTATGTCCTCCAAGTCTGTTTGTTTGAAACTTGTTATACCGCCCATAACAAACGCTTCTGGGTGGTTTACAATCAAAAATTAAAAGCTGCATATATATAGAAAAGAATGCCATTTGTACTCTTGCCTCCAGAGATTGGACTTGTTCCCTGACAGCAAAGAGCTCCTTACCCCTAGTGCACACGTAAGACCCCTCACCAACTTGGAGAAAATCATACATGTGACACTCGATGCAAAAGACTGGAAAGCCCCCATCTCGCTGCTGGACTGCTATCTGCATCTTAGTTTAAAGGCTGTGTTTAGGTATTTAAGTTCTTTACTTACTAAGGTTTGCTAGGGATACTTATACTAATAAAACTATACCTAATACGTTTAATGTACTTTGTTCATAAGAAGCTTAATTAATCTCAGGTCCTTTATGTATACCTGATGAGGATAAACAGCTGCACCTGAGAGTGAATATGGCACCTCCTTTCTTTTAAGAGATGTAAGCACCTATAAAACTACGATTATCCCAGGGGTGTGTGGGTGGGTTTCGGGGAGGGAGGGAAGGAAAGAAGACTTATTAAAAACTGGCTGCTACACAGTATCCTGTCCTGTGCTTCTAAGGTAATCTGTGACCAATTTCCTGGGAGATTCACACAGCCCTTGCTTGGATTGGGGGAGTCTTGGGTTCTAAATTTAACCAGAAAGCTGTCTGCTGTGTTTTAAATTTAAAGTGAAAGCTCTTTGCTGTTGCTAGGTCCTAACGGAGTATTAAATGTGAACTAAAAGCTCTCTGCTGGGTTCTAAATTTAACCAGAAAGCTCTCTGCTGTGTTTTATATTTAAACTGAAAGTTCTTTGCTGCTACTAGGCCCTGACTAAGTATTAAATTTAAACTAAAAGCTCTCTGCTGAGTTTTAAACTTAAACTGAAAGTTACTGTTGAGTTTTTAATTTAACTAAAAGCTATTTGCTGATACTAGGCCCTGACTGATTTAACAAATACACTGGCTTCACAGATTAATCAGCTTTAATATAAAGAATTCCTTTTTTACCAAGATTTAGAAAAATTCCCAGATGTAAATACTATGGCGGGCGCGCCTCCACCAGGCGGTCGCCTAGCGAAGACGGGCTCCCATCTTGTATCTTTTAGCTTTAAACGTGTAGTTGTGTATAAAAGCAGTCCAAGTGGTTTTAAAGCAACACAGGAATTTTTATTGATCTTTAACTTGGTGCAGTTTAGTAACAGTCCCTTGTGGAAGATTCCAAACTCAGCAACAGAAAACAAGGATATTTTCTCCCAAATAAAATTCTTTACAAACAGTGTGTTTCAGTGGTATCATTTACAAGTAAATGTCTTTACTTCTTTCATTAGGAAATTTCTCATCTCAGAAACAACAGCATTGTTTGCAGTTAAAGCACACAACGGAACTCAGTAATTCTGTCGGCTCCCTTTAGCTGCTTCAGTTTAAAACACTTCTCAGCTGGTCAGCACAGAACTCAATTGCATCATCTACTTCTCTTCAACAGACAGAGCTTTGCAAGTTTTAGACTAAGAGATTTCCTTTCTCTCTTTTCAAATCTTTCAGTTATCATGAACCTGAGAACTGCTTCCTGAGATTCTTCCTAGTATTTTACTTCTTTCAATCAGCAGTAACACATAGAGCACATTCCATTTCAGAGCAAGTGGAATCCGGGTCATCTTCCTTATAATCCACCTCCATTTCTTCCTCTGCACTGCCTGATTGTGGAACTTGAATATGTTCAGGTACTTTAAGGTTTATATGCTTTAACAGCTTAAACAGTTTCTCCCATTGAACTGCCTTTCTTTCTCTGGGTAAAACATTAACAGGCTTTGTTTGCTTGGCTTTATCTACAAAACCCTTCTTCCTGTTCTGCGTGCTAGCAGGTATAACTATCTCCTCAGTATCTGAGTCAGAGTTATAAGCATTAACTCTTTCCAACTTTCCTCTCCTACCTTGGAGCTTAACTGTGGGAGTTTCACAGCTGTGACATCTGTTGGAGGTAGCATCCTCTGAGTCAGAGCTGCTCAGGGAATCACTGCAGGATTTTCTTCCAACTTTCCTGGGCTTTCTCAGCCTGAAGATCTGTCTTTCTTCAGAAGAAGCTGAGCCTTCCTGTTCTAGCTTTCTTACAGCCAGCCGTTTGCCCTTCTCTCTCCTAGAAGGAAAGTACTCAGCCTGTCCTCTGGCCTTTCCCCAGCTGCTGCTTCTCAAGCTGTTCCCGTGGCTTCCAACACCTCCAAGGCTTCTAACAGTTCTACCGAGTCTATCACTTTCTGTTTGCTTAACCTTAAATGCTGGGCAGTGTGCCTCCCCTTCTGGCTCCACCCACAGGTGTCCCTTATCCTTACTTAGGGTTGCCATGGAGTCTGGGTGTGGCTTCAGCCTAGCTCTGCAAGCGTGGTTTCTTTCACTGCTTTTACTTTTGCACATGTGCTTAGGTGAGCCCATCCCCCTTAAAGAAGCAAAAGTTCATTTTTCCTCTATTTCCCAGGGCTGTGCTACACTCTCCTTACCACAATACGTACAATTGCAGATCTCTCTCCAGATGTAGCAGTCCCTTTTTGTAGTCCTTCAAGACTCAAGTAATGCTTCCTAAATGTCTCCAAGTGGCTCAAACCAAACCACCTTACCATCAATCTCCAGAAAACCAAAACACTGTTCATCACCAGAGACTGCACATACGCTCCCCCCTCCTCCATCATGCTGAACAACTACCAAATCAAGGTCAAGAACGAAGTCAAATACTTTGGGATCACCCTTGCCAGCTTCTCACATTCAAGCCCCAAATTGCCAACACAACAAGAACAGTTTACTTCAAAATCCACACTCTCCAACACCTCCGTCCACTACTAGAACCATCTGACTTCCGCTCCGCTGTGCAAACCCTCAACATCCCCCACATAGACAATTGCAACTCCATATACCAAGGCCTCCCACAATCCACCCTGTACCCCCTTCAAATGGCTCTCCACACCACAGCCTGCACGAGCCAAGGATCACCCAGAACCAATCACATCTCACCCATACTGAAACACCTCCACTGGCTCCCTCTACTCACCAGAATACAATACAAATCCCTCCTAATAACATTCAAAACCATCAACAACCTCTCCTCAACCCACCTACACCCTCACTCATCAACCAGACCTACAAGCTAACACCCTTGCAATACCAGCCGAGAAACCAAGAAACAACCAGCAAGCCTGCTTGAGATCATTAGAACTCTATGCACCCGCCCTCTGGAACTCCACCAAACTCTCTAACTTCAGAAAACTATTAAACACCCACCTGTTTGTAAAGAACTTTGCAAATGTTACATACCCTCCCAATCATATATGTAAAAAACACGCAACCACCCACATGTAAATAGTTATAATATCTCTGCATGCCACAAGTTATTGTATATAGTTTAAAGTTCTATGTAAACTCAGTTAAAATTGTTCGTTGTACACCACTTTGACCCGGTGAAAAGTGGTATAGAAGTCTAACTTAGGGGGGTCATTCCGAGCAGCGTTTCGCAGGGATATATGCCCAGTTTGGACGTACATCCCCCATCAAATGCTTGTACCTGATGCTCAACCCAATGCTCCCTGCATGTACAGAGGAGATGTGCGGGGAGCTTTGCACAAGGGCGGAGGGGGTGGGCCAGAGGAGGAGCATGGGCATAGTTGAGGCGAGCCCATGACCTCAGACATACAGGGCCAGCTCCGGTTGCGACCCTGTATGTCTGGGGCGTCAAGGATGGAGAGGAGACTTAATCACTTCAGAGGTGGAATAAATCTCCCTGACGAAGGAGATCAGCACCCCCATATTGGTGAATAGCACCAGGAGGTTCCCTGCAGCCCAATCCTGGCCTTGGCTGGTCCTGTTGGGGGTCGGGCAGCAGGGAAAGGCAAGTTAGTTCAGTGGCAGGGAATCGGGGCTCCTGCATGGCGTCCCAGTGTCATGGCAATGGGAGACCACGGCACCGAGGCTCCATGCAGGAGCACTGGGAGGGTTAGACAGGATAGGAGGTGTATGTCTAGTGGCACAGAATCAGGGCACGTCCTGCCCGTCCATGCCCTTTGCACCTGATTCTGCTCCCATGGGAACTTCTAGCTCCTGCAGGTGAAGAAATGGGTGCAAATCCAGCCCATCCAAATTTTGGATATCCGGATGGGTCTCGATTAGAATGGGGCCCTAAATAAATAAAATAAATAAATAAATAAATGTTGTCCATCTGCAAGGAGTATAGAGCTTGTTTAGGTAGACCTTGAAATAGTCTGAGTATGGTGTGATGATGGTCTGAAAGACTGTCCTGAAGTCATTGTGATCCAGTAGTGGTTGTAAGTTTTCATTTATGCTGTGTTAGGTTCTGGTCGATAGTTATGCCTAAATATTTGACTTCAATTTTTACTGTTAACTTAGTATGGTTGATTTTTATTGATGGTGGGGGAGCAAAATCTGGATCTCGCTTTACTAGGAGTACTTCAGATTTACTGGTATTAACTGTTAAATTCATGTTCACGAGCTCTTATGTGATCACAGTGTAGCATGCTATTATTTTTGAGAAGTCTGGGGATTTTATGGAGAATGGGGTGAAAAACATAATATCATCAGCATATAGGTTGTATTGCACTTGGAATTTTCTTAGTATTGAGCATATGGGTTGAATATATATATTGAAGAGAAGGGCAGAGAGTGCGGAGCTCTGCAGTATGCTTTTCCGTTGTTTGAAGCTGTTTGAAAGTTGTGTGCTCACCCTGACGTTGTTCTCGGTCACTGAGGTAAGATTTGAACCATTTGAGAGTTTTACCGGTGAGGCCAATTTCCTGTAGTCTGGTTATTAGTGAAAGGTGGTTTATTGAATCAAAGGCAGCAGAGATATCCAGGAAAATCATGATGAATCCTTGCTTGGAGTTCGCAATTCCTCTCATCAGTGTGTCAAAGAGGGATGTGAGTAGTGTATCGACACTATGATATGGACGGAAGCCATGCTGGTGGGGGTCCAAGGGTGTATGGGTATCAATGTGGTCTTGGAGTTGGCGTTGCATGACCTTTTCTATGATCTTGGCTATGAAAGGGATGCTTAATAAAGGTCTTTAAGAGCAGGGAGAGGAAGGGTTTGTTTCTTTACTATGGGTCTGATGGATGCCTTCTTGAGGGGAGGCTGCATGTATCCTTGTGATAATGAAGTGTGAACAATTTTTTATATGAAGGCAGAGAAGTCCCCTCTGAGGATCTTGATCCATGAGACAGGGAATGGATCAAATGGTGATGTGTTGGTATTGATGTTAGAGATGATGTCACTGAGTTCATTTGTGGAGATTAGGTAAAAGGTATTCTATTCATGCGAGTTTGTTTTTGAAATGGATGCACTGTGAGAGGAGGGTAGGTTATTGTGTTTTAGGTTTGGTTTGTTGTTAAGATAATCTGCCATATCTTGTGGATCCAGGGAGGGTCTGGTTGTGTTTGTAGTACCTTGGGAGGAGTCTTTCATGAGCGAGGAGGCGATTGAGAATAGTTCTCTGGGTTGGTTAAGGGATTTCATCAGAATGTTTGTGTAATGTTCCTTGCATTTATTTAGAAGGTCGGAGTACTCCTCTTTAGTGGTGTATTCTTCTTTGAGAGTGGCATCCTTTGTTCTCCTCCATTTCCTTTCGATTTTTCTTATGCTTCATTTAAGTTCTTTAGCTTCCTTGGGGTATCAGGGTGCGCATAGGTTGATAGTGGTGAATGCATTATTTTTGCAAGATGGGGCTATTGCGAGTCTTGCAATTGTATTGTTCCATGTTTGGATCATATTGTCTAGATCTTGGGTGGGGGTAGTGAGGTGTGGAAGAACTGGGTTAAGGAAGGCTTGCTTTTTAAAAGGTTTGAAGAGATACTTGTTGTTTTGTGGAGGGTCCATAATATGTGAGTCCCGTGGGAGGGTGAATGTGACCATTGAGTGATCGGACCATGGTATAGGGGTAATGATCAGGGTTGAGTGGGGTTGACAGTTTGTTAAGCATGTGAAGGCAAAGATGAGGTCAAGAGTTGCTCCTTTTTCATGGGTGGGATACTTTATGAGGTGTTGCAATTGAAGGGCTTCTATAGCATTTAGGAAGGCTGTGGCATGCTTAGTAGACATGGAGGTGAGGTTTAGGTCTCCTAGAAGGATGAAGAGCTTATCTGATATATTGTGGGCACAACCTCTTTGAGGAGTTTGGATAGATCATTCGTTGTTCCATTTGGTGCTCTGTAAGTTAAGCATATAATGGTATCTCTGCTACCATTAGTATGTCTAGCGTGTACATGGAGATGATAGTGACTGTAGATAAGTTTAGATTTCCATTGGCAAGAATAAGGACACTCCTGGCCTTTTTCCTAATTGTAGGCAGTTGTAGAGTTTGTATTTAGGAGTGAGTTGGTTGAGCAATACATAGTCTGATTCTGTAAACCAGGTTTCGTGATGCACATGATGTCTATGTTGTTGTTGTGGATATAATCTACTATGATATTGATTTTGTTTCTTGCTGAACGGGCATTGATGAGAAAGCATTTGGTAGGACGAGGGGGGGGGGGTTGAGATGTGTAGGCTTGATTGTATCACTGTGGTTTGAATCCTTTGTGGCTTGCGTGGTATCCTGTTAAAGGGTTTGTTGATTTCTGACCATGGTATAGGCTGTTGTATCCAGTGAAGGATTGGGATAGCTCCTTTATAGGCATGGGTGGTGTTAGGGAGGAGGAGTATTTATTTATTTAATTAGTTTACCTTTTTTTTTTATACCACCCTATCATTAATTCAGGGCAGTTTACAGAAAACATATCCTCAAAATCAAACTTTTACATAGAACAGGGTGTTGATCCTGGATGATTATATGGGGTTCAAAGGGGTGTATTAAAGGACAACTATTAACATTAACATTAGTATTAACTATTAGCATTAGTACTGATATGAGGATAAAAGCTAGGATCAATTGATATGGAAGGGTATGTGGTCTTTTTCTGACGTCATGTTTCTATGTTTTTATGCTTTTTAAATTGAGTGGAGGAGTGGCCTAGTGGTTGGGGCAAGGTATTTCAGGCCAGAAGGTCGGGGGTTCAAATCCCACTAGAGGACAGCAACCTTGGGCTGGAAGGACTGGGGTTTCTAGTCCCACAGGTGCTCCTTGTGGTCTTGGGCAAGCCACTTAACCCTCCATAGTCCATGTTCCCTGTAAAATAGTTATCTCCAAGTTATAATGCCCTGTTCAATGTAATTTCAGTTTGTTCAATGTAAACCACATTGATGCAGAATAGCACAGTATATAAGAGATGTAAATAAATAAATCTGAGTGCTAGGCTACAAATTGCTAGTAGCAGGCTCACAATTACATATTTGAGTTCCATTAGAACTCTGGGATGAATACCATCAGGTCCAGGTGATTTGCTACTAATTATTTGGTAAATTTGCTCTAGAATCACTGATTCATCACCTAAAAGATTTGACTTTGGTATCTTTCTAACATCATCCTTCATAAAAACTGAAATGAGGACTCATTTTGTTTTTTAGCTATGGCTCTATCACTCTGAGTGCTCCTTTACTCGTTAGTCTTCTAATGACTCAACTGAATCACTCACAGGACTGTAGTTCTTAATGTCCAACAACAGAAGCACAAATCCACGTGCAATAACGAACCCAGTAAAAAATGTGGAAAGCAAAGGAAGAATGTATAAAATAACCTTTATTGAATAATTCCACTTCAGCCACTGGCCCGACACAGGCCGTGTTTCGTAAAAGCCTTCCTCAGGGACTTAAATGGTTAAAAGCAATCATAAAACAAATAAAAAACAAAACTAAACTAAAAATAGAAAACAATGTAGATAAATAACTGAAAATGAGATAAACACCAGCACATAAATAAATAAATAAATAAATAAAGATATGTATAAACTATATACAGTACATACAGAAATCGGAGCCAAAAGGATCAGAGTGAAAAATTAATTGTGCTTATTGTGAACATAATAACGTATACATTTATAAAAGCCTATAGAATAAATAAACATTACGCCATTAAGATACATAAATGAACAATACACCATTAAAAATCATGAATATACCTAAAAACACTTCTCATAATTAGATAATCAAAACAAAATTAAGAACCGAATAAATATATTTAAAAAAACTTTACTAAGAACATGTATATTTAAAAAAAAAAAACACATATATATACATGAATGAAAATGTATCTATATAATGAAAGACTCAAAGAGGGTGTGACTATAAAAACAGGGAGGACGACCTACCTGTACGTCTATGCTTTATTCAAAATACTTCTATATTTCCAAGAAAGGAACCAGAAAAAAATGAGGATAACATGAAGGAAACAAAAGAAAAACAAAGAGAGATGAAGAGGAACCTATGTAAAACTGACATAAAAATAGCGTACCATTGGCAGATAGTATGAACTGCCATGCTGAAGGGATATGTATGTGTAAAAAAGGGGGCTATTTTTAGGTATATTCATGATTTTTAATGGTGTATTGTTCGTTTATGTATCTTAATGGTGTAATGTTTATTTATTCTATAGGCTTTTATAAATGTATACATTATTATGTTCACAATAAGCACAATTAATTTTTCACTCTGATCCTTTTGCCTCCGATTTCTGTATGTACTGTATATAGTTTATACATATCTTAATTAATTAATTTATTTATTTATGTGCTGGTGTTTATCTTATTTTTAGTTATTTATCTTCATTGTTTTCTATTTTTAGTTTAGTTTTGTTTTTTTTTATTTGTTTTATGATTGCTTTTAGCCCTGAGGAATGCTTTTACGAAACACGGCCTGTGTCGGGCCAGTGGCTGAAGTGGAATTATTCAATAAAGGTTATTTTATACGTTCTTCCTTTGCTTTCCACGTTTTTTACTGGTGTAGTTCTTAATGTACTTCAAAAAGATTTTGGGCCCGATACTGAAAGAGATTAATGCAGTTAGCAGAACCAACCATGCTAATTGCGATGACCATGTTAGTGCTGCTGAATATTTATTTTTATTTATTTTATTTATTTGCAGTCTCTTTTATACCGCGCTATTCGACATCAGTGCGGCTTACAATGAACATAAGAGTTGCACATCTCAATTTCGTGATTTGTGCTTACAGTGAAACAGGTATAATAACTTGGGTATACATTAAACAGGAAAATTAAACTTGGGTATGCATTAAGCAGGTATAACAGGTAAAATAGGGTATAAATAACCAGTCCCTTAACAAGGAGACACGATGAATATCCCTGTGTGCCACTGCTGAACCTGATATTAACTGGCTAACATCAAGGTGTTGCAGGGGCAGAGCAGAGGTGGCACCCAGCGATAACCAGGTAGCGGCGATATTCAGCCACTGCTAGTTATTGCTAAGCAGCAAACGTTAGGCACCTTAAAGGGTGTTCTAACATTCACTGCAGAAGCTAACAGGGCAGCAGCTGAATATTGCCACTACTCAGTTAACTTCCATGCTATCCGGGTGACCCAAATATTCAATGTGGTGGCCGGATATGGCATTGAATATCCAAGCCTTAGGTTCAGCAGCGACAGCTAGCCACTTTACAGCAGCTAGCCATTACTGCTGAATATTGAGCCCTGTGTTAGATTTTGCCACTTTAGCAAGTCTCTCCTCAAATTCTCTCTTTGCCTGCTTTATTACTGTTTTACATCTAATTTGCCAATGTTAATGTGCCTTACTATTTTCTTCATTTGCTCCTGCTTTGCAATTTATAATGTATATATTTTGAGCTTTTTTAGCCTTTTTTGCAGTACTGTTAGCCACCCTGGCAGACATTTGCTCTTCCTTTGACCCTTCTCTAATTTATGGAACACTTTTTATCTGGGCTTCCGAGATGGGATTTTCAAACAAATCCTATGTCTCATACAGACTTCTAACCACTCCTTTTATTTTCTTCCTAACTAGTTTACTTATTTTATTACAGTCTCTTCTTTTAAAGCTATTTATTACTATACTAGTTTTATTTATTACTGTCCCTACAGTGATTATCTCAAATTTGATTGCATTATGATCCTTACTGCTAAGTAGCTTTACCACCATTACTCTTTACAATAGATCCTGCATTCCAGTGAGAACTAGAAAAGCTTCCCCCTCATGTCAGTTCTAGAACCAATTGCTTCATGAAAAATTTATGCTATTTAAAAACGTAACCTCCCTTTCATGCCAATCGATACTGGGGTAATTAAAGTCTCCCATTTGTATTGTGTTTCCATATCTAGTGGCCTGTCTAATCACCCTTAGCAGTTCACAATCTGTTTCAACACCTTGGCAGGTGGACCATGGTAAACGTCCATTGCTGTATGCTTCCCTTAGAGATTCCACAATGTATTTTCTTTCTCACTGAATTTTTATTTTACTTAACTGGATGGAATCCTTAACATACAGTGCCACAACACCACCATCTCGGTCATTTCAATAAATTTTGTATCTTGGTGTCAGTCTCCTACTAGGTCTCCGAGATGCCTATGATGTCAATATTTTCATTCAAGACCATACTCTTTAACTCTCCCAACTTATTTCTTAGACTTCTGGCATTTGCATACAGACATCTAAACATAAAGGTGGTCATTCTGAGGCACAAATAGCGGAGATGGATGTCCATCCCCACTATCTGTGCCTCTTCCTGGTCCCGTTTCCCTTCCCTGCGTCTTGTACGGGAAGATAGACGGGGTGGGAGGGGTCAGATCGGGGGTGGCGTTAGGGTGGGCAGGGGGTGGTTGTTGGCCCTGGACATACAGGGCCTATTCTAATGTTGGCCCTGTACATCTGGGGCCGACGACTTGCATGTGGAACTTATTCCACCTCGGAGGTGGAATAAGTTCCCTAGTTGCTGGGGGACGGTGGGCCTAGAGCACAGAAGGGGCGGGGGGGGGGGGGGGGGAAGAGGACATTCCCTGCAGCCCAACCCTGGCCTTAGGAGGCCAGATCAGGGGTTGGGCTGCAGGGAATGAAGTTTCTTGTCAGGCGGCTGGGATCGTGACTTTTTAATTGATGCCATGGCACCATGGCTCCATTGAAGAGCCCTGACTGAGTTAGCCGGGGAAGGCCTTTACATGCAGACCAGATGGAATTGGGGTCTGGGCCTGCATGTACAGGCCTGTTTGCAATTCTGATCCCGCGGGGCTAGACGTGCCCCACGGGATCAGAATCGTGACTCCCTCTGTGCGTCTGGTTCCGGCCGGACGCACAGAGGGCTCGGATGTGCGGGATGGAACGGGCCCATGGGGGGGGGGGGGGGATATTCAATGATGGCAGCTAGAGCTGATAAAGTGGCTAGTCATTGCCGCTGAACCTCACAGCATGAGTGCGTGAGGTCCTCTGTAGCTGCCTGAGACACATGTCGAATGCATGTAAACTGGCTTCTCTGAAACCATGGTTGATTTTCAATTCTAGGTTAAAGACTAAGAGGGACACTGTTTCTCAAGTCAAAGTCCTAGGCTTTGAAAACTGGATGACAAATAGTGTAGGATTTGAATAAATCTCTTAAGTCTGATTCTGTCCTTTTACAGTAAAACGGAGAATTTAGAAAAGCTATTAAAAATAACTTCTCAATCAGTTTCTTATCTGCCAAATGGATCCCCCAGATAACATTTCAGTGAGGTTTTAAAGTGTCCTAGTAAAGCTATGCCATCTGTTAAAGTAATTTATCTCCTGCCTTCAAACAGATGGCTGTAGGCCAGGCGCAGACGATCATCTGTCTTTGGATATTTAGACCTTACGTATTTCTTAGAAACTCCCCAAGAAAATGCGGTTATGCCAGCTACAGTGTTAGTAACATAAACCTTTGCATCTGACAAAAAGGCCACCGGAGATGTTCCTGTAGGAATGAGGATATTTCATTTCGACATCTGGGTATTCCCTCCTGTACCAGGATTCAGAAAGAAGACATTTATAGCTCCCTGGACCCGAGATGATTATTTTGAGTGGACAATTTACTTTGAAGTTTCCTTATAAGTGCTTAAGATGATTCCAAGGAAACAATAATTTGCCACAGCCCCAGAACGGCCTGTGGCCTCTTGAAAGGCTGAACCGGTGTTTCTCCTTCTCTGCCATTTTTAGCTTAGGAGCCTTGATTTTCATTGCCTTGAACTGGTGTAACTAGGGATCACTGGGGATTATGCTATTGAAATACTAGTAATATAACCCATGTGCCTGTGTGGGCGGGGTCAATAGCCTCCTCTCCCCTTGCATCATTGGTGCCAAGCTAGGACGATTGGGCTCCAACCCTCCCACAGGGCAGAGCACAAAAAAGACCCACCCCTCCATAGCATGTTTAGCCACGGTGATGAATGGGGTCCCCGGAAGTAGGAGCAGGGGGCTGGCATCATAAAAGAGAAATGTTAGCAAAATAAAAAGTTTCTTTGGGGAAAGGTAGACAGTAAGCATGCTGACTCCAGGTGACCCATCAGCCCCTGGGTTTCCTTGGCAAGGCATGACTGGAAGTAGATTGCCAGGCCTTCTCTTCAGAGGCAATGAAGGGTTAAGTGACTTTCCCAAGACATGCCAGTGGGACTTGAACCCTGATCTCTTGGTTCCCAAGCCAGTGCTCTAACCATTAGACTGCTCTTCACTCCAACAGTTGCCATAAATAATAATATTTTGAATAAACTTTATTGGGGGTTGTGGGGGACAAAAGAAAGCAGGAGGCAGGATAAAGACATAGGGGGCATATTCAAATGGATTAACGTGGCTAGCAGACCCGTCTGAGCAGGATATTCAGCAACACATACTCAGTTTGTACCACTGAATATCCCCTTTCAGTGCCACGGTATGCCCTGTTGCTAACCACTCAGTGTCGGGCTGTTCTGGGGGCAGAGCAGGGGAGACATTGAGGGTTAGCTGGTCGGCAGTAAAATGGAGTCACTGGCTGGTTAACCCTAACCGGCTAAAGTTAGGCCGAAAATAATCTATTCTAACTTTAGCCGGTTTAGCTATCCAGCCAATGGCTGAATACCACCGCTGACCAGATAGCGAATTGGTTATCGGGGCAACTGAGATTTTCAGTGCCGGTGGCGGGATATGGTCCTGGTATTGAATATCCGTTTTTAATTTAAAGCGGCGACGGCCAGTCACAGTCACTTTAAGTGTGCTAGCTGCCACCGCTGAAATTGTCCCTAATAAATCACCTTTACATAATGCAACACCACTTAGCACTTTCAAGGTTAGCAACCTGAACTGTATGAATGCACTTTGCAGGAATACACTACTTATTATAAGTAATTCTCTTAGGGTAGGGCCTCCCTCTGCCATCCCAGGGGACTGCTCTTTGCTAGTAAGTCTTCTACTTTTACCCACAGCAATAATAATTTGCAATCCTGGATTTCTGTCCTGAGGGCTCCCTCTCTGTGCTGTGACAGTCAATTGAACCCAAAAATCTAGGCAGGTGTATCCTAGTTCCCTGGTGTGTATATACTTCATTGGTATCAGGAATTGGAGTTCAGGGTTGCCTCACCCAATGCCCAGAAATTGATCTCAATTATACACACTGAGCAGGGCTTAGGGTAGGTGCCTACACCATTCTCACCACAAACGGGTCCCATGTCCTGATGGCGCTCTGATCCACTGGATCCTGCAGCGCCTCCATGTGATGGGGTCCCACAGTTCAGGTCACAGGGTACTCTTGTCCCACGTCACACCCGTCTATCAAAGGAAACTAAAACCTATTGAAGCAGGCAGGCCACCAGAGTTCAGGCCTTGCCCCAAGCATGCCTTCCCTAGTGCGTGCACTGCTCTGACACTGGGACTAAACTAGAAATAAAAATACGATTCTGTTTTCTAACTAACTAGCAACCATTACACTTACTTCCCTAGCTGCGTCTCTCCAGGGATCTGTTCTGGTTCCAGAGTCTCTCGAGTGCAGGGCTTCTCTGTCTGGAATAAGCAGCTTTCCTTCTGCCACCTCCACCTTGTAGTGTATCTCTCTCTCTCTAGCTGACAGGCTGATTCCCGACACGGTCCTTTCACTGCTCTGCTTCACTCTCACAGCTGAGTACCCTTCAGAACTTGCCATTCCTTTTTAACTCTGCCACCCTGGGACACTGGCAGATCTGAGCATTCACCAGGCTGTTTTCCTGGCTTCTATAGCTCCTAGCTGGCCTGAGTCTCTTTCCAGAGAAACTCTGCAGGGCTCAGCCTCTCTTGTTGCTTCACTCAAGTGGCTCCTTCCCCAGCTGTGCAGTGCTGCCTTTAGCTTCTATGCTTCACTCTCCTGCACCTTTCTTTTTTCATCTTCCTTTCTTAAGCCCCGCCCATTGACTCTCAAGGCTCTCTCCTTCTGAGGAGGGAAGAGTGAGGGGCTTGTTAACTTACTCTGCACTTCCCCTCTCCCCTTTCCTCATGTTTTTTCTTGTTCACGCGGAGCTGCTTTGACTTTCTGGGTATGGGCTTAGCCTGCAGCACATGCCCACATGTGCTTTTCTCTTATATGGGCAATGCTTTCCCTTCTTCCCTGTGAGGGGGTTGTCACTTCTTTTCCAATGTCACTTCCTGTGATGCGGCCAGCTGGGGCTGATGGGAACCTTCATTCCTCTTCCTAGTTCCTATTCACTACTGATGCAACTTCCTGGAGTCTGAGGATACAGCGTTCTTTATGCTTCCTGCTTGTGTCTGCCTGGAGACCTGAAATTTCATTTCCACCCTTAGAGATCATTGAAAACTTTTTTCTGTAGAGGCCCATTGCGGTTCCTGCACATCCAGATGCATTGGCCGGGCAAAAACCGGACGTGCGGGAATTGGACCCAATTCTGCCGCCACGGGGCCTGGATGTACCCATGTAGCAGCAGATAAGCATGCAATAAATAAAACCAGGAGTCTTTTCAAGGATCCAAGCCAGTTTAATGTGCACATGGCTCAAGCAATAAGCAATTTCAAAATGGCTGAGCAATGGTTTCTAGCAAAACAACAACTTTTATAGCGTTCTTCTTCTCCATTCTAGACATAGGCAAACTTTTCATTGGTCCCAGTAACCCCTCTCACCCATCTATTGGTCCTGGTACTGATATGGCTACCCAATCGGGACCCTGGTCTGGGCTCAGCACCTGGTTGCCCCCCTTCTAGTCCCAATTACAATGGTCAGTGTCTCTAACTTGTTACATCTCTCCTCCAAGGTCGCTTAGCTTGTTAAAACATATGGGAAGCAGGGCACTGTAACCTTGCTTTTTGCAGAGTTAATTAATTCTATAGAAGCTGTGCTCTCTTATCAGTACCAATTAGAGCTGTTTTCTGTCTTTTCTAAGTGTTTCGTTTCTGCTTAGCTATGTTCAGTTAAGCTGAGTTAAGTTTCAATTCTATGGTGTCATCATTCAGGGGGGTTTTCATTCCTCTGGGCCTAACTACAGGCTTCAGTTACAGGTCAAGCTGCTTAGGCCTGTCTGCTTAGTTCAATTAGCATGGATCATAGGCCGTCGCCTACCACACCCACAACAGCAAACTAAGGGACATGGACATCCGGGTGCTCCCCGTATGCTGAGCTGATCGACATACAAGTTGCTGCCCTTCACGATGCCAGAACACCAGTGCTGGAGCAAGGGAGCAGTGGCATCCGGGAGAAATGGCAACAAGCCATCCACAGGACAGCTCTGAATGCCATGCCATACCGCCTACTGTCCAGCCATCACCGGCGTCTGTTTTTGGCCAAATCATGGTTGCAGGGGCACAGAAGGGTGAGCATACTGTGGTGCGGGGGTGTGCGGCATGCAATGTGGGGGGCACCCAAGACTTATTCCACCTTCTGGGTGGAATAAGCCAGGCGTGTAAGTGGATGCCGGGGAATGTATAGAAGCATGACCTGGACTGCGTCTGTACATCCTGGCAGCAGGCACCTCCCCCACACTGCCCCCGCTCCTCCCCAGAACTGCCCCTGCTCCTCTCCAGCACCGCCTCCTCCCGCCCCCGTCCAGGGCTCCCCACGCAAACACGGTGTATGTGCAGGAACCAGAATGTGTATGTACAGAGACCAAGTCATGATTTTACAGACCTCCTCTCAGCTGTATCTTCTCCAAACTAAAGAGCCCTTACCTGTTTGGCTTTCCTGATAAGGGAGTCATTCCATCCCCTTTCTCACTTGATTGGCCTTCTCTGTCCCTTTTTCTTGTTCCGCTATAGCTTTTATGAGATGGGATAAGCAGAACTGCATATGATACTTAAGATGTGGCTGCACTGGATCGATGCAGAGGCATTGCAGTGTCCTCATACTTTCCGCACTTGTTTTAGAACGTAAGGCTTGTGAAATTAGAATGCTGAAAAGAGGAGGTGATATCAATGCAGCAAGTGATGACTTCCTGCTGTTTTTTAAGCATTGCCACCAGTATTCGCAGCGACTTTTAACTTTCCAACACTGCTGTTTGCCCATAGCAGTGAAAATTCAGGCAGGTATCCCTAAAATCCTCCACAATTCCAGTGGCTGAGAGGCACTCTTTGATCATGTGGTAATGAGATGTGAGCATGAGATTACTGAGGATTCAGCATGGGAAGACTCTATTGAAGTAGGTAAAAACCATCATCATCATACTTGTACCAAGATGAACATTTCCCTCAGAAAACTTAAAAAGAAACAAAAGCAGAGATTGGCCAGGTGGCAATGGAGGTGCACAATGGTGGGATATAGCTGACCTAGGAGCTTGAGAGGAGGACGTGCACTGATAAACCGGAGACAACGTAGAGCTCCTATGGCCAGAGTCTCCTGGCGCATGGAAAGTAATCATTTTCTTTTTTCCTGTGTAGGCCAAGACACATCCGGGAATATCCAAACCCTTCGACCCATAA
Source organism: Ichthyophis bannanicus (assembly GCA_033557465.1). Lineage (NCBI taxonomy): Eukaryota > Metazoa > Chordata > Amphibia > Gymnophiona > Ichthyophiidae > Ichthyophis > Ichthyophis bannanicus. The sequence goes on from CM066046.1 coordinate 51,228,826, forward strand.
AAAGTTCTTTGGATCTTTGAAAATAAAGTCTTAGGACCATATTGAGATCTTGCCAAAAACAAAAGACAAGTAAAGTAGCTCTGTCTTTACGTTCAAGTTGAGAGGTTTCCAAAAGGCCAGTAAAATCCAAGCTCAGATTGCCATCCGTGAATGCTGGTTTGTGAGGCAAGAAATATAGCTTATTGACTAGAGGAGCATGGCCTAAGGAAATCCCCCAGATTTCTGACATGTCTAAAGGTGACAAAAGTATCGTCTTTGAAAAATTCAAAATTCTTAAATTCAAGCGCTGAAGCTGATTTTCAAAAGTTTCATTTTTACATTGTATAATTAGATGATCTTTACCCAGGTATCCAGCACTGCTCTGGAATCTTTCAACTTCGTTTCAAATCCTCCTAATATCTCATTACAAATTTGTATATGCTCCTAAAATTTCTAAGCATGGGCGTAAGCCATCTACAAAGAGTTGTTAATATCCAGAGAACACTGACTGAAGCATCTAACTTCGAGATTATATCCCATATTGGTGGCAAGAGTTACTTCTTGCACACCCATCTGTTCTGTTCTGGCTTCACCTGGTCTTACCTTGGGTGCCATGAGTGTAGGAGTTTGTTCTCCAAATGAAACCACTGACTCTAGGGCACAGTTGGTTTGGAGCTGGGGATACTAAATTCCCAAAGTTGCCATTCATGCCTTCCGTGCTAGCTCCCACCAATGACTGGGGTTGCTGGCTGCACACTAATGCTCTCGATGATCGGGCTGCCACACTCGGGCAAAAATGATACTCCACTGGTGCTCTCAGCAGCGGGAGACTTGCCTAAACTGGACTTTTTCCTCAGAGATCTGAAGATGTCCATTGAGTTGCTGCGTCAACAGAGAAGGTCCCCCAACTATTCACAACCTTAGCTGAGGGCTTCTTTGTTTGTTTACAGAGCCATGTAGAAGTAAGAATTTCACAAGGAAAAAAGCATCTGAAGCAGAGCTCAGTACTTTTCCTCCATATTGCTCCATCCATATTGCCACAACTTTAAGGATGATGCTGTCGAAAAAGAGCTCAATGACTGCATGTTTTTGGCCTATGGTTTGCTGAGATTGGGAAGTCTTTTTGCATTAAGTCCTTGGATTATGCTTGCAGTGCCTTGTGGGAGGCAGGACTTGTTAAAGAGCATCGTCTAGCAGGCAGCCTAATCAAGTGCATCTAAGCCACTGCTGCCTAGGTGGCAGTGGGCAACAGGTCTCTGTGGGTGGTAAGCAGCTTATGCACCACTCTGCGGGTGTTTTGTACACCTAATCGCAAGAAGACTGAATCAGCCTCTCTTGGGCAGCAAGTATATATTATTTTCTCTCCGGCTACAAGGATTGTGCTGGACTCTTTACTCACAGGTAGTTAATGGGTGTTAGAGTCACTGTGTTCTAAGTTGGTTGATTTCTCAGCAGGGGGAGGGTGGTGATGAGGTGTGTAGATACAGTGGGGAACGTGTCTTGTATAAGGTCTGTGGGTTGGGATTAGGTGTGCCGTGAAGAAGGGTTCTAGTTGAGTTAATGGTGATTGGGGTAACTGAACACTCTCCTGGGAGGTTTCGGTCATGAGCTTTTTTTGTACAAGCCCCTCTTTTATAGAGCTTACTGCTCCTAGATTTACAGGGCTGTGGAGATTTGTGGGATTTTTGACAGGATTTAAAAATGTATCTCGGAACGATTTTGGTGGGGTGGGTGATTACATTTTGATTTAGGCTATAATTCTTTAGAAAGGGGGGTGAGATTCTGAGAGAGTATTATTTTATTTTGCATTGTTTTTGCTCGGGGGCCGATTTGTTTGTGTGTCTTATGAATTTTATACATTGCTTAGAGTATGGTTAGAGCAGTTTTACTAAATAATGTTGGCCTCTTATCAGTTTAGTATTTAGCTCATGCCTTTACAATCAAATACCATAGGTATTTCCCTATCTCTGGAGGGCTTTCAATCTAAATTTGTACATGAATTAAGGCAGGATTATGTGTCTTGCGCAAGGCCACAAAGAGTGCTAGTGGGATTCGAATGCTGGTCTTTATGGTCCTAGGCTGCTAACCTGACCACTAGGCTACTCCTCTGAAGGCCAGAAATGTTGCGACTCAATGAGTGAGCTCGATGGGAAGGGTGCTTGGAAGGTGAGGTGGGGGTTGGGAGGGAAGTTACACATGATGGTGAGTAGGGTGTTGGTTACCAATGTGATGGAGAGTGTCACTGTATTTGTGGATGGGTTGTGCTGTTTTGATGTGATATATAAGTGTGGTGGGCTGGTTGAGACTTATATGATTATTGTGATGTTGCTATGGAGTCCAGAGCAATTTCTTCTTGGAATGTGGTGTGCTTGAGTCTACCATTAAATGGAAAAAGGTTCTAAATGCTATTTATTTATTTATTTGTGAAAGCTTGCTATACCGCTAAAGGAGTATGTGATGAGGTATATGTGAAGTTACCCAACCCTCTCCAAAGGGATTGGCAGCAGTCCACCTTAAAAGAGTCTAAAGCTCAGAACTCAGGCTCGGGAGGGCGTGACTCAGACAGAGAGATTAAGAAGCCAACTGTGTGCACAGGGTAGAAGAGAGGCACACGGAGACAGAAAACTCTTTCCAAGCAGGGCTGTGAGAGGAGTCCAGCTGTAAGGTAGGTGATCTAGGAGGTGGGAACCATATTTACAGACATTGAAGCCAAAGTGACTGACTGGACTTTGTGCCGAACATACTTCTGAGCTTTAAGTTGGGGGTTGGGGGAAGGGCACTGAGAACCAATCTTGTGAAGGTAACAAGCTGGGGAGTATTTGCTGGATAACTGAAGGGCAATAAAAGTGTTTTTTGTTTGGCCCTGAACTATTAGAAACATGATGACAGAAAAAGACCACATGGCCTATCTATTCTACCCTTTCATATCAACTACAATAGTCCCATTTTTTTCCTTTAGAGATCTTCTGTGTTGGTCCCATGCTTTTTTGAATTCCGATACTGTCTTTGTTTCTACTACCTCCACTGGGAGACTATTCCACGGATCCACCACTCTTTCCAAAAAGAAATATTTCCATATATTACTCCTGAGTCTGTCCTTTTTCATCCTCATCCTATGTTCCCTCCTAGCGAAGCTTGCTTTCAGTCAAAAGAGGCTCTCCTCTTGTGCATTTATACTATGGAGATATTTAAACATCTCTAGCATATCTCCTCTATCCTGCCTTTCCTCTAACATATACATATTAAGATCTTTAAGTCTCTGCTCATTTGCTTTATAACGAAGACCACTAACCATTTTAGTAGCCACTCTCTGCACCAACACCATCTTGCTTATATCTTTTTAAAGGTGTGGTCTCCAGAATGGCATACAATACTCCAAATGAGGTTGCACCAGAGACCTATACAGTGGCACTATCACCTCCTTTTTCTGCTGGCCATTCCTCTCCCTATTCACCCAAGCATCCTTCTGGCTTTCACTGTTGCCTTTTCTACATGTTTAGTCGCTTTAAGATCATCAGAAACAATCATGCCCAGGTCCTGCTCTTCTTTTGTGGACAGAAGTACTTTGCCCCCTACACTGTATCGCTCATGGACCTTTGTAGCCCAAGTGCATAACCCTGCATTTCTTAGCATTAAATCTCAGTTGCCAAATTCTTGACCGTTCTTCAAGCTTACCTAGATCCCTTCTCATGTTATCTACTCCTTCCTGGGTGTCTACTCTATTGTAGATTTTGGTACCATCCTCAAACAGGAAAACCTTACCCAACAGCCCTTTTGCAATATCACTAACAAAGATGTTAAAAAGAATCGGACCAAGGACATTTCCCTGCCGCACACCACTGGTAACCTCCTTCTCCTCAGAGTGAGCTCCATTTATCTATACCCTTTGTCGCCTCCCACTCAACCAATTTCTAACCCAGTCAGTCACTTTAGGGTCCATTCCTAAGGTGCTCAGTTTGTTTATAAGTTGCCTGTGCAGAACGGTGTCAAAGGCTTTACTGAGAAAAAATAAGTATTTTTGAGGAGAGGGGCATATCAAGATGGCTGCCTGATCTTTAAGCTGCTCCATGTAATTTCCATGAGCAAGAGCAAAGCGAAGGTAAAATGGGGGAAAATACCTGCAACCCCCCCAAAGGTGCTGATTAAAGGTCCAATGGATCTTTTTGTGTGGGAGCCTTCCGCAGCATTAAACTCTGGTGTGACTCCGGCGATGTTGATGCAGAGTTCAGTGGATCCAGTGTCTTCTTCAGAGGTGGATATGTCTCTTCCCTCGGCCTCCTGCAATTGCGGCGCAACTGCAGATGGGTGCTGCTGGTGCCATGTCAGAAGATGGCCCTGATGATTTCAGTGATCATGGGAACACCGCTGCAGCGAGTACTGAGACATCTTCTTTGCCATCAGGTTTGGTAGCATTGCCAGGTGTGCTATCGGTAGGGGCTGTCTCAGCCACCCAGACTGGAATTACTTGGATGACTCCTGGTATGTTTCCTGATGTCTCTGTGGATATCTCTCCAGCATCTGTCCTGGTAAGGCCAGATAAAATTACTTTGGAGACTTTATGGGACGCAATTTCTTACTTGACTGCTGTTGTTTCATCTCAAACCCAGCAAATACAGACTCAATTCCAGGACTACACTAATAAGATTGCTCATCAGCAGACTGTAATTAAAGGTTTGAAGACCAATATTTCTAACAACATCATCTGAACTGACTCTGTTCACGATTCAAATGTTGCCATCATGAAAGATTTGACTGCCTTAAGATTTAAGTTGGAGACCCTGGAGAATATCTCCAGGACATCCAATTTAAGGTTTATAAACTTTCTGAGATCTTCAGCTTGTCCTGCTAAAGAGATGTAAAACCTCCATCAAGTATCTACGGAACATGTACCCAAGGAAGCTGTTCCTCCTGTATCCTGAGTATCCAATGGGAAGGAAACGGTCCTCGGAGCTGGCGGCACCTCTGAATACTGTTGGATGTTTCTGCTTATTTGGAGGAATCACAATCAGAGGCAGCTGTTCCTGCTACTCTTTTGGTTACATGTGCATTATCTGTGGACAGAGACTAATACTTAAATTTTTCTTTGAGAAGACAAGTCTCTTTTCTTGGTTGTAGTGTTAGGGTCTTTCCTGATCTTGCAAGAGAGACCCAGAAACATCACAGAGAGTTCCTTCTATTAAAACCTGGGGTGGTGCAGCTGGGAGCCCTATTATTTTTAAAATTTCCCTGCAAATGCTAGTCAAGCATAATTCTGTTATGTTTTTTTCCAGCCTTCTGAATTAGTTTCTTTCATTAATCCAGGCAGGCTGTTTCTACTCCGTTGAGTGTACCTTGAGTATTGGATGCTTAGTTTATCATCATGCTGTTGTGGTCTTGCTCCTTTATTTCTTGAATGTGCCCTTAATGGGTTTGATTTTCCTTATCCATTCTGTATAACTCCTCTCCCCATTCCCTGTTTTATGGAGAGCTTGTGGAACTTAGTCTATATATAGGTTTCTTTCATTTATTTTTCTCCATAATTTTACTGGTTACTTTTCTTATTCTTGACTAATGTCCTTTTTCCCAAACAAGTAGAATACTTGAAATGTATTGTAAAAGATCAATAAAAATAAAATGTAAAAAAAAAGTCTAAGGCTCAGAACTCAAGCCTGGGAGGGCATGACTCAGACAGAGGCATTAAGAAGCCAGCTGTGTGCATAAGGAAGAAGAGAGGCCCATGGAGACAGAAAACTCCTTCCAAGCAGGGCTGGGAGAGGAGTCCAGCTGTAAGGTAGGCGAGTCAGGAGGTAGGAATCATACTTACAGACCCTGAAGCCAAAGTGATTGAGTGGACTTTGTGCTGAACTTAATTCTGAGTTTAAAGATGTGGGTTGGGGGAAGGGCACTGAGAAGGCACTCAACTGGCTCCTGGGGAGGAGCTGAAGACTTTTCAGAGTAAAGCCAGCATTTATGATGTGGTTGAATCAATTTGACTTGTTCAAGCCATGGCATTTTCAATAAACATAATATGGATGCGAAAGTTGTAGAGTGAAAAAGATAGACAGGAAGAAAACTGATGCCTTTGAATTATGGTGCTGGACTCAGCACAGATCCCTGGGGTACTCCACTATTTACTTTTCTCCATTGGGAAAATTGGCCATTTAGCCCTATCCTCTGCTTTCAGTCTTTTAACCAGTTTCTGATCCACAATAATACACTACCTCCTATCCCATGACTTTTTAATTTTGCAAAGAGTCTCTCATGAGGGACCTTGTCAAATGCTTTCAAAATCCAGATACACTATATCGACCAGCTCACCTTTGTCTACCTGTTTATTCACACCTTCAAAAAAATATAACAGATTAGTAAGACAAGACCTTCCTTGGCTAAAGCCATGTTGGTTTTCTCCCATTAAACCATAACGAATTACATGTTCAGTAATTTTGTTCTTTATAATGGTTTCTACCATTTTGCCTGGTACTGATGTCAGGTTCGTCTGTAGTTTCCCAGATCACCCCTGGAACCCTTTTTAAAAATTGGCATTACATTAGCCATCCTCCAATTTTCAGGTATTACAGATGATTTTAATGAGAGTTCACAGATTACTAATAGCAGGTCTGCAATCTCATATGTCAGTTCTTTCAATCACATTGGAGTGGAGGAGTGGCCTAGTGGTTGGGGCAAGGTACTTTAGGTTGGAAGATCAGGGGTTCAAATCCCACTAGAGGACAGCAACCTTGGGCTGGAAGGGCTGGGGTTTCTAGTCCCACAGGTGCTCCTTGTGGTCTTGGGCAAGCCACTTAACCCTCCATAGCCCATGTTCCCTGTAAAATAGTTATCTCCAAGTTATAATGCCCTGTTCAATGTAAACCACACTGATGCAGAATAGTGCGGTATATAAGAGAAAATAAATAAATACTCTTGGATGTATATCATCTGGTCCAGGTGATTTGCTACACTTCAGTTTATCAAATAGTTGTAATCCATCTTCCTTTCAATGCTTTTGATGCATCACCCTTTAAATACCATTTCAGTCATGGGTAGCTTCTCTACATTTTCTTCAGTAAAGACCGAAGCAAAAAATTCATTCAGTCACTCCCTCTCTTAGTGCTCCTTTTACCCCTCTATCATCTAATGGTCCAACTGACTCTTTCACAGGTTTTTTGCTAAAAATGTTCTTGAAAAAGTTTTTATTATGCGCTTTTGCTTCCACAGCAAGTTTTTTTTTTCTTCAAATTCCTGCTTTGTTAATGCCTGCATCTAACTTGCCAGTGTTTGTTGTTTCCAGTTTTCATCATTTGGCTCCTTTTTCCATTTCCTGAAAGATGGTTTTTTTTGGCTACAACAGCCTCTCTGACCTCACTTTTAAACCATGCTGGCAATTTTTTGGACTTCCTTCTACTTTTCTTAAAGCATGGAATACAGCTGGTCTGGGCTTCCAAGATAATATTTTTAAAAACGTCCGTGCTTGATGTAGATCTTTAACCTTTGTAGCTGCTCTACTTTTTTCTTAACTATTTTCCTCATTTTCTCATAATCTCCCTTTTGAAAGTTTAAAGGTATTATATCAAATGCGATCATGCTATGATCACTATTGCCAAAGTGGCCCCAACACCCTTATCTCTTGCACCAGATCTTCTGTTGTTCCACTAAAGGCTTGGTCTAAAATGGCTTCCCCTTCTTATTGATTCATGAACCAGCTGCTCCAAGAAGCAGTCATTTATTTCATCTAGAAACTTTATCTCCCTAGCATGTCCTGCTGTGACAGTGACCCAATTTATTAAAGTTATTTAAGGCTGTAAGGCAATGCTCATTTTGAAACGCTGACTAGCTTTAGTATAGGGTTATGAAGTAATGCTGAAAAGTCAGGATTATATTTGTATGAATTTAAATAACTTTAATACATTTAAACAAGGAAAGGTTGGAGATCTGTGATGTGAGCGTTTGTCCCTATGGTGAAGTTTTCGCTAAATGTAGGACATATCGCTGTTCTGAGATCTCAATTACCTTGATAACAGTGAATGGTAGTGTGGAATGAAAATTTAGTGAAACCATTATGGTTATCATATTTGTTAACTAAGATTTATTTGTTGGTTATATTAGGCTCTTAGATAGTCTGGTTGTTTATTTTATTTTTTATTTATTTAGCTGTATTTATATCCCGCTTTTCACCGGGTCAAAGTGGTCAATTGGGGGATACATTTAACATGAGGGGATATGAGACACATACGCTAATACTTACAGGGAACATGGGCAATGGAGGGTTAAGTGGCTTGCCCAAGACCACAAGGAGTGCCTATAGGACTAGAAATCCCAGTCCCTCTGGCCTGAGATTGCTGTCCCCAGGTGGGACTTGAACCCCTGGCCCTCTGGCCTGAAGTACCTTGTCCTAACCACTAGACCACTCCTCCACGCAAAACTAGCCCATTTAGGGAAATTGCCGCCTGGGAGAAATCTTATGGAGACATTATGGAATGTGATCACCTTGTGTAACCCCTACATGGATGTATGTGCAGCACTGTAAGACTGTCTGGGGGCACGGATTCCCAGAGCCAGACCAACCTTGTAAAGTCTGACTCCTAGGATTTGCATAGGTTCTTAGGGTGGGACCAGGATATTCCTGGGAAGCCTATTGCACTCACAGTCACTTTTTCTACTCTCTCCACTGCCAGTACTCAATCCATTCCACGGATTGGTCCTGAACCTGGTGAATTTACTTAAGGTACTTTGAGTCAGTTACAACAAAAAATGTCACTTTTTAATGGAGAACAGAACAGAAAGGCCAACAAATCGCTTTCAGCTTCCTGACTCTGTTCTCCAGTCCAAGTCCCTTGGATCTTTGTGAGCAGAGTCTAACCTTCCCTCTTCTTTCCTCTTCATGCCAGTAAGTAACTTAATAGGGTTCTTCTGGTTTACCAAAAAAAAAAAAAAAAAAAACAGCTGGCACTGTACCCCTTCAGTGTGCAGCATTTCTGTGGCTTAGAATCCCAAAGTCTCTGTGTCTTCTTGAATTCTTCTGTCTGCACCATGGATGTTGTCTCTGGCAGTTTCCTCCAGTGTTCCTGCTGTGTCTTGACTTAAGCAGCCTTGAGCACCCTCCTCAGGAGTCCTTTGGAAGTCATGGAGCAGCTCCCTAGTGTTGCTCCTGGCTTCTCTTCCAGTAGTCCCTGAGAAGACTCCCTTCAGTGCTTTGGATTCAGTGGCCTCAGACACCTTGCCTCAGCAACCACATTGGTGCAACCCTGAGCTTATTCACTCCTCCTTCCTCTCCTAGGTACTTGGCTCAAGGCACCACATTTTGGTGCAAAGGCTGTGGAGCCAAAGACCAATATTTGAATCAGCACTGGAGATTTAGATCCCCTGTACTCTCCTTGAAAATTTACACTCACATTATCAGGCCAAAGATCCTCCCAGCATTACCTCACTGAGATCTACTGGATGAGTCAGAGGCCAGAAAGTCTCCTCCTGTTCTGGAGATAGGCAGTTGCAGAGAGGATAGCTAGAACTTCTCTGGTAGAACCACTATTAATAAAATAAAATACAGGGCCCTAGTAGTCTGTACATTCTTCCCCCTTAAGAAAAATAGTTGAACTACCATGAAACCATTTTTACAGTATGTTTAAACAATAATGCAACTTATTATTATACAAAGCATCCTTTCTTATTGTACTCTTCATTACCAACAGCTCTTCGTAGTGATGAAAGGGGTACAGCCTGCTTTTAGGTGACATATGTAGTTATGAATGTATAATGAACTGGCTCAGAAGATTATTCCAAGCCACTGAACATAGGCTGATGAGCTCACTGACGTTTCCACACACACAGAACAGAACAGTGGCAAGAGAACATGTGCCATAAGACTGGCAGGACAGAGCTGGCACATGGTAGGGGTGCTGGGATGTATGGGTGGTAGCATATGGGCATGTCTGCCAATGATGAGCCATGAGTGCTAAGAGGCAAGACCATGTTGGAAGACACCAGAGCTCTGTCTGCCTTTGGATCCTGCATGTAGAACAGGAACCATATCTGAGAATGCTCCCCTGGAGGGACTGGATTTCAACTTTCTACTTAGAAGTCTAAATTTGGTTTCCAGAACCTCCCTGCTACACTTTCCTATGTCATTGGTGCCCATGTGTACCAAGACAACGGGCTCCACCAGCACTGTCTAGAATCCTATCTAGGTGATACATGACGTCCACCACCTTCGCACCAAGCAGGCAAGTGCCGAAGCAATCCTCATGCCCACCATCCACTTAGCTACCTTCACGCCTAATGATCGAATCCCAACTAAAACAGCCATCCTAACCCTTTCCTCCTGGGAAGAAGCTCCTGGAGACGCATTCTTGGTATGAGAGGATATTGTATCCCCTGAAGGATAGGTCAGGGCTACAGGATAATTTTCTGCCACATCAAGGTGATGCTCTTCTTTCATGTGACTGCTCTGCTCCCAGACAGCACTTAGGCTACCAGACTGGAGGTGGGATTTTGCTACTATGTCCTTGTAGATCTGCTTTTTATAGCTCTCTGTCTGCCTCAGCTCCTCCAAGTCTGCTGCTCTAGCCTCCAGAGGCCGGAGATCTTTGCACTGAGTGCACCCATTTATTTCTGTTTCTTCCTTATTTATGTGTCCCTTGGCTACTTCCGCCTTTAGCACAACATCTATTGAGCTATTTAATTTCAGCCTTTTCCCAGTATCCTTTGAAGATATTTTACTGTAAATAATTCACTCCTGTGTGACTGTTGCTATGACCATATCTATAAAACCATATGTACTAAGTTTTACAAAGTTTTTACAAATATGTACAAAGTTTCCCATGGTTAAATTCCTAGTTGTATTTGCCTGTTATATGTAAACTCATTACCGTCTGTTGCGTGCAATTAGTATTCTGTTTAATGTAAACCGCGCTGACGAAAAAGAGTGCGGTATAAAAGAACTATAAATAAATAAATAAAATAAAAAAAATACCATAATGCCTCCATATGCCATAACCTAGTCTAAAAGCTGCTCTATCTCTTTTTCAAAGGTTAGTGTCGGCAGATTGATTCAGCCCTGGCTAAGATAGAGCCTGTCCTTTTGGAACAGTTTCCCCTTTGCCAAATGCTGCCAAGCTCTGGACAAAGCTCAAGACTTTTCCCCGGCACCATCATCCCATCCATGCACTTCTGCCTTTGGGGTCCTGCAAATGGAACGGGAGGTATTTCATAGAAAGCTTCTCTGGATGTTTTGGATTTCTACTTTCCAATTAAAAGTCTGTTTGGCTTCCCTAGCCTCCCTCCTGTACATTCCTATGTCACATATGTATCACGACCTCTTGCTCCTCCCCAGCACTTTCTAAAATCCTTTCTAAGTGATGCATGAGGGCTGCCATCTGTGCACCGGGCAGGGAATAGACAAACAATCCTCATATCCACCAGCCACCCATCTATCTACGTGCTTAATGATGGAATTGCCAAGTAAAATGGCTGCCCTAACCCTTTCATTCTGAGCACGTGCCCCTAAAGACAGGATATCACATTGCCTGGAAGGAGGACTTCTGAGTTCATAGCACATCACTGGAGTCGCTGCCATGATCCTCCATTCTCTTGATCTTTAAACTGCAGTGGGAACCTGATGGAAATGCTCCCCCTGTACAGGTTGCCAGCTTCCTTCTGCCAACATACTTCTGGACTGCCTTATTGCCTCTCCGCTCTCCCCTCTGGCCACCTGCTGCTTATCAGTTCAGTGGGAACTTGATGAAAATGTTCTTGCTGTTCCAAATGGGCGACTGTGCTCCCCCTGCACTACCTCTGGCTGTTCCAAATGGGTGACTGTGCCCCCCTGCACTACCTCTGGCTGTTCCATACACAGACAGCTAAGGTTCATCATTTGTGCTGCTTTTTCCCAGGCCTGCAGAAGCTTGAGCATGGAGGGGTGCACATGCTTGCTGAGACAGACACAGATCTCCCCCAGCTAGCTTCATATACATGCACACAGAGAGATTAAGAGGGAACAAGAGAATAGGGGTTCTCAAACCAGTCCTCGAGACACACCCAGCTAATCTGGCTTCCACAATATCGTTGTCAAGTGCTGTCGAGTCAATGTCAATGCTGTGAATACTTGTCTTAAACTGTGTTCAATCTTCAGTCAGGTGGCTAACTGTTTACAGAGTGGCATCCATAGCTACTGTTATTGCATTGCCAGTCTTTCTCTTTTGCAAAAACATTCAACCTTGCCAAGCATGATATCTTTCTCTAAGGACCTTTCTTTTCACATAATGTGTCAAAAGCATGAAAGTTGAAACCTTGTCATTGAACTGCTTAGGTTTGCTCTCTTCTAGTACTGACTGGTTTGTTCTTTGGGCAGTCTAAGGCATACACAGTATTCGTCGCTAGCACCATCATTCAAAGGTGTTGATTTTCTTCCTGACTTTCTTCTTCACTTTCCAACTTTTGCATCCATATGACATTATTGAAAATATCATGGCTTGGACAACTACAACTACTACTTATCATATCTACAGCGCTACAAGACATATGCAAAGAGGCCAATTCCATGCTGTATGTGCCTAGCCCACCCAGGTGTTCAGAATTGGGTGCAACCAGCCTGGATGTTCAGGCCTGCCCCGATTCTGGGCTCCTGGATGTCCGGCATACTACCCGGCTAACTCAGCCAGGTTCCTGCATGGGGCAGCAGTGGCATGGCGTCCCGTTGCCATGCCATCGCAGCTATATGCAGGAGTCGTGATCACCGGCTGCTCGCCAAACCCTTCTTTCCCTGCAGCCCAACCCCCGATCAGGTCTTCCATGGCCAGGGTCAGGCTGCAGGGAATCCCCTGCACCCCTCACCTTTCCTCTACACCCCGGCACCACTATCCCCCGTCTATCCTGGTGGACCCGGACATATAGGGCCGTGACCGGAATCGGCCCTGTATGTCTGGGATGTCACCCTTCCCCTGGCCCGCCTGCTCTCCTCCTCATTGCTGCCTCTGCCTGCCCCCATCCAGAGCTCCCCGCACATCTCCTATGTACGTGTGGGAAGCTTTGGGCAGGGGATACAGTCCCGGGCGTTTAGCAGGGATGGACGTCTGAACTGGACATCCATCCCCACTAAACATGGTTCGGAATCTACCCCAGAGTGTACATATAGAGGTAAGATACAGTCCCTGCTCATCAAACCTTATAATCTAATCAAGATGAAGAACATCACAAAACTGGAGACTAGAGTATCGAAAGATAAACATAAGTAGTGAACAAGAGAGTGAGGAGCATCAAGCCTCAAAGAGGTGAGTTTCTATTCTGGATTAGTTGAATCTTTGTGTGCAGAGACACATATCTGCACTTGAAAATCTTACCAACGTCCTTCACAGCTGTTCTGCCAAGAGCAATGCATCATCGGCTTTTTGACTGCTTGTCATTTTATTATTGATTATTGATCTAAGCAGGTTACATTTCTATTTCTATTTCTTCTCCATCAGGGATGAAATTATTAATTTTGTCAGTTGTCAGGATCTTTGCCTTCACGTTAAGGTGCAGGCCCATTTTAAGACTATGTTGCTTGAGCAAGCAATAGAACATTCATACTATTTATCCCATCCATATGGAAGAAACTACCACCATCATTGCAAGGCTTATCAAGCTCGTAAGACTTCAGAAAGAAACTAAAAACGTACCTCTTCAGGGATGAATACAATATTCACTCAGAACTGGAGACTCATCCACTGTAAATCCTTACTGTAAAATCTCATGGTTCAATCCAACAGACTCTAACAATATTGCAAGGACTCAATAAGACAAACATACAATGCTATAAATACCAGTTGTTACTCAGTTATATTGTTAATCCATTATACTGTTCCAGTTCTCTGTAAAACATCGTACCTTTGGTCATGTTACTCTATTGTTTAAATGTAAACTACTTTGAATAGTAGAAAGGCAGTATAAAAATAAGTTTAAATAAACAAAACAATGTGGTATCATCAGCATAGCAAAGGCTATTGATGTTTTCCACCAATCTTCACACCTCTGTAGTCTTCATATAGTCCTGCTTCTCTGATGATTTCTTCTGCATAGGGGACAAGAATGCAGTTTGTTGTACAACTTTGCCAATTTTAAATCATTCTGTTTTTCCTTGTTCCATTTGAACTGTTGTTTCTTGATCAATGTAAAGGTTCTGCATGAAAACTATCCTGTTATACCCATACTACTTATAAGAACATAAGATATGCCATACTGGGTCAGACCAAGGTCCATCAAGCCCAGTATTCTGTTTCCAACAGTGGCCAATCTAGGTCATATGTTCCTAGCAGTTTCCCCAAGGGACACAGGTTCCACAATGCTTGTATTGGTTCAAGCATTGATATCCTGGGTCCCTTCTTAATAATGGTTTAAGGACCTTTCCTCCAGGAACTTGTCCAAGCCTTTTTTAAACCCAGCTACACTAACAGCCTTTACTACATCCTCCGGTAACAAATTCCAGAGTTTGATTACACATTGAGTGAAAAAATATTTTCTTTTATTAGTCTTAAATAGTTTACCCTGTAGCTTCATTGCATGTCCCCTAGTCTTTCTATATTCTGATAAGGTAAACAATCGATCTACGTTTACCCGTTCCGTTCATTAATTTATAGACTTCTATCATATCTCCCCTCAGCCGTCTCTTTTCCAGGTTAAAGAGCCCTAACCTTTTTAGCCTTTCTTCATAGGAGTATCCTTCCATCCCCTTTACCATTTTGGTGGCTCTTCTCTGAACCTTTTCTAAAATCGCTATATCCTTTTTAAGATACGGCAACCAGAATTGCACACAATATTCAAGGTGCAGTCTCACCATGGAACGATATAGAGGCATTATAATATCTTTTGTTTTATTTTCCATTCCTTTCCTTATCATACCTAGCATTCTATTTGCTCTCTTGGCCGCTGCTGCACACTGGGCCGAGGGTTTTAACATGGTATCCACAATGACGCCTAAATCTTTTTCCTGGGTGGTAGTTCCTAATGTGGAACCTTGCATCGTGTAACCATAGTTTGGGTTGTTCTTCCCTAGGTGCATAACCTTGCACTTGTCCACATTAAATTTCATCTGCCAATTTGATGCCCAGTCTTTCAATTTATCAAGATCCTCTTGCAATTTTCCACAATCTTCTTGGGTTTTAATGTCTTAATGTCTCAGAGGACTGTAGTTTAGATAGTTCTGAGTATTGTATTGTATATGTTACCCCCATTACAGCTTCTACCTCTGTCCAGACAGATTCCAATGTCAGTTTACAGACTGGTTCCATGTGCAGGATGCCTATATGCTGAAGCTCACAGGAAAAAGGTGGAGGAACTCAAAGAGGTGGCAAGGCTGAGGAGCATTCAAGACAGTGAAAGGTACATTGATGAGATGCTTCTTAAAACATCCAAGCTCTCCATCAGAGGTGAGGATGGGAGCCTGCAGAAGGACCAAGGTTGGACACAAGTCACCAGGGCCTGCAGAATCACCAATCCAACTCCTCAGGCCCTTGTATTGAAGAACCGTTATGCAGCCCTAGAAGTGGAGGAGGCAGATGCATCATGGGAAAGGGAAGAACCAGAGTTCGAGCACCCCAAAGTTGCTGAATCAGTGACCACTAGGAAGCGAAGGGTAGTGGTGGTTGGTAACTCTCTTCTGAGGGGTACTGAGGCATCCATCTGTTCACCAGACTTGATGTCCAGAGAGGTATGCTGTTTGCCAGGTGCCAAAGTCCAAGCTGTTACGGAGAGTTTGCTGGCACTCATCAAGCCTACTGACTATTACTCAATGTTGCTTATTTATTTATTTTTATTTTATTTTATTTAATGGTATTTATATACCGCCTTATCATTCAATCAAAGCGGTTTCCACGGCAAACAATCAAGGGGGCAAATGCTTTCATGCAGTGTACAGAGTGGTGTGTATGTGTTGGCAGGGATGTGATTAGATTTGGTTTATCTACATAGTGCGCTATTATACATCATGAGCTATTATACAGTCTTATATACAGTCTTGGGGTGGAGGGGGGGGGTTGATGATCTGACTTGTATGCTGGTTCAGGGGGTATGTCCATAGTAATCGATGAACAGGGTTGTCTTCAGCTGTTTTTGGAAGTCCTTGATTTCTGTGGTTAGTCTCAGATCATCTGGGAGGGAGTTCCATATGGATGGAGCAGCCAGGGAGATTGCTCGTTGTGCGGTGTCTTTGCGGGTCTTGGTGAAGTCTTTTGGGGTGTTAACCCGATTGGAGGTGCCTCTTCTTCTTGGCCGTGTGCTTGTGTCGGGTTGTATGAGTGTGTGTAGGCTTATGGCAGAGGAATGTTGTTTGATCTTGAATATGTTTATGATAGTCTTGTATTTGATGCGTGAGATGATTGGGAGCCAGTGCAGTTCTTTCAGTATGGGTGTGATGTGATCATGTCTTATAGTACCGGCTATTATGTGGGCAGCTGTGTTTTGGGCCAGTTGTAGTGGTCTGAGGGTCTGCTTTGGTAGCCCGGTGAATATTGGATTGCAGAAGTCTAGTAGAGGGGTTATCAGCGCCTGGCAAACGGTGCGAAAGTGCTCTGGGTCGAGGAGGGGCTTGAGTCTTCTGATGAGTCGCATTCTTAGGTATGCACTTTTGGTTGCTCTGCCTATGTGTGCTTGGAGGTTAAGTTCTTTGTCCAGGATGACTCCGAGGTCATCCATGTGGACACAAATGATACTGCCATGTATCCCTCTGAGCACATCAAGAGTGACTTCATGGCTCTGGGACAGAGGGTGAAGCAGATTGGGGTGCAGGTGGTGTTCTCTTCAATCTTCACTGTTGAGGGTAAAGGCCAGGGCAGAGAAGCTTGCATCCTGGAGATAAATGCATGGTTGCATGGATGGTGTCATCAAGAGCGTTTTGGTTTCATGCACCATGGGATGCTGTTCCAAGGGCTGCAGAGCAGGAATGGTGTCCATCTGTTCAAAAAGGGTTGACATGTCTTCAGTAGCAGACTGACAAACCTACTGAAGAGGGCTTTAAACTAGATTCCTTGTGGATGGGTGAAGGAAGTCCCCAGGTAAGTGAAACATTAAATACCTTATAGAAATAGGTAAAAGAGGCAACATCTGGAAAGCAGTGTCTATAAATGCCCATAGCATAGGAAATAAGATCACAGATGTTGAAGCTTTAATGGGAGATGCTGACTTGGATTTAGTGGCAGTTATAGAGACATTATTCACGGACAACCATGACTAGGATATATCTGTACCAGTCTATACATTATTCAGAAAGGACAGGGTAGGAAGAAGGGGAGGAGGAGTGGCACTATATGTAAAAATATAATATTAAAGCTATGAAAATACAGGGCTTATAAGGGAGAGAGGAGGCAGTGTGGTTTAAACTAGAAAGAAGGAAAGAGAAATCCATTTGCATTGGCGTAATATTCAGACCTCCATCATAGAGAGAAGACCTGGATGAAGATTTAATAGAAGACATACACAGCATTGCCGGGACAAGGGAAGTGCTTCTGATAGGGAATTTCAATATGCTGGATGTTGATTGGTGCATCCCTGCTGCGGTGTTAGAAATAAGGAGATCCTGGATTCTTTACAGGAAGAAGTATTCAGGCAACTGGTAACAGAACCCAAACATGAAGGGGCCATACTGGACTTGGCGCTTACCAATGGGAAAAGTGTTTC
Organism: Ichthyophis bannanicus; assembly: GCA_033557465.1. Classification (NCBI taxonomy): domain Eukaryota; kingdom Metazoa; phylum Chordata; class Amphibia; order Gymnophiona; family Ichthyophiidae; genus Ichthyophis; species Ichthyophis bannanicus. The sequence continues at coordinate 51,246,424 of CM066046.1, forward strand.
TGATGTTATAGTGGGAGATCATCTCATATCCAGTGATCCACCAGATGGTGTGGTTCAGTATTAGGACTAGGGCTGATAAAACCCATTCAAAAGCAAAGGTCTTAGAGTTTAGGAAAACTAACTTTGCCAAGATGGGCCAGTACCTCAAGGAGTTGTTAGCAGGATGGGACCAGCTGGGGAATGTAGAAAAACAGTGTGCAAAACTAATAGGGGATATTTTAAAGGCAACCAACCTTTTTGTTAGAATGGTAAATGAAAGGAAAAGGAAAAGGAAGCCACTGTGGTTCTAAAAAGAGTAAGCTGAAAAGGTGAAGAAAAAGAGGGAGGCCTTCATGAAATACAAGAGATCATAGAAAAAAGGAAGACAGGCATCTATATTTGGAAAAACATAGAGGCTGGCAAAGTAGCCAGGAATGTAAAGGTACAAAAAAAAAAAAATAACCAATGCAATAAAATGAGGGGATAAGACATTTTTCAGATATGTTAGTGAGAGGAGAAGGGCAAAATTGGTATTGTCAGACTCAAGGGTGAATGGGAGGAATATGTAGCAGCTGATGAGGATAAAATGGAATAGTTTAACAAATATTTCTGTTTTTGTGTCAAATGATTTTCAGAGGACTGTGTTCATGAGGAACTAGCTAAACTAAAAGTGGACAAAGTGATGGGACTGGATGGGATACACACGAGAATACTGAAGAAACTTGGGGACATTCTAGAAGCTCCACTGACTGACATTTTTAATGCCTATTTGGAGTTGGGAATGGTACCAGAGGACTGGAGAGAGGCACATGTGGTCCCTTTACACAAATGCGGAAGTAAGGATGTGGTTGAAAACTACAGGCTGGTTAGTTTAACCTTGGGGGTGAGTAATTATTGGAAACGCTGCTGAAAGAGAAAATAGTGAGGTTTCTGGAGTCCAACGGATTGCGGGATCCAAGGCAGCATGGATTCACCAGGGGAAGGTCTTGTCAGACAAATCTGATTGATTTCTTTGACTGGGTGACCAGGGAGTTGGACTGAGGGGGAGCCATAAATATGGTATATTTAGATTTCAGTAAAGCATTTGACACTGTTCCGCACAGGCCACATAAGCAAACTAAGCACCCTTGGGGTGGACCCTAAAGTCACTGCTTGGGTTAGAAATTGGTTGAGTGGGAGGTGACAAAGGGTACAGGTAAATGGAGTTCACTCTGATGAGAAGGAGGTTACCAATGGAGTGCCACAGGGATCTGTCCTTGGTCCGATTCTTTTTAACATCTTTGTTAGTGATATTGTGGAAGGGCTGTCTGGTAAGGTTAGCCCCTTTGTGGATGATACCAAAATCTGCAATAGAGTAGATACCCAGGAAGGTGTAGATAACATGAGGAGGGATCTAGCTAAGCTTGAAGAATGGTCTAGAATTTGGCAGCTGGGATTTAATGTTAAAAAATGTAGGGTCATGCATTTGGGTTGCAGCAATCCAAGGGCGCGATACAGTATAGGAATGACGTACTTCTGTCTACAAAAGAAGAACGGGACCTAGGCATGATTGTGTCTGATGATCTCAAAGTAGCTAAACAGGTAGAAAAGGTGGCAGCAAAAGCTAGAAGGATGCTTGGGTGCATAGGAAGAAGAATGGCCAGTAGATGAAAGGAGGTGATAGTGCCTCTGTATAAGTCTTTGGTGCGACCTCATTTGGGGTATTGTGTGCAATTCTGTGGACTGCACCTTCAAAAGGTTATAAACAGGTTGGAGTCAGTACAGAGGGTGGCTACTAAAATGGTTAATGGTCTTCGTTATAAAGCATATGAGGACAGACTTAAGGACTTTCATATGTATACTTTAGAGGAAAGGCGGGACAGAGGTGATATGATTGAGATGTTTAAATACCTCTGTGGCATAAATGCACAAGGGGAGAGCCTCTTTCGATTGAAAGCAAGCTCTGCTGTGAGGGGACATAGGATGAGGGTGAAAGGAGATTAGTCTCAGGAGTAATATGTGGAAATATTTCTTTATGAAAAGAGTGGTAGATGATGGAGGACAGTATCTAAATTCAAAAAAGCATGGGAGAAATGCAGAGGTCCTCTAAAGGAAAAAAGGGGCTCTTGTAGTGGGTGATATGGAAGGGCAGACTAGATAAGCCTTGTGGTTTCTTTCTGCCATTATGTTTCTATATTTTTATAGGGGTAGAAGCCATCTTGAATGCTGTGGCATAGAAATTTGTTAAAATAAATAAATAAAAGTCTCTCGGAGTTTTTCATGATTTAAGAAATCAAAGGCCTTGCTGTAGTCAGTAAAACACCTATAGATATCCTTTTATCTTTTCAAGGATCCAGCTCACATCCATAGTGATATCACTTGTTTCTTGCCCTTTCTTGAATCTTGCTTGTATTTTGGGCAGTTTGCATTCCAGGTCTAGTTGTAGCCTCCACTGAATGATCTTGAATGGAATCTTGCTGGCATGTGAGATTAGAGCAATTGTGTTCAGATCTCCTTTCTTCAGTATTAGTATGAAGGTAGATCTTTTCCATTTAGTCAGTCATGAAGTTGTCTTCCAAATTTCCTTGCAGGGCCTTATAAGTATTGTAACAGCTACATCTGATTGCTGTAATTCTTCACTGGGAATGTTCTGAATGCCCATTGCTTTGTTCTTGGATAATACTTTCGATGCTGCTTCAACATTTTTCATCAACAATGGTTCCTGATTGTAAGGTACAGCTTGAATCGGCTGTTGATCCAATTGATCTTTATGGTATAATGACATGATGTATTCTTCCCACCTTTTCTCAATTTTTTTTCAGCATCATTCATCATGGATTCTTTAGCATCTTTTAGACTTCCATTTTGAGGCTGGAATTTTCTCTTTAACTCTCGTAGCTTTAGGAAAGCTGATCTTATTCTTCCTCTGATAGTTTCTAATTCTATTTCCTTGCATGTGTCCTTGTAGTACTTCTCTTAGTCAGGGAGCTTAACGGAGATTTTAAACTTGCAACAAGTTGAGACAATCTCACTTTCTCCTCTGGCTTCTCTGTGTTTCTTCGGTCATCCATTTTGGCTGTTTTTGCTTTTTCACCTTTTGCAGAGAGTTTTTTTTTTCACTTTCTATGAGCACAACTTTCTTGATGTCATCCCGTAACTGTTCTGGTGCTCTGTCATTTGTATCCAAACTGGTAAGTCAATTTCACAGGCAGTCTTTAAATTGAGGTGGTATATTTTTGAGGCCATATTTTCAGGATATCCACAATAAATATGCATGAGACAGATTTACATGAACTGCCTCCATTGTATGCAGATTGATACTGTGCATATTTTTGTAGGTATCTTGAAAGCACACTGGTTGGGTGTGTCACAAGGACTTGGTTGAGAGCCACTGCTTTCGAATGATGGGTGTTGTCATGTTTGGTGCCCCCTTTTCTGTTCAGACCTGTTTAGAGGGTCTAGATAGAATATTGACATTTTTTTGTCTCCACATTTTAAATGTACTTTTATATTTTATTCTTTTGGGGCATGTTTACTAAACCTCACTAATAATAGTCATCTTAGTGGGTCTCTAGTCCCGGAAATGAGCACAGGAGGTATTGCCAACCCACATTAACTGTAGCCCGACAAGTGCCCATGCAGTTAATGTGGTGGGAAGTACTTCACCCGCTAAACCTACAACCGCACTTCAAGCGGGTGCACTTACCACCCCTCTTTGAGGTAGCAGTAGGTGCACCTGGGCTACAGTAACTGCAACATTGATGATTAGGGCGTGCTAATGATGCCCGTGCTAATCGCAATGTGCAATCTCCGTCCTTAACCCACCCAGTCCCTTGCGTGCTAAGCGGTTAGTGTGGGATTTTTAACGCCCAGTAGTGGTTACTGCAGTTCCAAGCTAACCATTTACCGCGTGCTAAAGTTTTTAGCGCCCTTAATAAACATGCCCCTTTATTTTAAACTACTTCTTTTTATAAGATTGTTCTTAAACCTGTTGTGACACGCTTGAGTGTCTGGGTGATCTAATGTGAAAAATAATTGAATAAAAAAATAAAGACTAACAAGAGCAGCCCTGCTTAACTGAAAGCCATGTGTGATGAGAGCCGCGAGGAGAGCAGAGCGTACTTACTGTACACCCTGCCACATTCACTAATATAGCACATCCTGCATGAACCATTGCATTGAGTAATGGCGCTGGGTGTTCACGTTTGCTGGTCCGCTTTCTTTGCGCATTTCCAGATAGACAGCACCTCAGAGTGGCATATCCGAGAAGTCTTGGGATCATCCAGAGATAGCTGGAAAACCTCCAGGATTCCATGTGCTGTTCCCGATGGAAAAATCACCCACAGCAGCAGCAGGCTTAAATCCCTATGGTGATAAAAGCAAACGTGCACGGGTAGCCTGCCTTCCTTATTGCAGCAAGCCCCACACATTAAACTTACCCACAGAGTTATTTCTCAGAGAACATAGCAAGGAAAGTTGATAGTTATTAGTTTGGGTGCAGAGGACATGTTGATGGTTATTACTCTGCATATAGAATAAATAACAAGTAGCAGCCTCTGTATTTTATTCCTAGAAGAAGAAATTGTTTTTGGATAAGTTTTAAAAGGCAAAGGTCCTTTGTAAAACCAACAATATTTTACAAATCTACAACTTCTCGGAAACAAATTTTAAAATTCTAATACAAAATCAGACCTCTCCACCTCCCATTAGACGAAATTTGGATAGATATCCCACTCAGGCTTTTACCTTGGTCCTTAGAGGGGCATGCACTCAGGAACCAAAAAATCTCTTGTAGCTACCCCAAACTGTATGTTCGATAAGTGGGATTGGAGCTGGCAAGACCTCTGAGCTGCCGTGGACCTAGAGAAACAGAAAAGGTGAATGAGGTGAGTGGTTAGGACCCAGTGGAATTCTCTCTGTGAATAGCAGCCCTTTCTAAAAGCTGGTCAGAGATCACCATATGTGACAGGCTGTGCCACATACAGCAGTGAGCGAAACGGAACAATTTCTGCAGCTTCCCAGGAACAAGCATGAAGGCGAGACAGACACGCAGAGGCAGGAAAGAACGAGGCGGGGGCAATTTGCAGGACTGACTATGTAAAATCAACAGGATGAGCAGAAACCGGACTCTCTATATAGTGCTGTTCAGCGTTTCTCTTTTCACAGATACCTAAAAACTGCAGCATCCCACAAGCAACACAGGCTCCTGACAGTGCAAGAGAGAGACAGGGACAGGGACGCCACTTTTATCAGCTGTAGCGTGCAGGGCTTAGGACTCTGGCACTCACTGCTGGAGGAGACCCCAGGCCGATGAAGAGGGTGCAGCCCACCTGCTGGAGCCGGGCTAGAGGAGCAGCAATGCTGAGCTGAGAGAGAGGAATCGGGAGAGCTGTAGCAAGCTGACCTCAGGTAAGGAGTCCTCCTCCTCTAGAAGACCCTCTGGGTACTGGTAATCTGAGCATCCTTTAGGAGATGAGAGCAAAGCACAATAGGCAAGCCGGCATTTCCACTTACGGCTACTTCTAAAATACTCCAAATATAACATCTGAAAAAGAAAAAGAAAGGCAGCTCTATATTACAGAACCGTTTTAAAATACCGTATGACCTGAGAGAACAAAGGAGGAAAAAATCTGTTATCGTTACAAGTCCGTCAAATGGAAGAAAGGTCCAAATCCCAAAGAGATAACCAGGGAAGAAGAAATTAGGACCCACAATTACTTACCTGTGAGGAAAATTTCCTTATGTAACTCGATGCCCATTTTCCATTGAAAAATCAAGGCAACCTTGCCAGGCGGTCCTCCCAGAAGTTCAACAAATATAAAGCACATTTGGAAGAAAACTTAAAATATAGAAAGTCTGTGCCAGTCAGGATAACTTGCTGGAGCAGACCCAGAAATGGTTAATGTGCCCCATTTTCAAAGGCAGTTGCACGGGTAAACTACCCTAGTTACCCGTGTAAAAGCCTTAACAGGGATTTTTCAAAGGCACCTACATGGGTAATGCCTTCAAAAATTCCATGGTTTGTCCCTTACGCGCCCTGGCGCTATGCAATTAGCATTGGGGTGTGTCAGGGGCGGGGCGGTGTGGAGGTGGGCCATGGCACTACCCCTGTGGCACTGATTTTTGATGCTACATGATTAGCGCTCTGCGCTTTAAAGATAGGCAAGGGAAATCATCAGGTAGCTTCTGTGGCCTCCTAGCTGTGCAGTGATTCCTTGATTTTCGATGCCGGGGCCACATACGACCCCAGCATGAAAAATCTGGGATAGGTGAGAGAGGGGTGGGCTATGCACCAACGTGGCGCATAGCACCGCCCAGATCAAAATCGGGCCCCATGTATCTTCTGTGTAACTTTCAGTAGGTCAGAGAATACTCCAATCCTTAAGCCATAAAAAGTAACCTTTGTTTCTAAAAGGTGAAGCCTAAAGAGTTCAGTCCCCATCTGATTCAAAAGCAAATGCCACGAACCGGCTAGATATCAGTATATTCTCCCCTAAGTGCCAGAAAAAAGATCCATGTTGTTAACCAAAGTTAAACTATTCCACATCCCCCATCTTCCTTCACTTCATGCTCATAAGGGGACAAAAAACGGGCTTTGGCAACAGACGGGATGTGATTTTATAAGGAGCCGTGTAAAGTTATTTGCCATCAATGCATGTAAATCACAGAATATTAGTGACTTATGCCGATGGATGGACCTTTACAGGTGATAGAAGTCTATAAATTAATGAACGGAGTGGAACGGGTAAACGTAGATCGATTGTTTACCTTATCAGAATATAGAAAGACTAGGGGACATGCAATGAAGCTACAGGGTAAACTATTTAAGACTAATAAAAGAAAATATTTTTTCACTCAACGTGTAATCAAACTCTGGAATTTGTTACCGGAGGATGTAGTAAAGGCTGTTAGTGTAGCTGGGTTTAAAAAAGGTTTGGACAAGTTCCTGGAGGAAAGGTCCATAAACCATTATTAAGAAGGGACCCAGGATATCAATGCTTGAACCAATACAAGCATTGTGGAACCTGTGCCCCTTGGGGAAACTGCTAGGTACGTATGACCTAGACTGGCCACTGTTGGAAACAGGATACTGGGCTTGATGGACCTTGGTCTGACCCAGTATGGCATATCTTATGTTCTTATGTTCTTATGAGCTTTAGCTGGTCGCTATTCTATAAGTACATGCATCAGATTGATGGTACATGCTTTCACTGTGGACATGCACAAGTCTGGAGCATAAATCTACGCATGTAAGATATAAACTGCTATAACTGACTGTACATGTGTTCCTTAAACACTGAGGTGCGAGTATTTACGCCAGCCTAGGATTGCTATAACTGATCATGCCTAGATTTGCTGCATATATCTTAACACTAATGCCTCCATTTTATAAAATTAAGGGCATGCGGACAACTAGTCAACTAGTTGTGACTTTATAAAATTACCCTCACGGTGTGGATTTGGGTGGGATTTTCAGCATTTTAGCAAAATATTTCTGTCCTCCAAGAGAAGACTTTTTTTCTTATGTTAGGTTTTCCAAAATTTCCAATTTATTTCTAAGGACATTGACTTTAATAAGAATCAAATCTGCTTGCTGTAGGGCCAAGACTTTCACCCCTACTCATTAAAAGTGCACTTTTTGGCCTTTATACAAAGTTTGTTTACTGGAGGATCCCCACCAGAAGCATTGAGATAGATATTCCCAAAAGCTCACAGGAAAAGTGAACCCCTTCAGGATAGCAAATGACCCAAACTTGAGCCTTCTTTGCCAAGCCCAGTTCTCCTCCGATCTTACAATGTCGTGGCATCAGCTAGCTGCTCCCAATATCTCCAGATGACACATATCCCCAGATTTATGTTCCATTGCATTCCTCGGATTCATTGCCAGCCCACATTCTCTGAAACACCACCAAATTATTTAGCCATGTCAGAAACACTCTGCAAATAAGGAAAGGGGATTTGAATTTAGCTCATGCCTCAAGGTGAGTTACGTTCAGGTACAGAGGTGTTCTGCTGTCCCTGGAGGGCTACAATCTAAGTTTGTGCCTAAGGCAGTGGAGAGTTAAGTGACTTGCCCAAGGTCACAAGGGGTGGCAGTGAGATTTGAATCCTGGCTTTCCTGCTCCCCGCTGCTATAACCATTAGGCTACTCCTCCACTCTCACAGAGGACGGTGACGTCGGGCGGAAAGCGGCAAATGCCTCTTCCTGTGGCGGCGGGGATAGATAGAAACCTCGGGATTGAATGGGGCATCTCCCAGAGTTTACAACTCCAGGTTCCAAGAGTCTTTGCTCTGTGCAAAGATGGATCCATTGAACCCATAGCTGGAAGCAGAGATTTTCATGTTACTCCATGTGGAAAAAGAAAGGCGACGTGCGGGCGTTCGTGTGCCTCGTCGCAGAGCCCCTGCTGATGTCCTTAGCAGGCCTTAGTCGTCATGGACTGCTTCCATCGCTATTTTTGTAATGAAATCATTAATGAGAACAATAATTAGGCTTGCCAGGCCATCTGGTTTGGCCTCTAATTTCTTGAAATAGATGGTTTATCATTGAACGGACTGAAAAGGAATGAAAGAATAATGTATATCATGTTATAGTCTGTAGGAATAATCAGCACTAGAGAAAGGAAACATGAATTCTGCAGTAAACTAGAGCGTAGGTCCCCAAACTAAAGCCCAAGGGCCAAAATCAGCCCACAGATGCGTTTTCCTCAGCCCAATGCTGCAGTCACATCCCACTGGGTCTGCGCAGTGGCAGCAAGTAAAGAAACCCTACTGCACATGCCCAGAGCCTTCTCTGCATGCTATGCCTCACTGTGGTAAGAAACAGTAAGCAGGGCAGGGGGGAGACATGGCAGAACGCAGGGAAGGCCTGCGGCTCATGCAGTAGTTTCTTTGATGCTGCTGCTAGGAGTCCAGCTAGCAGCAGCAGTGGTGGCAGGACAGAGGGAACTTCTGGATCGGGGAGGGGGAGGGGAGGGAGAGATACTGGACCACTGGGTTGGGAAAGGGGAGACACTTGGCTTTCTCTTCCTCTTTGTTGCTGTCTTCCACTTGCTAAACTTGTCTCCTGCTGACTCCCTCTGGTTTTATTTCTTCACTGTTAACCTCGGTCTCCAGACACAAAGGATTAATATCCTGTCATTGCCTCCAAATCATGTAAATCTCCAGGAAGAAACTCACGAGACACAGCATTAGTTCTATGGCAATATTTAGTTATTTAACATTTCTTATATACCGCCTTTCATGATATCAAGGCGGTTTACATTGAACAAACTGAAATTACATTGAGCAGGGCATTATAACTTGGAGATAACTATTTTACAGGGAACATGGGCAATGGAGGGTTAAGTGGCTTGCCCGAGACCACAAGGAGCGCCTGTGGGACTACTTCCTGCATTCCAGCCTGGCCAAGGGGAATATTCTGGGAGGGGGGTGTCCAGGAGTACTGCTGTGCCCATTTTCTCTGGATCCGAAGCCCTGATTTTAAAAGGGTAAGTTGATAACGGGGAGCCATGAATAGGCACCTACATAGACGCTGGTTTATAAAGATAAGCAGATGCCCACTTGTCTACAAAAGTATCAGCCTATGCAGCCACGAACGCACCTTGAATGTAGGCGCAATCACTTATACCTGCTAGCAAGAAAATATAAATGTTGGTATGTATGTTATTCATGTAAGTGTTTATGATAAGGTATTTTATAATGCACGCGTGTATGTGTGAACTTCATCTGTGCTCCGTCCAGATGGCACCCTCGCTCACCTTCATGCCAAACTGGTCAGTTTTTAAGAAGAGGCAATGTATATGCGTCTGGGGCCACATGTGCATGGGATGACTTTATTCATTTACCTCCTTAGAGCTAAAAATGCAGTTCTGTTGTGGTTCAGGATTAAAGGTAGAACTACATGGTCCTGACTCCTCAATAAAACCCATTAAATAGGAATGGAAATAAAATCTCCACAATAAAACAATGAGACAGTGTGAGATAATTAGCTAACCCAGTTTCTTCAAGATTAAATCCTGGCTGATACTCTTATCGGTCAGACTGAGGCCAGATGTAATAAGCATTTTTCTCATAGACATAAAATGGGAAAATCCCTTTAGAGGGACATCTGGCTCGGGCCCTAGCGGCTGGTTATTAACTTCTTATCTTTGTTTCCTCATGTCTTGCCAGTTCTCTCATTTATACGGAGGAGAAAGTTTAATTATAGTTTGCTTAATATCTTTATTTCTTTTTTTATGTCAAAACATTTCATATTATTGAAAAAAGGCACAAATATCCATCCAGTGCATCCACAAGACGAAGGATCAAAACTGAACGTTACAGTACAGACAGCTGCATAAAGATAAGCATATCACAAAGACAACATCAACACATATGGTACAATATAAACATCAAGCAAAACAGATGGAAAATAACTCTTATCAACCCCAAAATGCCCAAGCTCTCCCACCCCAACTCCCAAGAAAATCCCAAATTCCAAAATGTCTAGTTTCTGCCCTGTTCTCCTATACCCACATTCCCCATGCTTCTAGGGGGTGGGGGACACAGAAAAGCTGCCTACACAAGCCCCTTCCTGGCAAAACAGTGAATATCCTGCACCAGCTAGGGATGTGCATGGACAAAGAAATTTTAGGTCATTTGGCCTTTTTTTCCATAGTTTTGGGTGGGGGTTTTTTTTTGTTCTTTTCACATATTTTGTTTTAATAACTTTAAGTGCATTGAAACTTTTTGTGCATGTGTAAATAGATTGTAGGTATGTTAACTCCAAGATTAACATGATTTTAATAGTGTTTGCATGCACTAAAAGCTTAAAGATGCCCAAATGAACCAAATGCATGCTAATAAATGCACATACCTAGGGCCCGCGTCATCACCTGCATCACGAGCTGGTCAGTAAGACCCTCCCAGTTATTCCATCACACTCACTTTTCCAATATGCTCCCCTACGTTGGATTTCCAGTGGGCTCCAGATTTTCAGGACAGGAAATGCAGTTCTGGTTTTACTCAAAGTCTGCTTCCTATTGTCAAGGTAAACAATAGAGACCTCAAAGCTATAGGTTCAGGCAGGCCCTGGGATAAAACCAGGAATGGATCAACCTGTCCTGGAAAAGAGGAGTTTGTTGTAAACTTATTGGCATATTGCTATTGTTTTGATCTCATAAGGGATCTTTGTTAGGGGCAGGAGTCTTAAACACTGGTTCTTGAAGGCAGTAAATAGGGCTGTTTTTCAAGATATCCACAGTGAAGATTCATGTGATTGGTTTGCAGACTGGAACCCTCCATGACTGGAGTTGGAACCTTTCCTGCGGAGATGTAATTTGCCCATTAAAAGAAGACTGAGACCTAATTTGGTCAGAAGATATAAAGAAAACTGGTTAGAACTATTCTTATTTCAGCAGCAATACAAGAGAGGGAGATGTTTCCTGGCAAATAGGGTCCAGCGAGAGGACACTGGTAGGGTAAGTAGGCACAGGGCCTTTGGCCTGACAGAGGTTTATCGACCCCCTTCATTCTATCATACTGAGCTTGATAAACGGATTTAAGACATAGTCAGGTACACTACCATAAACCAAGAAAGATAATTTATAAAATTTCATATTCCCCGCAACCAGCATTTCAGGTCAATTATTAAAAGTTTCATGTCACTGCTGAAAGTTCTTTCATGGAATTGAATAAAGTAATAGTCTTGATAGTCCACTTAGATATAACCAGCCTGATATTCAAAAGGAGTTCTGGGGTGGAGCGGAGGCGGGGACCGTCACTAACCGTCTAGCACTGATATTGGAAGCTGCGCGGTTAGCGCTTGGCAGCTTCCAGGCAGCGTGGCCAGATCCAGATATTCACTTCCATTGCCGCAGAAGTGAATATCCGGGGTTTGAGGGTTGGCAGACTGGGCTAAACGTCTATGATGCTTAGCCCTGCCCAGTTGAATATCTGGACCATAGAATAAAGGTCAACAAACAAGACCTTTTAACTGGATTAACGTAAAAATTTGTGACTAGCTGTCGAGAATTCTGCTTCCTTCATTTCATTTCCTGTAAAACAGCAAATGCATGCCTCTATTGTGAACTCAAGCTATCACTAAGTGACTTCAGTGCTCAGTAAGAATACAATAAAGCAATCCTAACATGCTATAGAAAGAAAAAACATAATTATAAAGTCATTCCCATGCATATGAGGTCACATATGCGCATAAATGGCCTCTTATTAAAGACAAACCAGCATGGCATGAAGTATAGGCGTAGCCGAGGGTGCACTCACACATACATGCACAGATGATCAAACACATTTTATTGGTGCTTAGCTCACTCCTTTCCAGTAGTAGTTGAAGGTGAGTTACATTTGGGTATTTCACTGTCCTTGAAGGATTTACAATCTAAGTTTGTACCCGAGGCAATGGAGATTTAAGTAACTTGCTCAAGGTCACAAGCATCAGTGGGATTTGAGCTGTGGTCTTTCTGGTTTACCAGGCTGTTGCCCTTATCACTAGCCTTCTATCCACTACAGCACAACAGCACAACAGTTGTAAGTATAATTAAACCCAATTCAAATAAGCAGCTGAATCCATAAAGCCCAAATAGCTGCTTAATCAATATTCCTGTGTCATCCTAAACTAATTTTCCCATCGGTTTAAATAAAGACGTTTTCACGGACTGTCAGAGTAACATCTAATCAGGTCAGGATTTGTCCTACTTGGGGTGGGGACGGCAGTCTGCACCATATGAATACAACTGTAACTCTCCTTATCCTGAGGCAGCCGACACATAAACCAACTTTAACTATGGTTGGAGTCATGCCCAACTGAATGCATTTTCTTAAAGTAATTGGGAAGAGAATGCAGTCCAATCTAAATATTAATGAAACAAAAAAGAATGGGATGTTTTAGGGCAGGTCTAGAGTAACCTGCAAGCCCAGAGGGGTGAGGAGTTACTAAAACTACTAGTACTACTACTGAGCATTTGTATAGTGCTACAGCTCATACGCAGCGCTGCACAGACATGTAAGAGACAATCCCTGCTCATCAGAGTTTACAATCTAGTCAAGACAGACAACACAGTAGGTGTAGACAGGAATAAAACAAGGGGGAATGGTAAAAAAAAACACAAAGGAGATCAGGTGAGTCAAGATCCAAAAGCAGCAGCGATGAGGTGAGATTTTAGCCCAGATTTGAAAAGGGTCAGAGAAGGCGCCTGGCCTACAGACACAGGTAGTTTGTTCCAGGCATAAGAAGTAGCAAGGTGGAAGGAGTGAAGTCTGGAGTTAGCAGTAGAAGAAGAGGGCACAGATAGAAGCAATTTATTTATTTGAACGTTTTTTTTATACTGCTCCTTCCAGCGATCAGGGGCGGTTTACATGGAACTACAACACAGTGGTACATGGAATATATTTAACCAATACACATTTCAACTGGCAGTGAGACATCCAAGCAGCAATTTCAGAAAGGCAGGCAGAGATCCGGGTCTGGATTGCGGGAGAGATTCCAGGTGTAGAGAGATAGATCTGGGAGTCATCAGCATAAAGATGGTACTGAAAGCCATGGAACAAGCGACTGGGTATAGAGAGAGAAAAGGCATGGACCCAAGACAGATCCTTGGGGGATAATCAGAAGTAGGGCAAAATTTCATAGAGTCCAAGAAGAGGCGTCATAAGAACATCAGACATGCCATACTGGGTCAGACCAAGGTCCATCAAGCTCAGTATCCAGTTTCCAACAGTGATCAATCTAGGTCATATGTACCTAGCAGTTTCCCCAAAAGACACAGGTTCCACAATGCTTGTATTGGGTCAAGCAGTGATATCCCGGGTCCCTTTTAATAATGGTTTATGGACGTTTCCTCTAGGAACTTGATCAAACCTTTTTTAAACCCAGCTACACTAACAGCTTTTACTAGATCCTCCGGTAACAAATTCCAGTGTAATTACACATTGAGTGAAAAAATATTTTCTCTTATTAGTTTTAAATAGGTTACCCTGTATCTTCATTGCATGTCCTCTAGTCTTTCTATATTCTGATGATGTAAACAATCGATCAACGTTTACCGTTCCACTCCATTCATTAATTTATAGAACTCTATCATATCTCCCCTTAGCCGTCTCTTTTCCAGGTTGAAGAGCCCTAACCTTTTCAGCTTCTCTTCATAGGGGTATCCTTCCATCCCCTTTACCATTTTGATGACTCTTCTCTGTACCTTTTCTAATAACGCTATATCCTTTTTAAGATATGGCGACCAGAATTACACAAAATATTCAAGGTGTGGTTGTACCATGGAACGATACAGAGGCATTATGATATCCTTTTTTTATTTTCCATTCCTTTCCTTATGATACCTAGCATTTCATTTGCTCTCTTAGCCACCGCTGCACACTAGATGGAGGGTTTTAACAAGTTATCCACGATGACGCCTAAATCTTTTTCCAGGGTGGCGGTTCCTAATGTGGAACCTTGCATCGTGTAACCATAGTTTGGGTTGTTCTTTCCTAGGTGCATAACTTTGCACTTGTCCACCTTAAATTTTATTCTGCCATTTGGATGCCCAGTCTTCCAATTTATCAAGATCCTCTTGCAATTTTCCACAATCCTCATGGGTTTTAACAACTTTGAATAGTTTTGTGTCATCTGCAAGGTCCATAAATCATTATTAAAAGGGACCCAGGACATCACTGCTTGACCCATTACAAGCATTGAGGAACCTGTGTCTTTTGGGGAGACTGCTAGGTACTTATGACCTAGATTGGCCACTGTTGGAAACAGGATACTGGGCTTGATGGACCTTGGTCTGACCCAGTACGGCATATCTTAGGATAACCTCACTCATTATTCCCATTTCCAGATCATTTATGAACATGTTAAAAAGCAGCAGACCCAGCACAGATCCCCGGGGTACTCCACTATTTACCTTTCTCCATTGGGAAAATTGACCATTTAGCCCTACCTTCTACTTTCTACTTTTAACCAGTTCCTGATCCACAATAGTACACTGCCTCCTATCCCATGACTTTTTAATTTGGCCAAAAGTATCTGATGAGGGACCTTGTCAAAGGCTTTCTGAAAGTCTAGATACTCTATATCAACTGACTCACCTTTGTCTATCTGTTTATTCACACCTTCAAAAAAACATAACAGATTAGTAAGACAAGATCTTCCTTGTCTAAAGCCATGTTGGCTGTCTCCCATTAAACCATGACTATCTACATGTACAGTCATTTTGTTCTTTATGTTGGTTTCTACCATTTTTCCCATTGCTGACGTCAGGCTTACCATTCTGTAGTTTCCTGGATTACCCCTGGTACCCTTTTTAAAAATTGGTGTTACATTTCCATCTTCCATTCTTCAGGTATTACAGATGATTTTAATGATAGTTCACAGATTACTAATAGCAGTTCTCCAATCTCATATTTCAGTTCTTTCAAAACCCTTGGATGTATACCATCCGGTCCAGGTGATTTGCTACTCTTCAGTTTATCAAATAGTTGTAATGCATCTTCCCGGGGTATCAATATTTCTTTCAATTCTTCCACAGTATCACCTTTAAATACCACTTCGGTCATGGGTAATATCCCTCCATCTTCCTCAGTAAAGACAGAAGCAAAGAATTCATTCAGTCTCTCCACTATGGCCTTGTCCCCTCTTACCCCTTACCTTTTACCCCTCTATCATCTAATTGTCCAGCTGAATCTCTCTTATTACACGTTTTTGCTTCCACATCAAGCTTCTTCTCAAATTCTCTTTGCCTGCCTTATCAATACCTTGCATCTAACTTGCCAGTGCTTGTGCTGTTTCCAGTTTTCATCATTTGGCTCTTTTTTCCATTTCCTGAAAAATGCTTTTTTTGGCAACAACAGCCTCTTTGACCTCACCTTTAACCCATGCTGGCAGTTTTTTGGACTTCCTTCCACTTTTCTTAAAACGTGGAATACAGCTGGTCTGTGCTTTCAAGATAGTATTTTTAAACAACACCCAAGCTTGATGTAAGTCTTTAACCTTTGCAACTGCTCCTTTTAGTTTTTTCTTAACTATTTTTTTCTCATTTTATCAAAGTCTCCCTTTTGAAAGTTAAAAGGTAGTGTTGTGCATTTCCTTACCATCCCTCCTCCATTAATTAAATCAGATGCGATCATGCTATGATCGCTACTGCCAAATGGCCCCAACACCCTTATCTCTTGCACCAGATCTTGTGTTCCACTAAGGACTAGGTCTAAAATGGCTTCCCCTCTGGTTGATTCATGAACCAGCTGCTCCAAGTAGCAGTCATTTATTTCATCTAGAAACTTTATCTCCCTAGCATGTCCTGCTATGGCATTGACCCAGACAATACCGGGGTAATTTAAATCACCCATTATTATTACCGCGCTGTAACTTTTGTTAACTTCCCTGAATTCTTTGAGCATTTCATCATCCATTTGTTCATTCTGGCCAGGCGGTCGATGGTACACCCCCCATTCCATCACCTTCCCCTTTTTACATGGAATTTCAATCCATAGAGATTTTACAGCAAATTTTGTTTCCTGCAAAACTTTAATCCTTTCTGACTCAATGCCCTCTCTAACATAGAGCGCAACCCCTCCACCAATTTGATCAGCTCTATCATTACGATATAGTTTGTACCCAGGTATCACAGTGTCCCACTTGTTGTCCTCCTTCCATCATGTCTCTGAGATACCAATCATATCTAAACTCTCATTTAGTGCTATATATTCTAAGTCTCACATCTTATTTTTTAGACTTCTAGCATTTGCATACAAGCATTTTAGAGACTGTATTTTATTCATATTAATCTGGCTATCCATAGGCAGGGGTAATTTGGAATCTTTAAGCTGTCTGTTCCGTACTCAAGGGCATTTGGGCTAGTTTTGTCTTTATTGGAACCTCTCTGCTGATATGCCCTAACTTCATTTTTTTGGTAGTATCCTTCAAGGATACGTTGGTCCAAACCATGCGCTCCTGGGCAACTGTTGGCTCTTCCCTATTATCTAGTTTAAAAACTGTTCTATCTCCTTTATAAAGGTTAATGCCAGCAGCCAGGATCCATCCCTTCAGAAGAGCCCCTCCTTTCCTGGAGTCTGCAGAGCAGGAATGACGTTCCCCTTCCCACTGGAATGTGATGTTCTCCTGATGATGTCACTTATGGCTGCTTCAGGACCTGACTCACCTTTATGGGATCCTTCTGTAGGCTGTGCCTTTCTCATCTTTAGAGGCTGCTCAGGGCTTAGTCTACACTGACCTGCTGAAAGGAGCACAGTTCTCAACAGCTAGTTATAAATGTATGACTTTATTCCAATAAATAGGTCTCCTCTGCCTTCCTATTTAGCCTTTATTTCATAGAATTAAAATGGTGGTGGCTGGATAATTATTGCTAATTAATTTACCTTTGTGTCTCATTTTCTGCATGATTATGGCATCTATGTACTGATGGACAGTGTAACAAAATAATGTCCAAGGTACAGAAATAATGAGATGCAAAACCACATTAAAGAGTGCACAGTCCTTTGACCATGCATTCTGCATCTGAAAGGTTGTGGTAGTATTCTCCTGTGCTTACTGATCCAAAGTGAACAGATCAGTTAGCCCAGGAAAATACTTCCGACCGCAGGACATCATCCCCAGAGCGAAATCCTACTCCTCCCCTCCCAGAAGATACCGCTTTCACTGAAAGCTGCTCCTCTCACCTGGGAAGATCTCTAACCCATCTCATTTGGACCCACTACGTGCAGTTCAAGGTGTAAGGTAGAAGATGGCCATTTCAGATTTGACCACAAGATGATAGGATGGAGGTAAACAGCTTTCCTCCTCCTGTTACCATGATGGCATGAGAGGGTCTTCTGAGTTAGTCTAGATGGAGAGGACTCTTCCAAGAGGAGGCCTTCAGTGAGGGGGTAAGGCTAACAGATGTTGCCGATTTTCTGGGATATCCTTGATTTTAGAACTGTGTTCCCGATTCCTACCTGTTTGGCAGCCTCCTTCTGTATCCTTAATTCCAGCAATGGGGACAGAAAGGGTAAAAAAAATATTTTTGATTTAGTGATCTGAATATGTCAGTTTTTAGAATTTACATCCATTATCTTCATACTTTGCACAGTATGGGGAAATGCATCACTGTTTCTATTTCTGTCGATTTGTCTGCTTGGGAGTGATGTTGTCATAAGATAGAAGGGGGGAGGGGGGAAGGGAAGGGTAATGACTCCTCTTCACTCCTCCATGCCTTGTTGCTCCAATCTGGAATTAAGGTGCATGTTCCCATCTACCCCCCTCCCCCCCACCCCCACACACACTTTGGATATATATCCTAGATTGTCTGCACAAAATCTGGTAACCTTAGTGAGGGAGGATCCAAGAGGATGGGGAGTTCAATTTGGAGGCTTTCCAGGTGGAGATGTTTGTGTTTGAGGAGATTTTCATTCTGGATATGGGTTTACAGTTTAGCAGGCTCCAGGTAGGTGGGAGCTTGGGCCCTGGTTTGGAACTCACTTCATGATGGAGCATTAATAGCATCTCAGGCAGTAGATTGATTTGTTTGATTGGGTGACCAGGGAGTTGGACCGAGGGAGAGCCCTAGATGTGGTGTACTTAGATTTCAGTAAAGCCTTTGATATCGTTCTGCACAGGCGACATATAAACAAATTGAGCACCCTAGAGATGGACCCTAAGGTGACTGACAGGGTGAGAAATTGGTTAAGTGGGAGTCAACAAAGGGTACAGGTAAATGGAGCTCACTCTGAGGAGAAGGATGTAACCAGTGGTGGTGTTGCAGGGATCTGTCCTTGGTCAGATTCATTTTGGAATAGGGGAGAGCCAACAGTCGCCCAAGAGCGCATGGTTCGGAACAATGTAACCTTGAAGGATACTACCAAAAAAATTAAGTTAGGGCACATCAGCAGAGAGGTTCCAATAAAGATAAAGGTAGCCCAAATGCCCTTGAGTACAGAGCAAGCAGAGCTTAAAGATTCCAAATTACCTCTGCCTACTGATAACCAGATAAATATGAATAAAATACAGTCTCTAAAATGCTTGTATGAAAATGCTAGAAGTCTAAAAAAATAAGATGGGAGAGTTAAAATATATAGCACTAAATGAGAAGTTAGATATGATTGATATCTCAGAGACATGGTGGAAGGAAGATAACCAGTGGGACACTGTGATACCTGGGTATAAACTATATCATAATGACAGAGCTGATCAAATAGAGCGCAACCTCTCCACCAATTTAGAGAGGGCATTGAGTCACAAAAAATTAATGTTTTGCAGGAAACTAAATTCACTGTAGAATCTCTATGGATTGAAATTCCATGTAAAAAGGGGAAGACGATGGCAGTAGGGTTGTACTATAGACCGCCTGGTGACAATGAACAAACGGATGATGAAATGCTCAAAGAAATCAGGGAAGCTAACAAAAGTTACAGAACAGTAATAATGATGATTTCAATTACCCTGGTACTGACTGGGTCAGTGTCACGGCAGGACATGCTAGGGAGATAAAGTTTCTAGATGAAATAAATGACTGCTTCTTGGAGCAGCTGGTTCATGAACCGACCAGAGGGGAAGCCATTTTGGACTTGGTCCTTAGTGGAACACCAGATCTGGTGCAAGAGATAAGGGTGTTGGGGCCACTTGGCAATAGTGATCATAGCATGATCGCGTTTGATTTAATTAATGGAGGAGGGATGGTAAGGAAATCCGCAGTACTACCTTTTAACTTTCAAAAGGGAAACTATAATAAAATGAGGTAAATAGTTGAGAAAAAACTAAAAGGAGTAGTCTTACATCAAGCTTGGGTGTTGTTGAAAAATATTATCTTGGCAGCCCAGACCAGCTGTATTCCACGCTTCAAGAAAAGTGGAAGGAAGTCCAAAAAACTGCCAGCATGGTTTAAAGGTGAGGTCAGAGAAGCTGTTGCCAAAAAAGCATCTTTCAGGAAATGGAAAAAAGAGCCAAATGACAAAAACGGGAAACAACACAAGCACTGGCAAGTTAAATGCAAGGCATTGATAAGGCAGGCAAATTGAGAATTTGAGAAAAAACTTGCTGTGGAAGTAAAAATGCGTAATAAAGACTTTTTCAAGTACATTCATAGCAAAAAACCTGTGAGAGTCAGTTGGACCATTAGATGATAGAGGGGTAAAAGGGGGCACTAAGAGGGAACACGGCTATAGTAGAGAGACTGAATGAATTCTTTGCTTCGGTATTTACTGAGGAAGATGAAGGGATATTACCCATGACTGAAGTGGTATTTAAAGGTGATACTGTGGAAGAATTGAAAGAAATATCGATACACCGGGAAGATGTATTACAGCTATTTGATAAACTGAAGAGTAGCAAATCACTTGGACCGGATGGTATACATCCAGGGGTGTTGAAAGAACTGAAATATGAGATTTATTTATTTATTTATTTAGCAAGCATTTGTAGCCCGCTCCTTCCAGCGATCAGAAGCGGGTAGGATTACTATTGTGAAACTGCCGAATCAAGGCAGGTACAAATTTTGTTTACATACAGATTGTCAGAAAAGCACATCATACAGAGTTAACACTTCTTAGCTATGGGGGAGTTCATTTACATATATACATAAATACATATATACAGGATAATCTTCTTGGACTGTCGAATCAAGGCAGGTACAAATTTTGCTTACATACAGATTGTCAGAAAAGCACATCATACAGAGTTAACACTTCTTAGCTATGGGGGAGTTCATTTACAGATATACATAAATACATATATACAGGATAATCTTCTTGGACACAGTGGTCAGGGGCTGCTCCATCTGTGGGTTTAGTTCAGGTTGAAATGTGATTGGAAAATGTGCGTTTTGAGTTTCTTTCTGAAGTCTAGAAGGTCATTGCTAGCTCGTAGTTCTGGTGGGAGTTGGTTCCACAGTGTTGGCGCCACATATGAGAAAGCCCTGTGGCTGGTGTTAGTTTTGGCAGATCTTATATCTGTTGGAGTGTGAAGGATGTTGGAATTGTGGGTTCTTCTGTTTCGGGTAGGAGGTTGCAGACCTGCTATTAGTAATCTGTGAGCTGTCATTAAAATCATCTGTAATACCTGAAGATTGGAGGATGGCCAATATAAAGCCAATTTTTAAAAAGGGTTCCAGGGGTTATCTGGGAAACTACAGACCGGTGAGCCTGACGTCAGTACTGGGAAAATGGTAGAAACCATCATAAAGAACAAAATTACTGAACATGTAGATAGTCATGGCTTAATGGGAGACAGCCAAAATGACTTTAGACAAGGAAGATCTTGTCTTACTTATCTGTTATGTTTTTTTGAAGGTGTGAATAAACAGGTAGACAAAGGTGAGTTGATTGATATATAGTGTATCTGGACTTTCAGAAAGCCTTTGACAAGGTCCCTCATCAGAGACTTTTGACAAAACTAAAAAGTCATGGGATAGGAGGCAGTGTACTATTGTGGATCAGGAACTGGTTAAAAGATAGAAAGCAGAGTGTAGGGCTAAATGGCCAATTTTCCCAATGGAAAAAGATGAATAGTGGAGTACCCCAGTGATCTGTGCTGGGTCTGCTGCTTTTTGACATATTCATAAATGACCTGGAAAAGGGAATAGCGAATGAGGTTATCAAATTTGCAGATGACACAAAACTATTTAAAGTTGTTAAAACCCAAGAGGATTGTGGAAAATTGCAGGAGGATCTTGATAAATTGGAAGACTGGGCATCCAAATGGCAGATGAAATTTAATGTGGACAAGTGCAAAGTTATGCACCTAGGAAAAAACAACCCAAACTATGGTTACACTATGCAAGGTTCCACATTTGGAAACCACCACCCAGGAAAAAGATTTAGGCATCATCGTGGATAACATGTTAAAACCCTCCGCCCAGTGTGCAGTGCCGGCCAAGAGAGCAAATAGAATGCTAGGTATCATAAGGAAAGGAATGGAAAATAAAACAAAAGATATTATAATGTCTCTGTATCCTTCTATGGTGCGACCGCACCTTGAATATTGTGTGCAATTCTGGTCGCCGTATATTAAAAAGGATATAGCGATATTAGAAAAGGTACAGAGAAGAGCCACCAAAATGTTAAAGGGGATGGAAGGATACTCCTATGAAGAGAGGCTAAAAAGGTTAGGGCTCTTCAGCCTGGAAAAGAGATGGCTGAAGGGGAGATATGATAGAGGTCTATAAATTAATGAATGGAATGGAACGGGTAAATGTAGATCGATTGTTTACGTCTTCAGAATATAGAAAGACTAGGGGACATGCAATGAAGCTACAGGGTAACCTATTTAAGACTAATAAGAGAAAATATTTTTTCACTCAATGTGTAATCAAACTCTGGAATTTGTTACCGGAGGATGTATTAAAAGCTGTTAGTGTAGCTGGGTTTAAAAAAGGTTTGGACAAGTTCCTGGAGGAAAGGTCCATAGACCATTATTAAAAGGGACCCAGGATATCACTGCTTGACCCAGTACAAGCATTGAGGAGCCCTGTGTCCTTTGGGGAGACTGTTAGGTACTGTGATAAGGAAGCTTATCATAGCTCAGGAAGGAGCTATAGAAAAGGTGAAGTGACTCTGAACAAGCAACCTGTCAGTTCTGGTAGAAATAAGAAAACAGAATTTTCCCATAAAAGACTACCAGTCCCAGAATGCACCAGGTTTCCAACAGCCATTAGCGGAGCTGAAGTGGGGAAACGTGTGTTCAATCAGGAGGGCTATGAGGTAATCCCTAAGCACTCATCTCAAAGGGCAGGGCCTGATTCAGCACAGCTGCGCTGTGTTAGGGAGGAGCACTCATCTAAGCAGAATAAGAGTAGAGTTTATTCTACAGATGACCATCTTCATGATCTTCATGATCACCTTGGATATCCAGAGAAGGATCATCAGTTTCATCTGAAGGATCATCAGAAGCAGAAGCCAAACCGGACGGACAGAGAGGGAAAGAGACCCTCTGGAAGAAAGAGGAGAAAAGCCTTTGAGAGGTCTAGAAGAGTCCAAAGCAGTACGTATACTGGGAGGTATTCCAAGGGCCAGCATACACCATTGGACTGGGGAAAGCCAGAGGAATGGTGCTGCAGAGCTAGGAATCTCCAGACGCTACCTGTGAGGGAGACGGCTGCACGTGGAAGGGACCCTAAGACCTATGCCAGAAGGTATGTGAAGAGAGATCCAGTGTCCAGGGATCTGGATTGGAAGGCTGGACATAAGAACTGGACTACATACTGGCCAGGCTATATAGAGAGGAACTCTAACAGCAATGGAAGCTCAGGTATGAACACTGATCTATGCCCTAGCTATAACCTTGAAAGACAGCAGGGAAACAAGTATTCTCCTGAAAGTGCTCCATTGAGAGATTCATCTGTGCCAATCCATGATATTGAACCCATGCTTGTTGAACAAGGGGGAATAATAGCAGATGAAGATCCTGTTTATATGGACTGTTCTCTATCTAAACTCCGTTGGTAACTTTCTGTTATAAAGTACAGCAACCATCACAAAGAAATACAAATTTGTTCTTTAATCTACTCAGAAAAGCTCCTGAAGCAGGATTTGACCCACACAGTAGAAAGCAAGCCAGCTAAGGGGTTTCAGCTGGATAACTGCTAGCAATTAAGCCTTACCTAATTGCTTGTGAGCTAGGAGAGAATCACTTCTGAATCTATGTGGGAAATAATCAGAAGTTAACCTGAAAAGAACAGTTTGTTTCTTGCTTTGTGGCTTTTCATTTGTTGTTTTCCTGATTTTGCCTTTGTTTTTCCAAGTTAACACTGAAAGCAAGTTACCTGATTTATGTGCTACCAAGCATATCTGTGTTGGGAGAAATAACCCCATAAATAAATATCTTATTGGCTTTACCCAAGAGCACAACTAAATTATTGTCAGCAGCTGTGTCTGGTGTGAATGAACTACATTGCCCACAATACCTTGCAAATCATATAGATATATGCATTGCCAAGACTGTGAAGATTCTCACCCAGGCAGCCGTCTGACAGTACTTATAACCTAGATTGGCCACTGTTGGAAACAGGATACTGGGCTTGATGGGCCTTGGTCTGATCCAGTATGGCATATCTTATGTTCTTATGTTCTTAGAATTAATTTTTGAGCATTTCTGCACATACTAATTCTGGGTTGGATAGTCTGGGCTGCATGAGAACGTTATAATATTTGTGATTATGATGTCTTTATTTGCATGCATACTAGTGTTAGCAGTAGTGCGATAAGAGGTCTAGATACTAAACTGTGGTAGGTATTTATTGCAGCTTTTAATACACGCTAACATGGTAATTCCTGCTACGAGGGTGGAAGGACTACTACTACTGAACATTTGTATAGCGCTACAAGACGTACGCAGCACTGCACAGACACATGTGGAAGGACAGGGACTGCACCTTGCAGTTAACATGCAGATTGTTACCATGTGTTAACTGTTAACATGGCGCATAATGTGGCACAATTAGCTGTATCCAGTGGTGTAGCCAAGTGCATTCCATGTTAGCTGTGTCATTGATGCACATTAGCGATCATCTCTGTCTGTTAATAGCACAACTGTCTTCCCCAAAGTGCTGGGAATGTCTCCAAGAGCTAGCTCAGAGATTATGCATGCAACACACAACACACATTAACTTTAGCTGTTAACATGCATTAGTAACTAGACCCAATGGGTATTAAGTCCTGTGTTAGGATCTTAGTATATAGGCAACCACTAACATGTATATTAAGCTTAGTTTAACGTGTGCATTAGTGATAAGACCCATTTATACCTAGGTCCCTAGACTGTGTATCTGTTTTGCAGTGCACAGTGAATGTCTCATTCTCCACTTATGGTCTATCTGCATCTCTTCCTCTTGAATCCCTTCCCTTTGAACCTAATTTATTTATTTATGTGACAGGTTTTCTATACTGCCCAATCATTGATTCAGGGCAGTTTACAAAGAATATCACAGCAAAAACAACTTTTACATAGAACAGGATATTGAACTTGGAGGATTATATGGGGTACAAAGGATACATCGGATAACTTTTAACTATTTACATGAAGCAACAATGTTTCTACCTGATGTGATTATATCTGTTATGATCAGTGTTTGCATGGGTAGGTTCATTGTGTTTCATAGCGACCTGAGACTTTGTAGCTTTCCTATAGTCCGGTGGGTCCATAGTATTCAATGAAAAGATGAGTCTTTATGGCTTTCCTAAAGTCTGTTAGGTCGTTCATTGCCCATATAGCGGCAGGCAGATCATTCCATAGTGTGGGAGCATATATGGAAAAGGCTCTTATTCATGTAGATTGTCTGGCTTTCGTCTTGCTTGTTGGTGTTTCCAAGGTGTTATCATTAGCTGTTCTTCTTCTGGTCAGCTGTGTTTTCTTGATCATTGGCTTAAGTGTCGGAGGTGATAAGTTGTAGAATATCTTGATTATTGTTAAGGCCTTGTATTGAGCGCGTTCGGTGACTGGGAGCCAGTGTAGTTGCTGCAGTGTAGGGGGTATGTGGCTGTATCTTACTGTTCTAGTGATGATTTGGGCTGCAGTGATTTGCACCAGTTGTAGAGTGAGTATTGTTTTTTTGGGAAGCCCATGGTAGATTATGTTACAATAATCTATTATGGGTGTTACCATGGCTTGGCATATTGTTCAGATATTGTTATCACTGAGAGGAGATTTGAGTTTATGTATTATTCTTAGGGTGTGGTAGGCTGTTCTGTTTATTCTTTTTATATGGGATTGGAAACTGAGTTGCTTGTCGAATATAATGCCAAAGTATTTGACCTCTGGCTTGGCTGTTGGGATATAGTCCAGAATCTTTATTGAGTTTGGTGGGGAGAACATTGCATTTCTGGTTATGAATGACATTTCAGATTTTTTGAAGTTTATTGACAAGTTTTGTTCTTTTAACCACATTGTCATCTTTTCGAGACATGAGGTAAGTTGTGAATAGTCTGGATATCCAGTGTTTGTAGGAGTGAATACCATGTCATCTGCGTATATTCTGTACTGAATGTTATGTTGCATATTGGTAGAATATATATATTGAAAAGCAATGCTGAGAGGGCCGAACCCTGTTCGGACACCTTGTTGTTGGGTGAAAGGACTTGACTGTTGGTTTCCAGATCTCACCTGTTGGATGCTGTGGGATAGGTATGAAACAAACCATTTCAGTACTGTACCATTAATGCCATTTTCTTAAAGCCTTTGTAGCAATGTATTATGGTTAATAGAGTTGAATGCTGCGGTGATGTTAATGAAGTATAGAATAAATCCTTTCTGTAAGTTGTCTATGCCTGTTATAAGGGTGTCCAGAAGTGAGGTGATTAGTATTTCCACACTGTGGTTCTGTTTGAATCCATATTGGAGTGTAGTTGTCAATATGATCCTGTAGTTGATGTTGAACTATCTTTTCAATTATCTTGGTTATGAAGAGGAGGCTTAATATTGGTCTATAAGAGCTTGGGTCTGTGTTATTGAGGTTCCCATTTTTTAGAATGGGTCTTATGGATGCTTGTATGAGTTGTGGTGGGAGATATCCTTGTGTGAGTGATGTTTTAGCAATCTTCAGTAGGTATGGCATTAAGTATTCTCTTGTAAGCTTGATCCAGCTAACTGGGCAAGGGTCTATGGGTGATGTAGTTGTATTGATATTGGCTATAATTGAATCAAGTTGCTTTTCTGATGGAGTGTGGAATGATTACCATATTTCTTTGTTGTCATGGTGATAGATTTGTGTATTCAGTTGGTTCGGCTTAGTAAGTGGTCTTGTGCGCCTTTTAGCTGTAGAAAATCTGCCATGTCCTGTGGGGTTATGGGATTCATATCGTTTGATACCTTTGGCTCCTTCATCATTCTGTTTACTATGTCAAACAGTTCCCTTGGTTTGTTTAGTGAGTTCATTATCGGGTTTGTATGGTGTTCCTTCTTACATTTGTCTATCAAGTTGTTGTATGTGGCTTGCATTGCCATGTATTTTGTGAGATGTTGTTGGTCTTTGGTTCGACTTCATAGCCTCTCAAGTTTCGATAGTTGTTTCTTCTGTTCATTGATTTTGCTTGAGAACCATGGGACGTTGTGTTTTCTTCTGTTATTTTGGATTGGTTCGGTTTGGTTGGTGCTGTCAATGCATTGTTGAGTGTCTTGTCCCAGTTTTTAATTGTGGAGTCTAGGTCAGTTGTGTTTTTTTTCCAGCTCTGATAGCACTAGTTCTAGGAATTTTTCTTTGTTGAATTTCTGGAATCTTCTTTTTTCTTTTAGGGTTGCCTCAGGTATTGTATTCTTTATGGGCACATTAATGGAGAAGGTAGCCATGTAGTGGTCTGACCATGGGATTGATATGGTTGATATGTGTGCTATTAGATTTTGGGTGAAGCATTGGTTGGGTACAAAGATGAAGTTGAGGGTTCCACCTTTTTTGTGAGTTGGGGTGTTTATCAATTGGGTGTATTGAAGGTCTTTCATTGCCTCCAGGAAGGTATCTTGATCATGCGGAGATAGCGATAGGTTAGGGTCTCCTAGGATTAATAGCGGTTTATTCTGTATAGCATGGGAGTAGACTTGTTCTAAGATGGTTGCGAGTTCGTCTTGATCAGCATTTGGGGATCTGTATATTAGGCATAATGCAAGGTGCCTATTTGAGATTGTTATAATGTTGCTTTCTTTCAAATTAAAGGAGGAGGTAGTGTTGACGTTTAGGTGTGCCTTTGCTGTGACTAGAACTCATCCACCTCTTTATGAGAGTTTTGTGGAGTTATGTATTGTGTATTGTTGTGAGGCAAGCCCCAAAACTCAGTTTGAGGAGAATTTCAGAAATCAGGCCTTCTACCCTTTCCTGATGCCTGGTACTCTTATGCAGGGGTCTTTTAAAATTGACACACTTCTTTCTGCAAGTTTCACAATACAAGTTAAGACTATCATAAAACAGTTTTTAGACTTATGTTTGATTCTTCTTAAGGCAGGTACTGCGGGTTATGTAAATTATGCTCCGTGGTCTGTTATGTTGACTTTGGTTTAGATGTACATTATAGGTTGCATATCTGCTTGTCTGTATGATTAGAATTAGTTGGGCTGGTGCGAGGACTGTGCTTCCTCCAGCTTTTATATAGTTGGGTTTGAGGAGCAAGAGTGCCAGGGTGATTAAGGCTATTAATTTCTTTAACATTGTGTAGGTTAGGTTCACTTTATGCCTGATGGATGATGGGGTGGAGGTGAGAGTTACTTGTGAGGTAATTGGGGAGGTATGTATTTCTGTGAATACCTTTGGACAGATGCTTTTGGTTATGTTATTGTTAGCCTGTAGTCTTCCTTTGTTCGGGTGGTTTAAGTTGAATTAAGCAGGATGGTGTCAGATGATATCTTCCCTGCCCAAGGTCCCCGCCTAAGGACCACACCAAAGGGCCCTCAGATGCAGGTCCCCCAGGCATGGGCACGCCTGTAGCATGCCTGCTTTTATGTGGCTGGATGTTCCTTCCTGACTGGGCCTTGGTGGGGTTAGCGGGAGGGGCTGGCAGCTCCTGCTTTCACCCCTGATTCATGCATTGAATGAAGAAACAAGACTCAAGTATTCTATTAGCTTTCTGTACAGCTCGGTATTTTTGGCTGTAAGAACGTTTTTCTTTCATTATTTTATAATTAACGCCTAAGAAATCTAAGAACCAATGAGGAGGGTATGCTTTGCTTGTTATTCTCTAAGTAAATCAAAAGCTATTAGCTTGATACAGAGTGTACCTTGACTAGTTGATCCTTAATTGTCAAGGAATGCTTACTCTTCTGGTTGTTTCCAGAATTATATTTCTAGAAAAAAAAGTGTTATGTATAGTATGTAAATATTGCTATTTCTGTAACTGTTTGCTTAAGGAGAATGGATTGCATTGAAGGCAACTCACAATTTTTAGCTTTCAAGTAGTATGTGGTATTTCTGAGGGAGCCAAACAGTTGTAGAAGTATTATCACAAAATACAACAGCGTGCTGGAGATAACTTGACAGTCTTATATGACTGGCATTCCTTTCAGCTTCCTCTTACTGTAAACATGATAACCTTATAGGAAGACAGTGTTAATAACCAAATCATTTACCTCAGTTTCCTCTTGCTAGTTCAACTACCAACTCAGTAAGAACCGTAGTTACACAGTAGATAGTAAATGATGGCAGATAATGACCAAAACGAGCCATCTAATGTTCCCAGTTGCGTTCTCTCTTCCATTGATGCACATATGAGTTTCCACGTGCAACCCAAAACCAGTTGCTTCTCCCCACATATTTTACCTGACCTCCCACTGCTAGAGGCAGAAATTCAAATTGAGTGCCCCCAAGCAAAATATCAGAAAGGGCCCCCAGATCAAAGGGGAATGTACCTCAGAAAATATGTAAGTAGTCCCCTCTCTGCCCCCCCCCTGCAATGCAGGGTCAGCTTGGGTGGAATTTATGTCACTGCCACTGTTCCCTCTAAGCTGTGCGCGTGTGCGCGCGCACACACCTTGCTGAGCGAGCGCACATGCTTTACAACAGAGCGCACAAATATTACGGCTATGATTCTGATAGAAAACACCACAGACGTCTTAAAATTTAAAAGTTATGATTGTAATTACTAGAAATTTCCCGCTTCATTTAGTAATTGTCTATTTTCATTTAATTTGATTAAAATCAATGTGGTGTACATACTGTATTCTGACGTGTAGTCAAATTTTAAAGTATATAACTCCGAGTATCATTATGTGGCGCACAAAAATTTAACCTTCCTTCAAAAGCTGCACACAGCTGATATTTTATGCGCACACAGCCTACAGAAAATTAGAGGGAACATTGGTCACTGCCCACTGCTTTTGCTAGTACTTCATATCCTTCCCAGCATGCCCAAAATCTGTTACAGCGATGGACTCCTCTACCTCTACTAATAGGTCATTTTAAGCATTGCCCTCTTCAATTTTGCTTCTTACAAGCTTAGTACTTAAGCTAATACCCATATTCCCTTTCGTATTAAAAGATGACCTCTACAAGCTCACTGAACTTTGGGTTTTAGCCATAGTCCCTCCATTAAGGCCCACCAGCCTTTTTGGAGAAGTAACTTAATGGCTAAAGCTGTAGCCTGTAAAAACCATGAAGCCAGGTTCAAATCCCACTCTTTCTTCCTGCGATCTTGAGCAAGCTGCATAACCTTCCAGTCCCTCAGGTGCAAACTTAGGATCTGATATTAAAACTCAGATATTCAATGCCAGGGCTAGGGTCTCCTGTGCTGCCTAACTCTTACCACTTATCGCTAACCGGACAGAGACTCAATGTCGCCATTGCTTGGCTAGCAATGGGTGCCAGTTAGCACTGGGGCTCATAGAGTGGCACCGCAGATATTCCACAGCACTAAAAGTGTTAATGTTGCTGAATGTCTTGCAGCGCAGCTTTTGCACAGTTTGCAGATCTGCAAGCTGCGTAAATGCCTTTGAATATCCCCCTTGGATTTCAAGTCCTCGGGGGACAGGAAAATGCCTATTATACTTGAATATAACTTGACTTCAACATATGAGGAAGGTATGAGCTATATCCATTTATACCATGGTTTGTCAGGATTACAACTGTTGCTCCGTGCAGGATATTCCAGTGCTGTCTAGGATGCAAGAAGCACTATTTTTGGGATGTTACAGCTGCCAGGGCCAGCTGAACCATTAGGCAAGATAAGTCCATTGCCCTGGGTGACAGCTTCTGATGGATGACCAATAGCAGGATTAGTCAAAGCAAAACAGTAGATTCTGACACCTCCCGCCTCCGAAATTCAAAGAATCATCGGCACATTCTTTTTCCTGCAGGATGTGTGGACAATTTTCAAATAGCCCATTTACTTCGATAAATGACTTTGGGGAACTGCCCTTTTTAAACACACATAAATAAAAAGAAAGCAACGTTTAATATCTGAAAGCATGATGTCCACTTACGTGATTTTACAGGGTTGTTATGGGAAGGGTGGTGATAGGATGACCATGACTAATGAGTTTATCAAAAATCTCAGGGGTGGGGAGGGGAGTTAGGGGGCCTGAAAGTTAACTGAAGGGAAGCGAAAAGCTGAAGCTGTATGTATAGAAGCCTTGACTGCTCCTCTGTGCCAGTTATCCCAATGCGTTCTTGCAAGTATAGTGCTGCCTTGGACTGTATGTGACTATTAGGGGGCAGTTTCCCCAATCCATGCAGTTTACGCAGTGCATTATGTCCATCTTGCCACCAAGGCTCCTCTGTGTATATCTCACACTTTTCTGAATTTCATCTCCAATTCTTCTGTTGAACCACAGTGCCATTAGCATCCAAGCAACTACCCAAGTTTCTTTAGCCCTTTTTGTTTTTTCGTCCCACTTATTTCAGTCTGGCCTTGGAAGCAATGATCATTGACTGGAGACAGCACTCGGTGACTTCCTCCAGAACACATAACTTTGGATCTTGGATCCAGCCAATGTTGTTGTTGTTAAGTGACATTGAGTCGGAGTCGACTCATGGCGACCCTCTGGATAGCTATCCTAAATTGTGTTCGGTCTTGAGTCAGGCGGCTCATTGTTGACAGACTGGTAACTATCCATTGGGTTTTCATAGCAAGATACAGAAGTAGATTGCCGGGCCTTTCTTCAGCACAGTTTAAGTTTGGTGTTGTTGCCGTTGTCACAGAAATGTGATCCTCTGCCGTCAACACTATCCCATTCTGCTGCTGCCCAGATGGGTGGTTTGTCTTGGTCTGGCACCTCAGCTGAGACCTGTCCATCTTGGGAGACCCTGCCAGTAGTTAAACTGCAGATAGTTTAGCTCTCAGTATCACTGATGCACACAAGCCCTCACAGCACGACAAGCAGCAAACCAAGTGAGGGATCCAGCCAATAGGTGCCACAAAAGTGGAATGGTCTTTTCCTGGGTCTGTGATGTCCTTATGGCTTGGACGACTGAATGCTGGTAGAGACGGTTCTCGGAACAGAGTGCATAACACTTCCACTAAACCACTAGGTCAAGTCCTCCTCCCGAAATTCCAGTATTATCCTCCTAAACACCTCTCCCCCATACTCTCCATCTTCATACATTTCAGTGTGGTCACTCATGTCCATATCATACAGTAATTATTGAATTAAGTTGTGTGACTGCTGCATTAATCCACTTGGATACCAAAATACAGGTCATCTATAACATCTTTATTGTTTTATTTATTTATTTTATTTATTTAGCTGTGCTTATATACCATTTTTCACCTGGTCAAAGCAGTTTATTGACCTTTATTTTGATTAATGAAAGTCACAAAAATCCAACTCAGTATGAATAGGCATGAAAGAGTTAAGAACAGGCCTGAAAGGGTTAATTTAACCCCAGATTTTCAGTCTTTGGCTAGTCTGTTCAGCTCCTGGTCTGCATTTCCCTTTATTTACACCTGGAGTCAGCTCATAGGAGAAGAGAATCTTGGATTGCTGGATGGATTTTTCATTTACAAAAGTTCTTCCGGAGAGACCAGACAGACTTCCAGGCCCTTAAAGACAAATGGAACTAATGTGGAAAAAAGCCCACAAGCCAAAGAGAGCTCTTCACCATGAATCTTAAAACCTTCATTATCTCTCAGTGCTGCAAGTCTCGAGTGAAAAATCAGTTCCAAGAAGGAAAAGATGAGAGTATATATAAATATTTATTATGCCGTTTTTTTCTGCAGTCCGAGAGGGTCCAGGCATGCTCCTTTATGAAGTCTGAGGGCAGGGAGAAGGACAGGATTGGAAAGACCAAATAGCTTTAGAGCCCCAATGATGATTGGGTGGCACTGATAGGCCAGGCCGTGCAGGAGGATTTAGCTAGCCAGGCACACCCATGTTGGAAATTATTTGAATATAGCAGTAGTAGTCATTTCTCAGAATATCAGCTGGATTTCTTTGCCCATTATCATTCACTTTTGGTCTTGTTTCTAGCTATATATTTCTTTTGGGTCTAATATATTTTCTTTTTCAAATATTTACACTTGGCCATAGTTCTTGCCTTACACAGAATCACAATAAATGATGGCAGACAAAGACCATATGGCCCGTCCACACCCTCTTCTCAGCTCTACTATCCCTTTGTCTCCCTCAGAGATTCGTTGTGTGGTCTCATGTTTTCTTGAATTCTGATACTGACACTGTCTTCATCATCTCTATACGTTCACCACTCTTTCAATAAAGAAACATCTCCTCACAGAGTGGACCCCTTGTACATCTGCCTTTTCTGGACATACCTAAGGGCTACATTTGTGAAGGGTGAAACCGCTCGCCTTACCTTCCAAGTCCTGAGGGTCAGAGGGAAGACAAGTTTCAAAGCCCTACATTCAGTGGATGCTTTACATGGAAGCAATCTTTCTTTCTGTCCACACTCGTTCTTCTTCCCACTCACCCAAGATGAGATCAGGTCCAGCTAGAGTATATAAAAATTAATCGGCTGATATTAAGCCTGCGACGGTCAGTGATTTTTTTGAACACTGGTCATCACGGGTAAAAAAAAGTTTGATATTCAATGGCAGCATTCAGATAGTGACAACCACTCGCCACCCCAGCCAGATATTCAGTGGCAGACACTATCGGGACAGCGGCAATATTACGCCATTATCCAGAGAGCATTTTGGAAAGCGCTTTTGCTGTCCTAAGTTGTTTGGATAGTTATCCGGATAACGGCACTGAAAATCTCCACGATTCAGATAACTCAAGTCTCCGTCCTAGCTCTGACCCTGGACTGCCCTGGCATGGGTACCCCCCCTTCACCGCATGGGCTGTGCCACTGAATCATCTAGACAGCACTGTTTGGATGGCACTGGGGCAGTCTGTGGGTGGGGTGAAGGCGGGGTTAGTGGAGGTTTTGATAATTGCCTGCAGAAAGTTAGGTCATGTGAATAAGTGTTGTAACATTACACAGTCTGGCTATCTGGAGAGCAGCAGAATGTCAGTGCTGTGCATAGCCGCGCTGGTCAGCGATGAAACTGGATATTCAGCACCGGAGCATATCCGGACTCCAGCACTGAATATCGATATTCATTTTTGCCTGATGCAGGCCGAATATCGGACTCATTGACCTTAGAGTCTTTACTTAAT
The DNA here is from genome assembly GCA_033557465.1 of Ichthyophis bannanicus. Classification (NCBI taxonomy): domain Eukaryota; kingdom Metazoa; phylum Chordata; class Amphibia; order Gymnophiona; family Ichthyophiidae; genus Ichthyophis; species Ichthyophis bannanicus. The sequence continues at coordinate 51,280,391 of CM066046.1, forward strand.
GATTAAGACTTATTTTCACAGATTCAAAAAAATTTTAAAAAGGCAAAACTAGATAGACATTTGAAACTTTTTTTCTTCTCCCTCTGTCTGTCCTCACAATTTCCACTCTAGGATCTTCCCTGCTCCAACTGTCAGGAATCTTCTCGTTCATTCCCCTCTCTGACAGTCAGGAAGTGCCGCTTCTGATCTGCAAGACATTACAGCATTTTCTTTTCTTCTCTTACATTCACAAATTTCAACTCAAAGCTCCAACTCAAGTCGGGGGATTCCTTGGACACAAGGGAGGCATCTGACGGGTAGTCTCTCCCACACACATTTGGACAGGTAGTCTCTCCCACACACTCCTGTCTCTTGGCTGTGGCTCTTCAAGCCCCCTGGGGCAACTGGAATGCTGCCCTTATGGGCCTCCAGTCATTTAGCTTCTTCAATCCTGCAGACCCTGCATTGACTGCCAAGACCCTGAACTGAGTAGTCCAGCCACTCTGATGCTTGAGTGTTGACTGTACTCAGGAATTCTATCTTCCAATACCTGCAATTTCTTCTCTCGGGCCCCACTACTGCAGATGAATGAATTCTCCTGTTCATTTCCTTTACCCCAGCCAATTTACTTTTGGAGGCCAAATCACTCAAGATCTGGAGCTCTGGATTTTTCAAGTTCTCTCCATATCTTAGGATGGCAGAACAAAGGCAAAAACTGATAAGTCCTCTTTTTTCCCTTGATTCCAAGACCAGTTTGGTATTCAGGGCCCAGCCCTTCAAAGCTTGGAGCTCACTGATTGTAGAGATCATTGTCTCTATAGATATGGCAGAAGAGAGACAAATAAAATAGGGGGCCATTTTCAAAGCTATTCTAGGGTCGTCTGACATTTTAAGTGTTAAAATGGGGTCGCATTGGATAAATGTTTGGGAAACGCTGCCTTAGAATCTGTATGTTACACATATAAATAGAGCCGTGCTGAAATTTCCATTTGCACCTGTATCCAATCTACATGTGTAAATAAAAGTCGTTATAGCTATGTCTACAAGCCACGCAAGGCTTCAACAGTGACATCCGTTGTGTGTTTAAAGATGACCAGTATCCATTTGTGATAGAAAAGAAATTTTTATTATCTTGCGTCTAATTGCAAAGCAGGTATCTTGGAAATTATTTTAATCTCCATTTTGTTTTATTAATTTTTTGCATTTCTATTTTGCTATTTTCATAATGAGCAGAACCCTCCCTTGTACCGTAGATAAAGAGCCCATGGGGTATGTTTACTAAACCGCGCAATTGTGCGGGGCGCACTTGAGCGTGCACTAAGGTACCTTAGCCCATGCTAATAGTGCGTTTTTGTGCCCCGCACACATGTGCGTCACACTAACGGGCCCGCACAGGTGCGTGGCACGCTGATGTGCGCTAGGGGCGTGGGAAGGCATTCCGAGGGCGGAGGAAGGCTCCGGAGGGGCGGAGGGACGGGGTCAATGGGTGGAGAGTGGGAGGGGAGAGGCTCCCCGCACAGGAGCGTGGCTGTAAATCAACCTAAAAAATACCGCGAGTGAAAACCTCGCGTTAGAGACGATTTAAAGGGAAGAGAAAGAATTTCCGTCAGCAATGTACAGCAAAACCGGGGAAACCTACAAAACGTGAGCAGTGTGATACATGTGCACAGAACAAACTTTCAAATAAAACGTGAAAATGACCACAAGAAAAATTGTAAAAATTATAATTCAGCTAGGCAACAGTGATAGCAATGGGCAACAATAAAAAACACTCCCAGGAAAGCCCCAAAAAACAAGAAATGATTTTTGGAAGGGTGTACGCTCCGTAGACCCTTTCAAAAATCATTTCATTTTATTGGCACTTTCCTGGGATTGTTTTTTAATGTTGCCCAGTGATATCACTGTTGCCAACATGGTTATGGGTGTTTGCCCCTTTTTCCGAGGTCATATTTGAGGTTTATTTGCACTTTTGTCTCCATACAAGGTAAATGAGCCCACAGTAAAATTGTGCAGAGCAGGGTTTCTGACTCGTCAGGCCAGGTTTCCTATCTCCAGGGACTGCAATGTCTCTGTGGCCACAGTGTGGTGCAATGGACACAGCCAATACCTGTCAAGACCAGAGAGTCACAGGTTCAAATCCCAGCTGGGGCTCCTGCCAACCCAGTCCCCATAGTTTTACCCACCACTAAACAGTGATAGTAAAGACACTCCTTTATTGCAGAGAACATAAGCATGGTTCAAACACCCATATTTTACCATACACCGCACACAAACCATAACAATGGGCATTACGTACAGCCGAGTACCCCAAATTCAGTCCTGGAGTGCCACAACTCAATCAGGTCATATGCTTTTTCCCAGATAAGGACATGTCTGCATGTTGGCGGAAGGGTACAGGTGGTGGAGGGGGCAGTGGCTGCAAGCCACAGCAGACAGTGGCCTAGGCCTGTGCAGGCTGGCACCATCCACCGCAACAGACAGGCTCTGTTGGATGTACAGTCATGGACTCCCCAGGGAATGCAACATATCTGTGGCAACACAGTGGTGCAGTGCACACAGACAGTGTGTGCAAGAACAGAAGATTAAAGGTTCAAAGGCCAGCTGGGGCTTCTGCCAATCCTGTCCACACATTTTTCCCACAACTAAACCGTGATAGTAAGGACAAACCTTTATTGCTGAGAACATACGCATGGTTAATACGCCTATATTTTACCACACCAAACACAGACACCAGAAACAGGCGCATTACCTAGAGCAGAGCCTCCCAAATGCAGTCCTGGAGGGCCCCACACCATTCAGGTTCCATGCTGCCTCTAATAAAGATGCCTGTGCTGCATATCTATGCACCACACCCATGGTATGCAGATGTGGCTCATGCATATTTATGAGGGATAGCATGAAAACCCGAACAGTGTTTGGAACACCAGGACTGGAGTTGGGAAACTCTGCCGTAAAGCAGCAGCCAACAGGGCCAGACACACCCACACACACACACACAGGCCCCATTGGCCAATGCCTCCTGGAGAGGCAGGACATTGGGCCCTGCCTGTATCTCCCAATACTAGCAGTTGCATACCTTAGCAATGCCACCCTACACCTGGGTGTATGGTACACAGCTATCAAACGTTTCCTATGATAACTGTCAGATATCAATTCCTATGTTAAGCACATTTTGCTCATTGAGCTCCACCATAACAATCATTCTGATGTCTGCGGTGTGTGCTGCAGGTCTGGTCTCTGACAGTGTTTACCACCCTAGGGAGTGACCCCCAACAGTATTGCGTACCATATCCATGCCTGTACTGTGCCCAGGACTAGTGTGGTGGGTATGGCTGCTGAACTCCTCTATAGTAGCACAATGCTGGCATAGGTGTGGGGGTGGCTGTCTGTCTATCCAGTGTGTGGTGGCTGCAAACACCTTCCACAGCCCACACTGCCAGCAATGTTGCCAGTATTGGGCTGCCAATGTGCATAATGAGGAGCAAGGTACCATGGATATAGGCCGGACAGGGTGGCCTGGCCAGGGTGCATCTGCACAGGGCATAGGGCACTGACTGGGACATTTTAGTGCCTGGCCACCACCTACACAGACAGGGTGACCTCAGTATGTCCTGCTGAGAGATGACTCTCACCCTGACTGTGCAGTGACCACAGCATGGCTAGGCACCCCCATAGTGCTATATAGTATTTCTCTCATGTTATAAATATGGGTTTCCTTTTGGGGCCCAGTTACTGATTTATCTGCTTGCTGTATATGCTGACATTCCAGTTCTGGGTGCATGCATCTCCACTGGGAACATGCACTATGGATTAACTAGCAGACTAGCTGCCAGCAAGGACCTGGCTGGCTGCAGAGAGCCTGTGCCTGTGCCTGTCCACAACACCTTCCATGGCTGGGGGGGGGCCATGCCGGAGGTCCAAGGCAGTGTTAATTTGTGAGATAGAAACTATCTATCTCACAAATTAACACTGCTTTGGACCTCCGGCATGGTCTCTTTCAGCCATGGAAGGTGTTGTGGACCTGTTCCTGGGTGCCTCATTGCACCCTCAGGGTGAGCACAGTACCCGCACAATGTGACGGTGTGTAGCTACTCTGTGCCAGTAAAACACACGGTCAGTACCCCCTACCGGGCCGAGGTGCTGTGTGGGTGCACACGGTCACTTCCCCCTACCAGGCCGAGGTGCTGTGGGGGTGCATTCGCCATCTTGTGTTCATCTGTGGACAGTTGATTTGCATGTGCATTGCATCATGGGTACGGTTGGGCTAACCCTATCCTGGTGATCACAGCAGACTGTCTGTGTGGTGACATGCAGGCTCTCTGCAGCCAGCCAGGTCCTTGCTGGCAGCTATAGAGCTGTAGCCCAATGGTTACTTCACTGCCTGTGAAACCATAGGTCATGGGTTCAAACCCACAGTGGGGTTATTTGATATGGTTGTCCATAGCATTATCTGTTTTTTAATGTACATATTTTGATGCCAGCAAAAACACCCTCAGCCTACTGTACCCATAAGGTGCCTCTGAGGGTGCTTTATAGGGCGCCCTATAGGGCACCTTATGGTTCCCGTCCATATAAGGTGCACTATACATTATCCTGTGATGCAACTTATAAGGTGCCCTATAGGGGACATATTAGGGTGCTGTGGCGGACAGTGCAATTTATAATGTGCCCTATGGAGTGCCTTATAGGGTGCCTTCTACGGCACCTTCAATTACGGCACGTGAGGGCGTGTTTGCTGGCAGCAATTAATAAAATAAAAATAAAGTGCTGCAGGAAAAAATATGTACAATGCAAAGCTGATGCCACAGCCAGCCTTACGTATTAGGCACACTGGGGAGCAAACTCATGACCCCTGTATCAGTGCCTTAACCATTGTGCTCCACTGCTGCTCCTCCTTGCCTGTCAGCGCACCTACTTATGCTTTTCATTCCTTAAACTGCACAGTGCTGCCATAAAAAACAGTACTCTGACATTGCGGTACCTCATACGGCACCCTCTAAAGCACCCTATAAGCAACATTCTAGGGTGCCTTGGCTGACAGTGCACTTTAAAATGTGCCTTATAGGGCGCCTTATGTTAACACGCTTTGAGAGTGCGTTTGCTAGTAGTGATAATTAAAATAAACATAAAATGACTCCAAAAGCAATCTTCCCCATAATATGTAATGCCTCAGCCAGCCTTGTTCATTGGGCACTGTGGAGTTTGAACCCTTGATCCCTGCACCATTGGTCAATGTCTTACCCATTGTGTTGTGGTTCTGTTCCTCTGCTTGCACATTAGTGTGCTGCCTTATGCCGCCCAATATTAAAAAAGCCTCCTAGATAAATAGCGTGCTGCCTTATGCTGCACTAGCTCCTAAAGTAATGCCTCAGCCAGCTGTTTTCATTAAGCACTGTGGGGGATTGAACCCCTGATCCCTGCACCATTGTGCTGTGGCTTTGCTCTTCTGTGTGTACATCAGCGCGCCACTTATGCCTCCCAGTATTAAAATGCCTCCGAAAATATCAGTGCGCTGCCTTATGCTGCCCATTATTTAAATGCCTCAGCCAGCCCTCTTCATTGGGCACTGTGGGGGATTGAACACCTGATCCCTGCACCATTGGTAAGTGCCTTGACCATTGTGCTGTGGCTTTGCTCTTCTGTGTGCACATCAGCGCGCCACTTATGCCTCCCGTGCAGCTTCCTCATGCGCTAATGTGTGGGGTGCACATGGGCGCCGTGCACCTTAGCGCATATGTCAATCACGGCTTTTCTTTTTCAGGACGGAACGCCCACTCCTTATATGGCATCCGCACACTACCGCGGCCCGCACATTAGCGGGGTTTTAGTAAACATGCCCCCATGAGTGTTCTCCAGAGACCTCTCTCTGCGCCTGTTTCCTTGATGAGTTACTTAATAGTGCTGTCCTAGTTTAGCTGGCTGAAGCATATAAATACGTGCGGTGGCACTGACTTAGCTAGCCAAAGACTCAAAGCACCATATGGTGCAATGTCTTTCGGATGTACTGTTGAAACTAGCCAGCTTTCCTGCAGATCCAGGACTCCTTCTACCATTAGTTCACTGGTAGGGAAAAACCTCTCAATTCTGGAAAGTACTGGGTGGTACAAAAAGCACATTATAACCTTTCTGTGCTCTCCCCTTTCCTCTATACTGCCAGGTAAGAGAAGCATCTTCTGTTTTCTCCTTTGTCTGTCCTGGCTCCCCTTCTCTGCATTCGTTCTTCCCCAGATATCTGTTTTGTCTGTCTTTAGAAGCAGAGCTTAATTTCTAGAGAAATGGCCTGGAATGCACTTCCAACACTTCTTTCAGACTCCAGAGCAAGAGGCAGGATTCTGCCCCAGTCCCTCCCTTCCAGGGAGCCTGCAGAGAAGAGGGGGAGCCTGGAGCACAGCAGTTGCTCTATCCCCTAATCCAGCCTCTTGCTCTTGCTCCTGCCTTTGGCCAACCCCTCCGGTTCCACAGTTCTACCTCTTTTTTTGTCTGCAAATTAAGCCCTGTGTAAAAGTAAACTAAATGGCATGTGTTCAGTCCTGGCTTGGCTAGTTTACTACTCTTGGTACCTACTAATTATTTCTATAGAGCTACTGGAGGTACAGAACATAGCCCCAATCCAGTAATGCCACAATATGTTCACTTTGTACCATTGTCTGCTAAGTTTGTGGTTTATAATGTTTTCAAAAGTGCCTTGGCTAAGGGCATCTGATAAGCTCAAAAAATAAATAAGTACAATTGCTGATGTAGGGGTAATTTTTTATAATAGGAACCCTCTGCGGAAAGTCAAATGCCTGTTTTAAGATGGTGACTACCTTTATGAAAATGGGTAACAGGGGTAACATATGGAAAGCAGTGTGTATAAATGCCCGTAGCATGGGAAATAAGATCCCTGATGTTGAGCTTTGGTGGGAGTGGCTGACTGGATTTAGTGGCAGTTACAGAAACATGGTTCACAGAAAACCATGATTGGGATGTAACTATACCTGGCTATACTTTATTCAGAAAGGACAGGATAGGAAGTAGGGGAGGAGGAGTGGCACTATATGTAAAAACTACTATTAAAGCTTTGGAATTACAGAGTTTAAAAGGGAGAGAGGAGGCATTGTGGGTTAAATTAGAAAGAGGGAAAGAGAAATCTATTTACATTGGTGTGATATACAGACCTCCCTCACAAGAAGAAGAGGTGGACAGAGAGTTAATTGAAGACATGCGCAGCATTGCTAGGAAAGGGGAAGTGCTACTGATTGGAGATTTCAATATGCCAGATGTTGATTGGCACATTCCTGCTGCAGTATCATCTAGAAGTAAGGAGATCCTGGATTCTCTACCGGGAGAACTATTCAGGCAATTGGTAAAAGACCCCACATGTGAAGGGGCCATACTGGACTTGGTGCTTACCAATGGTGAAAGTGTTTCTGATGTTGTAGTGGGAGATCATTTTGCATCCAGTGATCACCAGATGGTGTGGTTCAGTATTAGGACTAGGGCTGTTAGAATCCATTCAAAGGCAAGGATCTTAGACTTTAGGAAGACTAACTTTGCGAAGATGGGCCAATACCTCAGTGAGTCATTAGTTGGATGGGAACAGCTGAGGGATGTAGAAAAACAGTGGGAAAAACTGAAAGGGGATATTTTAAGGGCAACCAACCTTTTTGTTAAAATGGTAAATAAAGGTAAAAGGAAAAGGAGACCACTATGGTTTTCGAAAGAAGTAGCTGAAAAAGTGAAGAAAAAGAGGGAGGCCTTCATGAAATACAAGAGATCACAGAGAGAGGAAGACAGGCATCTGTATTTGGAAAATCTTAGAGAACCTAGCAAAGTAGTCAAGAAGGCAAAGATTCAAAAGGAGGAGGAAATAGCCAATGCAATAAAATGGTGGGATAAGACATTTTTCAGATATATTAGTGAGAAGAGGAAGGGCAAGAGTGGTATTGTCAGATTCAAGGGTGCAGGGGAGGAATATGTAGAAGCTGATAAGAATAAAGCGGAATTGCTTAACAAATATTTTTGTTCTGTGTTCACAGATAAAGAACCAGGAGCAGGACCTCAGAAAACACCCACAAATAGGAACAGAAGCAAAGGACATCTTGAACAATTTTCAAAAGACTGTGTTTGTTAGAAACTATCTCAACTTAAAGTAGACAAAGCGATCGGAATGGATGGGATACACCCGAGAATACTGAGGGAACTTGGGGACGTTCTAGCAGCTCCACTGACTGACCTTTTCAATGCCTCGTTGGAGTCGGGAGTGGTGCCAAAGGACTGGAGAGAGGCTCATGTGGTGCTTTTACAGAAAAGGGGAAGTAAGGATGTGGTTGAAAACTACAGGCCGGTTAGTTTAACTTCGGTGGTGAGTAAATTATTGGAAACGCTGCTGAAAGAGAAAATAGTGAGGTTTCTGGAGTCCAGCGGATTACAGGATCCAAGGCAGCATGGATTCACCAGAGGCAGGTCTTGTCAGACAAATCTGATTGATTTCTTTGACTGGGTGACCAGGGAGTTGGACCGAGGAAGAGCCCTAGATGTGGTGTATTTAGATTTCAGTAAAGCCTTTGACACTGTTCCTCACAGGCGACTTATAAACAAACTGAGCACCCTAGGGATGGACCCTAAAGTTACTGCTTGGGTTAGAAATTGGTTGGGTGGGAGGCGAAAAAGAGTACAAGTAAATGGAGCTCACTCTGAGGAGAAGGATGTTATCAGTGGTGTGCCCCAGGAATCTGTTCTTGGTCCGATTCTTTTTAACATCTTTCTTAGTGATATAGCGGAAGGGCTTTCAGGTAAGGTTTGCCTCTTTGAGGATGATACCAAAATCTGCAATAGAGTAGACACCCAGGAAGGGGTAGATAACATGAGGAGGGATCTAGCTAAGCTTGAAGAATGGTCTAGAATTTGGCAGCTGGAATTTAATGTTAAAAAATGTAAGGTCATGCATTTGGGCTGCAGTAATCCAAGGGAGCAATATAGTATAGGGGGTGAAGTACTTTTGTCCACTAAAGAAGAGCGGGACCTAGGCGTGGTTGTGTCTGATGATCTTAAAGTAGCTAAACAGGTAGAAAAGGCGACGGTAAAAGCTAGAAGGATGCTTGGGTGCATACGGAGAGGAATGGCTAGCAGAAAAAAGGAGGTGATAATGCCTCTGTATAAGTCTTTGGTGTGACCTCATTTGGAGTATAGTGTGCAATTCTGGAGACCGCACCTTCAAAAGGATGTGAACAGGATGGGGTCGGTGCAGAGGGTGGCTACTAAAATGATTAGTGGTCTTCATTATAAAGCATATGAGGACAGACTGAAGGATCTTAATATGTACACCTTAGAGGAAAGGCGGGATAGAGGTGATATGATTGAGATGTTTAAATACCTCCATGGCATAAATGTTCAGGGAGAGAGCCTCTTTCAATTGAAAGCAAGTTCTGCTACGAGGGGACATGGGATAAGGGTGAAGGGAGATAGATTCAGGAGTGATATGCGGAAATATTTCATTATGGAAAGAGTAGTGGATCCGTGGAATAGTCTCCCAGTGGAGGTGGTAAAGATGAGGACAGTAACTGAATTCAAAAAAGCATGGGACAAACACAGAGGATCTCTAAAGGTAAAAAGGGGACTGTTATAGTTGTTATGGAAAGACAGACTAGATGGGCCATGTAGTCTTTTTCTGTCGTCATATTTCTATGTTTCTATGGTGTGTGGAGGAGTAACCTATTTATTATTTAGCTAGGCTTATATACTGCTTTTCTACCAATCAAAGCAGTGTGCATTCAGGTACTGTATATATATATATATATATATATATATATATATTTCTTGTCCCCAAAAGGCTCACAATCTATGTTTTTGTACCTGAGGCAACAGAGGGTTAAGTGGCTTGCCCAAGGCCACCTGTGGAACCAGAAACCACAGTCCTTCCAGTCCAAGGTTGCTGTCTTCTAACAGGATTCAAGCCCCTGACCCTAGGTAACTTGCCCCAACCACTAGGCCATGTCACCTCATGGTTAGAGCACTGGCTTGGTAACCAAAAGACTAGGGTTTGAGCATTCCTTGGGACCTTGGACAAGTCACTTAACCTTCTATTGCCTTGGAAGAAAGGCCTGGCAATCTACTTCTGGTCAGACAGCCAAAAAAACCCAGGGGCTGCTGGGTCGCCAGGAGTCAGCCTTGACTTGAAGGCACATGTAACTTTGCTTGACCACCTTGGAATACTAGGGGCTGTAAATTCATTGTATGGAAGGAAGGCCTGGCAATCTACTTCCAATTGAACCTTGTCAAGAAAACCCAGAGACTGGGTCACCATGAGTCAGCATTGACTCGATAGCACACATTGCAGTTAATAAAGGCAAATAAGAACCAGCCCCATAGCATATCAATTCATGTTCACATTTGTGCATTCACTCAAAGTATGGACTTGTGTATTTTATAAAGTAGATATCTACATCACAGCTCCATCTCCGCTTCGCCCAAACTACACCCTCAGGAACACACAGCTTATATAAATGTAGGCTCTTTCTTTCTAGGAGTCTAATTTTTATGTGTGTATACCTCCATACAATAGTATAAGAGCCCTTTTTACTTATAAAAACAGGCATTCCATGAAAAAAAATATTTCACAAAATTGCCACATAATGTACCAATGGAATACCCACTTTGGATTACGCAATTGGAGGACTTGCCCTCTGCCTTTTACTGAAGGTGTGGATGAAATGGTAGCATTTTAGAAAATAGAAATGCCTAGTATTTATTATGGAGCACTCATAAAAACACAGTTTCCAGATCCTTTATAAATAGGGCTTCTGATTTTAGCTAATGAAAAAGTGTGCTGTTGAGTCAGTGCTGACTCAAGTGTGGCTGAAAGGAGATTGCCAGGCCTTCCTTCTCTGCAGTAAGTCTACAGCACCTGGCATTCTAAGGTGGTCTCCCATCCAAGTATTTGCCATGTCTGATTCTGTTTAGCTTCTAAGATAAGCCAAGATCAGGCTTATTCAGGATGGAACAGCTGTGGTGTCAGTAGTGATAAAATACCCATTGTGAAAAATGAAATCAGTGTAGAAAGATACTTCCCTGCTCTCTGCCTTGTCTGCCTTAGCCTCACTGTTCTCGGTCTTGCACCTTTTCTGTGCCAACAGCTCCTCAGCTCCTCTGACCAGCTCTGGTGTGCACTGTTTCCTCCAACTGCTAGTTTTACACCTAGGGATAAGAGAGTGAGCATTTGGGGGAGAGGGGTTGAGATGGTGATGGGGATGAGCTGCTGGAAAGAAACCCCCCCCCCCCCTCCACAGGACACCAGTTTTATACAGACAACTCCCAAAAAGCTAAAAAAATAATGGCCCGATATTTAAAAATGGCAGTCTTTTTTTTCAAAGCACTGTCTGCTGTGTTTAACTAGTTTGCATATATTCAGCACCACTATCCATAGAAGTGATAGCTGTGGTGCTCAGTATACGCAGAAACCAGCAGCCGTCATCACTCTATGGAGAGCAATTAAATTAAGAACATAAGAACTAAGATATGTCATACTGGGTCAGACCAAAGATCCATCAAGCCCAGAGCCTTGTTTCCAACAGTGGCCAATCCAGGATGCCAAAAGGTAGACAGATTCCATGCTGCTTATCCCACCAGTTCACCAGTTCACTTTAACAATGGTTTATAGCAGGGCCCGATTTATCTTGTTGACACCAATAGGCAACAATGGGAGGGTTTCTCCACCCCCCCCCCCGATTGGTTCTGACTCCCGCCCCCCCCCCCCAATCAGCTCTTCTCCCCTGTTCAAATCTACCCCAATGTCCTGCTCATCGCACATCCAGTCCCTGTGCAGCAGCAGCAAGTTTGCTAATGAAATTCAGCCCAGGGCTGCCCAAGCCCTGCAGTGACCCTTCCTTTCCTCTCACAGGGTTTCCTGTTACCATAGAGAAGGCGAGACACTACAGGGTCTGGGCAGCCTCGGGCATTATTTAAATAACAAACTTGCCTCTGCCAATCAGGAACTGGGCTATGCAGTAAGCAGGACATTGGAGCAGATCTGACTGGGAGGGGGGCAGAGACGATCAGCGACATGATCATTGATGAGCTACAGCATCAGATTCAGAGTGAGGCATGGCCGTTGAGGCAATACTCTGGCGTCTATCAAACTTTGGTGCCGGAGGCATTTGCCTCCATTGCCTATGCCTAAATCTGGGCCTGGTTTATAGACTTTTCCTCTAGGAACTTGCCCAAACCTTTTTTAAAACCAACTACACTAATAGCTCTTACTATATCCTCCAACAACGAATTCAAGAGCTTAATTACGCGTTAAGTGAAAAGATTCTCTCTGATTAGTCATAAATGCATGAATACTTAATAGTGTCATTGCATGTCCCTGAAATTATTTTAATGCACTTGATTCTCCAAATACTCAATCTTTTTGGAGAACACAGTCCCTTCTTTAATCCTGGTCTCCTGAAATCCTCGGAGCTGCCATAGATCTTCTTCAAGCTTTGTCAGCTTACCCCCATTCTTTCTGGCATTGAGAAGCCGCTTGTAACTGAGTTTTAAACCCCGAAAGTTCATTACTCACAGTTCCGGCCATTAACTTCAGGGAAGTATTCATAGTGGCAACAGCATCCTATAGCATATCTAAAGTTATTGTCGCGGGTTTCATCATCACCCCCACATCGAGGAACCTCTCGCTCCCAGGTGCTGCTGCTGCTGCCGCCTTCACTCCAAATGCTGCTCCCTTCGATTTTCCACCTACTCCTCCAGCATCTGGGCAAGAAGAGTCTGACGTTTGCATTGAGCCCTCTTCACGCCCCCTTACCGGCGTACTCTCTGTCCAGCTCAGGGGAAGCACTGTACCAGAAAGCGGTTCACTTCCAGAGCGCGGCAGAGGGGTCTGCAACTCCGGAGACAACCACACTCCCAAAACGCTCAGGTCCGCCGCCTCCACTCCCAGATGTCCTGCCGAAGATGTTGCTCTACCCAATGAGCCAAATCCACACGCCTTCAAAGTTCACTGAGCAGCATTAGCCAAGGGTAGGTAAGCCTGTTTGGGCTTCCTCCGACCCATAACTGCCGGCCAGGAACCACTACATAGCCAGCAATGATCAACTTCAGTTGGGGTTTGTGGTTTGGAAGTTACTCAGCCACCATCTTGCCCCCTGCTTAACCCTATCATTCCAGTTTTTGAAAGATTTTTTTTTTTTTACTATAACATTCTCTCTCATGCTTGCATCTGTAGAGTGGAGCAATTTAATTTAGGACAACCCTTTTGTTGTACTAAATTAAACTGCTTAACTCTCCAAATAGCAAGCTAAATATTGCTGCTATTTGAATAATTTATTATTTTATTTATTTAACAATTTTTATATATCTTTATCTTTATTTCTCCATTTTATATACCGCTTTGGCCAAAGCATTAAAGCGGTTTACAATAAAATAAAAAAGTCTACGCAATTAAAACTCAGGAAACGGAACGCCATAATCAAAATAGGAAAGAAAGAGAGAATAGAATAAGCAGAGAGAAAACAAACCATACTATACATACACAAACAATACTTAGGGGGGAATGTAGCAGATAGAAAACAAACCATACTATACATACACAAACAATACTTAGGGGGGAATGTAGCAGATAGAAAACAAACCATACTATACATACACAAACAAATACTTAGGGGGGAATGTAGCAGATAGAAACAAACCATACTATACATACACAAACAAATACTGAGGGGGGAATGTAGCAGAGAGAAAACAAACCATACTATACATACACAAACAATACTTAGGGGGGAATGTAGCAGATAGAAAACAAACCATACTATACATACACAAACAATACTTAGGGGGGAATGTAGCAGATAGAAAACAAACCATACTATACATACACAAACAATACTTAGGGGGGAATGTAGCAGAGAGAAAACAAACCATACTATACATACACAAACAAATACTGAGGGGGGAATGTAGCAGAGAGAAAACAAACCATACTATACATACACAAACAAATACTGAGGGGGGAATGTAGGCAGCTAGAAAACAAACCATACTATACATACACAAACAATACTTAGGGGGGAATGTAGCAGATAGAAAACAAACCATACTATACATACACAAACAATACTTAGGGGGGAATGTAGCAGATAGAAAACAAACCATACTATACATACACAAACAAATACTTAGGGGGGGATGTTGGGAGGGAGGTTGAAAGCTTGTTGGAATAGATGGGTTTTCAGTAGCTCTTTAAACTTAGGATAAGAGGATTTTAAACGGAGGGAAGGTGGCAAGGCATTCCAAAGCGCGGGACTGAGGAAAAAGAAGGCTGAATGACGGGTTTGTTCCAAATGTGCCTGTGATGGGGAGGGTAGATACAGACGATTGGTATGCAGGGAACGAAGCTGGCGATATGGTGTGTGAAGTGCAATGAGGTCAGATAGATAAAGAGGGGTGGTAGTATCTGCCTTATCGTGGAATCAAAGCAGTTTACATTACAACTCACACAGTTACACATAACTTATATTCACACATGTACAGAGAATTTAAGATAAAACTCAGGGTGGGTGTCATACAGGCAGGGGGGTGCTTTGCAGCATAACGTATGTACAAGTGAAACTGCTTACTACAGAGTATAGTAGATGTCTAGCTAATATGGTGTTAGGTGAGTTCATGGAAATGATCAATGAAAAGGAATGTTTTAAATTGCTTTCTAAAGTCCTTCATAATTGGGCAGAATCCCCATGCTGTCTGGATAGTCCAGGAGGGGTCTGAAAGAATTCGCAGTGGCATTGTCCATACTGCGTCTCTAAAAGTTCATGTATGGGAGTTTATACCTTTAGCAGTTACCACTATTCTATACACCCTTTTGAATATTGTCCCAAAAATAAAACATATATTATAAATACCAAAAACCAGAAACTCTATTGCTAAGTTAATGGACACTGCTGCTGGTGTGAAGCCGCTACTGTGCATAGGACTGATTCTCTAAAATCATGTGCCTCACTCCAATATTCCCATAGTCCTCATGGCAAAAGCTGCATGGCGTGACACACTTAAACAGCACAAAAAAATAGCAATGCCTATTATCTTAAAAAAGCGCATATTCATATAGGACTATAAGACCTAAATGCATGCAAACATTGCACTATGCACTGTCCCATTGTGATAATGCATTACAGATTATAAAGCAATGCTCATTATTGACTGGATTAACAATGCATTGCACATCCCATAATTCTTCAACAGGGGGTTTCCTATAATGGAATTCTGTACTTCACTAGGGGGGGTGGGGAATAGAGATAGGGCAGATAATATTCTGCTCCCTACACTGCCAGGAAGGGCACACAATCTCTCCGTCTTCTCAGAGGGAACTATTATTTTCTGTTCCACTGCCAAATTTAACTTCTTCCATAGTTAGAGGCCTTGGTCTCTCTGAATCAACTGTCATTGGAAAAGACTGATGGAAAGTGAGATTGCCACACTGCAGCATGTTTAACGTTCCTTTTGTATTGTTTTCTTCATTTTCAGAGCAGTCGATGAGAAAGTGACTTTTTCGTGATGAAGGCAATGGAATTAATTGGAAGCTGCTGCCCTGCTGTTGCTAGAGACAGTATTTTTGTCACCATTGGATTGGGAATGTGGCATTAACAAGAGAAAACAGATGGCAAACAACACAGAATTCAATGTTTCCCATAGCAATGAGATGCCGCCTTCCTTTACAGGAATATCGAAGTTCCAAGATATTGTTGGTGTTTTCTTCATGGTTCTGCTCAATGTCATTGCGCTGTTGGCCAATATGACCTTGGTGGTTGTCATCCTGAAGACCCCGTTATTGAGAAAATTTGTCTTTGTGTGCCACTTGTGCTTGGTGGACCTCTTTTCTGCTGTTCTCCTTATGCCTTTGGGAATTGTTTCCAGCTTTTCTTGGTTCAATATGATTATCTTCAGCTTCACAGAATGCCAGACCTTCATTTTCTTAAATATTTGTTTCATCAGTGCTTCCATCCTTACTATCTCAGTGATCAGCATCGAAAGGTATTATTACATTGTTCACCCCATGAGATATGAAGTCAAGATGACAATTACCTTGATGGCCACAGTAATGGTCTTCATCTGGATCAAGGCTATCCTGGTTGCCTCCTTGTCTTTGATGGGATGGCCACAACATCACGTTGGCATAAACTCCAACCAGTGTTCTATATACTGGAGCCCTGGAGCATATAAGGAAATCTTTGTTATTGTCTTCAGTATCCTTTGCTTTGTGCTACCCACCTTAGTCATTTTCATTGTCTATGGTAGTATTTACAAAGTTGCCCGGATTGCATCTCTTCAACATGGACCTATGCCATCATGCACTGTTAGCTCAAGAAGGCGATCAGATTCTGTTAATAGTCAGATGACTATTATCACCACAAGAAATTTTCCAGCCAGGCAGTCCCTAGAACGGATCTTTGGAGGAGGAAAAGCTGCATTGACGTTGATTCTCATTGTTGGACAGTTCTTGGTGTGTTGGTTACCTTTCTTCTCCTTCCACCTCCATTTTTCCATTCACTCTCCTACTATGGCTGCCAGCCAGGTGGAAACAGTTGTGACCTGGCTTGCTTATTCCTCCTTTGCTATCAACCCTTTTTTCCATGTCTTTCTGAATCGACAGATAAGAGATGAGTTTTCAAAATTGGGTCGTCACTGTCTGAATAAACCCATAAGTCAGGACTTTTTGAGCCATGATGGCTCCATTCAAGAAAACTTTCTTCAGTTCTTGCAGCGGACCGGCTACACTTTGGAAAGGAGATCAAGCTATATCAGTTCGAGACCTAGAAGCATGCGACAAGAGAACATGGTGGGATTCAGAATCCCAGGACAAATTCCAGAGGACACCAACTGATGAGAGATGTGGGATACATGAGATTTGGAAGGGACTTAGATGGATTAGGATAATCATGTGAGAAACTGAATGATGTGTTTGGGCCATGAATATGTCATAATGTACTCTATAATCATAGCGCTATCCAGTTGTCCTTAAATGGAGGAGACAATTTTGAAAACATCCTCTTTAATTCCCCATAATAATAATGCAATTGATCTTATTGAACACGGTAAACTCAATACCAAGCTAAGTCTTGATCAATTAACAATTTACCAGTTTTACCAAATCATTTATTACATGTGTACATAAAATCTTGAGGCATGGTACCCATTGCTCTCTCACAGAATCTTTCTTAACCCCAGTGGTGGGCTCTTGGGAGGAGAGGGAGCCCTCTACTCTAAGACCTGGACATAGAGGGTATAATTTTATAAGGAACCACGTAAAGTTATGCACCATGTCCGTAAATCACAGTATTTTAGTGACTTATGTATGTTAATGTGTTCTCATACTTTAGTTGGTCACTATTCTATAAGCAAGCACATAAAATAATGATGCTTCTTTTCACTGTAGGCATGCACAAGGGGCGGAGTTCGTGTGAAGCATGGGTGGAGCACACAAGTATGCGCATAAATTATAAAGTACTATAGATTTCTGCGCATTCTTGACAAACCTAGGCTGGCGTAAGTGATCATGCCTAGACTTATTTGACTTATTTATAAAACTTTATATACCCTCTATTTGGACAAGCCAATCAAGATGTTGTACAAATAATTAAAAACATAAGGCCTGATAGTCAGTGGTGGCGGTTGCCTGGATTGCGTGAAGCGAACCAGACAGTGGCGATATTCAGATGCTGCCTGATTAGCTTCAACAGCAAAGGTTAGACCAGCCTTTACTGCGCCTGACTTTCGCCACTTAGCACTAGCTGGGCAGTGGCTCAATATTGTTGCCGCCTGGTTATTGCCATGTTAGTGCCACTGAATATCCCGGACAATAGGGGATTAACATGGTCTATTAATCCCTTTGAATATCAGGCCCATAATATCTAAAAGACAGAAATTAACAATCGAAAACAAAGCCCTCAAAACTCACATCCCCTTGAAACTGCCCCATTAATGGCATTCACTCCCCCTTCAAGAAACATGTGTATGGGAACAGATGGATTTTCAGTCCCTTCTCGAATGTTAGGAAGGTTACATCAATCCGCAATCCTTCTGGAAGAGTATTCCATTATTCGAGAACTTCTGTTCTAAAAGCCTTCCTTCTCCATTTTTCTAACCTTAACATCTTTCTATCTGGGATCACCAACAAATTCTTCCCCTCAGAATGCAGTACCCTCCTCAGATGATAGGCCTGCAAATACTTCCTTAAATATTGTGGTTTCTTTTCCCTCAGAATCTTAAATACCATCACCAATAAACGAAAACAACAGCACTCTCTAATAGGGAGTCAGTATAAGTTCTGCAAGAGCAGTCCTTCCATTTTTTGTTACCAGCCAAACTGCCATATTCCAAGCCATCTGTAATTTTTTAAATAATCTGGCCAGTAAACCAACATAAAGAGCCCTTCCTTAATCTAGTGAGGTTCCTATTAATGCCCATACTATTGTCCTCAAGTTACTCGCCTCCGAATAAGGCTATGATTTCCTCGCTAATTTCATATCTGCATATACTTTCTGTAATACCATCACCACTACTCTCTCTCCTTCCTTCAATAACACTCCTAAAGACCTCAACACCCTCACTCGAGGGATCCCTTGCCCATCTACCTCAGGCTCTCTTATGCATAAAAACACTGTTTTTGAAACATTACGAGTTGAAACAAGACCATTTTTCAACAACAGCTTTTCCACTTCAAATAGAAAACCCTCAATTTGAGCCTGCTGCTGTCTTCCAAGGGGAATAATAACCAGCCATCACCTGCATAGGCAAAGCAGGAACAACCACGTCTTCTCACCACTCTCCCTAGCGATGCCAGATATATATTAAATAGAAGAAGAGATGGGGGGAACCTTGGCATATTCCCCATTTAAAGTCATACTCATCTAACCATTCATTCTTTACCAACCCTCTAAATGTTCACTCCTCCAAGGAAGACTATATCCACTGCAACACCTGGCCCCCACAAACTTAATTGCATATATCTCTCCACCGGCCATATAGGTTCTATCAAATCAAATGCAGCCGTAAGATCCATTGATATTAATAACACCATCCTCCCCTTATTCAACCAATAATAAACTTCATCTAGCATTCCTTCTAGCATGGTCTCTGTTCCACTCCTTTTTCCAAACTGTGCATGTCCCGCTTCTAATAATGCATTGACCTCAATATATGACCCCCTGACCCCCCCTCTACCCCCCCCCCCGCATCAATACTTCTTTTTCTATAATTCTGGATAACATTGGTAGATTAGAAATAGGGTTATAATTTTCACTACTGCTTTCTTCAAACTCGCTGGCATAAAGCCCTGTTCTAGCAACCAATTCTCCAACTCCCCTATCCATGCCATCATTTTTTCTGATCCACACTAAGGGGTATGTTTACTAAAGTGCGGTAAACGTGAATAACGTGCGTTGTACGATGTTAACGATCGTAAGTGCAGTATAACGTGCGTAATCACGCGCCAACAACCGTTAACGTCATACTACGCGCATTAACCGTAGTTAACGATCGTAAAGCCCCGCGGCGCGTTAAAACAGCGCAGAAGGTGGAGAGTGGGCGGAGAGAAGGGGTCAATGGGCGGAGAGTGGGCGGGGAGAGGCTCCCCTCACACTAACGGGCTGAAGTGCAGAGCTCAATTCCAACGCAAATGCAAACCTGTCGTTAAAGGCATATTAAAGGGAAGAGAAACCATTTCCGTCAGCAATGTACAGCAAAACCGGGGAAACCTACAAAACGTGAGCAGTGTGATACATGTGCACAGAACAAAATTGCAAATAAAACTTTAGAATGACCACAAGAAACAGTGTAAAAATTATAATTCAGCTGGGCAACAGTAATAGCAATGGGCAACAATAAAAAACACTCCCAGGAAAGCTCCAAAAAAAAGAAATGATGTGTGGAAGGGTCTACACTCCGTAGACCCTTTCAAAAATCATTTCATTTTATTGGAGCTTTCCTGGGAGTGTTTGTTAATGTTGCCTAATGATATCATTGTTGCCCAGCTTGGTTATGGGTGTGTGCCCCTTTTTTCGAGGTCTTTTTTGAGGTTTATGTGCACGTTTGTCTTCATACAAGGTAAATGAGCCCACAGTACAATTGTGCAGAGCAGGGTTTCCGACTCGTCAGGCCAGTTTTCCTACCTCCAGGGACTGCATTGTCTCTGTGGCCACAGTGTGGTGCAACAGACACAGCCAGTGTCTGTAAGACCAGAGGGTCACAGGTTCAAATCCCAGCTGGGGCTCCTGCCAACCCAGTCCCCATAGTTATACCCACCACTAAACAGTGATAGTAAAGACACTCCTTTATTGCTGAGAACATACGCATGGTTAATACGCCTATATTTTACCACACCAAACACAGACACCATAAACAGGCGCATTACCTAGAGCAGAGTCTCGCAAATGCAGTCCTGGAGGGCCCCACACCATTCAGGTTCCATGCTGCCTCTAATAAAGATGCCTGTGCTGCATATCTATGCACCACCCCCATGGCATGCAGATGTAGCTCATGCATATTTATGAGGGACAGCATGAAAACCCGAACAGTGTTTGGAACACCAGGACTGGAGTTGGGAAACTCTGCCGTAAAGGAGCAGCCAACAGGGTCGGACACACCCACACACACCCCCACAGGCCCCATTGGCCAATGCCTCCTGGAGAGGCAGGGCATTGGGCCCTGCCTGTATCTCCCAATACTAGCAGTTGCATACCTTAGCAATGCCACCCTACACCTGGGTATATGGTACACAGCCATCAAACGTTGCCCATGATAACTGGCAGATATCAATTCCTACGTTAAGCACATTTTGCTCATTGAGCTCCACCATAACAATCATTCTGATGTCTGCGGTGTGTGCTGCAGGTCTGGTCTCTGACAGTGTTTACCACCCTGGGGAGTGACCCCCAACAGTATTGCATACCATATCCATGCCTGTACTGTGCCCAGGACTGGTGTGGTGGGTATGGCTACTGAACCCCTCTATAGTAGCACAATGCTGGCATAGGTGTGGGGGTGGCTGTCTGTCTATCCAGTGTGTGGTGGCTGCAAACACCTTCCACAGCCCACACTGCCAGCAATGTTGCCAGTATTGGGCTGCCAATGTGCATAATGAGGAGCAAGGTACCATGGGTATAGGCCGGACAGGGTGGCCTGGCCAGGGTGCATCTGCACAGGGCATAGGGCACTGACTGGGACATTTTAGTGCCCGGCCACCACCTACACAGACAGGGTGACCTCAGTATGTCCTGCTGAGAGATGACTGTCACCCTGACTGTGCAGTGACCACAGCATGGCTAGGCACCCCCATAGTGCTATATTGTATTTCTCTCATGTGATAGATATGGGTTTCCTTTTGGGGCCCAGTCACTGATTTATCTGCTTGCTGACATACCAGTTCTGGGTGCATGCATCTCCACTGGGCACATGCACTATTGACTAACTAGCAGGCTGTTTGCAGCTGGTATGTGTCTTGATGGGTTGGCTTGCAGGGTGCAGCAGCTGATGGCTTGCAGCAGGAGAATATCAGATGGTGGTGGGGTGCAGCTTAGCATATCCAGGCCTGATGTCTGTCTGCTATTGTGTTATGGATGTGTACAGAGCTGCATTGACTGCCCTGTGGGGTGTTTGTTCCTCAGCAGGACTGGGGTTGATGTTCCCCTCTACTGCCACCTTTGCAGGGAGGTAGAATGTGGATCTATTGTTAGGAGACCCTGTTTGCTGCCCTGGGGGGGGGGGTGGTGGTCCATGGGGGCTACACCTGACTGAAACAGACAGAGATATCCAAGGTGTTTCTGCAGAAACTACCTATCTCACACATTAACACTGCTTTGGACCTGCACCATGGACGGTGCTGTGGACCTGGTGCTGGGCGCCTCACTGCACCCTCAGGGTGAGCACAGTACCTGCACAATGTGACGGTGTGTAGCTACTCTGTGCCAGTAAAACACATGGTCAGTACCTCCTACCAGGCCGAGGTGCTGTGGGGGTGCACATGGTCAGTTCCCCCTACCAGGCCGAGGTGCTGTGGGGGTGCATTCCCCATGGTGTGTATCTATGGACAGCTGATTTGCATGTGCAGTGCATCATGGGTGTGACTGGCACAATCCAACCCTGTGAAAATCCAGCACCTGCTCACAGGCTCTGATAAACCATAGGCCATCACACGTACATCTGTTAGCATAATGCATAGGTGCAAGACACCCTGAAGAGTCTGTAATATAAGGTGCCCACGCTGGTAAAAACACACGTACCCATGCACGATTGTACGCACGCACCAACGCACGCAGCTACGCACGTACCAACGCACGCAGCCACGCACGCACCAACGTACGTGGCTTGGCACACTCCGAGGGTGTGTTTCTGACACCACTACTCAACGTAAAGAAAAACATGCCTCCTCATTCCCTATGTAATGTACAGGGTGATGCCTGGGCCAGCCTTCTGCGTTAAGCATACTGGGGACTTGAACCCATGCTGCCTGTAACAGCGGTCAGTACCGTAACCATTGTGCTACAGCTCTGTTTCAGGGCTTTGTGTCTGTACGCCTTCTTACGAATAACACGCAGTAACGCGCCACGGCGCCCTGTAACGTTTGTTAGTTTTTGGAATGCGCGTTAGTGGTAACGATGTACCGCCCATGTCCTTATTTGGGGTTTCTGTCACTACCGCGGCTCCTAACGCGAATTGCACTAACGCAGTTTAGTAAACATACCCCTAAATAACGATATTGGGGTCAGATCCAAAGAAGAATATGTAGAATTTAAATTCTTCACAAACTTGTCACCTGCTCTACTGAAACCTTGATAAAGGTATCTAACCTCATCATTTCCTTCCCATCAACTCTCACCTGTTCTTCCTTCCCCAGTGATTCCACCCCATCATTTTTCCCTAAACCTTCTTTTAATCAATCAATTTTCTTCACAAAAAAACAAGTTACTTCCACTCCTTGTTTCTCTACATACTTTCCTAACTTACCTTTCCTTAACAATCCTTAACGACTTTAAACATGATCAGTGGTTTATTAACCGCTTTCTCTATCATTTAAGAAAATCATCTCATTTTCCTCTTGAAGCATAATCTTATACATATTTGTCATTTGTCTCCATTTTTTTTATCTTCCTCCAAACTTGATTTCCTCCAAGACCTTTCTAATCTTTTTAATTTCACCTTCTCCTCTTGCAATTCTGGTGTTGTTGCTTCTTCACATTGACATTAACCCTTTTCGGTGGGACCATACATCTGTCCCTTCTTTAACCCTCTCTTCCACTTCACCTCCCCCCTTTCCTTCCCTCAATTCTCAAACCAGTCCATTTTGAAACATCCTCTCACCATTTTCTCTTTTCATTCGCCTTCCCCCCCAACAACCCACCCCAATTCTTACTTAATACCCAAACCATAGATAAAATAAAGATAATGGTCAGACCAAGGTTCCAGCATCTGTCTCTGGAAAGCTACATTATTAGTTTGCTGTAAATACTCAGAGATGAATATAGTAGGCGACCACTCTGATGTGTCAATCTACTCACTCTCTGCTCAAAAATTCCCATTAGCAACATAACTTACAACTTTATCCACTCATCCTTCAGATCTTCAAAAGGCGTATTCAAATCCCTCCAAACTATCATATCTTGGAATTCCAGTCTAATATCCCAGAAACATTCCACCAACTGGTCCCACCTCTCCTTACATATGTTAAGAGGATAATACAGCAACAGTATACCTACTACCACCCTCACCAACAAACCTTCAATCCAAACCAGCAATTTGGCTAAAGTACCCTCTACCTGTATATTGTCTTTATAAACTATCACCACTCCTCTACCATATGGCTCCTGCCTTTGCTTTGTATATGCAAATACTGAAGCTCCTTGGGACATAAATAAACTTAAGTTGGATCATCTTTTTTCTTTAACCAGGTTTCTGTTACGAAGCACCAGTCTACCTGTTTCCTCTCAATAATACCTTGTAACAAATGTATTTCGCCCACAATTGAATAGTACATTCAGCAGCAGATATTAACCATTTTCCCTTATTCCCCACCCTACTATCCACTGAAATCTTTCTTAGCCCTCCCCTTTCTTTCCCCCATATCTAAACAAATTATATCCCTGGAAAGAGTATCTTCCAAATCCCTGAATTTTAACATTATTTAAATCCCACATATCCCCCACTGGAATCTCTTCTCATCCCCTAATATTCCCATACTTCATAAAAACTAAACACACAAGGCCCACCTCCAAAAACAATAACCATTCAAACCATACCCCATTCTACAAGCCAACCAACCTCAATTTCACATTCCACTGTGAGCAAAGTAGCAATACATATTTCACAGACACTTGCAGATAGCTACACTCCCCATTCGATTCTTACTCAGTTCTCAGGAAGAGGTGTGCCAAAGGACCTGGCCCTTTGTGAGCCCGTTTGGCATACATAGTAACATAATATATGATGGCAGACAAAGACCTTCATGGTCCATCTAGTCTGCCCAGCAAGGTGGCAAGAGTAGGTGCACCTGCTGTTCTGTGCAGGTCACACCACCCCACCCCTTTGTTTAGGGGTGTACCCACTGCTCTGTGAAGGTCGCCCTTCCCCATGCCTTTGTTTAGGGGTGTATCCACCCATGCTTTGTTTAGGGGTGTACCCGCCCAGATCACCCCTATTTGTTGAGATAGCTGAGACAGTTAAGGTTATTTTGATTTTATCCTGTTGCTATAAAGGGATCCACTGTGTCTGTCCGAAACCACTTTGAATTCTGTCACTGTATTTGCCCCCCACCACTTCCATCGGGAGGGCATTTCAAGCATCCACCACCCTTTCAGTGAAAAAGTATTTCCTGACGTTGCCTTTCAGTTTACCTCCTTGCATCTTCATGTTATGCCCTCTAGTTTTACAGCTTCCCCGTCTTTGGAAGAGGTTTGTTTGTTCATTAATACCCATTAAGTATTTAAAAGTCTATATCATATCTCCCCTATCCCTCCTCTCCTCCAGAGTATACATATGTAAGTCCTCAAATCTCTTCTCATAAGGCTTCTGACGCAAGCACCAAATCATTTTAGTCACCTTCCTCTGAACTGTTTCTAGCCTTTTTATATCCTTTGAGAAATATAGTCTCCAAAACTGAACACAATATTTCAAGTACGTCTTCACCATTAGTACCTCCTTCTGCTGGTAATTCCTCTCTGTATGCAACCCAGCATCCTTCTGGCTTTGGCCACTGCCTTGTCACGCTGTCTCTCCACCTTGAGATCCTCAGAAACAGTCACTCTGAGGTCCTTCTCCTGGTCTGTGCACACCTACCTCTTGCCCCCATCCATACAATTTTCTTGGATTTTTGCATCCCAAGTGCATGATAATACTGCACTTCTAAATCTTAACTGCCAAGCATTAGACCATTCTTCCAGCTTTTGTAGATCTTTCCTCATATTATCCACTCCTCAGCCTCCCTCTGCAAAAAGACAGACTTTCCCATTCAGTCCTTCAGCAATATCACTCACAAATACATTGAACAGTGCCGGTCCCAGGACCGAACCCTGGGGCACCCCGCTAATCACATTCCTTTCATCCGAGTGAGCTCCGTTTAGCATCATCTTCTGTTGTCTGTCATTCAACCAATTTCTGATCCAGTTCACCACTTTGGGACCCATTGCCAGTCTGTTCAGTTTATTGATAAGCCTCCTATGAGGAACAGTATCAAAGGCTTTGCTGAAATCCAAGTAGATCACATCCATCGCATGCCCTTGATCTAGTTTCTGGTCATCCAGACAAAGAACGCAATCAGATTTACTTGTCATGATCATCCTTTGGTAAAACCATGTTGTCTCGGATCATGCTACCTATTGGTTTCAAAAAATCCCACTATTCTCTCTTTCAGGAGTGCCTCCATTACTTTTCCCGCACTGAGGTAAGGCTTACTAACCTGTAGTTTGCCACTTCTTCCCTATTACCACTTTTGTGAAGAGGTAGCACATCAATCCTTCTCAAGCCCTGTGGCGTTTCTCCTGTCTCCAAGGATCTATTAAAAACATCCTTTAAACGTCCTGCCAGAACCTCTCTGAGCTCTTTCAGTATCCTGGGATGTATCCCAACCGGTCCCATGGCCTCGTCCACTTTCAGTTTTGCAAGCTGTTCTAACACATCATCTTTTGTGAATGGTGTGGTATCTATACCATTCCTTTTTGTATATCTGTCAATCACAGGTGGTCCTTCTCCAGGATTTTCTTTATTAAAAACAGAACAGAAGTATTTGTTTAGCATTTTTGCTTTTTCAACATCACTTTCCACGAATCCGTTCTCGGCACTTTAGTGCCCCTGGCCAGTAGACTTTATATGACTGAGGGCACACTCAGATGTCTGATTTAAAAAGGCTATGCAAGCAGGGGTGGCCCAAGGGGGGTGCAGGGCCTCATTTGCATAATGTACCTCACTTGCTTAAATATTTGCATAACATTACCATACACTAACTTTTAGTAAGCCTCTTAATGAGTGTATGGATAAAGAAAGACTAAAAGATTTCTACATTACTATAATCCAGTGCCAACTGCCAGGCACTTTAGGAACTACTACAAACACTGCCCATTTAGAACCCATAGCAAACCCGCCGCATCGTAACAGCATTACCAGG
The DNA here is from genome assembly GCA_033557465.1 of Ichthyophis bannanicus. Classification (NCBI taxonomy): domain Eukaryota; kingdom Metazoa; phylum Chordata; class Amphibia; order Gymnophiona; family Ichthyophiidae; genus Ichthyophis; species Ichthyophis bannanicus. Next base: position 51,306,990 of record CM066046.1, read on the forward strand.
ACTCACAAAGCACCAGACCCTACCTATCAAAAGGCAACACTGCAAATATTAAACCAATACATTTCAGAGAATAACAATACATGACCGACTGGGGAAAGAGAAGAAGTGGCAATGTCAAATAGGAATTACATAAACAGAATACCTCAGCTCAGTTACCATGCAAAACATAGGGGTATGTTTACTAAACTGCGTTAATGCAATTCGCGTTAGGAGCCGCGTTGGACACAGAAACCCCAAATAAGGACATGGGCGGTACATCGTTGCCGAGAACGTGCCGAGAACGCGCACTACAAGGCGCCATAAATGAACGCGTGCTACAGGGCATGTTACCACGCGTTAATCTTAAGAAGGCGCGCAGACATACTATCACAGCAACAGAGCTGTAGCACAATGGTTACAACACTGACTGATGGTACAGGGGTCATGGGTTCAATTCCCCAGTGGGCCCAATGTATAAGGCTGGCTGAGGCAGCGCCCTTTACATTTAAGTAGTGATTGTTGAGGCATTTGATGTGTATTTTAATTAGTGCTGCCAGCAAACACACCCTCACGGTGGCATAACCTAAGGTGCTGCATAAGGCACCCATAACGCACTCCATAGGGCACATTATAAAGTGTACTGTCCGCCAAGGCACCCTATAATGTCCCCTATAGGACACCTTATAAGGCTGTGAACAAAGTCCTGGCTGGCTGCAGGACTGCACGTCACCACACAAACTGTCTGCTGTGGTTACCAGGATAGGGTTAACCCACCCGTACCCATGATGCACTGCACATGCAAATCAGCAGTTGAGAGATGGGCACAAGATTGGGTATGCACCCCCACAGCACCTCGGCCAGGTAGGGGGAACAGACTGTGTGTGGTACTTCCACAGAGTAGCCACAGACAGTCACATTGTGCGGGTGCTGTGCCCACCCTGAGGTTGAGGTGGGGCGCCTAGCACCAGGTCCACAGCACCATTCATGACTGAACTATGCCATGCTGCAGGTCCCCATCAGTGTGTGATAGGTAGTTCTATTAGATCAGGGGTGGGGAGTCCTGGTCCTGGTCCTGGTGAGCTGCAGACCAGTCAGGTTTTTGGGATATCCCTAATGAATATGCATGAGATATATATGCATTAGAAATATCCTGCCAACCTGACTGGTTTGTGGCCCTCCAGGGCTGGATTTGGAGACCCCTGCCTTACACCTCTGTCATTTAAGATTGTGAGTGGGCAAGGTGCAGATGTCCTAGACATCAAAAGGGTATATAGAATGTGTCACATTCCTTCTCGATTCTCACCACCACCAAAAAGTTGTCTAATAGACAATATTTTGGTGGTGGTGAGAAGTGAGGAGGAATGTGACACATTCTATCTAACCTTTTTGATGTCTTGGACATCTGCACCTTGCCCACTCACAATCTTAAATGACAGAGGTGTAAGGCAGGGGTCTCCAAATCCAGCCCTGGAGGGCCACAAACCAGTCAGGTTGGCAGGATATCTCTAATGCATATATATCTCATGCATATTCATTAGGGATATCCCAAAAACCTGACTGGTCTGCGGATCTCCAGGACCAGGGTTCCCCACCCCTGCATTAGACCAGAGCTACTCAATTCCAGTCCTGGTGGCCCGCAACCCTGCAGGTTTTTGGGATATCCCTAATGATATGCATGAGATATATATGCATTAGAGATAGCCTGCCAACCTGACTGGTGTTTGCCCCTCCAGGGCTGGATTTGGAGACCCCTGCCTTACACCTCTGTCATTTAAGATTGTAAGTGGGCAAGGTGCAGATGTCCAAGACATCAAAAAGGTTAGAATTTGTCACATTCCTCCTTGCTTCTCACCACCACCAAAATATTGTCTATTAGACAACTTTTTGGTGGTGTTGAGAATCTAGGAGGAATGTGACACATTCTATCTACCCTTTTGATGTCTAGAACATCTGTACCTTGCCCACTCATAATCTTAAATGACAGAGGTGTAAGGCAGGAGTCTCCAAATCCAGCCCTGGAGGGCCACAAACCAGTCAGGTTGGCAGGCTATCTCTAATGCATATATATCTCATGCATATCATTAGGGATATCCCAAAAACCTGCAGGGTTGCGGGCCACCAGGACTGGAATTGAGTAGCTCTGCGTTAGACACACCTAGGATACATCTGTGCCCTACTGTATGTCTCAGTCATGTCTAGTCCTTATGGGCAATGATGCATCCAGAATAGTGCATATCCTGTGTTGGTGCCATGGTTACCTGCTGTAGGTGAAGGGAGGGGGGTGTATGGACCCATGGGCAGACCATATACCACTACACAACCCACCCTCTGGGGCTGAGGGTGGGAAACAGGATCACCCACCAATAGATCCACAGTCTACCTCCCTGCAATGGTAGCTGTAGCAGGGACTATCAACCCCAGTCCTGCTGGGGAACAGACACAGCAGTACACATCCGTAACACAGTAGCAGACAGACAGCAGGCCTGGAAATGCTCAGCTGCCCCCCACCATTATCTGACATTCTCCAGCAGCAAGCCTCCAGCCGCTGCACCCTGCAAGGTGTTCCCGCAAGACACATACTAGCTGCAGACAGTCCACCAGCTAGTCCATAGTGCATGGTCCTGGAGGAGCTGCATGTACCCAAAATGGGGATGTCAGCATACACAACAAGCAGATAAGTCAGTGATTGGGCCCCAAAAGAAACCCCATATATATCACATGAGAGAAATGCTATATAGCACTATGGGGGAACCTAACCATGCCATGGTCACTGTTCAGTCAGGGTGAGAGTGACCGCCCAGCAGGACATGCTATGGCCACCCTGTCCATGCAGGTGGTACCGGGCACTACAATGTCCGAGCCATTGCCCTATGCTCTGTGCAGATGCGGCCAGGCCAGGCCACCCTATCCAGGCTTTTCCCATAGTACCTTGCTCCTCATTATGCACATTGGCAGGCCAATACTGGCAACAGAGCTAGCAGTGTGGGCTGTGGAGGGTGTTGGCAGCCACCACACACTGGATAGGCAGACACACACTCCCACACCTATGCCAGCATTGTGCAGCTATAGAGATGTTGGGCAGCCCAGGCCACCACACCAGTCCTGGGCACAGGGCAGGCATGGCTATGGTACGCAATACTGTAGGAGTCACTCCCCAGGTTGGTAAACACTGTCAGACACAAGACGTGTAGCACACTCCACAGACATCAGAAAGGTTGCTATGATGCAGCTCACTCAGAATATTGTACTTAACCTAGGAATTGCTATCTGCCAATAATCATAGCAACCTCTTTAAAGATGTGTACCATATTCCCAGGTTTAGGGTGGCATTACTAAGGTATGCAAGTGCTAGTATTGGGAGATGCACGCAGAGCCCAGAGTCCTGCCTCTCCAGGAGGCTTTGGATAATGGGGCCTGTGGGTGCGGGTGTGTCTGCCCCTGTTGGCTGCTGCTCTACGGCAGAGGTTCCCAACTCCAGTCCTACGGTATCAAACACTGTTCGGGTTTTCATGCTGTCCCTCATGAATATGCATGAGATACATCTGCATACCATGGGGGTGGCGCATAGAAATGCAGCACAGTCATCTTTATCAGAGGCAACATGGAACCGGAATGGTGTTTGGCCCTCCAGGACTGCATTTGGGAGACTCTGCTCTAGGTAATGTGCATGTATATGGTGTCCGTGCTCTGTAGGGTAAAATGTGGGTGTCTTGGGCATGTTTACGTTATCTGCAATAAAGGTGCTGTCTGTATTAGCACGTTGTAGTAGTGGGTAAAATATGGGGACTGGGTTGGCAGGAACCACAGCTGGGACTTGAACCTGTGACTCTCTGCTTCTGAATACACTGGTTTTGTGCACTGCACCACCTTGCTGACACAGAGTCTGTACATTCCTTGGTGATACCATGACTGTTCATCAGACAGGGCCCATCTGTTGCAGTACACGGCACCCACCTACACAGGGCTAGGCCACGGTCTGCTCTGGGCAGCTGCCACTGCCCCCTCCACCACCATGCTGACATGCCCTTCTGCTGGTGGAGCTGGTGGTGCGCAGTCTCAGGCCATCCAGTGTGCAGGTAGGCGGCTGCCTATGGTGTGGGTTCTGGGGTAGGGGTGCCTGCATAGATGTCCACGCTCTCCCCCCAGCCCCGCCTGCCAATGTTCCGTGCCCTTGGGGGTAGCTGTTGGGTACTATCACCTGTGACACTTTGGGAAACACACTCGTGCCCATGTTGGGCCTTCAGCAGTTGCTGTCTGGCTGCTCCGCTGTTTCAGCATTCGTATGGGCCACCTAGGCATCACCCTAGTCCGCACTGTGGCCCAGCTCCACCACAGCATGTGCCGCCTGCGGCCCTCTGTATCCCCTTCTCTGGCATCTGTCCAGTTGCCATTCCGACATGCCCGCCCTGATGTTGCGGGGCATGTGCATGCCATAGGAGCCCTGTCGGTGGGGAAAACCCTGAGCAGCGCTATTTCACTGTGGGCCCATTCACCTTGTAAGGGGACGGAGTATAGACCCTTCCACGATTTATATCTGTTCTATGGAGCTTACTAGGGGGGGGGGTTGATGTTTCTCATTGATACCACTATTGGCCAGCTTGGTTATTGTTTTTTTCCAGTTTGTTGGGGTCATTTTCAGTGTTTATGTGCCCTTTTGTTCTGTGCACATGTATCACACTTATCACTTTGTTTTGGTTTCCCTGCCTGGGCTGTACATTGCTGACACTGAACTGGTTTCTCTCCCCTGTAATGTGCATTTAACGGCAGGTTTTCATTCGCGTTGGAATTCAGCTCTGAAAATCAGCGCGTTAGTGTGAAGGGAGCCTCTCCCCGCCCACTCTCCGCCCATTGACCCCTTCTCTCCGCTCTCTCTCCACCTTCTGCGGTGTTTTACCGCGCTGCGGGGCATTATGATCGTTAGCGCATCATAACGCGCGTTATGTAACGTTAACTATCGTTAGCGCATCATAACGCACGTTATGATGTGCTAACGATCATTAACATTACATAATGCGCGTTATTCACGATTACCGCAGTTTAGTAAACATACCCCATAGACCATCACAAAACAAAGAATCACAATTTAGAAACAGGAAGACAATAATTAAACTGGGAACCCCAAAAGCCAAACTTGGAATGTACAACAGCACTGTAGAAATAAAACTATAAATTAATTTCCTCTTGTACTAAACAAAGCGCAGACATTAATGATGCACATTTCCCTGAGCTGACATATTCTAGTTAATAAATTCAAAATAAAGAGATATCTTTCTACCTTTTGTGCATTTTTTTTCAGTTGCAATTGCTCTAGCCACTTTTTTCTGGTTTCTTCGTGTCTTCTGCTAACTCTCCATCGTCTGCTGTCCATTTGTCCTTTCTTCTCTCTTCTAGTTTTTTTCCATTCTCTCTCTACATCTGCTTTAACATACTAATCTTTCTCCTTTTGCTCTTTCCTCATTCCTATTTTATCCACTCAAATTTTACCCCTCCATTCTCAATCCCCACTTACTCTCCCAATACCCGGCCAATTGTAGATTTTTCTTCCCTCTCACACAAAATATTTTTCCCCTCTCCATTGCACTCTCCCAGCCCCATCCCATGCTAATCCTCCGGCAACATCAGCTCCCTTCTAGTTCCAGCCCCACCCAGCATCCACTCCCTTCTAGTCCCCAAATCAGCCCATTTCCAGTTGTAGTCCCCCATCAGCCCATTTCTAGTCCTATCTGAGTCCCTCCATCAGCTCATTTCCAATCCCAGCCCCCCATCAGCCCATTTCTAGTCCTTTCCTAGCCCCACCATCAGCTCATGTCAAATCATAGCTCCCCTCCACTCAGCCCATTTCCATTCCAAGCCCCCGTCCCCATCAGCTATTTGCAGTTCAAGCCTCCCCTTCCACTCAGCCCATTTCCAGTCCTAGCAACCCCCCAACCCATTACCAGTCCTAGCCCCCCCCCCATAGCCCATTGCCAGTCCTAAGCCCCCCTTCAGGCAACTTCCAGTCCTAACCCCCGCATCACCCCATTTTCAGTCTTAGCCCCCCATAGCCCATTACCAGAGCCTAACCCCCCCCATCAGCCCACTTCCATACCTAACCCCATCAGCCCATTTCCAGTCTTAGCCCCTCCATAGCCCATTACAAGTCCTAACCCCCCATCAGCCCACAGCCCATTACGTCCTAAGCCCATCAGCCCACCTCAAGTCCTAACCCACCCCCATCAGCCCATTTCCAGTCCTAGCCCCCCCCCATAGCCCATTACCAGTCCTAACCCCCCATCAGCCCACTTCCAGTCCTAACCCCCCCCCCCATCACCCCATTAAGAACATAAGAACATAAGATATGCCATACTGGGTCAGACCAAGGTCCATCAAGCCCAGTATTCTGTTTCCAACAGTGGCCAATCTAGGTCATATGTACCTAGCAGTTTCCCCAAGAGACACAAGTTCCACAATGCTTGTACTGGGTCAAGCATTGATATCTTCAGTCACTTCTTAATAATGGTTTATGGACCTTTCCTCCAGGAACTTGTCCAAACCTTTTTTAAACCCAGCTACACTAACAGCCTTTACTACATCCTCCGGTAACAAATTCCAGAGTTTGATTACACGTTGAGTGAAAAAATATTTTCTTTTATTTGTCTTAAATAGTTTATCCTGTAGCTTCATTGCATGTCCCCTAGTCTTTCTATATTCTGATAACGTAAACAATTGATCTACGTTTACCCGTTCCACTCCGTTCATTAATTTATAGACTTCTATCATATCTCCCCTCAGCCGTCTCTTTTCCAGGTTAAAGAGCCCTAACCTTTTTAGCCTTTCTTCATAGGCGTATCCTTCCATCCCCTTTACCATTTTGGTGGCTCTTCTCTGAACCTTTTCTAAAATCGCTATATCCTTTTTAAGATACGGCGACCAGAATTGCACACAATATTCAAGGTGCGGTCTCACCATGGAACGATATAGAGGCATTATAATATCTTTTGTTTTATTTTCCATTCCTTTCCTTATCATACCTAGCATTCTATTCGCTCTCTTGGCCACCGCTGCACACATTTTCAGTCTTAGCCCCCCCCCCCCATAGCCCATTACCAGTCCTAACCCCACCATCAGTCCATATCCCATTACCAGCCCTAACCCCCCTCCTCCCCATCAGCCCAGGGAAATTTAAAAAAAAAGAAAAAGTTGTCTGCTGCCGCCACCGCCATGGCAGCGGCAGAATCAAGTGTCCCATCAGCCCCGGTGCGCTTAACAGAGCCGTGAAAGGGAAACTCTCCCTTCACGGCTCTGAAAGCCGGCGCGGAGAGGGGCTGATGCAGGGAGGGAGGGCTCTGCCGGGCAGGGCGGGGCCACGGGACACTTGATTCTGCCGATGTCATGGCGGCAGCGGCAGCAGACAGCTTTTTTTTTATTTTATTTACTTTTAAAGCAGAATGTTGTTTGTGCGGGGCCCCCTGAAATGCGGGGCCCTGTGCAAAAAACATTCTCACTCAATGGATGGACCAGCCCTGTATGCAAGGAATGTAGGCAAGCTAAAATGTTCCCAAACCTATAATCAAAAGTAAGGTTGTTTGCCACTAGACTGTAGATCAAGGTGGCTATGAACAGATAGAAAAGGGATACAGAAAGAAAGATAAGAAAAACAAGGGCTCTTTTTTGTTTGTTTTGCTTTTTATTTGTTTGTCTTCCTTCCTTGGTGCAGTTCTCCTAACACACCGCAGTGCCTAAGTAGTCTTATAAGAGAAGAAAACGGCCACCCAGAAACACAAAATTGACTGAGCATGATGCCAGAGGAGAGATGCCTCTGCAGCACCAGCCATGGGTGACGTTATCACCCCATGATGATGCCATCTCTGAATGCTAGTCCCTTTGCAAGGCTCCTTGTCAGATCTGGTAGGGAGTCCGGGTAAAGTCTAACATGCTTTGTCAATCCTCTGCAGGTCTTTCTTTTTTAATCAACCTCAGGTGACATCATCATGTTTGTGACCCTTTATGTCCCTCTTTTATAAAGTATAATATGCATACATTTTATGTTATAAAATAGCTGTGAAAAATGTACATTAACTATACAGAACTTTAGAAAATTACCCTCAGAATGTATAACGCCTACCTTCTATTAAACAAAAGAAAGCCTGAATCCTGAGTGGTACTATAGCATTGAGTAAACATTCTCCTAGTTACATCCATTTAGGCCTATGCCTGCGATCCCTTGAAATGTGGCTTTCTTGAGACCCACTGTCCCTGTTTGGTGCTTGAATCTCTCCCTGAGCTCTTTGAATGGGAAGCTTCTACTTCTTAGTGAATTCTCTGTCCGTTCACCCTTTGCTTGTTCGCACTCTTTACTCAGTTTTCACCTTCTCTTCTAGGTGATCACCCTAGTGCTAGTTCTTCAACTTCTTTCTCCTTTGTCTCTCAGGCTAGGAAGCCTCTTGGTATTTCTCTCCTTTCTCTTTCTCTCTTCTTTGACAGGAAGGTTGGATTAAAGTCTCCTTTTAAAACTACCAAAAAATCTATGCAAGGGGAAACGTTTCTCTCTAGTCATAGGTCATGAATCTGACTCTCCTTCTGCGTCACCTTAAACTCATGTTTTGAAACGGAAACTAAAATGTATTGGAAACAAAGGGAAGAGCCTGCGCATTCACTAAAACCAACTAAAACGTTCACATAGTCATAAGTGGTATCTTGCTATTAAAGATATGAAGACCCATTTTAGAAATGATGTCTAGGTGCAATCTTGAATGTCCAGGTCAAAACGTCCAAAAAAAAAAAAGGCTGGCCACATGCAAGTTTTGAGGCGATTTCAGAAACACGTACATGCCTGAAATGGATGTCAGCAGAAATGGTCTCATAGTCATCTTCACAACAGTAATTCAGGATGGGGACTTCTATTCCATGATGTAGGCATGTCCCTGCCTTTTATTTTGTATGAGCGTGCTGACCATAAAACAAGTGTTCTCATTTTCCTTCAGTTTTTCTTATAGCCATGAAAAGTATTGGGGATATTATAGTACCTTATTCTCTACTCCCTCCATGTGCTTTGGTGACAAAACAAGAGCTTTTCTAATGTTTACTTGTACCCTGGAACAGGTATAGACATGAACATTCTCCTGTGGCTGGGTTGAGACGTGCTCGCCATTTCTGAAATCGGGAACCGATGTGTATCTTTACGGAATGCCCCTGGACGCATTTTTTTCCATGTCCCCTTGCAACAGTGACATTCTCGTGCTGGGGATGTCTCTATACCTGGCTTCTAAAATGACTTTGGGGACGTCTCTGTGATTTGGACATCTATGTGCCTGTTTTGGGACATCCAATTCATAAATAGGGCTGCTAAAATGACCCCCTTAGTTCACAATCTTTTGCAGCAGCTGTCCTACTGGTTATTGTAGCAAATGGGTATAACTGCTGCCAGGGTCACATAGTTGTAACAAGGATACCTTTGCGGCCTTATATAATAAACATATACAAGCTATCCCCGTCATTAATATCATATTAATAAATTATGGGATCAATATTCAGCAGCAGTGGACAGTGTTTTTGTTAAAAGCTGACAACTTCAGCTAAAAAATATGCAAATTTTCTTACCACTATTCAGATAGTGATTGGTAGTGAATATCTGGATGATGCAAGTAGAGGCCGAATTTATCCAGGTAGCGCCAATATAAAGAGAACATATCTGAATTACTTGGGGCAGCCTTTTCCCTGTCCCACGTTATCTGGATAAGTTATCTTTATAGCAGGCTGGATATTGGCGCTATCTGGATACGTTCTGGCTCCATCTCGGCACTGTAGAGATAGTGCAGGAGTGGTCAGTCATAGTTTCAGCGGCAATATCCAGATAGTAGGTGCTGCTGCTGAATATCTTCCTCTGAGAATATATGGTGCTATTGCCCTAAGGAACGCGCTTTGAAGACACAGCGTTATTAAGAAGGGACCCAGGATATCAATGCTTGACCCAGTACAAGCACTGTGGAACTTGTGTCTCTTGGGAAACTGCTAGGTACGTATGACCTAGATTGGCCACTGTTGGAAACAGGATACTGGGCTTGATGGACCTTGGTCTGACCCAGTATGGCATATATTATGTTCTTATGTTATCATGCATCTCCATGCTGCCCATGGTTGGTACATTTAAGAAGAACATGGTCTTCCTGTCTGTCATATGGATCCACTTGTTCATCTCTTAGAGAAGAGAACCCCTAAAATGCAGGCTTTCTGGAATATGTTATATGTATTTACATTGGGGAATATCCGTATTTGAGCTGACCCTGTTTCTTGAGGCCTGAGTTAAAAAATGATGCTACTTTATCCACAGGATTATGCATTCACAGATATTGGGACAAGCTGCATCTTGAGCAAATGTTTATATAAAGCCCCACATCCCCTTATTCCAGACAATAAAACATGCCTAACAACGTAGAGTATTAATGAGTCAAGAATCCACGATCTGAGCCTATAGAAGCATTTTCGTGCTGATTCACTTGAGAACAAAAATGGATGCATCAGATTAGACGTCCTTAGGCTGATATTGGTAGGCGTGCATGTGACTAAGCGTCCTGAAATCCATGATGGTTCTGTGTGTGTAACCCATGCCAATCTGGGGTCCTGTGGGTGTAAGCCATGCCAGTCTGGGGTCCCTCACAACAGTATTTACATCTTTGGAAGACTTGGAGCGCAGCTTCAGTGAGGTAACAATGCTCTCCTTGGGAATTTTAGGGTTCTAGATCAGGATGAGTACAATTGGGAGGCCAATGGTACTGTAGATCCACTCACTCCAATTCTCACTCACTTCAGTAAGTCAGTTAGGTTTCCCTCCATGACCTGAATGGTGAGGAGTTATCCCATGTTCTGGAAAAACTGGGTGGCATAAAAGGTTACAATGCAGTGTTTTAGTAGAGTCACTGGAGGATCTGCTGTTCAAGTAGAGCAGAACCAATGAGGTCTCTGCATGTGTAACTTTGGCCATTTCATCTGCAAAATTGGCTAGAGTTACAGATCCAGAAAAGGGGCCTGATTCAAGGTGAAGTGAGGGCAGGTCAAAAAATCATTGGTCTGATATTCAGAAGCAAATATCCAGATGTTATCCTAATATTTGTATTCAGCGATGCTAACCATAGATATTCAGCAGCACTGGGGCAGGATGGGTGGACCATAACATTTTTCAGAGAGCAGCCATAATCAGATTGCTCTGTGGATGATTTTAGGATAGCCCGTGCATGTTCAGTAGTGATCTTCAGCCATTGAACATATAGAAGTCAATATTCAAAGCTCACATCTTTACAGTAGTAGTTCAAGGCAAATTAGAATCAGGTACAGTAAGTATTTGCCTGTCTCCAGAGGGCTTACAATGCAAGTTTGTACCTGAGGTAATGGAGGGTTCAATGACTCATGCAAGGCCACAAGGAGTGCTAGTGGGATTTGAACCCTAGTCTCTTTGATTACAGGTCACAACACTAACCACTCAGCTACAAATACAGCAAGCCTGGTATACAGTAGACCTGATAGTGGCCCTGATAGTGTATACAGTCCAGATAATGCCACTGTATATTGCCATAGACCACATAAACAACTTTAAATGTAGAACTAATCGTTTAAAATTATATGTGCATTTTCAAATCTGGAACTTAGATAAATAGTGCTGCCAACTGACTGGAAAAGATCTGTGTTTATACCAATACTAAAGAAAGGTGATCCAACTGACTGTGGAAATTATCGCACAATCGCTCTGATCCTACATGCCAGCAAGATTCTACTGAAGATTATTCAAAAGAGACTACAGCCATACCTAGAACAAGAACTACCTGAAGTGCAAGCAGGGTTCAGAAAAGGACGAGGAACGAGAGACATCATTGCGGATGTGAGATGGATCCTTGAAAAGACTAAAGAATACCAAAAGGATATCTATTTGTGCTTTATCGACTATAGCAAGACTTTTGACTGTGTAAACCATGAGAAACTCTGGGCCACATTAAGAAGCATGGGTATACCAGAACACCTGATCGTTCTCTTGCACAATCTGTACATTGATCAAGAAGCAACAGTTCGAACGGAACAAGGAGAAACAGAATGGTTTAAAATAAGCAAAGGTGTAAGACAAGGCTGCATACTTTCCCCCTACCTGTTTAATTTATATGCAGAACAAATCATCAGAGAAGCAGGACTGTATGAAGACAACAGAGGTGTGAAGATTGGTGGAAGACTCATCAACAACCTTCGCTATGCTGATGATACCACATTGCTGGCTGAAAGTGAAGATGATCTGAAACATTTGCTTCTCACAATCAAAGAACATAGTCACAAAATGGGTCTGCACCTTAATGTAAAGAAGACAAAGATCATGACAACTGCCATAATCAACAGGTTCATCGTTGAAGGAGAAGAAATTGAAATCGTGAACAACTTTAACCTTCTTGGATCAACTATCAATAAAGAAGCAACAAGCAGTCAAGAAATCAGACGACGCATTGCTCTTGGCAGAATGGCTATGAAAGACCTAGATAAGATTCTCAAGAGCAGAGATGTCTCTCTCCATACAAAGATTCGACTTGTTCAAGCCATGGTATTTTCAATAACATCATATGGATGTGAAAGCTGGACAGTGAAAAAGACAGACAGGAAGAAAATTGATGCCTTTGAATTATGGTGCTGGCGGCGAATACTGTGTATACCATGGACTGCCCGAAGAACAAACCAGTCGGTACTAGAGGAGATCAAACCTAAGCTTTCTTTAGAAGCTCAGATGACAAGACTTCGACTTTCATATTTCGGACACATCATGCGAAGAGAGAGATCATTAGAGAAAGACATTATGCTTGGCAAGATAGAAGGTCAACGCAAAAGAGGAAGGCCAGCAATGAGATGGATCGCTACAATAACATCAGCTATGGGTACCAGTCTGTCAACAATGAGCCGCCTGACTGAAGACCGAACACAATTTAGGATAGCTATCCAGAGGGTCGCCATGAGTCGACTCCGACTCGACGGCACTTAACAACAACAAGAGTACAAAAAACTGTAAACATCCAAATTTAGGGCCTAAGTTTATACTAGACATTGATGTAAGAGGTCCAACTCCCCCCCCCCCCCAAGTTATTTTAACCTTATTTTATACAGGCAATAGATGCCTTTCTGCCTTTAAAAACCAGGCACCTAGAACGAGCCCCAGTAGCCAGTGGCGTATATGCCACCCAAGCAGCCACCGCAAAGTGGGGGGAAGGGAGGCCTGGGCAGAAAGGGGACCCACACAGCGGTGACAGCAGCAGCATGCCACACTTACTTTATTATGTTTGCCGTGCTGCTCCACTTTTGTAAGTTTCATGGGCCCAATGGCTGTTCCTTGTTGGACCGAAGTCTCGCAATAACAGCCACACTGTGAGACTTTGGTCCGGTGGAGAACAGCTGCCAGGCCCACAGTGAACTTACAGAGCGAAGCAATGTGGCAAACACAATGAGATAAATTTGCTGTTACTGCTGCCGCCACACGGAGGGGGCCGCACGAAGGGGGGGGGCCACCGCTGTGATAGTGGGGCCCCTCATTGTAACTTATGCCACTGCCAGTAGCAAATAAAGGCCACGGCACGCACATACAGCAGCCTTGAAATGGGTATAAATGGATGCACGCACTCTACATATGGTCTTGTAAAATACACATGTACATTGCAACGCCATCCCTGTCCATGCAAAGTATACCCCCAGCAGCGACTATGCAAGATGCACCTATAAGTACCACCCACTTTAACACTGAACTTATTAATATGGATCTATAGCACGGCACAATTTCATAAAAGGCCTTTTCTGTGGTAAAACAGGTTTGCACAAGAAAACACCTTTGTAAACTTATCCCCTTAAAAGTTAAATGACCAGTAGCTGGCTGAATATTTACCTCACTGTGTTGCATTTATTAAAGCTCAAAAAAGGTAAAAAACCAAAACAAAACTTTTGATCCTGTGTTCAGGGGACAACAGACTCTTATTTGCACAAAAAAGGTTTCTTTAAATTAAGAATCTCATCATGTGTTAATGTCCATTCATGTGACTTATGTGCTTAGTCAGTAAATAGGCCCCATTCAGGATAAGAGAGTTTGTATTAAATACCATGGATTGGGTTAATGTATACTGATACATGTTGGCCTGTATTAATGTGGGTTAACACATTAGTAAATGAGTCCTTAAGTTGCATGCTATTAAGAGTTATAAATTTGGGATGGTCCTGCAGGGTTTTATATCTTGTAGGGTTGCCATCCATTAGTGAATACATTCCTGTCTGCTTTTCCTGACTGAGATGTGTATGTGAGTTTGGGACATGACATAAAGACCTTCAGAAGGAGGCATATGGAAGTCTGAGGTCTGCTGGGGTGAAAGAGGCTGCACCCCGAAATATTCCTCCTGTAGCTTTCTCTTGTGTTTTATTCTGGTTCGGTAACGTTCCCACTTTATTGCATTTCAGGCCGATGTACTCACAGGCTCTTACATAATCACAGTTGCCTGAGCCTCTGGCTGGCTTCTAACTCTTCCTAGTTTTATATTTAGATCTTACTTTCACTTATATATTTCTAATTTCTGTCTTAAGTGTTCACATTCTTTTGGAATAAAAGATATGCATTGTTTACTGCAGTGCTTTCTGTATTTTTAATTCTTTCCTTCCTTAAGTCTACTGTTCAAGTGTTCATGCCACATTGTTTCTAAAGGTGAGGGAAAGACGGGACATTTAGCCCAGTTATTGCTGTAACATGAGTTCTTAATCTGGCTCTCATGTTGCAGGATGACATGGACTTTTTCCCCCCAGGGGCTGTGAACATGACCACAAAGACCAGGGCTCAAATCCCACCGGACTCCTTGTGGCCTTTGGCAAGTCACCTAACCCTCCACTGCCTCAGGTGCAAACTTAGATTGTAAGCCCTCTGGACAGGGAAATGCCTAGTGTACCTGAATGTTATTCATCTTGAACAACTACTGGAAAGGCATGCACTAAATAGCTACTAATAAATAATAAATGCGGTTTCCCTGGCCACTCCCTGGGGGCGTGGGAGATCCGACCTGGGAACTGAGGCCAGGTTTGAGAGATAGCAGTGTGTAGTGCCCTCAACGAGCCTTCAGGTCTGCCCCACTATATTCATACTTTGGAGCTTCAGGATGGTGGTGGCAGAGGCAGAAGATGATCAGCTCCCTCAGTGGGTGAAGCATATGCCGTTCATGGAGCGAAGGCCTGCTACCTGCTAATCTTCTGCCCTTCTCCCCTGAGGCAACCACATGGGGGAGATGCTGAGCAGCTGCAAGAGCCCATCCCAAAGCACCAGCTGCTAAAGGGAAGATGAGGTAGGAGGAGGGCAGTTAGCAGAGCTCATCCTGTCAGCCGCCAAAGGGCATGTGTGAGGCAGCTTAGCAGAGTCCATCCCACCGAGCTGGCAGCTGAAGGGAAATCAGGGCGAATGTGCCTGGCAGAGCCAACTCACGCTGCTCTCCACAGATGAGAAGGCGAATCCTAGACAAAACCCCTCCAATAAAAGCCTCACTTAGCATCGATGGGATGGGGGTGGAGCTCACATAGGGCGCTGATTCCCAAAGGCCCACCCTGAGAATCCGCATGGTAGTAAATTCATAATGGTGAGACCAAGTTAATCAGGAGGAACTGTCAAAAACCTTAAATGCAATCATTACCTCAGGAATTAAATAAAAACCTGAATGAAAAAGGGTAATTGTAGATTTTCTTTTAATTTTGTTGCTGTTAAGTGCTGTCGAGTCAGTGTCGACTCATGGCGACCCTCTGGATAGTTATCCTAAATTGTGTTTGGTCTTCAGTCAGGCGGACAGACTGGTACCCATAGCTGCTGTTATTGTATCGATCCATCTCATTGCTGGCCTTCCTCTTTTGCGTTGACCTTCTAACTTGCCAAGCATGTTTTCTTTCTCTAATGATCTCTCTCTTCGCATGATGTGTCCAAAGTCAGAAAGACAAAGTCTTGTCATCTACGCTTCTAAAGAAAGCTTACATTTGATCTCCTCCAGTACTGACTGGTTTGTTCTTCGGACAGTCCATGGCATACTCAGTATTCGCCACCAGCACCATAATTCAAAGGCATCAATTTTCTTCCTGCCTATCTTTTTCACTATCCAACGTTTGCATCCATATGATATTATTGAAAATACCAGGGCTTGAATGAGTCAAATCTTTGTATGGAAAGAGACATCTCTGCTCTTGAGAATCTTGTCTAGGTCCTTCATAGTCATTCTGCCAAGAGCAATGCATCGTCGCATTTCTTGACTGCTTGTTGCTTCTTTATTGATAGTTGATCCAAGTAGGTTAAAGTTGTCCACGATTTCAATTTCTTCTCCATCAATGATGAACCTATTGATTTTGCCAGTTGTCATGATTATTGTCTTCTTTACATTTAGGTGCAGGCCCATTTTAAGACTATGTTCCTTGGTCGTGAGAAGCATAGCAAAGGTTGTTGATAAGTCTTCCACCAATCTTCACACCTCTGTGGTCTTCACACAATCCTGCTTCTTTGATGATTTGTTTTGCATATAAATTAAAGAGGTAGGGGGAAAGTATGCAGCCTTGTCATACACCTTTGCTGATTTGAAATCATTCTGTTTCTCCTTGTTCCGTTCAAATTGTTGCTTCTTGATCAATGTACAGATTGTGCAAGAGAACGATCAGGTGTTCTGGTATACCCATGCTTCTTAATTGGCCCAGAGTTTCTCATGGTTTACACAGTCAAAAGCCTGGCTGTAGTCAATAAAGCACAAATAGATATTCTTTTGGTATTCTTTAATCTTTTCAAGGATCCATCTCACATCTGTGATGATGTCTCTCGTTCCTCGCCTTTTCCTGAACCCTGCTTGCACTTCAGGTAGTCCTTGTTCCAGGTATGGTTGTAGTCTCTGTTGAATAATCTTCAGTAGAATCTTGCTGGCATGTGGGATCAGAGCGATTGTGCAATAATTTCTACAGTCATTTGGATCACCTTTCTTTAGTATTGGTATAAACACAGATCTTTTCCAGTCAGATGGCCATGATGTTTTCCAAATTTCCTGGTAGAGCCTTGTAAGTATGGTAACAGCTGAATCAGATTGCTGTAATACTTCTATGGGAATGCCAACGATGCCTGGTGCTTTGTTCTTTCATAAGGCTTTCAATGCGGCTTTGACTTCTTCTTTCATCACCAATGTTTCCGGATCATAAGGTACAGGTTGAAACAGCCGTTGGTCCAATTGATGTTTATCATATAAAAACTCTATATATTCTTTTCACCTTTTCTTGATCTTCTCAGCATCATTCATCATAGAACCTTGAGCATCTTGTAACATTCCAATTTGAGGATGGAATTTTTTCTTTAACTCTCGTAGCTTTAGGAAAGCCGTTCTTGTTCTTCCTCTAATAGTTTCTGCTTCTACTGTATTTCCTTGCATGCATCATTAAAGTACTTTTCCTTGTCTTGTCTTGCTGCATGTTGGAAATTTCTGTTGAGTTCTGTGATTGCCTCTCTCTCTCCTTTGGCTTTAGCTTCTCTGCGTTTCTGGTCAATTTTCAGAGTTTCTTCCATCACCCATTTTGGCCATTTTTGCTCTTACACCTTTTGTAGAAACTTCTCGTTTTCTTCCAACACAACCTTCTTGACGTCATTCCATAACTCTTCTGGAGCTCTGTCATTTGTATCTAAAGCAGCAAATTGATTTTGCAGGCAGTCTTTAAATTCCACTGGTATATTCTCAAGGTCATATTTTGCTACGTTCATGAATGGCTTGCTCTTTTTCAACTTTATCTTGAGTATGCATACTAGTAGTTGGTGATCTGTACCACAGTCAGCTCCAGGTTTTATCTTTGTTGATGTTGTAGAGCTTTTCCATCGCTGACTTCCACAGATGCAGTCAATTTGATTTTTGTACAATCCATTGGGTGACGTCCATGTGTACAATTGCCGCTTGTGTTGCTGGAAGAAGATGTTTGAGATGAATAGATCGCTGGTCTTGCAGAATTCTATCAGCCTTTCTCCAGCTTCATTTCTGTTGCTAAGTCCATATTTTCCAACCATTTTGCCTTCTTCTTTGTTGCCAACCTTTGCGTTCCAGTCACCCATGACTATTAGGATATCCTGTTTGCATGTTCTGTCAATTTCAGCTTGTACTTGCTCATAGAATTCATCAATTTCATCCTCTTCTGAAGCTGTTGTTGGGGCATATACTTCAATTACAGTTGTGTTGATAGGCATTCCTCGTAGATGAATAGAGATTAAGCGTTCACTGACTGCATTGTACATCAGCCGTCAGACGTCCCGAGGGCTTTGATCCAACCACATCATAAATGCTGGCTTTATCTGAAAAGTGTTCAGCTCCTCCCCAGTAGCCAGTTGAGTGCCTTCCAACCTGGGGGTCTCATCTTCCAGCACTACAGTGCAATTTGTTTTATTGTGAGTATACATTGGGTTTTCAAGGCAAGATACAGAAGTAAATTGCCAGGCCTTTCCTCCATGCAGTTTAAGTTTAGTGTTGTTGCCAATGTCACAGAAATGTGATCTTCTGCCACCAATACTGTCCCATTCTGCTGCTGCCCATATGGGTAGTTTATCTTGGTCTGGCACCTCTGCTGAGACCTGTCCATCTTGTGAGATCCTGCCAGTATTTATTTTATATTCTCTTATATACCACACTATTCTGCATCAGTGCAGTTTACATTGAACAAACTGAAATGACATTGAACAGGGCATTATAACTTGGAGATAATTATTTTACAGGGAACATGGGCTATGGAGGGTTAAGTGGCTTGCCCAAGACCACAAGGAGCACCTGTGGGTCTAGAAACCCCAGTCCTTCCAGCCCAAGGTTGCTGTCCTCTAGTGGGATTTGAACCCCCGACCTTCCAGCCTGAAGTACCTTGCCCCAACCACTAGGCCACTCCTCCACTCATAGCTTAGCCCTCAGCATCACTGATGCACACATTTTACTGCGATTAAACTAATAACACAGAAACATGACAGCAGAAAAAGACCATATGGCCTATCCAGTCTGTCCTTCCATATCAACTACAACAGTTCCCTTTTTTCCTTTAGAGATCCTCTGTGTCTGTCCCATGCTTCTTTGAATTCAGATACTGTCCTCATCTCTACCACCTCCACTGGAGACTATTCCATGCATCTAGCACTCTTTTCACAAAAAAAATATATTTCTGCATATTACTCCTGAGTCTATCCCCTTTCACCCTCATCTTATGTCCCCTCATAGCTGAGTTTGCTTTCAATCGAAAGAGGTTCTTCTCCTGTGCATTTATGCCATGGAGGTATTTAAATGTCTCAATCATATCACCTCGATCCTGCCTTTCCTCTAGAGTATACATATTAAGATCCTTAATTCTATCCTCACATGTTTTATAACAAAGACCACTAACCTAGGAAAGAACAACCCAAACAATGGTTACATGAAGGCAAGGTTTCACATTAGGAACTGACACCCAGGAAAAAGATTTAGGCGTCATCAAGGATAAAACATTGAAACCCTCTGCCCAGTGTGCAGTGGCGGCCAAGAAAGCAAATAGAATGCTGGGAATTATTAGGAAAGGAAGGAAGAATAAAACAAAGGATATTATAATGCCTTCCATTGTGCGACTGCACCTCGAATATTGTGGGCAATTCTGGTTACCATATCTTAAAAAGGATATAGCAGAATTAGAAAAGATACAGAGAAGAGTCACCGAAATGGTAAAAGGGATGGAAGGATACCCCTATGAGGAGAAGCTAAAAAGGTTAGGACTCTTCAACCTGGAAAAGAGATGACTGAGGGGAGATATGCTTGAGGTCTATAAATTAATGAATGGAGTGGAACGGGTAAACGTAGATCAATTGTTTATATCATTAAAATGTAGAAGGACTAGGGGACATGCAATGAAGCTACAGTATAACCCATATAAGGCTAATAAGAGAAAATATATTTTCACTCAATGCATAATCAAACTCTGGAATTCATTACTGGAGGATGTAGTAAAAGCTGTTGGTGGAGCTGGGTTTAAAAAAGGTTTGGACAAGTTCCTGGAGGAAAGGTCTATAAACCATTATTAAAGGGGAGCCGGGAAATCCACTGCTTGCCCCAGTACAAGCATTGTGGAACCTGTGTCTTTTGGGGATACTACTAGATACTTGTGACCTATATTGGCCACTGTTGGAAACAGGATACTGGGCTTGATGGACCTTGATCTGATCCAGTATGGCATATCTTATGTTTTTACATTCTTAACCATTTTAGTAGCCATCCTCTGCACTGACTCCAACCTGTTTATATTCTTTTGAAGGTGTGGTCTCCAGAATTGCACACAATACTCCAAATGAGGTTGCACCAAAGACTTATAAGGAGGTACAATCACCTCCTTCTTCCTACTGGGTAATCTCCTCCCTATGCACGCAAGCATCCTTCTGGCTTCTGTAGTCACCTTTTCTACCTGTTTAGGTACTTTAAGATTGTCAGACACAATCACACTCAGGTCCCATTCTTTTTTGTGCACAGGCATACTTCACCCTCTACACTATACCAGTCCCTTGGATTGCTGCAGCACAAATGCATGACCCTGCATTTTTTAGCATTAAATCTCAGCTGCCAAATTCTAGACCATTCTTCAAGCTTAGCAAGAGCCCTCCTCATGTTATCTATTCCTTCCTGGGTGTCTACTCTATTGCAGATTTTGGTGTCATCTGCAAAGAGGCAAACCTTACCCGACAGCCATTCCGCAATATCATTAACAAAGATGTTAAAAAGAATCAGACCAAGGACAGATCACTGGGCACACCACTGGTAACTTTCTTCTCAGAGTGAGCTCCATTTACCTGTACCCTTTGTTAACTCCCACTCAACCAATTTCTAACCCAAGCAGTAACTTTAGGGTCCATCCCTAGGGTGCTTAGTTTGTTTATAAGTTGCCCGTGTGGAACAGTGTCAAAGGCTTTACTGAAATCTAAATACACCACATCTAGAGCTCTCCCTCGGTCCAACTCCCTGGTCACCCAGTCAAAGAAATCAATCAAATTTGTCCGACAAGACCTGCCCCTGGTAAATCCATGCTGCCTTGGATCCTGCAATCCGTTGGACTCCAGAAACCTCACTATTTTCTGTTTCAGCAGCGTTTCCAATAATTTACTCACCACAGAGGTTAAACTAACCAGTCTGTAGTTTTCAACCACATTTTTACTTCTGTTTTTGTGTAAAGGGACCACATGTGCCTCTCCCCATCCTCTGGCACCACTCCTGACTCCAAAGAGGCATTGAAAAGGTCAGTCAGTGGAGCCACTACTAGAACGTCCCCTTCAGTATTCTTGAATGTATCCCATCCAGTCCCATCGCTTTGTCTACTTTTAGTTTAGCTACTTCCTCATGAACACAGTCTTCTGAAAACTGTTCTAGATCTCTATTGCTTCTGTTCCTATTTGTGGGTATTTTCTGAGGTCCTGCTCACGTCCCTTCATCTGTGAATACAGAACTGAAATATCTGTTAAGTAATTCCGCTTTATCCTCATCAGCTTCTACATATTCCTCCCCTTCACCCTTGAGTCTGACAATACCACTTTTGCCCTTCCTCCTCTCACTAACATATCTGAAAATGTCGTCCGTCCCCCCCCCCCCCCCGCCCTCATGTTATTACATTGGCTATTTCTTCTTCTTTTTGAACCTTTGATTTCCTGACTACTTTGCTAGCTTCTCTAAGTTTTTCCAAATATAGATACCTGTCTTCCTCTCTTTGTGATCTCTTGTTTTTCATGACGGCCTCCCTCTTTTTCTTCCCTTTTTCAGCTACTTCTTTTGAGAACCATAGTGGACTCCTTTTCCTTATACCCTTAATTACCATTCTAACAAGAACGTTGGTTGCCCTTAAAATATCCCCTTTCAGTTTTGCCCACTGTTTTGCTAATATTACTGCAGTGGGCATCGAAATGTGGAATATGACCGCAGCTAAAGACTTCAAGCTCCAGTCAGTTCTGCTTCTCACAGGAACATAGAACCTGCTTGACCTCCAGCCATTTTCAACTTCTCCTCCACTAAGGATTGTCTCTGCTTGTGCCAGGCTTTCTTAAATTCCAGTACCATTTTTGTTCATTCATTCACTGCTCTTAAATGGGATTAAAACTCCTTCCCTGCAATGCAAACCATAATCTGTATGTCCCATTATAAGAATGCTATAGCCAGGGGCAGGCAAGGAAGACTGTCCTGCAAATATTATGTTTGGCTTACATTTCTATGTAAAACCACTGACAGCCATCAAAAGCTGGGAGAAAAGTCACGCTGTAATGATATTGCAGACATCAGTGAACACTACTTGGGATGCTCACTGACATGGAATCACATGCCTAGATATCTTTCTGAAGACTTGGCATGTTTCCCACTTCCAAGGGGCAGAATTTAGACTAATCCTCGTTTTCAGGAAACCTTATCCTATTGCATTATGGGACCTGCAGTGTTGAGTTCTAAGGAGGTCTGCCCAACCTGTCTCCCTCCTGGAACTGGGTAACTTGGCAGCTCTTTTTCTGTCAATAGTTTGGTCTGTGTCAAAAGGTCTCAGTTATGCAAAATTCTGCAGGCTTTGTTTGTCAAAATAGCAAAGCATATTGTTTTTGAGTGCTAATTTAGAATACAGTACAGAAAAAAAATCACAACATTCTGAATTATCGCATGCAGATTTGCAGCAGAGTCTTTGGAAGGGCCACACAGTGTTTAGGAAGATGGCACACTCGGCCATGAGCAAGAGCAGCCACAGGACCTGTCTCTGATTTCCCTGACACGTCAGCAGCCATGTGCCTTCTCAATGCGGCCGGCATTGCTTGCCTCGGCTATTCCCCAGTTTCTGTCTCCTCTGTTTTATTTGCAGTGTGACTAACCTTTCTCCATGTAACTTGCCTAGTGAAAATGGATTGTGAAACTCAACCTACCTGTGACTTCAGTAGGTGGAAGGGAGGGGGAAGGGTTTGAGCTAACAAACTGCAGATGATAAGGTATCACACGGACATACACAGACATACAGCATCACACATAGTAACCAAGATACAGCATACAGAGATACCCACAGTAAACCACAGCATACAATATAACAAAAATAACACACAAGCACAGGGTACACACAGACAACTGCCTGCTACACACAGTCCTGTTGCTCAGAAGTGATGTTGAGTCAATGTTGAATCCATTCCTGGCACTCCCTATGGACAGTGGTCCCTATCCACAATAAGAACAGTCTACAAAAGGACATGCCACGTTTTGCATGAGACTGTCAAAAGATCTAAACTGCATCTGTAATTATTCATGATGCATTAAACCGCCCTAAACTGGTTTTGCTTTTATTTTTCAAAAAGGACTTTTCATATATCAAAAGGCCAGAGGTCATCTCACTACCCTCTCTCTTATGGTGTTCCACAGGGTTCAAGCCCGGTGCTGATGACATTCAGCTTCTGATTAACTCAAATGTTCGGGGCCTTTATTTGAAACTAGGCTGGAGCCAGCTGCAAGAAATAACATCCTGGCTAAAAAAAGATAAATTAGTTCTACCCCCCTCCCCCCCCCCAAAAAAAAAATCAGAAGCCACCTGGATCTCATATTGGGGAAACCCAGTACCATTTATTCTAAAAATAAAGTCAACTCCTATATCGGTTAGAAATAAGAAGAAATTACTTGGAGTAACCTGGAATACAGACTTTCACTCCCAGGTCTCCCATACCATAAAGAATTCCTATTCCACTCTTCGTAGAATGAAATCCCTGAAACATTTCTTAGACTTAAGAGCTTCAAAAACACGTCTACACGCACTTGTCATGACATAATTAGACTATTGTAATTTCTTGCTCTGCGGCATTCCACAGTATCACTGAAAAGGCTACAACTACTTCAAAATACCGCTGTAAAGCTCCTCTGTGGGGCGAAGCAACCATGTAACTCCTCTCCTTAAGGAACAACCTTGGCTCCCTATAATTAGCCACATCAAGTTCAATATTCTTCTATTGGCTTACTGTGCTTACTACACATGACTCCCTACTCACTTAAACACACTCCTAACCCCTTATGCTCCAAATAAGACACTGATCATCTCAAGCTTGCAATCGTCCAAAACTAGACTGAGACTGCTTTTTCTCAAAACAGTGCTTTTCGTTATCAAGCCCCCAGGTTGTGGAATGCGCTTCCCCAAGAATTAAGACTAGAGAGTTCATGCAAAAAACATAAGAAGGGACTGAAAACTTGTTTTTTTTTTTGGTATCACCTTCCCCTAACTCACTAATAGAAACCTCTCCTGATGGATAATCTCAAATGAATCAATCCCTAACCAGTGTTTTCTGCTAAATGTTAGTCTACAGGTAAAGATTGTTGTGCCACTCACTCGCTTCCCCTGTAGTTTTGGATGACGGGCTATGCTGTCCTATGTATTGTTAACTCATACCTTATAATCTGTTAATCTTTTTGGAGCAAATTCCGTTTTTTTTTTTTAAATTTAGGCAATTATTAAAGGCTCATTTATTTAGATTCCGTTTAATGATGATATGGGAAATTGTGTTGGCTAGTTCTCTATGTATATTCATGCTTGTATTTTACGTCTGTTGATGTCATAGTTTTATGTTTTGTGCATTGTATTCTATATGTTCTATGCACAACCTTGAACCTTGGATTTGGTGGGTTATAAAGCCTGTAAAGAAATAATAAGATTCATAATAACAAAAGCAGCACCATTTGTTCCACCCCCCCCCCCTTCCCCCTTTGTAGCCATTGATGGAGCACTGGTGCCAGGAGCGTGCTGATAGTCCATGTACTCTAGAGGTGACTGCGGGCACACTCCTGAAGCATTAAACTATACAGCAGTGCAATGACTATATTGGGCTTTTCAAAGGATTTCAAGCAACTTGCAAGGAGCAGAAGTTACATTCCTACTGGACCGACTGGATGGGCAATTCAGTTTTTAACTGCTGTCATCTACTGTCTATGTTACTATACTGGGGTTCACTCGGTATGAAAGGGACTGGATTAATCCAAATCGGGCCAGCCCAACCATTAGGCAAATTAGGCAGCTGCCTAAGGCAGCAGCTTTGGGGGTGGCAAGAGCAGGACAGTCAGGAGTTGGGGCATAATGCTTAAGGTTTGTATAAGGTGCCAACACCTAGGGCCGGCCCGTCCATTGAGCAAGAATGCTGTACGCACAGGGCCCCGTGCGAATTTCATTACGTGGGGTTTGCAGGGCCGGCTTCAGAGAGAGCTGGAGATGCCAGAGGCCCCAGCTCGCCTCTGCACAACACTGGAGTGAAGAGCAGCGTGCAGAGGCGAGCTGGGGCCTCTGGCATGACCTTTAACCCTTCCCGGCAGTCAGCGGGCTTCACAAGCACATTGCGGGAGTGAAGGAGCACGCTGCTCTTCATTCCAGCATTGTGCAGAGGCGAGCTGGGGCCTCTGGCATCCTCGGCTCCCTCGTAAGCTGCTCAGACAGGCATGGGGCTCTTCAGAGTGGGGGTGGGGGTTAGGAAAGGAAATGGGCTGATGAGGGACTTGGACTGGAAATGGGCTGATGGGAAGCTGGGATAGGACTGGAAATGGCTGATGGGGGGGGCTAGGAAAGGAAATGGGCTGATGGGGGGGGCCAATATAGGATTGGAAATGGCTGCTGTATTATAGTTGTATTGTAAATAGTTAGTTTGTTAAAACCCAACTTTTGTTCAATGTATCTTGTTGAGTTTCAATGTAAACCGCCTCTGATCTCTGGAAGGGACAGTATAGAAAAACATTACAATAAATAAATAAATGGGGCTACGATTGGAAATGGGCTGATGCGGGGGATTGGAGAGATGGGAGAATGGGATTAGAAGGGAGCGATGCTGGGTGGGGCTGGAACTAGAAGGGAGCTGATGATTGTGGAGGACTAGAAGGGGAGGTGGCTGGGGGAGTGAGGATGGAGAGGGGAAAGATATTTTGTATGGGAGGGAAGAAAAATCTACGATTGACCAGGTACTGGGAGAGTAAGTGGGGATTGAGGATGGAGGGGTGAAATTTGAGCGGATGAAAAAGGAATAAAGAAAGAAATGGAGGAAAGAGCAAAAAGGGGAAAGATCAGTATGTTAAAGCAGATGTAGAGAGAGAATGGAAAAAAACTAGAAGAGAGAAGAAAGGACAAATGGACAGCAGACAATGGAGAGTTAGCCGAAGACATGAAGAAACCAGAAGAAAGTGAATGGAGCAATTGCAACTGAAAAATAAAATGCCCAAACAACAAAAGGTAGAAAAAACCTGTTTCATTTTGAATTTATTAACTGGAATATGTCACCTCTGGGGAATGTGCATTGCTAATGTCTTTGCATTATTGTTTAGTACAAGAGGACATTAATTTATAGTTTTGTTTCTCCGGTGTTGTTGTACATTCCAAGTTTGGCTTTTGGGCAGTACCGTGCCTTGCCCTGTGTGAGTGGTGCAGCTGCACAGGGCGCAAAGGCTTAGGGAACGCAGAGGCTTAGGGGGCACAGAGGCTTAGGGGGCGCAGAGGCTTAGGGGGCACAGAGGCTTAGGGAGCGCAGAGGCTTAGGGAGCGCAGAGGCTTAGGGGGCGCAGAGGCTTAGGGAGCGCAGGGGCTTAGGGGGCGCAGAGGCTTAGGGAGCGCAGAGGCTTAGGGGGCACAGAGGCTTAGGGAGTGCAGAGGCTTAGGGAGCGCAGAGGCTTAGGGGGCGCAGAGGCTTAGGGAGCGCAGAGGCTTAGGGAGGGCAGAGGCTTAGGGGGCACAGAGGCTTAGGGAGTGCAGAGGCTTAGGGAGCGCAGAGGCTTAGGGGGCGTAGAGGCTTAGGGAGGTGCAGAGGCTTAGGGGGCACAGAGGCTTAGGGAGTGCAGAGGCTTAGGGAGCGCAGAGGCTTAGGGGGCGCAGAGGCTTAGGGAGTGCAGAGGCTTAGGGAGCGCAGAGGCTTAGGGGGCACAGAGGCTTAGGGAGTGCAGAGGCTTAGGGCGCGCCGCGGCTTCGGGGGCCCAGCGGCTTCGGGGGGCGCAGAGGCTTAGGGAGGGCAGAGGCTTAGGGGGTGCAGAGGCTTAGGGGCGCAGAGCCTTAGGGGGCACAGAGGCTTAGGGGGGCGCAGAGGCTTAGGGAGCGCAGAGGCTTAGGGGGCTCAGAGGCTTAGGGAGCGCAGAGGCTTAGGGGGCGCAGAGGCTTAGGGGGCGCAGACACTTAGGGGGTGCAGAGACTTAGGGGGCGCAGAGGCTTAGGGGGTGCAGAGGCTTAGGGAGTGCAGAGGCTTAGGGGGGCGCAGGGCCTTAGGGGGCGCAGAGGCTTAGGGAGCGCAGAGGCTTAGGGACACACAGAGGTATGGGGCGCAGAGGCTTAGGGGGCGCAGAGACTTAGGGGGTGCAGAGGCTTACGGGGCACAGAGGCTTAGGGGGGTGCAGAGACTTAGGGGGCGCAGAGGCTTAGGGGGGTGCAGGGCCCTAGCGGGCGCAGAGGCTTAGGGGGCACAGAGGCTTAGGGAGTGCAGAGACTTAGGGAGCACAGAGGCTTAGGGAGCGCAGAGGCTTAGGGGGTGCAGAGGCTTACGGGGCACAGAGGCTTAGGGAGTGCAGAGGCTTAGGGGGGTGCAGAGGCTTAGGGGGCACAGAGGCTTAGGGAGCGCAGAGGCTTAGGGGGGGCGCAGAGGCTTAGGGGGGGCGCAGAGGCTTAGGGGGCACAGAGGCTTAGGGGGGTGCAGAGACTTAGGGGGCACAGAGGCTTAGGGAGCGCAGAGGCTTAGGGGGGCGCAGAGGCTTAGGGGGCGCAGAGGCTTAGGGAGCGCAGAGGCTTAGGGGGCATTTTGGCTGCCTGCTGTTGCCCTGCTGCCGCCACTTTTTGTTCTCTCAGCTTCAGCAGGGCAACAGCAGGCAGCCGAAATGTGTCCCCTAAGCCTTTGCGCAAGTCTTTCTGCAGGTCTGGTCCCTCCTTTGTCTGATGCAATGTCAGCACAAGGAGGGATCAGATCTGCTGCTGCTGCCGGTGACTTGCACATCAGGCCCCTCCCATACTTCTGCCCAGTCGCTGCCTGCTCTTGCCCTGATGCCAGCGCTGCCGTGGAGAGAACAGAGGGCGGCAGTATGGGAAGGGGGGGGGGGGGGGGGGTCGATGTGCAAGTTGCACAGAGTGCAATTTTGGCTCGAAACGGCCATGTATTTGGGATTCTCAGTTTAATTGTCTTTATTTCTAAATTGCGATCCCTTGTTCTTTGTTTGGTGACAGTCTATGTTCTGCATGTGTAATTGAGCTGAGGTATTCTGTTTATGTAATTCCTATTTGACATTGCCACTTGTTCTCTTTCCCCAGTAGGTCATGTATTGTTATTCTCTGAAATGTATTGGTTTAATATTTGCAGTGTTGCCTTTTGATAGGTAGAGTATGGTGCTTTGTGAGTCCTGGTAGTGCTGTTAGGATACGGCGGGTTTGCTATGGGTTCTCACTGGGCAGTGATTGTAGTAGTTCCTAATGTGCCTGGCGGTTGGCACTGGATTATAGTAATGTAGAAATCTGATAGTCTTTCTTTATCCAGACGCTCATTAAGAGGCATGTTTACTAAAAGTCAGTACATGTTAGCATTATGCAAATATTTATGCAAATGAGGTTCCTTATGCAATGAGGCCCGCAATGAGTCTCTGCACATGGCCCCGAAACCCCCTTGGGCCGGCCCTGCCAACACCTAGAACCAACTCTGGAGATGGCCCTGAATTCAACGGCATTATTAATTATATACACTAATACAGCCTACAACAGCAGAACAAGAGATGGGATACACACTCTCTCATAATCAGACGCACAAGCCTGGTATAATCCTGTAGGACAGCGAAGGTCATCACTTACCCTCCACTCCCTGCAGCCAAGCCTTTACAGCCACTTGCATAATGCTGGAGCTCAGGGCTGGTGTCAGTTTGCACATGATATAAGATTCCAGACAGATTCAAATATTTATATTTCTCTAGAAAATTATAAAATAAACCATACATTTTTCTACAAAAAATATGTAGCAAGTTTCTATTAATAGAAGCCAAAGTTAAATATTTAAAGGTGCCCCTCATCGTCCAGAGAGGCTGCTGTGTCTCTGCAATCTTGCTTTCTATTTTTAGACGTGTGTGCTGTGGGAACGGGATCATTAGAGGCAGTGCTAATTATTTATTTCAAACAAGGCTGACCCTGGCTGCTACCCTCCGGGAACATTTCATGTTGAACTTCTGAAACTAAAATCTGGCAGATAACACAAACTCATTAGTCGCATTGCCTCTGCAGCTGTTATTAAACCTTTTTGCAGGTGAGGCGAAAAGCTAATGTACAAGGTCTTGAGAAAACGAATTGAACGAGAAGAACAGCAGAAAAATCCCAAATTTGAAGAGCTGAATTAAGTGGGCGGCGCCATTCCACTTTTTTCAGCCTCTATCTTTGAATCTCCCTCCCCAGACAACGTGCCTAGGTGGCATTCAGTACCCTCTTTAGCCCAATAGTTGGAAGAATGCCTCAGTGCCACTCCTTGGTTGCCAAAGGCTGCCTCAGTAGCTGATTTCCCTGGTCCTGTGCACACCACGTCTCTGCAGGTCTGACTGGCTCTGACAGATGGCAAATGAAAATCCAAATTCCTTCCAGCATTGCCTAAGCCATAGGTCTGGCCCTTAATTAAAGCTTTCATTCTAGGACAGATCCCAAAAATTCCTTCAGGGGCCTTTATTCAAATATTGCCTTTTTTAGGGAAATGGTCAGAATAAAGCAAATGGATCAGATTTGCCTCGGGGGAAGCAACACTTCATCTTATAGAGCTTTCTAAACATGATTTGCAAGCTGAGAGTGAAGCATTTTCTCATGAGCCATTCCCATCACCATGATCCAAAATTGTCTAAATGGGAGGTGCTGTTGTGCTGTTCAGCATCAAGGAAGAACTATGGCAGCAGTAGCCCAATGCATTCAATGCCTTAATACTACAGTCAAAGTTAAGAAAGAGAAATCAGGCTCGCTCTGGCCTCAGTTTTAGATGCATATCTTCTATCTCAAACTAAACACTGCAAACACCATGACCCAGGAAATGCTGTATATGAGTTTTCAGACCATATCAACCCCTTTTTACAGCCGTGCAACAAGGGCCACTTTTACCTATGGGCAAACGGGACAGCTGCCCTGGGCCCAGCAACAGAGGACTCACAAATAAAAGTGACTCTGAGCACCAAGCTCACTCCTGCTGCCTGTAACACAAGCACCGCACAAGTGCCAGCTGATTCGTTCCCTTCCATGTGTCAGCCATTAAAGTATGCTTTGCCTCTGCGGCCCCAGCACAGGTACAGGAGGGAGAACCGATTACCCAATCAGCATTGGTGCATTCTCAGGCAGCGTCCAACTTGTCTACTGTCAGTGTGGGATGGCTAAGGAGGAGAGGGCTCTTGGAGCTCTGTGTGCAGCTACACAGAGAAGGAAGAGGAGACGTTTTTGTTGATTGCCAGGCTGGACCCTGGACCCTGGATCCCGGACCCCGACTGTTCTATTCCCAAAGAAAGAGGTGTGCTTTTCATCTGAGCTGCTTGTGAGTAGTTGGAGCTGCATTATAGCTTGTAAAGTTGATCTTTCTGCTGCTTATCGAGTGAAAAAAGAGCAGGGATCGGGGAAAAAGGTGTGAGGACTGGGAGATACAATGGGGGAGGAAAGAGCAGGGGTCGGGCCCAAGAGGGTGGATAAGAAGCGAATCGAGGACTAAGCAGGGATTTTGGAAAGAGGGGGGAGCATGGAAGGATGGAGAGACCAAGAGGAGGAATTCAGGAACTGGGTGGAAGGAGAAGCCTCAGGGATAGAGGAAAGAAAATGGCCAGGAAGGGAGCTGCAATGGTAAACAGAGGCCTGGCAGGGACTGGGAGGGTGCGATGAGTAGGAGAAAGCCTAGGACTAAGGAATTAGGTTAAGAGGGGAAGGGTCAAGTCAAGGAACTGGGAGACTGAGTGAGAGGGAACAGTCTTGAGAGGGAAAGAAGCAGGGCCTGGGGTCTGAGAGGCAAAATGTATGGAGGGTGAGCAGGGATTAGGAGATTAGGTGGGGAGAAGGGGGAGCAGGGGTTTGGAAATTGGGTGGAGGAGGAGACAGCTGACAAAAAAAGTGACAAGATGAGATTGAACTAAGATAATTGGGAAAATGAAATGTTTGTAGACCTGAAAAAGGTGTTAATCTTTCTGAGCAGGAAATTCAGCGACACATGTTTGTGCCATGAATATCCTGAGTGGAAAGGGTGTGGGGGGAGGGGGTGACAGCGATATTGAGCTTCTAATCGGCTAACTAAAATGGCCAAAATTAGGACAGAAAAAGGGCTGTGCTAACTTTAGCCATCTGGCTAGCAGCTGAATATTGCCATTGTCCAGAAATGTCACCACAGTTTAATAAGTAGCCCCTACGTCCTGTAACCACGGGAAAGATCCAGACTATAACCCATCTGGAAGTCTTCCAGCGACATCTTCAGATCCCATCACAGAAATGTTCAGAGGATCTTTTGATCAGTTTACTAAAACAGTGGGATCCTGTGTACATTTCAGGATCTGCAGGCACAGACTTCCGAAGAAAGTGTGATGGGGGTAAGCTGAGCAATCCTACCCTTCTTCTGATTGCGGGCTGGTTTTACTTTTCATCTTATTACTGATGTCGTACTCAGGGGAGGCTCTATAATGAGGCCGAGTGAGTCGGTGGCCTCAGGCGGCAACCTTTTGGGGTCGGCAAAACTTGCCCCCAAAAAGACCGCCTCACTCGGCCTTCAAAAAAAACGATCAGAGCAGCCGGAGCCGTTGCCGCAGCTGCTGAGGCAGTGGCAGAATGAAGAGCCCCGCGGCCCCCCGCCTCCCTGGCAGAGCTCTGAAGTATTTACAGTGACCTTTTTTTACATGGGCTCCTATCCTTATGTGAGTTTTGGAAGTTGGTGCTGATATGGTATAGTATGGTATAGTAGCGTGCTCTTTGTTGTAGGGTTTTGTATTAGTTCACAATATGCCTGGTACTGGAGAATGTTTGTTGTTAGTGAGATGTCAGAATCAGTTGGTTTTTTTTTTTTTTTTTAAGATATTGAGTTCTGTGGGTGAATGTCCTGGTTCTGCTCTGCACCTACTGTGGATGCAAAATATATGTTGAAAAAGAAAAAGCAAGAACCATAACGCAGTGTATAACAACAAAATAAAAATGAGTTATGATTTAGTTTTATAAACTGTGCTGTGGTTCTCACTCTCTTTTAGTTCCTTGGTGCGCAAACATCTTGAATTTCCTCCATATAATCTAATTGACTTTTTTGGTTTGGTTCAGTCCCTGATTGGAGCTCTGAAAAAGCCATGCCTACTCCTACTGGGTGTGAGGGGGGGGGGGCCAGCATCTCATCCTTCACCTCAGGCAGCAGTTTGCCTTGAGCCGCCCCTGGTCATACTCCTTGATGGTGCATACCACCATGGAATAAGTTGTTACAATTTTTCCTTAGAAAATTAACCTCAAAAGTATTTCTTTAGAAAAACTCACCTAGGTAGGGAGGCCAAGAGGTGCCTATTTTAGGCCTATTCTAAATTAATGAACAAACAAACCTTTTTCAAAGAAGGGGAAGCTGTAAAACTAGAGGGCATAACATGAAGTTGCAAGGAGGTAAACTTAAAAGCAACGTCAGGAAATACTTTTTCATTGAAAGGGTGGTGGATGCTTGGAATGCCCCCTGATGGAAGTGGTGGGGGCAAATACAGTGATGGAATTCAAAATGGTATGGGACAAACACATAGGATCCCTATATAGCAAGTAGATAAATTCAAAATAAGCATAAATATCTTTTATACACCAACAAATAGAGAGGCATGACATTCACAAAGTGGCAAGTACAACTGTAAACATAGAGGGCATAGAGGGGTGTTACCTGCATGGAGCGGCAGGTACAACTACTCTTGCCATCTTACTGGGCAGACTAGATGGACCATACTGGTCTTTATCTGCCGTCATATACTACGTTACTGGGTTTAAGCTCTGGAGATTTAGACTTGCTGAACAGGAAAAGGAAACAGTCCTGCAGAAGGTGCATGTAGAAATCACGACTTTCTCCACACTCCACCCAAACTCTGCCCCAGAGCATTGCCTACAGGGGGGTTGTGTAAAAGTACACACCTTTATGTCCTGCACAGACTTTTACACATGGAACCCTTGAGGTAATTTATAAACGCTCTTCTACACCCCAGGAAAGTTTGCAAACTTGCCTTCTTTACGCTCAGTTGCTGTGAGTTCTTCAAGTCAAGTGAGAGACAGTCACTGCCATAGCACCAATCATATCAAGTCTGGGAGGTGGACTTACTTACTGAATGACCACATCACTTACTGGAAGACAGTATCTCCCGTTCCCCACATCATAGTGTGGAGTATGACCCGTGGGCTCACATACAGTGAGGTTTTAAGGAATGCTGATTCTTCCATGTGCTTGGAAGCACCTCATCAATCTAGGATCAGTGCATTTGAAGAGGTCTTAGAAGAAATACAGTGAGGTGGTGGACAGGAAGAGCCAGGCTAGCACAAAACACCCAAAGAACAGATTAGAAATTGTTTTGTAATATCTAGTTCCAACACAGATAACAAAACGGTTGCAGAGCTCATCAGAAATCAGAGGGAAATTCCTGGGCAATCAGTAAAGTTGTGTGCTGTGTCTATGGGAATCGGCAACTTTCCAGTGGTATTTGATCTGAAAATGTCATATCAACGTCAAAATTTCTCAAATGATGTGCTGTGGTACACCAGCGCGCTATAAGGCACCTCAAGTGTGCCATTAAGATTTGCCCACCTGGACAGTAACTATCAGGGGGATAGTGGGTCCTAGTCACTGCAGCCAATGACAGTCTTGCTCTTGCTCCCCCAGAACTGTATGGGGCCAACCTGAGTCTGATTTTAGAGGGAAGCTGGAAGAGGGGGTTGTAGCCATGACATCTGGCGTGATTCCTTTTGCTGGCTGGAGACCATACAGGAGGTAGGAGGGAAGACAAACTGGTGATGTTGGGAGGGGAGATGGTGCTGATATTAGAGGGGAGAGAGGTAAAAAAAAAGTAAGATGGTGATGCCAAGGAGGTGGGAGGGGAAGGGAACAATGTGCTGATGCGGGGGAGGGTGGGAGGATGTAGTCAGAACATGGGGTGAGGGAGGGAGGGGAAGTAATGCCTGTGGTGTGGAGTGGAGAAAAGGGAAACTGATGATACTAGGGGGTAGGGCATGTCCATTTTAGGGGTAGATTTCTATTTTTCAAAACTTTACCAATGACTTGTGACCAAATTATGCCGTTTTGCATGCTGAATCTAAAGCTATCTTCAGAAACTGCTTAAAGTGAGTCTTACCTCCATCAAATCACAGTTGAAATATGAGGAAATTAAGAAATGTTTCTTTGAATGTACAAATAGTCTGTAGCCACATAATTATCTTTAAAATATCATTTATGCAGTTAATTTAATGTTATTTAGCAAAATCCAGCAAAGAAGTCATATCTTGTTTGCTTCTATTTTGGCTCATGAGCTCCCTGTTGACCATCTGACCCCCAATATAATGTTCCATCCTCTCCTGATTGTACACATGACCAGCAGCCTCAGTTGTCATTTTTACACACCTTTCTATGGACTGGGTATGTGATGGCCAGTCTGGAACCACCATGGGCTTGCTCAGAAATGCCTTGATCTCTGCTGTTGTCATGGTACAGGTAAGAAGAGGCTCAGAGACTCAGGAGCTCCAGTCAAGAAACTGGGCGAGTGTAGTTGCCTCAGTGTTGATGGATGGGGTTTTCCTGGGTCTCACATTGCTGTCTCATAGCTGAGTCTTCTCATCTCTTTCACCTTCAATATCTTCTCCACTGCATCTCCTTTCTCCTGTTTCTCTTCACTGCACGACATAGCTTGCAGAACAGACTCGCTGTAACCATACCAAGCTGACCGTCTCACTGTAGGCATGGCTATTTTCCTTACCTCTTCACACTGTTCTTTCAACAGTTGCAGCTGGAAAAGGAGATGCCTGGGACCTTGTGTCCAATTGTTATTTATTTTTATATTGAACCAGTTCACCATGTAAATCCCAACACAGAAATAAGTAAGATAAATTGATAATTGAGGCACAAAAGGCATTAATATGCAATGCAAACACATAAAAACTGCTTCAACATATTTCAGTAATTTGTGTATTTTTTGCGTACTTTCCTAGAAATTTCAGGTAGGTAAATAGCATATTACACAAAATTTAAAGCTAGTTGTTGATTTGCCATATGACATTTTACCATTTTTTCACTAGCGCTTTTTAAAATTATGACATCTCCAAAACTGACACACCCTACTAGGGGGGTGGGAGGTGGAGGAAGAGGGAGGGTATTATGGTGATGTCATGGGTGGGAGGAGTGGGAGGAAAGCAAAGACGAAGATGCCAGTAGGGGGGTGGAATGGGAAGGTGATAGTCTGCTGCTACAAAGTGAACCCAGTACCACTTAAGTAACAGGAATAATCAGCATGTCGCCCTCAAAGGCAACAGATTAATACTACCTTCTATGCACTCTGCTGCTCTAAACACGTCATGTTATTAATGGTTACCTGGGTCAACTGCGCTCCTGCATCTTTATGTGGGATGAGTCTTATGCTTTTCCAGATCTGGTGGCTGAACTGCATAGGAGGAAGCAGAAGCCCTGTGTTTGATTCAAAAAAAGGTCTTCCAGTCCAGTGACACAATGACTCAAATATGCCATGCTTTCTAATTTACGTTCAGAAATTATGTTTTATACAAGAGAAGGAAAGTAGGACCTCATTTGAGACCATCACTAGCCAAGTGTGCTCCTTGCAAGAAGGACCATACCACCTTAGTATGTGAGAAGGTAGACACCATTCTTCTACAGTATACCCATCTGAACTGGCTGCAACGGCAGTGTTTTCCTTTTGGGCTCAGTCCTGTGAACAGACTCCCCGTGAGATTTAAATTGATGTATTTTATGAAGTTCATGTTGGAAGATATGGGATTTTACCCACCCTTCTGCCTAATTGCAAACAAGGACCAAACTTTGGAAACTTAGTTTAGATTACAAGAACAAGAGGAAGAGAGGGAGAGAGAAAGCCCCTCTTTGAGCTTAACACAAAGGAGAAATTCCCATCTGAAGAGAGTCTGGTTATGGAAGTGGATCCTATAGTGGAGGGGAAGCTCAGTTCAAGGGATTTGATTTATCGAGCACCCAGGAAACCATAAATCTTAAAGAACTGGGATCACAGACACAGATGAAGACATGGCACAGGGGTGGTTCTATAAAGAGGCAAGTGAGGCGGTTGCCTCAGGTGGCAAAGTTTTGTGGGTGGCAAAAAATGCCCCCAAAACAGCCACCTCATTCAGCCTTTTTTTTTTTTTTTTGTGCCGTCAAGTCAGTGCTGACTCCTAGCAACCCATATTGCTCTGGGTTTTATTGGCAATGTAACACTGCAAGTAGATTGCCAGGCCTTTTCTTCCAAGGCAAAGGAGGGTAAAATGACTTGCCCAAGGTCACAAGGAGTGCTAGTGAGAATTGAACCCTTAATGTTCTGGATTTTAGGCAGTTGCTCAAACCACTAGGCTACTCCTCCACCATGCAGCCTTAAAAGGTTTAAAAAAATGGAGAGGACCAGCTGCTGCCGCTGCTACATCCACTTCTCAGCAGCGGCAGCAACAGAATCAACCCCTCTGGGTCTGCGCCGCCACCACCTCCACCCCCCAATTTGTGGACACAGGAGCAGCAGCGGCTAAAACACAAACATATGGAAAGCATGGGATTTTCAAGCCAACAGAGGCTTGAAAATCCCATAGCCTCCATAGCCCATGTTCCCTGTAAAATAGTTATCTCCAAGTTATAATGCCCTGTTCAATGTAATTTCAGTTTGTTCAATGTAAACCGCACTGATGCAGAATAGCACGGTATATAAGAGAATGTAAATAAATAAAATAAATATCTATTCCTCTTATACTACGAGGTAGACGAAGATCCAGTAGTCCCACCCACAGTCTAGTCTAGTTCGCACAACCAAATCTGACCCTATAAGACACTCATGAGCATAGCTAATGTGATACTAATTCTATGGAAATCAGGTGTAAATAGTTACCCCAAGTTATCCTAGTTTTATATCCTGTTTTTTGTAAGCACAGTTCATTATATGCAACGTGTATGTTTTATTTTCATGTAAACTGCACTGATGTTGAATAGCGCGGTATAAAAGAAAATCTAAATAAATAAATAAATAAAATAAAAATACTAGACAACAGGGGAGGGGGCAGGAGGGCAAATGCTGGACAATGGGTTGGGAGAAGCAGGAAGACAAATGCTGGAGGGGGGAAGACAAATGATAGATGGGGGGAAGACAAATGCTGGACAGAGGGAGGGTGAAGCAGGAAGATAAATGCTGGACAACGGGGGAGAGGAGGAGCAAGAAGACCAATGCTGAACCAGGGCTGGTGCTACCCAGTAAGCTGGATAAATGCGGCAGAGAGGCACAAATGTCAGGAGAGTGCCGTCGCTGGCTGCCCGCCCCCACTCCCCATTGAGGATAGCCTGCAGAGCACCGGTGGCTTAGTGAAGATCCTGCCCGTAACACACACTCCTCCCACGGGCAGAAGGCTGCGACAGGCTGTAATCGCTATTCAAAGCCTTCTGCCCAAGGGGAGGCTCTCCTCTAGCCTGCCGGCACTCTGCAAGTCATCCTAACTGGGGAGTGGGAGTAGGAAGACGATGATGGTGGTCTCCTGATGTCGGCTCCTGTGGGCAGGTTCTCTTTCTCAGGGCCACAGTCACAGCTTGCACAGCCCATGCCTGCAAGACATGCTGCTCCCGCAGGCAGAAGAGTGTGGGCGGCAGTGATCGTGGCCCAGAAATCAGAACCTGCCTGCAGGAGCAGCATGTCCTGAGGGCAGGGGCTGTGCAAGTTCAATTGTACCCTGCCTCTCTGGGCTGGGATCACAGCTTGCAAAGCCCCTGTCCATGGGACATGCTGCTTCATGGTCAGGCTCTGCCCCTTGAACATACAAGTGGTGGGCATGAAAGGGCATTGGGAGGTGGATGTGGATGGGCACAGTGAGTCAGAAGGGAGATGCTGGGTGCGGGAGGGGGGAATAGGGAGGCAGTGAGGATAAGATTCAGTTGGGGGGTTACGGAGATAGAGGGAGATACTGACATGGAAAGGGGTAAAGGGAGAAGCAAGGAATGTGATATTGGCTAGGGGGTTATAGAGTGACCATGGGAAAATGCTGGACTTGGGGAGGGTGACACAGAGAGAGACAGAGGGTAGATGCTGGACAAGGGGTAATAAGGGGAGAAGGAGATGCAGGACATGGGAGTGTGAGAGGGAAGAAGATGGACACGGACTAAAGAGGATGAGAAAGAGATGGAGAGATGCTGGACATGGG
This sequence comes from Ichthyophis bannanicus, assembly GCA_033557465.1. Taxonomy (NCBI): domain Eukaryota; kingdom Metazoa; phylum Chordata; class Amphibia; order Gymnophiona; family Ichthyophiidae; genus Ichthyophis; species Ichthyophis bannanicus. The sequence goes on from CM066046.1 coordinate 51,345,300, forward strand.
AGTAATAGAGAGGGGATGATATGGAGAAGGAGTAGATGCTGGTTGCAGGGGGATAGGAAGGGAGATGGCAGACATGGAAGGAAAGATAGCATGGAGATACTGGATGGAGGGAAAGAGAGAGAGAGAGAAACAGACACTGGATGATGGGGGTAGAGAGAGTGAGCAAAAGACTGGGGAATAATGGACCAGGGAAGAAGAGTTGGGAATGGAAGAACTGGGGTGAAGGTTGAAAAGCAGTAGGTAGATGGCATAAAAGAGGGAGATTAAGAACCGGATAGTATGGAGTAGTGAAATCTGGGTGGACAGAGAGAGAGAGAGAAATAAATGTAAGAGAGCTGAAAGGAAAAAAATCATTATCGAAGATGGCAGGAAGTGAAGAAAACAAAAGGAGAGGCAAGAAATAGCAGATGGACTATAGACCATAGAAAGAGAGCCAAGAGAAGACAGAGGAAAGCAGAAGCCTCAGATCAGGACCAGCATGATCAGAGAATAAAATGGTGCAGACAAGAAAAGGTGGAGAATTTTATTTTCAATTTAATGATCGGATTTGGTGCTATCTTTATATTTTATACAGTACAGGGAAATGCATCTCTTTCTATTTCTCTGGCATTCTGATTCTCGGGGTTGCAATTTAATTTTTATCTACATATGTTTATTTTTAGGTTCTGATCACTTATTCACTGCATGGTGAGGGTCTGTGTTCTGAGTGTGTGACCAGGATCAGGTGTTCTGTTAACATGGAGTTTGTATGTAGGGATCTGTACTGTAGTAATCTGAATTGTTCAGCTTTTCAAATAGGTGTTGGATGTTCCAGGGCCACTGCAGTATTTACAGTGATGCTTTTTTGGATGGGCTCCTTATGTGAGTTTTGGAAGTTGCTGCTAGTATGGTATGGTAAGGTAGATTTGCGCTATTAATACTCAGTGACTTTGTTGTAGGGTTTTGTATTAGTTCACAATAAGCCTGGTACTGGAGAATGTTTGCTGTTAGTGAGATGACCAGAATCAGAAATTTTTTTTTTTTTAGATATTGATTTCTGTGGTTGACTATCCTAGTTCTGCTCTGCACCCATTGTTAAGGGAGAGGGTTGTGTGAATGCAAAATGCACGTTCAAAAATAAAAAGCAAGATCCATAATGCAGCTTATAACAAAATAAAAATGAGTTATAATTTGGTTTTATAAACTGCTGTGTTCTCGCTCGTTCTTTTAGTTCCATGCTGTACAAACATCGTGCATTTCCTCCACATTATCTAATCTGTTTTTTTGTTTGGTTCAGTCCCTGACTGGAGTTTTGAGAAAGCCCCCCTCCCTGCTCCAGGGGGGGGGGGGCATCTCATCCAGAAATATGAAGAGCAGGAGCGGTACAAACACATTGGGGGCCAATAGGAGATGTGAGATGAATACAAAGGTACTTAACTAGGCCATCATTTTGGGGGTGCTACATGGTACAGCTCACATAGAAATGGACCACACCAGCCTGACATCCTCTACACTAAGGCCTGCAGGTCTGTGGTCACCTTGCTGGGATAGTGGGCAAACATCCATAGACACAGTAAAAAGCTATCTGGAAGGATTACTCTTCACATTTGCATGCACATTGCATAGGTGTGAGGGAGATAGGGCCTGTGCTCTGCGCTGCAGTCAATACTGGCCTCAAAGACAGAGATGGAGTCAGAAGAGATCAGTGGGGTGAGGTGAACAGCCACCATTGTTGCCTCAAAGTGAAGGGGCCCATATCCCTGTCCCCCACGATGGACACTGTGGACATTCTATCTGATCCCATACATGGCCCCCTGAATCTCCAGATGCCACATTTGCACCCTATCACCTATGGCTGATGGAGAAGAAATCGAAATAGTGGACAATTTTAACATACTTGGATCAACTATCAACAAAGAAACAACAAGCAGTTAAGAAATCCGATGGTGTATTGCTCTTGGCAGAATGGCTATGAAGGACCTAGACAAGATTCTCAAGAGCAGAGATGTCTCTCTCCATACAAAGATTCGACTCATTCAAGCCATGGTATTTTTAATAATGTCATATGGATGTGAAAGTTGGATAGTGAAAAAGATAGACAGGAAGAAAATTGATGCCTTTGAATTATGCTGCTGGCCACGAATACTGTGTATACCATGGACTGCCCGAAGAACAAACCAGTCAGTACTAGAGGAGATCAAACCTAAGCTTTCTTTAGAAGCTTGGGATGACAAGACTTCGACTTTCATACTTTGGACACATCATGCGAAGAGAGAGATCATTAGAGAAAGACATCATGCTTGGCAAGGTAGAAGGTCAACTCAAAAGAGGAAGGCCAGCAATGAGATGGATCGATACAATAACAGCAACTATGGATGCCACTCTGTCAACAATGAGTCGCCTGACTGAAGACTGAACACAGTTTAGGACAACTATCCAAAGGGTCACCATGATTGACACCGACTCGACAGCACTTAACAACAACAACCTATGGTTTGAGATGCAACACATACTCTCTGCATGTGTTTGCTTTCTGATTTTGCACACCCTGCCTTCTTGTACTTAGCCTCTGTGCTATGAGTTGGAACTGGATGTTCAGCCCATTCCAGGTCATCTCTCTATTCTGGGTACTAAAGGCATAGTTCTTACTGTCCACAATGAAACTGAGGCCCACAAATGACTCAATTTTGTGGTTGTAGCTTTCTATTTCCCGACGCATGTTGAGACCACAGTCCTGTGCGCATACACTAATGCCATGAATTCACTGCTACTACAGTAGTGATGCAACTAGCAGGGTGTTAGTAGTGTGCTGCCATCAGACCCCTTGTATCTACCATGGCTCCTGGGCTCCAGTGCAGTAGTAGCCTGTGAATTCCATGCATTAATCACACGTTCCCTACTGTACTTTAATAAACATGCCCCTCTGAGTATTCTTAGCATGAGTGAGATTATATACCTCTTCCCCTTCCCTCGTCAACGAATCTGCCCTTGGAGGTACGAGTGCATGCTACTGAGTGATAGTGGAGAGAGAAACTGGGAAAATAAAGAACTTTTCTGCATATCCTTTGGACACAGAAGGTGTCCCCGAACCAAGGGTTACACAAGCAATTGGAAGCGTATTTGCAGTGAGATGAGATCTCCCGTCCAAGTTCTCAGTGGCTGCATATTTATTAAAATTGGTGCTTGTTTACAAAGAGGACTTATCCAGGGTGTTTACTGAACAGGTCAGGGAAGGGGTGTGCAGACAACAAAGTTCAGTATTGTCCAAACAACAACCTGGAGTTGGCAATAAGCACATCTTTACTATTTCTACTAGCAAGAAATGCCTTATCTGCCTGTATCCTTGAGGGTGTGTATTTTGAGGTTGAATCCTCTGAATGCATGGAAGGGGCTTATGTTGGAGTATAAGGATCACTAGTACTTTGGTTTATTATTCCAGCAGCCATTGTCTTGCAGGTAAAGCAAGTAGCATAGCAAAAAAGCATTAGGAGAAAAATGAAACCCAACAGGACTTGGCTTACTTATGGCCAGCTCCTCTGTGCTACCTGTAGTAAGAAGGTGAGCTCCCTGGAATAAAACTCCCGCTAATGCATAACATTTGCAAACACTTTTAGATGTCTTAGCTAAGTAAATAAAACAGGGTTTTTTAAATCAATGAATTCAATGTTCATGAAAGATGACGGAGGAATCTTGCTGGAAACAGGCATCCTTTGTTTATCCTTACAGACAGAGCAGGGAAAGCCAAAGTTCAAGCTTTTCCATCATGACAATAAATCTTTGTCCTGCTACTGACGGATAGCCTGCAGGGGTGGAAGAGAGATCAGTCTCTGCACCTTCTCACTCTACTGGAGGAAAGCTCGGTTTGACTGACTTCTTAGTCTCTGGACCACACTCTAAGGGGTAACTTTATAATATGTTTTCTGAATGTAAAGCATGTTTTACATGTGGGAAATGGATTTCATATAATTGCATAGCCAAATACGCGCATACATGCATGTGTGCCAAGAAAGTATACATATACTCTATGTGCACCACACATAGGCATTCCCAGGGACATTGTTTAAGCAGGGGTGGGGCAGAGTTATAGATAGCATAGTAACATGGTCAACGATGGCAGATAGAGACCAATATAGTCTATCCAGTCTGGCCAGTCAGATGGCTAGAGATGAATCTGCCTCTCTTTGCAAGATACCCCCTTTATGCCTTTACTTATTGTTGTACCCGCCACTCTTGCAGGCTATATTCCTCTATGCCTTTATTTAGAGTTGTACCCACCACTCTTGCAGGCTGTTTTCCTCTATGCCTTAATTTATGGTTGTACCCGCCACTCTTGCAGGCTGTGTTCCTCTATGCCTTTATTTATTGTTGTACCCACCACTCTTGTAGACTGTGTTCCTCTATGCCTTTGTTTAGGGTTGTACCCGCCACTCTTGCAGGTTGTGTTCCTATATGCCTTTGTTTAAGGTTGTACCCGCCACTCTTGCAGGTTGTGTTCCTATATGCCTTTGTTTAAGGTTGTACCCGCCACTCTTGCAGGTTGTGTTCCTATATGCCTTTGTTTAGAGTTGTACCCACCACTCTTGCAGGCTGTGTTCCTCTATGCCTTTGTTTATGCTTGTACCCACCACTCTTGCAGGCTGTGTTCCTCTATGCCTTTATTTATGGTTGTACCCGCCACTCTTGCAGGTTGTGTTCCTCTATGCCTTTGTTTATGGTTGTACCCGCCACTCTTGCAGGTTGTGTTCCTCTATGCCTTTATTTATGGTTGTACCTGCCACTCTTGCAGGTTGTGTTCCTCTATGCCTTTGTTTATGGTTGTACCCGCCACTCTTGCAGGTTGTGTTCCTCTATGCCTTTATTTATGGCTGTACCTGCCACTCTTGCAGGCTGTGTTCCTCTATGCCTTTATTTATGGTTGTACCTGCCACTCTTGCAGGTTGTGTTCCTCTATGCCTTTGTTTAGGGTTGTACCCACCACTCTTGCAGGTTGTGTTCCCCTATGCCTTTGTTTAGGGTTGTACCCGCCACTCTTGCAGGCTGTGTTCCTCTATGCCTTTATTTATGGTTGTACCTGCCACTCTTGCAGGTTGTGTTCCTCTATGCCTTTATTTATGGTTGTACCTGCCACTCTTGCAGGTTGTGTTCCTCTATGCCTTTGTTTATGGTTGTACCCACCACTCTTGCAGGTTGTGTTCCCCTATGCCTTTGTTTAGGGTTGTACCTGCCACTCTTGCAGGTTGTGTTCCTCTATGCCTTTATTTATGGTTGTACCTGCCACTCTTGCAGGCTGTGTTCCTCTATGCCTTTATTTATGGTTGTACCCACCACTCTTGCAGGCTGTGTTCCTCTATGCCTTTATTTATGGTTGTACCCACCACTCTTGCAGGTTGTGTTCCTCTATGCCTTTGTTTATGGTTGTACCCACCACTCTTGCAGGTTGTGTTCCCCTATGCCTTTGTTTAGGGTTGTACCTGCCACTCTTACAGGTTGTGTTCCCCTATGCCTTTGTTTAGGGTTGTAGCTGCTGCTCTTTCCAGGTTACACCCATCTATTTATTAATGTGCAAAAGTTATTTAAATTTGTTTTAATTACATCTTCTTGCTATATAGGGATCATTCGTGTCTCTCTCATGTCCTTTTGAATTCTGTGACTTCTGTTGCCCCCACCACCTCCATCAGCGGGACATTCCAGGCATCCTCTACTCTTTCTGGGAAAAAGTATTTCCTGATGTTGCTTTAAGTTTACCTCCTTGCAGTTTCATTTCATGTCCAAGGAAAGTCTTGTCTCACTAATCTGTTATATTTTTTCAACGCTGTGAATAAACAGGTAGATAAAGGTGAGACAGCTGATATAGAGACCATTTCCAACTGGGGCATGCCTGGACTGGCCGGACATCCAAAATATAGATGGCCTGAATGTGTACCCGATTCTGCACCTGTGGGAGCTAGACATTCCCATGGACGCAGAATCAGACACTTAGACGGGCCAGAGAGGTCCCGATTCTGCCGCACTGAACGTCCATCAACCTCCCTGGCTAGCCCTCCTTATGCTTCCGCTGGAGCCCTGGTGCCATGGCGCCTCATCATCATGGCACTGGGACACCATGCAGAAGCGCTGAAAGACCCGACACGGTCCTACTCTTCTTTCCCCACCACCCGGCCCTCAGCAGGGGCAGCCAGGACCAGGATCGGGTGGCGGATACTTACCTTTGACTGTCTTGGGACTTCTGTGGGCCCTGATCCCCACCGCACATGTGACTTATTCCACCTTCGAGTTGGAATAAGTCCCATATCCATCCAGTCAGTGCCAGACGTACAGGGCTGTGACCTAAATAGGCCATGTAGAACCGGGTTGTGTGGCTTGTCCCTGCTCCGCCCACTCTCTGCCCTGGGGCCACTCCTTCCCACCCCCGTCCGGAGCTCCCCGCACAAAGACCCTGTGCATGCGGGGAGCTAGATGTGCAGAGTCGGATCCCTGCAAAACAGACGTACATCCCCACTATTCACGATTCAGAATGATTCCCATAGTGTATCTGGATTTTGAGAAAGCCTTTGACAAGGTCCCTCATGAGAGGCTCTTTGTGAAATTAAAAAGTCATGGGATAGGCAGCAGTGTACTATTGTGGATTAGGAACTGGTTAAAAGATAGAAAACAAAGAGTAGGGCTAAATGGACAATATTCTCAATGGAGAAAGGTGAATAGTGCAGTAATTCAGGGATCACTGCTGGGCCTGCTGCTTTTTAACATATTTATAAATGACATAGAAATGGGAATAACGAATGAGGTGATCAAATTTGCAGATGACACAAAATTATTCAAAGTTGTTAAAACACAAGAGGATTGTGCAGGGGCGGCCCAAGGGGGGTGCGGGGCCATGTGCGGAGACTCGATGCGGGGCCTCATTTGCATAAGTGGCCTCATTTGCATAAATATTTGCATAATGTTACCATACACTAACTTTCAGTAACGTGTCTCTTAATGAGTGTATGGATAAAGAAAGACTAAAAGATTTCTACATTACTATAATCCAGTGCCAACCGCCAGGCACATTAGGAACTACTACAAACGCTGCCCATTTAGAACCCATAGCAAACCCGCCGTATCCTGACAGCATTACCAGGACTCACAAAGCACCATACCCAACCTATCAAAAGGCAACACTGCAAATATTAAACCAATACATTTCAGAGAATACTGGGGAAAGAGAACAAGTGGCAATGTCAAATAGGAATTACATAAATAGAATACCTCAGCTCAGTTACACATGCAGAACATAGACCATCACCAAACAAGGAATCACAATTTAGAAACAGGAAAGCAATAATTAAACTGGGAACCCCAAAAGCCAAACTTGGAATGTACAACAACACTGTAGAAATAAAACTATAAATTAATTTCCTCTTGTACCAAACAAAGCACAGACGTTAATGATGCACATTTCCCAGAGCTTTCATATTCCAGTTAATAAATTCAAAATAAAGAGATATCTTTCTACCTTTTGTGCATTTTTTTCAGTTGCAATTGCTCCAGCCACTTTCTTCTGGTTTCTTCATGTTTTCTGCTAACTGTCCATCGTCTGCTGTCCATTTGTTCTTTCTTCTCTCTTCTAGTTTTTTTTTCCATTCTCTCTCTCTACATCTGCTTTGACATACTAATCTTTCTCCATTTGCTCTTTCCTCATTCCTATTTCATCCACACAAATTTTACCCCTCCATCCTCAATCCCCACTTACTCTCCCAATACCCGGCCAATTGTCGATTTTTCATCCCTCCCACACAAAATATTTTTCCCCTCTCCATTTTACTCTCCCAGCCCCATCCCATGCTAATCCTCCCCCAACATCAGCTCCCTTCTAGTTCCAGTCTCACCCAGCATCCATTCCCTTCTAGTCCCTGCATCAGCCCATTTCCAGTCCTAGCCCCCCATCAACCCATTTCCAGTCCTAGCTCCCCATCCATTTTCAGTCTGAGTCCCTTCATCAGCTCATTTCCAATCCTAGCCCCCATCAGCCCATTTCTAGTCATTTCCTAGCCCCACCATCAGCCCATGTCAAATCCTAGCTCCCCTCCACTCAGCCCAATTCCAGTCCAAGCCCCCCCATGAGCCTACTTCCAGTTCTAGCCCCTCCATGAGTCCATTTCAATTCAAGCCCCCACCACAGCCCATTTCCAATCTTAGCTCCCCCCAACAGCCCATTTCCAGTCCTATTCTAGCTGCTCCATCAGCCCATTTTCAGTCCTAGCTCCCTTCCCTCACAGCCCATTTCCATTCCAAGCTCCCTCCCCATCAGCTATTTGCAGTTCAAGCCTCCCCTTCCACTCAGCCCATTTCCAGTCATAGCAACCCCCAACCCATTACCAGTCCTAGCCCCCCATCAACCCACTTCCAGTCCTAACCCCCCATCACCCCATTTTCAGTTTAAGCCCCCCTATAACCCATTACCAGTCCTAACCCCCCATCAGCCCACTTCCAGTCTTAACCCCATCAGCCCATTTCCAGTCAGCCCCCCATAGCTCATTGCCAGTCCTAACCCCCCCCCATCAGCCCACAGCCCATTACCAGTCATAACCACATCAGCCCACCTCAAGTCCTAACCCCTCCCCATCAGCCCATTTCCTGTCCTAGCTCCCCATAGCCCATTATCAGTCCTAACCCCCTCATAGCCCATTAGCAGTCCTAACCCCCATCACCTCATTTCCAGACAGCCCCCATCAGCCCACAGCCCATTACCAGTCTTAACCCCCCCATAGCCCATTACCAGTCCTAACCCCCCCCCCCAACGGCTCACAGCCCATTACAAGTCCTAACCCCTCCCCATCAGCCCATTTCCTGTCCTAGCCCCCCCATAGCCCATTATCAGTCCTAACCCCCCCCATAACCCATTACCAGTCCTAACCCCCCATCACCCCATTTCCAGACAGCCCCCATCAGCCCACAGCCCATTGCCAGTCTTAACACACACCCCTATAGCCCATTACCAGTCCTAACCCCCCCCCCCAACAGCCCACAGCCCATTACCAGTCCTAACCCCTCCCCATCAGCCCATTTCCTGTCCTAGCCCCCCCATAGCCCATTATCAGTCCTATCCCCCCCATAGCCCATTACCAGTCCTAACCCCCCCCCATAGCCCATTACCAGTCCTAACCCCCATCACCCCATTTCCAGACAGCCCCCATCAGCCCACAGCCCATTGCCAGTCTTAACACCCCCCCTATAGCCCATTACCAGTCCTAACCCCCCCAACAGCCCACAGCCCATTACCAGTCCTAACCCCTCCCCATCAGCCCATTTCCTGTCCTAGCCCCCCCATAGCCCATTATCAGTCCTAACCCCCCCATAGCCTATTACCAGTCCTAACCCCCCATTGCCCCATTTCCAGACAGCCCCCATCATCCCACCGCCCATTGCCAGTCCTAACCCCCCCCCCCAGCGCATTACCAGTCCTACCTCCCCCCCCCCCCCGGCTTATGGCAAAATTTAAAAAAAAAAAAGCTGGCTCTGGCTGCTGCTGCTACCGCGGCCGCCGCGGCAGCGGCAGAATGGAGTGTCCCGCGGGGCCCCCTCTGCTCGCTGAGCCCCTCTGCAAGGGCTTTCAGATTCACGAAGGGAGAGTGTATCCCTCACGTCTCTGTTAAGCCCGCAGGGGCTAATGGGAAATTTCCCATCTGCCCCTTTAAACGCAAGGGGCTGATGGGAAATTTTCCATTAGCCCCTGTGGGCTTAATAGAGACGCGAGGGAGACACTCTCCCTTCGCGAATCTGAAAGCCCTTGCAGAGGGGCTCAGCGAGCAGAGGAGGCCCCACGGGACACTCCATTCTGCTGCTGCTGCGGCGGCAGCGGCAGCAGCAGCAGCAGCCAAAGCCAGCTTTTATTTTTTTTAATGTAATTTTTAAAAAAAGCAGAATGTTCTTTGCGCGGGGCCCCCTGAAATGCGGGGCCCTGTGCAAAAAACATTCTTGCTCAATGGACGGGCCGGCCCTGGGATTGTGAAAACTTGCTAGAGGACCTTGAAAAATTAGAAGAGTGAGCGTCCAAATGGCAGATGAAATTTAACGTGGACAAGTGCAAAGTTATGCACTTAGGGAAGAACAACCCAAACTGCAGTTACATGATGCAAGATTCCACATTAGGAATCACCATTCAGGAAATGGATCTGGGTGTCATCGTGGATAGTATGTTGAAACCCTCTGCCCAGTGTTCAGCTGCAGCCAAGAAAACAAATAGAATGCAGGAATCATAAAAGGAATATAAAATAAAAACAAGGATCCTATAATGACTCTGTATCATTTCATGGTGTGACTATACCTTGAATATTGTGTGCAATTCTGGTCACCATATCTTAAAGAAGATATAGCAAAACTGGAATAGGTACTTAGAAGATTGACCAAAATGGTAAAGGGGGTGGACGGATACCCCTATGAAGAGAGGCTAGAAAGGTTAGGGCTCTTCAACTTGGAAAAGAGACTGCTGAGGGGAGATATGATAGAGGACTATAAAATAATGAATGGGGTGGAACAGGTAGATCAGTTGTTTACTCCTTCAAAAAGTAGAACGACTAGGGGACATGTAATGAAGCTGCAATGTGGCACATCTATGGTAGTGTGGTTGCATTTGGGGAAAGTTCCTGGAGGGGGAGTCCATGGACTATTGATGGGAGGACTGGGGAGGTTCATTGCTTGCCCCTAGGATGAGCAGCATGGAATATGTGTACCTTTGGGAACCCGACAGGTGTTGGGGCCTGGAGTGGCCACTGTTGGGGTGGATGCTGGGCTTGGTGGACCCTTGGTCTGGCCCAGTGTGGTGTGTCTTATGTTCTTATTCAAAAGCCTCCAATGACACTACCAATTCCTCATCAGAAAACTCCTGATCATCAGGCGATAAAATGCTGGAGATTTTTCTAGAGCAAAATTTCTTTCAAGGTAAATATCAATCCCAGTTGGCTGAGTTGTAGGTGATGACTGTCTGAGGATCTTACTAACTTGAAATACCTCTGGACTGGGATCCATTTCATAGTGAGGTGGATGAGCTGGAAAGCTGAGAATGACCTGAGCTTCAGGCATAATCCCAAATTTATCTCCCTTCTTAACCAAGAAGGGTAAAATAGACAACTCACGAGACTCTCCAGAAAGATTCAGCATTTAGTCCTTCTCAAGACTCTCCTCTTTGAACAGGCCTTCAGGGGTGGAGTAGACCACTTGAATTGACATCTTCCTGCCTCGTTTTTCTCCCTACCTTAACTGTCCTCACCTCTCCTGTCATTTATTTATAGCAGTTCCTTTCTAACCTATTCTGATTACTCTATTTTTGTAAACTGCTTTGAGACGTATGAGAAGAGACTTGAAGACCTAAATATGTATACCCTAGAGAGGTGGGACAGGAGAGATATGATAAAGACCTTTAGATACTTAAAGGGTATTAATGAACAAACAAATCTTTGTCAAAAAAGGGGAAGCTGTAAAACTAGAGGGCATACAATGAAGCTGCAAGATGGTAAACTTAAAAGCAATGTCAGGAAATACTTTTTCACTGAAAGGATGGTGGATGCTTGGAATGCCCTCCTGATGGAGGTGGTGGGAGCAAATACAGTGACAGAATTCAAAATGGCATGGGACAGACACAGTGGATCCCTTTATAGCAAGAGGATAAAATCAAAATAAACTTAAATATATTTTATACTTCAATAAATGGAGGGGGGGAGGTAACCTGCATGGCATGGCAGTTACAACCCTAAACAAAGGCATGGAAAGGGGGTGACTTGCATGGAACTGCAGTTACAACCACTCTAGCCACCTTACTGGGCAGACAGGATGGACCATACTGATCTTTGTCTGCCGCCAGATGCTATAGGGGTCTATTCTGTCCTGCAAATGGCCATCCTTCCGTCCCCAGCAAAAGCCTCCTTGTACGAACAAGGAGTTTGTAAGGGGGGGGGGCTTAGATGGGGTGGGAGAGGGCATTGCAGAGGTGGAGTTAGGGCGGGCAGTGGGCGGTCTGTAACCCCAGACGTACAGGGCCGATTCTGAAGTCGGCCCTGTATGTCCAGGGTCGGCAGACTGGACGAGGGACATTCCACTTTGGAGGTGGAATAAATCCCCTTGGACATCGGGGGACGGCAGACCCAGGCAGCGCCAGTGAGGTGAGGGGGTGCAGGGGATTCCCCACAGCCCGACCCTGACCATGGAAAATCAGATTGGGGATCGGGCTGCGGGGAAAGAAAATTATGGTCAACGGCTAGGGATCACAGCTTCTGAATGGAGCCATGGTGCCATGTCAACAGGATGCCATGGCACCGTGGCTTCATTCAGGAGTTTGACCGATTTAGTCGGGCAGGGGTCTGTTTGTGCAGGCCGATCAGAATCAGGTCCCTGTCTGCACATACAGACCATAGAGCCGACTCTGATCCGGTGGGCCAAATCTAGCCCCTGCAGGATCGGAATCAGGTCTACCTTTGTGTGTCTGATTCCAATCAGGCGCACAGGGTCCTGGATGCACACATTAGAATGTGTCTCTATGTTACTATGTAATCTGAGAAAATATTTTTCACTGAGCGCATGATCAAACTCTGGAATTCATTACCGGAGGATTATTGTAGGCTCTTAGTGTAACTTGGTTCAAAATACGTTTGGAGAAGCTTTTGCAGGAAAAGTCCATAAACTGTTATTAAAGAGGACTAGGAAGATCCACTGCTTACCCCTGGGACAAGCAGCATGGAATGTGTATAGCTTTGGGAACCCAACAGGTACTTGAGACCTGGAATAGGCAGTTGGAAACAGGATACTGGGCTTGATGGACCCTTGGTCTGACCCAATATGTCATATCTTACATAGCTTCCCCTCCTTTGAAAGAGATTTGTTTGTTCATTAATACCCATTAAGTATTTAAAGGTCTGTATCATATCTCCCCTGTCTCTCCTCTCCTCTAGGGTATACATATTTAAGACTTCAAGTCTGTCCTCATATGTCTTCTGACGCAGGCTTCCAATCATTTTGGTCACCTTCCTCTGAACTGTTTCAAGTCTTTTTTTACACAATGGGCCTGATTCTGATCTGGACGTACTGGATGCACAGAATGAGCTGGGATTCTGATCCCACGGAGCACATCTAGCCCTGCGGGATCAGAATTGCGTTCAGGCCTGTACGTGCAGGTTGGGACCCCAATTCTGGTTGGCCTGCACATACAGGCCTTGCCTGGATAACTCAGTCAGGACTCCTGAAAGGAGCCGCAGCGCCATGGCATCCGGTTGCCATGGCACCCCGGCTCCATTCAGGAGCCGCGGTCCCTGGCCGCCGGTAAAAAAGCTTCATTCCCCACAGCCTGACCCTCGATCTGGCCTCCTAAGGCCAGGGCCGGGCTACGGGGATCCCCTCTAACTCCTCCTACCTCCTCCAATGGCCGGCCCACCATCCCCCGCCGACTAGGGGAACTTATTCCACCTCAGAGGTGGAATAAATTCCCCATACAGGCAGCCGACCCCGACATTGGAATCGGCCCTGCACGTCTGGGGCCGCTGACCGCCCACTGCCCGCCCTAATGCCACCCCTTTCCCGCCCCTGTCTAACATGTGGGAAGTTAGTCGGGGTCAGAAGAGGGCTCGAATAGCAGGGATGGACATCCCAGTGGGACATCCATCCCTGCTGTTCGCATCTTGGAATGACCCTGAATGAGCTTGTATAGATATGAGCACTGAGCAATGGTGTGGTAGTAGGGATAGTTCTGAGAGCTTATTTTATAGTGGTACATTTTCATTTATTTACTGTACGAGTGTAAATCACTTAAATAAAGATTAAAGGAAAGACCTCAACTAAAATTGCACAGTTTCCATCAGGCATGCCCAAAACACCAGGCCTTACAGCCAGATTGTTCATAGATCATCTTCAGTCCTTAGAAAAACAGCTTATAAGTCAATAGCTGATATGGCATGATAGTAAGTCAATTACATAATATACCAAGAGCAGTCAATATAACTTCACTGTTCATTAAAATTCATACCGGCTCGTAATGTCCACACATGCTGTTCAGTAGAAAATTCATGCTTCAATCTGACGCAAACGACTGTGACAAGATAGGAGGACCTGGAATATTTTTCCTGATGCAGGTAAGTGCTTTCGAAACACAATATTGCATCAGATTGGCTGTAAATTTGGTGTTCTAGACCTGCCTGCCGGAAGCTGTTCAATATTAGTTGAGGTCCTTCCCCTAATCTTTAGTTCAATGGTTTAAATAATTGGAAATGTTTCTCTATTTTTGGATGCATTTGATATATGAGTTCCATGATAGTGAAAAAATAAGTTTTGATATTTTGGCCTCTATATAATGGGCATAAAACTAGGAACATTTGGAAATTTTACAAAGACTCCCTATTATTAATTACCACAAGATGAAGGTCTAGGCACCTATTCCCTTAGAAATGGACTGAGACAACGCATTCATTTTACACAGGTCACCATGCTATCATCACTTGCATCTCAGCTAGCATTCACCTGATGACCTACAGGTGAAGACGTTCATCCCTCAGCCCAAAGACAACCCACCAAAATTACACTTCTTTTTGTCAAAACTGCTGGCAATTCAAGGTTTTCATAAGAACAAAAGCTATTGCCATACTGGGTCAGATCAAAGGTCCTTCGAACCCAGTATTCTGTTTCCAACAGTGGCCAATCCAGGGCACAAGTACCTGGCAAGATCCATATGAAATTGTTTTCCTGTGCTCAGATCAGGGCTGCAGCCCTGAGCAGGGTCCCATCAGAGGAAGGTCGTGCCACTTTCCAAAATTTATAATCACAGGATATCTTACAAATACCAAGCAAGAAGAGCTTCTTGAAGCCTATGTAGGAGCAAGAGCCTCCAGGAGTGTCTACAACTGAGGGCTTGTGAGATCCTCCGCACAGGACACTGCTTTGAAATTTACTGCCACTTGCACAGACTGGCCAACTCAGTTTGAATCCGACACTCACCATGTCTCTATATGTTGGAATAAAACATGCTTTATATACAAAGGTTGAAAAACTGGCTTTGTTGTTTCTAAAAACTGTAAAACACAAGAACTCAAGTACATTTTAAAATAAATACATTCAAAGATTCCTAACAAAGAAATCCTATGTAACATCTTCCTAATTATAATATGGGGCCAGTGTCGTGATCCATTAGGTTAGGTACATCCCAAACAGCCATGCAAAGCATCATGGGTGCATTAATGTGAATTATTCTGCAGTTAACAAGGCTGAAGCTAGGGCGAATGATATACAAACTTACCCATAATGCTCTGCAGGGAGACTCACATTCTCTCACTTGCAAATTAGACTCCTTGGATGTCTCATGTCCGGGCTCACTCCTTCCAGCATGCCCCCTTTATCTGAAAACCTACACACCATTATACGATTACATGTGATAGCTTCCCAAAATCTAGTGAGGAAAGGGGTAGTAAGGGACAGATTCTTTTTTGGTGCGAATGTATTTTGTGACCAGATTGCAAGTGCGTACACCATAATCTCCCCTTGGAGTGTCATCTAGTGGTAAAGGTACCAGGTCAGCCTTATTTCAGTAAAGAGCAATCTGGGAGATCACAGAGAACCCAGGGCTAGTGCAGGGCTATAAAGGTGCTCCCTCAATTAACTTTCAGGGCCCCTCTCCCAAGATTTTAATAATTAAACTTAACAGTCCTAATCATTCCAACACCACCCTCCCTGAATAGTCCTGTAAAAATGCCTAACTGGATCTCATACTTTCAAATATTAAACTTTGTTTCTCATATATATGAGGGCCAATTCTAAACGTCATTTGCCTGGGTAAATGGGCTACTGGATAATTGCCCACCCTCCCTGTGGGTTAAAACATACGCTGATGGTTCACTGAGTTTGTGTGGCTGTCAGAACCTATCGTTTTGCTTTGATTGAAATTGCCCTTTACCACCCCGAAGATGCTGCCCCAGCAACCACCAAAACTGCCTAGTTATCAGTGAGAGATCTGGAGTTCAGAGGGGCAGAGATGGAAAGGGGGAGATTTGGGAGAATGTTCCTTCCAGTGTGGGATAAAGTGTTATTAGGGGCTTACAGAATATATGCTTATAGTATGAACAGAGGGCACTTTCCATGATGGAGTTTGCCCTTTGATGTATGAGCTCCTGATGTAAGGGAGATAGAGAGAACCACCAATTGGTGTATGAAAAGCTTGAGGTATGGGCCAGCTCATAGCCACTGCTGGACTAAGGGTGCCCTGGGTTTTGAGGTATAGATAAAAGACCTTTTTGGTTTAGAAAAAAAGAGATCTCTGGAGTTTAGAAGTATAGGAACATACTTTCCCAGTATAGGACATGACGTGCTGGGGCAGAAAATGGGAAGAACACGCTCGATAGCTGATAGAGGTGCATTAGCCTAAATCTAAACACCATAATTAATTTACTATAAAGGAAGTACTGAATTTGTTCTTCTCTCTTCTCCACTCTATGCGGCCCTTATCTCTTCATTAATAAGTCATTTGTTTTATTTTTTATTCTTACTAGGGAAAACCTCTCTTCTACAAATTGAAAGTCTTTAAAGGTGTTGCTATGGCTTTGAAATCTTCTTTTGAAACATTGTTAGTGTCCGTATAAGGCATGGTCTTCAGTAAAAAGAAAAAACCCCTTCAGTTTCTCTAGGAACAAGTCCCATCCTTCCACTTCGTCCTCAGTATGGGGAAAACTTCGGGCGCTCAGTCTTCTTTGTTCCATTAGCTGCACAGATTTTGGCCATATATGAGGTCAGACTCCCACTGGCAAGTCCTGCATTGGAGGGTGACATGGCTAAGAAAGGGTAAGGCTTCATGCCAACAAAGCCAGACAGTGGGAAGGTGTACGGTGAGCCAAGCAAGGTGGGAGGCTGAGTGGCAACTGTGGCCAGAGTGGCGACTGGGGAAGAGCTGGGAGCTTGGGAGAAAGTCAAGTTGAGGTCATCAGGATTCGATGTTGAAGTGATCTGGGAGGTAGATTTAGCCGTCTCTAAGCTGTAGAAAGAGCACAAAAGAGGATAAAATGCAATATATGAGATCCTCGAAAATTTTTAAAGTCTTGGAACAGGATGTAGATAACTGGAATTAGCCCAAAGTCTCACTGAGACATGGATTTAGGTAGCACACGTTTACCACTTAGTACATGTTTCTGAGCTTATCAACCAATCACAAGATTTATTTATTTCATCCTTTTTATTACCTGCCTTTCAAAAATATTGCTTAAAGTACAGCACAATGAGAGTTTCAGAATTCTAAAGCTCTTAACCTCATGCTTGGTGACATTTACAACCTTAACCAATGTCCAGTGTGCGCAGCATTGAAATGCCAACATGTAAACGTGCTCGTTCTAAGCCCCGTACTCGGATCTAATGCCAGTTTCATTCCATGTCACTAGGACAGTTGTGTTTCATCATATTTTGCATGAGGCTTGATTTTCGAAGTCCGTCTAAAGCAGACAGGCCTGGATTTAGGGAAGTTCAATAAAGCGCACAGAGTTCCTTGCATCCTGCCACTGCTTGTACCTTGGAAGTGGCCTGTGAGCTCTCTGCGTTCTCTCGATTCTATTCTTCTGACTTTCTACTGTGAAGGACTGGTCTACCGGCAACCTGGGACCAGCAAGCCCAGCATTCAAATCCCTCTGGCATTCCTTGTGGCCTTGGGCAAGTCACTTAGCCCTCTGTTGCCACATAGATTGTAAGCCCTCCACAGACAGGTAAAAGCTTAAGGTGCCTGATTGTAACTTGCCTTGAACTACTACTGGAAAGGGATGAGCTATAAAAATAATTAGTAAAGGGCCAGATTTAAGGTTTGAACAAACACATGTACAGAAAGTCTGCAGGTATGATTTCATACCCACTTTTGAAATATTTCATCTTTTGCCCTGAAATTCAATGGAAAATAATTCCACAGAAGAGAAAGCTTATGTAAAGTTTCTTAACTGTAATAGGTGTTCTCCACACAAAGCAGGTCAATCGGACACATAAGTGGGGTGATATCATCGCATAGCACTAGGTCAAACAGCTCTCCCAGAGCTGAGAAACTACTGTAAAGCCTTCTGCGTTCATGGCCCTTCCTGAGTACCTCAGTCTCTCTGTTAGTTCCTTAGTTCAAGAAGGAATGCAGCTTTTGGGGAGATAGGAGACACCATGTGCTTGATCAGTCCTGCTGTCTACCGAAAACACATGTTACAGATAAGCAGCTTTGCTTTCTCCATCAATAAGTAGGATCTAGTCGGGCACACGAAGGGCAACTCCTAAGTTCAGGGCTTCTCAATGTTATAATTTCTTCATTGTTGAGAAGTGGCCAAATCATATAATGAAGCGAGAGTTGCACAGATCACAAAGGCGGATTGGCCAGTACAGTGGACAGAATACACTACGTCTGACTGAGGATTGGTCCAGGCAGTAGAGTGAAGTGAAGGTATGAAGTGAGGATCAAACAGTTGCTTTGCCTGTGCAATCCAGTGAAGCAGGTTTCAGGAGAGCTGCAGTAGACGCAGTGACTCTGATTGGATGACATTTGACTCTGTTGGTTGTAGGGATTCCAGTCTGTTCGTAACAGAATTGGACAGAGGATGCTAGCCAATTAGCAAGGGCCCATTTCGCAACTGGAATACCGAGTCTCTTAGGGCTGGAGGAGGAAAATAGCTGCATACACTTTCTGATAGGTTCTGTTCTTTTAAGACGGTAAGCACGAGCCAGAGCATGAAGTGACTTCTCACGTGAATGCATGTGTAATTTAAGATAAGACGTAGGCGGTGCTATTTCTTTATCCACATAAAAATGTGAAGCTGCCATTTGGCAGGAGTTTAGGATTAATGCATAAGACTACTTTCTTATGAGAAAACTGAGTATAAAGTTTGTACGTGACTAAGGACTGATTTTTCTAGCTGAACTCATTGCTACTAGAAATGGTAAGATTCTTAATAGATGAAGATTCCATGGGCTCAAATGACACTTTCACGAGAGACATAAGGACAACATTGAGGTCCCAATGCAAAGCAGGCTTTTCTGTTGGTGGTTTGACATTAATCCTAAAATGATCAGACACTGGGAAGGCAGGGACTCCGTCTATGAAGACATGATAGCCTGAACACACACCAAAATGCACTCTGAACATCTGCAGCCCTAAGCGATAAAGATAATACTCTGAGCACAAGGCAGTTCATAAGCTGCACGCTAACGTGTTCGAGAAATGTTGTGACCTCAGCACAAATGAGATCCAGGGCACTAGAAATAAGGGCAGGCAGACGCAAATCCCTACTGCACTGGCTACGCCAAGCAAAAAGCCTTGGCTGGAGCACAGCACTGATGTATACTCTTCACTGTCAACGCAGAAGGTGTGATAGTCTTCTAGCACAGATGCAGTTGCTGTGTGCTCAATAAATCACTGCCCAGAGAAAGGCAAGGCACCGCATTGGACTCCAAATGACTTGTGCTGCTGCCTGAGAGCCTGTGAGGATATAAGAAAGAGTCTAGGACTTTGCTCTCGGCCCCAATGGTAAACCTTTTCTATTTTAATCCAGATTTCCTGGTGAATTCCTTCCTAGAAGCCAGAAGAACCTAAGAAACCTTACTGAGCAATCCAAGGGAAAACACTATTTTGTACTCAATACCCAAGCACAGGAGGAAGGAGAGAGGGCTGGAGAAAGAGAAAGAGGAGATAACACGTAGGAAGAAGGGGTGAGGAGCATGTGCAGAGATGTGAAAAGGATAATGGGGAAGGAGTAGAAGAACAATATCTCAGGAAAAATGAGGAAGGGGAAAATACGGGAGGTACACAAAGGAAAAAAAGAGTACAAGAGGCAGGTGTGGTAAGAAAATCCAGGAGGAACGGCTAGTAGGGAGAGAGCACTGGAATAAGAAGACAGCAATCATCTAAAATTCCGGCAATATTCTGCTCCTATTCCAGTGTTTTCCTATCTTCTCTGCCATGAGTCAGTGACCATCCAAATGCATAATCAAGTTCTCATGTTTTATGTCATCAACCAAGAGGGTGCGGGTTTCCTTCGGCTATGCTGAGAAGCTGCATACATTTGGGACTTTTTAATTTCCAAGCCACCTACATACTGAGCAATCAGAACCACATAGCAGATGAGAGCCGTAGAGTTCTTCAGCCTCATAGAAGATCTCCAAATCCTCCAACAATACGGAATATTTTTCGGGACTGGGGCGCTTCTCAAATAGACACCTTGGCCAACTGTGTAAACGCAAAGCTACCCCTGACTTGGTCTGCACCATGTTCCACAGAAAAAATGAAAAATGAAAACAAAAAAAATAAAACAATAAAATACTATTTATCTTTTTTTTAGAAAAATTGAAGATTCCAAAAAATACTGGAAGCAGCGGTGTACCAAGGGCAGGGTGATGGGTGCAGCCTGCCCCAGGTGCTGGCCAGATCATTCCCACCGGGCCCACATGATGGAGCCAGTGTGTCAAACTTAACTTATAGCCATAGGTGACTTCTTGCATTGCCGCCGCTCAAGGCCCAGTGTTTGTCCTCTCCTGGCTGAAGTCTTGTGGGGGGGCGAGCTGGCTGCAAGGGGTGGGGGGTACCAGCCACAAGGGGAGCACCTGCCCAGGGTACCAATGGGGCGTGGAACACCACTGACTGGAAGACTTAAGAAGGGGAAGTCTCTCCACAAAGCAAAAAGAGCTTTGCTTCCACATCATTTGCAGAATGAGTGAGATCACTGTGTTAGGGAAGGACTGTGCATTTCAGAACGTTACATGAGTTCTGAGCTCCGGGAGAGCTCCTCGTCCTGGTGCTGTGCAACGACATCACCCTTTTGTGTGCCTGATCAGTCCTGCTTGATGTTGGAGAAAAGAACCTTGTGCAGTAAATGTCGATCAATTTTTATCCAAGAGAATAAATTGGAGGATGAGGAAAAGAATTTGTTTTGGACCAGAAGTAGAATGAAATGAAATCCTTTGGTAAAATCTGCGCTCTTTTTTTGTTTTGCACCAGCAAGCTGGTGACTTGAGCATGTAGAACAGCATTGTACATGCTCAAGTAGGTGCTTATAAAGTTTCCCTGGGGTACTAGGAAGCCAGCGCTTATTTTAACATGCTATACTCAAAGGTGTTCCTAGGGACAGAGCAGGGGCTGAAAGATTGCTTTCATAACTGCCCGTGTTAGTGAAAACCATGTGCACCTGCAGATACTCCTAGATGTTCAAAGTGAAGCATAAGCAGCCGGTGTCACCCAATAGGTGAACTAGAGCCAGCGCTACCCAATAGGTGAACTAGGTAGTTGCTGCTGCCCATCTCTGGGACCTGCAATGGTGACCGTGTCATTAATACGGCAACACAGCATTTCCCCTAACCTCCAATGCTGTGTTGCTGTTCCTGCTTGCTTTGACCAGCCGCTTTCACCCTCTCCATCGCAGACTTCCTGTTTCCATCGGGCTGGAAGTGGCTGGTCGAAGTGAGCACATCTCTTTGTGAGCCTCCTTGAGAGGCAGAAGCCTTGTAGTTAGAGCAATGAACTGAAAACCAGGGAAGCTTGTGTTACAATCCTGTTTCTGCGATTGATACTCCGTGTGACGCAGGGAAAGGCCGAAGGGGCTGCCCACCCATTAGATCTACAATCCCTTCCTCTGCCTCAGAGTGAGTTCCTCTGTACTTGTCCCGAGCTTTCTTGAAACCACATACAGTTCTTATCTCCACTACCTTCTCTGAGAGGCTGTTCCACGCATCCGTTCCATTAGGAAACATTTCCTCAGACTACTCCTGAGTCTATCCCCTTTCACCTTCAACTTATGACCACTCATTCCAGAGCTTCTTTTCAACTGGAAGAGCACCAGCCTTGAGGAAGTTACTTTATCTCTCATTTAGATTGTAAGCTCTTTGGGAAAAGAACATCTACCTGAATACCTTTCTGCACTGTGGGCGTCCAATAATGCTATTAGAAAGTATTACTTTGACTTTTGCCCTAGCTAGGCTCACTTGTTCCTCTCCATCAGTTATGGAGCTGAAATTTTATAATCTTAGGGCCTGAATTTCGGTTGGGTGGTGCTATGCGCTGTGCAGGAGGATAGCCTGCCCACCTCCCACCAAACCCACATTTTCCATGCCGGGGTCATATGAGGCCCCAGCATCGAAAATCCGGGTGTCGCCGCACAGCCAGGTAGCTGTAGGAGCTACCCATGTAGCACCGATTTTTGATGCTACATGGTTAGCCCCAGTGCCTTAAAGATAGGCGAGGTTTTCCCATGCCTATTTTTAAGGCACAGGGTGCTAATCGTGTAGCATCGAAAATCGTGGGTAGTGCCATGGCCCGCCTCTGCTCCGCCCCAGAATGTCCCCAACATGCCCTGATGCTATGCGGATAGTATCTGGGTGCATTACGATCATATCTGGGATTTTTGAAGGGCACTACCTGTGTAGGTGCTCTTCGAAAATCCCGGATAAGGCCTTTACATGGGTAACTAGGGACGTCACCCATGTAAAGGCCTTCGAAAATCGGGCCTTTAGTTTAAAGGCTTTGCTCCTTCTGGTTGAAACATAATGATCTTTCTTCACACATCCGAGTTTCTTCCTTCAGTAGCTGGTATTGAATTTAGTCTAAAACAGGCCGACTGCTGTTCAAATTGGTATTATTTATTGGTTCAAAGGTCCGTGCCCTTTCCATGTCTCCACACAAGAGATCTGCATATGCTTCTTTTCCCATTTCCCATGTTAATTGCAATCATTCTGATCAGGAAAGAGGAAGGTGAGAGAAATCCAGCATTTTGGGGTTGTGGGGAAAGGGAGCCAATGCTACAGTGCAACTAGTATGGCAAAAAAACGCCTCATGGTTAATAGAGTAGAAAATGAATGACTGTAACTATAGCATTTGAGCTTTGCTTGTTCTCTTTCCAATAGTAGTTTAAAATGAGTTACATTGAGTGTCCCTGTCCCCGCAGGGCTTATTATCCAAGTTTGCACCCGAGACAGTAGAGGGTTAAGTGACTTGTCCAAGACTACAAGGAGTGTCAATGGGACTTGAACCCTGGCTTTTCTGGTGCTAGGCTGCTACTCCTCTGACTTTTGTGGGTGGGGAAAACACCCAGCTAGGCTGAAATCACTGTTTCTCTATCGAGCTATAAACCTTCATTTACAACTAGCCCTGTTTTTTTTAACTCTATATTGCATCTCTCGCCCAACTCATCCCAGCAATCACAGTGAAGGTCTTTGGCCAGGAAACACACACTACAGCTCCCCCTGTAATTTGGTTAACTTCCGATTCTCCGTTGTTGCTGGTGACTGATTCCCTTCCCCTTGAGGCTGTGAGCACTGTTTCTGAAGCATTCTCAGCCCCAACTGGCTCAAGGAACAGAGTTCTGAGCCAGGAATCAAGCCCAAGACCTCTGAGTGATGGTGCACAGCACTTACCATTCAGCCATCAGACTGGCCAAAGGTGAAAGGAACCATAGAAATCACCACTGAAGACTGAACTAGGAATTTGCATAGTCAGGTCTGGACTGTGTTATCATTGCTAGTGCTCCTTACAGCTTAGGGACAGTCTGTAAGTTCTCAACAGCAAAAGTCATTGGTATCTGGCTGAGGCCAAGAGTCGGACAGCAGCAATGCACCACATTTGTTTCTACAGCCAAGGATTGGGCATGTCATGGAGAATCACACTGCTTCTGGGAAGCAGAAGTTCGGAAGTGACCTCAGGATGTGATGACTGGGTGCTAATCAGTATTTTCCGCCAGCTGGAACTGCAGGGAGCACAATACAGCTGTTCTGGAAAGAGCAGGAGTATAGGGGCTCTTCATCTGGTGAGCATCAGACCTTACTTGACTAAAGAATAAACCAGACAGTGATATCAAGTGCAGAAGGCAAAAATTCAATAAAATAACCACCAATAATTTAATAGCTCTGGAGGAGGTAATCTTCTTATACATCTTTCCACCTGTAAAATGCTGATTTAAGAGTGGAAAAGGCCTCCCATAAAATGAAGTCATGCCTAAAGGTAGGCATGGTGCAGGCTGGTATGTACTTGTAGAGTGCACGTGCTCAGGGGAAGAGTTAAGGCGAAGCCACAATCTACATACCTATTTTATAAAATATGCACATATGAGCCAGGATGGGATATGCATGAGATGGGCTTGCATATACTGCCTCCATTGCTTGTAAATCTCTCACCCATAGGCATTGCGGCTATCCTGAAAGCCTGACTGGCTAGCTGTGTCCTGAGGACTGGGTTGAAAATCCCTGATCTAGACGCAATTTCTGTTCTGGTATTTTATAAGGACACCTAGGTGCTTACGTGTGTTTATAAAATGGGTGAAAAATAAGAGCCTTCCTACCCTACTAACCTAGGCGCCCTGATATACAATTATACTCAGAAGGTATTTCCTGCACAATCTAAATGGCAGCGGAAGCTGTCTACTCCTGCTCGGTGTCCCTTACCAGGCTGTGATGAGGTACTGAGCCAGAGTAATGCTGTTGGGGGTCCCTGTGATGGTAACGAGCCTCTCACTTGCGCCCTCCGTTTGGTTTCCAATCTTGATGTGGGCACCAGACATCTGCCGGATCTCGCTGATCTTGCTTCCCTGCCGGCCAATCACGCAACCAATCAACTGTCAAGAGAGAGACGAGAGAACCAGCCACTATCTCAGTATGTCCGGATGAAGAATCTTTCTTCCCTTCTCTTTCGTTACCCTCCATTACATAAGGAACAGTGTGCGTGTGGGTATGTGTTATGCCTCCTCCTTTCGAATTTCTAAATGGCTAGACTGAGCTAAAGCAAACTTTGCATGCAGGTAGGGCCTTTGGGGGTCATCTGATTTTTGTGCTTTTCTAAGCTGGCAAGTGATTTTAGGGGAGACACTGGAAAGAGGAAAAAAGCTAACAATTTGCCCATAAAAAAATGCATGAGAGAAACCTCAATATACCATCTCTTAAGAATCTGGGTGCTAGAGATAATGGGGCCAATATTCAGAAGCCCCTATCCAGATAGCCGCAGAGGGCACTGAGATATTCAGCAGCATGGTCAGGGCTACCTTGGCATTATCGTGATTAGTAGTGCCAGGGCGGCCCATGGGCTGAGTGAAGATGGTGCCAGTGACTATCCAGGAAGCAGCAATATTTAGCCACATTCCAGACCATTGTTTATGTTTATTAAAAGTTTGCCATACTGCCTTAGACATGGGTATGTAACAAAGCAGTTTACAATAAAACACATTGTTAGATAGAAAGGAACGCCAACAAGTTATAGTAAAGCATTAGAAAACAGATAAGGACACTGCCAAAGCAAAACCCCAATCATAGTCCCTGATAATCCTGGAATGCCTTTTCAAAGAAGTAGGTTTTCCAATTTATTTTACATTTTTTGAAAGATGATTCAGTCTGGATATGGTCAGGGAGAGAATTCCATAGATGAGGTGCCAGATAGTAAAATGCTGATCTACGAATAGACTCAAGATAAATAAGGGAGGACGATGGGAGAACCAACCATTTGAGTTCTGTGACCGGAGTGTTCTGGTAGGACAATAGGGAATCAAGAAGCAGGACAAAGAGCTTGGTGAACCTGTATGCAAAGCCTTCAATGGGAGCATCAAAATCCTGACGTGAAAGCAGAATGATAAAAGCAGCAAATGGTACTGGCAAAACGATGAAGAACTGGGATCTTATTTTGAAGCACCTGCTACCGGACACATAGCTATATTTTATATCAGCTGTAATTGAATCAGTAAAAGACTTACTATCTTTTCAAAGAGCTCTAAAGACACATCTATTTTCATCCTACTTTACTGTAGAGAACATGTGATTTAATTTGATTTAACCTCTGTAACTTTTTATTCGCACCATGTTTCTTCTTTCATCCCACCCTCTTGCTATATTGTTAAAATGTAATAAGTTGTGTTTAATGTAAACCTCTTTGACCTCTAAGATAAAGCGGTAGAAAAAAAAACAAAAACTCTGTTAAATAAACAAATATATAAAATCAGATCAAGAACATAAAACATCACAAAATTACTCATATAAGCATTTAAATAAACATCAGTGCCTTGAATGAAATATGTGCCTGTAACAGTCACCAATGCATCTGACTTAGATACAGGGTTGCTTTCTCCCACCCAATCCCTCTTGCTACTAATAGCAGTTTTATTCTCTCAATACCTGTAATCTAGATATAATTCTACCTGGCAACCCCAACAGAGCAATTCTGCAGTGGTCTAAGTGGGAAAAGTGCTACCTCCGGAACCCCTTGCCATAAACTATTACCTGTTATTCCATAGTAGGCCTGAATCCAAAGTGACTACCAGGACCTAAATTATAACACAAAAAGGAATTCTAATTCCAGCAATTAAAGGTCACCCTAGAGTGGCATACGCACCCATAGCAATTTATCCTTCTCCTGGTTTACTTTCAGTTTTGAGCCATCCACTTTTCTACATGAACACAACAGCAGGGAATCCTGAGGTACCCCACAACCTCTCTCTCCAACACACCGTTAGTCACCTGGTAGTTAACAATCTAAAAATCAAACATAAAACTGACCATGACATACCAATGGCTCTTCATGCTGATAAAAGCAACTCATGGTTGACTAGCTCAAATTTGGCTGATAAATCCACCTACATTACTATTGTTTGGCCACCTTTTATCCAAAATACAGCACAGTTCAAATAGTAAAGAAGCCACTATAGTTTTTGTATGATGGAGGTTGACTAGGAAAACCTGACCAAGCCTCTTCTAATAAATCATAACTACACAGATGTGGCTGCAGTCTGTCTGATGCTATTGCCTCCAGAATTTTTGCCGGAAATGGAATACTGGAGATCGGTTGATTGGAATATAATATGGCATCTAACCCACTTCCTTTCAGGATTGGCATTAAAGTCAGTTGTCCTAAGGAAGGAGGAAAGCAACCTGTCGAAGGGACTGGTAAGCAAATTGTGTCAGGCAAGGCAGCACCTCAACTGGCAACTCCTGGGCAAAGATCTAAAATACAGTTGCCCTTGGTAATACTATCCTGATTAGCCCTCTGACCAAAAGTAAATTGGTCCCACAAGCAGTCAACTTCATTTCTCCCCTGTGTTCCTCCTGATTTGTCCGATTCAATCCTAAAATATTCTCTCTCAACTGTTTGCTTCCACAAGTTCAGCTCACAACCTTTCTGAACCACCTTCAAAGAACTGAACAAAAGCATTAACTGTTAAACCAGCTACTGGAATAATTAAATCCCATAAAGAGGTCGGTAATCGTTGTTTTACCATTTTAAAAAGCTCATAAATGCCATTTTGACCACCAGTGATCAATTTAGAATAAAATTGCTTCTTCACCACTTTTCTCAGATTGCAAACCATTTGAAGGTGCAGTTTAGATAGTACATGGAGCTCGAAACTGCGATGTCGAGGTTGGGACATGCTCCGTTCCAACCGTATTTTAGCAATGGCACTACGAAATGCACAACTGTTTCTAAAATTCAGTGAAGGATGTGCAGGAACCGCATAGGCTGACATCCGCCTGCAGTGGGAAGAGTCGTTTTGCTAATTTACACGTGGGAAAAATCAACAGAGTGAACCTGGCAACTTTCAGCCATTCCGCACATGTATGGGGCACTTACTAAAGTGTGTTATGGCAATAACGCAGGTTATTTGTCCGTTAACATACTTTAAAGGGCAATAACGTGTTATTTTACCATAATATGCAATTTGTTACTGCAACGCGTGCTGAATACTAATGAGATGCAAAGCAGGCAATTGCTAGGAGATCCTGGATGCCATTTTGTCCCTGGAACTGACACTGCCAATGGAACGAGAGGGAATCGCTCCTGTCAGCCTATCCCCCTAAATCACAAGGGACTTCAAAAGGTAGACCCTGGTGACCTTTAGAGACCGGGGGGATCATCACTCAAAATTGGGGGGGGTCTTTGGAGGGCCTCAACTGTGGCTGAGAGGGGATTATTTACAGGGGAGTCATGAGTAGTGCTGGGAGAAGGGGACCCAGACCACCTAGATCATGGCCTGGATTGCGGCCGATACTCCTGGCCAGGAAAAATAACACCAGCTTTGAGCTGCTGTTATTTTTCCTTTCGAATAAAGCAGCTTCTTGTGCTCACCGTAAACTGTGTTATTCCTTTACCACAGGGGTCACTAACATGAGGTACTGAATTACTGCAGGTTAGTGACTCCTGCAATAAACTCAGCTGCGGTAAAATAACAGATTTTACTGCAGCTTAATAACTAGCCCCCTCCTTAAATGTGTAGCTGCTGTAAGTTAACTACAGAGGGTGCTGTCTTGAACTCATTTCCGTTTGGAGAGGGAAAAAAACCTAGGGGGATTAGAGGATAATCCCTTTAATCTGTCCTGTAAAAGGCTGGCCGAAACTCACACTTTCTAAAAACCTATACATGCCAGGGAATAGGTGTAAATCCGGATGTGGAGAATTTAGGGACTATACGTGCATTTCCTATATGAAATGGTGAATACATGTGTCCTACCCAGATCATATCCAGACCACACCCCAACATGCCCCTTCAAAACTTCCACATACTAAGGACATCCACATGTAAACGGGACCCTTTCTAAACAAGTCATTTACACATCTATATTCCTGATGATGCAAGTGTAACTTGTGAATACGACTTCAAAAACAACCCCCATAGGATCGGCTGATACTCACCATGGGCACTCCCAGTGCTGATGAGTAGATTCTTCCACACAGGTACATCAGTGTACCTTGAGTACAACCATTTCCTTGGGGTTTCTAATAGTTTAAAAGGTGCTGTGATATCAAAAACTCTCAAATTAGCAAATGCCACCCGTGTGCCATCCCAACCACATCACCCCCTACTACCATTCCCATCTTCTGATCAATCAGAATCTATAATTGTTCCTTCCCAACTCTTCGTCTGGATAGCTTCCCAGCTAAACATTTTCCTGTTAAGTTCTTCCAACCTACCCCACATACAGTAGAATCGAAGAAATACTAGTCAGATCACAGCAAAGGTAAGCGATACTTCTGTCCACTAATGAAACTCCAGATCTAAAATCAAATCCAGTTGGTGCCCTCCTTTCTGCATACTCACAGAATTAACCTGCTGAAGGCCCAGGGCAATCAGCCATAAAAGATGAGGCAATATCTAAAATAGAGGAGTCCTCTATAAATAATGTTTTTTTTTTAAGTACAGTCAAGTTGGTGCTGACTCAGCAGCCCCTGGGCTTTCTCAGCAAAGTATGCCCAGAAGTAGATTACCAGACCTTTTCTTCTGAGGCAAGGGAGAGTAAAGTGACTTACCCAAGGAGTGCCAGTAGAAATCAAACCCCAAGTTGTTGGGTGTTAGGCTATTGCTCTAACCACTAGGCTACTCCTCCACTCTGTAAGCAGCTCAGAAATATATAAACATGACAGCAGAGAATAACCAAACATCCTATCTAGTCTGCCTTTCCATACCAACTACTATGGTCCCTTTTTTTCCTTTGGAGATCTTCTGTGTTTGTCCCATGCTTTCTTGAATTCAGATACTGTCCTCGATACTACTTCCTCCACTGGAAGACTTATTCCATGCATCCACCACTCCATAAAGAAATATTTCTGCATATTACTCCTGGCTATATCCCCTTTCACCTTCATCCTATTATCCCTTCTTGCAGAGTTTCCTTTCAATTGAAAGAGACTCTCCTCCTGTGCATTTATGCCATGCAGGTATTCAAATGTCTATCAAATCTCCTCTCTCCTGCCTTTCTTCCAAAGTATACATATTAAGATCTTTAAGCGCACTGACCATTTTAGAAGCACCCCCTGCACCAACTCCATCCTGTTTATACCCTTTTGAAGGTGCGGTCTCCAGAATTGCACACAATACTCCAGATGAGGACACACCAGAGACATACAGAGGCACTATCACCTCCTTTCTTCTGCTGGCCATTCCTCTCCGTATGCGCCCAAGCATCCTTCTAGCCTTCACTGCCACTTTTTCTACCTGTTTAGCTACTTTAAGATCATCAGAAACTATCATGCCCAAGTCCTGCTCTTCTTTTGTGGACAGAAGTACTTTACCCCCATACTGTACTGCTTCCTTGGATGTTTGGAGCACAAATGCATGAGCCTGCATTTTTTAGCATTAAATCTCAGCTGCCAAATTTACGACCTTTCTTCAGCTTAGCCAGATCCCTCCTCATGTTATCTACTCCTTCCTGGGTGTCTATGCTATTGCAGATTTTGGTATCATCCGCAAAGAGCCAAACCTTATCCAACATGTTAAAAAGAACTGCACCAAAGACAGATCCCTGCGACACATCACTGGGGATTTAAACTCCTTCCCTCCCCCCCCCCCCATCACTACCGAATGAAATTCCAGCTTATGCTGTGTAGTTAATGGCAATAAATCATCAGCGAGCTACTTCCATGGCCCAGGAGGCCTAAAAATCAATAGTACACTGATCCCTCTATACTAGGGATTCTCAACCCATTCCTCACCTAGCCAGTCAGATCTTCAGGCTAGCCACAATGAATATGCAGGAGAGATTTGCATACAATTGAGACAATGTATACAAATATCTTAAATGTATATTCATTTTATAGTTATCTTGAAAACCTGACTGGCTAGGTGTGTCCTGAGGACTGGGTTGAGAACCCCAGTTCAGTATGAGGAACTGCCACCCATCAAATCAGGCAAAAAAAAAAAGAGAACTTACCACTGAAACCTCCAAAAACTCTTAAAAATGACTGCCAATCCCCCCCTTTTCTTGCCCACCCAAGGCGCCTGCAAGGAAAATAGTTTTCAACAAATTCTGACAGCCATGTTTCCGTAAGAAAAGCTAAACCCACCTGAGAATCAGCCACTAAATCATGAATTATTTCAGCTTCATTAGACACTGGCAAACTGGAACTGGCAAACACTCAAAGGACTAAGAAGTCTCAAAAAAGGCAAAGTGCATGCGCAAGAAAATAGCCAAACACAAAAGCGAGAAACGTATGAAGTGGTCACAGAAAGCTTTTATTCACAAATCCCAATGCGTTTCGGCATTAGCCTTCCTCAGGGGAAATGAACTTCAAAATAAAACCAAATAAAACATAAATCATAGGCAATAGATAACCTAGTAAAGCATTAAATAACATATATTGTTAAAATCATAAATAAATTAAAAAGCATAAAACGTAAGACAAACACAATTATAAGAAAAGGTAAGGCTGAGGATAAAAGGGAGTAAGAGCAATGGATTGCGTAAGAACCAGGCAAAAAGTCAAAACTGAGTACATATTGGGCAAACTGCCCATAATCATGAATAAAAGACAGAGAGATGAAGAGGATAGGAGGAACCAACTTGAATGGATACCACAACTCATTTGTGAAGCACCATTGTGTGCAATCTGTGTAGGAACACAATTCAAGCTGCAAATGGTAACAAACCAACAACAAATTAAAACTACAGATAACATTTTTTTTAAATTAAATATTTCAACATACAAGGGTCCAATATTGGAGACCACTACGGAACTGATAGTACTTCAAGGAGCCATATACAGAGGGGGTCATTCTGTCTCACTATTCATCCCCCAGCGGGTTTGTACGGGGAGGCCTAGATGGGGGGTGGGAAGGGGCATTCTGGATGTGGAGGGAGGGTGGGGCATGGGCGAGCCATGACCCCGGACATACAGGGCTGATTCAGAGGTCGATCCTTGTATGTTCGGAGCCTCGAATCTCGACAGGGGACTTATTTCACCTCAAAGGAGGAATAAGTCTCCCTGGACGGAGGGGGGATTGCGGCGTGGGACCTGGGGACAAAGGTGTGGGGGCACAGGAGGTTCCCGCAGCCCGACCCAGGCCTTGGAAGACCAGATCAGGTGTCGGGTTGCAGGGAAAAAAGCGCTTGGTCGGTGGCCGGGGATCGCGGCTCCTGAATGGAGCCACAGTGCCATGGCGATGGGACACTATGGCACTGCGGCTCCATTCAGGAGACTGGCTGAGGTAGTTGGGTATGTGGCTGGGCTTGCAGGCCGATCAGAATCGGGGCCCATCTGGCACTTCCAGGCCGTAGGCTCGATTCTGATCCCGCGGGCACATCTAGCCACCGCGGGATCATAATCGGGTCTACCTCAGTACGCCCTGCTTCCGATTGGCTGCATAGGGGCTACACGGCCTGTATGGAATTGGCCTCAATGCCCAAAGGTGATATCTAAAGACATTTAAACACCAGTGCCATCTCAGCAGCCCGATCAGCATCCAGCATCAGGGAGCGGGCAGTGAAGCTCCTCCTGCTCCCTGCACCAAAGGCCAATCAGGTCCAAAAGCCGGACATTTAAACACCAGTGCCAGAAGGCACACCCATACCTGGCAAGGCCATGCCTGACGGCCTCGTCAAAGGGCCCTTTGGCATGGCCCTTAGGCGGAGACTGAATGCGAGGCCAACTACTGTAAGGTACAATCATTTGCAAGAAAAAGACAAGCCTTAAATACCCTGCATGCCCTCATGCTTAAATACACCTCCACCATGCTCGCACTACTGTTAACAATATTCACAATACTTGCCCTCATACTCTTGACAACACTACACAACACCCTCCTTACCCCTCAGACCTCCCTTGCACACATCACAGGTACCTTACAACATACTCTGTCCCCAACAGAATATGACTACACTCATCCAGGCACCTCATAAAAATACAAATTCATCCCTTATCATTCCCATCAACACCACCCATTAAACAATAACACAGTTACTCCGTTGCACATTGGTCAATGACCAGTCAGTAAGAAATAAAATCCAGACTATCACAGACCTGCTCACAGAATAACAACTTAATAACAACTTGAGGGAGGAGTGGCCTAGTGGTTGGGGCAAGGTACTTCAGGCCAGAAGGTCAGGGGTTCAAATCTCACTAGAGGACAGCAACTTTGGGCTGGAAGAACTGGGGTTTCTAGTCCTACCAGGTGCTCCTTGTGGTCTTGGGCAAGTCACTTAACCCTCCATTGCCCATGTTCCCTGTAAAATAGTTATCACCAAGTTATAATGCTCTGTTCAATGTAATTTCAGTTTGTTCAATGTTAACCACCTTGATATCATGAAAGGTAGTATATAAGAAATGTTAAATAAATAATATATATATAACTGAAACATGACTCTCAGACACTGACAATGTCCTCCTCAACCAGCTCAAACCAGAAGGCTACTCACTATTCCACTGCCCAAGAAACAACTGAAGAGGAGGAGGTGTATTACTCCTAACCAAAACACACTTGCATTTCTGTCATCTATCATTGACAAACACTGATGAAATGGACTCAACCACTATCACAAATTACAATTTAACCATCATCCTCAGCTACCGAACCCCCACCTTCTCATTCAAGGACCTATCTGACATAATAGAAAATATCATAGAACACTCCATATGCAAGAAGGGCCTTCTCATTTTGGGAGACTTCAACCTCCCTTCCTTACATAACAACGTGGCAGACACCTTCCTCTCAGCCATGGAATCGATGGACCTTACCCAAATGTGATATCACCCACACACAGCAAAGGCAACATCCCCAACCTAATCTTTACCCCAACCCTCCCATTCCATACCAACCACCCCCACAAACTACGATTCTACCCAATGCCATGGACTGACCACAACCTCATCACCTTCTCTCTACCCCTAAAATCTCCAACAGCCCAGAAAAAACAACAACAGACCACATAACGCTTCAAAGAATTCAACCAAGATGCTTTTGGCAAAAGACCAAATAATTTGAAGACCACAACAAATACAGTAATACTACTTCAGAATTACCATGCAACCACAGATAAAGCCAAGAAAGACTACCATACAAAGATCATCTATAAATCGCCTGTGAGAAATATTTGACATAGTCAGCACCTAACAGAACCACCCTCCAACCACAATGCAACACCTGCTGTCAGCCATCAACAACTGGCCGTACACAACAAACAACTACACCCCTGCTCAGACCTCACCACCTCTCCACCCATCACAACTTGCTGGTCCACTTTTCATACAATCACCAATGAAAAGATTGAGAGAATTCTAACAACAATCAACACCTCTACCTCACCACTCGGCCCATGCCCAGTCAACTCGATTAAAGCTACAAAAATCAAACTAAGCCCAATCCTCACCAAAGTAACAAATCACTACAACAAGGAATAACTGTCTCAAGCTATCCTCTATCCATCCCACCTTAAAGAAACCAACCCTCGACCCTACAGACCCTGCATCATACAGACCCATTACCAACCTCCCCTTCCAGGCCAAAATGCACACCTCCAGCTTCAAGAACACATTGATGAAACTGTTTATTTGATCCACAACAACATGGTTTCTGCCCACTGCATGGATTAGAAACCCTGAGGACCATACTAATCAACACATTAACCCAAGAAATACAAGACTGCTGACAAGCCTACCTTCTGATATTTCTTGATCTCTCCGAAGCATTCGACACAGTCAACCATGATATACTCCTACAACGTCTACAATTGTACAGAATCAAGACACCATTGTCAACTGGTTTCAATCATATCTCACTGACAGACGACAGCAGATAAAATTGGGTATGAGCACCTCCAAACCATATCAGCAAACACAAGGAATACCCCAAGGCTCCACACTATTCGCAACCCTCTTCAACTTATATCTCCAACCTCTCTGCGCAATCATCAAAAACCACAACATCCACTTCTACCTATATGCTGATGACATCATGCTATACTGCCCAATTCATACAAAACAACCAAAATACACATTAATTCAGGACTGCTTCATCGATGTTTTCCATTGGCTTTCAACAAACTATCTATCAACTACAAAAAGACCGAAGCCCTGTTCATTACAAGGGACTCCTCATTTATACCTCCAACCACTATAATACTAAACAACATTCAGATAAATGTTTGGCCAGAGCTGATATACTTCGGGATCACTCTCAACCAATAACTTTCTTTCAAAGCCCAAGTAGTGAAGACAGCCAAAACAATATACTTCAAAATGAAGACCCTTCAACGACTCCGTCCCCTCCTCAAACCAGACGACTTCCGATCAGCACTTCAAGCCCTCACTGTCCCTCATGCAGATTATTGCAACAGCATCTACCAGGCCTACCACAAGCCATCCTCCTCAGACTACAAACCATTTTATACACTGCGGCACATTCAATCCAGGGAGCTGCTAAGCATGACCACATTATCCCGATTCTAAAATATCTCAATTGGTTGCCCCTTTACAAAAGAATCAAATATAAATCAATGCTCCTTACACACAAAGCACTATACTCCCACTCAACCACCCACCTCCAATCCCTTCTTCAGAAACTCACTACAGGTAGACCACGAAAAACTACAACCAACAAACTCACTCCATACCACACTCTAAAACAAAATTCAACCAAAAAATTTGCAACAGAGCATTTGAACTCTAGACACAATCTCTTTGGAACTCCGTTCCAGACATAATAAGGAATATAGTAACATAGTATATGATGGCAGATAAAGACCAGTATGGTCCATCTAGTCTGCCCAGCAAAGCGGCAAGAGTAGGTGCACTTGCCACTCCGTGCAGGTCACCTCTCCCCATGCCTTTGTTCAGGGGTGTACCCACCCCTCTGTGTAGGTCATCCCTATTTGTTCAGATATAGGAGATAGTTATGATTATTTTGATTTTATCCTGTTGCTATAAAGAGATCTACTATGTCTGTCCCATGCCATTTTGAATTCCGTCACTGTATTTGCCCCCACCACTTCCATTGGGAAGGCATTTCAAGCATCCACCACCCTTTCAGTGAAAAAGTATTTCCTGACAATGCCTTTCAGTTTACCCCCTTACAGCTTCATGTTATGAACTCTAGTTTTACAGCTTCCCCGTCTTTGGAAGAGGTTTGTTTGTTCATTAATACTCTTTAAGTATTTAAAGATCCGAATCATATCTCCCCTGTCCCTCCTCTTCTCCAGAGCATACATATTTAGGTTTTCAAGTCTCATAAGTCTTCTGATGCAGGCTCCAAATCATTTTGGTCGCCTTCCTCTGAATGGCTTCCAGCCTTTTTATATCCTTTGCGAGATACGGTCTCCAAAACTGAACACAATATTCCAAGTGAGGCCTCACCAGAGACTTGTACAGTGGCATTAGTACTTCTTCCTTTCCGCTGGTAATTCCTCTCTGCATGCAACCAAGCATCTTTCTGGCTTTTGCCACGCTTTGTAATACAGTTTCGCTACCTTGAGATCATCAGAAATAATCACAGCAAGGTCTTTCTCCTGGTCCATGCACATCAATCTCTCACCCCCTATCGCATACAACTCCCTTGGATTTCTGCTTCCTAAGTGCATTACACTGCACTTCTTCACATTAAATCTTAACTGCCACGCATTAGACCATTCTTCCAGCTTTTGTAGATCTTTCATCATGTTCCCCACTCCCTGAGTGGAGTCTACTCTGTTGCAAATTTTGGTGTCATCTGCCAAAAGACAGGCTTTTCCATTCTGCCCTTTGGCAATATCACACACAAATATATTGAAAAGTACCGGTCCCAAGACTGAACCCTGGGGCACACCGTTAATCACCTTCCTTTCATCTGAGTGAGTTCCATTTACCATCACCTTCTGATGTCTGTCAGTCAACCAATTTCTGATCCAGTTCACCATCTTGGGACCCATCACCAGCTATTGAGTTTATTGATAAGCCTTCTAGGAGGAACAGTAACAAAGGCTTTGATGAAATCCAGGTAGATCACATCCACTGCATGCCCTTGATCTAGTTCTCTGGTCACCCAGTCAAGGAACTCAATCAGATTTGTTTGGCAAGATTGTCCTCTCCAGTCCTGTGGAACTTCTCCTGTCTCCAAGGATCTATTAAAAACATCCTTTAAAGGCGATGCAAGAACTTCTCTGAGCTCTTTCAGTATCCTGGAGTGTATCCCATCTGGTGCCATAGACTTGTCCATTTTCAGTTTTGCAAGCTGTTCTAACACATCATCTTTTGTGAATGGTGTGGTATCTACTCCATTCCCATTTGTATATTTGTCAATCACAGGTGGTCCTTCTCCAGGATTTTCTCTAGTGAAAACAGAGCAGAAGTATTTGTTTAGCATTGTTGCTTTTTCAATGTCACTTTCCACAAATCCATTCCCAGCACTTTTGAATCCTGCAATTCCACC
The DNA here is from genome assembly GCA_033557465.1 of Ichthyophis bannanicus. Taxonomy (NCBI): domain Eukaryota; kingdom Metazoa; phylum Chordata; class Amphibia; order Gymnophiona; family Ichthyophiidae; genus Ichthyophis; species Ichthyophis bannanicus. Next base: position 51,382,361 of record CM066046.1, read on the forward strand.
TCTGATTTTCCTCCTCTCCCGAATATACCTGAAAAATGTATTGTCGCCACACATCACATCTTTAGCCATCTTTTCTTCTGTCTTTGATTTTGCTATCCTTATTTCTCTTTTTGTCTCTTTTGGTCTGAACTTGTTTTCTTTTCTGCGTTCCTCTGCGAGCTTCTGAATTTTGTGAAAGCTATGTTTTTTGCCTTTATTTGTGCAGCCACTTCTTTGAAGAACCAAATAGATTTCCTTTTCCTCTTGTTTTATTTACTTTCCTTGCATATGCATCTGTTGCACCTTTTATTGCTTTCTTTAGTTTAGCCCATTATAATTCTACTTCCCTTAACCCCTCCCACCCTACCAACTCCCCCTTCAGGTACTTGGCCATTTTACTGAAGTCAACGTTTTTGAAGTCTAAGACTTTGGGGCTTGTTTACAAAGCCACAGTAGCGGCTTCCACCCGATATCGGAGCCGCGGCCCCATTGAATTCAATGGGGCTGCGGCTCCGATATCGGGCGGAAGCCGCTACCGTGGCTTTGTAAACAAGCCCCTTTGAGTTTGCAGTGATTGGACTGCACCTAGACTTTTATCTCAAACCATACCGTGTGATGATCACTGCTGCTCACATGGGCACCCACCTGGATATTCAACACGCTATCTCCGTTGGTGAGCACTAAATCCAGCACGGAGCTTTCCCTGGTTGGTTCCATCACTATTTGTTTAAGTAATGCATCTTGGAAGGCATCCACAATTTTTTTACTTCTTTCCAGATTTGCAAAAGGAACACTCCAATCCACATGAGGTAGATTAAAGTCACCTAATCTGATCACTTCCCTCTTCATGGCTATCTTTGCAATATCAACAATCAATTCGCTATCCATTTCTTTGGTTTGAGTTGGAGGCCTGTAGACATTGCCATTTCCTCTTTCCAACACGATCCAGAGTGCTTCTTCTTTTCCCCATGTCCCCTGCATTTCAGCAGCTTTAATATTGCTTTTTACCTACAGGGTTATTCCTCCTCCTTTTCTACCCTCTCTATCTCTTCTAAATAGATTTTAGCCAGCTATGGCTATATCCCATTCATGTGACACGTTAAACCATGTTTCTGTAATAGTGGAAATGTTCAAGTCCATTTCCACCATTAGGGCTTCCAGATCAGGAACTTTGTTGGCTAGGCTTTGTGCATTTTTACTCATTGCTTTCCAGCATTTGTTGAATGACTTGCCTGCCTTTTGCATGGGTTTTGTTCTACACATCCCTTCCCACTTGCCATTTATGTGTTGTTCAAAAGTCTGGCTGTTTTCAATGTTGTTTTTCTTTTGCTGGAAGTGACATACTGAACTTGTCCTTCTCCATCCGTCACCCCTTTTCCATAGTTTAAATGCGTGTCAACATAATGCCTGAATTTTTCACTTAGGATCCTTTTCCCTGTGGCGGAGAGATGTAGTCCATCAGTACAGTACAGTGTCTTGTTGATCCATATGTTTCCCCAGTCACCTATATATCTAACTCCTTCTTGTTTGCACCAGATTTGGAGCCATGTATTAAAGTTGTTTATGTGATGCAACCTTTCTGCCCCCTTACCATGAACAGGTAGAACTACTGAGAACGCTACAGTGTTAACAATGGGCTTGAGTTTCTCTCCCAGAGTCTGGAAGTCCCTTTGAACTGCAGAGACACTTTTTCTAGCCAGGTCATTTGTAACCAAGTGGGTAACAGTATCAGTTTTGAAGTGCTCACTTTCTACACTAATTATACCAACAATTTGGTTTGTATTCCTGCTGGCTGAAGAGCCTGGGAGGCATTTTACCATCTTCTCTCCTTTTGAGCTGTGTTGCCAAGTTGGTGCCGCTGATGATGGAATCTACTCCTTTGAGTAGATTTTTTTCTTCCTATTTAGTACATTAATTATCGAATACCTTCGTTTATGTGCCTACCTACAAATCTTCCATGTGAACATCCTCTGCATCTGCTTTTATGGCATGATTTCTGCCACTCGCACTAGTATTTTATAAAGACGCCTAAGCGCTAGCGTCTTTAGAAAACAGCATCTAGGTATGCACCCACTTGCCTCTTAAACTTAGAGAATGACCATGTATGGGTAAGATCACTAGGTTAACAACGCTCATTCCAACATGCGCAAATTGCGCTATTTTGTAAAGAAAACCAAGCACCGACTTTTCTTTATGAAACAGGGGCATAAGTCATACGATACGAACTGCAGACCTAAATGCGAGCACTTATGCATGCCAGAGACTTGGTGCAAAATACACACATCTGGATTTCTACAGAACACATGTAAGTTACAGTATTTTAGATCTTATGCATGTAAATTTGCCCTCTGCCCACACTCCACCCCTGGCCACACCCACACCCACCCCAAAAGTATGCTCCATTGGCCTAATGCACATACTCACAGGATAGCATCCGCGTAAAGTACGTGCATAAAGGACCATCCACATGTGTAAGTCACGGAAAATACATGATTTACATGCATTGACAGTGCTGATCTTTATACAGCTCATTATAAAATGATCTTGCATATGTATAGTGCTACCGAAAATTCTTGCAGAACGCTCCAGCACTGTCTGGATAGTATTAGAGAGGAACGAGGACAGAGCGTAGGCCTTCTGCCCAACTATACGCATAGCCTGTGATATTCAGTCAATATCTGCATAGTTAAGCAGTTCAATTTAGATAGCAGCGCTAAATATATGTAAATATTTAAATGCCTTGGCCTGTGTTTAAAAAACACTGACCGTGGGATATAAATATTGACCCAGTTGTTTTTCTGCACAATCAATTGTGAAGTTTTGGATTACAAATATATTTCCAAAGTGGTAAGATAGGAAAGCTTCAAACATATCTTCATAGATGTATTGACACTATACTCGAAGGCTTTTGGCACCCACCTTTAACAGGGTGAATCCTAAATTGGCTTCTTTGAAAACCTGTTAGGGCTTAGGGGGTGATTCTATAAGGGAGCCTCAGAAAGAACTGTGACCCCTACGTGCGCAAGTTGGGATTTTCCCGGACCTGCATAATGTATTGGCACTTCCGCAGGCATTTTGGTCGGGGGTCATTCTATAAGAGGGCACATAGGTGTCTCCATGCTGATTTTGACCTAGGGTGTGCAGGGGATCATGATATAGGTAGAGCATAGGCACGGCTCGTATGACTTGTAGCGCTATACAAATGTTCAATAGTAGTAATAGTAGTAGTAGAAATGCTGCTGAACACAGTTAGTGCCGCTGAACATTTCCAACTAACACCGCTATATGCCCCGATGCTAACCACTTAGCATTGGGGCGTGTAGTGTGCATTCCAGGACATTCTGTGGGCGGCGACACTAGATAATTGGGTAGCAGCAATATTGCACCACTAGCCAGTTAGCTACTGTGGGTAAACGACAGGCGCAGCAAGAGCTGGCCTATCTTTTATGCACGGGAGCTAACTGGACAGCAGTGCAATATTGCTGCTACCCAATTAGCTTCAATGCCAGGGCTGCGTATGACCCCACATTGAATATCCAAGGTTAAAGGTTGGCGGTAGCAGCACACAGCCATCCCAGATCAATATAGGGCCTATCATCTTTCAGTACCATTTCAGTCATGGGTAACTTCCCTTTGGGTTACGGTTTATTTAAAAACTTGATATACCGCCCTTCTACAGCATGTCAGAGCGGTTTACAATAAAAACAACAAGAATAAGAAAAGGAACGCCAATTAAACGAGTAAAGGAGTTAGATACATGCTGCTTTAAATTTTAAAAAAGATGATTCAAGCCTACATCTTCTTCAGTAAAGACCGAAGCAAAGAATTTATTCAAATCATCTGTAATTCAACCAAGAAAAATATGGACAGGAAAATTCACACTGTCTGTGGCTCAACATGGAAAAAATACACACCATTCAAGAAAACTATCCATCCTCCAAAGCTCAACCTGTAAGAATATGCACCAAACACAACCTCAAGAAATGTCCATCTGCAGCTTAATCCTGTGGCTCAATGTAGGAAAATACAATCATTAGAGGTTCATCCCTTAAACACACATAACAACCATAGCTCAGCCTGGATAAAATACACCATTCGGATGGATACGCACCATCCAGGCTGGAGAAGGATCTCTCATCCCCAGTATGAATATAAGTGTATGTAGCACAGTATTATAGATTGATGCCTTGCTGGGGCACATAACATCCTCCATCCAACCGTTCCTCCTCACCATGCTCATGACAAGATAAGCCATGCCAATAGCTATCTGGTTCATTTCGGCCGTCCCTCCCCACCTCTAGCACCTATGTTCTCCTCTGCTCCTATTCTTCTTGTTTCCACGCTGCGCTATCTCGGTATCACTCTAGACCAGGGGTCTTAAACTCAAATTGCTTTGGAGGGCCAAATGAGGACTTGTAAAGTAACCCGCGGGCCGCATAAGACGCGGGGCCTCATTTGCATAAGGGGCCTCATTTGCATGAATATTTGCATAATGTTACCATACAAAGCGCAGACGTTAATGATGCACATTTCCCAGAGCTGACATATTCCAGTTAATAAATTCAAAATAAAGAGATATTTTTCTACCTTTTGTGCATTTTTTTCAGTTGCAATTGTTCCAGCCACTTTTTTCTGGTTTCTTCGTGTCTTCTGCTAACTCTCCATCGTCTGCTGTCCATTTATCCTTTCGTCTCTCTTCTAGTTTTTTTTTCCCATTCTCTCTCTCTACATCTGCTTTAACATACTAATCTTTCTCCTTTTGCTCTTTCCTCATTCCTATTTCATCCACTCAAATTTTACCCCTCCATCCTCAATCCCCACTTACTCTCCCAATACCCGGCCAATTGTAGATTTTTCTTTCCTCCCACACAAAATATTTTTCCCCTCTCCATTTCACTCTCCCAGTTCCATCCCCATCCCTTTCTAATCTCCCCCAACATCAGCTCCCTTCTAGTTACAGCCCCACCCAGTATCCGCTCCCTTCTAGTCCCCGCATCAGCACATTTCCAGTCCTATCCTAGACCCACCATCAGCCCATTTCCTGTCCTAGCTCCCCTCCACTAAGCCCATTTCTAGTCCTCGCTCCCTCCCCTCACAGCCCATTTCCATTCCAAGCCCCCCTCCCCATCGGCTATTTGCAGTTCAAGCCCCCTTCCACTCAGCCCATTTCCATTCTAAAACCACGTCCCCATCAGCTATTTGCAGTTCAAGCCCCCTTCTACTCAGCCCATTTCCAGTCCTAGCAACCCCCCCAGTCCATTACCAGTTCTAGCCCCCCCATAGCCCATTACCAGTCCTAAGCCCCCCAACAGCCCACTTCTAGTCCTAACCCTCCCATCACCCCTTTTTCAATCTTAGCCCCCCAACAGCCCATTACCAGTCCTAACTCCTCCCCATCAGCCTACTTCCAGTCCTAACCCCCATCAGCCTATTTCCAGTCCTAACCACCCTCCCCCCCATCAGCCCAGGTAAATTAAAAAAAAAAAAACCCTGGCTTCTGTTGCTGCCGCTGCCGCTGTGGTAGCAGCAGAATCAACTATCAATTTAAAAAAAAAAAACTGGCTTCTGCTGCTGTGCCGTGGCAGCGGCAGAATCAGCTGTCCCACGGCCCTTTCCCATCTGCCCGGTAGATCCCTCAGCTCAGTTCCATCAGTGGCAGCTTTCAGGGCCGCATGTGAAGAGTGTATTTCCCTCTCACACAGCTCTGTTAAGCCTGCCGGGGCTGATGGGAATTCCTTCAGCCCTGGCAGGCTTACCAGAGTCGCGCGAGAGGGAAATACTCTCTTCGCGGCTTGAAAAGCTGACTGAGGGCTCTGCCGGGCAGACGGGAAGGGGCCGCGGGACAGCTGATTCTGCCGCTGCCACGGCGGCAGCAGCAGAAGCCAGAGTTTTTTGGTTTTTTTGTTTCCTCTCCGTCGCGGGCCGCACAAAGTTTTCTCGTGGGCCGCGTGTTTGAGAGCCTGGCTCTAGACTCTGTTTTGTCCTTTCATGAACACATATCATCAGTCATCCAGCGCTCCTTTTGTTCTCTGAGGCAGATATGCACCGTTCGCCCCTTTCTCCCCACTTCCTCTTTATCTACACTGCTTCTTTCCCTTGTCGTATCCCGTCTAGATTACTGTAACATCTCTGTAGCAGGTTTCCCTCAGTATCAATTGCGCAGATTACAACTTGTACAGAACACAGCTGCCCGCATCCTCATGCACACCTCCCGCTTGGACCATATCACAAATCTTCTCATCCATCTCCATTGGCTCCCAGTGACCTTTAGAATTCAGTACAAGATCCTCACCTTTGTTCACAAATCAATTCACATTGGAATCCCTCAATACCTCTCTAACCGCGTTCACTTCCATGCCCCTCAGCGTTCTCCCAGGTCCATTCTCGCCAACCACTTGCTCTTCCCTTCCCCATCTCAAGCTCACCTGGAATCCACTCATAACTTGCCTTTTTCTTTCTTGAGCCTAAACCCTGGAACTCCCTCCCTCTGAACCTCTGTATGGAACCTTCCTTCACCAGTTTCAAAGCGATGTTAAAAACCCACCTCTTCTGCACCGCCTTTGATCTCCCCCTGCCTGCCTCCCCTCCTGTCCCTCTCCTGCACTGATGTCCTGTTTTTTCCTTCCATCTCAAGGTATCCTCTCCTCTGTCTCGTTCCTATCCACTTATTGGCGTTCTGTTTCTCTTCTAAGCAGCATATAATCTTGTATTACAAACCGCTCAGATGCCTGTGGGTTGGGCGGTATATTAAAAACTGAATAAAGATAAAGAATCTCTTCCCCCCTGCCTTAGGGGATAGAGAGACCCTTGGAGTTGAACTATAAACATTAGTGAAATTAATGGAACAGGGATCTCTACTTACATCATTTGGAATGAGGAACTCCTGAGAGGTGGTCTGAGCACTGGGTTCTACAGCTCCTGAGAGAGAAGTAAAAAATGAAGGAGAGAATGTGAAAAGAAAGACCAGAAGAAACACAAAAATATCAACAACAGACTTAGGGTTGTCATCTCACTCAAGTCAACCTGAACGAGCCCTCACAACTGCTTAAATCTTACCTGTCTGCACTACTACAGCCATTGTTAACTTATTTCCCTAGTATGCTTAAGCAGGTAGTTTGTTGTCTAGTGTTAATGAATCCAAACACACACGGCATCACAATCGGGAGAATAAAAGCCACGGAAAAAATCATAGCCCAAACACTCCTGAGAAAAAGATTTTTTGTTGGACCACAAACAACCAGAATCCAACCCAGATACAGCTAGCTCAATGAAGGTCCATTTTACTCGTTTTACTCATGAAAAATAATCATTTACACAAAACCCCCATTTTAAATAAAAACATGGAAGAGCAAACCAAAACCAACAGTGTCAACTGACACAACATCGTGTTTTGAATTATTCATGTATCAACAAAGTTCTGCTTCAGGGTAAACATAGTAACATAATTCTGCTTCAGGATAAACATCATTTGGAAACATTTCTTCAGAAAAAATTTCTGTACTCATCTCCAAAGTAGCCACTTTATCAGCAACCCATTCTTCATGATCTATACACTTCATATGCAAAGACTTATTCAAAGATGGCCGTAGCATCTTTTTTCATTGCCCTATTGCAATGACATATACTGAAAACTTTAAAGGAACAAAACAGTAATTCAGGAAGGAACAATTATTCCTTGTGCGATGTGAACCTTCTACGCCTATTTTATATGCACTTCCTAAGGTGCACAGATCGCTACATAGTCCACCAGGGAGGCCACTCATGTCAGGCAGTATTGGAAACTCCATCCATTTATATGGATCATGTACCTAATCCATTGGCCATGAAAGTTTCTTCTTGTAGTAGGGATATGACATATTTTTAAAATGTTTTGACTGAAGTTGGTGAAGTACCAGAAGATGTTTGGTTTGTTACATTTGATGTAAATTCTTTACATACCAACACTGACCAAGAAGAGACATTGTCAGTTATTGGAAATCTAGACTAGGGCAATTTTTAACCTCAGCATATTCCTACATGGTCTGCCATGGCTATGCTTTGGATGGTGTTGTGGAATAATTTTTTCTTACAACTGTGAATTTTTTCATCAAATTTATGGTGTGGCCTTGGGGGCGATGGTGGCACTGTCTGTTGTACCCTTTATATGGCCGATTTTGAACATCAGTTCATTTTTAGCTCTGTCTGGATGCCGTATATATTGTTATCAACTAAGAGTGAGACTTTCCTAAAGAAAAGACCTCCCAACTATAAAAGTCTATTTTTTTGTAGGAATGTCTGTCATGAGGCTATACAACCTCTCATGGCAAACCTTTCCTTTTAATATTTTTAGCAAGTGTGTTAGATACCTCCAATATGTTTGAACATAAAAATTTATGAAAAACATTTTAAAACACGTATATTTCAAAGCAAAAAACTTGTGGTTTGTTTGTGCTGAAATCCCAGTCCAGATGTAGACAAAATCCAACGGGGTTTTTTCATGACTACGGTAATGAAGCATCCCGCCTCATTTATCAGAAACGCTTCGTTCTTTGGTAAGCTTCTTGAAAACCAGTATGATGTCCCATGACGAACACAGAAACCTACTTAAAGCTCTGTCTCAATGCTCAAAAGGGCATGTTGTTCGATATCTCCCTTCCATACCTCCAAATCGTAATTGCTGTCGGCATTTCAGAGCTCCTTGTTTAAAACTCGCAGCTTGTGGCATTTAAAGGAAAATCAGAATCATGTGGTACACGAGGAGCAATGAAGATTAAAGAAAATAAAAACCATTCAGAAAAATGTTAAAAAAGTCACAATAGGCTCCATCAATCCAGTTTCTGATTTAAACCATAAGGTGTTATTGTGGCTAATCCAAAGATCCATGATTGCTCCAAAACTTGCAATTTATGTTCATGATCTGCGCCCCCCCTCCCCCCCCCCCCGGGGGTTGTCAGGAATCCAATCAATGGTCCTTCATTTCAGATCCATAAAACTATGCTGGAACAGTACACAGTGACTAACTACTGGGGCACTCTTAACCCTCGTGTTGAGTTGTGATGAATGTTCATGCAATTTGGATCTAATGGGTCAGATGGTGCGACCTAAATATTTTAAAGAGCAAGGACAAAGGATCTTATATACTGCATATGAAGTGGTAGAAGTCGTGTTCCATAGGGAATAATATACTTTTCCCATCATTTGGTCAGTCCAACGAGGGCTGTTGATTATCATCTCATAAAAAACACCACAATTAAAATGTCCCAGACCAGTGGCAGACTTGTCAAAAAACAAGGGACAGTCCAAAAAAGAAGCTGTGTGTACTACCTGATCACATAAAATAGATCCTCTGCTATATGCAACCCTTAAATCATTTTGAAAACAGAGATAAAATTGGCCAATGGTGTTTTAATATCTTAGTAACCTGTTGTGAACCAGACATGTAGGATAAAACCCCTATACATTTTGTTTTTTTTCATGAGAAGAATCCAAAACTGTGGCTGAGGTGGTAATGGCAGTAGGCACAGTGTCAGTAGAAATAGAGCTGGAAAGAGTAGTGGGAAGGTCCTCCGAAGTTGTCATGGATAACGTGCAATCTTTTAATAAACATTTCCAGTGTGAAAATCTTGCTTGTTTATAGGCTCGTGAGATAACTTTCTTCGGATACCCACAGGCTAGTAAATGATTACTAAGATCGTGAGCATGATATATACAAACTACAGAGATGAAAAAACGGGTCCAATGGCAATCCCCTTTTTAAATCCCTATAAATTGGGATTAGGATTTCAGCAGAAACAAACCGCAAGTTGTTTTGCTTTGAAATATATGTGTTTTAAAGTGTTTTTCACAAAGTTTTGTGTTCAAACAAATTGGAGGTGTCGAACACATTTGCTAAAAATATTAAAAGGAAAAATTTGCCACAAGAGGTTGTACAGCCTCATGACAAACATTCTGACAAAAAAATAGAATTTTATAGTTAGGAGCTCTGTTCTTTAGAAAAGTCTCACTCTTATTTAATTGGTGGACTTTGGTTTTGGGGTCTTTTTTGAGTAGTTATATATTGTTATGGCAATGTTTTTGGATAACATCTTTTGTTTGTGGATGGGGACTAAATTACAGTTGGATGAATTCCTAGTTTGGATGAATTCCTGTAAAGTGAACCTGCAATTTGAATTCAATTCAAGTAGTGATATGATTTTGTTTTTGAATGTGAACATGATCAAGGATGTTTGTAGGTTGAAGAGCTCTATATATGAGAAACCGGTTGAGAGAACTAATTTATTTTCAGCCATCATCCTCAGCATCTGAAAGCAAATTTGCCTGTAAGTAAATGTTGAAGATATCATCGGATCTGTGCAGATATGGAAGATTATGAGATGAATGAATGTAAGCTGAGTTCTAAATATCGTCAGTAAGGCTATCCAAAATCTTTGATAAAAAAAAGCATATGTGCGTGCCTTGTATGAGCAGAGAGAGCTACTACTGGCATGATCGGGTGGTATGTGTACTCCTGCTTTCTACAAGGGCTCCTTTGATTGCTAGAGCCCTTCATCAGCATTGCAACATTTTGGGCTCTCGTGCCTGTTTTCAGGGAAAAAAACATTATTGCCTTTAGGAGAGGTAGAAATATTGGAGAGATGGGCCTTGGCTGTTTTAATTTTTTGAATAAACAAATTCTTCCATCGCAATCCACGATTCTTATTGGTTTTTGTTATTGTACGTGGATAAGTGCTTCCTTGTTGGATGGTGATCAGTTGCCTTTGTTTAATACACTGCATATCTGAAAAACAAACTATGTGGTTTACAATAAAGACATATAAATCATATAAAATAATTTAAAATTAGAAAAAGAATGCCAATATTTCTGACATGATAGTGAAGAGCGAGAGAGAAGGCAGACTTACATCCACACTTAAAAACAAAAGGGAGGGGCCAGGGACGACACAGTGTCCACGGACAGGGAAAAGATTAGTTTAGACTATTCTGTGATGGAGAGTTCACCAGCTATAATGTGGTAATAGAAGCCTCAATAAGCTTTCCTGAACTGTTTCAAGTCTAATTCTGTTCTCAGTGTGGTAGGCAAAGAATTCCACAGGATAAGGGCTACTGCATAGAAGGCAGAGCAACGAGTTCTTTTGAATTTGGCCAAAGAGGGAGCAAACGAAAGCCATGCAATGAGTGGAGGGCCCTGGCAGAGGCATACAAAGCAATCAATGTGGACAAGCAAACCTGAGCCAGATCATAAATGGCCTTGAAGGTAAAAGATAGGGCCTTGAATAGCATGCGAGATGAAACTGGAAGCCAACGGTACTGCATTAAGAGTGGGGTTACATGATCACATTTCCATGCAAAGGATAGTATGTGTATGGCAACATTCTGTATAGTCTGTAAACTTTTGATTTGCCATAATCTATATGGGATATGACTTTGTGGAGAACTACCAATATTTGCACTGACGAGTCCAGAAAAAGCCGAATGACATGAAATCTATGAAGCACAGAAAATGAGGTGCAGACTACTTGAGTTACTTGTGAAGAGAATGATAGCTGAGAATCAAGAATCACACCTAAGTATTTCATGATAGGCTGAATAGACACGGATACACCGCCAATCATGGGAATAAATGACGGAGACTGAGAAGAAGTGGTGAACCAGGTGGCCACAGTCTTGGTTGGATTTAATTTCAATGGATTATTATATAGCCAGGCAATGACACGATGCAGGGACGCATTAAACTGGGAAGAGTCAGGCAGTAAAGAATGAAAGGTAAATAACAACAAAATGTCATCAGCATATAAAGCTTGAAACCCCTATGCTTTGTATAAGTGACAGAAGAGGGCTCATGAAGATGTTAAATAACATGGGCGAAAGGATGGATCCTTGAGGGATCCCACATAATACGTTTTGTGATGTGGAAAGGGAGTTGTACATGAACTCAGAAAGAATGGCCTAAAAGAAATGTTTGGAACCAAGACAATACTGAGTCCTACAAACCTATCTCATATAGTCGCGACAATAACAGCCCATGATCTACAAGATCAAAAGCAGTGGACTAGTCCAATGAAATAGCCAAAACTAGCTTGCCTTGGTCCCAGGCCCTGTGGATGTCATTCAACACAGCTGCCATAATGGTTTCAGTGCTATGTTATTTATTTATTTATTTATTTAATTGGATTTCTATACCGCCTTATCATGTAATCAAAGCAGTTTAACATACGAAAAACACAAAACGCAAAAGTGAAAACAATCAGTGATAATAGGTACATAGTTTGATAAAAATATGACATAGTGTCTTGGAATAAGTTGCGCTATCTACATGGTGAGCTATACTATAATGTGAGCTATTATACAACATATATATGACTGATTTTATGTTGTGAGCAGAAGTCCAATTGCCTAGGGTGTAAAGCGTGTGTCTGCTCAATGATCTGACAGTTGGTTATAGACACATCTCTCAGTGACTTTGAAGGTAAAAGGCAAATTTGAAACAGACCTGTAACTCTTAGGATCACTGAGATCTCCTTTAGGATAGGTCTAAGTGCTGTCTCTTTCCAGGCCTTTGGAACAAGACCAGACAATAGGCTGGTGTTTATGATAGTTAGCATAATGGGAAGGAGTCCCAGAGACTGGTGTGACATCCAAGAGGAAGATATGGGATCTAATAGACAGGTAGTTTTATGCAAAGATTGTAAAATGTGCGAAAAATTATCCAGTGGAAGTTATGGGGGCCGGAGATGATAAGGGAGGGAGGGATGATTGTATGCATCGAATTCCGGAAATCTTATCTGAAAAGTAGGTGGCAAGGACTCCTGCTGAGGGACCAATCCAGACCTGTGATCAATCGCCATGCTTGAGAGATGAAAGTTGATTGATGATGGAAAAATGGCTCAACTAAGGTTAGCAGATGTTTTAATGATGGTTGAGAAGTGGTCTTTTTTTGCCTAGGTGCAAGGAGCTCTTTGCTCTCAGGGAACGAGTCCATTCTCTAGAGACTAGAGTAGCAGACTTGGATGACATAAGAAAGACAGAGAGGTACATAGACGAGACCTACAGAGATATAGTCCTGAAGTCCCACCTCCAGTCTGGCAGCATCCCTGTTGCCATGGAGGAGAGAGGTCACGTGACAGGAGAGCATCACCCTGGTGTGGCAGGAAGAGATCCTGTAACTAAGACCTGTCCTCCAGGTGATGTAAAACCCTCTCACACTGAGGAAGTTTCTCCAGGGCCATGTGCCCATGAGGGAAGAGTTAGGACAGCCGTTATAGTTGGTGATTCAATCATTAGGCATGTAGATAGCTGGGTGGCTGGTGGACGTGATGATCGCCTGGTAACATGCCTGCCTGGGGCGAAGGTAGTGGACCTCACGCGCCACCTAGATAAGGTCTTCGATAGTGCTGGGGAAGAGTCTGCTGTCTTGGTACATGTCGGTACCAATGACATAGGAAAATGTGGTAGGGAGGTTCTGGAGGCTAAATTTAGGCTTTTAGGTAGGAAGTTGAAATCCAGAACTTCCAGGGTAGCATTCTCCAAAATGCTTCCTGTTCCACGCGCAGGACCCAAAAGGCAGGCAGAGCTCCGGAGTCTCAATGCATGAATGAGATGATGGTGCAAGGATGAGGGTTTTGGATTTGTTAGGAACTGGGGAACATACTGGGGAAAGGAGGGGCTCTTCCGAAGGGATGGGCTTCACCTTAACTGTGATGGAACCAGGCTGCTGGTGTCAACCTTTAAAAAGGAGATAGAGCAGGTTTTAAACTAGATAATAGGGAAAGCTGACAGTCACCCAAGAGTGCATGGATCGGAAGAAGGTATCCTTGAAGGATACTACCAAAAGCAGAGAGGTTCCAAAAAAGAGTAAAGTAGCCCAAATGCCCTTGAGTACCAACAGCTAGATTAATATTAATAAAATACAGTCTCTGAAATGCTTGCATGCAAATGCTAGAAGTCTAAAAAATAAGATGGGAGAGTTAGAATATATAGCACTAAATGAGAGGTTAGATATGATTGGAATCTCAGAGACATGGTAGAAGGAGGACAACCAGTGGGACACTGTGATACCTCGGTACAAACTATATCGTAATGATAGAGCTGATCAAATTGGTGGAAGGGTTGCACTCTATGTTAGAGAGGGCATTGAGTCAGAAAGGATTAAAGTTTTGCAGGAAATAAAATTTTCTGTAGAATCTCTATGGATTGAAATTCCATGTAAAAAGGGGAAGGCAAAGGCAGTGGGGGTGTACTATCGACCGCCTGGCCAGAATGAACAAATGGATGATGAAATGCTCGAAGAAATCAGGGAAGCTAACAAAAGTTACAGCACAGTAATAATAATGGGTGATTTCCATTACCCCGGTATCGACTGAGTCAGTGTCATGGCAGGACATGCTAAGGAGATAAAGTTCCTAGATGAAATAAATGACTTCTTCTTGGAGCAGTTGGTTCATGAACCAACCAGAGGGGAAGCCATATTGGACCTAGTCCTTAGTGGAACACCAGATCTGGTGCAAGAGATAAGGGTGTTGGGGCCACTTGGCAATAATGATGATAGCATGATCGTGTTTGATTTAATTAGTGGAGGAGGGATAGGTAAGGAAATCCACAGTACTAACTTTTAACTTTTGAAAGGGAGACTATGATAAAATGAGGAAAATAGTTGAGAAAAAACTAAAAGGAGAAGTTGCAAAGGTTAAAGACTTACATCAAGCTTGGGTGTTGTTGAAAAATACTATCTTGGAAGCCCACACCAGCTGTATTCCATGCTTTAAGAAAAGTGGGAGGAAGTCCAAAAAGCTGCCAGCATGGTTTAAAGGTGATGTCAGAGAGGCTGTTGTTGCCAAAAAAGCTTCTTTCAGGAAATGGAAAAAAGTGCCAAATGATGAAAACTGGAAACGGCACAAGCACTGGCAAGTTAAATGCAAGGCATTGATAAGGGAGGCAAAGGGAGAATTTGAGAAGAAGCTTGCTGTGGAAGCAGAAACGCATAATAAAGACTTTTTCAAGTACATTCATAGCAAAAAGCCTGTGAGAGAGTCAGTTGGTCCATTAGATGATAGAGGGGTTAAACGGGGTACCAAGAGGTGACAAAGCGATAGCGAAGAGACTGAATGAATTCTTTGCTTCGGTCTTTACTGAGGAAGATGTAGGGATGTTACCCATGACTGAAGTGGTATTTAAAGGTGCAGAAGAATTGAAGGAAATATTGATACATCGTGAAGATGTATTACAATTACTTAATAAACTGGAGTAGCAAATCACCTTGACCAGATGATATATATCCAAGGGTGTTGAAAGAACTGAAATAAGAGATTGCAGACCTGCTATTAGTAATCTGTGAACTATCATTAAAATCATCTCTAATACCTGGAGGATGGCCAAAATAGCACCAATTTTTAAAAAGGGTTCCAGAGGTGATCCGGGAAACTACAGACCGGTGAGCCTGACGTCAGTACTGGGAAAAATGGTAGAAACCATCATAAAGAACAAAATTACTGAACATGTAGATACTCATGGCTTATTGGGAGACAGCCAACATGGCTTTAGACAAGGAAGATCTTATCTTACTAGTCTTTTATATTTTTTTGAAGGTATGAATAAACAGGTAGACAAAGGTGAGTCGGTTGATATAATGTATTTGGACTTTCAGAAAGCCTTTGACAAGGTCCCTCATCAGAGACTTTTGGCAAAACTAAAGAGTCATGGGATAGGAGGGAGTGTACTATTGTGGATCAGGAACTGGTTAAAAGATAGAAAGCAGAGGATAGGGCTAAATGGCCAATTTTCCCAATGGAGAAAGGTGTACAGTTGTGGACCCCAGGGATCTGTGCTGGGTCCGCTCCTTTTTGACATATTCATAAATGACCTTGAAATGGGAATAACAAGCAAGGTTATCAGATTTTCAGATGACACAAGACTATTTAAAGTTGTTAAAACCCAAGAGAATTGTGGAAAATAGCAAGAGGATCTTGATAAATTGGAAGATTGGGCATGAAAATGGCTGATTAAATTTAATGTGGACAAATGCAAAGTTATGCACCTAGGAAAGAACAACCCAAACTATGATTACACGATGCAAGGTTCCACATTAGGAACCACCACCCAGGAAAAAGATTTAAGCGTCATTGTGGATAACATGTTAAAACCCTCAGCCCAGTGTGAAGTGGCAGTCAAGAGAGCAAATAGAATGCTAGGTATCATAAGGAAAGGAATGGAAAATAAAACAAAGGATATTATAATGCCTCTGTATTGTTCCATGGTGCAACCGCACCTTGAATATTGTGTGCAATTCTGGTCACCATATCTTTAAAAGGATATAGGGGCTTGTTTACAAAGCCGCGGTAGTGGTTCGCGATCGCGATCGCAGCCGCGGCCCCATTGAAATCAATGGGGCCGCGGCTCCGATTACGATCGCAAACCGCTACCGCGGCTTTGTAAACAAGCCCCATAGTGTTATTAGAAAAGATTCAGAGAAGAGCCACCAAAATGGTAAACGGGATGGAAGGATACCCCTATGAAGAAAGGCTAAAAACGTTAGAGCTCTTTAACTTGGAAAAGAGACGGCTGAGGGGAGATATGATAGAAGTCTATAAATTAATGAATGGAGTGGAACGGGTAAACGTAGATCGATTGTTTACGTCGTCAGAATATAGAAAGACTAGGGGACATGCAATGAAGCTACAGGGTAATCTATTTAAGATTAATAAAAGAAAATATTTTTTCACTCAATATGTAATCAAACTCTGGAATTTGTTACCAGAGGATATAATAAGAGCTGTTAGTGTAGCTGGGTTTAAAAAAGATTTGGACAAGTTCCTGGAGGAAAGGTCCATAAAACATTATTAAAAAGGGACCCAAGATATCAATGCTTGACCCAGTACAAGCATTGTGGAACCTGTGTCTTTTGGGGAAACTGCTAGGTACTTGTGACCTAGATTGGCCACTGTTGGAAACAGGATACTGGGCTTGATGGACCTTAGTCTGACCCAGTATGGCATATCTTATGTTCTTATGTTCTTATATAATGTAATCTGGGCACAATAATGCAGACGGTGAGCCCAAAAACGGGCTAAGCCTGATGTAGATGTAGATCTAGACTTTCAGCTGATCTCATCTGTCGCCTAAGGAGGCGTAGACCCTCATAGAACCATTTGTGCATTCCATGCAGTGGGTGCAATTTGGGTTTTTATGAGATGAATTTATCAGGGGCTTTTGTTAAGGAATTACACCATGTATTTGCTTGGTCATCCACGGAAAGAGAGCCAAGGTCAGAAGAAAATAAGACATCCACAGAGGGGAAGGTCGGCTGCAAGAGCTGCATGAGCTGTGGATCTTTCCCAAATCTAATTTTCTTTCTCATCTCTGCTGGTTTCAGAGTTTAACTGTCTGTTTTGTGGGAATTGCTGATACTAAGATTAACTGTGCTTATAAATTAAGCTTGGGGATGTTCAGCCTACTGGGACCTGAGTATCCAGATAACAAAGGTTTAAATCTGTGGAGAAAGCTTGCTTCTTCAAGGAGGGGGGAGGAGAAAGTTCTTTGCTCTCATCTCACACCTGGCCTGTGACCACACCTATGGGTCTGAGACCTCCTGCAGGAGCTGTGGATCTTTCCCAAAGCTAAGACTCTAATTTTCTTTCTCATCTCTGCTGGTTTCAGAGTTTAACTATCTGTTTTGTGGGAATTGCTGATATTATGATTAACTGTGCTTATAAATTAAGCTTGGGGATAATCTGATTTACTGCTTTTCTGGGTAGCCTTGGAGCAGATATCTGTGGGTGCCCCCAGTTCAGGAACAGCCTACTGGCCAGAGACACAGGTTCCCGCCCACCCTACCCCTCGCCCCACCCACCCCAGGGGCTGCATTGCCATATAGTACTCGCATACGTTGCCATCTATCCCTTTAACTTGGGTTAGAGCCCACATCTTCTTCCTCCTTTTTTCTTCTTCCTCTTCTCCTTCTAGGACTGCTTATTCAGAATGTCATCTATTCAGTGCAATAACTGCAGTACTTTCATTCCAAGACAAATCATTTGGAACCTCAGAGCTTGTCCTATGTGCCTCAGGTCAGCTGCCATGCATAAAGAACTGAATCTACTAAGGGAAGACCTAGCTGCCATGCATAAGGAGTTGACCCTACTGAGGGAGGAACTGGCTGCAATGAAGTGCACCTCTTCTAGGATACAAACTGAACAATATCCACCACCGCTCCCACAAAGCATCAAACACCCCAGGAACAAGTGGATCACAGTGGGTTCTGGTAGATTGAGACCTGTAACGCACAGACATCCTATGCATCAAAAGATATCCCTGCATAATGCCTTCTCTGCCTTGGCTAATGAGGATGAGGAACTGAGGGAGGAACTGGCTGCAATGAAGCGCACATCTTCTAAGATACAAACTGAACAAAGTCCACCACCGCTCCCACAAAGAATTAAACACCCCAGGAACAAATGGATCACAGTGGGTTCTGGTAGATTGCAATCTGTGATACAGAGGCATCCTATGCATTAGGAGATATCCCTGCATAATGCCTTCTCTGCCTTGGTGAATGAGGATGCCCAATGCAAAGAAACTGAAGGGCCCTTAAATAAGACAGACAATGCCCAAACTCCTGCTAAAGGACCAAATATAAAAAAACCTCACCAAACAGCAAACTACTACTACTTGGAGATTCCATCATCAGTGGCATCAACTTGGGAACACAGTTCAAAGGAGAGAAGATAGTCAGGTGCCTCCAGGCTCTTCAGCCAGCAAGAACACAAACCACATTGTTGAAGTACTTAGCACAGAACGTGAACACTCCAAACTTGATGTTGTTATCCACTTGGGCACAAATGACCTGGCTAGAAACAGTGCCTCTATAGTCCAAAAGGACTTCCAATCTCTGGGAGGGAAACTCAAGCCCATTGTTAACACTGTTGCATTCTCAGAGGTTCTACCTGTGCTTGGTAAGGGGGCAAAAAGACTGCATCACATTAACAGTTTTAATACATGGCTCCAGACCTGGTGCAAACATGAAGGATTCGGATTTATTGGCAACTGGGGTAACAGATGGCACAAGAGACTATACTGTGCTGATGGACTACATCTCTCTGTCGCAGGGAAAAGAATCCTAAGTGAAAAATTCGAGCAATATGCGGATATGCATTTAAACTAGAAAAAGGCGGTGATGGATGTAGAAGGTCAAGCTCTGGACGTCACCCCCTGCAAAAGCAGATTAAAATCAGAAACAGCCAGACTTTTAAACCACACATCAAAAACAAGTGGGAAGATGTAGGCAGAACAAAATCAATGCTAAATACACACAAGCCAGGTAAATGCTGGAAAGCAATGAACACAAATGCTCGAAGCTTAGCCAACAAAGTTCTGGACCTAGAAGCCCTAATGCTGGAAACGGATTTGGACATTGTAGCCATTACAGAAACATGGCTAAACGAATCGCATGATTGGGATATAGTCATATCTGGCTATAATCTATTCAGAAGAGACAGAGAAAATGGAAGAGGAGGAGGAGTAGCCTTATATGTCAAAAGCAATATTAAAGCTTCTGAAATGCAGGGGGCATGGGGAAAAGAAGAAGCACCCTGGATTGTGTTGGAAAAAGGAGATGGCACTGTCATCCATACTGCTGTAGTCTACAGACCTCCAACACAAATTGAAGAGATAGATAACGAATTGATTATAGATATTGCCAAGATAGCCACAATCAGGGCCGACCCGTCCATTGAGCAAGAATGTTTTTTGCACAGGGCCCTGCGTTTCAGGGGGCCCCACGCAAAGAACATTCTGCTTTTTTAAATATTAACTTAAAAAAAAAAAAAGCTGGCTGCTGCTGCTGCCGCCGCGGCAGCAGCAGAGGCAGAATGGAGTGTCCCGCGGGGCCCCCTCGGCCCGGCTGAGCCCCTCTGCGCCGGATTTCAGATACGCGAAGAGAGAGTGTCTCCCTCGCGTCTCTGTTAAGCCCGCAGGGGCTGATGGGAAGCAGGGGCTGATGGGAAATTTCCCATCTGCCCCTGCGGGCTTAACAGAGACGTGAGGGAGACACTCTCCCTTTGCGTATCTGAAAGCCGACGCAGAGGGGCTCAGCCTGTCCGAGGGGGCCCGGCGGGACACTCCATTCTGCCGCTGCCGCGGCAGCAGCAGCAGCAGCCAGCTTTTCTTTTTTTTAAAATTTTCCATGAGCCGATGTGTGGTGGGGGTGGGGTTAGGACTGATAATGGGCTATGGAGGGGCTTAGGACTTGACTTGAGGTGGGCTGTGGGCTGTTGGGGGGGGTAGGACTGGTAATGGGCAATGGGGGGGTTAAGACTGGTAATGGGCTGTGGGCTGTTGGGGGCTGTCTGGAAATGGGGTGATGGGGGGTTAGGACTGGTAATGGGCTATGGTGGGGTTAGGACTGATAATGGGCTATGGGGCGGCTAGGACAGGAAATGGGCTGATGAGGAGTGGTTAGGACTTGAGGTGGGCTGATGGGGTTAGGACTGGTAATGGGCTATGGGGGGATTAAGACTGGTAATGGGCTGTGGGCTGATGGGAGCTCTCGGGAAATGGGGTGATGAGGGGTGAGGACTGATAATGGGCTATGGGGGGCTAGGACAGGAAATGGGCTGATGGGGAGGGGTTAGGACTTGAGGTGGGCTGATGGGGTTAGGACTGGTAATGGGCTGTGGGCTGTTGGGGGGGGGGTTAGGGCTGGTAATGGGCTACGGGGGGGTTAAGACTGGTAATGGGCTGTGGGCTGATGGGAGCTCTCTGGAAATGGGGTGATGGGGAGTTAGGACTGGTAATGGGCTATGGGGGGGTTAGGACTGATAATGGGCTATGGGGGGCTAGGACAGGAAATGGGCTGATGGCGAGGGGTTAGGACTTGAGGTGGGCTGATGTGGTTAGGACTGGTAATGGGCTGTGGGCTGATGGGGGTTAGGACTGGCAATGGGCTATGGGGCTGACTGGAAATGGGCTGATGGGGTTAGGACTGGAAGTGGGCTGATGGGGGGTTAGGACTGGTAATGGGTTATAGGAGGGGCTTAAACTGAAAATGGGGTGATGGGGGTTTAGGACTGGAAGTGGGTTGATGGGGGGCTAGGAGTGGTAATGGGTTGGGGGGTTGCTAGGACTGGAAATGGGCTGAGTGGAAGGGGAGGCTTGAACTGCAAATAGCTGATGGGGAGGGGGCTTGGAATGGAAATGGGCTGTGAGGGAAGGGAGCTGGGACTGAAAATTGGCTGATGGAGCAGCTAGGATAGGACTGGAAATGGGCTGTTGGGGGGAGCTAAGATTGGAAATGGGCTGTGGTGGGGGCTTGAATTGAAATGGACTCATGGAGGGGCTAGAACTGGAAGTAGGCTCATGGGGGGGCTTGGACTGGAATTGGGCTGAGTGGAGGGGAGCTAGGATTTGACATGGGCTGATGGTGGGGCTAGGAAATGACTAGAAATGGGCTGATGGGGGGCTAGAACTGGAAATGGGCTGATGCAGGGACTAGAAGGGAATGAATGCTGGGTGAGACTGGAACTAGAAGGGAGCTGATGTTGGGGGAGGATTAGAATGGGATGGGGCTGGGAGAGTAAAATGGAGAGGGGAAAATATTTTGTGTGGGAGGGATGAAAAATCTACAATTGGCCGGGTATTGGGAGAGTAAGTGAGGATTGAGGATGGAGGGGTAACATTTGTGTGGATGAAATAGGAATGAGGAAAGAGCAAAAGGAGAAAGATTAGTATGTTAAAGCAGATGTAGAGAGAGAGAATGGAAAAAAACTAGAAGAGAAGAAAAGACAAATGAACAGCAGAGGATGGAGAGTTAGCAGAAAACATGAAGAAACCAGAAGAAAGTGGCTGGAGCAATAGCAACTGAAAAAAATGCACAAAAGGTAGAAAGATATCTCTTTATTTTGAATTTATTAACTGGAATATGAAAGCTCTGGGAAATGTGCATCATTAACGTCTGCGCTTTGTTTGGTACATGAGGAAATTAATTTATAGTTTTATTTCTACAGTGCTGTTGTACATTCCAAGTTTGGCTTTTGGGGTTCCCAGTTTAATTATTGCCTTCCTGTTTCTAAATTGTGATTCCTTGTTTGGTGATGGTCTATGTTCTGCATGTGCAACTGAGCTGAGGTATTCTGTTTATGTAATTCCTATTTGACATTGCCACTTGTTCTCTTTCCCCAGTATTCTCTGAAATGTATTGGTTTAATATTTGCAGTGTTGCCTTTTGATAGGTAGGGTATGGTGCTTTGTGAGTCCTGGTAATGCTGTCAGGATACAGCGGGTTTGCTATGGGTTCTAAATGTATCCAACCCAAACTTGATTTCCCACCAAACTATCACCATATGTAATATCCCAATTATAAAACAACCCGTAAATAACTCTCTGACCCTATTAAGCAACTAATTTTTGTCGGATCGTTCACCGTGAGAAGAAACTTTTCCACTCTCGAAGTGAACCCTCCATTTTAATCAGTATTTAACATGGCCCAAAACCGGCCTAAAAGACCGACAAAAATAGCACTTGCTGCTGTCAGTAACTCGAAAAGCTTAGAATCACCTCAGGTAATAGGGCTGAAAAAACAGCCTTCCAATATAGCAGTCCTTCACACAAAACTAATGGCTTTTCAAAAGGACTTAGCTGGGAAGGATGAATAGATGGAGGAGCCCCCACAGTGCCAGCTCCAATGCCAGATACTCCCAGCTGAGATCTTCTATCTCTTCAACGGCACTCCGGCAACAAATGGGCAGACGAATGAGGCTCCTCCACATAGGGAAGATGAGGTTCATGCGACACTAATAGTGTTTCAAGCCGCAGTCCCACTTCACAGCTCTTCTTCAGGCATAATGAACCCCGTAGAGACCATTCCATTTAAATCCGGTGATAAAAATGACGTCAGAAGAATGGATAACACATTCAAAGCTTTATTGAACTCCCAACTGCAAACTCCACCAATCAATGTCAGCGTTCATGCCCCGAGGGGCTACAGACTGAAGACGAAAAATCCACTGCTGCTCTTTAAATTGCAATCGAGCTAAACGATCACCACCCCTCGGGGTATGGGGGACCACTTCCTCCAGCGCAAGTCCGAAAACCAATGATTGACCTGTTGGCAATGTAGAACCCCAGGAGCCCCCTCTTGTCATTTGTCTATCCTGGAATGATGTTCTAATAGACGTTTCCTCACGGGTCTTGTAGTTCTACCCACATATTTCAGATTGCAAGGACAGAGGAACAAATACACCACAAAATCAGTGTGGCAATTAGAATACTCTGAAGTGTGATATTGAAACCCCGACACCGGGTCTTCCCACAAATCCCCTTGCAACGTTGAAGCACAAAAATCACAATTCCCACAAGCATAGTGTCCCCGCTGAAGGTACTGAGATCCTGCCACATCAGTCGGATGGGTCTTAACCACCCAATCCCCTATGGTGCGAGACCGACGATACGCAACCAGCAGAGGTTTACAGAAACATGTATGAAGAGATAAGAGGGACCAATGTTTCTTCAAAATATGTACAATGTCCGGAGCAGCAGGTAAGTAAGGTAGTATCCCAATCACCACATCCCTCATTACTCTAGCGGGGGGTGAACCCTGAGATCCCCCTGAATCCCCCCACCAACTAGGATGGTTATACAACGCTCTTTTAAAGGCTGATCGTACGATGGCTTCTGGATACCCCCTTTGACAAAGGCACCGGCTCAGAGCACGTGCATGAAGCCGGTATTCATCTACCGAAGAACACAGCCGTCGAATGCGAAGAAACTGCCCAAAGGGGAGACCTCTCTTCAACGCCGGAGGATGAAAACTAGAATATTTCAATAGAATATTCCTCTGAACAGGCTTGTGATAAAGGGTACTAAACAATCTCGACCCCTGTATATACAGCAACACATCTAAATATTCAATCTGCTGACGATGATGTTTTGCTGTAAATTGCAGATTTTCATCTAAGGAATTTAACCATATCAAAAATTGTTGCAAAGAAGCTTCAGAGCCAGTCCAGACAAAGAATATATCATCTAAGAACCTCTTCCACAGCAGCACCTGTTGGAACCAGACAGAACCATATACAAACTTCTCTTCAAAATTGGTCACATATAAGGATGCTACTGAGGGGGCTACTGTGGCCCCCATGGCCACTCCATAGATTTGATGATACAACTGATTATCATACAAAAAATAATTGTGAAATAACACCAGTTTTAACAGATCTGAAACAAATGCCTTAGGGAGGCGGGAAGGAAGAGACCAGTCCAACCCTACTAATACCTCAAAAGCCCCTTGTTGGGGGATATTCGTGTATAAGGAGACTACATCTAATGTCACCAACAAAACCTCAGATGGAAAGGTTAACTGAGTGGTCTCCGATAACAAATGAAAAGAATCACGAACATAGGAACGTGCAGAGCACATCAGTGGCTGAAAAAAATGATCACAAAATTTTGACAAGGGCTCCAGTACCAAATTCCTACATGAGACAATTGGTCTCCCCGGGGGATCCCGCAGAGATTTATGCACTTTGGGGACCATATACAGAATCGGAATTACCGGAAACGGAGTATTCAAATATGTAAATTCTTGCTTAGTTATCCAACGGCGCTCCAAAGCCTCCCCTGTAAGAGTTTTTATAGTCTGCATTAAACCTACAGTGGGGTCAGTAGTCAAGATAGAATAATATTTTTCATCAGCCAGATAACTGCGGCTTGAAACACTATTAGTGTCGCATGAACCTCATCTTCCCTATGTGGAGGAGCCTCATTCGTCTGCCCATTTGTTGCCGGAGTGCCGTTGAAGAGATAGAAGATCTCAGCTGGGAGTATCTGGCATTGGAGCTGGCACTGTGGGGGCTCCTCCGTCAATTCATCCTTCCCAGCTAAGTCCTTTTGAAAAGCCATTCGTTTTGTGTGAAGGACTGCTATATTGGAAGGCTGTTTTTTCAGCCCTATGACCTGAGGTGATTTTAAGCTTTTCGAGTTACTGACAGCAGCAAGTGCTGTTTTTGTCGGTCTTTTAGGCCGGTTTTGGGCCATGTTAAATATTGATTAAAATGGAGGGTTCACTTCGAGAGTGGAAAAGTTTCTTCTCACGGTGAACGATCCGACAAAAATTAGTTGCTTAATAGGGTCAGGGAGTTATTTACGGGTTGTTTTATAATTGGGATATTACATATGGTGATAGTTTGGTGGGAAATCAAGTTTGGGTTGGATACATTGGGGTTGGTTTCCGTGGGTATATTTTTGTAGGATGGGTTCTAAATGGGCAGCGTTTGTAGTAGTTCCTAATGTGCCTGGCGGTTGGCACTGGATTATAGTAATGTAGAAATCTTTTAGTCTTTCTTTATCCATACACTCATTAAGAGACATGTTTACTAAAAGTTAGTGTATGGTAACATTATGCAAATATTTATGCAAATAAGGCCACTTATGCAAATGAGGCCCCGCACTGAGTCTCCGCACATGGCCCCGCACCCCCCTTGGGCTGCCCCTAGCCACAATAGGGGAAGCAATCATATTGGGAGACTTTAATCTACCTGATGTGGATTGGATTACTCCTTCTGCAAATCTGGAAAGAAGCAAAAAAATTGTGGATGCTCTCCAAGATGCGTTACTTGGACAAATGGTAATGGTACCAACCAGGGAAAGCTCAACGCTGAATTTAGTGCTCACCAACGGTGATAGCATGTCGAATGTCTGCGTGAGTGCCCCTGTGAGCAGCAGCAATCATCACACGGTGTGGTTTGAGATAAAAGCCAAGGTACAAACCAATCATAGCAAGCTCAAAGTCCTAAACTTCAAAAACACCGACTTCAATAAAATGGCCGAGTACCTAAAGGAGGAGCTGACAGGGTGGAAGGAGATTAGGGAAGTGGAATTGCTATGGGCTAAACTAAAGGTGGCAATAAAAGGGGCAACAAATAAATATGTAACAAAAGTAAACAAAAACAAGAGGAGAAGAAAACCCATTTGGTTTTCCAAAGAAGTGGCTGCTCGAATAAAGGCAAAAAACACAGCTTTTGCAAGATTCAAAAGCTCGCAAACAGAGGAACACAGAAATGAATACAGGATCAAACTCAAAGAGACAAAAAGAGAAATAAGGATAGCAAAATCAAAGGCAGAGGAAAAGATGGTTAATGATGTTAAGTGTGGCGACAAAACCTTCTTCAGGTATATTCGAGAAAGGAGGAAGATCAGAGGTGGAATTGCAGGACTCAGAAGAGCTGCGAACAGACTGGTGGAAAGTGACATTGAAAAAGCAAATTGATAAACGAATACTTCTGCTCTGTTTTTACTAAAGAAAGTCCTGGAGAAGGACCACCTGTGACTCCCAAATATTATAAAAATGGGAATGAAATAGATACCACACCATTCACAGAAGATGATGTGTTAGAACAACTTGCAAAACTGAAAGTGGGCAAGGCCATGGGACCAGATAGGATACATCCCAGGATTCTGAAAGAGCTCAGAGAGGTTCTTGCAGGGCTGTTAAAGGATGTTTTCAACAGATCTTTGGAAACAGTAGAGGTTCCTCAGGACTGGAGAACGGCTGATGTCGTACCTCTACACAAAAGTGGTGACAGGGAAGAAGTGTCAAACTACAGGCCTGTGAGCCTTACCTCGGTGGTGGGAAAAGTAATGGAGGCGCTCCTGAAAGAGCGAATAGTGAACGTTCTCAAAACCAACAGGTTGCAAGACCCAAGGCAACATGGTTTTACCGAAGGACGATCTTGCCAAACAAATCTGATTGAGTTCTTTGACCGGGTGATCAGGGAGCTAGATCAGGGACATGCAATGGATGTCATCTACCTGGATTTCAGCAAAGCCTTTGATACTGTTCCTCATAGGAGGCTTATCAATAAACTCAGTAGCTTGGGGATGGATCCTAAGATGGTAAATTGGATCAGAAATTGGTTGACTGACAGACGACAGAGGGTGATGGTAAACGGAGCTCACTCAGATGAAGGGAAGGTGATTAGCAGGGTGCCCCAGGGGTCGGTCCTGGGCCCGGCACTGTTCAATGTATTTGTGAATGATATTGCTGGAGGAATGAATGGAAAAGTATGTCTTTTTGCAGATGACACGAAAATTTGCAACAGAGCTGACTCCCCCGAGGGAGTGGTTAACATGAGGAAAGATCTAGAAAAGCTGGAAGAATGGTCTAATGCTTGGAAATTAAGATTTAATGCAAAGAATTGCAGAGTCATGCACCTGGGTAGCAGAAATCCAAGGGAAATGTACATGATAGGGGGCGAGAGGTTAGTATGCACGGATCAGGAGAAAGACCTTGGTGTGATTATTTCTGTAGATCTCAAGGTGGCAAAACAGTGCGACAAGGCGGTGGCAAAAGCCAGGAGGATGTTGGGCTGCATACAAAGAGGAATCACCAGCAGAAAGGAAGAGGTACTTATGCCACTGTACAAGTCACTGGTGAGGCCTCACTTGGAATACTGTGTTCAGTTTTGGAGAACGTATCTTGCAAAGGATGTAAAAAGACTGGAAACTGTTCAGAGGAAGGCGACCAAAATGATTTGGAGCTTGCGTCAGAAGCCTTATGAGAAGAGACTTGAAGACCTAAACATGTACACTTTGGAGGAGAGGAGGGACAGGGGAGATATGATTCTTTAAATACTTCAAGGGAAATAATGAACAAACAAACCTCTTCCAACGACGGGGAAGCTGTACAACTAGAGGGCACAACATGAAGCTGAGAGGTGGTAAATTGAATGGCAATGTCAGGAAATACTTTTTCACAGAAAGGGTGGTGGATGCTTGGAATGCCTTCCCGTTGGAAGTGGTGGGGGCAAACACGGTGACGGAATTCAAAATGGCATGGGACAGACACAATGGATCCCTTTACAGCAACAGGATAAAATCAAAATAAACTGAACCATCTAATTTCTTAACAAATGGGGGTGTCCTACATGGAGTGGTGGGGTCACCCCTAAACAGGACGTGGGGAGGGGTGGCGGAGCGGTGGGTGCACCTTCTCTTGCCGTCGTGCTGGGCAGACTGGATGGACCATGCTGGTCTTTATCTGCCGTCATTTACTATGTTGCTATGTTACTATATCCCATGTAAAATGCCGAGAAAACTGCGGAGGTTTTGCATGGGTGGACTGGTAACAATGAGGATATATGTGGGCTGCAGGTGCCGGTAAACTAAGTTCAAAAAGCATCAGAAAGTGTTCTGTCCATGGGAGAGAGAGCCTCTGGATGCGTGTTGGTGAAAGTGGCTACACCTATGGAAGCGATAATAAGATCGAAGGTGTGACCTGCCACATGTGTGGAACATAAGACATGCTGGCACAATTCAATCGGAAAGGAAGGTATAGAAGGTCTTATGCCATGCTCTGTTGGGACAGTCATAATATATATTAAGATCTGCCAATATCACTAAATCCTGGTAGGCCACCAAAAGGTCTAGGATTGATTGTTGAAGGATTTGACAGTTTGGTTGCTTCTTTGTCCAATGTTCCTTCTATTACTTATTCTCCATTTGTTGGGAATGTAACTGAAAAAATCGTAGAGTTTTAAGTGAATGAATATCTCATGGAAAATAATATACTCCAACCTTTTCTGTTCTAGGGATGAGATCTAAACTGTCTTATTGGATTTGCTAAACTATCTCTTGATTCTCTTCTGCTAATGCTTGATTTGACCTCGGCCTTGGATACGCTGGACTACCAATTGCTATTTAAGCACTTGCAGACTATTGGGGTTGTGTACTAGTGGTTTACAGCATGAGCTAAACACTGAAATAAATGTATCTGTCCATACTTATCCAGTAAAGTGGGAAGACTCACTTTCAACTTCTAAAACATTGCTTTGTGGTGTTCTCCAGGGGACTCTACTGTCTCCTCAGTTTCCTAACATTTATTTAGCATCTTTGATTGAAGTTGTCTTAGGATAGGACATTAAATACTATTTATTTGCAGATGACATTCAGCTGTCCATTAGTATGGAGAATGCTGAATCAGATAATACTACTCAAATCTGAATGTTTGTTTGAAAAGTGTTGACAATAAACCCTACCTAGAAATATTTTAATGAAATTCCTGTACCCATACGTACAACAGGAACATGTGCTAAACATAAATAGTGCAACAGAGAACTGCAAGGTCTGGCTTCCTAAATGAAAGACTGCCGTTGCTTGAAGATACTGAAGGGTGCATGTCTGAACATGTGTTTATTTTTATGTCATACCATTTTTTTTTCTTAAGGACAGCCTGTCTTGCCTGGCCAGAGCTTTTGGATGGGTTTCTGAAGTTACTTCTTGAATTCTCATATTTGAAGAAAAATATAGTTTTTTATTTATTGTTAGTATTTAGCTCACGCCTTTCCAGGAGAAGATCAAGGAGAGCTACATTCAGGTACAATATGCTGTACCATTCTCCTGAAGCAGCCAGTAGAATTTATGGGCGAAACTTGAGTTTAGTATTGGCACAGTCAACTTTATAGAGTTCAAGACTTGATTTTCATTTGAGCTAAGTACATTTTAAAAGCAAACTTTAAAAAAAAATGGATGTAATGACAAAAGGACCAATGAATGAAACCTATGGGGTCAGCCTTTAGCTCACTATCAATGATACAGCTGAGGCCCTTGTCCATAAAACATTTTGTTTTGCGTTTGGGGCATGCCTAAATTAAAAAAAAAATATAAAGACAATAGGTGGTTATTACTCTCGTTTGGCATTCCTAATCTAGTATAAAGACACTAGGTGGTTATTACTCTTGTGTGTGGTGTTATATGTGAGTACCACTCTTGGAGTCATTTTTGTTAGTGATTTGCTAAAATAAAACCGACAGATATTCCTTTTAGTTTGCCTTTTATCACTGCAGAATTTTATGACAAGTAGTTTAAATCATAACTTGAAACCAATTTGATTTAAATCAAGTTCACCCTCTTCCACACTGACACAGAAATCTAGTTTTAGTTCCTTAACAGGGCCAGTGTCCCGAGGCCCTTCCAGGTCATCACAGATGTTCAGGAAAGGTTCTCCTTTCCATTTCTAGCAAAAGCCATGCCACGCAGCTAACAATATTCTGATATGAAACAGACTTTCCAAAATGTTCTGAGATACTATTCTGGGGACATCTATGTAAATTTCTGTATAGACGTCTACATCTGGCACATCCGCATTTCTCAAATTGTTCCTGAACTTGCACATGCCTGCTTTTTTTCCCAGACGTTCGGGCTTTAATGTCCCAGATTGCACTTGGACATCCCATTGTAAAAGGTGCCTTGCCTAATTGGATAGTCATGGGTGACTGGAACGCAAAAGTTGGCAACAAAGTAGTTGGAAAATATGGACTTGGCAACAGAAATGAAGCTGGAGAAAGACTGATAGAGTTCTGCAAGACCAACGATCTATTCATCTCAAACACCTTCTTCCAGCCACACAAGCGGCGACTGTACACATGGACTTCACCCAATGGATTATATAAAAATAAAATTGACTACATATGTGGACGTCAATGATGGAAAAGCTCTGTAACATCAGCAAAGACAAAACCTGGAGCTGACTGTGCTACAGATCATCAACTACTAGTATGCAAACTCAAGCTAAAGCTGAAAAAGAGCAAACCACTCATGAATGCAGCAAAATATGACTTTGAGAATATACCACTTGAATTTAAAGACTGCCAGCAAAATTGATTTGCTGCTTTAGATACAAATGACAGAGCTCCAGAAGAGTTATGGAATGACATCAAGAAGGTTGTGTTGGACGAAAGCGAGAAGTCTCTACAAAAGGTGAAAAAGCAAAAACGGCCAAAATGGATGATGGAAGAAACTCTGAAAATTGCCCAGAAATGCAGAGAAGCTAAAGCCAGAGGAGAAAGAAAGACAATCGCAGAATTCAACAGAGATTTCCAACATGCAGCAAGACAGGACAAGGAAAAGTACTACAATGACGCATGTAAGGAAATAGAAGCAGAAACTATTAGAGGAAGAACAAGATCAGCTTTCCTAAAGCTACGAGAGTTAAAGAAAAAGTTTGAGCCTCAAATTGGAATGTTACAAGATGCTCAAGGTTCTATGTTGAATGATGCTGAGAAGATCAAGAAAAGGTGGAAGGAATATACAGAGTTTTTATATGATAAAGATCAAGTGGACCAACAGCCGTTTCAACCTGTACCTTATGATCGGGAACCATTGGTGATGAAAGAAGAAGTTGAAGCAGCATTGAAAGCCTTATCAAAGAACAAACCAGGCATTGATAGTATTCCCATAGAAGTATTACAGCAATCTGATGCAGCTGTTACCATACTTACAAGGCTCTGCCAAGAAATATGGAAGACAACATCATGGCCAACTGACTGGAAAAGATCTGTGTTTATACCAATACTAAAGAAAGGTGATCCAGCTGACTGTGGAAATTATCACACAATCACTCTGATCCCACATGCCAGCAAGATTCTACTGAAGATTATTCAAAAGAGACTACAACCATACCTGGAACAAGAACTACCTGAAGTGCAAGCAGGGTTCAGGAAAGGGCGAGGAACAAGAGACATCATTGCAGATGTGAGATGGATCCTTGAAAAGACTAAAGAATACCAAAAGGATATCTATTTGTGCTTTATCGACTATAGCAAGGCGTTTGACTGTGTAAACCATGAGAAACTCTGGGCCACATTAAGAAGCATGGGTATACCAGAACACCTGATCATTCTCTTGCACAATCAGTACATTGATCAAGAAGCAACAATTCAAATGGAACAAGGAGAAATAGAATGGTTTAAAATAAGCAAAGGTGTAAGACAAGGCTGCATACTTTCCCCCTACCTGTTTAATTTATATGCAGAACAAATCATCAGAGAAGCAGGGCTGTATGAAGACAACAGAGGTGTGAAGATTGGTGGAAGACTCATCAACAACCTTCGCTATGCTGATGATACCACATTACTGGCTGAAAGTGAAGATGATCTGAAATATTTGCTTCTCACAATCAAAGAACATAGTCTCAAAATGGGCCTGCACCTTAATGTAAAGAAGACAAAGATCATAACTGGCATAATCAACAGGTTCATCGTTGAAGGAGAAGAAATTGAAATCGTGAACAACTTTAACCTACTTGGATCAACTATCAATAAAGAAGCAACAAGCAGTTAAGAAATCAGATGACGCATTGCTCTTGGCAGAATGGCTATGAAAGACCTAGATAAGATTCTCAAGAGCCAAGATGTCTCTCTCCATACAAAGATTTGACTTGTTCAAGCCATGGTTTTTTCAATAACATCATATGGATGTGAAAGCTGGACAGTGAAAAAGTTAGGAAGAAAATTGATGCCTTTGAAGTATGGTGCTGGCGGCGAATACTGTGTATACTGTGGTGATGAGAGCTGCCATGAGAAAATGGAAACAGAAGAAAATGCTGTTTGTACCTTTAAAACGAGTGGCAAGCCAGGTTTGCACAGAGCTAGAAAAGCAAGCATGAGAAAAAAACAGCTCTCTGCTGAAGCTAAGCCACGCCCAAGCTCTGACGTAGAGCCTGGCTTGGAGGCTGATTACGGGCACATGTGCAAACAGAAGGGTGTGGCAGTCAGGAAAAGCGTTTTTAAACCTGAAGGGAGAAAAGTCCCTGAGGAGGTGGAACAGAGAGAGGAGAATTACCTGAAGGGAGAGGATTACCTGAGGAGGAAGAAACTCCTGAGCAGAGAAGAAATCCTGAAGGAAGGAGAGTTCCTGAGTGAGAGGAGATCTCTGACAGAGTGGAGCTCCCAGGAGGAAGAGAGACCTCAGAGAAAGGGGAGAGCTCAGAGAAGAAGGAAAGGACAAGGACAAGGGAAGTCTGTCTTCCAGCTGCTGGATGGTACCGGTGAAAAGGGAAGCACACTGTCTCTGAATAATACTCCTAAAGCTGAAGCCAGCAGACGCCTAGCTGGGAAGGTTACAGCCCACGTGGAACAAGTTCCAACGTCCAGTGTTCTAGACCCCGCGTTGCAATCTCCAACTGCTAGAAGGTGAGTGGATACGCTTCTTTATGGAAAGAGCCAGAGCCCAGCCGAAAGCAGGGAAGTGGATTTGAACACCATAGAGACTTTAAGGGAAGTGTTCCAGGGTAGGAAAGCTCCCTCTCCTAATGTAAGTGTTCCCTCTCAAAAAGAAAAGTTATGGAATGAATTCTGTAAGTTCTTACAAGGGAAGAAGTTTGAACAAGCTTTTGAAGCCAGAGAAAGTGACAAGCAAGCTGTAGCCCAAGAACCGATGCAGGTTGATTTCTGTGAGTCACAGTCTAGCTCGGAGGTGTCTCCGATGGACTGCTCTGTATGTTTTAAGGAAGTCTGAAAACCTGAGAGCAGGGCTAAAGAAAGAAACATTTGCTGAGAAGAAATGTTTAACCAGCTTTTGTATCCAATAAGCATTTCTCCAAAGTAAAGAAGTTTTTGTTAAGAGAAGAAGTTTACCTCTGCTGAACGTGCTTAAACAAAGCTGTGCTGTGAGATGTTAATTTGTTTATTGAAGACAGCAGCTTGTGTCAGAAAGCCTTGTGTTCAGTTTTTTTAAGTTCCAGTATCCTTGTTTCTTTGTGTTGGAGAAGTATCCTTTTACCTGTGTTCAGAACTTTAATGCGTTTTGGAAACCCACAAAAAAAAAATATATTCTTGTTTGCCTCAACCAACGGTTGCACAACTACTTTGTCCTTGAATGCAAATAGCCAAACTACAAGTCCCAGAGTTCTTTGCTGGGAACAAATAGTAAAGCTTCATTTAAGGACATACAAAGGCCCAGGCTAGGGGATCACAATACCATGGACTGCTTGAAGAACAAACCAGTCGGTACTAGAGGAGATCAAACCTAAGCTTTCTTTAGAAGCTCAGATGACAAGACTTTAACTTTCATACTGTGGACACATCATGCGAAGAGAGAGATCATTAGAGAAAGACATCATGCTTGGCAAGATAGAAGGTCAACGCAAAAGAGGAAGGCCAGCAATGAGATGGATCGATACAATAACAGCAGCTACGGGTACCAGTCTGTCAACAATAAGCCGCCTGACTGAAGACCGAACACAATTTAGGATAACTATCCAGAGGGTCGCCATGAGTCGACTCCGACTCGACGGCACTTATCAACAACAAAGAGTTTTCATAAACATTTTACTACAGTATTTAATAGAGGATGATGTCTAGAAAGCAGTTTTTAATCTGTTTTTGATTGTTTAGTTTGTTCTTTTCATCATTTTATAATGTATTGTAATATGTATAATATTGTAAACTGTTTTGAAGCTTCCAGAGGAAGAGACAGTAAATAAATGTGATAAATAAAGAGATGTAGCAGGACCCCAAAATGTCCCTGCCTCAAAGGAAATAGGAGGATCATGCCTGGTCTTTGCTCCACAGAGGTGTCATTCAAAGATCATGAGAGGTGGGCTAATCTAATGTTCCTCTACAGTGGGCATTGGGAGGAGCTACAGAGTTCCTTTACAGAAGTTAAGAGATGTAGGAGGTGATGAAGGAGGGCTGCCTGCCCAGAAGCCCAGAGAGAAGCTTGGACCTCTTCCACTTGAGGCCAAGAGGAGAGGAGAAAAGCAAAGGAGCCTATGGGGTTAAGCTAAACTCTAACATCAAGGACCCCAGGACACAAGGTGCCAGAAACTAGAGGAGTTGGGATCAGAAAGGAAGATCCCTTTCAGAGGGCAGGAGAAGCTCTTAAAGTGTTCCACATCCTAGGGAGGAGAAGGAATTGAGCCAAGGAGTGCAAGAGCCTGGGTGAGTGATCCAGTGTGGAGAAGGAAATAGGGCTTGAGACCAGGTGTATCCTGCTGACCTTGCTCAAGAGAGGTCGTGAGGTCAAAAGTCCCTAAGAGAGAGTGAGAAGTGTACTGCCTGGAGAAGGAGAGGGTATAAGGGGGTCAAGAGGGCCCCCATCAAAGAATTGCAATGAGTTGAGATGGAGGCCCCCAACAGTTTAAAAGGAACAGACAGACCAAGAACCCACTCAAGCAAGAAGCTATGTATAGGAGAGTTGGCAGAGAGATACAGAAACTAAACAAATCACCTGAAAATAACACTGTAACTGTGTTTTCTTATTTTCCTTCCACAGGTTTCTGGAAGGAAAATTAAAAAACACGGTTACATTTCTATCTTCAGGTGATTTGTTTGGTTGTGTTATTGGATTTCACCTGCTACAGCATTTTTTTTATGCTGGTTATTTAGAGAAATAGAGAACCCATGACGTGTAAGCAAGATTGACACCTTTTTTCATCATCTGACGTTGTTCTTATGGACTATATGTTTAATCATATTTATTTGTCTTCTATTGTATATTTTTGTTCACCTGGGGAGAGCTCAGTAAATGGGTATTTTCATCTAGCTATCCGGCTCCTTTGGTGTTTATTCCCAGTTGGGTTGCTTGCTCCTGGCCAGAGACTGCTACCCACTGGGGACCCTTTATTTGTGCTCTGTGCACTTGGAGCAAGACTGGTAGAGGTCTAGTTTAGGTCCCCAACAGAGAGTGATACAGGGGAGTATGACGTTTAGCCACAGACATTTAAATATATTCTTTGCAATGTCTCTGGAGTCATCCACAACCCCACCATTAGAGAACCTGCTACTTAAATAAAGAGAGAAATGAGATGGACATTACTCTCTATTTTCTCAAGTGATGTGAGTTTAGATGCTGAATTACAGGACCATCAGGGTAAGAAACGGTACGTTCACCCCTAGTCTCTTAACGGGAGAGCTGTCTTCCTATTTCCAAAAATCAGAACTCTAATTTTTTTAACTGTGACACCACACAAATGATTCATGCTATTCGTTGTCCTTGCAGTGTGGTTGAAAAGAGGCTTTATATGGACCCCATGAAGCTGTTTACGTTGTCAGAGGATTGAGGCTCCCCTGGCATTGCTTTGAGGAGCTCTGATTTACTGCTGTGATGGACCTTGGTCTGACCCAGTATGGCATGTCTTATGTTCTTATGTTCCTGAGGGTGGCAGCTAAGACTGGATGTGTCCGCAAGGTTAACAGAGAAGAATCCACACATTTAACATGTTTTCTCCCTATGGTTGGAATGCCAGCATAGACAGGAAGCTATTTTTGTGGACAGTTTGAATAGTGAAGATTTGACATCTTGTCATCACCACTGCACAAAGATGAATGGCACATTACCCCCCCCCCCCCCCCCCCCCGGCTTCAAATTCACGTGACTGTTCTGAGCTATACCGCCACACTGTCTTTGTTACAGCATTCATGAAAGCCTCTTCTCCGGTGAATTCAGAGGCAAGTATGAATTGCATTTTATTGATGCATTACTAAAGCAGATAACTGGTGAGCTGTTTTTAACTGGATGATGGGGGACAAATCAAAGGGCGCGGGGGCAATGCCATAGGGTGAGACATGTGGAAATGTCACTTTGGTTTGCCCCCTTCCATACCTCATTTGCCCATCTGTTGCTTCTACAGATACATCTGTCTAGAGCTGCCACTGGTTGTTCAGCAGTGTGGTGGAGCGGTAGGTTGGTGATGCAGGATGCTATAGAGGCACAATAGGAGGAAGTATGGTAAGTGGAGGCCTTCAAGCATTGACTGAAGAAGGGCTGAGGGAAAAAGCCACAGTGCAGATGCAGCATCCAGAAAGATTCAGGTGTATTGTGGGGACCCAAAATGAAAACCTGCACCAGCATCCATGTGATCATTACTACACCACTGGGCAGTGGTACCCTGCTCTTACCTGAGACCATGCAGGACACCTGAGCAAGGGAGGAGAATGGGCTGGGGTGCATAGACAGCTGCTGCAACTTGGTAATCTGTGCAAATGAAAAGGATAAAAATAAGATGAGCCAACATTAAAATACTTCTACATCACATTATAAAACTGCGGCTTGGGCAGATCTAGTGGACTAGTAGCAAGTGCTCTGCACCTGCTCCACAAAGGACCTAGATTTCATTCCCAGGCCATGCCGCTGCTCCCTGGGCTGGCTAAGAATGTTACAGAAGCAGCATTCACAGCCCAAGGGCGGGGGCCAGAGTCCCGATCATTACTCACTGGCAATGCCTAGAAGCTATACTTAGAACCCATGACTGCAGGATTCCACAAGGCAATGTCTAGTCCCTTGCTGAGGATGGTAGTCTCAAAGGATGTATGTGCACAAGGCAAACATTTTCAGTTCATTTGAATTTTCTGTTCATTTGAGCTTTTCAGAGTGGAGGAGTAGCCTAGTGGTTAGAGCACTGGCTTGATAACCAAGCAACCAGGGTTTGATTCCCACTAGCACTCCTTGTGGCTTTGGGCAAGTCACTTAACCCTCCATTGCCTTGGAAGAAAGGCCTGGCAATCTACCTCTGGTGATACTGCCAAGAAAACCCAGGAGCTTCTGGGTCACCAGGAGTCAGGACTGACTCAAAGGCACACACTGCTACTGCTTGAGCTTTTCAGATGTTTTTTCAGTTCATGTCACACTTTTTCTTGTAGGCGTTAGAACTTTTTAAAGTGTGCCAGTTGATCCAACGTGCATTCATTCATAGGTTAACGTGCATGAAATCAATTTAGCATGCACCACATGTTTTAAGCCACACCAATGAATCAAATGCATGCTAACAATTGTGCATCCCTAATAGATGTAATAACTGGGCTAAAAGAGATGCAAGATAGATACAGTATAAACAAGGTGAAAACCCATGGTAGTTGTAAATTAAGGTTCACAGTTCCATAGCCCAGTAGAAGCTGGTTCCAGCTGAGCTGGGAACTCAAGGGAGCAGGATGAAACTGTTCAGCCAAAAACAGAATGGAGGCCTTGGTGTCCCCTTAAGAGTTAATAGACAAATCAATGTCATCAAAGACAGGCTGGGGTTTTCTCATTACATCAATGCACTTATAACTCTTTTCTTCCATCTTTCCAATTTTATCTCAAGGCCATTTACAACATTTTTTCAGATATGATAAATCCTTGACCAAAGAGCTTAAAACCTAAGACAACAGGAGACTAAGTGACTTACTCAAGGTCACAAGAAGTGTCAGTGAGAAAAGCAGAACTGAACTTTGGTGTTCGTCCCATTGCTCTGATCACTAGGCTGACCTTCCCACCCCTTCTTAAGAACCTGGACATTCAATTAGGAGAAAACCAAGACCGTTTCAACCTATGGCCATCTGGTAACCCTAATTCCCATGTGATTAATCAATTATTTCCACAGCTGCCAACTTGACTAGGGACATTTTAGGCCAGTCCTGGATTTTTGACAACCCCATCTTGATGCATCATACAACCTGCAGCCTGATTTTACTGAGCAGACTCAAGGACTATAAATACCACACCGTACTGGAAAAGTCTGTACAGGAAATGGCCAAGTGGGCAGCTATGTTTTTACATCTTTAAGTATTTATTTATTTATTTAATTTATTTAACATTGTTTATATACCGCACTATTTAACATCAGCACGGTTTACAAGTAACATAAATGTCCAGAGTGGGGTTTACATTGGACTTACAGTAAAACAAGGAATTTAAACTTGGAGAATAGGTAAAAACTATGTACATAACTCTTCAATATATCTATGCATGCTATTTAAAGGTCGCTGTGGGAGTGGAGTCAGGGTTGGTCGGGAGGGTATGGGTGGACTGTGGCTACGTGATGTCCTCAGAGTTGGGAAAGCATTGAAGGAAAAGGTAGTGTTTCAAAGCTTTTCTGAATTGGTGAAGATTGTTTATGGCTCGGATGTTGGTCGGTAGGTTGTTCCAGCATGACGGTGCAGATAAGGCAAAGGCGCAGTTTCTAGAGGCTTTGTTGCATTTGGTGATGGTTTTCGGGAGCATTAAGGAGTTGGTGGCGATAGATCTTCTGAGTCTGTTGGGGGGGTGAGTTGGATAAGTTCAGAGAGGGCGCTGGCCGTGCATTTATGAATGGCTTTGAATGTTATTGTTAGAATTTTGAAGGTGATTCTGTAGCGTATTGGGAGCCAATGTAGTGTTTTCAGGATGGGGGTGATGTGCTGCCTCGTAGATGCTTGGTGGAGGGTTCGGGCTGCGGTATTCATTGCTAGCTGCAGAGGTTGTAGAGTGCACTTCGGCAGGCCGTGGAGGATAGAGTTCGCATAGTCGAAGTGGGGCATCACCAGGGACTGAAAGACTGTTCGAAAGTCCTCTGGCTCAAGTAACGGTCTGATGTGACGTAGCATCCGGATTTTGTGGTAAATTGCTTTAGAGATGTTGCCTATCTGGGCGTTTAAGTTGAGATGTTGGTCGATCATCACTCCAAGGTAACGGATCGTTGTCTTCGTGAGGAGTTCGGCATCACGTACTTTCAATGAGGATGGCGGGGTGAATGCTTGGTCTCTGCAGATGAAAAGTACCTCCGTCTTTTTGAGGTTGATTTTGAGCATCTGAGAGTGTAGCCAGTCTGTGACTGCGTTGAAGCATGAAGATAATCGAGATACATCTGGGTGATCAGTATGTATTGGGGTGAACATGAGGACATCATCGGCATAAATTAGGCAGTCTACACCGAAAGATCTGATGATAGAGCAGATAGGCTGCATATAGACGTTGAAGAATAGGGCAGAGAGAGAGGAACCTTGAGGGACGCCCTTCGTTAGGGGGAATGGGGTGGAGGTTGAGGTACTGGATCGGACATGTTGCCATCTATCATTTAGGTATGAGGTACACCATGCAAGGGCGGTTCCGTGGATGCCCTTCTCGGCAAGGCGGGAGAGCAGTAGGTCATGGTTGACGGAGTCAAAAGCGGCCGCAATGTCGAGGAAGATGAGGGCGAACCCCTGTTTGACGTTATCTAGCCCTGTTATTAGAGTGCTGAATAGGATTGTTAACAAGGTTTCCACGCCATGTTGCTCACGAAACCCCTGCTGGCAGGGGTCGAGGGGTGCGTTATCCTCGATATGTTGGCTTAGTTGACAGTGGACTATTTTCTCTGAGATTTTCGCCAGGAGAGGTATGCTGGAGATGGGTCTGTATGAGTCCATCTTTGTAGGGTCAAGTTTACTGTTCTTGAGCAGCGGTCTAATTGAGGTTTGTTTTAGGCTTCGGGGGAAGATGCCTGTTTGGAATGAGGTTCCAATCAGTTTAGCCAGGAAGGTACTGAGCTCAGTACGTAGGGTTTTTATCCAGAATGCTGGACATGGGTCGTCTGGTGCTGTGGTAGTGTTTATGTTCATAATGATGTCTTGTATTTCTCTGTCAGTTAGGGTAGCAAAGGTGGAGATGGTGCTCTGGGTCAATGTTAATATTTGTGTGGGTGAGGGTGGGGGGGAAATGGCCAGCAATATGTCTGGGGACCCTTTGCTAGTGGGTAGGGTGGATTGGTTTGCTTTGGTTTGCAGGTAGTCTGCATATTTCTGTGGGTCTGGTTGGTTTGCCTGATCAGTAGAAGGCTCTTTGGCTAAGGATTTGACAATGTTGAACAGCTCATGCGGCTTATTTAGGGATCATTGTAGGACCTCAGCGTGGTGTTGCCTCATTCTCCTCGAAACTGCTGTTCGGTGGATGCACAGCTGGGCATAGTAAGCTTCTTGGTTTTCAGTTGATCTGGAGCGGTGCCAGCGTTTCTCCAGCTGTCGGAGATGTCGGAGGGAGGTCTTGAGCTCGGGCGAGTACCAAGGTGCCTTTTTTCTCTTATTATGTGAAGCATTGATGGCGGGAGGGTCATTTGCAGCGTTGAGGCATGAGTTCCACATGGAGACCAAGTCATCAAGATTCAGTCCATGTGTATTATGGACAGGTTGTGCCCTTTCTAAGATCTCTTCTCTGTTAAACTGGCGAAAGCGCTTTGAGACTGGTGGTTTGTTTGAGGAATGGGGGTTAGGGAGTGATGGGTGAGTGGGCATCGTGAATCTGATTAGACTGTGGTCCGACCACGGTACTGAGCACAGTGAGAGGTTGATCTTGGATGTGGGACAGAAAGCTGATTGTGGTGCAAATATGAGGTCGAGTGTGTTTCCCTTGATGTGGGTAGGTGAGTTGACAAGCTGGTTGTATCCCACCACCTCGAGAGCATCTAGGAAGGCTCTGGCTTGAGCATCTTGGAGTGAGGGAAGGTTGAAATCTCCTAGTATCCAGTTTGAGGTATGTGTCTTGATGGGGTTGCAGGCGATGTCAATAATTGAGGAGAGTTCGTCCGGTGATGGTGATGGTGCCCGATATAGTAGGTTGATGGTGAGATATTTGTTCGCTATAGTGATGTGGTCTAGGTGGGGAGTGCTGCTTGATGCAATTGTCTGGAATTGTAGATTGGTCAAGTAATTGTTGTTCTATATTATTATAACACGTTTCAAGCTTCGTTGTTAAGGTATGCGATAAAATAGATGGAAAAAAATAAAATAAAACAAATATGTATTTTCTAAGCATGTTTGCTTCGGAGGATGGACTCGTAGTGGCAACATTTTCTTCCTCATGAAATCAATAGAAATATAGCAAACTCTGCCATTCCCAGGGATAGGATGGCAAAGCGCCCTCATTTGAAAGGACCATTCCACTGTCTGATTAAATATGATTGGTTCAATATTCAAATGTCGAGGTAGCATTGTTTTAAATGCCAGCCATGGCATGGTGCTGAATATCTAGAGAGAAATCCAAAATAATCCTGCTACTTAGATGGTTTTGCTCCCCACCGTCAGAGAAATTAAATCTTTGTTGGACTTTCACTTCTCTCAAGGCCACTATAGAAAGTTGGTCTTAATATTACCAGTCCATTTTACTTGTTTTATATTTGTTTCAACGATTAAAAAACAGGTATAATAAAATTCATAGCTGTACTTCATTTGTTCGTCCTATATTTTCTATGGAACTATAATACAATGCACCAATCTATGTTACCAACCATGGCTACCGCGTTTCGAAGAATTAAATCTCTTCTGCATCAGGATAATTTAAATGACGAACAACATGACAGAAACTCATACACATAGGCACCCCACCTCTGCACAACAGACATGCACACACATATAGTCACCCTAACTCTGCAGGAAAGAGACGGGCATACACACAGGCACCCTACCTCTACATAACAGACACACACGTATTACAAACACACACTTAATTGGGCACCTCACCTCTGCACCAAACACACACATAGGCACTCACCTTCACACTACATGCACAAACACAGGCATCTCACTTCCACACCACACACACACACATACATGGGCACTCCAATTTCTTCAGCACACACACACAAAGGCACCTACCACATCTCCTCCCACATATAGACAGGCACACCACTGTTACACCAAACACATGTACAGACACTTAGAGACCTATTCCCTACTGGATGTCCAGCCCCTGTACGGCCCCGCAGATTTGGGACGTATAGCAGTAGACCCGATTCTGATCCTGTGGAAGCTAGATGCCCCTGCGGGATCAGAATCGGGTCTTCCGGCTTGTACGTGCAGGTCAGCCCCGATTCTGAAGGGCCGCATGTCCAGCCACATCCACACTGCTTGGCTCCGTAATGGAACCTCAGTGCCATGGTGTCTTGTTCCCTTGGCACCGTGACTCCATTACGGAGCCATGTCCTCTGGTTGCCACCGAGAATGTCCTTTCCCCACAACCAGATCCAGCCTCCCATGACCAGGGTCTGGCTGCAGGGTACCTCCTGCACACATCCCTGCTTTGTCCCCCACTGGTTGCCACTGCTACCCCGAGTCCAGGAGGACTTATTCCACCTCTGAGGTGGAATAAGTCCCCCGTCTAACTGGCATACCCTGGATGTACAGGGCCAACCTCAGAATCGGCCTTGTATGTCCAGAGTGATGGAAGCCCATGCACTGCCCTCACTCCACCTTCCGCCTGCCCCATATAAGGATCCCCATACAACTCAGCTGTTCTTTTAGGGAGCCTTGCATGGGGATGGCAAGGGGGATGAATAGCATGGATGTACATCCAGGCAGGGCATACATTCCCACTATTCGTGGCTTGGAATGACCCCCTTAATATCTGAAGCTATAACTGTTATCTATATTTCTATCTAAAGATGCCATGTTGTGTAGGAACTCTGGCACTGCTCTTAAGAGACATGAGAAAATGATGAGTGTGAGAGATAATGGGGGGGTGGGGGTGGCATGAGGAGGTCACAAGCACTGGCTCCTAAGATTTAGGCCTGGCTCCTACATCCACACAAAATTTGTCGAGGCCTGCAATAGAGGCACAGCACATTTGGAATTTTGGCAACAGCTATAGGCTGCACAGCTGCACAAATAAAGTCCCATCATCATGTGCACCTCTCTGCTAGCTGCTGCTTTTATGTTTGCTAAGAAGCAACATGAGGCACAGTTTTCTCTGATCCCACATTCAGGCAACACTGCCTCTCCCCATGGTTTGCCCTCTCCCTTGATCCTGGTGATTCTTGTTCAGAAATAGGCTGCAGAGAAAGACAGCACTGTACCTAATCAGCGACATGGCCATCTCTGAGCAAGTGGCACTGACAATGACAGAGGGGGAAGACTATGGAGAGAGGCTGTGCCACCTGCATGTAGGATCAGAGAGACCTGTGCATCTCATGTACTGCTCAACAAAGGTGAGGTAAAGTGTCACCTGCCTCCTCTATTTATTGTTAGGCTTGTTAGGGTTTCAATTCAATTTTATCTACATATTTGTACTTTGAGTTTATTGTCATTTATTTAGTACTTGGTGATGGTCTAACTGTGTTTTGCCTTTTCGACTAAGACCAAGGGGCATTTTTACTAAAGGTTAATGCACATTAAGTAAAGTTAAGAACATAAGAAAAGCCATACTGGGTCAGACCAAGATCCATCAAGCCCAGTATCCTGTTTCCAACAGTGGCCAAGCCAAGTCACAAGTACCTGGCAGGTACCTAAAAAGGCACACAGGTTCCACGATGCTCATCCTGGGGTAAGCAGTGGATTTCCCAGGTCCTTTTTAATAATGGTTTATGGACCTTTCCTCCAGGAACTTGTCCAAACCTTTCTTAAACCCAGCTACAGTAATGGCTTTTACTACACCCTCTGGTAACGAATTCCAGAGTTTGATTATGCGTTGAATTAAAAAAATATTTTCTCTTATTAGTCTTAAACAGGTTACATTGTAGTTTCATTGCATGTCCTCTAGTCTTTCTACTTTTTGATGGCATAAACAACGGATCTATGTTTACCTGTTCCACTCCATTCATCAATTTATAGAACTCTATCATATTCCTCCTCAGCCATCTCTTTTCCAAGTTGAAGAGCCCTAACCTTTTAAGCCTCCCCTCATAGGGGTATCCTTCCATCTCCTTTACCAGTTTGGTGGCTCTTCTTTGTACCTTTCCTAATTCTGCTATATGATACGGTGACCAGAATTGCACACAATATTCAAGGTGCAGTCGCACTATGGAACGATACATAAGCATTATAATATCCTTTGTTTTATTTTCCATTCCTTTCCTTATGATTCCTAGCATTCTATTTGCTTTCTGGCCGCCATTGCACACCGGGCAGAGGGTTTCAAAGTATTATGTATAATAAAGCCTAAATCTTTTTCCTGGGTGGTGGATTCTAAGGTAGTGCTTTGCGTCGTGTAACCGTAGTTGGGGTTGTTCTCTCTTAGGTGCATAACTTTGCACTTGTCCACATTAAATTTCATCTGCCATTTGGACATCCAGTCTTCCAATTTATCAAGGTCCTCTTGCAATTTTTCACAATCCTCTTATGTTAATGTGTGCTAAAAGCTGCTACTGCCCATTCATTTCTATGTGTTGTGGCAGCACTTAACATGCAATAACTTTCATTAACGTGCATTAACCTTTAGTGCTCATGCCTCCAAGTGTTCTCTTAGGATGGAGTTCCTATGTAGGGTCTGTAGTAATCTGGCTTGTTCAGTTTTCCGAATAGGTGAAAGGATGTTCTAAGGCCCACTGCAATATTTATGGTGCTGCCCTCTTCTGGGTAGGCACCATATTGCATTAATTTTAGAAGCTGGTGCCATTATGATATGGTAGATTTGCATTATAGGTCTTCAGTGATTTT
This sequence comes from Ichthyophis bannanicus, assembly GCA_033557465.1. Lineage (NCBI taxonomy): Eukaryota > Metazoa > Chordata > Amphibia > Gymnophiona > Ichthyophiidae > Ichthyophis > Ichthyophis bannanicus. The sequence continues at coordinate 51,427,213 of CM066046.1, forward strand.
TGTAGGGTTTCATAGTGTTAGTTCATAGTCTTCCTGGTACTGGAGAGGCTATTAATAAGATGATACCAGGGTTGAACTCTCAACATGTTTAATTCACTGTTTTCTTTTCATTTTCAAGGGAGAAAGTTGCTATATACCTTGTGTGTATGGTTGCTGTCTGTGGGTACTTAGTTTGCTGTTTGTGCTCAATTGAATGGTAAAGGTTGATGTAACGCAGCTTCTAATTATATATCTATTGTATGTATTTGATTGAATGGTATGACATATAATATGTGACATAGTTTCCTGTAGTATGTGCATTCATCTGACAGGTAAAAAATAACATTTAATATAGAGGGCTATGTTTGTTGTGTGTGACCGTGCCAATATGTAGTTTACCTAAACTCAAGCACTTTTACATCCTTGTTAGTCTGGTGCTGCTTGCAAGTTTGATATCTGGCGCTTGTTTGTGCATACATATGTATATGAGAGTTTTTCTTCAATATAGCCAAAGCTGGAAATGTGGAATGGTTCTATTGCCTCCTCGGAATGCTTGGCTGGGTGTGAGTGTCAGCGGAGTGCTGATGGTGTCTTGGTTGGACTGGGTGCGGGTTGCTGACGGTACTGCTGGGGGATGTGGTGTTGGTCATGGGAGGGCAAGGATTTCAGCCACGGAGTGAGGGGGCTGGACGGATCTTCCTCCTGCTTCCTGTGGCAGCTTTGGCTCTATTACAACTGTGCATGTCTCTGCTAGGCCTTTGCGTCGCAAATCCATGTGATATAGTTAATAATAAGCCACGAGCTTCTCCTGGACCGCCTCAAGGAGAAGGGTATCTGTGACACAGCACTAGAATGGTGCAAGCCATACTTGTCTGACAGATGGCAGCACGTACAATCCGGGGCTTCAACATCAGAACCTTTCCACCAGAGGCAAGACGTGCCACAAGGATCCTCCCTCTCCGCCCTGATGTTCAACATATACATGCAGCCCATCTGTAACCTCATCCGATCATTCAATGTCGACTGCTTGATATATGCAGATGATGTACTGCTCTACATGCCATTCTCAACAGAGCAGCTGCACCTCTCCCCACTGACAGACTGCTTTGATGCAGTATCCAACTGGCTCGAATCTCAAAACCTCAGAATACAGCACAAGAAAACTGAGGTCCTTTTCATTACGAGGAACCAAAACTTCACCCCGCCACCCCACTTAAAGGTTAAGGAAGCAGAGCTACAAACCAAATCCACAATCCGATACCTTGGAGTCACGTTAGACCAACGACTAGATATGAAGGTGCACATAAGCAACATAGCAAGAGCAATCTACCACAAAATCCAAACATTCAGGCACTTACACTTCCTACTAGAGCTGGATGACTTCCGGACAATCTATCAAGCATTGATTATACTGCACTTTGATTACGCTAATGCAATCCTACAAGGGCTCCCACAATCCACCCTGAACCCGCTCCAACTCGCGATGAATACCGCGGCGAGAGTTCTACATGGGGCTTCTAGGAGCGATCATGTTACGCCCATCCTGAAGCACCTTCACTGGCTCCCTATACATGGCAGACTCGTTTCAAAACCCTACTGCTGACTTTCAAGGCCATCAATGGGCTCTCCTCCACATCACTAGCAGAGCTTATCCAAACCATGTCCCCCAATAGGTCCAGAAGATCTGCAGCAGTCAACACACTGGTAATCCCAAAGGAAATAACCCAATGCACCCATGCAACAGCAAAACGGGCTTTCAGATTCTATGCACCCAGATGCTGGAACACCCTACCACCCGGCATCCGGGCAATCCCTGACCTAACCCAGTTTAGGAAGGTATTGAAGCACCACTTCTTCCTCAAATACTACCCGGAAGACAGCGCTCCAATAGCCCCCTCCCCCATCTAGTACAGCCACAGCAACATACCTGCAAGCCATCCATGACTACGATTACTTTTGACATGACATGACGTGTCGCCTAGATGTAAATAGTTATCCCAGTTTTATCCAAGTTTTAGCACCTGTTCTTTGTAAACACGGATCAGCTTGCTGCACTGTGCTAGTCATTTTTTTTCATGTAAACCGCACTGATGTTGAATAGCGCGGTATAAAAGAGACTGTAAATAAAATAAAAAATAAAATAATATGCAAGCTGTGTGGTTTCAGCATTCTTGCACCAATGATCACAGCAGATCTGCTGGATCACGGATAAGATGGTAACGGAGGAAGCTGCTCCACAGATGGACAGTTCAAGTGTTTGCCCTGCTGACAGCCCCCTACTGGTTTTTGGCACAATGATGGGGCTGGTGTGTATGGATAATGGAGTGCAGCATATTCTTTGATTTCATAGACATTTATCTGGAGCCTATGGACAAGCAGAGCAGCATTGTGAGTGCGTCCGGACTTAGAGTACACCTGATCCTTACAGGTTTTCGGCATGTGCAGTTGGGTCAGCTATGCAGAGTCACCTCCTCTTGCCAACGTGACAAGATTGCTACTGATAATGTGTGCTGGCGGGGCTGCTGCAGGGTGCAGGGGGGGAGGATTTGTCTGGTTTCTGGGGTCCTTATCTGATGATGTTGGGGTCTTTGCCCTTCTCTGTGGTTCGCATTGCACTTTCAATGGTGTTGTTGGCGATATGTGCTTGATTCGGCCAGGACATCATTGGTGTTCTGCTGTTGTTTGTACCTGGCAGGGCATTTTGAAGAGACAATGGAGATAAAGAGTTTGCAGGCCAAGGCAGATAATAGAGCTATGCATCAAAATCTGCTAGACCCAGATTAGTACTGCTCTCTGGATAATTGAGGTGCCTCTAAAGGTTTGTATACATATATATGTATATGGGTGTGTTTTCAGAGAAGCTGCTAAGAAAGTCAAGCTTAAAAATCAGCCAGTAATGCTTGTGGAGAGTGAATCAGTATGTATATGTCGGTATTTGTATCTTTAGGATATGTCTGGATGGATATTTGGGTGAAATAGGGAGAGTTCTTATTCTGAGTTTCATTTGGTATCTTCCCTATAGTTGGACAGCTTGTTTTTGCTATGAACCCATGGCCATTGTTTGAGTTTGGGGCAGGGGTGTGGGAGGATTTGTCATTGGGGGAGGGAATTCTTTTTTTTATGTTATTTTATATAGAAACATAGAAACATGATGACAGAAAAAGACCACATGGCCTATCTAGTCTGTCCTTCCATAACAACAACTACAACAGTCCACTTTTTACCTTTAGAGATCCTCTGTGTTGGTCCCATGCTTTTTTTGAATTCAGTTACTGTCCTCATTTTCTTTTATTTGGCAGAGATCCTTCATTTTAGCTTATGGTTTTTGGGTTAACATGTCTAAACAAAGAAAAATGGGTCTAAAAATTGTCTCATTGAATGTAAATGGTTTAAACCGCCCCATTAGGCGTAAAAAAATATTCTGTATCTTAAAAGTATGAAAGCCGATATCCTGTTTCTCCAAGAAACTCATATGTCTTGAATCCTGTGTCAAGCTTAGAGTGGGATGGCTAGACAATCATATGTTTTCACCTGGGATTAACAAGAAGAATGGCGTTTCCATCCTTCCAAGTGCAGAAGCAGAAAACTGATAGTGAGGGGAGATGGGCATGTGTTGATGTAATTCTGGCTAATCGAAGTGCACTCTGGCCAATGTTCACGCTCCATCTTGTGACCATCCAAGTTTTTTTGAGGGGTTGTATCAAGTGCTATTGACTTTTAGGAATGAAGAAATAGTGCTTGGTGGGGATTTTAATATGGCACTTAATAAATTCTCTGATCAGTCATCCCTATGTAAAAATTATAACAACAGATCATCCCTAAAATTATAAAATCTGCTAGAATCCCTTTGTTTGGTAGATACTTCGCATAGCCTTAACCCCTCGGCACGTGAATTCACTTTTTCTTCTTTCCCACATCAGTCATACTCTCGTATTAATAAATCACTATTTACCATGGTAAAGGATTGTTGCATAAAGCCAATACACATGTTGGATCATGCTACTGTAGTTCTTGAATTTTTACCTTGGATAAAATCCATTCCGAAGCATCCTTGGTGCTTCCAAAATAATTTACTGCTTGATGGATGCCACTTTAACTGGGATGGAACCAGGCTGCTGTCATTATCCTTTAAAAAGTAGATAGAACAGCTTTTAAACTAGATAGTAGGGGAAAGCCGACAGTCAACCAAGAATGCATGGTTCGGAAGGATGTATCCTTGAAGGATACTAACAAAAGACGAAAGTTAGGACATCCCACCATAAGATAGAGGCCTTATGCAGGGCCAGAGCTACCATTATTTAATTTTATTCATCTCTGTTTTTTATACCGCTTTATCATTTTAGTCAAAGTGATCTATATTTAAACCTAAACATGTGCATTAAACAGGGACACTGATAACTTGGATTTTTCTTTGGCAACAGAGGGTTAAGTGATTTGCCCAAAGCCACAAGGAGTGCTAGCAAGAATCAAATACTAGTCTTTTGGTTCCCAAGCCAGCGCTCTAACCATTAGGCAACACCTCCACTCTTTGTGCTATGTTGCGACTGCACCTTGAACATTATATGCAATTCTGGTTGCCCTAGCTTAAATATAGCAGAATTAGAAAAGGTACAGAGAAGAGCTACCAAAATGGTAAAGGAGATGGAAGGATACCCCTATGAAGTGAGGCTTAAAAGGTTAGGGCTCTTCAACTTGAGAAGAGACAACTGAGGGGAGATATGATAGAGGTCTATAAATTAATGAATGGAGTGGAACGGGTAAACGTAGATCAATTCTTTACACCATCAAAAAGACTAGGGGACATGCAATGAAGCTACAATGTAACCCATATAAGACTAATAAGAAAAAATGTTTTTTTTCACTCAATGCGTAATCGAATTCTGGAATTCGTTACCAGAGGATGTAGTAAAAGCTGTTAGTGTAGCTGAGTTTAAAAAAGGTTTGGACAAGTTCCTGGAGGAAAGGTCCATAAACCATTATTAAAGAGGACCCGGGAAATCCACTGCTTGCCCCACTACAAGCATTGTGGAACCTGTGTGTCTTTTGGGAAAGCTGCCAGATACATATGACCTAGATTGGCCACTGTTGGAAACAGGATACTGGGCTTGAAGGAACTTGGTCTGACCCAGTATGGCATATCTTATGTTCTTAGAGTGCCCCTCTTTTAGTCAATACTGTCAAGGCGTTAAAGGAGCTGGATGCCTGTTGTACTTCATTGTATTCTGCTTCTGAAAAATGTTTGCTGTGGTACAACCCATTAGTGCGGGTTAATGGGAGAAAGGTTTTTTGGAAGGTACGGATAGATAAGGATATTCATAATGTTGGCCAATTGCTAGTAGGTGGGGCTATTGTGGGCATTCCAGGGAGGAGCGGAGGCAGCAACAGTCGCTAACCGGGCAGTGGCGATATTTCATACTGCCCAGTTAGTGACCTGTGGCTACAAGACAGCGTATCAAAAGCTTGCCTATCTTTCAGCCGCAGGGGCTAACCAAGCGGCATACAATATCGCTGCTGCCCAGTTAGCTACTGTGGCTAGGAAGCTGTGCAGCAAACCCGGATATTTAATGCTGGGGTCGCATTGAACCTGGTATTGAATATCCAGGGTTAAGGATTGGTGCTACGGCGTATAGCCATCATAATTCAATAGCGGGCCCTATAGCTTTTGGCCCATCATGTGTTTTGGATCTCTCTTAAGCTATATAGAGCGGGTTTTTTGCAGTCCAACAAGTGTTGGCATTGTGCTGCGGAGGTTCAGACTTTGACACATATGATATTTGACTGCTCTTTTGTTCATAACTTTTGGAAATGGGTTCGGAAGTCAACTTGCGAACTCTTTAGTTTGTGTACCAACTTATCATTGCAGATAGTATTATTTCATTCACAATGCGTCACTGAAAGCCTTTCTAAATATGACAGAATGCTTTTTAACATTCTGATATCCCTTGCTATACAACATATTGTAAGGAACTAGAAAGCTGCGTCCTATCTAAATGTAACTTTTTGATGGCATGCAGTCTGACACCTAAATTGGTGGGTGCTGCTTCTGTATCCTCTGGTTGTATAGCTAAGAATGAAAGGATCTGGAAATCCCTCGATGATTATTTGTCTGACAGTTAATTGTTTTTCTTTTCATGGATCTCTGACTTCAAAGAAGCATGGAACAAACACAGAGGATCTCTAAAGGCAAAAATGGGACTGTTATAGTGGTTGATATGGAAGGACAAACTAGACAGGCCATGTGGTCTTTTTCAGTCGCCATGTTTCTATATTTCTATGGGGTTTTTTTTAGGGGATTTCTTTTTCTCTTATGTAATGTTATTGAATCATACTGTTTCCTGACTCTTCTTCTGTATATTTTACACTTTAAATAAAATTATTAAAAAAAAGATGATACCGGAATGAGATTTCTTTTCTTGTATGTTGGTTTCTATGGTGAAATGTTCTAGTTCTGCTCTGCACCTACTGTTGGAGGAGGGGATTTCATTGGATGCAAAATAGATATTAGAAAAAAAAAAGAGAGAACCACAGAACAGTCTCTAATGTCAAACTAAAATTAGCTAGAATGTATTTTGGTGTTAGAAACTGCGCTGTAGTACTCTGATTCTTCTTGTCCCTTGGTGTGTGAGCACCCTACAGCTCCTTTGGGTTTTTTGCAGAATATGTATTTACAGATGTCAGTAGTTTTTAATCTTAGAGTGCCAGGCTAAATAAATAAACAGCTACAAGTTTTGCTGAATTTTAATTATATAGCTTAAGAATATGTTGTTTTCCCTTTTTTTGGCAAAGCCACTGATTGAGAGCCTCTACTCCCTCTTTGAGTATCTTGGGGGTGCCAACTCATCCCTCGCCTGTTTGATATACTGACTTTCTAGCCATCCAGTATTTTTTAAAAGAAAATCATAATGAATGTGCAAATATATGCAAATATGCAAATAATATGCAAATATGTTGCACCACCTTTTGCTTCCCCAATGAAGCCGTCAAACTATGCCCATGCTCCCACTCAACCAATTTCTAAACCAGTCGGTCACTTGACTTGCATAGTTAGTGCCGCTGAATATCCCCGATCTTCTCCTCTACATGCCCCGATGCTGACCACGTAGCTTCAGGGCATGTTGTGGGCGTTCCAGGGAGGAACAGAGGCGGCGACAGTCGCTAACCGGGCAGTGGAGATATTTTATGCTGCCCGGTTAGCGACCTGCGGCTACAAGACTGGCCCTAACATTCTCCCTTTTCAATGCCTCTTTCAACTCCCATTTACTGATGGAAATTCCTTGAAAATTTTCAATATTTATGCTTAATTCCCCTTTCCCAAATTCTCTTTATCTCTGAATGATTTCTAACTTGGATTGCAAGCAGTTCTATTATCAGATCAAGTAATGGGGGGTCGGGGGAGGAGGCTAGCTTTGTTTTGTCCCATCTTCTAGTCTAAAAATCAGGAGAACAAACCGTTTACAATTGACCATGACCACAGCTATGGGGGAACTCCAGAAATCATACTATTGCAGCATGCCTCAAGCAGAAGAGATCTACTGTTTGGTATCATTAGCTACAAGCTTAAAGCCTTCTTTCTCGAAGACTCCCCCAGAGATCCTGAACTCTGAATCCCGGGAACCCCTCTGGTCAGGACCATTGGAGGTGGGTTTTATGATGGGTGACATTTAGGGGTATGCTTACTGAACAGCGGTAGTGGCTTCCGTGCGATATCGGAGACACGGCCCCATTGGAATCATACCCTTTAGTCTGCCAATGGCCTTGCCTCTAGATCTTCTTAATCTTTCTCTCTTCAAGGCCAACTCAGAACTATGCCACAGAATCAAATCATTCCAGGTACTAATTTTTAAATGTTTATTTTTCTAATGACTGCTCCTCAGATTCTCTGAAACAACAATTAGGTCTGACATCTGGCTTTAAAGTGGGAATATTCCTGCGGCCTTTGGGATTTTCTTCCTGCTGAATTAGAACTTCCAGGAGGGAGACTTTTTGGCCAGTGCTGGTTTTAAACTTACATCGCAGAGCAGTGTGGTATTCGCAGGCCCTGATTCTCCCCATTGACTTCAGCACTGCAGGTCTCACTATGCATGAGAACGGAGTTGTCAGAAATCCAGGAATGGAACTTGGTAACTTGGCAGCTCGGTCTTGTGTACGTATTTCCCTGTCGGCCCCTGGCCGCTCCTGGTATCTGGCCCATTGCTAGGGAACATGGGCTCCAGCTCCAGGCCAATTTTCATGCATATGAGCACTGACTGCCAACTTCTCCATGCAATACGAGGACACAGGTTCCTCGCAATCATTTCCTCCTTGGAGAAATCTAACACAAGGTACATGATGGTGCTCACCTCTGTCTGGGGAAGAGCATATTGTCCCTGGACTGTGAAGCCCTGTAAGAATCACAGCAACATAGTGAGGTCAGTAATCAATAAAACATCCAGAAAAAAACTTGAATGGTCTGATATTGAATCGGGCAGGCTATGAGCTGCTATGTCACGTAGCCCTGCCCACCGACCCTTAACCCTGGATATTCAATGCCGCGGTGATGGTGCTGAATATCTGCGGCCGCTGCACATGCCCAAGAGCTGCCAAAGCTAACTGGGTAGCGGCGATATTGCACCACTACGCAGTTAACGTCTGCAGGTAAAATTAAGACGGCTTCTACTACACCTAGTTTTACCTGCCGATCACTAAGCGGGTAGTGGTGCAATATCACTGTTACACGGTTAGCGACAGTCTCCACCTTGCAATGCCCCCAACACATTTTGTTGCTAACCGCATAGCATGGGGGCATGTAGCGGGGTTAGAAGGAGATATTTAATGGCACTAACTATGTAAGCACCATCGAATATCCCATTGCAAGGCATTTACACAATTTACTGAGCTGAAACTGTAAATGCCTTTATCGGGCCTGAAAAAGTCTAATTTAGGCATGTGAAATTGTTCCTATGTTCAGTGGCAATATGCATATAGCTAGTGGCATTGAGTTTTCTTGGCAATGTATAACCAGAAGTAGATTGCCAGGCCTTTTATTTCAAGGCAACGGAGGGTAAGGTGACTTGCCCAAGCTCACAAGGAGTGCTAGTGGGAATTGAACCCTTTATCTTCTGGATAGTAGACAGTTGCTTTCACCACTAGGCTACTCCTCCACTCCTTAGCATAAACTATGGGCCTAGTATTCAAAGGATTTATGCTCCTCACTTTGACAGTTATGTTCCTTGATTGGTGTCTTTGAAAATTTACTAGGGCTGAGTGGCTAAAGTCCTGCTTAATATTTCACTGAACACCTAAATTTAGGAGCATAAAAAGTGGGTAAAAGGGGCAGATTTGGGACGGGGGAAAAAGTGAAGATCTTAGCACTGATTTTCAGCTTTAGACTTACAAATTAGGTTCATAAATCCACGCAAATGAATGGAAGGCCTAATTTACATACATAGGGGCCGATACTCAGAACCCTTATCCAGACAGCCAGTAGGAGGCTGTCCAGATAATATGCCTACTGAGATATTCTGGGGACTTGGATAGTGGTTTATGGTTTATTAAAATTTGATACACCACTCTTCATTACATTATCAGAGCGGTTTACATAAAAACAGCAAAATAAAATAACTGAAAAGGGAAGGGGGAGGAAGAGGGGTAGCTGTGATTGCAGCATGTTCCCAGTAGGACTAAAAAGAGACATTAAATGCTAATTGGAACAGGTGGGTCTTTAAGGCTACCTTAAATAATTCTATAGAAGGGTTTTTTACGGAGAACAGGTGGTAGTGAGTTCCAAAGACCGGGAGCATAAAAGTAAGAAGCTGAGAATCTGCTGGAGATATAACGGGTGCAATTAACAGAAGGCAGGTAAAGGCGATTGGCATGAAAAGACCGGAGGATACGCGGAGGGGCACGAGGAATGACCAGTGATGAAAGGTAAGGAGGAATGTCGGTATGGAGTGTCAGTGCTGCTAAATACCTCCACAGCTCGCCCCAGCTCTGCAATGCAATGTGTGCCTTTGAGTCAATGCTGACTCCTGGCAATCCAGCCCCTGGGTTTCTTAGCAAGGTGCGATCGAAAGCCATCCTATGTTGAAATCTGGGTACATGTCGCTCAGCAAAGATATCCAGTAGCAGCTCCTAGCCGGATCCCGCTTTGGAATATCGCATCACAGCTGACTGCCGTGGCATTTAAATATCAGCCTCTTTGAATACTGGGCCGTTAACTTTTAAAGATCTAAATTAAGATGAATTTTCAGCTGAAAACTTAAGGCCTGTTTACTAAAGAGTGGTTAAGGTTTTGTTAAGTGCAAAACGTAATACACAGTACGTGCAAAGTCCCGCGGTAAACGCTGAGGTTTGTGCCCAGCGTCTGCTCTGTATTTACCTGCAGGGCGGACATGTACCACGGCAGCACAGCATTACATGCCACGGCAGCTGGCAGGAGTACATCTGCTGTAAGGCAGGGCCCTATGCTGTCTCAATTCTCCCCAAAACAATACCTGTAGTGACAAGTGCTGCTGACAGCTGTCATCCCTCCCACCCTCCTGATCCCAAAGTGTTGCAACATAACAACCCTCCCCATTAAAAGCCCCCCATACCCCATACAATCCCTCTCCCATACCTCCCCCACTGACAAGGTAGTCCTATGGGATGGCCACCACCACACATCCCGTCCTCTCAATCACGCCCTCCCTTCAATAAAAGTCCAACCCTCCCAACACCCTTGCAACCCCCTCCCACCCCAAGCATTCATCACTGGTGTGTCTTGTGAATGCCACAGGAGTGATCTCCCTTTGCTCCTGCCCTGTTGATGCACAACTACGAAATGATGGGTTTGATCCCTAGTGCTACTCTCAGGATACTATCACTAGGCTCAATGGTAGTACCGCTAGGGGTCAGAACTGCCATTCTACGCTTACACAGAAAAGAGGCAGGAGTGAAGGAGGATCGATCCTGCCTCATCCTCTAGACACCAGGGATGAATGAAGGGAAAATGCCTGGGGGAGGTGGTCAACTGGGCAGGGAGAGGGTCAAGCTTTTACTGAGGAGAGGGGATGTGATGGGAGTTGTGTGGCAGTGATCATCCCATATGAATACATTGTCAGGGGAAGGGGGATCAGATAGGGGAGCATGGGGAGAGGGAATGGATGGGGGGGTTTAATGGGGAAGAGGGATCAAATAGGGAGGGGAGGAGGGTTTGTTGCAATGCTTTGGAAGAGGGAAGGGGGAGGGATGACAGCTGTCACTATTGTTTTGGGGGGAGTTGGAAAGCAGTCCCACTACTGGCAGAGCGGCTGCACTTGATGTCATCTCTTGAGGTGCATGGTACCTTCCCACATGTTAGCTGTCTGCAGCTGCCATGCCCACTCTCCACCAATAATCTGCCCCATTCACACCCCATTCCACAGCATGCTGTTAGCATGGAGATTAGTGCACATTGTCATGCCAGAGCAGGAACAGTTACCACACACTAATTCCCATTAATGCACTTCAGTAAACATTCCCCTCAAGCTCCCGGGTTTGGCTGCAAATAGGGCACAAACTTCGGAGCCTAACTTAGAGGCCTAAATTTAGAGCTCAGATTTGTTTGAATATCATGCTCTATATGTAGAGGGGTAAAAGGGGCGCTGAGTGAGGACAAGGCCATAGTGGAGAGACTGAATGAATTATTTGCTTCAATCTTTACTAATGAAGATGTAGAGAATTTACCCATGCCTGAAATGGTATATAAGGTGATGTATCAGAAGAATTTAAAGAAATATTGATAAACCGGGAAGATGTATTACAAATATTTGATAAATTGAAGAGTAGCAAATCACCTGGACCGGATGGGTTTTGAAAATACTGAAATAAGAGATAGCAGACCTACTATTAGTAATCTGTGAATTATCATTAAAATCATCTGTAGTGTCTGAAGACTGGAGAACGGCCAAGGTAATGGCAATATTTAAAAAGGGTTCCAGGGGTGATCCGGGAAATTATAGACCGGTGAGTCTGAAATCAGTACCAGGCAAAATGGTAGAAAGCATAATAAAGAATAAAATTACTGATCATGTATATAGTCATGGTTTAATGGGAGAAAGCTAACATGGATTTAGCCAAGAAAAGTCTTGTCATACTAATCTGTTATATATTTTTTGAAGGTGTAAATAAGCAGGTAGACAAAGGTGAGCCGGTTGATACAGTGTATCTGGATTTTCAGAAAGCCTTTGACAAGTTCCCTCATGAGGGCAAAATTAAAATGTCATGGGATTAGAGGCAGAGTAGTATTATGGATCAGGAACTGTTTAAAAGATAGAAAGCAGAGAGTAGGGCTAAATGGCCAATTTTCTTAATGGAGAAAAGTAAATAGTGGAATACCACAAGGGCTGAGCCCACTGCTTTTTAAGATATTCATAAATGATCTGGAAATGGGAATAATGAGTGAGGTTATCAAATTTGCAAATGACACAAAATTATTCAAAGTTGTTAAAACCGAAGGCGAAAAATTGCAAGAGGAGCTTGATAAATTGGAAGACTGGGCGTCCAAATGGCAGATGAGATTTAATGTGGACAAGTGCAAAGTTGAGCACCAAGGAAAAAACAACCCAAACTTTGGCTACAGAATGCAAGGTACTACCTCAGAAACCACCACCCAGGAAAAAGATTTAGGCGTTATTGTGGATAATACGTTGAAGCCCAGTGTGCAGCAGCGGCCAAGAAAGCAAATAGAATGCTAGGAATCATAAGGAAAGGAATGGACATTAAAACCAAGGATATTATAATGCCTCTGCATCATTCCATGGTTCGACCGCACCTTGAATATTGTGTGCAATTCTGATCATTGTATCTTAAAAAGGATATAGTGGAATTAGAAAAGGTACAGAGAAGAGCCACTAAAATTGTAAAGAGGATGGAAGGAAACCTCTATGAGGAAAGGCTTAAAAGGTTAGGGCTCTTCAATTTGGAAAAGTGATGGCTGAGGTGGAGATATGATAGAGATCTATAAATTAAGGAACGGAATGGAACAGATTAACGTAGATTGGTTATTTATGCCATCAAAAAGTAGAAAGACCAGGGGACATGCAATGAAGCTACTAATCAGAGAAAATATTTTTTCACTCAACTAGTAATCAAACTCTGGAATTCATTACCGGAGGATGTAGTAAAAGCTGTTAGTGTAGCTGGGTTTAAAAAAGATTTGGACAAGTTCCTGGAGGAAAGGTCCATAAACCATTATTAAAGAGGACCTGGGAAATCCACTGCTTACCCCAGGACGACCATTGAGAAACTTGTGTGTCTTTTGGGAACCTGCCAGGTACTTGTGACCTGGATTGGCCACTGTTGAAACAAGATACTGGGCTTGATGGACCTTGGTCTGACCCAGTAAGGCATTTCTTTTGCTCTTAATTCTTATCTCCCACCTCCATCTAAGGCCAAGTTTGAATCCACCCGTTGATCAGCCTTCTTTTTCAAAATATCCATCTTAATGAATGCCTTGCCTTTGGAACGCTGCCTGGAGCCTTCTTATAAGACATTTAGGGCCCATCTCAGGATGGTTCTTTTTGAGCAGGCCTTTGACTGAGCACCAACTGGCCTAATGGGGCCCAGCTCCTCGCAATTTCTAGACAAATCCCTTCCCGTTTCCTTGTACTATCTATCTCTTTTCTCTTATATTTTATGGAGTTCTTTTCCTTTTCTTTTATTAAATCATAACTTTACAATGCACTTAGACATTAGGCACAATGCAGAACATCTACACTAAGTGCTTTTTAAATATCGACCTGAATATATAGAAGAATATAGAAGATAACACACAAAAGCGGGTAGGTAAAAGGTCTATTGAAAAAAAACCCTACACCGCTGCGTTTCGGCGTTACTTTCGTCAGGGGATATTTCAAATTGATGGGACCAAAGTGTATAAATCCACTTGACAGATCTTGCTACAAAGTATTCTCAAAAGCATACATTTTGTTGGAACTATTTTGTGTTGATTTATTCACTTTGGCCCCATCAATTTGAAATACCCCCTGATGAAGGCAATGCTGAAACGCGGCCGTGTAGGGTTTTTTTTCAATAGATCTTTTACCTACTCACCCTTGTGTGTTTCCTGGTTTTTAGCAAGTGAGGGTGTGTACTTTCTGTGGACAAGAATATGAAAGGTACAGTTCCAAATATCAAACTAAAAAGGTACTATCTATTTCAAGCTCACCTCCCTACTGTTCTTACCGGGTTCCCTCCTAGCAATGTGCGGAAAGGAATTGTTCCAGAGCACTCTAGAATAAGGGCTGGATATATTCATTAAATTCTAGTTTCCTCCAAAATACTCAAAATTGTACTTCAACTTAGCCAACTCAAATTCTCCACACTATTTAGCCCTAAAAAAAGTATCAAAAACTGGGTGAGGTGGAACATCCTGTGGCGATGAGTGGAATCTCATGGAACCATCCCAGTTCCGATTGGACTAGAAGCCCAAAGAACTAGAAGGAAGCTGTTGGACACAAAAATGTGTGAATGAATTACTGCTCCCTAGTCAGACTGCAGTGACACAACAAATATTTTACATTTTCATTTCCAAGCGGATATGTGGCCTTGCTCATGGTTTGTATTTTATTGATATACTTTGCTGTGTTTCTTTATGTTTTATATTGTTTTGGACTTGTGCTATATGGGATTGGGGAGGGAGGTGGACATATGGGAAATTTTTACTGATGTTTTAAAATATAGGGGCCCGATATCCAGAAGTGGCGGCTAGCTGCCGCTGAACATTAGACCCAAAGAGTCAATGCAGGGGCCATATCCAGGTTGCCCGGATAGCGATAAAGTTAACCAGGTAGCTGTGATGTTCAGCCACTGTCAGGTTAGCTTGAGCAGTGGCAGCGCCCAGGAATAACCCTGTTAGTGCTGCTGAGTAGCCCAGACAAGGGGATTAACATGGTTAGCAGGTCTGCTAACCGTATCAATCTCTTTGAATATTGGGCTCTAGATGTTTAAAGACCGTTTATGTATTTATTTACATGCTGTCTTTATGTAGATTGATTCAGGTCAGGCTGAATGACATAGTTAACTAATTGTAACATATAGAATCAAATTAGCGCAAAAGAAGAAAATGATTTGATAGGTCCAGCACGGACCGTGTTAGCATCTCCCATGCTCCTACAGCAACTCCCTGCTAGCAACACCGTAACGAGCAGTATTTAAAATTTCCAATTAGATGAATTCAGACATTCTTTTAATTGGATAATTTTATTTGCAAGGAAGACTCTTGGAAGTCCCGCAGGGAGAAAAATAATTGTACATTACTAACAGGATGTTTTTCCCTTTGCCATCAGCATACATAATATAAAAACAGTTCTCTTTTCCAACAACACATCTTTAACAGTGACTTTCTCTTTTCCAACAACACATCTTTAACAGTGACGGAAATGAAACGTGCATTTCTTCATCGTGTGCATCGTAAGATTCCCTCTAAAAGGTCACATGGGTCACATTTCCCTTGCTCTTTTCTGGCATTTGCATATAATAATAACTGGGAAGACCTGCAGTCTGCATTAAAGTTCAGCAATGAGTTGTCTCATGCCCATATGAGTGATGCTCTGCTGTTTTGCTTTCTTGACCCGTTATTGGACGAAGGACATTTCATTAGTCCTTTAGTAATCCAGACATTCTTACCTGGTTGCCTGAGAAGAGGAGGGCACCCAAAGATAGACTTGGGCGGTATGGGATTGTGGCTCCTTTTGGAGGTGACTGCAAGAAAGAAAAGGAAATGAATGGTCCCTGTTTTGCTACCTGCACTAAGCCATGCTATTGACCATGAAATGATGCATTTATTTAACTGTATTTATTTATTTAACTGTATTTATATCCCGCTTTTCACCGGGTCAAAGCGGCGTTACATTCAAGGGAGGGGAAATTACATAAAAAGGGTGGGACCATCACCAGGGAGACAACATTGATGGCTCAGTCAGAAAACGGATCCTGCCAAACCAGCTAGGATGCAAGCTCATTGCCGGACTTCATTCTGCTTTCCAAAAGGGTACGGAGAGACTTCTAAAAGCATGAAGGTTTACATGAATATCGGTTGTGAGAAAAGAATACAGAGGACCCATTGCTTTCCATGTTTGCATTCTCATATAAGAAACACGGGCAGAGGTAGACAAATGTTCTGAAAACCAAGTACTAGCAAATATATTAAGGAGGTAGAGCAGAGGTAGCTACTGGTGGTGCACCCTCCAAAGATATGGGAACAGAGGGTGATGGTACCCCCCCTCCTCTTCAAGCAACATGGTCCATCTACATAGACAAGTGGCAATAAGGCAGGCTTGAGAAATCACTAGCCTACAAAGTGACCTGACCAGGGGTATTGGGAACAGAACTAGTAAACTCTTGGCTGCCAAAAATGAATTTAACATAAAAATGCAAGAAAGTTGTTCTTTTTCTGCCTTCAAACCCATCTAAATGGACGGTGTGCTGGCTAAAGCAAACCATTTGAAATTGGTTTCCAAACTCATTTGCTCAGAAAGTAAAATAAAAGTCCTGCATTTCTTTGTAGCTGCTGACTTTGCTCCTGTCACTTAACTCTGTCATATGGAAAGATGGGATTCTGATATAAAATGTGGATTGAAAGGTCTAAGGCATCATTATGAATAAGGAAAATGATGGAGACGTGGGCTATAGAGTTGCACAGACCCTGGAAACAATACCAGAGAAGTGTGATGGAGACGGAACAGGCTTCACGGTACCTCCAGAATCACGGAACAGATCTGCCTCACACACTGGATAACGGCATCGGGTGTGCCGGAGACGGTGACAGCACGCTCGGTGGAGTTGGGGAGTAGGTCTCCTGCTACCTGGACCTGTGCCCCCGTGTTCTGGAATGAGAACCAAGAGAGAAGAGTGTTAGGGAGATGAGCGTGCTCTCTGGAGATGGCAGGAGAAGGGTTAGAGAATATAACATGAAAGCACAGATAAGGATTATTCTAGGAGAGAGTAAAAGCTTATGTTTATAGTGGTTCATCTTTCAGCAGGATCAGAGCAGAATAAGACAATTATTTGTGTTAGCTGCCATGAGGTTTGAACCTCAGAGGTGAGTTAGCAACTTCCCCATTAGTCGGCTCAAAGGCAGGTGATCTCCAGTCTAATGCCAAAATGCCTAGATATGGCAATGTTTGAAGCAATTTCCATAGGAAAAATGTGTTTTACCCACACTGATAGGCTGTTGAAAAGCTGCCCTCCCTCAGTGTGTTTGAAAGTCAGAGCGCTATTTCACAAAGGGTTGACTTTTCGCCACATTCAGAGAAGGCATTCCCAGGGAAGTGGCTAATACAGGCATTTCTATCTTTGTACACACTTTTCCAGCAAAAAGCTAGCCCCAGATAAAGCAGGTGAAAGTGAATGTTTGTACTCTAAAGGCAAATAAAGGTCACACAAGTTGTAGGTAATGCATGTGGAGGACAATTCCGTTCTGTGCTTCTCTCACCTGTCCAGCTGGTCAGAATTGGGATGTGCTCTGGTGCACCCGATTCTGATCTCACGAGGGCTAGACATGCCGGGAGGATCAGAATCGAGTCTACCAGTCTGGACATGCAGGCTGTGCCCCAATTCTGGCCGTCCAGATGTCTAAGCAACTCCCCGGCTAGCCCAGCCTGGCTCCTGCATAGAGCGGTGGTGGCATGGCGTCCTGTTGCTGGTCCTCCATGCAGGTGCCGCGATCCCTGGCAGCGACAGAAAAGTTATTTTACCTGCAGCCTGACCCCCGATCAGGCTGCCATGGCCAGGGACAGGCTGCGGGGAACCCCCTGCACCCCCTCACCTCTTCTGTGGGACCTGGATCTGGCGTCCTCCTCCGCCTAGGGGATTTATTCAACCTCCAAAGTGGAATATGTCTCCTGTACAAATGGCTGACCCTGGGCTGACCTCAAAATTGACCCTGTACATCCAGGGTCATGGCACTGCCCACAGTCCACCCTTGTTCCGCCTGTGGCCTGCCCCCTCCCACCCACAAACAGAGCTCCCCACACAACGCAGATCTATGTGCGGGAAGCACAGTTTCCTGAATGCAGGCCAGGCATTTAGCGGATCTGGATGTCCAGATCGGACATCCAGACCCGCTATTCACGGTTCAGAATAGACCCCTAAATTATTCCAATAAAAAGGTATTTTTGACAAGCTTCCAAGAGCTATCCTCTCTTCATCAGAAAGCTTCTCAAAAATACCTTTTCACTGGACCAGGTTAATACATCAGTTATATCTTGTTTGTTGACCTTTATTTGCACATATCCAAGTGGACTAACACGACAACTTCAACTATCTGCTCATACTTGAAAGGGGAAGCAAAACTGTCACTGGGAGGAGGCGTATGTCTTAGTAGTATGGAATGGTCCTGTCCAGAAAGAGGAGAGCCAAATCAATCAGAAGAAAAGTAGGGCGGCATTTTTGAACGGCATTTACACGATTTACAGCCTAGTAAAGCCTATAAATGCTGTAACCAGGGATTTTCAAATGCACTTACCTAGTTAGTGCCTTCAAAAATCTCCTCCAAAGTCCCTATGTGCTATCCGGTTACCATCGGGGCATGTTGGGGCGTTCCGGGGTGGAGCAGGGATAGAGACAAGCGCTAACCGGGCAGCAATGATTTTTCATGCTGTCTGGTTAGAACTCTGCACCGACAAGATAGGCGAGGAAAACCCTTGCCTATCTTTATGGCGCAGAATGCTAACCGGGCAGTGTGGGATATTGCTGCTGTCCTGTTAGATTTGGCAGCTTCCCAGCTGTGCAGCGAACTCTGGATATTCACTTCCATCACCACGGAAGTGAATATCCGCGGTTAAGGGGTCGGCGGGCCGGGCTACACAGTTACGGCGCTTAGCTCTGCCCGATGCAAAATCGGGTCCATAAAGTCCAGGGAAGTGGGAGATATGAGGTGAAGAAACGGGAAATAATGCTCAGAATGATCCAAAATAGTTTCCTGCTGCAAACTGTCCCAATACATTATAATGACCTGCATCTGACAGGCTCCCCTCCTACCTCCCGGATCTCTTTGATTTTGGAGCCTGCTTTGCCGATGACCGAACCACACTGGCTGGCTGGGATGACCAGCCTTAGAGTCACGGGTGGTTTAGAGATGGGACTGCCGTTGGGGGATCCTGCACTGAGGTCCTGAAACAGAGAAAAGAGGTTTAGAAATACAGATGTTGGAGGATCACATAGTCCACCCTCTTTGCCCATTTGTGCCTGCCTAATTAATTTGAGGTGTTCTCCCTCCCTTGACCATTAAGATCCTTTTGGGGGTAATTTTATAAGCTTCTTGCACATGTAAAGCTGGAAAAGGGCTCTTATAAGCCTGCATGTGCACATTTGCACGTAAAGGGGGCAATTTTAGAAGCTGTATCCATGCTTTGGACGTCTGAAAACAAGCACAGTGACACCTCCAGAGCCATTTTGGAAGTCAGTTCTGGGGACGTCTGACTCTGAACAGAGGCAGGGTTAGGGTATTCCAGGATCGTGGAGGCATGGTTAGTGCATTCCCATGGACCAGGAACACCTGATTACAGAAACGTCATGACGTCCAGCATCACGTCTAACTAAACCAGCTCCGATGCACGCATAGCAACGAACATGCATCTGAAGAGTGTGTAGAGAGGAAAGCACTCTATCATCAGCACAAGTTCAACTACAGCAGCCCTAATCCACTACTCTAACCATTATGCTATCCCAAACATCCAAACTCTGGAACACGGTTCTGGGGATGTCTAAGTAGAGCCCCTGCAGACTTCCCTATTGGGCACGTCCAGGTCTGTGAAATCGCATTGGCACCTGGGCATGGCTGCATCTTTTCAGACCTTCCGAATTAGACGTCCCAGATTGCACTGGATGGATCTTCTAAACTTTCCCTCATTAGGCACACAAGCCGAAAGATCATGCATACTTTTACATAAACTGCTCATAGGCAAGTCCAGGATGTCGTTAGGGTGGAATGAGGGCACAGTTGCCATGTACACATGCATGATACAAAATGCATGGGTTCAGAGAGCACATAGAGCTGGTGTGAATTTGTGTGCAAGGATCTGAATGCTGTTGGGGCTGGTTCTTAGAGCCTGTTTTATAAAATCACAGAGGCGTCTCTGCTACCTCTGTAAAATAAGACAAAGAATAGGAAGCTTTTTAAATGGTTGACTAGTATCATATTATAAAATGACCCCTTATGCTCTATATGTCTGTGTCCTGACTACTTGAATTCTGCCATTGAGAAAGCATTTTCCCACATTCCTTTTCAGCCCTCTTCCTTTAGCTCCATGTTGTAACCCCTTGTCCTTGAGCTATTCATTCTATGGACAATGCTACTTATTGGTACCTTATTGAAGCCTGCTAGATATTTGAATATTTGCATCTTCTCTCTCTTTTCCCTTCTTTCTTTTAGGCAGTACATCTCAGCCTTTCTGTGTATGCCTTATGGTATAGCTAAGTACCTTTGATGGCCTTCCATTTACTGCCGCTGACTTGTCAATGTCCCTTTATGGATGTGGCCTCCAAAAAATCCAACCTGAACACAATATTCTAGGGCTCCCTGTGTGAAACTAAACCCATTAAACCTCGGAAGCTATGCAGGATTTGATCTGTCTAGCACCTAGATAAGAGACCACCTGAGAAGACCAGGCTCTGGGATCTGTAAAGTGTAACAGAAACTCACTGCAATATCCAGCCAAGAACATGATGGGCTATGTGGTAGATCAAGGTCTCAAAAGTCTGTGACACACAAAAAAAGGTAACCACCACAACCCCAAGGTTTCTAAACCTATGCTGGTGACCTCAAGGAAAATTATTTTTTTTTCAGGATAGCCACAATGAATATGCAGGAGGTTAATCTGCATATATTGGTAGCCTATTGAGTGAAAAAGGCGAATGGTTAGAGAAGTAGGCGAGGAACCAGGGATATCAAGTTCAAGTCCCGTTGCTGCTCCTTGTGCTCTTGGGCAAGTCATTTAATCTTCCATTGCCTTAGGTACAAACTTAGATTGAAAGCCCTCCAGTGACAGGAAATATCTACTATACCTAAACACAACTCACTTTGAGCTTCTGAGGAAGATGTGAGCAAAATCCAGATCCCATTATAAGCAAATGTTATCTCATAAACGTTCACTGTGAATATCCTGAAAGCCTGACTGGTTGTGGGGTCACCAGAACAGGTTTGGGAAACCCTACATTACTCAGTGAGGTGTTATTATGGCCCTAAGACACCCTGCCCTGTGCAGCAGTAATCCTGCAGGAACAAACTGAAGTTACCATTAGCAGCCCTAGGAATTATAGTGAAAAGCTATTACTACTACTTATAGTTTGTATATTTACCAGCCATAAGAACAGAGGGCTTCTATATCGCTTTTCTACAAGTCAAAGCAGTGTACATTCAGGAACTGGGCTCACAATCTGTATTTTTGTACCCGAGGCAACAGAGGGTTAAGTGCCTTGCCCAAGGCCACAAGGAGCACCTGTAGGACTAGAAACCCCAGTCCTTCCTACTGTCCTCTAGCAAGATTTGAACCCCTGGCCCTCCATCCTGAGGTAACTTGCCTTGACTTGGAAATGAAGGCCAGTTGATCATTCCCCTGTGTGAACAATAGAGGCATCTACTGATCATAAACTGGTTTAGTACCACCACTGATTAGTTTTGTATTTCATTATTCACCTTTTCTAAGTCTGACTCAAGGTACATTACAGTCAGGTAAAGAAGTAATTTCCCTGCTCAAGAGGTCTCAGTCTTCAGAGGTACATGAGACAATGGAGTGTGAGGTCCTAAAGAGCAAGCTTTTAACCCCGACTTCCCTGGGTCTCAGCGCTAGGCTACTTCTTTGCTCCTGCATGAATTACCCACCTTGAATCTTTTCGGAAAAGAATCTTCTTGTTTCTCAAATTTCTCCAAAACTTCTCTTTACCTTAGATTTTTAACTATGATTGGCCCCAATATTCTTATTCTGGATAATGTCAAATTACTTGGTGCCATAAACTCTTGTCAACTGATCCATAACATGGTAGACATGTTTATGGATCAGAAGACTCCCTCCTCATTTTCTCATGGTTGAAAGAATGTAGACCCTACTCTATCCCTGTTTTCACTTGGTTCCTCAGACTGCCTTACCTAGCTATCAGCCACTCCACTGAAGGCATGAAACAAAGAAAGAATACCAGGCTGGTTCACAGTTCCGCCCTCTGTTATGTTTCTGTACTCTTTCATTTATGTCTTATATGATACCTCTTCTAGTTTGAATGCTATCATTGAGAAGGCCCGGAACACCGCATCGGTAGATCCAGTAATTGTGGTGATCCTTTCAGGACTGGAGCCCTCTGAAATAGTGACCCGAGCACTGCTCTGAAAGAAAACAAAACAAAGGGTGGGTGGATACAAGGTAATATCTTCCAATAATTCCAGAGATATTAGACTACTTTCTCATGAACTACGAAAAACAGCCTTCTTCCACCTATCCCCCCATGAGTTGTGTAGAAAATACCACTGTGACTTAACACTGTTGATCATGGCTCAACTTGGTTAATTCATGTAATTTCAAAATAAAGTAACAATGAAGATGGAAGGGAAATGGAAAAAGAAAAAAATGGGTAATTAATTTGAAAAGAAGAGAAACTGAGAAAAGAGAGAGGGTATTTCCTTACTTCTTCCCGTATTCTTTTAACTGTTTCTCCTTTCTGCAGATGAGAACAAGAAATAAAATGAAATGAGACTCTTGCAAAACTGGAAAGAAGACTGGAGCAAATAATAAAATTATAAAAACACAATAAAAGCACTTTACCTTTCCTATGATAATGCCAACTTCCTACAAGAAATAGACAATTCATGATTAGAAATGTTGAATACATCATAAAGTGGGAAAGCAATTGTGAGGTCATAACATAAGTAAATTAAGATTAGCCATACTGGATCAGACCAAAGGTCCACCGTGCCCAGCATCCTGTTTCTAACAATGGCCAATGCAGGTCAAATGTATCAAGCAGGATCCTGATAGGTACACAGATTCCATGCTGCTTAACCTAGTGGTAAGCAATGGATTTTCCCAAGTCCATCTTAATAATAGTTTACGGACTTTTCCTCCAGGAACTTGTCCAAACCTTTTTTAAACCCCGTTACACTAACAGCTTTTACTGTATCCTTGGACAACGAATTCCAGAGCTTAATTAGTGAAATAACATTTTCTACAGTTGGTCTTAAATGTGCTACTTCGTAGCTTCATAGTGTGTCCCTTAGTCTTTGTCCTTTTTGAAGAAGTAAACAACAGAGTCACATTTACTCATTCCACTCCATTTGTTAGACCTTCATCATATCTCTCCTCAATTGTCCCTTCTCTGCGGAGGAGTGGTCTAGTAATTGGGGCAAGTTTGGGCTAGGGTTTCTAATGCTACAGGTGCTCCTTGGGCAAGCCACTTAGCCCTCAGGTACAAAAGCATAGATTATGAGCCCTTTGGGGGACATGTGACTAATATATATACAGTAGCTGACTGTACATCACTTTGACTGGTAGAAAAGTAGTATATAAGCCTAGTTAAATGAAAAGCCCCAACCTTTTACGCCTTTCCTCATAGGGGTATCCATCCCTCTTATCATCTGGGGGCTCTTCTCTCTGTACCTTTTCTAATTCTGCTATATCTTTTCTGCAATGACCAGAATTACCCACAATATTCAAGGTGCAATTGCACCATGGAGCAATACCTAGAGGCATTATGATATTCTGTCTTATTCTCCATTCCTTTAACTTTTCTGTGCTGCATTTCAATTACTTGCCAACTGTAATTTATATTGTGCTATTTTGATAAATTTATTTATTTTATTTATATTCTCTTATATACTGCACCAGTGCAGTTTACATTGAACAAACTGAAATTACATTGAACAGGGCATTATAACTTGGAGATAACTATTTTACAGGGAACATGGGCTATGGAGGGTTAAGTGGCTTGCCCAAGACCACAAGGAGCACCTGTGGGACTAGAAACCCCAGTCCTTCCGGCCCAAGGTTGCTGTCCTCTAGTGGGATTTGAACCCCTGACCTTCTGGCCTGAAGTACCTTGCCCCAACCACTAGGCCACTCCTCCACTCCAAATGTAAAGTATACAGAATTTTAAAATCATCATTGACTATTAGATTGTCAGTTGTGTTTTGTCTGTTTTTATTTACTGTTCTTGGTAGTGAATGTCATAAACTGCTTCAAGGTGTTTGTATTGACGTCCTAACGTTATGTGGTTTTGCAATCCAGTTAGCAGTTGAATATCTCCACTAACCAAAAATGCAACCTGGTGAAATCAGATATTCAATGCTAGTCACCGGACATGTATCGGCACTGAATATCTGGGCGTAACTTAAAGCAGCGACATTCAGCCGCTTTAACATTGCTGACCGTCACCACTGAAAATACAACCCCCCCCCCCCCATTGTTTTTAATAACCAATTTTCTAAACCCCCTTGATGTGCTTTTTAGCTTGAAGGGTGGTCAGTCAAATTTGCATATAGTAAATAAAGAAAATGAAATAAAATATTGTGCACAGAATTTTTGTTTATTTTGCATTGAATTCCAACAGATGTCAGAGCACAGCTGTTTGACATCTGTCATAAGCACGTAGATCATGCAACATCCCTCCTTCCGATTTACTGCAAGATTCATCATAAACTCCTGACTCTTGCATATAGGGCATGAAAGCAAAGCATACCTCCATATTCCCACCTCATGGCCTGATGCTCTCAGGGATATCAAAAGGGCCACTGACCCCCTGGAAAGGTCCCTCACCCTCCACCACTCTGACTCACCTGGAAGACATCTCCCCAGCAAGACCACCACTCCTCCACCGAAGACACCCTTAGGATCCCCGTTCCCCAAAGGCCCCCCTCCCTCCTCCGCCATCCAGCAGGTGGGGCAGGAGTGATCCTTAGCTGTTCCAGCACCTGTTCATCCCCCAGCAACAGTCTTGCAGTGACACTGCTATTAGAACAAAAAAAGGCAATGTGACCACACAATCCAAATGAATCTTCTTTATTAAAGCACAATCAGAGGAATGATACAGGTTCTACAGGGCTATGTTTCGACACACAGTGCCTTCCTCAAGGATCATAAACAGAGTCTCTGTAATAAGAAAACATATACATCACAAAGATTTGTATCTAAAAAGATACTCAGTATCCCAATAAGATTCAAAGCTGTATACATACATCCTGTTCACGTTTCAAAATTTTTTTTACCTCATTCAAGAGTCACAATAGCACTTGTGATCCAAGCCTGATCTTACTTTATATACCCTAAAAACAGAATGGGTGATTGAATCAAACCAGTAGAAGACACTGTGTGCCGAAACATGGCCATGTAGGGTCTTTTTGACAACTTGTATCGTTCCTCTGATTGTGGTTTTGTAAAGAAGATTTCTTCAGACTGTGTAGTCTGTGAGACTTTGGCTGGGTGAGAAGAGCCGCCGGCCTGGATTGGAGGCAGCATGACAAGCTACACATCCTTAAGGTAAGTTTGCCGAACTGCCTCTGAAGTGTAGGCCCAGCCGGGGGGGGGGGGGGGGGGATGCTGCGTTGTGCTGTGGGAGGGCACCTGCCCCAGGTACTGAGGGGACTGGGAACAGCACTGGTGTTATACCTCTTTCAATGGAAAAGAAGCTCTGGAAAACGAAGTAGACTAAAGACATCTAAGTAATCTAAGGAAAACTTTCTTTACAGAAAGGGTGGTGGAATGTATCCGACTTCAAGAAAGCATAGGACAAGCAAAGAGGATCTCGAAGGGAGAGAAGGGACTGGGGAGATTAGCAGGAGATAGGGATAGGCAAACTGGATGGACCATATGGCCAGGGCAGGCGTAAGAGATGAGGCACCCTAGGTGAATCTCATCCCTTGCGTCCTTACCCCCCTACAGCTGCCATTGCTGCCATCGCCCCTCTCCAGGACCTGCAGCGATGACAATGGACACAAACAGCCATGCAGCATTCACCTTACAACATCAGTGCTGCAGGGCTCTTTCTTTCCGGCACCATGAACCAGGGATGGGGCATCAGAGGGGGCAGAAGCAATATCCCCACGGTGCCAAAGTTGTAAGGTAACTGCCGCAGGGCTGTTTATGATCATTGCCTATGATGCAGGTTCCAAGAGGGGCAACAGTGGTGGCAATGAGTGCAATGAGTTTCCCTAAAAGACTGCAGGAGTAGCCTAATAGTTAGAGCACTGGCTTGGGAACCAAAAGGCCAGGGTTCAGCTCCCACTGGCACTTCTTGTGGCCTTGGGTAAGTCACTTAACCCTCCACTGCCTCAGAAGAATCCAAGTTATCAATGTCTA
Source organism: Ichthyophis bannanicus (assembly GCA_033557465.1). NCBI lineage: Eukaryota > Metazoa > Chordata > Amphibia > Gymnophiona > Ichthyophiidae > Ichthyophis > Ichthyophis bannanicus. Next base: position 51,453,468 of record CM066046.1, read on the forward strand.
TGGGGAGGTTAGACACCAGCAGGGATGGACATCCTGCTGAGACGCTATTTGTGGGACAGAATCAGGCCCTTATATTGTAAACCAAACATATTTTCCAGGTTCCTGGATCCCTAAGGACCTCTATTATTCACTTTAAAACTTTTAACATTTCAAAAAATACACTTTTAAAACATGAGTAGGCCCCGCCCCCGAACTTTCAAACTGCTCCATTTCCGATTTTAACCAACCTTTTTTCCAGCTTTCTTGCCTCTTTAAAATTTTTACTATTTATTTTTTTTAATCTTGGCCATTATCAGCCGTTTATCTACACACTGGTTCTTTAAGAAAACTGCCCTGTTCACGAGCCCATCTTTAGGCCCAAAAGCCTTTGCTGCCCTCCAGGAAACCTTAGCATGGCTCTCATGCCTCTGCAGCCAAATTCCCTACCTCAGAACTCCAGCCCCCCCCCCCCCTTTTTAAATTTAATTTCATTTAGGTCCTGTACTCCCAATGGTTTTATGGTTTTAAGCACTTGATATACTGCCCTTTTTGTGTGTATCAGAGCAGTTTACAGATATATTCTAACAGGTACTTTTTTTATTCCCTTATCCCTGAAGGGCTCACAATCTAAGCATACCTGAGGCAATGGAGGGTTAAGTGGTTTGCCAAAGGCCACAAGGAGTGGACTAGAGACCCCATTCCCTCTGGCCTGAGGTTACTTGTCCCTACATGGGAATTGAACTCCTGGCCCTAGGTAACCTGGCCCAACCACTGAGTAACTCCTCCCACCCCAATGGCCCAGTACTCTGCCTGTAGTCCAATTCTTTTCCATTTTTTCCCTGGCCCACTCAACTCCTCCGCCCCCTCTGCTTGGGCCCTTCCAGCCCAATTTTACATTTTTTCCTAAGGCCTCCTGTTTTTAATAATTAATTTTGGGTCTTCCAATGGCCTCCTGTGTGCACTTGGACCCAGCCAGCTCAATCTCCAAGGCCTCCTGCCCTTTCCTCAAGTCCCGACACCCCCTTCCCTTCAATGAGACGAGCTACAACCTCCATGGCATCCTCTGCTTTCCCTCCTAGCATCATGGACAGCCGCGGTCCTTGCGGATAAAAACATAAAACAATCAGGAGTCAGGACCATCGACACAATATTGACATGAGACAGAACTGCTATCAATCTACTACTTCCAATGTAAGATGACATATCTAACAGCATAAATAAACCAGAGATCTTTAACTGTCAAAAAAGATAGAAAAAGCCTGCTGAAATAAATGTGTTTTTAATTTTCTTTGAAACAGGAAGATTTTAGATGTGGTTCATAGCTCTGCCGGTAAGGCATTGCACGGTTTGGGAGCTGCCATTACCCTGTCTTTAACCTTAACCCTAATCTATCATTGGGGAAAAGTGAACAATGCTATCGAATCAGTTAAATGTTAAACACTTGTAGAAAAATTAGAAAAAGGGGTAAAAGATCTATAAAGCTATGTATTCTAATGCCCATAATACAGGAAATGAAAGGTTTATGTTTATGTTTATTACATTTGATATACCGCTCAAGCCAAAGCATCAGAGCAGTTTACAATATTACATAAAAGTTACAGAAAATATGAAAAGAATGCCATTAATTAGATAAGACAGAATAAGAGATACAGTGATAGTTAAAGGAATAGAGGAGACAAGAAGAAATGCTCCACATAGCATCTGAAGAGGTAGATATCATACCACCAGGTGTTCTTTTGGAAAAGGCTGTTGTGCTACATAGAGAACCGTGACTGAGATATAGTTATACTGGGATGCAATCAATTTAGGAAGACCAGCGTAGGAAGAATGCAGGAGGAGTTGTTCTATCGATAAAAGAACAATATAGGGCCTGATATTCAAAGGCATTTACATGGTTTGCAATGCCCCTGCTGCACGCTCTGATGCCAGCTGGGAATAATTTCTACAAGGGTATAAATAATTGGTTATTTGTTGCTATCCAGCAGGATTTGCCCAGTGTTGTGGGCACAACAGCTGTAGTTTGTATTTTGTGATTATTTTGTTTTATGATGTGATGTGACCATTGTGCCACTCACCTATTCCATGTATATCGGTCCTCACTTTGGGCTTAGTGTGTAAAAGTAGGAGATCAAGTCCCAATCTATAAATAAAGTTTTATGGTAGAATCTGACCTAGAGCAAGGCTTCAAATTCCTGTCCTGGGGACCCTGCATCGGTCGGGTTTTCAGATGCATGAAATCAATCTGTATCTGCTAATTGTGGAACTGGAGTGAAGGTGTTCAGCTAGTGTGATTTTAAATTATCCGGAAGATGTTCCACTTGTTAAGCAACATTACTTAATGATTTTAGGTTTCACCTGATTGATATTGAATTGTTGTTTTTAAGATGTTTGTGTTGCAATTTTACTCTTTCATTTTATCTTTTATTGACAGTCCATTTAAAAAATGTCATAGGTGTAAATTTTTCATTATAGTTCACTGTTTTAATTTGTGTTATAGCTCATGGCTACTTTCCTTTGTGCATTGGCAGTAAGGCGTATGGTTTAAGAAGCTTCAACTTTTTGACACACCATCCACTTAAGCAATCACCTTCCGCCCCCTGTGTATCTGTGTGTGTGCTGCACTTCCTTCGTTTCATTCATACACCATCCCCAGGACCTTACCAAGCTAGCAATGTGCCCTGTGCGAGTGGCGAAGCTGATGCCCTTCCACCCACCCAGCTGCATGCACGAAATCGCTTTTGTTGGGCTTCCTGGAAGCCCGCTGATGACATCAGAGTCCCTTCTGTACTTGTGTTGCTTTCCCTTTCCCTTCCCCTCCTCCCTCCATCACCTCATCCTTTTTCTCACCCCTTCCCTCCCTTCACTTGCCTCACCCCTTCTATCCCTCTCACTCTCAGTCCTTTCCCTTCATTTCCTTCCCATTCCTTTCACATCCCTTCCTTATTATTTCACCCTCCTCTTCCCTTCCTCACTCATCTCTCTTCTCGTTCCCATTGCTATCAGTCTCCCCCCCCCCCTCACTCCCATTCTGTCCTTTCTCATCTTCTCTCTCATTAGTTCATTTCCCATCTACCTTGCCTCTTCTTGGCCTTCCACTGCCAGGGCCTGGCCTCTCCGCAAGAAATGTTTCAATACATGCATTCCTGAAGCCAAGGATAACCTTGCAGTAGAGAAGTAACGAAATCAAGAACTGCACCATTGTTAAAGCAATCCTAAGGGAGGGGGCTGGTTGCTAGGCTCCGGAGGGATTTCTAACTGGACAGGAGCAGAAAATGTAAAACCAATGAGAAGTTTGCATGTATCGAGTTGGAACCAATAGAAAGTTTTCATGTATCAAACTGAAAAAGAGGTATAAATGGTTATGTCTCTGTAGAAACGTTTGCTCAGTTCCTTTTGAAGCTTTGACTGACTGGGCCTGTGCACAATAAACTGGCTTGGACCCTGTCAATTGACTCCTGGATTTATTTATTGATTGCACTTTGCTACAGCATATTCTTGGTGCGTTGGCCGGGAAGTGCGAGTGGTAAATGGTATTCAAGTGAATAATCCACGCAATTCGCCTTGAGGTTTGGCCCGGTTGGAACCGTGTCTGTCCGACCGCGGGGGAAACCTCAGGCGCCACCGGCCCCTTTGAGCCGGAGAGGGTTCCGCCTGCCTCGGTGGGCCATCGGGTCCAGCTGGCCAACACCTCCGACCAGGAGGAGTACAGGTTCCAACTCAGAAGCTGGTGTGGTATCGGGGACCGGATCCGGTGAGTAGACATTTTTGTGATTCAATAGTAAGAAAGAACAGCCTGGGACAACGTCTTGCATGCGCAGGACTAATTTGGTATATTTGGTATAGACTAACTGGGAAATCTCGCAAGAGTATGCGCGAGACAAGGGAGCCTGATCACCTCCCATAAGGGCGGTCCTAGTAAGCTCCGCATAAGTGAAAGCGGAAGCCAAAGCCATCGACCCTTCTTGTTTGGAATAGTCAATTAGTCAGAAAACATGGACACTTGAAATATGATATCTTGTTGAAATATGCTTGCTTGTGTGAGTGAGAGGTCTTGAAATACAGACCGAGCGAGAGCGGACTCCTAAGTAGCGCAGTTCCTGGCCGGGCGACCGCACCCAGGTCGCGAACAGGAGGAAGTGAGTGGTGTTTGTCCCCCCCCAGTGTTCTGTGGGCTGTACGGACCCCTTACCTATAGCCATACTACCTATCCTTATTGTTCGTTGTCTTGTACGTCATTACGTGTACGTAGGGTACGTAGCGTACGTAGGTACATTGAGTACGTAGGTAGTGTACGTAGGTACGTTCAGATTATGGGAGGGACGGAGTCCACGCAAACTCCGTTGGCATGTATGATCAAGAATTTCCGTAAAGGATTTTTGGGTGATTATGGTACGAAAATGACTCCATCTAGATTAAAAATGTTATGTGAAAGGGAGTGGCCCGCATTAGCTGCTTCATGGCCCCGTGGGGGCACCTTTGATTTAGAAACAGTTTTACGAATTCATCAGCTTATACTGAGAGTGTATCCTGACCAGTTCCCCTATATAGATTCCTGGTTAAGTGTGTGTGAACAGCAACCCTCATGGATGAAGCGCTGTTATGAGGAGCGCTGTAAAATATTTGTAGCAACTACTAGGGGAACCAGAAAAGCTAAGGAAGAGAAGCCGCCTGTGTATTCTGCCCCCGAGTCCTCAGATATTCTGGCCAAGTTACCCCAGCCCCCACAGAAGTTAGTTCCCACAGCATCACGACCTGAAGTAGAGCCAGATGAGGACCCCCAGAAAATACTGCTGCAGCAGCCTAAGAAGCACCCTACACCGAGTGATAGTCCCGAGTCAGGCCCAAGCATGTCGGGGGGACTCGAGTCCTCTGACGAGATAGAAAGCGGAGGCTCTCCTGCCAGTTCAGGGTCACCCACCAAGGAGATTTGTGCCCGGGAGCCTTATGAAGCGTAACTCCCAAGAAGAAGAAGGAGAAAGCAGGGCACCTAATGCCATTACGCCAAGTGCCTGGAATACCTGTTTTAAATGATCAGGGCCAGATGGCACCAGGACTAACCAGCTTAGTTTATGTACCCTTTTCCACCACAGATTTATTGAACTGGAAAACGCATTATGCATCCTATACAGCCAAGCCTCAGGAATTAACAGAATTAATGTCTAGCATTATGCAAACCCATCAGCCTACCTGGCCCGATTGTCGCCAGCTCCTGTCTACCCTCTTTACTACTGAGGAGCGAGGGTGAATCGGGCAAGCAGCCCTCCGTTGGTTAGAAGAAAACCCTGTAGAAACGGGAGGAATAAATCCCCCACAAGCAGCTGTTGCAGAATATCCCAATGAAGATCCCGGGTGGGACCCGAATGATGAAAGGGGGGCGGCGGCCCTAACCAGATTTCGCCAGGCCTTATTGCAGGGCCTGAAGAAGGGAGGCCAGAGGGCCATGAATATCGGGAAAGTATCGGAAGTTCTCCAGGGTCCAGATGAGAGCCCAGCAGCCTTTTATGAGCGGTTGTCTGAAGCTTATAGATTATATACCCTGTATGATCCCGCCGCTCAGGAAAATTTACGCATGGTAAATGCAGCCTTTGTTAGTCAGTCCCAGAGAGACATAAAGCGAAAATTGCAGAAATTGGATGGATTTGCGGGCATGAATACAGCTCAGTTAATGGAAGTCGCTCAGAAAGTATTTGTGAATCGTGAAAATGAACGAGACAGAGAAAGTGAACGAAAGATGAAGAAGAAGGCAGATCTTCTTGCTGCTGCTATAACTGAACGACGTGGAGGAGGTTTTCCTAATCAAAGGACCAGAGGACGTGGAAGAGGCCGCGGAAGCGAAAGGCCTCAATTGGGTGCAAATCAGTGCGCCTACTGCAAGGAAGAAGGACATTGGAGAAATGAGTGCCCGCATCTGGACTCCGCCCCTGCGAGGGGAGGAGGGAGTTCCTGCAGGCCAGGAGGACGATTTCGAAGGAGGGAAGGAATGAACCGAACACAGTTCCAGCAGGAGAAGGAGGAAGTCATTGAGGGAGTGGCAGTAGCAACGGGCTATGACCTGGATGACATAGATGAAGACTAGGCCAGACCGGGCTCCAAGTTCACCCTGGGTCCCCAGGAGCCTATGGTCAGTTTAAAGATAGGGGACCAATATATGGAATTTATGTTAGATACAGAAGCAGAACATTCAGTAGTAGCCAAGCCAGTAGCTCCTTTATCCTCACAATCTGTCACCATTGTGGGAGCCACTGGAAATAAAGCCACAAAGTCATTCTTACAGAACCGCATGTGTGAACTAGGGGGACAGAAGATAACGCACCAGTTCTTGTATATGCCTGAGTGCCCTATTCCACTACTGGGCCGAGACATGCTTGCCAAGCTTCAGGCACAGATATCTTTTGCTGAAGGGGAAGAAATGAAAATGATTGTGAACCCAAAGCCTGCTGGATTGATGGTGCTTACTGTTCCCCGAGAAGAAGAGTGGCGGTTCTATAGTGCACCTCCAATAAAGTCAGCTAGTTCCTGTATACCTACCAACCTCATAGCCCCACCTGAAGTATGGGTAGAAGATAATCCACCTGGCCTAGCGAAGAACATAGCCCCTGTCATTGTCACCCTCATGCCAGGAGTAGAACCAGTGCATGTGAAGCAGTATCCTCTCCCTCGACCAGCCATTGAAGGAATCCACTGCTATTTGATGAAATTGCTGAAGTACGGACTTCTCAAGGAATGCGAGTAACCTTGGAACACCCCCCTTCTCCCAGTAAAGAAGCCTAGGACAGGGGACTGCCGCCCAGTACAAGACCTAAGGCGAGTGAATGATGCAGTTGAAACTATACACCCTGTAGTGCCAAACCCTTATACTCTCTTGGGACTGATCCCCGCTGAGGCTACTCACTTCACTGTCCTGGACCTGAAAGATGCCTTTTTCTGTGTACGCCTAGCACCCACCAGTCAACTTTTATTCGCTTTTGAATGGCAAGACCCCACAACAGGAAGGCGGTGCCAGCTCATGTGGACCAGATTACCCCAAGGATTCAAGAATTCACCTACCCTCTTCAGTGCTGCCCTGAATCAAGATCTCTCAAGTTATCCAGTGGACCCAGGAAAGAGGGTTCTTCTTCAGTATGTGGATGACTTGCTCATAGCCACGAACTCAGAAAGTGAATGCCTACAAGCTACTAGTGAACTTTTGTATCTTCTCAAAGAAGCTGGATACAAAGTCTCAAGAGCCAAAGCACAACTATGCCAAACTGAAGTCAAGTATCTAGGATTCCAGTTGTCCAGTGGGATCCGACGTCTAGGACCAGAAAGCAAAGAAGCTGTATGTAGTATCCCTACTCCAACCACTAGGAGGCAAGTAAGGGCCTTCCTGGGGGCCGCGGGATACTGTCACATATGGATCCCCAACTTTGCGCTGATTGCAAAGCCACTATACCAAGTCATCAAAGGAATGGAAAAATCTCCACTAGACTGGGGACCTGAACAAGATGTAGCATTTCAGACTTTGAAAAATGCTCTGATGTCATCCCCAGCTTTAGGTCTACCAGATGTTCAGAAGCCTTTCGATCTTTTTGTCCATGAATCACAAGGAAACGCATTGGGAGTATTGACTCAATATCTTGGATCTTGGCAACGACCAGTAGCCTATCTGTCAAAACAATTAGATGTAGTTGCAAAAGGATGGCCCCCTTGTTTGAGAGTTGTTGCAGCAACAGCCCTCCTAGTAGGCGAAGCAGATAAACTCACATTGGGACAAACTCTTCAAGTCACCATGCCACACTATGTTCTGACTCTCATGGAACACAAAGGAAACTTTTGGCTAACCAATGCACGAATGTTGAAATATCAGAGCATGCTGTGTGAAAACCCCCGGATATAGTTGAAAGTCAGTCAAGCTCTGAATCCTGCTATGTTGTTTCCAATTGGTCCTGGGCCACCTCATCATAATTGCTTAGAAACCATGGACACTGTATTTTCAAGTTGCCCTGATTTGACCGATGTCCCTCTAGAGGACCCTGAACGAACTTTCTTTGTGGATGGAAGCAGTCTGGTCATCAATGGACATCGTTGTGCTGGATATGCAGTGGTGACCCTTGATCTGGTAGTTGAGTCCTCAGCACTGACCCCAGGAACTTCTGCACAAAAAGATGAATTGATAGCCCTCACCAGAGCCTTGACGTTAGGAGAAGGACTCTGCATAAATGTGTACACAGATTCCAAATATGCTTTCACTACTTTGCATGCACATGGAGCCTTGTATAAAGAGCGAGGGTTGATCACCTCAGGGGGTAAGGCCATTAGGTATGGGCCCGAGATATTGATGTTATTGGATGCTATGTGGGCCCCCAAACAAGTGGCAGTCATGCACTGCCGAGGTCATCAGGCAGGAACAGGAGAAGTCACCCGAGGGAATAGATTTGCAGATGCCACAGCCCGAAAGGCAGCCACCACAGGACAAGTTAGGACCCAAGATACTGTAATGCAAGCAGCTCTATTCCCTGTGCCCCTCAGTTCCTGGGCACCCCGATACACTACAAGAGAGCTAGACTATTATTGTGAAAAGGAGGGAGGAGTCTTGACAGAACAAGGTTGGATAGTGTTGCCAACCCCAGAAGGTAGTCCACCTCCAGGTCCTACAGTCATCCCTGAAGCATTAGGGCCAGCCTTTGTTCAAGCTTTTCAACAAGCCACACACTATGGTAAAACAGCCATGAAAAAAGCTCTGAGACCCCATTTTTGTATTTCACTGCTAGGATCCCTGACCACCTCAGTGGCACAGCAATGCCTGATATGTGCCAAGAATAATAATGTTCGTAAGTGTGAGGATTTATAGAGGTAATAGAGAAGGATCGTGGTAGAATATAAGTAACACGAGAGCGTTTTTAGAAGAGATAGGAATTGGAGGATGTTCCCTTGATACAAGCTAGAGTTTAAATTCCCACAGAGAGGGGAACTCCGCATGCGCGGCGTTCCGAGACCAGTGATTGTGAAGTCAACATAGAGAAAAAGAGAAGGATTGCAGTTGAACGTGGGCAGCATTTTCTAATAGTGAGTATGCAGAGCAGTTTTAGTCATTAAATAGTCGTAGTTTATATATAGCTTTTTATATTAGGGAGTGGTGGATAAGAGTTTTCAGTAAGAGATTTGTTTATATATGTTTTAGGTTACACTAGAAAAGGGTGGAAATGTGGATCTGGATGACTGACCCCTGAAGAACCGAAAGGAGAAACGCGTAGGCAATGCCACTGAACGGCATTGGGAACATGAGGGAACAAGTTGATATTTAAAACTCAAGGGACGGTTAAGAACACTGGATTGAGAAACAACAACATATACACTTATTATATTTTTCTAGTACGGTTTCCAGCAAGTTTAAGTGTTTTGAAGAAAGTTTTTCTAAGACACTAGTAGATTCTCGAGTGGGGGGAGAAAATAAGAAAGAATAAGAATGTGAGTGAAAGTAACTGCATTTGACTCTCAGTTATCTTAAGTGAGGTCGTTGATGCAAATGTGGGAATAAACGGGGACCAAGTTTAAGGCCCCGGTAGTGTACCCTTTAGTCTGAGACCTCGTATGATATACTGAGAATGCAGTTTTATGGATGTTAATTTTAACACACCACCTGCGAGAGAGTTAATAGTATTCTTATCTACCTATTTTTGAAAAGTTGAGATATTTAGATTGTACGGACAGTTTTAGTAATATTTTCACACTCTATAAAATATACCTAACAAGAGTCTTTGACAACGATGGAAGGTCCTACATTGTGGAAAGAAACTTTAAGTTTTTCTACAGACTACATTTCTGCTCTGAGTAGAGAAAAAACACCTTTTGCCCAGGATCTGCTGGAAGAGGTAGCCTCGGGGACAACATGGGAAGATTTGCTGAAATTACAAAAGAGAGTAGTCCGCACAGAACTACATCGTTTATCACTTATAGAATATGTGAAAAGACAACAGATTCCAAGAGGATTAAGGATATACAAAGAGCCACGTATGCATAACATGACTAGTGAATTTATTACCAAATGGAATAGTGTATTGAACAAGTGCTCGTTGGACTTAATGGTATTGTTAATAGACACCATTAAAAATAATCTTGAGACGATGCAAAAGGAGATTAATACAGCTTTGTCAAAGTTAAAAGAGGCTCAATCAGAAGAAGTTTTTGTGAAACATCAACAGGAGTCTGATAAACAGTTACAATTATTGAGACAAGAGGTACATAAACAAAAGGCTAAGAAATTAAGAAGAGACAATGATGATTATACCATAGGATACGTCTATCCTTGGATGGACGTAAATCGGAAAAATAAGAAACAAGGACGACGAGTAAATTTTGAAGTAGACAGCGACTCCAGCAGAACCACTGGAGAAAGCGATTTTTTAGACGAAGGCAGCGAACGCGAAACCAACAAGAAGAAGAAGATCCCAATCTCAGAATCAAAACCCGAGCGCCCGACGCGTCGACGGAATTAAGGACTGAAGCTCATTTAGAACAGTCATTGGTAATAAACATATCTAGTTTGGAAATAACAACAGCCCAAAAGGCATTGTTGAATAAAGGCCTCACTTTTGTTCCGGCGACTCATTATGATGCTTTCACCTTTCGGGTAGATTTTGAAAATTTAATTCGCAAGCTACAGTTAAAGATTTTCTTTTCTCAAATGACGGAGGATAATTTAGAAGCCACTGTGGACACTATGACAGCAATGGCAACCACGGATATGCAGGGGAACATTAGAACAATAATGGAAACTACGGATATACATCAAACTTCTGTGGGGGCAACAACTTGCTCTCAACGTGTCCCGCTTCCACTTCGTTCTACATGGTACCCTCCAGGACCTTTACATCCGGCAGTAGCTGTATTTAGGGATTTGGTTCTTCAGGACATGGAGAAGAGAGAAAAAGCGGTTTGGCATCATTCTACCGTATTGACGAAAGAAGAACAAGTCCTGCGTCAGCTTCAGGAGTGTGAAGACATCATTATTCGGAGAGCGGACAAAGGGGGGGCGATTGTGATTATGGACCGAACAACATATATAATTGAAGCTTTGCAACAATTGAATGTAGAGTCCATATATAAAATTCTGACAGTAGATCCGACACCAGAAATTCAAGCTAGCATCAGAGGTATCACGAATACAGCATTGATGAAGAAATTGATATCTCATAAAGAGTGGATTTACCTTAACAAAGATAGCCCACAAAGGGCGGTTTTCTACACGGTACCTAAGATTCACAAAAATTTGGAAAGTCCACCGGGTCGTCCGATCGTCTCCACCCGGGGTTCTATATTGGAGCCGCTGTCTACTTATGTGGATTCTTATCTCCGCCCATTATTATTTAACATCCCTTCTTATTTAAAAGATACTACAGATTTTCTTAGACAGTTAAAATTATATCAAGATCTAGCCGATAATGAGAATATCCTCCTAGTTACTTTGGATGTCAGCTCGCTTTATACGAGTATCCCCCAACCAGCAGCTTTTGATATAGTACGGTTGTCGCTACAGTCTAGAGCAGGGGTCACCAACCTGCGGCCTGCGGGCCGCATGTGGCCCACGAGGTCCCTTCGTGCGGCCCTCGATGCTCTACCCCGGTTAACATTACGTGCGGCCCGCCAAGGATTCCCGCCATTGTATCTGCGGCCCGCGGCATGCTCGGCGGGTTCAACGGCACGTGACCGGTTTCCCAAGAGCAGCGCGCAAATTAGAGGACCAATCAGCAATAAGACTTCACCAAGCACTCGCAAGACTTTGCCCTCTTCAGTGCCCCCTTCGACGTGCCCTCTGACCTTCAAATGGACTTGATCGAACTGCAGTGTGACGACGCACAGAAGTCGCGCTTCATGGCTATGGGCCCTGTCGCATTTTGGAAGACACAGGCGGCCACCTACCCATCCATGGCCGCCAACGCACGCAAAGTCGCTGCTCTCTTCGGCTCAACCTACTGCTGCGAACAGCTGTTCAGCCGAATGAAATTGATAAAGTCATCCACGCGCTCACAGCTCACCGACGACCACCTGCAAGCGTCCCTTCTCCTGTCAGTGTCATCTGTGAAGCCGGACTTTAAGCGTTTGTCTGCTAGCATGAATCATCAGCCATCTCATTAAATTCAATAAAGGTGATCAGCCATTGTTTTCATAATTTTGCGTTTGTTGTTTTTTTTCGCGGGGGCGGGGAGAAGGGGGGTGCGGCCCGCGAGGCTCCCGGTAGTCAGCTGTGCGGCCCGCGGCCCTCTGGAGGATGGTGACCCCAGGTCTAGAGGGAATCTCACAGTAGAACACCTAGGCTTCATTTTACAATTGGTGGACATCACCATTTTTCAAAACCATTTTTGGTTTCTAGACACGATATATCATCAGCTATCGGGGGTGGCTATGGGTGCGACATGTGCCCCATCCATAGCCAATCTGTATATGGCATGGTATGAAGATAAGTGGTTAAAAATAAACCCGTACAGGTCTCATATAAAACTGTGGAAAAGATTTATAGATGACATCTTTCTGATATGGGAAGGAACAAAAGATCAATTCTTAGCATTTTATAGCTGGTTGAATGGGTGTGATAGTAATATTCAATTCACGTATGAATGCAGCACAGTGGAAATCACTTATTTAGACGTGCGGGTTAGAAAGGGGGAGGGGGTTTGGCATACGACATTGTATAGGAAGATGATAGATCGTAACACATTGTTACATTTCCAGAGCGCTCACCCTCCCCGTTTAAAAACTGGCCTCCCATTTTCTCAATTTTTGAGATACCGGAGAAACTGTTCAGAGAGACGTGATTATAAAGATGAGGCTAAAAAATTGACAAGAAACTTTTTGGACAGGGGCTATCCTCCTGTGGTAGTTCGTAGAGCGTACCAGCGGGCGTTAAATAATGATCGAGACTGGCTCCTCAGGGGGGAATCTACAAAAGCTGACTCATTGAGCAATGATAACATAAATCTCATTACACGATATTCACCACTGAGTAAACACATCCAGCGTATAATAAAAACACATAGTTCGGTATTACAGTTAGTGCCAGCTCTTTGTACCAAGACCATACGTTGTGTTTGGCAAAGAGGGAAAAATCTTAAAGATTTTTTGAGCCCCTCTCGTCTGAGATCGAGGACAGTAGTACATTCTGGGGAACAGTCAATGAAGGGGCATAAGAGATGTGGGACTTGTAAGATATGTTCAATCACTCGGGAATTGGAAATTTTCCAATATAGAGAGAAGGAATACAAGTTACGTCAGTATTCGGACTGCACATCCACACATGTGATATATGTAGTTCAATGCCCTTGCCGTTTATTATACATAGGTAAAACTAACAGGGCATTTAAACTTCGTATGGCAGAACACAAAAGCCGGCTTAAACATCACAAGATGGAGGCACCTATGGTGCAACATTGTATAGAACATCGACATGAGTTCACTGATCTGGAATGTTTTTGTATAGAGAAGATCGACCAAGGACGACAGGGAAGAACCCAGGATCAGTGGCTATTGCTGAGAGAACAGTGGTGGATATTTGAGTTGGGTTCAGTGGCACCGGGAGGGTTAAATATGCAAATAGAATGGCGAGCATGCATAGCTTGAAACGAGGGACATAATAGCATAAATTAAAAAGGTGGAGTAGAATGGGAGCGTTTTTTGCAGCGATAGCAATTGGAAGAAGATCCTTTTATATTAGTCTCGAGTTCAGATGTTCGTAAGTGTGAGGGTTTATAGAGGTAATAGAGAAGGATCGTGGTAGAATATAAGTAACACGAGAGCGTTTTTAGAAGAAATAGGAATTGGAGGATGTTCCCTTGATACAAGCTAGAGTTTAAATTCCCACAGAGAGGGGAACTCCGCATGCGCGGCGTTCCGAGACCAGTGATTGTGAAGTCAACATAGAGAAAAAGAGAAGGATTGCAGTTGAACGTGGGCAGCATTTTCTAATAGTGAGTACGCAGAGCAGTTTTAGTCATTAAATAGTCATAGTTTATATATAGCTTTTTATATTAGGGAGTGGTGGATAAGAGTTTTCAGTAAGAGATTTGTTTATATATGTTTTAGGTTACACTAGAAAAGGGTGGAAATGTGGATCTGGATGACTGACCCCTGAAGAACCGAAAGGAAAAACGCGTAGGCAATGCCACTGAACGGCGTTGGGAACATGAGGGAACAAGTTGATATTTAAAACTCAAGGGACGGTTAAGAACACTGGATTGAGAAACAACAACATATACACTTATTATATTTTTCTAGTACGGTTTCCAGCAAGTTTAAGTGTTTTGAAGAAAGTTTTTCTAAGACACTAGTAGATTCTCGAGTGGGGGGAGAAAATAAGAAAGAATAAGAATGTGAGTGAAAGTAACTGCATTTGACTTTCAGTTATCTTAAGTGAGGTCGTTGATGCAAATGTGGGAATAAACGGGGACCAAGTTTAAGGCCCCGGTAGTGTACCCTTTAGTCTGAGACCTCGTATGATATACTGAGAATGCAGTTTTATGGATGTTAATTTTAACACACCACCTGCGAGAGAGTTAATAGTATTCTTATCTACCTATTTTTGAAAAGTTGAGATATTTAGAGTGTACGGACAGTTTTAGTAATATTTTCACACTCTATAAAATATACCTAACAAGAATAACGCTAAGCAAGGTCCTGTTCCACCCCCAAGAGTTCAGTCAGTAGGGGTGACCCCAATGAGTGATATACAGGTAGACTTTGCTGAAATGCCTCGTGCAAATGGATATCACTATATGTTAGTGTTAGTCTGCACATTTTCAGGGTGGGTAGAAGCCTACCCCACCCGAACTGAGAAAGCCCGAGAAGTCACTAGGGCAATGCTCCATGAGATCATTCCTCAATTTGGAATACCGTCAACTATAAGGTCAGATAATGGTCCATCATTTGTATCTCAGGTGACCCAACAGTTAGCTCAAGCTCTGCAAATAAAATGGAAATTACACACTGCTTATAGACCCCAGAGTTCAGGGAAAGTAGAACGTATGAATAGAACCCTGAAAGCTCAGTTATCCAAACTTTGCCAAGAAACACACTTGAAGTGGCTCCAGGTTTTACCCATAGCCCTTCTCAGGATACGTTCAGCGCCCACCAGATCCTTAGGAGTCTCCCCTTTTGAGATTTTGTATGGGCGACCTCCACCCATAGTGCAGGGAATAAAGGGAGACATGAGACAGATAGGATCTGAAATAACTAGACAAGAACTATTAGCTTTAGGTTCTGTTTTGCAGAAACTCCAAACGTGGGTGCAAGACCGACTACCCATCACCCTGACTGAACCTCTGCATCCCTTCAAGCCAGGAACGTCCGTGTGGGTGAAAGAGTGGAGAAAAACCCCACTGGCGCCGCATTGGAAGGGACCATATGTCGTCATCCTGTCAACACCCACCGCAGTGAAAGTGGCAGAATTCGAACCCTGGATCCACCACAGTCGAGTGAAATCAGCAGCTGCTCCTGATCCTGGCCAATGGACATCAGCAAATGATCCCGAGACTCCACTGCGACTCACCTTGAGGAGACAGCCAGTATTATAGAAGAAACTTCAGGATCCACCTACGTCACGTGAAAGTGACCATCACAGCAGAAACAGAAGCAAGCTCAACACAGATCATCATTCTCAACGTTCCATTTGACTTCCAGAGACTATAATCATCATGTTCTTCCACTTTTGCCTTGTGGGAGTGGTGATCTTGGGAATCCTGGAAAAGACTTTTGCTCTACCCCCTTGTGCAGCTTGTATAACCACCACCCGAACTGGACAGAAGATTACTCAGACTTTGCTCTATCATTCCTACTATACTTGCACTGGTACAGTCAGCCGGTGTGTTTATAATGGTACTGAATTGAACATTTGCACAAAGGGGAAAAGTAAGACTTGTTATAACCCCCGACAGAATCCATCCTACTATACATTTGAGATACGCTGGAATGATGAGGATGGAGCCACCTTGAATATAACTAAACCTCTCACCAACCCCACAAAACCTATCATCTTGAACTTTGATGCTTGTGGTGCCATAAATAAAAATGCTTACCACAGATGTGCGTCTTGGTCATGGGAGCGAGCATACTACCATGATGATAAGTACATGTGTCCAGAGGGAGCCTATGGATGGGGAAAATGCACTGGAAAAAGTACAACAGCCACCATCTACACCACTGCATCTCAACATGATTACTTTTGCCCAAAATGGGAGTGTGTGTATTTTGCTACCTGGAAGAACGCACCGACGGGACGAGATGGAGATCATTGAAAAGGCAGCCTAACAAAGATTAGCCTGTCAGAGCCTACGAAATGTCAGAAAGGAGCTTGTAATCCTTTACAACTCTTCATAGCTAATCCCAGCCACTGGAAGCAAGGATACAAGTTTGGGTTGTGTATAGCAGGAGGAGGTGTAGATCCAGGGACTATTTTATATCTACGACTAAACACCAACACCCATGTATCCTCACCCTATCGTATACATCATTCTTTCTATGAAGCCATGAAATCCGAGTTTGAAATTCCTCCTGCCTCCCAGAACTTATTTCTTGAATTAGCGGGAGCAGTTGCATCTAGTCTCCATGTTTCAGATTGTTTGTTTTGTGGAGGAACAACAATGGGAGACCAATGGCTTTGGGAGGCACAAGAACTGAACTATTCTGTTCCATATAATCAGACCAATATACACAATACCACAAGTGAATGGGTATTGGCTCACTACATTGTGGGTAACTTATGTTTTTCTCGTTATGGACCCATGTTTAATATGGAAGTGGGGCAGCTGGTCTGTCTCAATCAGTACCACTAAGAAGACATCTTGGTGGTCCGGCGTCAACACTACTGAACCTCCCAATCCTCTTGTTCAGTCCCAAAACTTGCCAGTATCTGGACTAACTTAGCAGCATATAATTCTTGGCAAGCACCACCTGGACTGTATTGGATTTGCGGAATCCGAGCATATGCTAGACTTCCTCATCACTGGGGAGGTGCATGTGTATTGGGAACCATACGACCTTCCTTTTTCCTTCTGCCTACATCCCAGGGAGAACAGCTGGGATATCCTGTGTACAGAAGTCGACAGCTGAAGGAGGCCTTGAAAATAGGCCAATGGGACAAATGGGAAGGTGATGAATGGCCACCGGAAAGAATCATCGCATACTATGGACCTGCTACTTGGGAGCAGGATGGGACTTGGGGATATCGTACCCCTGTTTATATGATTAATCGAATAATACGGTGCAAGCTGTTGTTGAAATAATAACCAATGAAACCAGTAAAGCACTAACCCTTCTGGCGAAACAGAGTACACAAATGCGTACAGCCATTTATCAAAATCGTTTAGCTTTAGATTATTTGTTAGCAGCTGAAGGTGGAGTATGTGGGAAGTTGAATCTAAGTAATTGTTGTTTACAGATTGATAATAATGGGCATGTAGTTGAAGATTTAGCCATCCAGATGAGAGAGCAGACATTTGTGCCTGTCCAGACATGGCACAGTTTAAAGATGGATGGGTGGTTTGGGTCATTGTTTTCTTGGATTGGTGGTCTGAAATCCCTTATGTTAATTGTTTTATTCATTTTAGCCATGTGCCTATTGCTCCCTTGTCTCCTACCCCTTTGCTTACGCATGATAACATCATCACTTGATAACACTATAGAGCGGATGGCAGCTGTGAAAGTATTAGCTATGTGGCGATATCACCCTATACCCCATAATGCTGATGCTGTTACACCTGTATAATGTGTTAATTGACTAATGAGTGATTTAATTCTCACCCTTCCTCACTTGCGGGTGAGAATAATCAAAGGGGGGAATGAGGTAGGCTATGGCCTAGCATAGCCTGCTACTATGAAAGGCCTGTAAGTTAGGCCTGGATCCTAATTTCCATTATAGCTAGAAAAGAACCATAAATCTGTGGAAATTGAGAAAGATGTTTTAAAATGCTTAATAAGAAGTTTTTATGAATGCATAAGTCTTCTATTATTCTCTTGTATGTGAAAGAACAGAAAAGTAACAGTATATGCATTCCTGGAGCCGAAGTTAACCTTGCAGTAGAAAAGTTACCAAGTTAAGACTATACCATTGTTCAAGCAATCCTAAGGGAGGGGGCTGGTTGCTAGGTTCCGGAGGGATTTCTAATTGGACAAATGAAGGGAATGTATAACCAATGAGAAGTTTGTATGTATCGAGCTAGAACCAATAGAACGTTTTCATGTATCAAACTAAAAAAGTGGTATAAAAAGTTATGTCTCTGTATAAACCTTCGCTCAGTACCTTTTGCTGTTTTGACTGACTGGGCCTTGTGCGCAATAAACTGACTTGGACCCTGTCAATCAACTCCTGGATTTATTCATTGACTGCACTTTGCTACAGCACTGTAAGTATACCAGCCACTTTCAGCTGATGTTATGGCTTGCGCCAGCACAGCACTATGCCTTGTTAGATTACATCACTGATGATGTCATAATGGTGCTGGTGTAATAATCTGCTGATGCAATACAGGATCTGGTGCTACAAGGCCCTGGGATGTTTCTAGCTGTCCTTCCTTTCACAGTACTGCTGTCTGCAGAAACATGGGGCAGTTGTTAACAGGGAGACCACAGCAAAACAGCACTCTGGACGTACGGTAAGCTGATCTCCTATCAGTGCCAGTCATTTACTTTAAAAGATGCTTATATGATTTTAGATTTCAATGACTTTTAGTCTAGGGACAAAGTCCTCGTGCCCTAGGCTCCTAGACTTGCCACTACCTCTCATTATGGTCTCCCCACAGCTCTGGTAACCTGAAAGAGTGGTATATCAGATTTTAATAAACCCTAGTAAAGCATGCTACTAGAGTTAGATTGTACTGCACTTAAGTCCAGCTTTAGAACTCTTTGGGAGCTGAAGAGAATCGGGAATGCTGAGCTCTGCCTGGACGACTTCTCCATTTTTGGCTTGAAGGCATGGGAACCTCTGAACTTGCATTATCCGAACAGACCTGGATTTTTATGTTTTATTTTTATGACCAATTGGGCTTACCATATTTACTGTTTAATGTTTGTTTGATGGTTTGTTTATCTTTCCCATTCCTCGCTTTGAACTAACATTGGAAAGGGGGTGGGGGTGGTAGAGTGAATGAACCAGACTCAGCTGGTCTGTGAAGGCCTGGCTTGGACCATCTCTCTCCCTGCCGCTGTCCAAACTGGCCCTGCAAGTGTCATCCTAGACCAGGTCTCCTCCATGCATAACGTCAATCAGTGCACACGCAAAGAGCAGAAATCCCCGTGTCCATAGTGCACAGTACATAATGCCAATCATACACCGCATATGCAAGGATTTGACTCACGATAGTGGTGCCCACTGCTCACAGTGTAGGATCGTCACTTTTAAAATATTAATAAACAGCCAACGAGCTAACCACCCTTCCCTCTCTCTTTCCTCTTCTGTAGGCCTGTTCTGAGGCCCAACTATGCCAGCAGTGGCAAGCTGGAAAGGGCCATGGCCCAGGGACTGAGACAGCCTACGCACTGTTCCTTTGGGGACTCTGCCCCCTCCTGGCTTCCATACAAGACTCAGGGCCTGGGAGCAGGAGTCCTGGTCCGTGCACTTTCACAATACACCAGTGTTTCCATGGCGGAGCCTCAGAAATGTTGTGACCTTTTAGCAAAAATATTTGCAAAGCTTATTACTTGTATATCTAGACAAGTCGTGCAAAATGTTTCCAACGTAAGAAGGATTCTCATGTACCTCAAAAATTATGTGCCTCACATTTACTCATAATCCCTTTGGAAATGAAGCAAATGTTAAGAGCTGTAATGTGTTCATGTGCCAGGGGAATTATGATCTTAAAAAGCCTTTGCAAGATAAAGACTTACTGTCTATCCCTGAATCGCTCCCCCCCCCCGCCCCCCCTCAGGCTATTATGAGTCAAGTGGGCCACTGAGCTGGCAAGACAGAGCAGTGGCTCCTCCTGCAGGCTTAGTGAAGGCAGTTTTTTAAGAGCTCTAAAGGGTGAGGTGGGGGTTGGCAGTGGAACCCCATACTTTTGAAATGAGGAAGGAGCAAGGGTCCCTCGGAGGGGCTGCCAGCTTCCACTCTACCACTTATTTTTGTGCCAGGAGGGAAGAAATTCTCCTGAGGGCTGAGAGTTCCTACCACGCCAGTTTTACCGTCAGACTAGGCGGAAAGGGAATCCCTGTACTGCCCCTCATGCAACGTTTACTTGAATCCTGGAGAGAAGGGGAAGCTGGCCTGCTAGATTCAGACTTTCTTTTGCACTTACTAGATTTGGCCGGGGCAATTTCTCCAAATGGGTTAGTTTTGCTCTTAACTTTTTCATTAATTTCTGTGCTTTATCTCCTGCCACAGTGGGTCCATGAACACGCTCACTGTGGCCTTTATCTGTTGCAGGGATGTTATCGCAACCACCATCATTAGCCCTAGTGCATAAGTTACGGGTGGGCACCATTTTATCCTGGGTGACGTGCAGCCAGTATGTATATTTCTTTTTCGTTCCTACCATACTTCAATTGTAGTGTCATCTTGCTGAGATTTAGTGTAGATGTTATACAAATGGGGTCCCCACGAGAAGGTACTCAGCAAGACTTACTGAAAAAACGTTATTCTCTCCCCCAAAGAAATGCACATCAATTCACCAACAACCGCTAGTGAACATAAGAACATAAGATATGCCATGCTGGGTCAGACCAAGGTCCATCAAGCCCAGTATCCTGTTTCCAACAGGGGCCAATCTAGGCCATACGTACCTAGCAGTTTCCCCAAAAGACACAGGTTCTGCAATGCTTGTCCTAGGTCAAGCATTGATATCCTGGGTCCCTTCTTAATAATGGTTTATGGACCTTTCCTCCAGGAACTTGTCCAAACCTTTTTTAAACCCAGCTACACTAACAGCCTTTACTACATCCTCCGGTAACAAATTCCAGAGTTTGATTACACGTTGAGTGAAAAAATATTTTCTTTTATTAGTCTTAAATAGTTTACCCTGTATCTTCATTGCATGTCCCCTAGTCTTCCTATATTCTGATAACGTTTACCCGTTCCACGCCATTCATTAATTTATAGACTTCTATCATATCTCCCCTCAGCCGTCTTTTTTCCAAGTTAAAGAGCCCTAACCTTTTTAGCCTTTCTTCATAGGAGTATCCTTCCATCCCCTTTACCATTTTGGTGGCTCTTCTCTGAACCTTTTCTAATAACGCTATATCCTTTTTAAGATACGGTGACCAGAATTGCACACAATATTCAAGGTGCGGTCTCACCATGGAACGGTATAGAGGCATTATAATATATTTTGTTTTATTTTCCATTCCTTTCCTTATGATACCTAGCATTCTGTTTGCTCTCTTGACTGCCGCTGCACACTGGGCCGAGGGTTTTAACATGTTATCCACAATGATGCCTAAATCTTTTTTCCTGGGTGGTGGTTCCTAATGTGGAACCTTGCATCGTGTAACCATAGTTTGGGTTGTTCTTCCCTAGGTGCATAACTTTGCACTTGTCCACATTAAATTTCATCTGCCATTTTGATGCCCAGTCTTCCAATTTATCAAGATCCTCTTGCAATTTTCCACAATCCTCTTGGGTTTTAACAACTTTAAATAGTTTTGTGTCATCTGCAAATTTGATAACCTCACTCGTTATTCCACTTTCCAGGTCATTTATGAATATGTCAAAAAGCAGCGGACCCAACACAGATCCCTGGGGTACACCACTATTCACCTTTCTCCATTGGGAAAATTTGCCATTTCGCCCAACCCTCTGCTTTCTATCTTTTAACCAGTTCCTGATCCACAATAGTACACTGCCTCCTATCCCATGACTCTTTAGTTTTGCCAAAAGTCTCTGATGAGGGACCTTGTCAAAGGCTTTCTGAAAGTCCAGATACACTATGGGGTATGTTTACTAAAACCCCGCTAATGTGCGCGGCCCGCTAGTGTGCGGGTGCCATATAAGGAGTGGGCGTTTCTTTCTGAAAAAGAAAAACCGGGATTTAAATATGCGCTAAGGTGCGCGGCGCCCATGTGCGCCCCGCACATTAGCGCATGAGAAAGCTGGGCAGGAGGCATAAGTGGCGCGCTGATGTGCAAGCAAAAGAGCAGAGCCACAGCACAATGGTTAAAACACAGACCGATGGTGTAGGGATCAGGGGTTCAATCCCCCACAGTACCCAATGAAGACAGCTGGCTGAGGCATTACCTTAGGAGCCAGTTTAATATTGGGCAGCATGCTATTGCTTTAGGAGGCATTTTAATATTGGGCGGCATAAGGCGGCACGCTGAAGTGCAAGTACAGGAACAGAACCACAGCACAATGGTTAAAACACTGACCAATGATGCAGGGATCAGGGGTTCAATCCCCCACAGTGCCCAATGAACAAGGCTGGCTGAGGCATTACATATTATGGGGAAGATTGCCTTAGGAGGCTTCTTCTTTTTATTTTAATTATCACTACTAGCAAACGCACTCTCAAGGCGTGTTAACATAAGGCGCCCCATAAGGCACATTTTAAAGTGCACTGTCCGCCATGGCACCCTAGAATGTTGCTTATAGGGCACTTTATAGGGTGCCGTATGAGGTACCGCAAGGTCAGAGTACTGTTTTTGATGGCAGCACTGTGCAGTTTAAGGAATGAAAAGCATAAGTAGGTGCGCTGACATGCAAGGAGGATCAGCAGTGGAGCACAATGGTTAAGGCACTGACTGCTGATACAGGGGTCATGAGTCTGCTCCCCAGTGTGCCTAATACGTAAGGCTGGATGAGGCATCAGCTTTGCAATGTACGTTTTGTTTCCTGCAGCACTTTATTTTTATTTTATTAATTGCTGCCAGCAAACACGCCCTCACGTGCCGTAATTGAAGGTGCCGTATAAGGCACCCTATAAGGCACTCCATAGGGCACATTATAAAGTGCACTGTCCGCCACGGCACCCTAAAATGTCCCCTATAGGGCACCCTATAAGTTGCATCACAGGATAATGTATAGTGCACCTTACATGGACGGGAACCATAAGGTGCCCTATAGGGCGCCCTATAAAGCGCCCTCAGATGCACCTTATGGGTACAGTACGCTGAGGGTGTTTTTGCTGGCAGCAAAAATGTACATTAAAAAGAGATAATGCTTTGGGCAGCCCTATCAAATAACCCCACTGTGGGTTTGAACCCATGACCTCTGGCTCCACAGGCAGTGAAGTAACCATTGTGCTATAGCCCTATAGCTGCTAACAAGCCCCTGGCTGGCTGCAGAGGGAGTGCATGTGACCACACAGACAGTCTGCTGTGGTCACCAGGATAGGGTTAGCCCACCCGTACCCATGATGCACTGCACATGCAAATCAGCTGTCCACAGATAAACACAAGATGGGGAATGCACCCCCACAGCACCTCGGCCTGGTAGGGGGAAGTGACCATGTGCACCCCCACAGCACCTCGGCCTGGTAGGGGGTACGGACCGTGTGTTTTACTGGCACAGAGTAGCTACACATCGTCACATTGTGCGGGTACTGTGCTCACCCTGAGGGTGCGGTGAGGCGCCCAGCACCAGGTCCACAGCACCTTCCATGGCTGAAAGAGACCATGCCGGAGGTCCAAAGCAGTGCTAATCTGTGAGATAGGTAGTTTCTACAGAAACACCTTGGATATCTCTGTCTGTCTCAGTCAGGTGTAGCCCCCATGGACCCCCCCCCGGGCAGCAAACAGGGTCTCCCATACAACAGATCCACATTCTACCTCCCTGCAATGGTGGCAGTAGATGGGGAACAGACACCCTACCAAGCAGTCAATGCAGCTCTGTACACATCCATAACACAATAGCAGACAGACTTTAGGCCTGGATATGCTAAGCTGCACCCCACCACTATCTAATACTCTCCTGCAGCAAGCCTTCAGCTGCTACACCCTGCAAGACACATACCAGCTGCAAACAGTCTGCTAGCTAGTTCATAGTGCATGTTCCTGGTGGAAATGCATGCAACCAGAACTGGGATGTCAGCATACACAACAAGCAGATAAATCAGTGACTGGACCCCAAAAGGAAACCCATAAATATCACATAAGAGAAATGCTATATAGCACTATGGGGGTGCCTAGCCATGCTGTCATCACTGCACAGTCAGGGTAAGAGTGATCCCCCACCAGGACATACTGAGGTCACCCTGTCTGTGTAGGTGGTGGCCGGGCACTAAAATGTCCCAGTCAGTGCCCTATGCCCTGTGCAGATGCACCCTGGCCAGGCCACCCTGTCCTGGCTATACCCATGGTACCTTGCTCCTCATTATGCACATTGGCAGGCCAATACTGGCAACTGTGCTGGCAGTGTGGGCTGTGGAAGGTGTTTGCAGCCACCACACACTGTCTAGACCAGTGGTTCTGAACCAGTCCTCCTTGAACCCCTAGGCCAGTCGGGTGTTCAGGATAGCCCTAATGAATATGCATGAATATATATGCATTAGAGATATCCTGCCAATCTGACTGCTTTGTGGCCCTCTAGGGCTGGATTTGGAGACCCCTGCCTTACACCTCTGTCATTTAAGATTGTGAGTGGGCAAGGTGCAGATGTCCTAGACATCAAAAGGGTAGACAGAATGTGCCACATGCCTCCTCAATTCTCACCACCACCAAAAAGTTGTCTAATAGACAATATTTTGGTGGTGGTGAGAAGCAAAGAGGCATGTAACAAATTCTATCTAACCTTTTAGATGTCTTGGTGATCTGCACCTTGCCCACTCACAATCTTAAATGACAGGTGTAAGGCAGGGATCTCCAAATCCAGCCCTAGAGGGCCATGAACCAGTCAGGTTGGCAGGATATCTCTAATGCATATATATCTCATGCATATTCATTAGGGCTATCCTGAACACCCGGCTGGCCTAGGGGTTCAAGGAGGACTGGTTCAGAACCACTGGTCTAGACTCTTCTAGACAGACACACACTCTGACACCTATGCCAGCATTGTGCTACTATAGAGGAGTTCAGGAGCCATGCCCACCACACCAGTCCTGGGCACAGTACAGGCATGGATATGGTACGCAATACTGTTGGGGGTCACTCCCCAGGGTGGTAAACACTGTCAGAGACCAGACCTGAAGCACACACCGCAGACATCAGAATGATTGTTATCATGGAGCTCAATCAGCAAACTGTGCTTAACGTAGGATTTTCCATCTGCCAATACTCATAGCAAACATTTGAGAGCTGTGTACCGTATACCCAGGTGTAGGGTGGCATTGCTAAGGTATGCAAGTGCTAGTATTGGGAGATGCACGCAGGGCCCAATGTCCTGCCTCTCCAGGAGGCATTGGCCAATGGGGCCTGTGGGTGTGGGTGTGTCTGCCCCTGTTGGCTGCTGCTTTACGGCAGAGGTTCCCAACTCCAGTCCTGGTGTGCCAAACACTGTTCGGGTTTTCATGCTGTCCCTCATGAATATGCATGAGCTACATCTGCATACCATGGGGGTGGTGCATAGATATGCAGCACAGGCATCTTTATTAGAGGCAGCATGGAACCTGAATGGTGTGTGGCCCTCCAGGACTGCATTTGGGAGACTCTGCTCTAGGTAATGCGCCTGTTTCGGGTGTCTGTGCTCGGTGTGGTAAAATATAGGCGTATGAACCATGCGTATGTTCTCAGCAATAAAGGTTTGTCCTTACTATCACGGTTTAGTTGTGGGAAAAATATGTGGACTGGATTGGCAGTAGCCCCAGCTGGGCTTTAAACCTGTGACCTTCTGCTCTTGCACACACTGTCTGTGTGCACTGCACCACCATGTTGCCACCAATAGGCTGCATTCCCTGGGGAGCCCATGACTGTACATCCGACAGAGCCTGTCTGTTGCAGTGGACGGTGCCAGCCTGCACACGGCTAGGCCACTGTCTGCTGTGGTTAGTAGCCACTGCCCCCTCCACCACCTGTACCCTTCCGCCAA
Source organism: Ichthyophis bannanicus (assembly GCA_033557465.1). Lineage (NCBI taxonomy): Eukaryota > Metazoa > Chordata > Amphibia > Gymnophiona > Ichthyophiidae > Ichthyophis > Ichthyophis bannanicus. The sequence goes on from CM066046.1 coordinate 51,479,359, forward strand.
CATGCTGACATGTCCTCATCTTGGAAAAAGCATATGACTTGATTGAGTTGTGGCACTCCAGGACTGCATTTGGGGGACTCGGCTGTAGGTAATGCCCATTGTTATGGTGTGTGTGCGGTGTAGGGTAAAATATAGGTGTTTGAACCATGCTTATGTTCTCTGCAATAAAGGAGTGTCTTTACTATCTCTGTTTAGTGGTGGGTAAAATATGGGGACTGGGTCAGCAGGAGCCCCAGCTGGGATTTGAACCTGTGACCCTCTGGTCCTACAGGCACTGGCTGTGTCTGTTGCACCACACTGTGGCCACGGAGATAGTGCAGTCCCTGGAGATAGGAAACCTGGCCGAACGAGACAGAAACCCTGATCTGCACAATTTGACTGTGGGCTCATTCACCTTGTATGGAGACAAAAGGGCAAATAAACCTCAAAAATAACCTCGAAAAAAGGGGAAAAAAACATAACCAAGCTGGCCAATAGTGATATCAATGGGCAACATTAAAAAACACTCCCAGGAAAGCTCCAAAAAAAAGAAATGATTTTGGAGCGTAGACCCTTCCTAAAATCATTTCATTTTTTTTGGAGCTTTCCTGGGAGTATTTTTTAATGTTGCCCATTGATAGCACTATTGGTCAGCTGGATTATAATTTTTTTGAATTTTGTTGTGGTCATTTTCAATTTTTATTTGCTATTTTGTTCTGTGCACATGTATCACACTGCTCACGTTTTGTAGGTTTCCCCGGTTTTGCTGTACATTGCTGACGTAAATGGTTTCTCTTCCCTTTAAATCGGCTCTAACGCGAGCTTTTCACTCACGGTATTTTTTAGCTTGATTTTCAGCCCCGTTCCTGTGCGGGGAGCCTCTCCCCTCCCACTCTCCACCCATTGACCCCGTCCCTCCGCCCCTCGGGAGCCTTCCTCCGCCCTCGGAATGCCTTTCCACGCCTCTATCGCAAATCAGCGCGCCGCGCACTTGTGCAGGCCCATTAGTGCAGCGCGCATGTGTGCGGGACCCAAAAACGCACTATTGGTGTGCACTACGGTACCTTAGCGCACGCTCAAGTGCTCCCCGCACAATTGCGCGGTTTAGTAAACATACCCCTATATCAACCGACTCACCTTTGTCCACCTGTTTGTTCACACTTTCAAAAAAACATAACAGATTAGTAAGACAAGATCTTCCTTGTCTAAAGCCATGTTGGCTGTCTCCCATTAGGCCATGACTATCTACATGCTGAGTAATTTTATTCTTTATGATGGTTTCTACCATTTTTCCCAGTACTGACGTGAGGCTCACCGGTCTGTAGTTTCCCAGATTACCCCTGGAACCGTTTTTAAAAATTGGTGTTACATTGGCGATCCGCCAATCTTCAGGTATTAGAGATGATTTTAATGATAGTTCACAGATTACTAATAGCAGGTCTGCAATCTCATATTTCAGTTCTTTCAACACCCTTGGATGTATACCATCTGGCCCAGGTGATTTGCTACTCTTCAGTTTATCTAATAGTTGTAATACATCGTCCCGATGTATCGATATTTCCTTCAATTCTTCCGCACCTTTAAATACCACTTCAGTCATGGGTAACATCCCTACATCTTCCTCAGTAAAGACCGAAGCAAAGAATTCATTCAGTCTCTGTGCTATTGCCTTGTCGCCTCTTAGTGCCCCTTTAACTCCTCTGTCATCTAATGGTCCAACTGACTCTCTCACAGGTTTTTTTCTACGAATGTACTTGAAAAAAAATCGTTATTTCGCGTTTTTACTTCCGCAGCAAGCTTCTTCTCAAATTCTCTCTTTGCCTTCTTTATCAATGCCTTGCATTTGACCTGCCAGTGCTTGTGCTGTTTCCAGGTTTCATCGTTTGGCTCTTTTTTCCATTTCCTGAAAGATGCTTTCTTGGCAACAACAGCCTCTCTGACCTCACCTTTAAATCATGCTGGCAGTTTTTTGGACTTCCTTCCACTTTTCTTAAAGCGTGGAATACAGCTGGTCTGGGCTTCCAAGATAGTATTTTTCAACAGCACCCAAGCTTGATGTAAGTCTTTAACCTTTGCAACTGCTCCTTTTAGTTTTTTCTTAACTATTTTCCTCATTTTATCATAGTCTCCCTTTCGAAAGTTAAAAGGTAGTACTGTGGATTTCCTTACTATCCCTCCTCCACTAATTAAATCAAAGGCGATCATGCTATGATCACTATTGCCAAGTGGCCCCAACACCCTTATCTCTTGCACTAGATCTGGTGTTCCACTAAGGACTAGGTCTAATATGGCTTCCCCTCTCGTCGGTTCATGGACCAGCTGCTCCAAGAAGCAGTCATTTATGTCATCTAGGAACTTTATCTCCCTAGCATGTACTGCCGTGACACTGACCCAGTCGATACGGGGGTAATTGAAATCGCCCATTATTATTACCGCACTGTAACATTTGTTAGCTTCCTTGATTTCTTTGAGCATTTCCTCATCCATGTGTTCATTCTGGCCAGGCGGTCGAATTTTGAAGTTGCACACCCCTTACACCACTTTGATCCCTTGGCCATTCAGTGTTCTCTCCATGTCATAACCCGGCCCTCAAGCCTAGCCAGAATCTGGCCTGATAAATTTAGCTACCTGGTGAACTCTAGGTGACTACATTTAGGGGTATGTTTACTAACCAGTGGTAGCGGCTTCTGTGCGAATGGGGCCGCAGCTCTGATATCGCATGGAAGCCGCTACCGCTGATTAATAAACATACTCCTTAGTCAGCTGGTTCAGATTTCAAAGGCTTTTTATCAAGCCAGTTAAAGCTTTACTTTACCCCAAAGATCCCTTTGAATATTGACCTCTTTTTGTACAGTGGGGTTCTACGTTCGTTAGTGTGCATTAAGAATAGGAAACACTAAATTGATTTAAGGCTTACTCAGTGATATAGCACATTGTAATTTGGCAGTTTGTGCAAGTTAAATCAATTTAGCGTGCTCTAAAAATTCACTATTAAAACAGATCTGTGAAAATAATTCGAAAAGCGCCCTAAAATCAGAAAACATTCATGAAAATCACAAAAACTGACCAAATTTTCTTGTCTGTACAATACACACATCCCTATTGCACAGACACTGTTTTGATGGGAGACATTTATTTATTGATTTACTTATTTGGGCAAAAGACTCAGCTCTTTCCCCAGTGAATATAGTGTGTGAACAAGAAGGAATCCCAACAGTAATAGATTTCAAGCCACCATGATGGATACAGCTGTTTTGTTATTAAGAATTCACAACAGTACGAGTACTCTGTGGATAAAAGAGGAGCCCTGCTTCCCCTTTTATGAACTTGTCCACACCCATATAGGGGCTGTCAACAAACTCCCATGCCATAAAAAAAGAAACACTGGCCAGGGGCCATGTGATAATGAACCATCCTAGAAACGTCCAATAAGTAATACCTGCACAAAATGCTAAGACCACATATGATATACGTACATCTTTCTCCCACCATCACATAGCGCTAATATCACATCAGTATCTCCCCTCAGCCGTCTCTTTTCCAAGTTGAAGAGCCTCTCCTCATACGGGTATCCTTCCATCCCCTTTATCATTTTGGTGGCTCTTCTCTGTACCTTTTCTAATTCTGCTCTATCCTTTTTAAGATATGGCAACCAGAATTACACAAAATATTCAAGGTGCGGTCGCACCATGGAACGATACAGAGGCATTATAATATCCTTTGTTTTATTCTCCATTCCTTTCCTTATGTTTCCTAGTATTCAATTTGATTTCTTGGCCACCGCTGCACACTGGGCAGACAGTTTCAACATATTATCCATGATGACGCCTAACTCATTTTCCTGGGTGGTGATTTTTAATGTGGAACCTTGCATCGTGCAACCATACGTTGAGTTGTTTTTCCCTAAATGCATAACTTTGCACTTGTCTTATTAAATTTGAGCTGCCATTTGGACGCCGTCTCCCAGTTTATCAAGGTCCTCTTGCAATTTTTCACAATCCTCTCGTGTTTTAACAACTTTGAATAATTTTGTGTCATCTGCAAATTTAATCACCTCACTCGTTCTTCCCATTTCCAATCATTTATGAATATATTGAAAAGCAGTGGGCCTAGAACAGATCCCTAGGGTACTCCAATATTCACCTTTCTCCATTGAGAAAATTGGCCATTTAGCCCTACCTTCTGCTTTGTATCTTTTCTAGTTCCTGATCCACAACAGTACACAGCCTCCTATCCCATGACTTTTTAATTTCAATAACAGACTCTTATGAGGGACCTTGTCAAAGGCTTATCTCAAAATCCAGATACACTATATCAACTGGCTTACCTTTGTCTACCTGTTTATTCACACCTTCAAAAAATATAACAGATTAATAAGACAAGACGTTTTTTGGCTAAATCCATGTTGGCTTTCTCCCATGACTATCTACATGTTCAATAATTTCATTCTTTATGTTTTTTACCATTTTGCCCAGTACTGACATCAGGCTCACCGGTGTGTAGTTTCCCAGATCACCCCAGAATTCTTTTTAAAAACTGGGGTTACATTGGCTATTCTAAAATCTTCAGGTACTACAGATGATTTTAATGATAGTTCACAGGTTATTAATAGTAGGTCTGCAATCTCATATTTCAGTTCTTTCAACACCCTGAGATGTATACCATCCAGTCCAGGTGATTTGCTATTCTTCAGTTTATCAAATAGTTGTAATACATCTTCCCGGTTTATCAATATTTCTTTCATTTCTTCCAATACATCATCACCTTTAAATACCATCTCATGTACGGGTAACTTCCTTACATCTTCTTTAGTAAAGACCGAAGTACAGAATTCATTCAGTCTCTCCACTATGGCCTTGTTTTCCCTTAGCGCTCTTTTTACCCCTCTATCATCTAATGGTCCAACTGACTCACTGTTTTTTTGCTACAAATACGTATATTTGAAAAAGTTCTTATTATACGTTTTTGCTTCCACAGCAAGGTTTTATTCAAATTCTCTCTATGCCTGCCTTCTCAGTGCCTTGCATCTAACTTGCCAGTGCTTATGTTTTTTATCTTTATTTAATTTCTTGATATATCGCCCTGGCTGAAAGGCATTAAAGCAATTTACAAACACTACAAGCAGGTAGTGGATATATTCCTTTGTCCCCAAAAGGCTCATTATCTACATGTGTACCTGAAACAACAGAGGCTTGCCCAAAGCCACAAGAAGCACCTATAGGACTAGAGACCCCATTCTCTCTGACCTGAGGTTGCTGTCCCTGAGTGGGTATTGAACCCCCATCCCAACAGCATAAGGCAACATTTCCCAACCATTAGGCCACTCCTCACCTTGTTTTCTGTTTTCATTCGGCTCCTTTTCCATTTCCTGAAAGATGCTTTTTTTTAACTACAACAGCCTCTCTGGCCTCACCTTTAATCCATGCTGGCAGTTTTTTGGCCTTCCTTCTACTTTTCTTAAAGCATGAAATACATCTGGTCTGGGCTTCCAAGAGAGTATTTTTAAACAACACTCATGCCTGATGTAAATCTTTAACCTTTGCAACTGCTCCTTTTAGTTTTTTCTTAACTATCTTCCTCATTTTATCAGTCTCCCTTCTGAAAGTTATAAGGTAGTATTGTGGATTTCTTTGCCATCCTTCCTCCATTTAATAAATCAAATGCGATCATGTTATGATCATTATTGCCAAGTGGCCCCAACACCCTTATCTCTTGTACCAGATCCTGTGTTCCACTAAGGGCCAGGTCCAAAATAGCTTCCCCTCCTGTCGGCCTTGGGCAACCCAAAATATTCATGTTAGTCATTTATTTCCTCTAGAAACTTTGTATCTCTAGCATGTCCCCTGCTTTGACATTGACCCAGTCGATAACGGGGTAATTGAAATCACCCATTATTACTGTGTTGTAACTTTTGTTAGCTTCCCTGATTTCTTTTAGCATTTCATCAAACATCTCTTCATTCTGGCCAGGCGGTTAGTAGTACACCCCCACTGCCATCGCCTTCCCCTTTTTACATGGAATTTCTATCCAAAAAAGATTCTACAGTGTATTTTGTTTCCTTCAAAACTTTAATCCTGTGTGACTCAATGCCCTCTCCAACGAACAGCGCAACCCCTCCACCAATTTGATCTACCCTATCATTGTGATATAGTTTGAAACATTTTTTTCTTTACCACATAATCAGGACTGTCTCATTCACTACACCTAGTGACTCTGCCTAGTTCACCTAGGGCGGCAGATCATGGTGGTGGCATCACTACCCCAACCCTCCGGAAGCGGCAGCTGAATGGCTACTTCAGTGCTGTGGCAGGCTTTAAAACACCCATGCACATGCGTGCAGTTCCGGTCTGCCACTCCTGCTGCCCCCACCCCCCCCAGAAAGTTGCATCAGAGGAGGGGGCAGGAGAGGCAGGCTGTGAGCGCGCATGCACGCGGTGTGATACAGTGGAGCCAATGGAGGTTAGTGAAAGTACAGAACTCACCTCAAAATGGGCTAGGCAGAGAGATCCAGCATGGCTAAAAAGGGCTGAGCACCCGGTGCCATCAGCACAGGTAGGAAAGAAAGGGTTAGAACGGAACTTTCCTGTCTGCAACAGTGACGCAGTTAGAATCCAGGATTCTAATTACCAGCACCTGCCCCCAGGAGCAGACGTTACGTGCAGAGAGGGGAGGGGAGGGACCTGGTTAGAACCAGGAAGTCAGAACAGCCCCGAGAACAGCCCTGAGAACAACTTCAGGAATAAGGCTGAGAGCAACTACGAGGGAAAGTCTGGGAGACAGAACAAATACCTGAGAGCAAGTAAGCAGGACTCTGCAGGGGAAGGTGACACTCCGATGCAGCTAGAGTTTCAGCAGCAATCAGGCAAGTCACGGAAGCAGAGAGGGTTCCAAAGCTCCAGGAGAAGTTTTAATCCCAGGGAAAGCATTGAAGGTCTGGGAGGTCCAAAAGCTCTCAGAGAAAGCTCCAGGCAATTACCAAGGAGCGTTAGAGAAGAGTACCACTGGCAAGACAGCCCCCAGGAGGATTTCCTGGAAGGCAGGAAGTGGAACACTAGCCCCGAGAGTTTTTACAAACCCCGGAGGAACTTGCTACACGAGGCTAGAACTTTGCCACGAGAGAAAAACCCCACAGCTGATGCCTGCAACCTAGATAAGGTAAAGAAGATAAAACCTTACATTGGGGAAGGAAGTGAAACTGGGTGTTTTTATAATCCTTATTGGCAGCAAGGTTTTAACCTGGGAAAGGGTTCCAACTTCCAAGTGAGAGAGCCAAGAGAGACTGGCTATAAGAGAACTGATTACAGAAGAGGTTTTTACAATCCCGAGTTAGAACAGTGCCTGGGAGAGGGGAAAGTTTACCCTCCCCCGACCAGTGAAGCTACCACTTGTTATATGAGTGAGCCTGGCTGCGTCAGCTACCAGCCAAGTATAAACCAAGATACAAGCAGTAATAATTACATTGACCAGGAGCCAATGGATTGTACAATTTGTCTGAATGATGAAATAACCTCTTTGCGTTAGACCTCTCTGTGCAAGGAACAAGAGAGAAGAAATATGCTCAAGCTGTGTTTTGTTTAAGTTCTGCATTATTGTATTCCAAGCATTGATATTCGCCGGGGAACGGGAATAAACCCCACTTTACTTTATCACCTTGACTGTCTGACTCTCTGTCTTAAAAAGAAGTAGCAACAAGGTGACCCAAAACACCCTAGGCGACTGCCTAGGGCACTTACTGAGTCTCTCCCTACGAGGCTTGGTGACAGGAATGGCGTAGTTGGGGCGGATTTTTCAATCTGGAACAAGCCACCAGGACGTGCACAAGGCCCAGCTGAGGAGCAGAAGTTGCCACGCCCGGAAGGAAATCCAGAGGGAACCGGAGTGGACGACGGCGCGCAAGTACCTTCTCAAAGCGAGACCCTCCACCTAGTCCAGGTAAAAGGTATATGGGCATAGGCTGGGGAGGATCCGGAGTGAGAAGGGGTGCTCTTTGAAAAAAAAAAAAAAAAAGAGAATAATAAAAGTGAAAAGGGCAGAAAAAGTCCTTTGCCCAGGGATACCGCACTTGGTGTTTCTTGTGTTTGTGTTTTGCAGCAACAGCTAAGCGATGGATGCCCAGGAGGTGCTACGCTGGATGAGCGCCCAATTCGAGAAACAGAGGGAGCTGGCTCAGCAGAACCAAGAACAGGCCCTGGCTGCTCTCCAGGCACAGCAAAAGCCCCTGGCAGACCTCGTGAAAACGCTACTAGAAGAACAACAAGAAAAGAAGACACCAGAAGGCTTCAGTGGGGTAGGCCCACCCCAGTGTGGGATATGGACATTTGGACATATGTCAGATGGAGACAATTTTGATGATTTCGTAGAATCATTCGAAAGAGTAGCTCTGCATGCACATTGGCCTAAGGAGCAGTGGGCGGTTAGACTCGCCGCCTCCCTAAAGGGAGAAGCTCAGGCAGCGTACCGAGCGATGCCTGCCGCATTGGCAACAGAGTACCTAGAAATTAAAAAAGCGGTACGGGATAGGCTAGGCTTAACACCAGCTGTGTACCGTAGAATGCTTAGATCCACAAGGTTACAAGTAGGCGAAACGCCAAAAGCACTGTGCCATAGGGTGCGCAGTTTAGCCCTAAAATGGCTAGAGCCTGAGGGTAAAACTGTGGATAGCTTAATTGATCAAATTGTATTGGAGCAATATTGTGAGGCAGTGCCCTCAGATGTCAAAGCCTTTTTAACACTGCAAGACTGCATAACCTCCATACAAGCAGCGCAGCTTACTGAGCGGTTTTTAGAAGCCGAGCTGAATAAAAGAATGTCTAAAAGCGCTGACTGGAAGTTGGGCTGTACCAGTCCTGCAAGGTTAAAGGAGGGTTTGCCATTTGACACATATTGTACAAAGAAATGTTTGCTTAAAAGAAGTAATTCTAATGATGGTATAACATGCTTTAAATGTGGTAAAGTAGGGCATGTAAAAAGGTTTTGCCCAAATCGCATAGCCTTGATAGCAGAGGGTAATGAGCGGGTACCACAGGGATTCCGCCTAGATGTGGAGGTGGAAGGGGTACCGGCCAAAGCCTTGCTAGACTCGGGGGCCGATCAAAGTATGGTCTCCCGGCAGTTCTGGGACGTCATACAGGCCAAAAATGATTTTCCCCCAAGTCAGCAAGATGAGCAAGCCAGCATAAAATGCGTACACGGCGCAACCACCCAGTATCCTCTATACAAGACACACATTAAGGCCTTAGGTACCCAGAAAGAGATCCGGATAGTTGTAGTCCCTAACCTACCATATGATATTGTGCTAGGTAGGGACTGGCCACTCTTTTACAAAGGTATGGGGGAGGAAATACCCATAAAGGGAGGTATGGTGTCCACCCGCTCTCAAGCAAAGGCTGAGGAGGTGCAGGGTAAATCACCCACAGATAATTCTGATCCCACAGGTACAGAACGTGAACCTTCCGGAGGAGAGGATGAGGTTCTAGAGGAGGGCCTAAGCGAGCTTCCCCATCATGAGGAATTAATGGGCACCCCCTCTAAGGAGAATAAGAAAAGTAAAGGCGATAAACGCCAAGAAAGACACCACCGGGCTCAGGTGAGGGCTGGAGGAACAGATAGGCAAGGTTTACCTTGGGTACCCAGTGACCTAGTGAGGAAGTTTCCATCATTTCCAGGAGAACAGAGGTCAGACCCAGTGCTTAAACACGCTTTTGAGTTTGCCCAGAAAGGTAGGGATGTGCTCCCAAGGTTCTTGTTAGACGAGAACATTCTATATAGGGAAAGCACTAACCCGCACACCGGGGCAATTAGAAAACAACTAGTGGTTCCCACTACCTTTAAGGCCGTAGTGTTACGACTAGCCCATGATCACCCAGTTGGTGGGCATAAGGGGATTCAAGGCACTCTAGACCAGATCCTAGAGCGGTTCTACTGGCCGGGGGTCTTCAGAGAGACAAAGCGCTTTTGTGAAGCGTGCCCCTCTTGTCAGCAGGTAAGTGCTGTCAGGCCAGCAGGAGTTCCCCTAGTACAGACCCCGATGATAACCGAGCCCATTCATCGTATGGCAATGGACATAGTAGGTCCATTGGTGAAAACCCCCAGAGGGTATCAATATATCCTCGTGATAATGGACTGTGCTACAAAATTCCCATGGGCGGTACCTCTAAGGAACATATCGGCCAGATTTATAGCCGCAGAATTGATTAAATTGTTCTGCGAGGTAGGGTTCCCCAGGGAGATGCTGACAGATAGGGGGAGCAATTTTGTTTCCAAACATCTAGCGCAGGTATGGGATGCGTTTGGCATCCTTCATATAAAAACCTCGGCTTACCATCCGCAGACCAATGGTCTGGTCGAGCGTTTTAACCAGACTCTTAAGCAGCTCTTAAGAAGGGCACTGGACGGGCAGATGGCTGACTGGGATATTTTACTTCCCTTTACCCTATATGCCAGTAGGGAGCGTATCCAAGCTTCATTAGGAACATCTCCGTACGAGTTGATGTTCGGGCGGGCGCCACGGGGGGTCCTTGATATCCTAAGAGACCAGTGGGTTGAGCCCGAGGCAGGGGAAATAGGGGTTCCCCAGTTTCTGCGAAAACTCCGAAGCCGCCTGAAAAGGGTTTCGCGAGTTGCAGAAGAACATGGGCAGGGTAGTCAACGCACCCAAAAGAAGCACTATGATAAGGGCAAAAAGATGAGACACTTGTCCATAGGTGACAAAGTGGTAGTAATGGTTGCCGACCCTGGGCCCAAGTTCGAGGCCCAGTGGAAGGGCCCATACACAGTAGTGCAGCAAAAAGGTCCAGTGACATAAGTGGTAGAGAACGATAACGGTCGTCGCCAAACCTATCACGTCAATATATTAAAGCCTTGGCAGGAGAGAACGGCCGCAGTTAGCAACTCTTGGAGAAGTGGCAAGCGTTGGGAAATAGAAGCGGACCGGGAGAACTCCTGGCACCACAATTCAGTGCTCAACAGCAGGTCAGGCAGGGAGAGTGAGATTCCTGTGAGGATTCCGGGCTGTGAGTACAAATGTCCCCCATCCCGGAATGTCTTAAGAGGGGGGATATGTGATACAGTGGAGCCAATGGAGGTTAGTGAAAGTACAGAACTCACCTCAAAATGGGCTAGGCAGAGAGATCCAGCATGGCTAAAAAGGGCTGAGCACCCGGTGCCATCAGCACAGGTAGGAAAGAAAGGGTTAGAGCGGAACTTTCCTGTCTGCAACAGTGACGCAGTTAGAATCCAGGATTCTAATTACCAGCACCTGCCCCCAGGAGCAGACGTTACGTGCAGAGAGGGGAGGTACAAAGGGACCTGGTTAGAACCAGGAAGTCAGAACAGCCCCGAGAACAGCCCTGAGAACAGCCCTGAGAACAGCGCTGAGAACAACTTCAGGAATAAGGCTGAGAGCAACTACGAGGGAAAGTCTGGGAGACAGAACAAATACCTGAGAGCAAGTAAGCAGGACTCTGCAGGGGAAGGTGACACTCCGATGCAGCTAGAGTTTCAGCAGCAATCAGGCAAGTCACGGAAGCAGAGAGGGTTCCAAAGCTCCAGGAGAAGTTTTAATCCCAGGGAAAGCATTGAAGGTCTGGGAGGTCCAAAAGCTCTCAGAGAAAGCTCCAGGCAATTACCAAGGAGCGTTAGAGAAGAGTACCACTGGCAAGACAGCCCCCAGGAGGATTTCCTGGAAGGCAGGAAGTGGAACACTAGCCCCGAGAGTTTTTACAAACCCCGGAGGAACTTGCTACACGAGGCTAGAACTTTGCCACGAGAGAAAAACCCCACAGCTGATGCCTGCAACCTAGATAAGGTAAAGAAGATAAAACCTTACATTGGGGAAGGAAGTGAAACTGGGTGTTTTTATAATCCTTATTGGCAGCAAGGTTTTAACCTGGGAAAGGGTTCCAACTTCCAAGTGAGAGAGCCAAGAGAGACTGGCTATAAGAGAACTGATTACAGAAGAGGTTTTTACAATCCCGAGTTAGAACAGTGCCTGGGAGAGGGGAAAGTTTACCCTCCCCCGACCAGTGAAGCTACCACTTGTTATATGAGTGAGCCTGGCTGCGTCAGCTACCAGCCAAGTATAAACCAAGATACAAGCAGTAATAATTACATTGACCAGGAGCCAATGGATTGTACAATTTGTCTGAATGATGAAATAACCTCTTTGCGTTAGACCTCTCTGTGCAAGGAACAAGAGAGAAGAAATATGCTCAAGCTGTGTTTTGTTTAAGTTCTGCATTATTGTATTCCAAGCATTGATATTCGCCGGGGAACGGGAATAAACCCCACTTTACTTTATCACCTTGACTGTCTGACTCTCTGTCTTAAAAAGAAGTAGCAACAAGGTGACTCAAAACACCCTAGGCGACTGCCTAGGGCACTCACTGAGTCTCTCCCTACGAGGCTTGGTGACAGCGGGCACTTTAGGGCAGTAGAAACCCCTGTGCAGCCACTGCTCATAATGCTAACACCAAACATGGGACATCTTTCTCCCTTTCTGCAGCCTGAATCAAGCACTCTCATCTCTTCCCTCCCTCCAGCTCCTTCAAAAGTCTCTCTTCCCTCCATACCCTATCCCCTTTCTGGCCTGAGCACTCTCAGCCCACCCCCAACCAACCCGAGCACGCTTCTTCTTTTCCCCTTCCTTCCTATCCAAGTCCAGTGTCTTCTGCCTCTCTCAAGTTCTGCTACCCTGTGACTCTCTGAAGAGTGTGCAAAGTATTCATGTTAGACATAAAATAGCGCCCCCTTGCAGCCACAGCCAGTCTGACTCCCTAGCAGTTAGATACCACTAAAAGCTTAAGAGGGTAATTTTATAAGCTGCTGTCTAGATTTACCTGCAAACTATGCCCATAAATCCCAATAGTTTAATCATTGACTCACGTACGTGGCGACTTACACACATAAATGGATTGTTGTCGAATACCGACTAGCGTGAAAGTATGCAGATAGTTTCCACTGCGTGTACTTTCATTGTTGGTGAGCACATGAATAGAGCTTGGATGAAATCTGGGTGATGCTAGCAACTACACGCATAGATTATAAAGTTTAATTTATGTATACACTTGCAAAAGGTAGGTGTGGTTATTTGCACGAACTCTAGGGATGGTATAAATGATCATGCTTTAATAATATGCACACAACCTTTCACATTTACGCTTTATTTATATATTACTTGACGTCATAAAATAGACGTAAAGTGCACACATAAAAAATGAGCATTAACTAGACACAGTTTATAAAAATGACTCTTTACGCATATTGTGGTGAACAGCGCCCTCCTGAGCCTATGAAGACGGATGAAAATCCTGAGGTTCAGCAGGATTTATGCCTATTTGAGAAACCAAGGAAGAAAGAGAGACTCTATTCCACGGAGCTGAGCATGGAGACCAGCCCAGGGGAGGAGTCCTGCAGTCCTGATTGGGCACACCCTGTCCTTGGAAGGGGCGTGACCAGGAGAGAACGTGGTTTTAAACCAGAGTATGGCTTTGCTAGTCAGAAGGAGAATGGGATTGAGAGGAATGAGGAGAAGGAGAGGAGAAAGAAGGAGAAGAGGAAGAATGATTGGAAGTCCAGAAAACAGTATGCTGATACTTGGGAACCTGGCATTGGAAGGAGACCTGCAAAGTTCTATTCAGAGGCAGTGAGTAGAAGTCCCAAGGAGAGAGGACCTAGCCCTGAATTAGACAACCGTTGGAAGGCACAGCCCTGGGAAAGGAAGCCTTCAAGGCAGGCACAAGAAAGAAAACAATCATTCTGTGAAGTACCGTTTGAGCAAGAGAGCAACAAACATTCTAACAGCTGGAGAACGTTGGAGCCATCTGAAGTCAGAACGGCATGGCAACAAGTAAGTGAATTGCCACAAAGTTTCCAGGCTGAACGTAAAGCTAACTCTCCTGTGTGTGAAACATTAGCAAAAGAGACTAGCAGTTACTCTGACACAATTAATCTAAGAGAGGAGAAAATAAACAGCCTTAAGCCAGAGGGAAGTTGTATAGCTGATAGCAATTCCCTATCTCACAAACAGCAGGCTGAATTGCTCCTACAGAGTTTTAAGCAGTTTTTAGAGTTGCAAGCTAGAAGACAGCCAGTGTTACCAGAAGCCAGTAATTCCATACAGCTTGAAGAGTTAACACAAGATAATACAGACTTACCAGATTGTGAGAGCATGGATTGCACGGTCTGCCAAGCTGAAGGAAACTGCTTTTTACCGTATGTGAATTGAATGCTACGGAGCTGTTGTATTGCCTTGCTGAGAAAGCTCTAATTATGTGCACCTGATTTTCCCCAGCACTGTGAAGGTAACAGTGGCTGAAAGAGGCTGCAGTGAATCTAACTGACCTCTTGGGGCAAAGTGAGTAATTTGCTTAGAAGTGAAAAGAAGCAGTTATACTTTAAGTTGCCTTTATCCTAAGTTTTCCTGTTAGCATTTTGAAGCACCTATTTTGTTTGCATTTATTTGCCATGTGATGGAACAATATCCTTTACTATAATAAAAATACTGGAAACCCCATAACTACAACTCTTTATTTCGGAGCGAGAGGAGCAGGAACTACAATACCCAGCATTCCCTGGATACAGGTTACTCTCCTTCCTCACGAAGCATCAGACCGCCGCTCCTGTCTTTAGCCCCAAGGCCGGGCAGGAGCGCCGCAATATATATAAACAGAACAGCATTAACCCTTTGGTAGGCCCTAGGCAAACAAGCACATTGGATCTCCCATTGCACTATAAATTCATTTTTAAAATCCCACGCATGGCGCTCTGCGTGGTTCTAACTTCAGAAAAAATTGGAGGAGGAGGAGGGCGCAAGTATGAAGTGCTGCTCGCCAACTCCTCCTACTGACTAGAGGTCAATGTATAGAGGGAGGGAAGCAAAGGTTCTGCCCGCCCCCTCCTCCCCCTATCCCCAGCACTCTTCCACCTGCTTGCTATTGATCTATTATGGCAAAACTCTGCCTTGGAAGCCACTGAGAGGACACCTAAATGTTTGGGCTATAGGCATGTGTCTAGTTCAGGCCTACCAGATGTGCTGGGTTGGGAGGGGCAGGGGTCCTCCCTCCTTGGGCATCTTTTCCCCATATATTTCAAAATGACCTTTCTAGGGAGCATTCAGTCATTTCCAAAGTTTAAAAAAGACAGCGGCATTCCTTCTCACATTATAAGAAGGACTATGGGTAAAACATTTTTACAAGGAAAAAGACTTTCACAAATTCCTAAAATCATTATGTTTTCAGAAAACATAACTTACAGGCAGATGTCTTAAGAAGTAGATACTGTTTTCAGATGGTAGCACGTGCTGTGGGTGACAGATGCCATCACCCCCTCACTATTTTCTATAAATTCAGCATCTAAGAAGTTATTCTAACCCAGCTCAGTCTTTTCTGAGACTAGACCAAATGATCTATCTAGGAGTGAGCAAGGTGACTTTCTGTCACAAAGTTTATATATGTATAATCTTTCCTGAAATAAGCTTTAAATACCTCATTCACAAAAAAGAAAATCTGTAGTCTGTCACATTCCACAACAGAATATAAACACTGTGCACTCCAAGCACCCAGATAGCACAATATATACAGGACGGGCATCAAAGAATACCACATCCCAATGGACACTCAATATAATGGCGCCCTCTAGTGATGCAAACCAAAAACATTCCAATGTGCCGTTTATCCCCATGCCTTCGTTTCAGGCTGTAAGTGCTGCTCCGTGCTGATTACCGCCACCTCCGTGCCTTTTCTTAGGGTTGTAAGTCTGGCAATTCCCATAGCTGACCTGCACTTGCCTCCCCTCTGCACCTGTTGAGAGTATGACATTTGCGTTACCTTCCCGTGCATCAGCAGGCGCAGCGTGAGGGTGATGTTCAGCGCGTTCTCCTCTACGTCGTTTTCCTCATTACTCATCCTGTCCGGAGATGCCATGGCGAAGGAATACATGAACTTGTCTAACAAAGAGGGATGTGAGGAAACCTGAGATGCTGATTCCTACAGGGAGAAAGAAAGCAAGAATACAGGAAATCAGTAGCTGCCCCCATTGGCCTTTTACCCTCTTAGCTGGGCTTGCAGTTTATTTCTTTTCATGAGCAGGGAAATTGAAGCTCTATGACCTCATGTATGGAATGTATGTAGGAAACTACAAGAGTGATGTCACAATATGCACAAACACAAATTATTTATTATCAAAATGCAACTTAATTTATCTTTTTATCTACATTTCTACCTTGCCTTAGCATGTGCTTCACAGCAGCTTACGTAAAAACCATACAAATTAACAATATTACAAATAAAACCACTAAAATACGCATTCTTCAGCAGCAATTTCTTCCAGGCAAGCCTTAAAAAATTACTGTACCAAAGGCTAAAGAGAAGAAATCAGCCTTCAAATACTTCCTGAAAAATATCTCTGGACCCAATAAACACAAATCAGAAGGTAATTTATTCCAAATAGCAGGACTAGTTATTGAGAAAATGAGGTATCCTTATGGCAGGTCTATGCAATAATCATGTACACTCTGATCACATATCGCGTGAAGATTATATATCTTCAATACCCTGCTAAAATACAGAGGAACCTCACCATATCAGCATTTTAAAACGAATCCTCCAAAATACTGGATGCCAGTGGACAGAAATCAGACAAGGTGTAATATGCCTGACACAGCCAGTCTTACATTGGTAGTGGACAGTGAATGTCTGTCACCTCCCTAGATTTGGGGTTTTGGGAACTTGCTTTCTTTTACCTAATGGATCTGGAACGTAGGACTGCCAGGCTTCAGGGAATAGAGGCCCTTGATTGATGCCTACATTTGTGGGCCCCTTTACTTTATTCTCTCCCTCCCAGGACCAGGGCAACTGTACTTAACATTTAAGGGTAGCAAATATTTCCGGGACCTTTACACTCCTGGACCATGGACACATTGGTATTTTACTCTTCTGCTGAGGGGCGCAGGGGGTAGGCATAGGGGGTGGGTTGGAAGGGTGGTAGTTCTGGGAAGTGTTCGGTGATTGGTGGAGGGGGACATATTTTTGTTGTACCTTTGTTGTGACTCTTTCTTTATATCTATTATGGCACTCTGTAGTTTGAAACATTATGGAATCACAGTATTATATGTACTTATCAAGAAAAATAATTACTGCTAAATAAAAAAGGAAAATAAGGTGATACCTTTTTTTTTGCAATTAACAATTTTTATTAAGCAAAAGGAAAACAGAAATACACATACCCCAAGGGGCATGGCTCACAAGCAAAGCATATCAACCTTTTAATGGACTTAATACATTTGTAGTCCAATAAAAAGCTATCACCTTCTTTTCCTTTTTTGTTTAACTACTACACTTGCGGAAAAAATTGTGGATATACCTATAAAATTTGAGCTCTCCACGATAATATCTGTCTTACTTATGTTAATTAAGTATTCTATACATTAGATACTCTATGCAGATTGTAATATGTTCCCAAATGTTATGGCAACAAATGAATATCATCAACATTTATCATAAAAAACTTCGATTTGGAGTCAGACAAGGTAATTGATGTCTTTTTCTCAGGAAAATGATATTTTTCATGAAACTGTCGATCCACTTTAAGCAGGTTTTATGCAGAATCTCATGTATAAGCTGATGCTTCAGATAATGTGGGCTATACCGCCAGATGTATACAAGCTGTATCGAAGTCATATTTGTGCTTTTGTTATTTTTACAAATTTATTTTATTAGCGAAAATATTTTTAAAAAATGACAAATGCTTAATAAAACGTTTCCAATTTGGAATATGTTATTGTATTTTGTAGATTAATGATGGCAGCAACAAAGAGGGTTGATTGATCTCCTAAAAAGAGAGCAACAGCCATTACTTTGAGAAATGAGGGGTACGGCTTTCATGAAATTGCTCAGAAGATGGGCCATAGAGTGCCAGAATCTGGTGTACAAAAGTTGTGTGCTCGCTTCAAAGTCACTGAAAGTGTTGCAACTCAGAAGGAAAGAGGAAGGAAAAAGTCTACAACTCCAAAAACTGACAGAATGATTGTTAGGCTGGCTTTAAAAAATCGTAAATCATCTCCCAAGGACATCAATCAGGAACTTATGGATCTTGCTGTGTCCGTTACTGATCGAACTGTTCGAAACAGGCTACTCAACGCCGGTCTGAGGGCAAGAATAATTTTACAGGCGTATCCACAATTTTTTTCCGCTAGTGTATAGGGGGCTTCTCAATCTGCATTCAAACCACATAATTAGACACTATGCAAAATCCTCCAAAATCCCCAAAGCAGCAGCTTACTCAGATAGATAGTCCAAAATTATATGACAGTCATCAAAACTCAGTGATAAACAAAGCAAAAAAAAATCAGATCAAAGAGATGTATCATTCATTATAAGTGGGGAAGACTTGCAGATCATGTCATTCTTTCTAACCCCCTTGTGCATGTGTTTATTTTATTGCTGTTTTCAGTGCCAACGTCTGGCAACCCAGCTGCCTGTGGGTTTTCTTGGCAATGTATCACTGGAAAACCAAAAAACCAAAGGCAAGAGGCCTTCCGCAAAAGCACAACAACAGCACAAGTACAGCGGAGGGCAATCAACCACAGCCAACAGATTTTGTCTCTTTTATACAGCTATCATTTTTGGTACCGATCGGACCCAGCTATCTTATGGAAAGATTTTTCCTCATTAGCTTAGCCTCCTTGTGGTGCTGTTTTTTGTTTTTTGTTTTCTATGCGTGGGCGGAGTCTCCCTTTTCCCTTTAAGTCAGTCACTAGTGCTTCTGCGCGGCGTTTTCCCGCCTCTGACAGCTCCTGCAGGTAGAGTGATGTTTTCAGTGGTGCCCTCGATTTAGGCTTCACAAGTTCTGTTTGTCATTTTTCTGTCCCCCTCAGGTCTTTTTGCTTGTGACATTCCATACAAGGCTTTTCTCTATGTGATGTGCCGATTTGTCTTCATTTAATCGATGTCATTGGTCCTCTCCCCTCTGACACGGCATCTTCATAGCTCTGGCATCCCTCGTTCATTTATTTGTTTGTTTTTCAGCTTTTTCAATGTATGATGGGGCACAGCCTGCTAGTTCACCGTTCACATACACACTTATTGTGCTTAGTTGTGCACACTGGTTTGCCATCATACAATTTTGCATGTATTTGCACACACAGTTGGCAGCCATTGTTATGGAAGTTTTTTAGGTTTTTAACTGCCCATGTTCTAGAATTGTGTGTCTTTTTTAATCGATATGCTTGCTGTACTTATACTTGTCTATTTATTCTTAAGCTATATTTTTAACTATGTATGTTTAAATGTAGATTGTTATTGCCCTTCCTAAGTTTTTCCTTTGTCAATTGGTTTTCCTTGTTTTTACCATAAGTATATGATTTGTGCCATACTTAATGTGCACTTTTAGAGTTTTGTCTATTTATATATATTTATTCACGTATGTATTTTTATTATGTTCCAGATTGGGAAGAGTGGTTGCTCCACCCCATAGATGTGTTTTATACACTTTCTATGTGGTTATTTGGTAATGTTTTTTAATTATTTATTTATGTATTTATATATGTGCATATTAAAAAAAAATTTAGTTATGTATTTTAATTATGTAATACTATTTATGTGTCTGTTTTTAGACCCCTGATGAAGGCCTTTGGCCGAAACTTGTTAAGTTGGGTTTTCAATAAAGTCAATTTTACCCAGGAAAATCTGTTGGCCGTGGTTGATTGCCCTCCACTGTACTTGTGCTAATGTATCACTGGAAGCAGATTGCTAGGTTTTTTCTTCCAAGGCAACGGAGGGTCAAGTGACTTGCCCAAGGTCATGAGGAGTATCAGTGGGAATAGGTAGGTGCTGTAACCACTGGGCTACTCCTCCACTCTCTGAACTGGAAGGTGGAGAGATGAGGCAGTTTGAATGGCCTGATACCCAACTAGTTCATTAGTTTGGAAAGAAAACCTGACTGTAACTTTTCTTGAGTTACTGCTGTGGCAGGGAAGTGGGGCAGTTGTAGACATTGTAATGCCAGCACAGCTACTCTTACTCTCCATATATTAGAATTCCCCCTGGGAAAGAAACTGACTGACACATCTTTTTAAATAAACCAAGCTCCTCACCTAGGAAAAGAGGTACACTGCAGTCCTTAGTGACACAACAGTCAGCTACACGGGGCGATTCATTTGTTTCCTGGGAGACCTGGAGAGGGAGTGTGGTTGGGCCCTTCCCTTGTGATCATATAAAATACAGCCTGCAGCCTAGGAAGGGAGAGGTCCCTGGGTCAGGGAACGTGTCTTCCCCCAGCCCATCTGTCTTGGAACCAAGTTCCTAGAGAACACATGGAGCCAGAGGATCTAGGGAAGTGCTTTCCAGACATTTATGCAAGATTGCCCCATTTTAACTCTTAAACATCCATGTGACCCCAGATGATGAAAAAATAGCAGATCTCTACTCTCCTTCCCTCCCTCAGCCATTTCCTTCCCCTAACTTATCGAAAACACGTGGAGCCCAGTCCCATAAGGGGCATGTCTGGGCCGTCTGGATGCCCCCAAACGGACCTGTTAGTACCCAATTCTACACTGTGGCAGCTAGACGTTCCCGTGGGTGCAGTATCAGGCACTGCGATGGCCCAGCATGCCCCTGCATCCCCACAGATGTCGTCCTCCCCACTGCACGGCCAGTCCGCCACAATGCCAACCCCGATTTTCCCGCCGCCTGATCTGCAGTGGGGTTTGTCAGGGCCTGGATCGGGTGGTGAGGCCTCTCCTTCTGCGGATGCTGTGCTGCTTGAGGTGCCATCACTGCTGCTTATTCGACCTCCAAGGTGCAATAAGCAGCATGGCCATCTTCCGCCCACCAGACGTACAGGGCTGTGACCTGAATAGACCCTGTATGTCTGGGTGCCTGGCCCGTTTTTGCTCCACCCCCGTCCAGATCTCCCCACACTGCGGCTGTGTGCATGCAGGGAGATTGCGTGCCGGAATACGGGCCAGGTGAGTAGTGGGGCTGCACGTCCCACTGAGATGTACAGCCCCGTTATTCACTTTACTGAATCTGGACCAAAGGCAGCAACCAGCTGTGGCAACAGTAGCAGCAGTCAGCACCAGGACTTTGTGTGCCAGTTTGTGCTCACAGATGTTTCCAGCCCAACAGGAAGACCACATAGGAGGAAGGGGCAGGGCCCGTCAACATTCATTGACCCACAGCACTCATGCTAACTGCCACTAAAAGTCATGGATCACAGTAGTCCAGAGGGAGAGAGAGTAGCCCTGTTTTTATGCCCCCGTCTGCTGATGATGTGACCCTATTTGGGATCCTGATCCACAGTTTGGGAACCACTAATCTAGGGGAAGCCATGGAATTAGAGCATGCCAGGTTTGCTACTCTCCCCCTAGAGGGAGGAGGGCTCTATTTCCATGCTCTTGGACCTACAGGGCTAGGAAGGCTCAGTGATTCTTCTTCTTTGACTTGTCTTACCTGCTCCATTTAAGGACATTTAGGGCACCAGCCAAAACTTGTGGATGTCTGGGTTTGTTTTCCTCCAGCACTGCTGACAATGCTTTGAGCTGGTTGGCTGAAAAAATAGGTAACTTGAGCAAGGACTTTCCATAATCAGCTTAATTTCTGCTATGTGTTTAGCAGTCTGTTTTTATACCTTTTCTGTTTTGTTTTGCTGGACTTTCCTTGTCTACTTTACCTTTGGCTTGGAGGCTGCAAGCCCAGACTGAAGGAAGTTTGGACTGTTATGTGCTATTGGTTCTCTGCTTATTTTCTTTTCCTGCTCCACTTTGTGTTTTGCACTGCTCAACAGAAGGCGCTACATGCACTAATTTCCCTTGAGCTCCCTAATTGTTTTTGGCTAAAAGAGTCAGCCAGCTCCCAGTGTGGCTAGCCTAGCGGAATCATCCAAGCACCTTAAAAACCCTATGCGCAGCGCCCCCTGGTGATGCTACCAAAAAGGCATGAGCTAAATGCAAAACCATTAAATGTCAATGTCAACAGATTTCAAAGGATGGATTGTGGGACTTAAACACAGAGTGCGTCACAACAACAGGTATAGCCATGCTTCTCCGCCATTAGTCAGTACTTATAGCAGCCAGTAGCAAACTGCATGGTTCAGCCACTAGACTTCATAGTAGAACTGATACTAGAGAAAAGGAGCAGTTCCCTAACCACTACGCTTCAGTGTATCAATGTTTCTATGCTATAGAAGCTTGAACTGTTTCTCTCATAGACACACACTCTGCCATTTTCCAAGACAATCTGCCCCATTTTAGAAGCTATCTTTTCAATGGTCTCCCTCCTCCCCCCTCCCCTGCTCAAAATTTGGTCTCATTCCCTTAGGTTTTCAGACTTGTTAGACCCACAAGCAGTCAGTTTTGACTCCTTATGAATAACTTCCTTCCAAAATCCATTGGGTTGGAAATAACTAAATATAAAAATACACAAAAATTTAGATAAAAATGCTCTTGAAAAATAAAATCAACTTCAAAAAGAAAAACTTCACAAAACGTAATCAATTGCTTCAAGACAGATAACAACTATCAGAATGCTTAAACTGTCCCACTGCTAAAGTCAGACGAGAAAATTCAGATTATATCCAAATGTAATCTTTCTTCTCCATCTTCAATTATATCCACAAATAAAACAGGGAAGATTCTTTAATGCATTCCTCCTTGCTGTTATTTCACAGGCGATCGGCACAGAACTTCGTCCCAATATGGGTCATGTTTTGTGAATAAACAGCTTCTTTAGGGGAACTTATAAATCACAGCATCGCAACCTCCAAGACGCAAACTTCATAGCCACTATCTTTCAGAGTCATCTAATAATGCCTGACACGTTATGGGAAGTCAAAAGACTGTCCTGTATGCTAGCAAGTTAGTAGTAATTGCGATGTGGGTATTGTGCTTAATTTATAGTGTGAGGTGACTTTGCCACAGTCTTGGAGGCTTCATACGTGCTGTAAATTGGGATGATATATATTACAAGTTATGTTTTAGTGAAGTCTTGGTTGTTTTTCTTAGGCTTTTGATGGTAGCTGCTTGACATTTCTACAGCTCCTGGGATGGTTCCTGATAGAAATGGGGGTAAATGTCTGCTGGGAAAGTATATATTCTTGGGAGAGACTTCTGGCCTTATTTTTTTGCTTGAATATTGTTCTTCTACTGGAATGGTGGTCAATCATATTTCCTAATTTTGTATTTTTGCATAGGCTTGCATGCATCAAATGTTGTGAAAACCGTACTCTCTCTTAATTAATTGTAAAAATGGAAAAGAACTGCCCATTTAAATTAAATTAAATTAAATAGAAGAGAAATGGACAGAGACTGCAAATGCTTCTATCACCCACCCCACTAAACAGCCTTCTACAAATAAGAGCAGCTTTCTCTTGGCCTGAAACATTAATGGGGGAGTCCTTATGTGGCTAGTACAGAGGCCTTTGGGGGGCCACAAGAAACATCTAGACAACCTTGGGATAAAGGGAAGGTCAACGTGGAAAGCATCAAGGGTAATGGGGAGATGCAGCCATGGGGATATCAGGCCATTCTTTCCTATAGGTTGAAAATACACAGGGCCAATAGTATTTGAAATTTCCTGAGTTTTGCTCATATAGTCAGGAGAAATGATGTTACTTACATGAGATCAAAAAAGAAGATACATCCTTTTTCCTCAAGTGCAAACGCAGAACCTTGTAAGATTCACTATGAAGAAGAGAGAGGAGATGGTAGCGGGGAACAGCAGAGATACCATCATTTACTTCAATTACAAAGCAAACCTCAGTTTAACTCATTACTGAAAGAGCTACAAGTGGATTGTCATGAATCACTAGCTTGCATTGCAAAGCAGTCAGGAAATGGCTGCAAATCCATTGTAGAGCAAATGGAAGAAGGGCTGCATTTAATGATTTTCTTGATCAGTTTCAGGTTTTTAACTCCTTTGTTCTACAGTTCTATTGTTGCTCATTTTTACCAGCTGAAGTGTCTTGATGGCTCTCGAAGGGCCAGTTGCCATATTCTTCCAGGAAAATGCTTATAAGACCACCAGATTTTCATGGAAATTGCCTGCAGGCTGGGTGCACTTAGTCCTCAAGGGCTGCGAAAGGGCCAGGTTTTCAGGATTTCCACAATGAATATGCACGAGATCGATATGCTTGCACACTACCTCCACTATCTGCACATTGTGGAAATCCTGAAGACTTGTTTGAAGTTCTCAAGAACTGGTTTAGGGAGCCCTTGAGAACTGGGAGGGTCAGACATTTATCCTTCGGCGAAACAGAAAGGCAGCTACAAATTAAATGATATTTAATTACCAATCTGGCCAAGCAGCACTTTGTATAGAAGAAATACCATTTAAAAAAATGAGTTATTTTCTGTGTCATGTTCCTGGAAACTCTGAGGAGAGGGCGCTACATATTCAGCTGACCATTTGCTGCTCTACATTTAACCTGGATATTCAAAGCTGGGTCCTTATCTAGCCACCTGCATTGAATATTCGATTTGTCTGGACAGAAGATTAGCTATCCTGTTGGTGGTGATATTCAGCTGCTGGCCGGTTACCTATCATTGCCATCTGCACTCCACCCTCAGAATGCCCCACCACTTGCAAGTTAATGTCCAGGCTTTCAAACCAGGCAGCAGGGGATATTTAGTGGCATTAAATGCTTTAAACGTTCCCCCGTGCATTTCGTGTATGTGCCTATTTGGAAGCTTGCTAGGAATCTGTGTTCTCCCTGAGTGTTTGTCAGTTGCTAGGTCCTGCTGGGATTTAGCGTCCTATGACCTACGCTGTCCATTCCGTCCTTAATCCAAGGACTAATCCTGCTCCAAGAAGTATGGGATTGAACTGCCCTCCCCAGGCATGGCACATGCTTCTGACACAAGCACCTGCAGGGGTCCTGGGCTGATTCCGGCTCAGCCTCCGTGGCCTGCTGTGAGTCTAAAATTAGTGGAGAGGCTGTGGCACAGTGGCTTCTTCAGTGGCATGCAACCCAGTGATGTGCCGCAGGCAGTATATACAAGCCCCTTATTCCTGGTGCAGTCACAGTGCTGTTTTATTTAATGAGGCAAGTGGTGCAGGGTGGGCAAGGGTCCAGGATAAAGAGTTTCTTTGTGCTGTTCCCTCGTTCACTGCTGCTGTTCTTACAGATCACTGGCACCCAGTCTTGGAAAAGAGTCATGGAAACTGAGACAGAACCAGACCCTTTTCCTCGCAGTGCTCAGGCTGCTCCGTCCCTCCCTACCCCCTTCCATAACTTTGGGTTTTCTTTCTGCAGTTGTGGTCAGGGCCTGATTAATGCTTGCGCCTTGGAGCCTGGACTGGAATCACTGGCTGACATGGACCACAGAACAAGAACCTTGCCTGTCACCAGGCTGAAGAGAGGAGTCAACATGGTTCAGAGCCACTGCCGACTCTAAAAGATGCCTTCACCGTGGCCCATCACTGCATCCCTTTACTGCCTTCTTGTCCAAAAAGAACAAAATGAATCACCCTCCCCTGCCTGACTCAGATCCAGAGAGAGGAGAAAAAGAATCAAGTTAATAATCAAGAGAGAGAGATCAGGGATGACCCCAGGGTATCTGACATCTGGCATCCTAGATGAACCTTCAGCTATATGTCCCCTCAGGGACAGCTCAAGGTCCCACCCCTCACGTGCCCAGTATCTCACCTCCCCTTCCCTGCTCCCCTCCCATGTCCAGCATCTCATCTCCCCTTCTCTGCTCCCCTCCCCCAGGTCCAGCATCTCCCACCAACTTCCCGTTCCACTGCTGCGCCTGCTGTTGCCGTGATCGCCACCCTACCACCTCCTGGGCTCGAAGCTGCAATGAGCCTCAGTGCAGTGGTGGCTATTTCAGCAGAGGTCCATGCTCAAGGGCTGCTGAATCCCACCTCCTCCAACACCATCGTCCTGTGGTTATGTCGGGGCTTGAGCACAGGCCTGTACTGAACAGTCCACCACCACGCTGAAGCAACATTAAAATACTGACCCCCTACCATGTGGGAGCTGTGCCACTGCCCTCAAATTATGCCACCCTAAGCAGATGCCTAGTCTGCATAGGGCCAGCCTCAACAGAGACGTTCTCAGCACATTCATGAAGTGAAGGTGCTGAAGGCTAGGCAATGTGAAGAGCTTGGAAAAAGCCCTTATGTATTGTGTCTGCCTCTGTTGCTTTCATGCTCCTAGCCTCCAACTCACAATCTCTCTCTCACAGTGCCTCTCTCACATCTGACTCTTTAGGGCATCTTGGTCCATACTTCAAACTATCACAAACTGGAATTAGAGCCAAAAATGATCTAATGCAAACAAACAGTTTCAGGCCAGAGTAAGGGGTAACAGAAAGATATCAGAGACTTCCCATGAAAGAAGGAGCAGGGGAAAAAAGAGAAGTGGAGGTGCAGCTGCAGGAAAATATTTTGCATTTTGCCACCAATCTAGAGTCATGGTGAGGGTCGTTTTCCAAGTAATTTCTACAGGTTATTTGAAAGCTGCACACAGACAAAAGAGTGCACTTTGGTGCACAATCTGTGCACTACTACCCTCATTTAGCAGAAACATTCCTGGGGAGAGGTTTGGGCAGAGATTGCAACAACCCACCTACTGTTTCTGCTTTGAAAACTGGTGTCAAGAGCAGGGCTAAAAAGCGCCCAGAGACCTTGCAGCTATGCAGGCAGAATGGCTGTCAGCTTCCAGCATAATATGCCTCAGTCTAATTCTGCATTGAGTGAAAGAATACTTCCTTGATCAGTTCTGAACGTGCTAGCTAGTAGCTTCATGGAGTGTCTGGAAACATAGAAACCTGACGGCAGAAAAAGACCACATGACCCATCTGCCCTTCCCTATCAACTACAATAGTCCCTTTTTTCCTTTAGAGATCAAAACATTTTCAGGAATCAACAAGGATTTCCATTAAAATTTCTTAAAGATCGCAATGGGAGAAATAGTTTGTGGCTTGGAAAAGTTCAGACAAATATTTAATCATCACAGGTGATTTTCAAAGTGCTTTAATTTATGGTGTGCCAAAACTTTAATTAATGCATCTGTGATGGCTTTTGACTCTTGTACCTTACAGTCCAATACAGATAACTTCTGTTGGGTTTCTATGCCAAAAAATCTTTTCTCTGTGCAATAAATTCTGCCTTTTGCAGTAAAGCGTTCATCTCTTCAGAGTACTGAGATGCCGTTTCAATTTAATTAAAGTCCACATCGACTGTAGATCTATCCTGATTCAGAGCCGGTAAAGAGGATAGAGTTCACGTCTTTTGTTGAGTACTGTTTGAAAGGGTGAATAACCATTGCCAATTTATCCATTCCAACCTACTCGTGTAAGAAAGCAGTTGAGAGGAAGGGGAGGATAACATCACACTAATCTGTGACACACTGGAGAACAGAATGAAATGTCAAATGTAAGTGTCACTTCACTGGGGAACGAAGGGCAACATTTCCATGCTTCCAGAAGGGCCGACATGGGAAGGTGAACGCTGAATCTGCAGATCTGGCACCTATCTCTCTTGCATTTACATATTCACATAGACTCCTCCCTGTCTCCTCAGCTTGCAACCTTCAGGTTGTCTTTGACTCCTCTCTCTCCTTCTCCACACACATCCAACTGATAGCTAAAACATGCTGTTTCTTTCTCTACACCATCAACAAAATTTGCCCATTCCTTTCTGAACAGACTACTAAGACACTTATCTACTCCTTAGTCACCTCTCGTCTAGACTATTGTAACCTACTCCTTGCTGGTCTCCCTCTAAATCATCTCTCTCCCCTTCAATCTGTTCAACCCTCTGATGCACGGCTAATCTTCTGCCAGCCTCGTCATGCTCATATTACCCCTCTTCTCAAATCACTTCATTGGCTCCCTATCTATTTCCACATCCAACTGGATCAGTCAGTGGGGCATTTCTGGTGGGATTTACTGAAACCCCTTGAGAAAGCGTATTGCAAAACGCTGAGTCAACGAAATGCTTGGCGTCGGGGTGTGGATAGAAATCTTTATGCCATGGAGGCCACTTCAGTTAAGTTGGGATTTATGACATACTTTAGAAAGGAGGATTGTTTAAAACACTGAAATATGGATAATTGAAATTGTTTGAAATGTTGGAGGATTTAAAATAATTGAAAAATATTTGAAAATATAAATAGTGTTAAAGGAATTTTTTTGGCTGTTGATGTGATGGAGATGGCAAAGACATGCTTGGTTCTATCTGCCTGACCCGTGTAATCTGAAGCTTTTTTTCTCCTTATAGACCTGTGATATGTTTATTGTTTATGTTTATTAAAACTTGATTGACCGCTCTTCAAAATAAAATCAAAGCAGTTTACAATAAATAAAAACCAATAAAAGCAAGGCACAAGGCCGCAAAAGGAAAAGAAATTACAAATTGTAAGAGCAAAGTGGGTTAAGGAACAGTAGGGGAAGGAGAGTAGAGCTACAAGGGGGAGGGGAGGGGAGGGGAGGGGAGGTGGGGAGGTTAAAGGCGAGGGAAAAAAGGTGGGTTTTTAGCTGTTGTTTGAATGCTGCGTAGCAGGGTTCAAGGCGGAGAGAAGTGGGAAGGGAGTTCCAAAGTGCAGGGCCTGTGAAGAAAAAGGCTGAGGAGCGGGTGGATTGAAGATGAGCGGCGGAGGGGGGGGAAGGGTGAGATGGTTTAAATGGAACGAGCGGGGGGTATGTCTGGGGGTGTGAAAGTGAATAAGATCAGCTAACTATTGTGGGGTACTGGTGTGCAGGGCCCTGTGAACCAAGGTGAGTAGCTTATATTGGGAACGAAAGGGAACAGGTAACCAGTGTAGATGGATGAGAAGAGGGGTTATGTGGTGATAAAGGGATGAATGAGAGAGAAGGCGAGCTGCGGTGTTTTGGATTCTCTGAAGGCGGTGAAGTTGGGAGGAGGCCAGACCGGTTAGGATAGAATTAGAAAAGTCGACCCGGGACATAACTAGAGAGAGAAGTAGAGTGGAGAGAGCAGAAGGGGAGAGGAAGGGACGAATAGCGCGAATTTGACGTAGGAAATAGAAAGAGGTTTTGGTAATGTGAGAGATATGAGCGCGAAAGGTAAGGTCTGAATCAAAGACGACACCAAGATAGCGGAAGGTGGTGACCAAAGATATGGGAGTGTTGGAAAGGGACGGGGCTAGAGAGGGGGAAGGATGACCGTGAGGGAACCAGATGGCAGTGGTCTTGGCAAGGTTGAGGTGAAGGCAGTTTTGGGTCAACCAGTGAGTGACAGCTGTGAGGCAGTTATTTAAGGGAGTGAGATCAGGGTGGGAGGGGGACGTGTTGTGAAGGAGAAGAATGTCGTCCACATAGTAAAAGGCAGAAATCCCGAATTGTTGAATGACTAGTGTGAGGGGCACCAAGAAGAGATTAAAGAGAAGAGGAGCCAAGACAGAACCCTGGGGGACCCCACAGGGTAAAGGGAAGGGGGCAGAAGGCGGTGTAGAGGAAGAGGCAGAGAGGACTGAAGCTGATCGGGCGTAGAGAAAAGAGTGAAACCACCTGTAGACAATGCCATGAATACCAGCTTCACGGAGACGGGCTAGAAGAAGGGAGTGGTCAACCAGGTCAAAAGCCGCTGAAAGGTCAAGTGCTACCGCAACTGAAATGTCACCACGATCATGTGCCACATGCAGGGAATTAGTGAAAGCAAGGAGGGTGGTTTCGACACTGTGACCTGGCCGGAAACCTGATTGACGAGGGTGAAGGTAGTTGGTGGAATCGAGATGGTGCGAAAGCTGTGCAAAGACGATCTTTTCAAGGAGCTTAGAGAGGAATGGAAGGTGTGAGACGTGGCGGTAGTGGACTGGGTCAAGAGGGTCAAGGGAGGATTTCTTGAGGATTGGGCGGATTAAAGAATGTTTCCAGGGGTTGGGGAAAGTTCCAGTGGAGAGACTATTATTTAGTATGGAAAGAATAGGAGGAAGGAAAGAAAGAGAGGGTGTAAGTAACCATGAAGATGGGATGGGATCGAGGGGGCAGAAGGTCTTGTTAGAGGTAGAGATGAGTTTGTGAATTTCAGCTGAGGAGGTTAGAGCGAATGTTGACCATGTGTGGGAGAGGTGGGATAAAGGAGGGGGGGAAGCTACAGGGGGTGGGGAGGAAATGGGTAGGGGACAGGCTGGCAAGGATGCTCTTAGAGAAGTGACCTTAGCGCTGAAAGTAGAAGCTAGCAAAGAAGGGGCCAGGGTGGGATGGGTAGACACAGAAGAGGAATTGGGACGAAGGGAAGTGAGAGACCGGAGTGTAGAGTAAAGGTGTCGGGTCTGATTTGGGGCGTTGGTGATAGCATCGGAAATAAAGGTGCGTTTTGCCAGGAGAGTCTGGGAACGGTAGAAGGCATGATGAGTTTTAAAGGAAGACAGGGTAGTCGGGGAGGGGTTCTTACGCCAGTGGCGTTCATCTCTGTGACGTTGAGAGCGGAGAAGGCGGAGACCGGAATGAAACCAAGGTTGTGAGATACGCCGTTTTGCTAGGCGGGGCGAAGGGGGGCAATGGAATCAAAGGCGGAAAAGAGGGAGGAGAACCATGTGGATGCTTGGGTGTCGGGGGATAAGGAGGAGAAATCTGGGGGGAGAAGGGTGGTAACCGGGGGAAAATTTTGAACCGTATCAGGGGTGACTAGCCTTGATAAGGTACTTTATGGATATGTGTTTAGAATTTTAATACCTAGCCTGTGTTTATTACAGTAGAGTGATTTATTTGCTTTGTTTAATGAGTTTGTTTCATTCTGGAATTGATGATTTACCATTTGTGTAGCTAAGGTTGGCAGCAATCATGGTGCAACCAAGCTTTTCCACTGGTATTTTAGTATTTCCACTGGAACAATGGCGGCTTACAGAATAAAGTGATAGAACTCCAGAGTACACTCAGTGAGACTGCAGATACAATTGCAGTCTGTCTGTGTCCCTGAAGATCTGTGATGCAATGTTTGGCGGATTCCAGTGACACGATGAAGGAAGGAACGCTTCTGTGGCATTGTAGAAGGTGATGCAGAAAGAGACTTGAACTGGTGTGGATTACATATTCTAAGCAATTGTGTCCCAACCAAGCACATGAAAGAACACTGTGAATCTGGAATATATGAAACGGCACTCATGGCACGCACGCTGGCTGTCTTCATTTCCGGCAAGTATAAGGCTCTATTAGATCTTTCAAGCTTTGAAGTCTTCCTTCTTGGTACAAGGCGAACCACCTTAAGATTCTAGCCGATATTGAGTCGCTGCCCGATTATCAACACACGGCGAAAGTCAGGTGTAATAAAGGCTGACCTAACTTTTACTGCATAAGAACATAAGATATGCCATACTGGGTCAGACCAAGGTCCATCAAGCCCAGTATTCTGTTTCCAACAGTGGCCAATCTAGGTCATATGTACCTAGCAGTTTCCCCAGTTACTGCAGAAGCTTACCAGGCAGTGGCTGAATATTGCCGTTCCCCAGTTAGCTTCCTGGCAATCCGGGCAACCCGGGTATTCAATGCCTGGGCCATATCTGGGTTTAAAGTTCAGCGGTGGCAACTAACTGGTTTAGAATAGCTAGCCACTGCCATTGACTATCCCTCTTCCACCCCGAGATTTCACTACAGCTTTGTAACCAGCCTTCCAGTGTGATTATTGTGAGCTGATTGATTGATTGGTCCATTATTATTTGTGGTGGGGAAGTTACGTTATTTAGGATGTTTAACTTTACTATTTTACTAATGTTATCATTTCTTGTTTTACTTAATTCTTATTATTGCTATGATTTTTCTATTCTTATTTTTTAAGTGGTTATGATTCAGTATTTTCTGTCTGTATGTTTGTTTGTTTTTAAGTAAGGTACTAGAACAGTACCCCAGGAGAACTCAAATATGGATGAGATAGGATGGGACCCTCCACAAGGTGCTCAAAATCAGCACTCAAGATCCATGGATCAGGTCCTATAGCGTCACTACATTGTCCACTGCTTCCCCCAATACACCAGCCATCAACTCCTTGACCCCGACCACTGTTTCTCGAGGTGGAGCACGAGGAAATATCATAATGCCAGCACTGTCAGCCAGCTCTTCTCGAGCAGGAGCACCACTACTGCCAACCTCTGACTGCAGCACTCCTCAGCTTCCTCCTGGCAGTGTCTGCATGCATGAGAAGGGAGGAGGGAGTTGCTCTTACGGGGAGAGATGTCTCACATTCCGAGGACACAGTTGAGTCTACCGACCCTCGCATTGATTGGCACAGTCAGATCTTCAGTCTTTGCTGCTCCACGCACAGCGCATCGATTCATTGGACCCTGAGGTTGAAGCTGTCGGGTGCTCGAGGACTTACTTCCAGACTTGCTATTGTGTTTCCCCATAGAAAGAAGGTAAAAGCACAGAGCAGCACCACTATGCCACCATCTTGGCCACTACCCTTCAGTCCGCAGTTTTTTAATATCTTGGGGATGGGAAAGTAGATTCCATTGGTTCTCTACCTTTTTTTCCAGTTTCAGTAAGCTAATAAGTGACAACGTTACGCTGATAACTTTATCAGATAACATTAACTGAGTACTTTCAGCCAAACACTGATGCAAATAGGTTCTATTAAATATTTGCCTAAAGTTATCCAAGTAAGATTACCCAGATAACGTTCTTGTTTGCTAACTTATTGAATAATGACCTTTAAATTATTCACTTACTTGAAAGTGTGACAGACATAGCACTTTCAAACACATGTTATCCATACATCGTCTGAAAATCAGTTTGCTATATGGATAATTTAGGTAAAGCAAAACAGATTATAAAATTAGTCATATTAGTATCATGGCATCTAACTGCATATCATCTTAAAATGTAAGGTGTGGGGGGGGGCGGAGCCTGATGTCCAGCGGGATAGTCGCATAGCGCTGAGGCTCCCGAGAGGCCTACCAAGACTCCTGAATTTTGAACCGTTTTAATTCTGAATTCTGCCCTGACTCTACCGGGGTACCTTGGGGTGATGGCGGGGACCAAACCAGCACGTCTAGATTTCGGGACCCCAACGAATTCCCATGGTAAACGCTCCAAAACCGAGCCCCCGTCTCCGCAGAAACAGCCCGCACCTCGGGAAGGTCCCGAGATGCAGCAGGAGATCCTCACTGAAATACGAGGGGTAAAAGATCTTGTGCAATCCAACGGGGAGTCACTCCGAGCGCTGCGTGAAGATTTCGGCATGCTGCAAAGCAAACTTGAAGGGCTTTCCCTACGACAAGACAAAATGGAAGGCATACTGGACTCACACTCGGCCCGGCTGGCGAAACTTGACAAAGTAGAGCGCCAGATACGGGCCCTTCAGAATGAAGTGGAAGATGGCAATAATCGGGCCCGCCGCAACAACATACGGCTTGTGGGCATACCGGAGGGAGCTGAGTCTGGAGACATGAAGGAGTTTCTTTGTAAGGCGCTTCCTTCCCTACTTCGGGTCACGTTTGCTAAAGATCTGGAGATTGACCGGGCTCATCGAGTGCCCTCAATATGGCGCTCAATCGGAAGACCCCGCGGCCTATTATCTTTCGACTCCTAAGATACCAACATGTTGAGCAAATTCTGAATGCCGCTCGTGCAAAAGGCCCCATCGAGTTTGAGGGCCACCGGATATCCTTCTTTCCTGATTTGGCTAAGCCCACGGTTGATCGTAGAAAGCGATTCCTGGAATTTCGACCGAGGCTACAACAACTGCAAGCCCGCTATGGCCTGATGTACCCGGCTAAACTCAGGGTAACGCTGCACAACCAGACCAGAACATTTGCTGATCCTGAACTACTTGCGGAATTTTTGGAGTCCAAAGAGGCAGATCAGATGCGTTGATCCAAGGAACATTTAGTTAATTGACCTTCTGTTGGTAAAATCCGCCATATTGTTTCGGACGCTCTCTACCTTAGAGACTGCCTTGGCACTTCACGACCTTGGCTCTCACTAGCCTTGATGGCCCTGCTCTATCATGCCCTCAGCTACTTCGGTGGGGTTCGGAGACCATAATCACAGAAGGGTTCATCTTACAATCGCACTCTCAAGGGCCTCCTCCCGCAGACATATGGTCGCCATTTATATTTGGGGTTATGCTTCTTCTCTGGGGCACTTCGGTGCTTGTTCTCTCATATGGGGTGTATCTGGTATCTTAATTGATGTGTATGATATAGCTGTACAGATGTGGTATATATTCCATACTCGCCTGCGCTTCTACTTAAAATGTATAACAATGTTTTATGGCCCTATGTAAGGTTTTTTCATTGAACGTAAAGGGAATCAACAATCCGATTAAAAGAAAGAAAATCCTTAGCTATTTGAGTCATGAAAAGGCGGATCTGGTTTTTCTCCAGGAAACGCACTTAAATTCTACCGAAACTCTGAAACTCAATATTAAACCTTACATGGTAGCTGCCTACTCTCCGGCTGTTTCTAAGAAATGTGGGGTAGCTATTCTGGTGAGGAAATCCTTGCCTGTCACCATCATTGCCACCAGCTCTGACACGGAGGGCAGATGGTCCTGCGTCCATCTTAAAATTGGACACCTTGAACTAACATGTATCTGTATTTATGCCCCCAATGTAGATAATCCTGCCTTTTTTGCTACCATTGCTCAGGTTGCGCAGGCCTCTGCCAGTACCTCGCTGATAATAGGTGGCGACTTCAACCAAGTCGTCGATCCTCTGGTAGACAGGCAACCGCCTAGAACGAGTGGCCTACCCAAGAGCTCCCTCACACTCACCTCCTTGATCAAAGATCTCGCTTTAGTGGATCTTTGGAGATTGTTGCATCCTGCTGAACTGGAATTTACTTTCTATTCTCCCCCCCATCTATCACAGTCCAGAATAGATTTTTTCCTAATATCTAAAGTGCTGGTGTCTCAGGTAGACACAGCGCTGATTCACCCATTGCATATCTCAGACCATGCTGCCATTTCCTTCCAGTTGCACGCTAACCTGCCCAGTGGGAACCCTGGAAATTGGTTTTTTGATAGGACCCTGCTAGAGCAACAAGAGTTTCAGTTAGACATTCGGGCCGCCATTCAGGACTATTTCCATTTTAACTTACCACATGATACCACGGGCTGGGCTTGGTGGGAGGGCTTTAAAGCTGCCATTCGTGCAACCATTACTAGCTATCAAATTCGCTTGGGGAAACAGCGTAAGCAACAGTTATTAATATTAGAGCAACAAATTAAAACTGGGGAATGGGTTCTTACTTCCCGCACTGATCCTTGTGTGTTGTTACGATTGCAACGCCTACGCTTTCAATATAACTCAATCCTGTCTGCAGCAGCTTCTAAAAATATCGCATCGCAGCGAGGGATGTACTATCGGGAAAGCAACCGTGCTGGTAGACTCTTAGCTAATGCTTTGAAAGGTCAAAAAGAAGCCAAACGGGTAGCGGCTCTCCGAAACCCGGTAGGAGGGGACATAGTGACAAACAATACAGAGATCGTAGAGCTTTTCCGGGATTTTTATACTCGTCTTTATAAATCAGAATGTGACTTCACGTCAGAGGCTTTTGAGCGATTACTATCCGGAATCCAACGGCCGACCCTCTCTGAAGAGGATAGGGTTGCGATGGATCAACCCTTCTCTACTAATGAAATTCACTCTGCCCTTAAACGTGTGGCCTCGGGATGCGCCGCAGGCCCCGACGGTCTTCCGGCCGAATTTTATAAAACGTTCAGTGCAGATCTAGCCCCCCACCTAAACTCTATTTCACTGCTCTGGCTGAAGACACATCTTGCTTGGGATCCTTTTCGGCGGCGAATGTGGTAGTATTTGAAAAAGAAGGGAGGGATCCGCTGTTAACAGCTAACTACCGCCCAATCTCCCTCCTTAACGCAGACTATAAAATTTTTGCGACTATCTTAGCCTCTCGACTATCTGACCACATGTCTTCACTAATCCACCCTGATCAATGTGGTTTTATTCCCGGAAGATCCACTGCCGACAACGCTAGGACTTTATGTCATGTTTTGACTAATGCTGCCAGCCTAGATATACCCCTAGTTGGTCTTTCCCTAGACGCCGAGAAAGCCTTCGACCGTCTAGAGTGGCCCTTCTTATTTGCTGTTCTCCGTTGGTACGGCTTTGGGGAGGGCTTTCTCCGGTTTCTTCAAGTCATGTATGCCGAACCCACAGCCAGTATATGTGTGAATGCTATCAAATCCCAGCCATTTAGCCTTCACAGAGGTACACGCCAAGGGTGCCCCTTATCTCCTCTGCTCTTTGACTTAGCACTCGAACCTCTAGCCCTGTTACTTAGGCAGTCCGCAGACATCCGAGGTGCCCCCTTTAGACACAGAGAGATCAAACTCTCCGCTTATGCGGATGATCTTATGCTCTTTATAACTTTGGACTCGGTCCCAGTAGTCTTAGAATTACTAGACAGGTATTCGCAGCTCTCGGGCTATAAGATCAACTGGACCAAATCGGTCGCTTTCCCACTTAACCACCGGGTACATGCGGCCGACATGCAAGCCTTTCCCTTTCTCTGGCAGCATAGTATGGTGAAATATCTCGGGGTCTATTATTGCTATCCTTTAGAGGACACTATCAGTTTCAATGCCAAAGCGATAATCTCCAAAGTCCGTGAACTTACCAATCGGTGGTCTCCATTAACCCTTACATGGTGGGGCCGCTTAGAAACAGTGAAAATGATGATAGTTCCTAAAGTGAACTACATTCTCGAAATGCTACCGTGTTTACTGCCCCGACACATTTACAAAGATATCGAAGGCCTTCTTATTCGTTATTTATGGCAGGGTAAAACACCCAGGATAGCTAAACAACACTTGCAATCTGATAAAGCGAGAGGAGGAGCTAGATTTCCAGATTTTCTCAATTATCATAAAGCCTTCCTCTTAAAGCAAGGTGCCCGTTGGCTGGAAGCCCCGGCAGCAGGCCGTCCGGTGTGGCTAGATATTGAAGAAGAGCTTAGTGGACCAGTTCCGCTGGCCTACTTCCCCGGAATGAGCCATCCTTCAGACTCCCACCATTCACCAATGGTTGTAGACACTCTAGTGGCCTTTAATGCCCTCATTCAATCTCTGGGTCCGCAGGCGTGCCCCCTGGACCATCTCCCGATATGGCATAACTCTCGATTTCAAATTAACAAAAAACCGATAGCATGGAGACCCTGGTACTCCAGGGGGATTTGGACACCTAAGCAGTTGTTTGCTGGGGATCGCTGGAAATCCTTTAATGCTTTACAAACGGAATTTGGTCTACCAGCGAAATATTACTTTCAATGGGTGCAGCTCCAACATTGCCTTAAAGGCGCTCGGGTCATTCCGCGCTCTGATACTAGCGTGGAAGGGCTGTCAGAGGTGATTCGCTGTATTGGGAGTCTACCAGGGGTGGCATCTAACTTTTATAAAATACTCACTCATAGTCCAGGCAGGGACACCCCTAGGGCCCAGCAGGCATGGGAGCGCGAATTGCACATCACTTTAACTCCCCAGCAATGGAAGATAGTCTGGAGCAAAGTGGTGCGGGTCTCTAGATCCGCCTCTGTCACTCAAACGCTCTTCTATTTCGCCCACAGATGCTTTTATACTCCTGAAAAGATGGCCAAATGGAATGTCAATACAAGCTATCGATGTTGGTCATGCCATACAGGGGTGGGTACCTTCGCCCATGTTATCTATGAATGAGGGAGGAGTGGCTCAGTGGTTGGGACAGGTTACCTCAGGCCGGAGGGCCGGGGGTTCAATTCCTGCATGGGGACAAGTAACCTCAGGCCGGAGGGACTGAGGTCTCTAGTCCCATGGCTGCTCCTTGTGGCCTTGGGCAAGCCACTTAACCCTCCATTGCCTCAGGTACACTTAGATTGTGAGCCCTTCGGGGACAAGGGAATAAAAGTACCTGTTAGTATATACATGTAAACCGCTCTGATGCGTAAGTAAAGGGCGGTATATCAAATGCCTAACCATAACCATAACCATAACATACAGCAATTTTGGGGGCGGGTTTGGGACCGGATACAAAGTATCCTACACTTCCGGGAGCCCCTTTCTTGGAAGATTGTGGGACTCCGCTCTGTGGCGGGGATCCCCTCTCTTCCCAGGACAGGCCGCTTCCTCCTGGATTTTATGTTGGGTGTGGCTGTATGCTTAGTCACGAAAAATTGGAAGAATGGCTCCCGCCTAACTTTTACCGAATGGTGGAATTCTGTCTGCTTATATAGTACATATGAGCAGATACCTCGCCGGATGGCATTCCAGGCCCCGGACTGCTCTCACTTGTCTAAGTGGCAGATGCTTAATGATTATGTTCAGATTGCCAGATGCTCCATTATAGCCGTATAACTATACTCATCATGTTGCAGATACTTATATTATTTCGAAAGATAATAATGTGTATATACACCCGATACTGGATTGTTACGTATCCCAGCGAAGAAGCGGGGGGGGAGGGGGGTGGTGGGGGTTTACTGTCCGTGATTGTATAATATTATTTGTTCATGTCTTCTATTCTGTATGTCCTTTTGTTTCGATGTTCTAAAATGAAAATAAAAGTTTAAAAAAAAAAAATGTAAGGTGTGTGGGTGCATAAAATAGACACTCCTAGAACACCTCTATTTTATTTTGTGGAATATGGGGACCATTCCGAGCCATGTTTAGTGGGGATTTACGTCCAGGTCGGACGTCCATCCCCACTAAACACCGGGACTGTATCCCCTGCCCAAAGCTCCCCGCACATACATAGGAGATGTACAGGGAGCTCTGGATGTGGGTGGGAGGGAACGGGTCAAGGGAGGAGCGAGGGAAGACGATGGGCTGAGGTTGGCCCTGTACATCTTGAGTCACCAACATTGAGGGAGGACTTATTCCACCTCAGAGGTGAATTAAGTCCCCCTGGATGCTGGGGGACAGTGGCGCAGGGCCATGTCAGTGGGGTGAGGGGTGGAGGAGTTTCTCGGCAGCCCGACCCTGCCTTGGGAAGGCCACATCGGGGGTCGGGCTGTGGGGAAAGAACATTGTTGCGGAAGCCGGGGATTGCGGCTCCTTAATGGAGCAAAGGTGCCATGGCAACATAACACCATGGCAACGCGGTTCCATTATGGAGCCTGGCTGAGTTAGCTGGGCA
This sequence comes from Ichthyophis bannanicus, assembly GCA_033557465.1. Classification (NCBI taxonomy): domain Eukaryota; kingdom Metazoa; phylum Chordata; class Amphibia; order Gymnophiona; family Ichthyophiidae; genus Ichthyophis; species Ichthyophis bannanicus. The sequence continues at coordinate 51,518,365 of CM066046.1, forward strand.
AATGGCTGGATGCCTGGGGTGCCAGAATCAGGGCACCCCTCGGATGTCCAGCCACTGTGCTGCGATTCTGCTCTTGCAGGGGCACCTAGCCCCCGTGGGAGCAGAATTGGGTGCAACTCCGGGCCATCCAGGTTTCTGGACGTCTGGACGGCCCAGATGTGCACCTTCAGAATGTACCTCTATGTGTTCATTATAAAAGGGGGCAGCTGAAAATCATTTGCATGAATATGTCCTACTGACAACGGGCTAGCTCTATTTTTACCCAGATAAAAGGCTTCCAGATCTTTGAAAATTTACCCTGGTGTGATTATGTAAATATGCTACTGAAAGATATTGAGCTGCTTAGGCATTTTGCGTGGAAAAATGTGTTCAGATTGTATGAGGGGGACAAACCCACAGCAAACAGGACAAGCTGTTGCTCTGACATGAATCTTCCAATAGTCTCGTGGTTGCAGCAGCAGAGCCCGAGAGAGAAAGAGAAAACAGGGAAGCCGTCTAAGAACAGTATGGGAGATGGGAAGAGCGGCCTCGGTGAGCACCACCGCTGCAGGTGGAGTCGTGCAGATAGTGAGGACATTTCCTCCCAGAAGCCCTATCTCTGAGCGTGCTGTGGGAGAATTAGGGTGCTAGTAGAAGGTTCAGGAACGATGCCTAACATTATCATGCTCCTCTATCCTCTATCCTTCTAAAACTCCTAGAACAACTGGGCAATACAAGGCTAATTTTGTAACAGGCTGAGACCTCTAGTGCACAGTATCTAACAAATTATTGCAAATGTGACCTTTCATGCCATCTGGTCTTTCTAGAACTTGGGACGGGAGGGCTCTCCTTCCCAGTGAGGTAATGGCAGGAAGAAACCGCAATTTTGAGGGAAAACTGAATGGTATAACTACCAAGCCCAAAGGCAGCTTCCCATCTTTGGCAAAGCCACAGAGAATAGAAACTTTTGGCTGGCTAAAGCCATCATACCAGACATGTGTAGCGGGCAAGGGTTACTTAGGACCACGGCCAGTCCGTTCACTAAGCATGCCGCGCCCCCCTCCAGGCATCCATCTTCTCACCTGGGGAGGAGGGCAGCATGGCAGGCCGGGCAGCACCGCATTCTTTAGAGGGCAGCATGGAGGGTCTGCCTAGGGTGGCAGAAATCCTGGGGCTGGACCTGCTTAGCACAATGCACGTCACAGTATCTGCTCAAAGGCTGAATAATTAAGCCAGCACCAATATTTAGGTAGTATAAGGGGCGGGAGGAAGCCTCTGAGTGTAAGAAGCAGAGTGAAAGGTTTCTACTGATCCTGGAAGCAAAGAGGTTAAGGAAAGAGAAAGGAAATTTTTTAGCTATTTTCCTGTCCCCTGAAAGCTTACAACCTAACGAGACAATGCAGAAAGCTAACGTGGCCTTTGAGACATGCAATGCCACATTTAAGCACACTTTAAAATAAAACAAAAGATATTATAATGCCTCTATATCGTTCCATGGTGAGACCGCACCTTGAATATTGTGTGCAATTCTGGTCGCCGTATCTTAAAAAGGATATAGCGATTTTAGAAAAGGTACAGAGAAGAGCCACCAAAATGGTAAAGGGGATGGAAGGATACTCCTATGAAGAAAGGCTAAAAAGGTTAGGGCTCTTTAACTTGGAAAAGAGACGGCTGACGGGAGATATGATAGAAGTCTATAAATTAATGAACAGAGTGGAACGGGTAAACGTAGATCGATTGTTTACCTTATCAGAATATAGAAAGACTAGGGGACATGCAATGAAGCTACAGGGTAAACTATTTAAGACTAATAAAAGAAAATATTTTTTCACTCAACGTGTAATCAAACTCTGGAATTTGTTACCGGAGGATGTAGTAAAGGCTGTTAGTGTAGCTGGGTTTAAAAAAGGTTTGGACAAGTTCCTGGAGGAAAGGTCCATAAACCATTATTAAGAAGTGACCGAAGGTATCAATGCTTGACTCAGTACAAGCATTGTGGAACTTGTTTCTCTTGGGGAAACTGCTAGGTACATGTGACCTAGATTGGCCACTGTTGGAAGCAGAATACTGGGCTTGATGGACCTTGGTCTGACCCAGTATGGCATATCTTATGTTCTTATGAACCTTTTGAATGCAGAAAACAGACAGAAACACAGATGGAAAAACTAACACCTAATTAATGCCACGCATATTTAAATCTATTTACAGTAAATATATTTTAATCAGCTACACATAAGGACCTGGTATGCAAATCATGGCTACACCTGATGCAGAGACAGGCGTAGAGGCTTTTGAAACCAACCAAGCACCAAATTTTTGCTACAGGGTCTGAGGTGACTTAAACCTCTAATGCATGCCCCCGACAATATTTTCATGGCACCGGGTGCTTTCCTCTCGATGTCTAGATCATCTTCCCCATAAGAACATAAGAACATAAGATATGCCATAATGGGTCAGACCAAGGTCCATCAAGCCCAGTATCCTGTTTCCAACAGTGGCCAATCTAGGTCGTATGTACCTAGCAGTTTCCCCAAAAGACACAGGTTCCGCAATGCTTGTACTGGGTCAAGCATTGATATCCTGGGTCCCTTCTTAATAATGGTTTATGGACCTTTCCTCCAGGAACTTGTCCAAACCTTTTTTAAACCCAGCTACACTAACAGCCTTTACTACATCCTCCGGTAACAAATTCCAGAGTTTGATTACACGTTGAGTGAAAAAATATTTTCTTTTATTAATCTTAAATAGTTTACCCTGTAGCTTCATTGCATGTCCCCTAGTCTTTCTATATTCTGATAACGTAAACAATCGATCTACGTTTACCCGTTCCACTCCGTTCATTAATCTATAGACTTCTATCATATCTCCCCTCAGCTGTCTCTTTTCCAGGTTAAAGAGCCCTAACCTTTTTAGCCTCTCCTCATAGGAGTATCCTTCCATCCCCTTTACCATTTTGGTGGCTCTTCTCTGAACCTTTTCTAATAACTCTATATCCTTTTTAAGATACGGCGACCAGAATTGCACACAATATTCAAGGTGCGGTCTCACCATGGAACGATATAGAGGCATTATAATATCTTTTGTTTTATTTTCCATTCCTTTCCTTATGATACCTAGCATTCTATTTGCTCTCTTGGCTGCCGCTGCACACTGGGCCGAGGGTTTTAACATGTTATCCACAATGACGCCTAAATCTTTTTCCTGGGTGGTGGTTCCTAATGTGGAACCTTGCATTGTGTAACCATAGTTTGGGTTGTTCTTCCCTAGGTACATAACTTTGCACTTGTCCACATTAAATTTCATCTGCCATTTTGATGCCCAGTCTTCTAATTTATCAAGATCCTCTTGCAATTTTCCACAATCCTCTTGGGTTTTAACAACTTTAAATAGTTTTGTGTCATCTGCAAATTTGATAACCTCACTCGTTAATCCACTTTCCAGGTCATTTATGAATATGTCAAAAAGCAGCGGACCCAGCACAGATCCCTGGGGTACACCACTATTCACCTTTCTCCATTGGGAAAATTGGCCATTTA